>CAJZCY010000001.1:25795000-27175000 GCA_914969975.1 Anopheles atroparvus | reverse complement strand
GAAAAGCACAAGTTGTTAGTTCGTACAGGTTTTTCCCTATAATCTGCTCCCTTGCACCCTCTACCGTCATCGTTGCGCAAGAAGTGTGCTTCTATTAGGATGCACTCGATCTATCGCCTCTGTTTGGATGCACTATCGAGACACGGTAGCAATTAATATGGCCAAGCTGTGAGAGAAATCTCACTCCATGTTCACTGTGTTTACTTTCAAAGGCCCGATTGCTGGAGAAGCCAACACGGTGGAAACCGGGGTAACCGATAGTAATGACGCTTGTTGGGGCTGTGCCTTTCGTTGTGAGACTGTCAGCACTGCACACCGGGTTATGCCACATTGTGGGATTAATAAAGGTTCGTGTTCAGGTCCCAAGCGAACGCTGCCAGAGGAACCGTCGACTGCTGAAGGGTTTGTGCGGAAGTAGCGCATCCGTGGTGGCCGGCCTGATCGAAGCAGCAAATAGGTTAATGTACGAAACACAGCCACTCAAACTCCAAACTAAATTAACGGCCGTAAAGCTAACCCCCCGGAAGTCCCATCGTAGTGCCCACCGTGCAGGCCTATCCCGGGAGCCGAGGACAGTGCCGCTCGTTTCTGCCTTTGTCCGATGATGGATTGCGCGACCTGGTTCGTCAGTGGAAAGTGTCCTGACAGCGCGCCGGGGCCGAGGGCTGATCGCCCACATAACGCTCCACGCAACAGCCCCATAATGGGCCATTACAAAGCATCGTTGTTTGCTTCACTACCTTTCCGTTACGGACGGTACAAAGGTACAGCCCAGCGCTGCCAGTAACGGATGGCTCGTCGCTAAACCGTGGCACACTTGCCGCACGCAGGACAGGCTCGAACTTCCCAACCTTCCTTCCTTCGGATCACCCTGGGCTAGATTGTCCCATCATCGCTGGTGGCGATGGATGAACAAAAAAAAATGGCTATGGTTAGGAGGAAGAACAGCAACACAAGCCAGTAAGACTTCAAAGTGAATCGTGGCTACGGGAAAAAAAAGGACTGAAACGGGTTTCACGTGATAGCAGCAGGTATGTGTGTGCGGTATTTGTGGATGGGTTGAGGATCCTGCACTAAGGATCTGTGCGTGTGGATGAGCGGACACATCGAAGCAAGAAAAAAGGCTCGCTCAGGTACTGACCTGGAACCGGTTCCCGTCCGGTTTGGCGGAACGTCCGCTCAGCCATCCGTGCGACCGTCGGCCGGTTTTCTTTATGCTGTTTTTCCAGCATTTTCCACGCCACTCCACACTTTTCGCTGGCGAACACACGTCATCGTAACTTGCTGCCCACTCTCACTTTTTCCCCGTCACGGGTTCGATGGCGCATATTGTTAACACGCCTGTCCGCCGAGTACGTCCGTTATTATTTTGTTTTATTTTTTTGCTGGCCAAACCCTTCTACCCGTCCTCTCTCGCTCGGCCGTGCCCTTCACTGTTAAAGAGGAGCTATTTTTTCATCGAATTTCTCCGGGTCCACTTACCGGAGTCCCCTCCGCACCTGTCCCCATCAGTCCGAGTATGTTTCCATAATTGAACAAGACCTTCCGGAAAAACCGAACAAGGAATCGGGCGGATGGCTCCTTGTGGATTAACTTTTCTTTAAAAAAAAAACTCATGGATTTTTCCAAGGTGTTGTCCCCTTGTAGGCTCTATTTTATTTCCCAGTTCACCTTCTCTTGAACCAGCTTTGTGAAGAAACAAGACTGTACAACTCTACGAGGGGTTTTTGGTAAAAGTAATCCAGTTGGTTCAATAGATCATCCACCTAATTATGGATGGTTTTATTTGGAAACAATGTTGTTTATCATTGTATTAATCACATTGTTCATCCTTAGTTCCGATTTCGGCTTCACTGGCGAAACGGCCTAACGAACTCTGCTTGATTTTCCTGGTGAATTCTGTCTATAAGTTAGCTTGAGTCGCGATTGTGAATGTTTTTAAAAGTGTATTGAGGGCAACATAAATCAGATGAAAAACATTTTCTTTGATTCCTTTAGAGAAAAAGCTTTTTTTTTGTGAAAGTACATTGTTTATGAGTTTAAGTAATTTGTTCATTAGTGAGAGTGGTTAGAAGTGTATACGGAAAAGGCACACGTCTATCTTATCGTGACTTACCAGGCGAACAGATATAATGCTCCGTGTAGGATTGAGATGAATGTATAGTGAGACGGAACTGTAAAGCAGCAACAGAGAAACAATTTATTGGAAATCAATCCCAACGGTTATAAAATTAATTTCAAAATGTAATTTATACGTGTGAAATCAATTACGGCTCGATGCATGGCACTCGCTTTAGTTTGCAGACGTGATAATTCTCGTTAGAAGATGGTGATATGAATTGGAATGTGCTCACCACCAAATCAGCAACATCAAAAGGACCTTTGATTTGCTTTCCGCGTAAGTGATTTAACCTACCTTACCGAATGCGCCGCTGCTGGATGCACGTTATGGCCCAACCGTCCATTGGAGGCAACCTCCCTTCGTCTAAGCCAACCCCGACAACAACAAAAACCATCAGACCCAGCAAGAAGCATTACAGCGAACGAAACAATTAGCTTCGATGAGGAAGACCGGTCCACTAGAAAGACAAAAGGGGGCAAAAGCTGAACGACGGGTATAAATGGGTGTCTGGTGCAATTAAGCGACCCCCTTCGGTCATTTAGTACGTGCCATCATGCACACCGTCAATCCGAGCCGATCGAAAAGTTCCCGATAAATCGATCGATACTCAGGTCCGTGCTCGGTTTCTTGGGCCGGAGCTTGGGCCCGGATGGGAATGATTTGAATTTTATCTGCCCATCAGTGGCGAAGTCTTTCAGGCGAAGTGCAGCCAAAAGACACCAAAAAAGACATCGGTCTAATTAGAGAAGCGTGCCCAATTACGAGGCTCGCGAACCAAAGCGTCCCTCGGAGGCCTGCGACAAGCCGGCATCTATTAAGTACGTGCCCGCTAGTCTTTTCTTGCGCGGGGGTGGAGATTTTTTCTCTCTCTCTCTTTGGTTCCCTTTTCCCCATCGATTTCCCTCCCTGTTTGCGTCTCCCCGTGGAAACCGGCAAATGGAAGTGGAAGAAAAACGAGCCAATGAAAAATCTATTAAAGTTAAATGTTGAACCGATGTAAGCAGACCATAAAACTACTTATTTGACAAGCACGACATTCCGCCTTCGGGTGAAGGCCGGGCATGCCGGGGGCCCTTTGGACCGAAGGAAACCGAAGAAAAGGGCCGCTTCACTGCCAGGCCAACCGGATCGCGTTGCCGTGTCCTCGAAAAGCGGAAAAAAAGGAAGAAAAGGCCCAAAAACAGTCATGCTCAGCACTCCAGAAGCCGCACAGATTGTTCCATTCCGGCGCCTCGCACGATACGTCCGTCAACTCACTTTTCCCGGCCTGAAGTGCCGCCGGTCGGGATGGATGGGTACTTTAAAAATAGCATAATGCTTCGCCCTCACCCTCCCTCGACCCGTTGCCCGCTCAAAGGCGACTGTGAATGATTAAGCGCACATGTGTGCGGCATCTGTGACGTCGTGCGGCGCATCGCAACGCGTTCGCTGCATTCGGTGCAACCCTCACAAACGACCTTTTTTTTATTTGCAGCCTCCGCCGGTTGGTTTCCGCCGGTTCAGCTCGCTCCAGCGGCGCTGGTAGCGCAAATTGTGACCTGACATGCCCATAAAACCGCGCATCGGTACGCCGGCCGGGGTCCGGGGGACGAACTTTACTGCCGTTCGGCTCTGGAGATTCTCAATCCACTCGACTCGACAGAAGTGGATTAGGTTACCGTTTTCGGTAACTGTGATGACTGCGAGAACAACCCGGGCCGTCGTGTTCTTCCTCGTCGTCTTTGTGGCATTCGTTGTTGATGTTTCGTGGGCGACGGTTTCGAAGAAGCGACTCACAGCGGACGGCAAAGGGGTCGCGGGTTCATTGCCAAGTTCCCCGGAGTCACGGCCCCGCCACGGTAGCCTTCGTCCGTTCCACAACCCTCCGGCATCGTTCCACGCCACGTCCATCTGGTTCGCTTTGAGGCAACATTGAAACGAAGAACGGCATTCCCTGGAATTCAAGACGAACGAGAGTCCCGGCGCGCCGTGCCGGCTTCTGTCGGAAAATCTGATTCGTTCCCGAAGGGACAATCTGTAGAGCGATGCCTTAGCGATCGTCGACGGAGCGCAGACATTGTACGTCGGAGCGGCGCGTCTACGATGAGTGATTGCCCAAGCTGGCGGTTACTGCTGGAGGAAGATGAGGAAGACAGTTGCCCGAGTGCATGTGCATCGTCTCGGATGCTGTCGGTGCACGACCGAAACCCCTTCGAGCATTTTCTGGACCACGGTGCTACGATGGGGGCGTCGCCGCGGAGATGGCTGCCGTGATGCTCTGGAAGTGTGTGGAGCGTTGGTTTTCAAATGGTCGTATCATCACGGCATGTGCCAGATGGGCAGATAATGGTGGCCGTAGTTTGCGATGATGACGCGACCGAACGATGCGAAGTATTTATAAGCCCTTAGCCACCGGAAGCTCGTTGGCGCGTCCGTTGTCTGCGCTGAGGTCTGAAGATGATTCTAATTGTGCTAAAAACTTGCTTCTTCGAGCACGTGCACAGGAACCATCAATACTGGACCATTGTTTTCATGATTTTGTTACGACAGCATTTTGAACTAAACGGTGTGCGTTTCCTTTTATCTACCCCCTTTGAACAACTTAAAACGAGTCGTTGTTTGGACGTTGTTCTCTGATGAGCAAATTGGATAAGGTAAACTGTATTGAAATATGCACCAGACGCAGTACAAATTTTACATGAGTAAACATCGCACATGAGACAACAAAGAAGCACACCAAAGAAAAGCTATGAAACAAAAGCACATGTACTTACAAGTGCAGCCATAACTCAATCATAGACTAAAGAAGGTAACAACAATAACATCTGATCCATCCATCCATCTATCCAGCCATTCCTTGCTTTTCGTACGCTTCAGTGTATGATACATTTAAACTGCAGCCGTACGGCAGGAAACCATCTCTTGCACTACATGTTAAACGGTTTGTCGTACGGTTTGTGCCGGCTGCTACTTGAGTTCACTTTTGTTTCAATTGCGCTTCTGGATGCAGCAAAGCGCACCAGCAACGAATGCAATCGCACCGCCAACCCTGGAATCTGTGTGTGTGAGTGTGTCAACATGGAGCAGGCATCACAAAACGGTTTCTCTCGTTTTCTGCCCTTGGGTCGCCAGCATGCTTCGGAGAGGTCTGTTTCGGCTGTGCCAAGCCGGGCCATGTTCCGCCACCGAACCGGAAGAAATCGGAACGACCCTTTTGAAACGCGATGACTGTAATGGCTGTCGGTGGTGGCAAGATAAGTGCAGCCTAAGAAAGGAACGATAAAAATGGAGGAGAAGGCAGAGAGTGCAAATGGTTTCGTGGAAGTTTTAAAACGAAATTTTTACCGTGAGTACACGAGTGCGTAGGTACAGCACGAGCGAGCTTCTTCTCGGATCGGTTGGTCGGACTTCTCCTTTTCTCGACTCCAGCAAAGTGGAGAAGGATACCGCTATAAATATTAATGAATATCACTAAGCCAGTAATCCACCCGCGGAGGGGAGCTAGAGGGGATGGACGGTGTTGAAAGAGAAAAACCGGCGTCGACATGCAAGTGAGCAAGTGAGTATTTGTATCACACCATTTTTCAATTTGCTCCGTTCCTAATCCTATCCACTGTCCGGCGTTTGTTCTCCATTTTGCGGCTCAGTTGATGAGTTTCAAATAGAATTATTGCTTTCCGGTTTACTCAATCTTTATCTTCGTCATTCACTGTTTTGGAATTGCTTTTCTTTGCGGAAAGACAACTTAAACTGCAATCTATGAACATATTTATCATTTCTTTTATGAAGGAATTTGGGGGGGCTGGGTTGGGGGATGGTTTTGTTTCTTAACAGCTTTTTTCTGCTAGAAAATGCATTGCGCACTGCGTTAAACACACCTTGCACATTTATAGCCCGCAATCCTATAGGTTAAAAAAATTGGAATAGCCTTTAGACAGTCTCATCCAAAAACTGTAATAACTAATAGTTGCTTAGAAAGCGCCATGTTGGTGTTGGCCTGCTGCAGTTCTCTCAGAAATGACTTAACGTCGCACGTCTCATTTATTTAACCTTTGCCTGAAAATTGTACATTCATTTTGATAAAAATAAAATAAAATTAACCAGTTTGAAAATAAAAATAAAAATACATATTACCCCCCAGGAAAATTTATAGTCTTATGAAACAATGGTTTAAAATTCAACATGGTTATCATTAACATTACCTTTTTAAACCTTCCTTCTTGCTCAAAAAGAACATGTGTGATAAATGCATCCAATCGAGTAAAAATATAGTGTAATGATGCTGATGCCCCGATTTTCCACCATCCAAACTTGCTCGTAACGCGATTGGGAATGACTGCACCAGCAGCAAGGACTCTTCGATGGGCTGGAAACACGCTTTTCCTTGCGACGTCCTGTCCCCTTCATATCTAGAGAGGTGGTAAGGGGATGCTTATGAAAACAAAAGTTAAAACGACCAGGAGAGAAGCGTGCGGCGGTGAGGAAACCTAAATGAACGAATCGTACCATGTGAGCGGAAGCGTGAGAAAAATGCTGTCGGTTTGCTGTCAGTTGTTTGGGGCACATAGCAAACATAGCAAAACTAATTTTCCCGAACGCTCACGAGAAGGTTCAGCACGCCCGAGCGTCACGGAGCGGGACTGAGAGCCAGAATTTTCTCAACCATCAGCTCGCTCTCCTTTACCTGTGACCTGTGAATTTTCCGAGCGCGAGTTGCAACGCGGGGAAAGCAATACATTACTGATTTTCCTCGCCACAGAGCGCACCGGAGAGAGTGCGAGAGCGTGAGCAGTGTGTCGGGCTTTTGCATACATTATGCTTCGGCACAGGCATGGCAACGGAGAAGATTTCCGTGACGTGTTGCTGTGATTTGAGCATTCCTTCGCTGGGATGCGAGCGGTACGCAAAAAAACGGGACTGTCAAGCGGACGGCGCGCGTCGACGGTAGAGTCAGTTCGACTGCAAGCGTTCGACGGTTCGGTTCGGAGTGTCCACGTGGAAAACTCGCTCGCTCGAGGATCGAGCACGGTGACGATGACGCGGGGCTTAGTACGACGAGCTTGCGGTTCGGCGTGAACCAGCCCCGTTCATACCCAAACCCAAACCCAAATAAAGGGTCGGGCATAGTGCGGTTTCTATTGGTACGTTCCTCGACTAGGCTGCTGCTCTAATGTGAGCGGCGAACGGAGCTTAAAGTGAGCCGCCTCCACGGAGCAAACTAAGTCTGGCGGGAAACGGAAGTGATCGCCGTTTTGGTGGCTGAGGAAGATGATATATTTGCAGTGCAAACCGTTGGATACCTATGTGCCACAGGGTGAGCGATCGATGATGATTGTTTTCGCTCGGATTTATCTCGTTCCGCTGTGCTATTAGTGTGCCCCTTAGCGAGTGTGCGTGCAAACAAGGAGTGTTTGCTTTTGGCCCGGTGCGCGGTTCGAACGACGCGGCCAAGAGTCGCGTGAATATTGCAATGTGTGCTAAAAATAAATGAAGCGGAAAAGGAATTCCTGGCGGCTCGAGCGGTGAAACCGACGGTGCACGGTTCGCCGGGTGACCGAACCGCAGCTGTCCGGATCGGGAACGAGTGAGTTTTTCAGTGGTTTCCCCGGCCCCGATGTGGCCGTTTGTGGCCCCGTGTTTGTAGTAAACAAAATTTGCTACGCGTATAACAATAACAGTTCGGGTGCTCGACTGTTTTTTCCCCCCAACGTGCTGAGACAACGTTTCCGTGGGTGTGCTCGTGTTGGCTAGCCGTTGTGGATTGAGGTCCGGTCCTTAGGATACGCACCGGGATCTTCTTCGGAGTGGAGCCACAAGCGCGCCACGATTTCCCGGGGATCCGTTACGAAATTGAAATTGCTTCACGTCCCATTCCTGTTGGTCGTGGAAGTAAGGAAAAAAGGATCTACGTTTCTGACGTTGCTGCCAATAAAAACAACACCCATAACGACCACACAACAGAATGGGCGAAATTGGATTATGAATCTGCGCGAAAGGACATCCTCGGGATGTGCGTATTAAATGCCAGTGTTTGTAAGTATGTGTTTAGATGTGTGGAAAGTGTGAAAAAGATAGAAATAGGAAAAACCAAATCACCATTCAACGGAACGGAAAAACAACCTTTTGTCGTGTACATTGATTATCCTGGATCCGTGAACCGTGGATTTGATAAGCACAACCATCGATGATTGGAAATGTCCCGCTGTGAGTGGCTTCAAAAGTGTTCAATATAGTGAATAACTCAGCAGCAAGTGGCACAAAAGGCATTCTGAATGAATAGTTGTGAAAAGGTTCGGGTACGTTGAAGCAGACATGATTGACGAAAATCTATCGGCTTAAAACACATGTGGAGAGCATTTGTTGACTCTCGGTGGGCATTTTAATTTACGTCCGTACCACAGCGAATCCCGTGGCGCGGTCGTTATTGTGCCAAATCCAGTGCGAAGCTTTGGATCCTTTGTCGTCCCTCAACTTCCACACTAACCCTCTGACAACAGGAACCGCAAAGCACGCCTTCGGTGATCGTATAGCAGTTTGGAGAACTCCTCCTAATCAATGTGCCGTTCGAGTAGACCAGGATTTGGGATTTCCTTTGACGTCATGTTGTATAGGCTGCACCAGTTTGAAAGCTACTGTGGATTACCGGGCAGTACCCTCCTGCCTCCTTTTCTGTGATCCGAACAGCAAAGGTGAGGATAATATCAAATGTTTTATGTATGGCAAGCAGCACCGGTCCTCTTGGGCAGAACTGCTTGCTTGAGAGTATTAGGTTTCCAATCAAAACGCCATCATTCTTTAATCACCTCGCCTCGTTGCCAAAATTGACGTCTTTTGATCCCATCCCATCACCATTGTGGCAATATGTGAGCGTGTGCGAGTCGCAACGAAGCTAAATTGTATCAGGCAGGCAGCAAATAGGTGATTTTGCGGTGCCGGTTGGCGAGAAGAGAAGCACCCACGAACAGATGAACAAGGATAAGAAGCTGTCCGGGGCGCAGGATACAAATGTAATTAAAAAACATTAGATGTTTACATTTCATCCCCTCGAGTCGGGTGGATAAGGTTTTTCAAATTGGGTTACCTTTCCCGATTGGGTAACTCCCACATCTGATGATGGTGAGCTTACAAGCACGCACACACATCCACATTTACGGCTAAAGATAATGGCACAGTAATGCCTCCCACCGACAACGCCTGTGAGCCTTGCAAGGGTGCCGTTTCCTGGTGATGAAGTGAAGGGATCATGATGCGAATGATAATGATGAAGCCGCAGCCGAAACGGATCGTAGGCAAACATTTTTAAGCCTAAAAGCGAGCTACCGCGGTCGAAGAGGGTCCTTTCATCGGATGTGTTTCGTCTCGTTCGCAACGCAGTTTGGTGATTGGCTGAAGTTCGAACGGAAGAAGGAAACGTGTCTGACGGATCAACGTGGCAGCTGCTTTGGATTGAAGCAGTGGAACCAGTGTGATATTCATGAAAAGATGCCTTCACGTTCCTTGGGAAAGGCATCGCAACACACATCAGTAACGAAATCCCAACGCAAATATTGTCTGATTGACTTTTTCGCGTCTAGACAGCGTGCAGAGGATTGGATAGGGGTTTGCTATTTCTTGTGTAAACCAGAATCATCCGTTTTCCTTATTTTTTCGTTGTACATGCCATTTTATCTTGTCTCGGTGCAATATGGTACCACCGAATACAATATAAAACATCTAGGAGAGGAGAAACAGGAATATGGATTGGGAAATGCCTTAGCGTTTGCTTCTGTAATGTGAATTTGTAGTCCTTTGAAACCATACCTCAGAGTGTACAATTTAATTCCTCGCTAATGCTTTAATGATTGTGGGAGCAGCTAGTGAGAAAGGCCATTTTTTTGGCTGTGATTTTATCGACAGGCGTAGCTCTGGCACAATGGCACACGACTAACTACACACATTGCAATCGTACGGCGGGGGCAAAGCGTCCATCTCGGGGAACTTCCCTCGGGGGACAAAAAAAAAACTTCCTTCAACTATGCAAAGTATGAGTCCCCTAGGGTGCGATCCTCATCACGGAACGCTCCTTCTCTTCACAACATCCTTCCACCAGAGCCCGTCAGAGTCCGCTGCGGAAATTCCGTGGAAACTGCTGAACCACCGCTGGGAAATATCTCCCGAGAATGTGTCTCGTGAAACCGTGAATGAAGCGCGGTACGTACGTATTGTTGTACAGCGAAAGCTCGGAAGGAGAAACGATGTTAGAATGCCGGGGTCTGTTCCCGGTCTCTTGGCCCCACGGATCCGCTGCTGCAACCGACAAGTACAACCTGACGCAAAATTGTATTGTACCCCGGAGTGCCGGGGATTCTTTTCTATGGAAAATTGTTTTCCGCTGTGCCCGTTTGCAATGGTTTCTGTTCTGCCGTGCACGACAATTACAGTAGAAATGGCTAGAAATACAACGAATGCGTGGGCGAAAAAAGGATTTACGGAACCAAAGATGAGTAAAAGCTCACAAGTAGAGCAGTTTACGCTCACAGACATACTTAAACAAAAATTATGTTCAAAAAGAAGTATTGCCTTTGAATAGAACCGGGGCGTTTTCATCAGGATACGAATATAACGAAGGGGATAAGGGTCGAAATCCTTCCTTACGAACTGCTCATAGGGGTACCGGAGTTAATTCTAAAACTGTAGCAACGTGCTGCCTGTACGAGCCTGTAATTGAATTGACCTAAAAAGACCCTTACAGTGCGTTGTTTTCCAAAGTGAGCACCAAAACATTGAAATGCGTAAAGACAAGGGGGTACGAGTCACCGCAACCTTCAAAATATGGAGCCTCCGGCTTAATTTGCGTAACCATATCTGCTTCTTATTCACATTCCCACGCTCATTACTTTGAGTAGCAAGCAACTCTTAGCTGATATTTTAAAATAAGGCTCGAGTCAGGTTGAATGTTCAGATTGCGTTGTGTTGTTGCTACATTTTCACCAGAACTTTCCTTTGAAGTATTTTAACAAATAAATCAACCATGCCATTTTTACCTCCCCCAACAAGTAGGATTAATTCGTAAAAATAAAGTGATGATGTACCTTAAATGTGTAATTATTTATACATCGTTAAGTGTACAACCACTGTATGCGTACTTGCTCCAAAAAAATTCTCTGTAGCCTTTCGAGGCAACCTACTTGTGACTAGCATGATAGACATGCTGCTGGGTGCTGAAACGATTCGGTTTTATGTTTCAATGTTTTCAATGCAATAAAATATTTACTGCGAATCGTACAAATTGCCTCCGTCCGTACAACGTGTTCCTTGTTTGGAAGGTATCATTTTAAATATTGTTTTATTTTATAACCGTGTCTGTTTCACGCGAACCACACAAGGGGAATTGTGGAACATTAAAAAAATTGTTGCATATATGTTCCAATAAAAGATTCTCAACTGTGTTGGTAGATGGATGCCAATTTAAAACCACCAATCCGCTTCCGCTGGGATGAAAATTCCAATGAATGAAATGCAACTGATTGAAGAAGAATGAATGATGGGTAAATCTCCATCCTGTTCCCTGGTTGTCCGGAATGTTCTCATTAACATACATGTTGCAAGTAACTTTTCCGATCCATGCACATCAATCAAAAGAGTTGCTATGTTGAAGAGATCTTTCCAGTAACGGAGGCATGCGGAAAGTTTTCCCGCACCTCAGTTTCATCAGCTCACTTCCCAAGCCGACACTCCAACCAACTGTTGACGATCGTGGTAAGAAGCACCATAAACTTTAATTGAAACGGTAATGGAGTTGAAGAACGTCGCTTGGAGACTTGTAGCACTGATAGCTCATGGTGCTTCCGTTGAAACCGTCCGGTTGTAATGAAAGCCGACTGCTTAAACTCCCAGCGCGCCTACCATGAAAAGTCGACTGGGCGCTCTAGGGACAACCGTCACCGGGGAACGCTCATGTTCGAGATCTAGAGATTGCTAACTTTCGCCAAGGAAGCTTCGAATATCCCTTGTCCGATCTGGGCCATTCGTACGTTGGCTTGTGCGCCGGAACAATTGTAAATATACCGGACCCTTAGATTGCTGGGTAGATAGAAATCCGTCTTTAAATGCATTTTGCCCGGAGCAGTTAGCATCTGACAAGACAATGAAGCTAGGTCTGGGGACGACATACGTGATGAAAGTCGACCTCGTTTGATACATCTGGCATCAGTCCGTTCAATGTACTGCCTCTTGAAAGTGCTAAGGATGTTAGAAACGTCGCAGGGTACGATAGGTAAACATTTCCTGAACCACATTCGAGAAAACATCCAAGTAGGACAGCCTTAAGGACCGATTTCGCGGCACACCAACCGATAAGTCTTTGAAAGTCGGGGTCTTCGAATGAATCCTGTGGCAACACGCATTAGGTGGTCCTCTGGTCGACGTATTAGCCGGAACGCCGGTTGAGCGGAAAGCTAAACAGAATGCAAATCATTTGTTTGTACTGTTCTCCTTCGACATTGTACCGCTTGGTTATTCAAAAGTTCTGCTGAGCCTGAGTATACACTGCCTCGGTGATAAATCGAACGGAAGCACATGCTAGAGCATCCAATACCACCGTCTTTCGTGAGGAAACGAGCACACTGAAGCACGGACCGTAGTAGAACCTTATCTACCCTGGAACCAGCGAGGCACTTTCGACCCGATTTGGCTCGCCATGGACTCAATTTTCTTCCGATGACAATAGGACCCGGGTTCAGGCGACAGCGCCTGCCCCTTCATAAACAATAACCATTCGCAGTTGGCACTGATATACACCACTGGCGTAGTCCTCCCGGCCATCCTCAGGTGGGCAACAGGATGGCTACAAAAGCTATTCTCCGCGTGGCACTGACACCATCTTGCAGCGTTACTCCCAGAGCCCGCTACACAATGGACACATCCTACAGCACAAGAAGTTCTCCTTCAATCGTCCTTTTCCGGACCGCGGTCAACGGGGAAGCCGAAGAACGCAAGCCGTACCGACGTCCCGAAAGCCGGACCGAAACGATAGACACTTACCGGGCCGTTCCTCGGCACCACCATTGCTGGACCCTTGCTGCCAGTCTCAAGAGACCGATATGAATACAGATAATAATGACTTTTATTGTGCTCCGAACGGGAGCAGCATCTTTATTCATGCTATCATCATAAACCTGCCATTGAGATCCCACCGGGCCGTCCGTTCCGGCATCGAGAGCGATCGGTTAGGGCCGTTTTCATTCTCCGTCGGCGAAGGGGGTTTCTTCCAGCAAGCCTTTAACTTTCCCGACGGTACGCTACAGGAGTGCTCACGATGTCCCAAAGGCTACCGCGTCACCGATTTCGCTAGACACGAAACGTCCTGCCAGCGAAATGGCGACTTGGCATCTGATAGCACCGTCTAGCCGTCCTATCGTGCTATAATAGTGCCAACGACCGATGGTTGGGGAAGTGTGCGAATGGTGGGGGTTCGGTGTAGGAAACGATTTCCAGGTTAGCGTGCCAGATATGAGGAATCATAAATGGCTTCCAACTTGAAAGCAACACCCTATTGAGCGGCCGACTCGTTTCGGCCTCGTCGTTCGTCCACCGTCGTTTTCATTTTCATTCTACATCGGGTGATATCGGGTGAGAGATACCGGGAAGCTCCACCAAAGCGGTCTAGATTGATGTTCCATGTTCGGCAATAGGCTTATCCGTGACATAACTGCCTAAAATGCCTGTCCATGTCCCGGTGCTCCAGCAGGCAACTTCCGCGGAGGGGTGGGCCTTTGACGGGCTGTCAGGTGGCGCCATTTGATGTTGGGTTTGTTTTCCTGCTGGTGCTGTGCAAAGAAGAACATTCTTTCCGACTTCTTCTACGGCGGCGGCCATCGGCACAATGGAAACAGATTGGTGATATGCTTTGAACGCTTTAGCTTAAGTCGTTGGCCAAAATGGAAATACCCTTGCACAAATTCTCAACTGGCGTTCCTCTGGGGATCGGTGTGTTTAGACATATGGATCGTTTTTACTCGATGGCGCTTCTCACGCTTTGTATCCTATTTCTCGCAACAACGTATAAGCTATATATGACATAATATGTAATGCGGTCCATGGATTGACTATAGACAAACATAAAAGAAAACCTTTTTTCAAAGAAGTTATTTAATATTTAAGGTACAACTGTAAAAGACAAATATTGTCCTGATCATCGATAGGCTTCGTTGTTTCATAACAACCTTACACATTTTACCAAATGAGAGTACCGTAAGCTGTCACAGCAAAATGAATCAAACACAAATATTTGTCGGAAAAACCAACATTGACTAATTGATTGCAATGGATGTGCACAAATAATGTGAGGACTAAAGCGCAATGTTGCGTCAAGCAGGGCAGGGCTACATTTTACCAATGTAGCTCATTAGCATGCAATCAATATGGATTAAGTTATGCATCTGTTTTCGATTCGTATTGCATCGGAATTGAGATAGCATTGTTCATGCATTTCATTAATTTATTGCGTGCGCGAAGTGAAATGTTTTGCACAAGTCTTACCCATGTAAACTTAGTAATTAAACCTTTCTATTGCATGCTATTGTTAACGCCATAACAAAGGAAACTGCATGTGATGATGTTCAATAGGTGACGCTTGATTTTTTAATGGTATTTCAATTTAAAGTGAAGCATAAATAATCATAGCACTGAAGCTATTCAATTTTATTGATACTGGAATTCAAAACAAAAGAAACCTCTTTCAAACAGTTGCCTGCTAGAGATTGAAATATTCAATATTTATTTAAAAAAAACTTCAACAATCGAAAAATCTCAACTTTCAAAACAAAAATAACTTGTGGACGTTGCAAAAGAACAAACGTCAATAGGTAGCTATGTAATGTACTGCTAACTGTGTCCTGATGTTTAGTCTACAAAAACTTGACACTATTCTGCTGTCCTAAGTATACATTTTAATGATTCTCCTGCATTGTTGTTTCTGCAACAGTTTAAAATTAATAAACTTCATTTTTGGTATAAAAACCTTCATTTCTTTTTGCATTAATTAAATCCTGTTTTCTGGCCCACTGATCTCTTGGAAGATATCACAAATCGGAAGGAATAAATCTTGACGTCTTTCGCAAAATTTAATAAATTTTCCCTTGCAAATATCTTCTCTTTGAGGGTACGTCGACACGCAACCACAACAGGGATAAACAGATACAAACAAAAAAAAAATCCCCGCGAAGGAAAGAGTGCCGAAACGAATTTTAATGAATTTGAACATCGGAGTCACGAACTCGTCCCGGAGACGGATGGCAGCAGCAGAAAAATATTCACCGGCATTTGTTCTCGCGACCCGGAGCTCCCCAACCGACCCATTAATGGCTTAAAACATTAGAATTGCAGAGTGCCTACGTTTGGGGAATAAATTTCAAAACCTTCCCTCCTGTGCGCACCCGAATCATCCCAAAACCTCCCGAAAAAGGGAGCACCTTCTGTCTGACCCGGCAGTCAGCAGTTAGTAACCTTTCCGTCTGTCCTCGGGTTAGAGTGCGAACGTAGTGTCGTGTCGGAGCGGAAGGTAGTTCGGACCATAGACAAGTCACCGATGGTGCTCGGTGTTGCGCGAATCTTACTTTTGTTGTACTTCCAGGGGGCATAATGTCACGAACTGGAAATAAATCAGCACCGCATCCGGTACCGGTACACAATTTATCTACCGGAGTAGGCTTTACTGACTGGGGTTTACTCCGTGACCTGCCTGCCCTCAGACGGTGGACAAATTATCAATTTTCGTCCTATCGCATCACAAACTACCAAGGGAGGCGATGGGTGGTTAAAATGTCGATAACAACAACTACGAGTACCAGCCCCGTCGGGGTTTGCTTTATCAAACGCCTGTTTAATTTTTTTTTTTCATTTTTAAAATCGATCATTCATGCTATTCGTAAGTGTTATGCCTGAAAACTCTCCATTTTCTCTAATACCACGGGAGTTCGTTCTGGATGGAAAAACCACCCACGAAAAATTGGATCCCCAAACGGACCGCAAATTTACTCAGTCTCACAGTACATGATAGCATCCGTGGCAAGCGAACACCGAAATCCTCTCAATCTTATTGGAACTGATGATGGTGCGCCGGGCTTGAATATTCCGGCCTTTCACGCAATTTGTTTCTCTCGCTTCTGTTGTTTATGTTGTTGTTGTTTTCCCTTTTTTCCCCTTCGCTTTCCCCCACAACGGCTTCACACTGCCTGTGCAATTTCTCATCCTCCGTTTCTCTATCGTTTCGGTAAGATTTTTACGTCGCGACAAGATCGCGTCTTAAGTCGCAGGTTATAAAAGATATAGGGCCAATATACATTTTTCATTCCGAACGCGTCCCGGCGCGGCAAACCACCCCCTGGCCCCTCAAATGCTCCAGTGTTGCGAGAAGACAGTCGGGGCGTAACGTCGGTTCGTTTTGCATATTTTTTTTTTTTCGTTGCCTTTCTTCGGTCACCAGCCCTTCCGCTCGGGTGCGTTCGATTCGGTTTATTTTATTTATCCTTCTGGCTTTCCGTTCAACCCAGTTTCGAGCGGCTTACTGATAACGGGTTCACTTTTAAGTCACCGGAAAAAAACACGAGCAAAACGATGTGGCCTGTTAGAGGCAAAAACGGCCTCTTGTTCGCCAACAACTGCAAAATGATACGTTGAAATAAAATGTAAACTATGGCCGGAGGGAAAACTTTAGCAACCTTTTTTTTCTCCGCTTTCTCCACGCCACCCACTTAAAAAAGGGAACCTTCATGGGGATGAAACTAGACGCCAAGAATGATGGAAAAAGTATGCTAAGGTTACCACCCGACCGAATAAAAGTTTATCTCCTTTTTGTTTGCGTCAGATCTTGATCGTTCCGTGGAAGCCAGTCGCGCCCGGCGGTTCTGCTGCCTGAGGAAAAAAGGACCGAACAAAGGACCCAACGTCTGCAGAAGGCACGAGACGAACCGCGTGATATTCCCTGCACCTCAAGGATGCCTTACGTGTGATCTCTGTGCAGGCGGGTGCTTTCTCTAGCCGTCATTTTCCTTTCGTCCCCGGTACGGTTCAATTCCTCTGTCCGGTCCCATTCGGTCATTCATTTTGGCGTGGTTTGGCTTTTGCTAGTTTCGAATTCAAATTTTTGCCTCACCCGAACCCAAAAACGTGACAAAGGTTAAGCAGCGGGCTATCAAACGGGGATGGAATCTCCTTGGAAGGAAGGTAGCCTCGTTGGCGCCAAGCAATCCGTCAAGAATCCTTTTTTTTTCTCATCTCGTGAACGCTTTTCACCTTCTCTCTCTCTCCCCCTCTAGCTTTCTTTTTCTCCAGGTTTTAGGGTACGATTTCGTGGGTCCATCTGTTTCACCAGACCAAGCGTTTCCCTGACGACGTTCGTCGAATAAATTAAACTGTTTTAATTAACTTTAAACCCGGCAGATCAATGAGTGAGCGGACGAGGGCAGTTTGTGGCAGAATTTGTGATGAGGATAGGCATGGCAGGAGGAATCGGGCAGCGAAACGGGGCCGAGTACTCTGTTTACCCATGAAGCCAGTTCAAGAAAACGTGCGAGACTCTTCGTCGGTGTCGTTCTGGGAATGCGGCAAGATGCTGCCAATGATTCGGTGGTCGGTAGCCGCTTGAGTGTCTCGATCGTATCGAAACTTTATTGAAGTAAGAGAATATTAAAAAGAAACAACGAAAGTAAGCGAAGGACAGGCAGAAAGCGAAATCAAAACAATAAGAAGACGGACGGGTGTTTCGCTAGAAGTCAAAAAGGACACTTGCTTCAGTATTAACCTTTTAAATTAACTGAAAAGCGCTACGATAGGATCTTGGCCGAAGGAAGGGTACCGGTTCAAGCTCACTTGCTGTCCCCTCAATTCTGAAGGGGTTTCGAGAATTTGCTTTACCAACTTTTGCTTGCTATGCACGTTTTCTGCTCTTCGGGCCTGACTTCGCGTGCCTGCGTGTGAATTGCCTTTTCGAACCCTTTGTGCATGGTGCTTGTTGTTTTTTCCTTCTATTATACTGCGTTTTGCTTCGTCTGCGCTTCTCTTAATCCAACGACTATTTATCTCAACCGAAGCTCGCTAAGAAGTGCCATTTGAATGGCAAACTCGTCCCGAGGAGCGGTAGAATAAATCGTGCGGAAAAGATTAGTTACACGGGCTGCAAAGCGGCGCTCCTTTGGTTCTGCCACCTCTTTCCAAGGATCGGACGGGATGTCTTACGCAGTAGCAAATTGTCTTCTCCCTTCACTAACCGCTTCCGCGCTCGTTACAGAACTGTTTTAGCTAATAACATTGCGGTGTGCTAATTATTCAAACAACCACGAACGAAGTGCTACTTTTGAAGTGCCAGAAAATAATGGCGCTTTATTTGGTTAGGTATACATCATTTGCATTGGGTCTGTGATTATTACGGTGATTTCTAGTATAGAGAAAGAAGAAGAGGTAATGGATTGAGTAAAATGAATTTTGTTTGTCGTTTACAGAAAAGCGAACAATTAAGTGAATGGAAGTTGATCGTCGATAGTTCAATGAAGTAAAAAACAAAGGTTTAACAACACATTTCACGATATCCAGGGTGTCCTTAACAGACATCCTCCAAATGTTATACATTTGCTGCAAAGGAGAAGCTGAGAGCGAAAACAGTCCAACCCATGTGCGAGTACACGTTTAAATTGAATTAATCCTAACTAAACCACGTACACCATGTACCGATTTCTCATGTAATTGGTGTAGGATGTAATCATGAAATGCATGTTACCAGTCACCTTTGCTACAAATAAAATCCTTTCCATGGGACCGATGGTGCACTCGCCCCACCGTTTATATGCACAGGTTACACACGAAGCACTTGTTCTTCCATTCTCCGGGAAATAAAATCGCAAGTAATTTCGTTTCGGCTATGGAAGCCACACGCAAAACCGTAATTTCGTAAGACCGTTTCGTGGTAAGCTTTTTTTCCGGGCAAACAAACTAACGATCGGACGGAAGCAACAAGAGCGCAACTAACGGCTCGTCCACTTCGAATTGCAGCATTTCGCGCAAACTTGGCAGCTTGGAGTCCCCCGGAACATAACGCTGATTATGGCCCGTGATGCTGTTTGGAAGGCATGGAGGACCTTTCCGGTTCTTGTTATCAAAAGAAATTTTGCAGGAAAGAGAGATTCCCTACATGCAGGCGAACCACTTCGACCAATGTGCGAAAAAGGAAAACAAGAAAGCGAAAATTTGCAACAGCACGATAAAGAGAAAGAAAAAGCGAAAATGAGAGAGAGAGAAAGAGAGACGGCGAGTGCGCTTTCTGGTCTTTGACTATTAGCAAAATTACATTTCCGTGTCGTGCGGTAGCTGTTTGAAGTTGTGATGTTCCGGCCGGTGGTGCTGGAAGTAGACAGTTTTTCGTCGCGATGCCCTTCAAGGGCGCGTTTGGAGAGTCGTGGTCGAAAACGGGAAAGCCGTCGCGACGGAGCACGTGACCATTTAGTGTCCTTGCCATTCGGTGCGATCTGGCAGAGCCGCAGGAACGCTAGGACCGAAACGCGAACCCGAACACCCCTCGGCGTGAGAGGGGGAAAGATAGGAAAAACAGTAATTAACTTAATTAGTGAGGCATGACCAACTTCGAACTTTATTTTATCTTTCTCGCCAACTCCCCCATCTTCCCAAATCCTCACCACTGACCAGGCGCGCAGTTCGGAGTCCTCGAAGGAGCCGGCAAAAGGACGCCTCAGCTTTCCTTTCATCTTTCTGATATTTCGGTTGCGCCGCTAGGTAGGGGGTAAAATTACAAATCGTGGATCCCGTGGATTACCAACCACACCGAGCAGCAGCCGGAAAAAAAAACGAGAAGGAGGTCTCCCGCAAGGTCAGCCGAGTGAGGGAAACGGTGGGGCGAACGGGAAGTCAGATCCTGCGCGAAACGTTATGCCATATCGGGCGGAATCTTTGCCGGAGTTCGGCTTCTAGAATTCGCTCCAAGGAGCAATGTTCATAATAAATTCGATCTTTTGGCTGGCTTCGACCACCACCATCACCACCGTCCAGTGGCGAGGGAAGCCGTTTGACTTTAAGATTATTGCACAGATACCCCGCAAAGCAACGGGCCGTGGCGGGAGGTTTGCAAGCACAAGGTAGGAAGAAAAGATGAACCGAAACTTCTGCTCTCTTTCGGTGGCTTCCGTCGGCTATTGCTTTTAAAGTTTCATTTAACCTCCTCCAGGAACCGACCTATGCCACACTCCGCCCGTCGCAGACAATCATCGCAGTGATCAATTCTTGGTGTAATCAAATTTTCATCAACTTTTGGAGCCACCATTCGCGCCTAGCCTAATGAGAATAGGCGCTCATTTTCGAAACGCAGTGCCGGGCGACTGACTTTGATGGCCAACCGTTCTATACTAATTTTAAATTTTTCCCACCCAAAATTCGCGAGAACGAAAGCAGCGTGTCTAATGATTTATGAGCAAGCGACGTTGGTTTCAAGGACATAACAATAAGAGTCTCCAATTGATGGCCGACATCAGCGAATGATCTTCTTAAAAGTTAAAAAGGTAAAACGATTACGTGTTGCACGATTGTGAACATACGTTCAAAAAAAGCATTGAAAATTTACAATTAGAAAGCATGCAACTAATTCTAAAATCTACAGTCCATGTTTGTAGAAAAGTTTAGCAAATAAATGGAAATAAATATAAATAATTGAAAAATAAAAATAAAACTTTTCTCAACTAGATCATAATAGATATGAATTTTATCGTCCATTCCACCTGAACGTAGAAGATTCGAAACGAACACAATCAGCAGAAAGGATGAAGATACAGAAAAATGAAAAGCATGAAACTAAAAGCCTACCTCTTCCACCTCGCAGCACTTTCTGGCAAGCAGATAAAAGGCAAAGGTATTTCAAACTCCTAACACCACCAATGAGCTTCGATACGTGCCGGTGTTCAAGTTTTCCAGCTTAGAGCACTGAAGCACTGCGTTTCGTCAGAAGAGCCGATTCCTGTTAGCGTCCAATTTCAAATGATGAATTTGATTCGCTCCGTGGGCGGAAGATATGATTTCACAATGAAAATTAACCTGAATTACTAGCTGAAGCATCCTCGCCACTTTTTTATGGGTAAAAATAGCTACGCCATCGATAATGAATACTCGTAATCGGAGAGGAAATTGTGAGGAAATTAGGAATGAACGATAGAAAATGTATCGCACTCGTTTGCTAAAGTTCTTACTAGAAAAAAAAACTCACACGCTTGCTCAGAAAGCCCAAATATCCTTCCCACCCGTGTTTAATCATGAACGAATGACTAGAAGAAAAAAAAACCCTATTTTCAGTTGGATCAAGATTGGTTGTGCTAGAAACTGAAATTTGAAGAAGAAAAACGATGAGCAATGTTTGAATGAGGAATTCTTCGAAAAGCACATCCGTCAAATACGTCGCCTACAGGATTACAAACAAGAACCGAAGGCTCCATCGAAACTGGCGTCGGTCTTGGCAGATGGATGCCAATAGATTTGACTTTGAAGTTTACAAGATTTTCTAACCGTACCTAGTGCAAACAGGGGATACATTTTTCACTTGAACGGTCGCTGAAAGCCGAACATAAATTGCATCCTAATTGGCCGTGCGTGGCGCTTAGTTAAATCTTGTTTATCTTGTAAAATATATTAGGAAACAATTTTCTTGGGAAACTTGATCATACACAAACGCAAAGATGAAGCATGCGGACCCATATTCCGAGAACTTTGAAACCATCGTCGAGTAGCTAACAGCAAATATGAAGCAATTAATTTGCTTTTCATTCGAATTTGAATATTTTTATGTTTGAACATTTTTAGCGAAAACGACATAAATCATAAATACGTTCATTTTGATTGCAAACACTCGCGATACAACACATACACGCGATACAATAGCCTCTGATTGAAGAAAGTATATACTTTATTTTTCAAATCTGTTTTGAGATGCCTAGTGAACAACTTGAAATTGTTCTTATGTTGTAGACTTTTTTTTCAAGCAATAAAGAAATTCTACGACAGCTATATTTGCAAATTAATACCTAAAGTCTATTTCTTATAAACAGATTTCACAGTTGGTCCCATTATTTCACAATATTTCCATGACGCTTCAAGCAGACGCCAACAATCTTCCCCAAGCTTCCCCACCGATGTTGAATGCAGAATGATTCCAGCATCTCAATCCTCGTTACCATCAAAGTCACGCACAGTTTTCACGTACACTTTTCGCGACGCCACGAACTGCGCGGCATTATTATGTGCTGAGAGTGAAGAAAGGTTCTTCGGTGGATCGCGCCAAAGTCGCCGTCCGTGCTGATCCTATAGGAAAAGCTACCATCGGCCTGTCGACCGAAATTCCGCACACTCGTTCGAAGGTTTGCATGGTTCCATTATTTGTATTTGCGGCGGAAGGTTTTCAATTCTTTTTTTCGTATTTTCCTGGCAAACGAATGGCAGCAGGAAAAGATAATACATTTTTCTCGCGTAAGCTCAACTGGGTGGAGCGTTAAGTGACCGTGACAGGGGAGGAAAAAGCTTGTTCTTCTAAACACAGTGCCGTAGGGAGCTGCTTTCAGCGCGATTCGTGGTAGCGAGAAACCGAATAGCTGTTGCCAAATGAAGAATTAAAATTAAATGAAAATGCACGTCAAATGATAAAATGAAAGTCAAAGGTTAATATACTTTCGATCGCTCCAATGTTTTTATAATATGTATACGCTCACGATCATGTGCTCTTTCATGACTCCCAAGGCGGTTCAAGTGATGCTCTTATCTTCAGTAGCTCATCGAAAAACTCTTAGCGCGAATATTTCATATATTCAAAATTCGCTAAATTATTAAATTTTTCTAAGATATCTTTGTTTTCCAAGTTCGGTAATATTTAACTCACTCAGCTTAGTTTGTGCCTTAGACGCTCAAGTGGTATGTGCGCTGGAATAGATTTCATTATCTTCCTTCATCGTGCAGAGTGGTAGAAACTTTAGTTGTCGAAACCTATTTCGGATGCTGAAATCGTCCCTCCTCCTCTGAAAAGCTAGCCAACCATTCTCAATCTTAAGAAAACTAACCACCGAACCACAAACTTGATACGCCAATGCAAATAAAACAGACAATCCCTAAGGCTTGGACCTCCTCCTGTCAAAAGCACCTCTTCACTTTTATATCTATTATTCTCTCTCTCACTCTTTCTCTTGCTCTTTCTCGCTCTCTCTCTCTCGCTCTCTGTTCGTTTTGATATGAATGTCTTGCAAATCACGCTTCGGGTGCGTCCTAGACATACCGCCACCGACTTTGCTGCGTCTCGGTGCCATAAACCTCGCTTTACTTTAGTCAGCGATGGTTAACCTCGACGCGTTTTCTGGTCCGAGCAAATCCATCATGGCCGACGTGGACATGGGTACGGCAAACTTTACGTACCCTGCCGGCCTGGTAGCTACGCTGTTGTGCATCCGAACATCAACCGCATTCGCTCGTTGTGGAGCATCTCGCAACTACATGAGCAGCAGGGCAGCCCGAACAAAGAGCCCGAATAAATCGCCGCTCGGCAAAACTGCAAGCGCACAATGCCGTGCATCATTCACAAACGGGACGAAACTATCTTTGTGGTGATGCATCGCTGGCGCGAGAATTACGATGCGAAATAATTGAAATATGGTTGAAAGTTGGCATTTGCTTTGACCTATCTGTGTGTGGGTTTGTTCGAATCATGAGCTCGCGATTGAATAGTTTCGGGGAGCAGGAGGAGTACTGAACTTGCTGCGATGGTGCAGCTTCGTTCTGCATGATGGAACTCGATGGAAAAGTTCCATTCGACTAACGCCGTGCTTATGTTGATGTCTGATTTCTACACATTCTGCTGTTGAAGAAAAGATTTGCCTTTGAGCAACATAAATCATACAGTGCCCTTGGTTCAGGGCAGCTTGCAAAAGCAAACCATTTACATGTTTTGCTCGAAATATTTAAGCTTGAATACTGCAACTGCAGATTGCCAACAAGTGTAACATTCTTTGTTGAATTTAAATTCTTGGTTTGATGAATAAATTTTTCTCAAAAATAAAAAATCATTTCAAAACACCTTTCATTGACATTTCCATCACCGTTTTAGACCAACCTTTAGCTGAACAGGCGCCTGACAAAAAGCTTTTAAATTTAGTTAATAGGAAGAGGGAGAAGTGTGGAGTGGATCGTTTATAACAATTTAATTACACTGCTACGCAAGGCGCTTGGTCATTTTCAGTCATTAAAATTTCAAATTTCAATAATGCTCCATTCGCCTGGCTCGCGCAGCCAACACGTTTGCATGCACCGTACTTGCATTTTTTTTTTTTTAATAGAATGCAAACAGCTCGCGATGCATTCGGCAGCAATTGCACAATTTGCTGTGCGCCGGGGATTATCACAGCCTACGCACCACGGAAACCAACACCAAGCTGGTTAATTAATGTCAATCAATAAATGATAAGCATGCATCAAAACTTTGTTTGTTGCAAAACTCATTAAGTATTCAGCAAATGGCATTGGTTTGGGGGCTCGCGTTACGTTCATTTGATGGAGAAAATGTACGCCCACCTTGTCGTTCACTGTGGAGTCCTGAATACGGTAGCTGCATTGTGTAATTTTCGTTAGGAATGAACAAAACGTGCTGCAAAAAGGGCATAATGTTAATTCAACAAATGGAAACAACGATTCAAACAATACAATATAATGTAATTTTATGTGCATCAAATATTATGTTTTCGAAACATCTCTCTCATACACTCTCTCTCTCTCTCTCTCTCTCGCTTAAACTCTCTCTATTCGCTCGGTGGTCCGGTCAAAGTTCAAAATTTCAAATCCATTCAAATATGATCAAATGTTGATTTTTTTTTTCTGAGTCAAGTGCACTAATCGGTGTCAGGAGTTGATAGCAAACAGCAATAACGATCTGGTTCTTCTCAGCTTAGATTTAATTAATTTCAAAATCACTTTGACCCGAATGCTGCAAACGAATTCGGTTTAGCATGCGTGAGCATAAAAGAAATCATTAGCTCGAAACAAATCTATTTAGTTTGTACCCTTTTCGTTTGCACCGGCAGAGTCCCGAACGAAGTTGCAGCCTGCCAATTGACCGTTAATTGCATGCGTGTGTTTGTTTGATGTTTGATGGAGCTGTTCAATGTTTGATTGATGTTGATGAGTCCATATTGACGAATTCTGAAATTACCAATTACGCGGGGTTACGAATATGCTATGATTAACTGATTCCGAATCGTTTGTTTGAAGCTAGGATTGTGAGGGCGTGTACATTTTATCCGATGGAAAAACGTCCACTTTGACAACTTTTTCCTACAATCAGCTTTCTTGCCTCGCAACCAAGCGTCGATAAAGATGAGACTTGTGATGAACTTTAGCAAATTTACATAATTTTGTCGGTAAAACTGAGCCACATTATTATGTTGCTCAGACAAATGAGGGCCAAGAGTGCGGAAGAATGAAAGCTCTCCGATTTCCATGCATAAAATTTCATTAGAATATTTGCCTCTCGGAACACATTTCCATTGCGGCGCCGGAGCTGGCGGTGGAAAATGAGCATTCACAACAAAAAAAACAGACCAAGATAGAAACTGTGTAAGGACATCGTTTCGACGTCATTGCGAGAAGCATCCGGCAAAGACTATTAGTTATTTCAGTCACGAATTTGTTAACTACCGTGATGTGGACGTTGATTTGCTTACCGCTGGAGAAATCTCGGCAAAGTGCGCGGCATGGCGACAGACTTGGAAATAATTAATTCATAATTTGCATACGTCGCCAAGGGCGAGTCAGGGTACGCCCGGTATGCTGCTCCTCAGGACCTTTACGGTGGGTGTTTTGCTGATTTGCGTCACATTAAAATAACCACCAACATACATGGGGGTGATGGAACAGAATTATCACGACGTTCCTGTACGTGATGCTGTGTATGTTTCTGTTTCCTTTGTAGCGCGTTGAGCGGCAGGGAAAAAAATATCTGCTTCCGATGTGGCTTGGCTTACTTATGAAGCAATTCGCGGCAGACATCTAAATACTGAATGAACGAATGAACCATTGTGTCAATTTGGGGAAGCGAAAATCCTTATCACAAAAAAAGAATACAACTGTATAACATGAATATAACCTTTTTTTGTTTGTTTTTCGTAACGGGCTTAGTGCTTTTTGTGGCATTCACTTATGCATCGTTTTGGTACGAGATCAAATGGAAGAAAAGAAAAGGCGGACGATGGCGGACCTCTCCCATAGTACATGCAAATGTCTAGAGAACCGTTTCCCTTCACCCTTCATCTTCACTCAATCCCGTCCACGTGTACGCAAGCTGCTCTTTGGCGTAAATCATATTCCATGAAGACAAGCCAACCATCCGCCCAGAACAGTGGAATGCTTTCTGAAGAATAATATGGATTCTGGTCTTCTAAATGACTTATTCGTCACACATGCCGTAGCCAAGTAGGCGAAAAATTAGAGTACACTTGCCGACATGACGCTGGGGCGTTGAACTTTTCACGCAAATCTTCATCTGGTATCTCCCAGAGCCGTTTTGTTTCCTACTCGCCGTCGTGCAAGATTCCCTCCCAGTGGTATTTCAAAGCTCGCACGAAAGAAGCCAAATTGTATGATGAAATTGAAAACAAGCCCATATATACATACAGTCCTGTCTGCCCCCACCGTTTTCGCGTCAGCCCTGGCGCGTACGTCAGTTAACATATAGCATATGCACATACGCTGTTTTTTTTTTTCTTCGTGAGCTCTACTCGACCCGCCGGAATTTCGCGGCTGTGGTATGAAATGATTCGTCAGCCTGGCGTCATTCATCGCGGCGAGGCCCACCAACGCCTACATCCAACCAAATGAATCCGGATAAGTCGTGAATTCAAATAACGGAATATTACAGCTCGCTTGGCCCACTCCAACCACAAGGCAGTCGACTGCGAGCGATGGTTTTATGTACATTCGGTTTACGCCCGCTGAGCCCGGCAGGCGGGATTTCACCGTCCCAACGCTTCCAGCAGGCAATTCGTACGCGGACGTAAGAATAGTTTTATTATTCAGCGCTCATGCGGAGCCACAAAGGGCTGGACGAACGGAAAATTGTAGGGAAAAACTGAGGGAAAGCAACATTGTGAAGCAATATAAATTGACGCTAACGAGCTGGGATTTCTTTTTCCCACAACGGTATAAAAATTGAAAATTCCCTTTATAAACCTTCCTCTCCTTCCAACCGAAAATTACTCAAAAAAAAAAAATTGTCAAAGTCGAAAAGGACAAACCCTTGAGGATTATTTTTAAATTTTCTTCTCAATAGTTTCCATCAATAACATTTTTGATTAACGATTTGTATTTTTTTTGCATGCAGTTGAATCGGAAGAAGATATAAATTATTTCCAGATAGGTGGAGAATGATGGGTTGCCGATGGACAGAATCATATTGGAAACAATTTGTCTAAGTGTAATCAAGCTGTCCAGCAAAAACAAAATCCTTTTCCGAACTTACTTCGTCCCGGTTATTCTCAGTCATGTTCTACATAACAAAATAGCTCAAACTCTTTAACCCGTCACTACGGAATAACATGTTTTTTTTACGTGTTCCATCGATTCGTATCAGAAAACTTTTGACACGAAGTGATGAGGATTCCTCAAGGACTGTTGGAAGGAAAGAAGTGGCCACTCGGCGGTAGTCAATCAATCGTTCAGGGCTTCGCAAAACAATCCACCGTTACGAGCAGGCCAACAGGGGCGTGATCAAATAATTCTATTTACAAGAACTTCCTTCGACTCTTCTTGATCGGCAAAGTCTTCGTGCACTAGCGCTCTGGTGTGTCAATTCGGTGGGCAAACAGCGGTTCCATAATTCCGAGGTGTTTGGCACCTACGCCAAGCCATCAAACTCCTCCATCATCGCCATCATCCTCTTCGTCAGGCTCGTTAACGCCTGGCTAGGCCGGTGCAGCACCGGGACGGCACGATTTGGCGTGTGGCCATCTCCGGCCTCCTAATCGTCCTAGGTTTTTTTTTTTGGTTTTTGTTGTTTATGCCTTCTCCATCCCAAGCGAACCCCAACCCATCGATCTCTGCAGCTTAGGCTTCCTGGCCGTTCGGGTTTGTGGTTTTATGTTTCCGCCTCGGCTCTCCCACCCGAACCTACCAATTCTTACCCCGGCTCGTTTAACAACCTGCGAGCGCAAACATCGGCAAACTTTTAATGATTATCCCACCCCCATTATTCGTGGACACCGGCGCTGGGAAGATGCCCCCGCTAGACAGCATCACGCGTCGGGACGTGCGTGCATAAGTGCGTAAAAAGGGCCGATCGCGAAGACGCAAAGGCCCAGAATAAACTAACACATGCGTGTGGGCAAGGAGGGAACCGGGAACGTTCACGTAACCGTTGAGAACGAACAAGTGAAGAGTAAATAAACAATTTCGCTTGGGACGGAGCAGGAATCTTGTTATGTTCCATTCGGTAAGACCGCACACGAGAAACTGCTTCACGATTTTTCAAGCCTTCGGTGTGGCTCGGGGAACGGGGTTTAGGTTTTTCTCTTTACTCCTGAACAAAAATTGAAATCATCTCAGCAACCGTTGCTGAGGAAAGCCAATCATCGTCCTTCTTTCTCTTTGGGCAGCTCCGCACGTACATCGAATCTTTCCAGGTTTTTACGCGAGTTTGCAATATTTTGAGTGGAAAGGTGCCAAGACGGGAGACAATGGAAGAAGCAAAATTAAATTAAAAACGAGAGAATAATCTAAACTTCGTAATGATGTTTCTAAAAATATGCAAAAACTATCGGATACCGTATTGAAGTGAGGGTTCCTGAGCGAAATAGAGCACGCGTTTTTCTTTTCTTCTCCAATTTCTAACCGTTTTTTTTTTCCTTCTATTTCACAGCTTTTTCGCAAAAGTCCGGGAGATTCGTTTGGCTCGTTTCATCTAAGTAATGAGTCCTCTATCCAGCTGAAAACTGAAACGAAGGATATACTAGAACAATTATGACCATCCTCGAAACAGGTCGGAAATAGAAACGAATTCGTAGGAACCGTGCCATTCTAGGGATAGCCTTCGTGGAACACGAGAATATTGGCGAGCGAAAACGAGAAATGAGCGTGTGGCAGCCACGCCCCGGTAAACACGCAAATTGAATTGTCATCATCGCCGTTTGGCGTGCGAAAGGACACTAAAAAAGCGCGAGGAAAATAAAAATCAAATAAGCAGTGACACGTTCGTTGCTTCGACGAAGTACACCCTGGGAGGAAGGGGAGGAAATACCGCCAAAGCGTAATTATAGATAATTGTGGAAAAATCTGGCCCAAGTCGGCGATCAATTGCGCCACCGACGGAATAAAAGTCTACGATGCTGTCATCATTGTGGACATAGTGTTCCAACCAGGATGTGCCAGGCACGATTGTGACGCGAAAAGCGGAGCTCGCTGGTGATGAACGAACGGAGCATTTTAAATCGGAAAATTAAAACTCATGCCCACCGGAGGGTGGCGTTTTCATTTGCGCTTCAGTGCGAATTAATTTGCTTGCGTCCATTTATCGTGAAATCGGAAAAACGATTGCATTTCATTTTTGTTTGATTTCCAAAGTTTAAAAAGGCAGTGGAATCAATTGGAAATGTTAAAAGGAAGAATAGGACACCGAACATCCATTACAGTGACCACAGCGACCGGAACCTCTACCGACGGCCCCGGAGGCCTGAGAACCGCAAAGGAAAACATTAAACGGCTGTAATATTTGAGTTGATAAATATTATTCGTTGTGGTTTCAGGATAACATCGAGGTGTGTGTGAAAAATAAAAGATCAGGCGAAAGAGCAGTGCAAATTAATAAGGAGATAATGATGAATGTTAATAAATAAATGAAACTTGAGCCAGTGCCAATGCAAACTCGAAGCAACGCATTCAACCGCATCATGGTGCACAGCGACACGGTGGTCGGTTTCTGCGAATGCAAATACCTTTACAGCATCCATTTGTTGCTTATAGGGTAAATAAAAGTCCTACAACAGTACGCCCCCGTAGTGAGTGATCACATGTGTCGTTCCGCGAAGTGATTGTTAAGAAGTTGTGCGTATGCCGTAGCTATTGTGAGTGTGAATTGATCAAGCGCCAGTGCAAGTGTATGTTTAACCAATAATTTCCAGGAAGCTTACCGATCATAGCAATCTTATCAACGGATCCCGCCGATCGCCTAGCAAAAAAGCAGCCGGAATGGAACTGAGGCAGCTAGAATTGATTCTGCATCGTCTTATACGCTGGATTACCATACTGACGCTGATGCTGACCTCCTCTGCACCATTGCTGCGGGCAAATCCCGATACGCAAATATTCCGGGTAGACCCGCTAGGTAAATATGATCAGATCCTAATTTAATACATTACAAAAATCATTTCAAATTGTTGACTACCTTAAACACGGAACTCTTGTTTGGTTTATAACCATAAACCGTTCTTTCGTGAGTCGGAAAACTCGTTTCTAGTAACTCAATAAATATTCAACAATGCAATTCAGAAATGCATCGTGCATAACCGACGCATCAGTGGAAGCTCATAAATCGCTCGACTTGCAGGGAGGCCCACACTGTTCAACTTGTTATCCTGCCCTGCCGACCGATTAACAAACACAAAGCACTTGTTGTCGTCCTTCCGACCGTAGTCAAAGCCAACACAACCAACGCTCCCGGGCGATCATGGACTGGCCGGGATGGACGAAATCCTTATCGATTTAACCTTAATCCCTGGGGGCCAAATGGCCACAGTCGCGGGCAGGAATCACATGCAACAATCGATTACAGGCTGACGGTGACGGCGGTCCATGATTTATGGGCGCGTCCGTCCATGCTGACCGGTCGAGCTATGCATCATCGTCATAATCAACATTATTCTCAATAGCGCGCGTTTTGAGTTCGTGCATTCGGACGCGCACGTTCGGCCTGGCGGATCCCGGTAATCGTCAATCTATTACAGAACTATCAATTAAATACACAGTCGGACGAGGTCGGATGGTTTCGGGTTATGAGTTCCATGGTTATATTGCTGGATCTTGGTTTATGTTGCAACATGAACAGCTACCGGAGTTGGTTACTAAACCAACTTACTTTTGTTGCAAAATATTACAAACAACTCGAACATTGGATATTCTATAAGCAAACATAAACACAAATGTCGTATCTCCCTTGAGTGTCCGCTGTATGAGATTTAAATCAACATGCATTATTGCAAAAATTCATATCAACAATATGTTGATCGAAAAGTTGTGTTGCTCAAACCAGTGCGCCATATCTCCGTTGACGCTAAGAATATGGTGTAAGAGAGTGCTCGAGCCGGTGGTGGTACGACTAGGTCAAAAAGTTTAGCCAAGCAACACTGTGAAGGCACGGTCAACTTCTCGGTCCTAAGCTAACCGAATTGAACTGACCCAAAATTCGAGGGATGTTATTGCTTTTGTTGTGAAAGCTACATCGCAAACTTCGCATCCTTTAGGCACCCACGAAAGGTACCCTCGTTCTTCTCCACTGCTGTATGTGCAAAAATCAGACCCAAAACTGACCAGAAACACCCCTACGCCGAAGGAACCACTCGTCCATCCCACTCTTATGATGTTGGTTGGGAACTTTCTCGGCGAACGATGGACATCGGTCCCGTGCTACTGGCCTGCGTTTTTATGGCAGTATGATTTTGCAAATTCTGATTTTCATCGCTTCCACCAACACGGCAAGCGGCATTCCCGTTGGAAAATGGCATTGTCGGCGAATTCGGAGTGAAACTTTTCGACCCACTTTAATTCATTTAGCATTTCTTCTAGCAAATGTATTCCGCCCAAGCACTCGTCAGCTATGCCTTCGCCCCTACCCCCGTCCATCCTTCGTTTTCCACACCAAACACTTACATAGTTCCACACGGTCCGCTCAACTTTCCCACACATTTATATCGCCCTTGTTTGCTAACTATTATCCCGGACTTACGCTCCTGGACAAACACCGGACCGTCGTTCTCGGAGGATGCCGTAGGCAAGTTATACGTATGTTCGGTGGGCATTCGGTTTTGGTAAGTGGAAATAACGATACCCAAAATCAGCTACAAATGAAACGAAAAAAAAAGGGAGAAAAATGCCGAAAAATCAACAGCAACACCCAAATCGTGACCGACTCATCCTTTTTCAAGCCCATGTTTGAACTGGTTCGGCAATCAAACTCTCAAGGAGTGTATTTTGCGTGCGGTAAATAAACCTTTGCAGGGGACGGAATATTATTCAGTTCATACATTCCATCTCCATTTGGCGTCCAATGTTTGTGGTTTCGGGGAAGGAACAAAAGTTTGGGCCGCCGCCAACAGCTTCTTACATGGTTGAACTGGGCAAACACTATTTATTGTACAAACACTGGTGGTAGGAGTGGATTTATTAAGCAAAAGAAAAAGAAAAAAGGAACAGATAACACTCTGTCAGACACTGTTTATCCGGATTGCCTAAGGATGAAACTGTTGAAAGTTTTTAAAAAAAGTGTGTTAAAAACACATTCATTGGTTTTCTTTTTGATTCTTTGTTCCACTGGATGTCTTTTTGCTGAATTCATTAATAATCCATGCAATATAATCTCGAATCATCAACGAGTCACGAGTGCTGCGGACAGATGGTGAATAAATTTCACGTTATTCTTCCATTCAGGAGATCCTTTATCCAGTGTTTGATTAACGGATTCCGTAGCATTTGGGCACACAAGTGTATGTGAGATAGACTGTCATGCTCTTGAGAAGTAAAAAATCGAAAGCCGAAATAACCGACCAATCAGACCATTTTTCGTGAGAACGTACCGGAAACCTGACCATTGCTCAGCGCAGCGATCGGGTCTGCCCAAGCATACTTGGTACCAGCAACGGATGGATCATGGTTCGGACCAACACCGATCGCGTCCGACTCTACTCGTTAAGTATGCCAACGAACTCTGGCCCACTCTTATATTCCATCGTATAGTTGAACAGTACCGAAACGAACGTGGTACGCAAATGTAAAGGAAACCTGTTTTTCATAGTCCAGAACGGCGTTCGGATGATAAATCTATCATGTGGCTGGATTCGAAAGATGACTTTTTATTATATTTGAACTGCAACCGGAGAGGCACACACACACACACACACAAACCAGTCAGAAAGGGAAACCATTCCGCACCCTTGTGAGCTTGGCTCGGAGTGCTTTTGCCACTGTTTCATCCGACAAAATGGTCCATCCTTTAGTTTTGAGCCAGCTTCCGCTCTGCTGACCAAAATCCCAGTCCCATTGCGCCCATCAGCTGGATGCACCCTCCTAATCGAGTTCTTTCCCTGGCTTGTGAGGTACTTTCTGTCGGGCGACTTGAAAAAAAGGGAGTTTGCAAACCAACGGCAGGGGGATTGATTAAATTTACGATGCCATTCCGGTACGGCAACACACCCACTGCACGCCGTCCGATAAAGGATTATGGATTAAATCTACTGCTGCCGTACATTTGAGCTTGTAACTGAATTATGTAAATGGACTCTTGTCGTGTTCCTGGCTGGTCGATGGGTTGGATTGGGGACAAACGTACGATCGGGAAGGGGCAGCGATGGCTTGATTCCTGTTCCAAGCATTTTTATTTCTGTACCGTATGCTACCGGCTAGCCCTTGTCGAGCCCTGGCGGTGCTGTCGAAAATCTAACCTGAATGGAACATCAAGGAGTGCTTTTGCTCAAGAAGTTAAAGAAAGATAACAAGAGAAGAAGAAGCATTCTATACGGAAGCACAGTTTTGCCGCTGGTTTTGTTGCCGGTCTTTCTGCTAGCATGAAACGTTCAACCATCTGAAGGCTGTAGCAGGATTATGTTGCTCAAATCATTCAAATGCTGTAGATCGCGAAACTCAAGCTGGCTAACAATAGGATTACAACCGTATTTTTTATGCGCTCAGTACATGCTATAAAATGTGGTGCAAACAAATATTTTGTGCTGCTCTCCAGTTTAAAACGTTATAAACGTTCTTATCTTATGAAAGGGAATTGCTATAAGTAGGATTGAACAAAACAGAGATCTGGGAGGGTTTCTGGATAAAATAAAATAAAAAGCAATGGGTATGATAATGCACGTTTTTTTAAGCTTAACATTGGATGGCGTTTGAAAGTTTTAAACACTCATTTACACGAAAGGTTTTCTAATTGATAGCTGCAAAAAGAGGATTGATTCATTTTTATTGTAAAATACCTTTTGTCGAAAGCAACATTTTTCGTTTGCCGTCCATGAAATCTCCAAATTATCAGCTCATAAATCATAAATCTTAAACCATTCAACAACTCTTCTCGCGACGTAGCGTGAGGCTTCTTTGGCAGTTCAGAATGTAAATATTTAAAAAAAAAATCCATGCTGAGCCACCACAAAAGGGGGTCGAATATTTGTCGTTAAATAATTTTTATTTTTTCTACTTTGCGACGGAAGCAAAACTGTTTCATCATGCAGAGTGCACGGAAGTGCGACGGGAAATAATAAACGACATACTTCACGGAAGAATGATCGTAAAAGTATCAGAAACAGTGCACAGGAATGCACTAATGGCATCAGCGGGTCCGTTTCTTCTTTAAACCAAAAAAAGGGTTGAAGCGGCGCAAGGCAGTTAGAACTTTTGCAGCCAACGTTCCAACGTTTTATTTTGCATTTCGTCAGCGTATGGAAATTCGTGGAAACGGTGATAAAAGTCAAATTACGAAGCGTGGATGAACGCAATACCAATGCTTTTCATCGGAAACAATCTCAGCACAAAATATTCAAATTGTCCAACAATTTGTGTTCGGTTGGGACCCGAGAAAAATAGTCTCTGAAATAGTTTTCCATTCAAACACATCACAAAACCTCTGATGCTGCACCTTAGCGCGGGTAGGGCTAAAGAGACGTGAACACGCCAAGCAGGAACAGAGACCAAGTTGAAGGAATGTTTGTTGTACAATTCCGCTCCAATTTATCACAATCCATGCAAGAGAACTCTCGACTCAGGACGGTAAAGTTCCACACGTGCCCGTGAACCTGACGACTTCCATTCGAATAAGCAGATTATGCTGGTTTAGGATAAAGTTGAAGAAAACCGTGAAATATGTTTTTGCTCCAACAAGCTCTCTGTGTTGGTATTATAGTTGGTAAATTGTTTTCCTTTGCTTCAATCGAAGAGTTGAATTATTTCAAATTTAAATTTGACAATTATTTCGCTTGTAACAACATGGATAATTTAAGCAACTAGAAACTAGATATGGATCTTAAGAGTTTCAGCAACTGGAAATCCGATGCACATGTTGATTTTTTGCATCCGAATTAGTTTTCACACATGGAATAGACATTTGCAATTCGCATTTAAGATAAAAAATACTGTTCTTGATTCTTGCTCACTGTTTTCCTACGTGCAACTCTGTTTAAATTACTAGCAAACGAGCTAGTTTTTGAAATCAAGAAAGGCATTGATAATGCTATCCTGGAAACTCTTAGTAAATACAGCCCATTGCACATCCAGACAATACTTAACTGAGTGCAACCTTTGAATCGAACGGCATTAGCACCAGAAAATAACACGATTGTGAGGCAGCCCACAATTTTCTGTGATAACAGCACCACTCGAAGCAGGATAACATGAGTTGAACCGATAGTACACTTCATATTCAATGCTGCTGGTTCAATACAATTGTTACCACGATTTTTCGTGACTTCAAGGAAATGAACCCAAGAATACAATTGAAATACAGCACACAACCGCAATCCTATTGAATTTGAAAAGTAGAATATTCATGCAAACGTCGGTCGATTCTTTCCTTGCTTTTTGCTCAAATTAGAAGCCCATGTCTATTGGAATTTATGAGAGCGGTTACTCTACAATTGATTTCTTATGAGTTCAAAGTATAAAATATCGCTAGGTACGGTTTTTTTTCTTTATTCGAAAAAAGCTATCATTTTTTAATTTTGGCTTGCTTCAAAATCGTTTAGAGAATGCTTTGTTGGTTTTCATATTGTATTTTTAAGGCAAGTTCAGGTTGAAGAAGCTTACGCTATGTTCTGTCGCGGCCGTATTGTTTTTTATCACTTCCCTGTTAATCCTATGCCATTTATTGCGCACGGTAAACCAAACACAACTGTACTCCTCAGGCGCTTTCCACCTGCGAAATCGTGTACGCTTTATTGTAAGCCACCGGTATTACCGAGCGCTTCATTAACGATGGAGATCGCGTTCGTGGTTTGAGAAACTCGAGGTCGTTTTTAAGGTGCGAAACTAATGTGGCCATAAATTTTCCGTCAGGCTACGCAAACGGAAGGAAATGTTGAAAACATACACCCACACACCCACACACACACACACACTAGTCAATGGCCGTGAAACACAGTCCCTTGAAAAAATAAAATCGAAGAACCTGGCCTGCCTGTGCTTGTTGTCGTAAAACCAACGGGCCATAACTTTTTTTCCCAGCCGCGTTAGTAAAGCAGGAAAAGATTTGGAAATGGAAACGCAAACCGTTTGAGACAGTAGCGACGCTCTGTTTGCTGATGAATTCGAGCACGATGGGAGGTTAACGTCACTTGTATTGCTTCAAAATTGACGATCGTTAGGAAATGGTAAAGATTTGGCTTTATTTTATTAAAACATTTCGTGAATGATGTCATAAGGGGTAATGGTTTATTTTCGTATCATAAAATGGCAGGGAAAGAAAATATTTGAACGGAAGAAAATGTTCCAAACTTAGCTACACAATAACATTCTACGCGTATGCTTCCGTATCCTGTTGAAGACACTGTTAAATAGAATTAATTTTAAACATTGCCTGGAAAACGTGCTATAAAGCATGAACAGTGATGCTCTTTTCTTCCATTAAATGTTTTTCATACCTCCAGTCAATTTTACCTTGTATTTAAAGCAAAACAATCAAAGTACTGTGAACATTTTTTTTCCAAGACGATCAAGCTTCCGGCAGAGTTAAATGTAACAAATAAGCTCATTTATGGAGATGTTTCAATTTTTTGAGACCATGGAGTCTAGCGAAAAGAGTTCACAATTCATGCTCTACGAACAAAACTTGTGTGGGTTTTTTTCCCTTTAATTCTAAAGACGGCGATGTTTGATAAAACACTACACAAAATTTAACATCTCTATGCAGTTGTTCTTTTTTATCAATTCGCTCGCGGGTGACAGAGAGAAAAAGGAACACACAAGCAAAACATTAGTCACCGGGCATGCATTGCTCAGACAGGGACATACCGTCTGTAAATCTTTGCATGAAATCCCCGTGCACGTCGATGACACGTCGCTCGGTTGGTACACCGTTCGTAACAAAAATAGCTCAAACATGAACCGGAGTGACACGGGTGCGCGAACAGGCGAGTACGAAAATAGCGTGAGGGTATCGCTTCTGCCCATTCTTCTTGGCAGCAGTCGGGAATCATGTGGTAGCAAAATTATGCTGAAACGTAAACAAACCGCTACCTCATGGCTCAACCGTGTTAAGGGAGGGGGAGGGGAAAAAAAGGCGTACGAGATGCTCTTAAAGGAATGTGACGATGCTTAGAGTTGGAAAAGTGCCATTTATGTTAGCATGCTACAAATTTTTAATGCAACAAATATTACCTCAATCCATTCCAATCAATAGAATTCATTTTATATTTTGAACAACAAAAGAAGAACTTTTAAAAAGTGATCACAAATTGATTATTTAGAAATATATTTAAAGAGCAACACTAAGATAAAAAAAAATCAATTCACACGTTTCTTTCGCACGTAGCAAGGCAAAGGATCCTACGGCTGTGATCCTACGTCATGTTGTGTCAAAACTATCTTCCTACAGCTTGTTTGTAAGTTTCGTCACCCCCTTTAAGCCACTAGTTACCCAGTTTTCATTGAGCCATCACACTGTAGTACAGCGTCCTGGTTCTAAACGGAACGATGGTCTATTTTAACTCGGCTACCCATTATTCGGTTCGCTCGATCAAATCTTGGTCGATTTGTCGGTTACGCCGGAATGTACCGTGGCCCATGGTCCGGTCGTCAAAGCAGTGGTTTCCGTGCCAAAAAGGAATCCGGTCGAAGTTCGTCCCACCGCATTGACACTGCGAGACCCGCTAACCTGATTCAATTTACTCAACTTTTCGATCATTCTATCGATCGTGCAAAATGGAGCACCACAAAGTTAGGACGGTCTAAAGCCTGTCTATGAGATGAAACCCAAAGGGACCGTTCGATGCTTTTTTTTGCTATCAATTTCTGCGCAGCAACCACCTCATCGACCATTTGGGAAAGTTTTACGATTCATTTCCGCCTTTCAAATGCTTTTCTTTCGCTGGTGAACCATTACAACGCAATGTCTGTTTTTCGCAGCCGAAGACGACTTGCAAAGGTCAGCAATTTATGTACAAGTACTTGTTTTCCACCAGTCACCCGCCCAAGGAAACATCTTCCATTACTCGGGCACCATTTTATCCTCTTCATGCCATTGGCACGTTTTATGCCATCATAATGATAAAATATTGATTGATTATTCTACAATCCTCCGTCCATGAGCATCGCGCTCGACGGCTGTTTAACTATTCGAGAGCATTTTTTTGTATTTTTTTATCAACAACTTTGTTTTATCCAGGCTTCAAACTGCGATTGCCGTACATCTTGCCACTCTGCCACTTTTTGGCTCGATAAAAATCGACTGGATGGTTGCCGACACCATTTCGCAATCCATTCCATTCCGGGGGTATTGTTACGGTTTCGGTCCATGAAGTAACTTTCTTCATGATCATCATCATCATCATCAACAACTTTGCCTAAAACCGGGCGAGCCGACGATGAGAAGTGAATTTTCCATTTTTCTACACTGGCCACAAAATTAATCATTCGATCTATCGGATTTCATTGGACTTTTGCCTGGGACTTGAGTGGGTTTTGAATGGAGTCGTTATTTTTATGGCTTCCGCTTTTTAGCATCCACGTTTGGGAAAACTTCCTCTGTTAGATATGAAATATGTGCTGCTGCTACTGGTGTAAAAAAAATTTGCGGATATTGTTTCATGTCTGAAGGCACTGCCTCACTCCTAATTAAAAAACAATAACTGTGGGGAATATTAGCGACCATGAATTATTGATGACACAGCGCGATCTTCGGGTAATTGATTATGGTAAATTTATAAAAGCTGGCAACTGTAAGTTGATCCATTTTTTGGTAAGAAGTTGAGTAAAAAATACAAGCTTGCCCTGAATAAACCTATACAGTGTCTGCTGATGAACGAAAAGAAGCATGGTAGCTTCCGTTGCTTTAGTTTTATTAAATTTGTAGTTGGCAGGTTTAAAGTGTCACTTCCACTCTCAGCGGAAGCTTGCTTTCACTGTAACTGTTCAGGCAGCATCTCGTGGTATTTGTGGATTGTTTTCCCGGAACATTTGGTCCTCTTATTAAATCAACACTTTTCCGAACCATTTAGCATCAAACGCATCATTGACCTGGCAAACTGTTCGATTGGCCCAATAATACGCCACCAAAAATCCCCCGATCTAATCGACTCATTGTGGATGTTGGCCAAATAACTGAAAGCCAAGGGCAAAAACAAGCATGCAATAGCAAACAGGCAAGAGCAAAAGTAAATAAGCAAACCAGTTCTTCGTACATCCTAGAATTCCCACAACCACGATAGCGATAGCCAGGGGATATAATAATTTTTATCGCCAGCTAGCTGCTTTTTTCCCCCATCGCATGAATTATGTTGCCATTACCGTTAAGCGTCGATCCGACTGTGGCAGGCCAGCGAAAGTTTCTCTGTTACGAAACCGGGAAGAAGAAGGCTTTGCTCCATAAACCCAAACTTTCTTCCGACCACCGGAAAGTGATAATCGCTGGAGTACCAATCACTCGCCCACCGCAGCCGTACGGAGCGTGGAAGTTACGCGCCCGTCGGAAGACCGAGCCACCAGGTTTTATGGCCACATAAGTTATCCGCTGCTAATTTAGCAAATTTTACCAAACCCGCCCGAGGGTGGCAGACTCTCGCGGAGCAAAAAGGGGAGTAGATACGCTAACCGTACCGAGTTAAACCGCCGACCGACGCCTCATAGGAGAATGTTGGTGTCGATTAGGCGGATAAATGCCGATGTCGGTGAGGCGTGGTGAGAAAAGCAATGAACATTTATTTCAATTTCGCAAACAAATATTTTCCTACGCTGGTTGCGTGGGAAAATGCGCTCAGAGCTGGACGGTGGACGGCTCAGTGGAGGTGTCGATCACTAACGGCAGACCGTGGTCTATGACGACAGGCTTGTGGCAAGGTTCGAAGCGTGTAATTATTATTAGCCGCTTGACTCGTTTCGGCAGCATTGACGAAGTGTGAGTTGTGAAAATCCACCCACAGACCATTGGACATGTCGCGTGACGATATCACTGGATGGTCGAATAGTACGACCTCGACAAAAGAACATTCGACAGATTTGTTGCTGAAAAAAAACCTTGTTTATATCGTTCTACGCATTGTTTAAAGAATTTAGTGAAATGAATTTATTTCATTGACACGTTTTCGTTTACAAGAAATATGTAACTCTCTATTGACATTCCAATTATGAAATTCCAGGCTAGGATAAGGTGATTACTTTGCTAATTCCATGCGACCATTTCGATTTATTTATGCATTAGGAATGCGTCATCGTCTCTCCCAACCCCCCCCCCCCCCCCCCCCCCCATCGCTTGGAAAAAGGACATGGTTGGGCAAAAGGCTTTCGCATCGTCACTTCCCGTCCTTTTTCTTGCCGTCCTTCGCATCGTCACTTGATCCCGAGAATCGCCCTGCTTAGATGATGGGTTTACGGAAAGCACAAGTGTTACTGCAAAATCGAATGAATAATTTATTTCCACTTATACCGATGCCGATAGATAGCCGAATGTGCTCTACACTTAAGCTCACTCGCAAGTGTGTGCATCGTCTTCTGCTGCTGCCACGGATCCTTCTTGCCTTTGCCGTTGCACAACCGGTGCCGTACAATCCGTTCCGTTCCGATGATACGCAAAGTAGATGTAAAATGGCGCACACTGAGCGAATGGCGATAGTTTGTTGGAAAATAAGGGGGGAAAACGGATCACCGAAGGAAACGCTAGACGCAATGGGTATATCGATACGTCTACGGATGGGGTGTTTGTGCGAATGAAAAACGTTCGCTTATCGAATTTGTACCCGTTGTCGATAAGTGAACCGGTCGTGTAACGCAAGTTGGCACCAGAGGACTAGCGATTTTTCCTTCCGCTCGTGCATAGCAAGAATAGAAAGGGAGCATTTTTCTCCAGCACACACGCATTAGCGGAACGGAAAGGGGATTTTAAAAAATCTGGAAGATTCGTTTTTTTTTCTTGTTCCTTCCGGCTGCATTTGGCAGCTGGCTTTTTTGTTGTTGTTGCAAAAAACCAACAATATACGCCTGGCCAAGGCCTGCGAAAGCACGTCCAGCGAAATCCTCCTCCTCTCGATAAGGCTGGTAGCAGTATGTGTCGCTCCCTTCCCAATAATTCCACGACCGGTGATGCCTCTTCGGTGGGTTTCCGAGAACGTAGCATTCAAAACCGAGCGAACGCGCACTTGGGCGCGAGAGGAAACGGAAACGGTCGGATGACTAAGAGGGATGTCAGAGGCAGATAAAATGGCTGGCGTGCATCTGGCGTAATCGCTTGCCCCAGCCATCGCTGCCCTCCCCCGGGAATTGGATTTCGCCTCGCACGGAGACATTGCACTGGGAGCGCACGTGCTGCACATTATTACAGTTGCATTCGCTCTGTTCGTTCGCCGTTCAAGCATCGTTCGACTTTTTAAAGAGCCAAAGAAAGATCCAGCTCCGGATGGTGCGAGTGCAAAGCAACGAACAAAAAAAAACAAAAACCGGCGTCCGCTTTCAAGTTCACGAAAGATGGGCAGGGAAACGGCGTGCTGCTCCTTCCACTGCTGGCAACCGTGGCTTCATTCGTGAAATTCGCACGAAACCCTTTACGAGCAACTTTTTACGACCGGCAGAAACTCGAGACACGGAGACGCGGTGCGATGTGCAAAATTAAATTCCACTTCTACCCCGCATCCGGCGCCCCTTACGCCTGGAGCCATGCTGCGTTTTTCGTCTTTTCGGGTGCTTACAGCCGCCCAAAAGTAGCACATTCTCGCATCACCGGCACCACCGAATTGTCGGATTGCTTGCTTTTCAATTGCATTTTTCACTTTGCCACTCGACACTTCATCTTGGCCGGATTAGCGTCATGCATGCGCAAGCAGGACCGCCGCCGTCGTGCCAGAAGGTGCGTCCAGTGCCGGATTTTTCACCTTTGTCTTGCGGAGGAACCATCTTCAGTTTTCCATTTCCTCGGGTACCACCGGGCAATACCAACTTGCCTGGCTCGTCAGCCTCCTGCAAGGGCGTGGATCGGCAAGATGAAGTTTACACATTTTACTGGAGGTATTTTTTATACTTATGCTTCAACATGCAAGCGGATCGTTATGCAGCGACGATCGAAAGTTTTAATGACGTGAGCTAAAAGAGGAGAAATGGTAACTAAATTGCAAGATGATGGGAGTTACTTGTGAAATAATGAGCTATGTTTTGGGATGCAAAGTTGCAGTTAAGCCTATAACAAAGTTCAAATCGCATTAATATGTAACTGATTCTATGATGCGGAACTATAGCGATAAAGCGTTTCCGTTTGTAACTATCTGTTAATGCGGCAATTAAAAGTTTGAGTGTTAGTTTGGATAAGTTGCACACATTTGTTGGAACTGCACAAAACAATCATAGCAAAAGGAATTAGGTTAACGCCGTTGTCTTTGTGTAATCAGATATAAAGTAAAATACACTTATTAAAAATTCAAAGTATTAATATTCAACTATGCCATGTGATATAACAAAAAACATACAAATTTCTTTACTTTTACTGCTTCTTTGACATTGTAGAATATAAAAACTATAGATTTACATTAATATGAAGGTTTGTGATCTGGTTTGCAGAATGTTGTCGAACATTATAAGAAAACGGAATCAAATAAAGATTCTGTCAAGCTGCTTTCTTGTACAAGGTCTGCAAAAAAAAAGATAAATGGAGAATTCATGCAGAAACGAACATGTAAGTGGTTGATATTGAAAAAAGCCGCGAGAAAAACCACGTAAACAAACTTTTGCGTTTTCAAAGTGTGCAACCGAATTCTTTGTGCTTTGATTACGGATGCTGTGCCATCTGATTCGATGCTTGGTTTTTTATGTCGTAAAAACATCTATTGGATTCAACTTTTCCACAAAACTGACCGGGAGAAAACTTTCCTCTAGCGTGGGTGGACTATTCAATACTTCCATTCTGGAATATGCAAAAACGAAAGGACCGACTGCTCATGAATCTAAAAGGAGCCCTTAACGAGCGCATTCGGTAACGCAAAGATACCTGCAGGATCTGGTGAGAAAATTTGGTTGGCTTAGAAGTAAGAGGGAACTGGGGGTAGCGTTGATTTTTTTTTGTTCAATTTTTATGGGAGTCATTGTAGAATAGCGATCGTAGTTTTCAAGAAAGTTTACCCTATCACGGTTTGCTTGTTTCCGAGGAGTTCATACTCCAACAACGAACGACAAATGCGTGTTAAGCACAGCTCTGAAGCTATTTGTGGAAATCCGACAGTTGCTCTTTCACATTTTTCATTCCGAAAACATCAAAAATGCATCATTCATCAATATTCTTACCAGAAATGCATTCTCCGCGTTAAAAAAAAGACAAGAAACATGTATTTTTTCTAGTTTCCTTCGCTATAGCCTGCTGATCGAAATCGAGCCATAAATGAAGCATGTAACAGTTTCGCAAGCTTTGGCGGGAATGATTTATGAGATGATTTTTTACGTGCATAATTTACGGCTGTTAAAGTGTTTTCGAACGCCGTTTTTCCAATTGAGGAAGTGTTCTTCGTGTTCATGTAGTAGAAGTATGGTATATCAGCTACGAAGAATGAGAACAAGCTTGAAAGCAAGCTGAGAATTTTTTGAATGTGCTCGCTTACAAATAGTTTCTGAGTGTGTTTAGGTGTGGTGAGAAGCTGGAAAGTAAGGATCATTTTCTTATACCAGTCTTCCAGTGTCTAGTATTTCCATCATTTTAAGATCGAAATGCAGGGTGTCCAGGATGGAGCTGCTGTGTCTTCCGGACTCTCGTCCCTGAAACTTCCACCATGTTCTTTCGAGAAAGATTAAAGACACGAGCTTGTGGCATGCAGGTTGCATGAAGGCCTCACCAGGTGCGGAAGTCTGCCAAATTGAATCCATCACCTTCTTAGCCCGCTGTCTGTAGTTTTATAAGCGAACTTGAACCTAAAGCCGGGATGTATTCTTTTGCAGTTTCAAAACAGAGGAAACCTGAACAACACAACAGCCAATGCTACTTTAAGATAACCGGGTAAAGAAGCACACAAGAAATTAACTCAAAGTCTAGTACAAATCGATAAGATCTTTTTCTTTTTGAAAGATAACATCTCTACAACGCTTGCAGATAAATTCTTCCAAGTGATTTGGATATTTCGTCGGCTTTTAAATCGACCGTAGCAACGTGGCCGAATCTATGTTCGATGTCATTGGCCAGGCTTATGGATTTTGCCTTTATTCTTAAACTTCCCTTCCTAATCTGGCTCTCCTGTGCGTTGTTACGAAATGATCAAAAGTGGGACACTGTGGAACGAATGTTCCGTGTTTCGATACTTCAACAGTGACGAGAGCCACGCTAAACCTGCGTACGTCTCGACAAGCGTTCGAACGGTTTTACGGCATTTTTATGCGTTACCGTGATCGGATTAGGATAATGGGCGAATATATCTTCCTCACTTAAAGCGCTCGCTGCCGTAAGGCTGCCGATACAGCTCTTTGCCTGGTTTAACGTTGGTGAATTTTAGGATATTGTAGACAATTTGCTGTATTTTTCTATTTTCCATTTTTGGTGGGATCAATGAAAACATGAAAAAGGTGTTGAAAATTTACTTTAGTGATTGGAGAAAGATTGAGTAACAATATATTTTGTTTGCTCGTACCATTTGTCCATACAATTTTGAAATGTGAAAATTTACCATGCATAAATCATTTTACTTGCATTCTCATTCAAACGTTCGCTTATATTGGGTCCACTGTACCTGCTTTAATCCAATAATACTCTTATTGCCGCGCTCCGGAAAACGTTAGGTCACGACGGCCAGCATTTCCTGAGACAAACGCTCGTTCCGGAAACCAATGTTTCACGTCTCCAATCTGACCGCAACGTAATCGCCCGATGCCGCGATTGCAAGACAAAGCTGTCAATCTCGTCCCGTCCGGTGTTAGATTCGGCCGGAGATCGGCTTTTCCGTTTACTGACTTATGGAAACGAAAGCCAACAAAAACATCCTCCTTCGGCTACTTCGATTACCGGATTACCTTTGGTTGTTGGGACGCAAAATTCTGGGGAAATGGGTGGGATTTCAATTTTTGATGTATGCTGTGCCGTCAGTGATTTTCCTTCACTTTTTTCCGTCTTTCACGCAGCTCTTATTTACGCATCTTCGATATGCCTTTGCATAATCGATACCTTATTCGCTCGGGTGTGAAAACGAAAACAACATCCTCCTGGAGGGTGCAAAATCTTGGTAGCGGATGTTTGTGCGACGGGTCGTTCGTTAAATTGATACGTTTCCGTAAAAAGTTCATGCTCAAGCGGCACCTCCATGGAAAGTGGGTGCGAGGCAAGGAAAACATAAATCATTTCAACGGACGTTTAGGTGTAGAAGAAGTTCCGAAAAAACAGGACACAAGCACACATAAAACTTTCGTCGACGATAACGAATGCGAATCGCTGCTGGGTTTTACCTTCGGTTATTCTACAAGTTGACGCTATTTTTTAAGGAGGGGCAAAACTTTAAATTTATTGATTGTAAATCACAATATAGCTGTATTTAAGTGTTGGTGCAATCGGGGCCTCTTTATGTGCTGCCTCAGTAAAACCCAATCGTTAACGATCTAAGTGACACCGGAAACATATGGAAATCGAATGCAATAACGATATCGACACATTACGCGAGTTTTGCCAAAGGAAGTGAAGGAAATAATCTTTGAGATGAAATTTGATGCCACATGTTGGCAAACTGCGACGAACAAAATAGAAAGAAATGGGATAACGCAATTTGCAGCTGTGCAGTTTGGCAATATTATTCCGAGCTGACGCTACGCTGTTGATGCCGAATAAATAAGCAGAACAGATAGAAAATGGAAGCCGTTTACGTGGGGGAGGACATTAAAAATGGAGAAAATGGTAATATCTTCGACAGCACGCGCTTTCTTTGCAATAAGAGAGAACATTTTATCGCTTTTTTCAAGATCTTCTTCTTTTACGATACGATCGAACCAGCGCTTGCATTTGTCAGAAAATTTCATTTTTCTGGAGAGTTTACTAGTGCATTTTCTAGAAGCGAGTCGCTCGTTCACTTCGGCCTTTTCTATGATAGAAATTGTACGCTATTTTAAATATACATCAACAAATTTCATACCAGATTAATCATTTCTTAAGTTTAATCTTGAAAATATTACCTGCCAAGAATGAATAGAAAGATAAACTTACTGCAAGCAAGAAGGAATTACCTGTGGAAAGAAATAATTTCATACAGTGACACTAACTGTTATATTTTATTTTATGAATCCAAGCAAAGGATCAAGATTCTAAACAAAATAATACTGATTTATGAGAGTATGAATTATCGTTATTCCTGAAGAGTGGCCGAACGCATTGATCACTCACTACGATGAAAAACGAAAATTGAGGATCTGGTGGCAACGTTTGATTGCTTTGAAAGCTGTTTGGGGGCGGGCACTGTGTACATTGCCCTTTGGGAGACATTTTACGAACAATGCGGTGCCACCAGGGAAACATTTCTTTCCCCACGACTTGCAAAGTCAAAGTCCTTCAAAGAAGTAATTGGCCAGCAACTTCGCCGTTATCACCACGACGCTTGTGGGGTGGACTTGTGTAGCCGGGTATGATCGTATATAAATTTATTTTCTCACCCAATTGCCACACCTCACCTCGCTCCGCCGTCCTCGGGAGCCATCGAGCGCAAGTTTTCCCAGCCATGCAAAGAAAGGCCGGCTCGAAACGCACAGGCAGCACATCCAACCTGCGATCGGCAGCCCTGGCAGCCACCCTTCGCGAGGCGTTTTGGGTGAAACAATTTATATTGGAATACTTGGGCCAACTTTTCGCGCGTCCTTCGATGCGGGCCGATGGTCCCCCGAATCGTGAAAGGTGAAAGTGTGGTCGATGGTTCGTGTTGGTGGACGCGCTGGGTAAGATGACAATGCCTTTGCTGCCGGCGCTTGCTGCGAGATGACTTTCACAACTTTTTCTCTATTTTGGAGGCGTCGATGCTTTTTTGTTGTTGCTTACTTTAGTTAAAAGAAAAAAAATAAAGTGAAAGGATCCCGCACGTCTTTCGTTTCAATCGACCTGCAGGAGCCCTTGCTGGGGGGTTTTTCCCGGTTCCAGGTTGTTTGATGCTGTGTATGCGGGTTTGATATTCTGATGGTGCGGGGGACGGGCGATCCGCTTTTCATGCTTTTCAGGGTTTTTTGGAACGATTTTTTTTTTTATGCTAAGGTTTGCCTGGGATGTACCAACTTTTCACGAATCTCTGACAGGAGGGCTCCCTTTGCCATCCACCAAATCGTGCGAGGCACTTTGGGGCGGGTGTTTTACGAAATGGAGCATATAATTTACAGCACCGTCTGACTCGTTGTCAGTGATTTATCAACGCAGAAATGAGAGAAAACTTCCACCGAGTACCCGTTTTTCTTTTCGGTGAGAAACCGGGAGGGCGGCAGTCAGGTGAATTTTTCAGGGACGGCATTTTCGGTCCGTTTTCTCGTGGAGAATCGTCGCTTGTGCATCGCGGTGTGTCGAGTTTTTTTTTTTTCTATCATGTTATATTTTTTGTTACGATGTGTATTATCCGTGTAACCATCAGCAGGAAGTTGTGAAAATTTAATTTCTGGAGTTAGCTGTTAACTATCGTGATGATTTGTAGCAGCGTCAACAGATGAACGCACCTGAAAAAGCTGGTTGTGGTGGAGAAAACTCATCGTTGTAAAGGAAAGCGCTTTGAAAGTGAGCAACATTATGTACACACGGTCGCTGTTGAATGCTGAAAGCAGACCGTAAGATTTACTTCCTTGCAAAATCATGAAAATGATAGTCCGAGTGAGCCGTTATTCTTATATCATTCTCGTTCACTTTACTTAGCACCAGAAAAGCTACAAATGTGAATGCAAAAGAGCTGTCCAACATTCAGTAGCTTCATTAGCTAATTACACGACGAAAGTTCTTCACACTAGAGACGATAATCATGGCGGCGAACTCAACAAATTGACGACTTTCTCGATTCTTCGTAGTTAGCTTCTGAAATGGATGAATGCTACAACTAAGCACCAAGTTTCGGATGCTTCTAACTGCGGACATAATAATGCTTGAGACCAGGATCCTACCGGATTGCTAAACCGTTGCTTAGTTTTCACCCATTGCTCATATTTTTAGAAATTTTCCTATCTTTATTGTAATACTCTTTTTAGCAATTTCGCTTCATAGCGTGCGTAGTGGTTTTTCTAAGGAGCTTTTAACAAATGTTTGTGTTTTTAACCTCTTCTCAGCGTACACTCCATATTTCTTGACCCTTGGGTCCTCCTGCGAAGTGATGAGCAAATCAAGCATGAACCCAATTTCTTGAAAGTCATGAAGAATTCTTAATCCCTCCGAAAAGTACTTGTAGAGCCGTCGTTCTGTTGGAAACTTCAGCCAGTTCATGGGTTAGTTTCACGCGGGGTTTTTGCTCTTTCCTCTCCAAATGGAATGAGCCTGTAAGGCTGCGGGCGTACTGTCTGCAGTATTTATCTGCTTATCGGGCATCTTTTCGCGTAAAGGTCCATTTTGCACCATAAAACTCTTTGGGGAAAGCGCCAACGTTTAAGGATGCTCCATTATCACTTTGGTCCCGGTCTTCTGCCAGCTGAAGTGGACTTCCGTCATAATCGGCAAGGCTTTTTTAAATTTTATTTTATCGGCAATTTCTTTCGTTCTAAAAGAAGATGCTCGTGGTTTATTTTGTGCGTCGTGAGCACCAAATCGAGGAAACAATATATTGAGTCCGACCAAAACGCTAATTGCCGTTTATTTGGAGATTTGAAACCAGGAAAAGTGAGAAAAAAATGTCCATTATCATTTACATCGTTCACCCAGGCAACCTTGTTCCCACGGCGTTGAATGAATAGCTTAAAAGCTACGCTGTTTCCTCAGTTGCACTTGTATTCGCTGTTAGGGAATTAATCGGATTAAATGTGCTTTTTTATAATTTCGAAGATAATGCAACGGTCTTGACAAAAACTTTTTTAATGGAAATCTTACAATTAATTTAAAAGTGTTTTGGGTAATTCGTTTCCAATGGATGGAACAAACATTTCTACCACAAAATTTGTTTGCAGGTCCATTATTAAAAGCCAAAGGTTGCGACCAAACTCGGTTTTTTTTTCAATTGAACCATAATATTAAAGCTAAAATGAAATCTTTAAGAATATGAAAAAAAATCTTGTTCAATATGAATGAAAGGCATCGACATACTTTCATAACAGTACACATTACATTTCCAAATCGCTAAACAGTTGAATGTAGTTTAAACAAATCAAACTCCCCTCTTATATTGCCTGATGATTTATTTGAGACGAAAAATAGTTTTTATTTCTAAACGTAAGCACATTTTATCATTTCAAATATCCAGCGCAGTGAAATAACCTCTCTGTCAATACGCAGCGTTGGGTTGCATCCATATAGAAACAGGAAGGGTTTTCTGGAAAGCGCGGTGCAAAAATTCCTAATTCTAAAACATTCCTCTCTGTGTAAGATGCATTTTATGTTTCCCAGGTATACAAATGCGAACCGATCACGCATTCTTCAGCGTTCTAGCTGCACATGCTTTGAAACTGTACTGCGAGTGAAGAATGCTCGGTAGAGAATTTTCTTTCAGCTAACCGGTCTAAATAGCAAAACTGCATTCCAAGGATCCTTATAAGTCAAAACAGGGATGGTAGCGAATAAAATTCTTTTACAATTTGGTTTCCAAACGATAAAAAATACACTAAAATTACAATACAATCTAGATCAAGCGGAAATTTATTTAACTCTTGATGACCGCAATCTGTACAATTTTTCCAACAAAATAAACAAGAAAATTTGGAAGATCATCTTAGGTTAATCATACATTTACCATCAAAAATGTTCAATACATTTTAAGAAATACTTAAATTGGAACTAAGAACAAATTCAGTCCCAAGAAGTACTCTTGGCTTATAACGTTGCTGCTAACGTAATTCGGCTGTCGGTAAAATTCGCATGTGCACGGAATGAATGTAGGTTGAAATTTCCGTCGAGTAGTACAGCAAACCGGTGGTGCAATATCCTACCAAACGTTGCGTTCGGCGTACAATAGATTCTGACCGGAAGCCCGGTTGTGTTGTCACCTTGCTGGATGAAATATGCTTCAGCAACGTTTCCACTTTCCTCCCTAACCACCATTGTTGTAGCCGAGTTGGGTGGGCCGAGCAATATCTTACTTTGACCACCCATTGTGCGGTCGATGCTGTGCACAGACAAAAAAGGTATGATTTTTTTCCTTTTTTTCGAAGGTTTGTTGTTGATGTTTCATCATGCTCATGCTTTGCAGCAAGGTGGTCACATCTGCCTCATGGAAAGATTGATTGTTGGTTGTGTTGGTTACTCGACAGATTATTTACTTACACGGTGGAGAAAAATGTTCACTTTAAACTAGTATTGCTGTGCTATAAGACACTCGACAAAAAGGCTTTAAGACTGTACCACTTTTTATAATAGAAACAATAAAAAATGCATTTGTATCTTCTATAGGATCGATAACTGAAATTTAACCCTTAGAATTTAAAGACATAGCTTTACCGAACACATTAAATTTAAATTTATCTGTATAAGTACATGTTAGGTGACTATATTCGTTTTGTTATTCTCAAGGTGGACCTCAAAGATTTTGCCAAGTTTATTGCTACGATCCTTTGAATTTCATCGTGATCTTTTTGTTCCCGCTGTACCCGAATTTGCCCTGACAAACTAGTGTGCTGATATCATCCTGACTACTTCACCTTTGCCTGACGCCCTTACAAATTACACGTTTTTCTCACCAAAATGCTAGTTATCGGCAACTTTCCTTTTCGAGTGCGAAACAATTTGACATTTTCGTGCTGAGTGTCATTGCAAAGGGTCAGAATCATTTTTCGTTCGTTTCTTATCTACTTATCACACGCATACGTACCTTATTTTGTGTCATGCAGAATGCTCGACTTTCCCGCCCACAGACTCAGGGATATAACAGATTTTCTTTATTTCTTACTTGCTTTCTCTGTCCTGTCTCAATTGCAGCACTGCTGTCGGGAACGCTGCGCACATATCAACGGGCCGGCTGTGATCGAGAGCTTGTCACATTAAGCTGTCCCCGCGGTACGAGCATCTCCATCGAGATAGCACAATACGGGCGGAGTGCTGGTAAGTAGATACAGTAGTGGACGTAAGCGATATGGAGGATGCGAGTTTATCCGGCAAGGATGATTATGATGATGATGATTATGATGATGATGAGGGTATCAGACATCTTTAGTTCGAGGCTTATCCAAACGTTAGAAAAAACACGAGCACACGCAAAGCTTGAGATAAAGAGCACGAGACGTTCAGTTTTCTTTTCCAACAAATATAATTCATATTTCACATTTTCGCTTGTAAATCATTCAAACACAGTTTTCATAAATTTCAATTAACTTTTTGCCTGCAATAAGCTATCCATTGTCACAAATTGTATGAGTTGGGTATTTGGTGAAGCTTTCAGCCCCTCGGCTGTAACAAAGAAGACATTTCAATTGCAATCTAGTCATCATACCACCGAACACTTAACAAACGATCGAAAAATTCATGAAGTTTCAACCCCGCAAATTTAATTGAACGTTACACAAAAAGCAACTTTCATAAAAAAAAAAATACATTCAAACTGATTGAATGTAACTTTATCTGCTTCCTGTTTTCTCACGCATAATCAATCAATTTCTTCTACCCCAAACCACCCACTCATAGCCTTTCCCGTCTTCGCAGAGTATTCAGTAGCAACGATGCCATCCCGAGAACGCAGAAAAGCCACTCAGAAAAGCTAAAACGAAGTATGAAAAATTTGACGCAACCGTTTGAAAGCGACTGTCGATACAAGTTCCGGCCGAACAATCAACCCCAAAACTTCCGCTGCAAAAACAATCGAAAACACTGAATGAATAATGGAAAATTAATTAAAAACTTATTCGAGCGAAAAGCAGAGTAAAGTTCGCCCGCTCGGTCATGGCGCCGCGTTCCAGCCGTTCCGTGGGGTGTAAAAATAAAAGGCTTAGAATTGCGACCTCGAAACTGCCCGAAAATTGTCATTATCACTAAACCGTAACCGCGCCTGAGGACTGCGGTGAAGAAAACTCTTTCGTTGTGCGCCTCGTCACTAAATTAGTAGACACGAAATTTGACTTTTTACATACCAGCTCACTTCACCGAACGATCCCGCTCGTTTTCTTTACTTCGAACGGACGCAAGCGGCACAAGAGGCAACTACTTGAAAGGAAGAAGAAAAGCACTTGGTTTTGCTTAAAATTCTTCCGCAAATCAATTTCATCGACATGCCTCAATCTGTTTCATTGACGCGAGAAATGTGAATGGGAGAAGGCAACTTCTGGCGAAGTCAATCGAAGTATAATCTTACTCACTTTTGTTGAACTTAGACCTGTTTCTGAAGCTAAATTTAGACTGCTTAAAATGATTGATGAATATAAGGGCCCTATATTATGCAATTGACACTTTACTCAAAAGTGTTTAATGTTACCCGTAATTTGACTTTCGATGATACTACTTCGCTCTTCGGAAAAATATGTAGGTAATTCTTGTGATAATTCTTCATGAAGTTCCAAACCATAAAGTATATTTCATAGAAATTTTGGATAGCAATGATCATCAACAAGCTAACATTCTGTCTGTCCTTGGAGAACTTATTCACACATTGACTTAGTGTAATAGCATTGAGCATGAATTCATCGTATTCCACTGATGAGAAAATTAACAATTTTCTGATTCGAAGAAACCGGCACTGCGGTCAATAACTTTGATTAGTTCCCTGGTGGAAAAGCATTATCGACTGCTGAACCTGATCCTGATCAAGGACGCTCCGGTAAATGAGTCGGCCGCTCTATCGAATCCATCTCATTTCGATTTGTTCATGGCTATTAGGAGAAGCGTTCCGTGAATAAATCCACGCCGACGGGCGTTCCATACCGTTCCCGTTACCGGCAGCACATCATTGATGGTAACCGCAGTGCTTACAGGAAATTTGAAAACCACCCGAAGCCGTGCAAAGCTACGCCTTGTCTTAATGCTTCCACCCGGAAACCGTAGGGGATACTCTGTGAGGCTCAATGGCGTCGTTGAGGTCACATCCGGGAAGTTCGTACGTTACCGTATGACTTTGTGTGTATGTTATTGAGATAGAAAGTCATGAAGCCTTAAACGGGAAGAAAAACACTCTATGGTTTCCTACAGTTACCAACGGAATCGATAGGTCATCGTCATCATCACATAGCCTTAAACAATTTATTTTTTATTCAAAAGAAACAAAATCAACACCGAAGATTTCCACTATTTTGTAGCAAATTTCGTTTTCTCGAAACTTTCAAAGAACATAAAATTAACTAGGAAAACCATTGCAATAAAAGTATATCGGAGCAGTATGGCCTTTGTCACATTTTAAATGGACACCCGTGGTAGAAAATTATAAACGAACGCATCACAGAGTCCATTAAAAATATTGCAATGAACCTGAATTCGCCTTGTTTGCAATAATTTTTTTTCCTACGGGATAGCGTGACATAATAATTAAATAATTCAACTTATTATTGGGTTTCCTTTTACGATTGGTTTCACAATATTTCATCACCGAGTTCCGTGTTTTTATTTGTGCGGCTTACTTTTGCCGTCTTTTGTCCCGGCGAAGGCGGCAGCCGTAGAAAGTCTAGTGGAAAATCGGCTCCGCGTCGAAAAATTAATTTGCTGCAATCTTTTTAAGGGAACATTTATCACCATTTAACGTATCGATGTGACTGCCGACGCGGAGCGTCGAGTTTCACCCTGTTCCACGAAGGGCTCGGCAGCTTCTGGCTGGTTTAGTCGAATCCGTCTAAGAGCAGGGCACGCCGCCGGGCTCGTTATCGGATTTACTGGTTTTGATTTATATGCCTGCCATTGTGGTCGCTCCGTTCAAACCACCAAGCGTAAAGTCTTAAAAAGGAACCGCTGTGGGCGCGCTGGCCCTGTTTGCTAACAGAATTCTGCGGTATGGGTATGGAATCCTGCAAAAGCGGCTGCATCGGATCGAACGCCGAACCGAAGGCCGTACGTGCGGAAACTAATTGAGAAGCATTAACAAATGATGGCTATAAAGCAACGATGCAACGGTCTGGAAAGCAAATGGCGCTAGGTTTATGTTATTTTGTTTTAGGAGTGCTTTTTTCATCATCATTACTTTTCTTGCAACATAAATTTCAATAATCAACAAGAAAAAGAGTGAAAATATGAACGCACGCACACAAAATTATGTGAAATCAATTTTTTTTATTTCCTGGCTGGTTTATTGTGGTTTGTGGTAGACATTTTTCCTCCATGTTTGTTTTTGATACGCATAATGTAAATTTTATACCTTTCAAACGCGATTATAGAAGAACATATTTTCGATAAGCATTTGCGTCAGAACAACCGATTCACCCTAACCTCCTGCAAATGAATAACACTGTTCGCACCTCTAAACCATTTATCCGAAAACATGAGCATTCAAATAGAAAGCTTTTATCTATTCATACGAAAGGAAACTTGCCTTATTTTTGTTCCAGCTTGTATATTTAATTTATTTAATTATCGTATACTTTTCTTTTTCTTATAGACGCAAATGACAGGAACCTTTGCCCGGCGACCACGGAGGATGCACTTGACATCAGCATACCCGGCACGGAAATTGAGATTAAAGCGCCTGAAAGCTGTACCTGGCCAAACGCATTGCAGGTACATCGTTTTACAAATAACACTACCAATCTTACTCATTGATTCGGGGAGACTGTCTTAAATAATTCATAGCCTTAAGTGGTGTAACGAAAGGGAAAGGATTAGACCGTTATTCAAAAACTGAAATAAAAGAACAACAGGCATGTTTCCCGTTAGCCGGGTAAAGTTAAACTTTTCATAACCTTTCTCTTTCCGAGCATATTAAAAAAACACACACAAAAGTGGGCACTTACAAAAAGTGCAACGAAATCATTCCTCACTTCGCGCGAATTAAAAGAAAGTTGAATGGAGCAAAACAAAAAATCACGAACAGACACGTACCTTACCGCAAGCTGACACGAGTTCCTACTGCGTCTCCGGATAACCACAGGAAATTAAAAAAAGAAAACCTCCAGCAATCCATCGTAAATGAAGGCAATTAACACAGAGCGCGATAAATCATAATTTATGCTAATTAGCAAACACTGCCAATGTCAGAATGCATAATTTATTCTGCACGCTTGCTGGCGGTTGGAGCTGATGTTCCATTTGCTGATGGACCATCAGCGTGGTAGAGTGCGAACGTGCGTCGATCCTGAACGCTGGACTTCCCCGGACTGGAGCGCAGCCCGGCTGACGATGATAAGGATTTTCGATCCGATGTGATAATGGAAATTCGCTTTTGTTTCTCCAGCCAGCCCTCTCCAACCAGCAACCAGTAAGTTTCTAATTACTCGGAAAGAGGAAGCACTTTCAGATGAAATTTAATTTATTTTGACCCCACCGGACCTTCACGGAAAGACAACCGGGGTTCTTCGGAGCCGGCAACTTTTATCTGCACGCTCTCCTTGGGCAGCTGTTGTCACAATGCTTAGTAAAAAAAAATGGAATTAAAACAAACAAACCCCCCCCACCCCCCCGACCCCACCACTCCGATCTTGGCGGGGCGAAACTCAGCCAAGTGGAGCTCCGGAAGCTCCGTGGTTAACTTGTGGTTCACGGTGCACGGACCACCGGGACCGGTTTTACACTTTCACGAGACCATTTTCATTATTTGCCTTGCTTCTTCGCCAATCTGTCGCAGCGAAGCGCAATGAATTATATGGTCGGTGCTTTGCGCTAATATTCGATAATGGTTTCACTTCTTTGGCGAATTGTTTTTTAATGAGCGCGCCTGTGTAAACTTTTCCCGGTTCAACTTCGCCCGTTAAACCTTCACACTGGCAAGGGCTGGCAGAAAGGGAGCTTAAATCAGTGGTCCAGCTTCAGATGGCCAACCGAGAGAAAAGTTCGGATGGTTAAAGAACTCATAAAATGGGACCATAAAAGCTCAACGACCGTCGCGAGTTGTGCTGAGTGATATTAATTTCCAAGTGACAACGTTTCATCTTACGACAATGCTACATGTCCAAGTCATCGTTTATCAAAGGTATTATCTCCTTCTAGATGATACGTAATCCCGATATTGTTTAAGTGATACGGATGTATTTTAATTTGTGCAAGTCTTCGGTAAATGTTTCAAATTTTGAGTGAAATCATTTTTATGCTAGAGGAACATAAACAGAGATGTTTACCGCCTTTTGCATAGAACCACTGCTTGACGGTTTAAGATTTATTCTCCACGAAAACGGATCGTATTATTTAACCCTACCTGCCATTAAAAGGCTTACAGCCAACCCCAACGCAATCAGCAGATGTACTTTTCGTGTACGTGTTCAAACGGGATCAGTTCGCAGAAAGAAAAACGACCGTCCATGCCGATGTGGAAACTGGAGAAACACGACTCTGCTAAGGAAAAGGGAAGAAAAACTTCAACACGATCAACCAGCGATCATCCTGCTACTCCGGGTGGGATCTTAAGCCCTAATCACCCAGGGTAATGCATGATAAACTACATTGTACATTGCTCCCCCAGCTCCCCCCCCCCCTCCCCCTATCTCCTCCCTTTCCCATGCCGTTCTGTCAGGTTTATATGCCAACCAGAAAATCCCCACGGATGCTATCTTCGGGAGTCATCTGGAACTTGTTTTCGAGAGGATTTATTTTGCTGTACGCCGGAATACGCTTAGTGCTTTGACGTGTTTGCTCTGCCGCACTACCAGCATCCATCATCGTCACCGTGTGTGTGTGCAGGGTAAAGTCCTCACGGTCCTCCCAGGGAAGATGACGTCGTTAGGCGACGGTATTTTATCAACATGTCCACGACCAACCGAGCATTGCATTAAGCTGCACACACTGGGTGCGCAAGCACTAATCAAGTAGCATCTCTTGTCGGCTGTACATCAAAACAACATTCGGCATCATCAGGAGCGTTATTACAGCCTGCCGCGTTGAAGAAGGAAGCACAAGAGAGGTGACAGTGGCGTCATCTAGTGTTCGTGGAGCGTTCTATTTGGCGCCTGAATGTAGATAAGTGAAGCTTGAAGGTGCTTCAATGCTGCTGTGGTTTCCCGGCAGCACCAGGCATTAGTTGTGCACGGAAGATGCAAATTTCTTTCCCTTCTTCCCATTCATTCACGATGCTTCCGCTTTTGGTGGTGCAGGAATCTTCCGTGCACCAAAGCCGAGGCTTCATAACGATCGTCAATGCTTAATTTAGGGGATTATTTCTCACCGACAGTTTGTGCTGTTCTACTTAAATCCGTGCCACCGTGCAACTGTCTTATTGAAACGGAAAAGTTCTAATCTCGTTAGGAATGCACAGGCGACTCGTTGCGTACAACCTCTGACCACCGGAAAACCTGGCAAAGATTTAAGAAAACCGAAAGACGATGGAGCCGACTAGGCAGTGTTTGGGAAAGTACTTTGTGTTTTGCTTTAGACCGCTCACTGTGCACTCCCAATAATGTAGGCCATTCATTTCTCCGAAATGTTTCATTTAAGTTATAATCCTTGCCTCTTCTAATGCATTTTCAACCGAAATTCTCTCTCTTCCCCTCTCTCTCTCTCGTGTACTCACTTTCTTCGCTTGCGCTGGGATGATCTAATTGCATTAATTACGGCCAGTCCCAATTCAGTGCATGATTTACCGTTTGCTGGAACGAAAAGGATAAATGAAATCTCACTCCGGTCGCAACCGGTAGCATTATGAAGGCGAGGAAACGTTTACACTTTTTCCTGCACCTTTCCGAAAGCCTCGCCGAAGCCAAGCGCTTCTATACTGTTCCGAGTATTTTCCTCCCCACGGACCATTAGAGAAAACTTACTGGTAACGGATCCAGATAGTTCACCGGCAGAAGCACAATGGTTTTGGAGCTGGTCCTCACGCACACGAACGACGACCCTCAGCCTCAAAGAACTGTAATGCCAAACCGGGACGATGCAGATGGACTTTCACTGTCATCTTTCACTGCGCGGTAGCACTTCAGGCTCCTAGAACTTCCTGTGCAGCGTACCCACTTCGTAAGGACCGTCCCAGCGGACGTAAGCTGTCATAATCCTTTTCTGAAACATTAGTTCCCCCCGGCAGGTCCGGCATCGTCGCCTTATGGACGGCTGGATTTGCGGTTTCTACGGCGCTTCGTACCCTGCCAAAGAACCATGCCTCGTCTCTTTACTTTCCTTCCGCCGTCTACGGCACCTTTTGCTTGCTCCGAGAGCCAGAAGCAGTAGCACGATAGCCAGAACGAAATCCGGTTTAGCGTCCGGCAGTGAGTCATTCCCAAGATGGCTTTCGCTGTGGTGGTTGGGCTATGTTTAATCCTATTATTACGCCTGAGGGCAGTGCAGATGATAATAACCTACAAAACGTGGCATCATCCGGGGAGCGAGCCGGGGAGGGAGCTTTTACTTGATATAAACTTTCTTAATTTTTATAGCGTCGGGCGCATGGTCCACCGGGGATGGAGCGCTGCACCGTAGGATCCATGGCCGTCGCCTGGAGTAAACGTCCATCGGATGCCAAAGTAATAACAATCTGCATAGCCAATGCTGGGTCTTCCAACTGTGCTAGCAATAGCGACGCTGTGACGCCGCGGTCAGCGTGTCGGCAAAACAAATTTTATTTTTTTGTGCGCTTCTCAATATTTTGCTTGAAGCACCCGAGGCAAACATTGCGCTGTCATCCGTTTGTCTCAACTTAAATTAAAAATGGACAACAGGTGTGTTGCCCCAATTTCAGTGCCATTTTTCGAGCGTTCTTCTTTTCTTTTGCATTAGTCACTGGTCATTTCCAAGGTTTCATTTCGAGGCTACCAAAGCATCAGGTTCACTGTCTTCCTTCTACGTGGAACTACCTTCAATGACAAACGACTAGAACGTCTATGACACAGACACACATACACAAACACACACGACCGTCGTGAGGAACGGAGACCCTCCATTAAAGTCACCTGTAGTCCAGAATTCGCACACGAAGGGTCGGAATGTCCAGGTGCTAGGAACATCCATCATGCGGCTCGGGGTGTTTAACAGTCACCGCTACCGAAATGGTTATTACTTTGCGCACTAAAATTTACCGCCACCCCACCACTTTGGCTCTAGACATCCAAGGCGTCGTTGACGGCAAACCCATGGCAAAACGTGGGAGCGCCTTGGCGACTTTGGGCGTGTACTTTATGGGCACCACCGTAAGAACATGATTCAAATTAATATTTTATGAAGCAAACCCGTCCGGGAGAGTGTTGCATAAAATCAAATAGATCACGCAACGTGGTGTTCGAGCAATGGTTTTATGGCTTTCTGCTGTGCCATCCGTAATCTGAGCATAAGGTCGGTGGCACTGGTGAGTAATCAATCGATAAGTGAAATGAGACAACTTCAACGCTATTATTGTTTAGCTGAATGGTTTAACTCAACAACTACAGACTAAACTTTCAAAGTTAAAAGAATATGCGAGTGTTATCTTAGTTAAATTTGCAATATTCAATATAATTTTTAGGAATTCGGCTTCATGCGTCATTAAGCATAATCCAAAAACAAAAGTTTGGCTTTTTTACGGACAATATGCTTCAAAATGACCAGGCGCCTCCATCACCAAGGGAATATGCTTATTCATGATAAATTGAAATATAATATGGTCCATTCATAACTAATATTTCTCTCTTCGTAACATTTATCTTGATTAAACAATTCTGAATGGTATTTTGAACATATTAATTATGATAAAACATAAATTGTATTTTTAACAAAAGACCATGCGTCTCCTTGGATGCATGTTTTAAGCATTCAAGGAGTTCGATAAGGGTTTGGTTGATAAGAATGTCCGACTTTACGTTACTCTACATTACAAAACCAACAAAAGTTAAAATTCTTTCGGATATATTTATTCATTATTTATTGGATCACAGTTTTTTCATATCATCGTTTTTCTGTTTTGCTTGTCTTAAGTTAAAACGATTGTATTACAATTACCATACACGGTTTGTTCATGAATATAAAAAAAGGCTCTCATACATGATGGAAACTGTCAAGACGGTTTCTCATCTCAGTTGCAAATGCAAACACTGGGTTAAAAACAAAATGCGAGGAACGGGAAACCGTGAAAAACACGACCACATAACTGCGATTGATGGTGAAAAGTGGCGTTTCACAAAAGTCATCCAGCGTTTTGAGCGAACGCAGCTCCGAGCAAAAGGAACCAGAATTTCTAGAAAGAAAGAGCAACAAAAAAAAAAAGACCCCACAAAAACTGAAGCCCTCTGGCAGCAAATAACGAACGAGCGAATGGGCGAAAATGGTTGGTGACGAGTTTCGCTGAAAATTTATGTAGAAAGTTCTTTTTCATTCATTCAATTGCCACTATACCATTTCGGTGGTATGTTGATTTTATATAAATGGTATTTTCGAATCGAAGCCTTTGATAAATGACCAATTTTTGTTTTGCACACTGCAGTCACTCGGTTTCCAATGGTGCTTTTTGCCCATCGTTGGACCGCTGGAACGGTTGAAAAGGAACGTGTGAGCCATTGCGGTTCCCTGCTGCTTCCTTTTTTCAGTCAATTCATCGTTTGCAGTGATGAAATACTGTAATGCTTGGAAAGGACGGAAACGGCGCCACCGCACCGAACACATGACGATGTAAGCAAAAGTTGACAGTGGGATTTTTTAACCCTTTTTTCTCGTTCCTTAAATGGCCGTCGTCCGAAGGAACATGTTTTCATCCACGCTAAAAAGCACACGCTTACAAACAGGCAAAGGGTTGGGCCTGCGTTTTCTCGTGTTCGTTTCACTCAACGATTCGCTTAGCCACTGGCCGAAGCTTTTCAGTTTCCCCTTTTTTTCGGGCGGTTCATATCGTTAGCGCTTTCGGTATGTGGCCCATGTCATTCGGTCAGTCACAAAATCTACGTGTGCCGTACCGAACGTGCAGTGCGCAGTGTTTTTCAGCATCCAACAAGACAGCTGACCATTTTTTTTCGAAACGCGCACAAGTTTTCATAATGTTCCTACAGCCCGAGGCAAAACACAAAAGTCATGAACGTAAAAACATGAATATGGCAAGTAGTGGGAATGTTAAGGGCAGCTACGATATGAACGCACGTTGACCTGTATGTAAAACACATTATGTAAGCGAAAATAAATCAGTGAGAAAAATTTATTGTTCATTTCTGTTACAATAATAGTAATTGTAAGGAAAATTCTTGGGGTTCTAAGAATTAGTTTTTAGCAGTTGAAATAGAATAAGTAGTTGTTCCTTACGCGAAAATGTTGGTTTAGAAGTTTGCAAACGGAGAAAATTCAATGTGTGCGTACTAATGAACCGTGACTGCTTAACGTTCGCCATTCAAAGGCATCAACTTGGTCTCAGTGACGTCTTATCCTCGTGCGGCCCGGATTTCACGGCCACGAGATCACCCAGTTTCTATCCACTGCGTTCCGATAAAGATAGCGAATCTTCGAAAAGATAGCGAATCGATCGATTCTCTTGATAACTTCTGAAATTGAGAACATCTGTCAGTGGCCGGGCACTAATCGAACGAATTACTATGCTTCCTTTGCGCTATTCGCCCGATTTCCGTTGGAAAGGAAATTGATGGGACGCCCATTTGCTGCTTGGATGTGTTTATTCCGTTCCGCACTGCTTCAGACCCCCCGCGCCATCCTGCTCGAACGGCTTCGAGGATGTCCTTTTTTCATTTTGGTTTAGTTTTTGAAAGGACGTGGAAACGGAAAGGTGATGCTGCCCGTGGATGATAGGCAGCAACGGTACTTTCTTGGAACAAATTTTGCCATCTCAGCAAACGTTGACAGGTTACCGGTTCCAAGGCCTACGCCGTGCAATTGGGTGGAATAAGTGGGTTGAAATAGGAGCAGAAACGTGAAATAAGATAAATGGCAAACAGAAGTGGAAGCTACTGCTTGCCTGGTGGAAACGTGAAACCTTTGTCGCAAGCAATAATAGGATTTAATATTTTTTAAAGGACACAAGCTGACAGACGTTCGTTAAAGGAGACGGCAAATTTAAGCTCAAATTGCATCTTTTACTACAATGTCCCCTTGCTTCACAATTCACAAAGACCCATTTGAAGCTACGGTGCGTTAACAGAGGGTCCATCCTCAATTTGTAGGAGGCTGACAAATTAAATCATCAAGGATGTCTTAAACTCTGGAAATCCTATCGATGTCATCCCATTCCCCTAGTGCTTCTCTGCAAGGCATAAAATCGGATTCGGAAGCAAATGAGGGCGCCGTTAAAACTCACTTGCAAGCCTTGGTTTTGCAAGCCAAACAACAGGAACAACACTTGCGCAGGCTGCTAAAGGCATCGTTTGTTTGCACTCAAAAGGCCTCGGGTAAAATGAAGGTGGCTGTGAATCAATAAGACTGCGAGAAAATTGTTGTCGCTTTCGGTAATGTTTGGCGCTTAAACTTCGCCCCAAACCTCGTTCCCCGTTAACGCGCCTCGCTTGAGGATCGGTCCTCGTTCACCCTTTCGCACTACGGTAAATTAAATAATGTTGGCAATCACATCAAACAGATTTTCATTTAGTGTTTTACAGCCAGATGGTTTCGTTTATGGCTCGAAGAAAAACACGACAACAAACGGCATTCTCCAAAGGGGTTTTGGTTCTCTGGTTGGGGATTTTGGTCAAAATCTTCACAAAACTACCCTCCCGGGCTCCCGTTGGTTGCCTCCATGCACATTCATCAATCCATTTCCGCGCGGTAGAACAGTAGCTTTGATCAAATTTCCCACCGCCAGCTCCCGGGATTACGACACATCATGATAAGGCGGTCCATAAACGAGGGGACATTTCACATCATAAAATTTTCCACCAGACAACACATTGCACGAAATCAACGTAGTGATGAAGGGCAGAGAGAAAGAGCCGACGAGCGAGAGGAAGTAAGAAGCATATTATGATGCCCTCTCCGAAACGTTATACACTACTCTTCGTAAAATGTTCACACTTCTACAGTGAAAAAAAAAACGAGGAAACACTCCTAAACACTGGTCCTCATGTGAATGTTGGATCCTTTTCCCGCCAATCGGAGATCGGGGACGCATGCAATGGCTGTGTAGTGGTGTGTTTCGGGAATGTTTAGTTGGGTTCCACGGACAAAATATGCTAAAGCCAAATAACAACTCCCACAGCAGTTCGGTGAAATCGACCAGGGCTGCCTGGCACGCGGTATGAGGCTTCCGGATGCTGGTGGATCGCCTAATAAATCAACTGAACCGGTAGCCGTTGTTTCTGTAGTCCACAAAATTTGCCAACCACCTAGCGATGGGAGCTTTTCTTTCCAATCTCGCCCGTCGCCGTGCTTGTCCCGGCCTTGGCTGGGGTAATATACTGGCGGGCATTTTAAATGAACTATAAAATATTAATTACCACAACGGGTACCTCAATTCAATTAATAAATTTATAGCTAGTCGTTTTTACCCAGTCGCTCTCACTCACGGCAACCTGCCACCGCGTTTTCTGTTCTCTGTGTCGCAGTGATGGCGTTTTCTGTCAGTTAAACCCACTGCACACTGTTCCCGAGCTCTTGGATTTGGTGGTCGACTGAATTTTGAAACCCGAACGAGTTGAAGAATGATTTTCTGATAAATAAGGGTTGGAGTTTGAATGTAAGGAATAAAAGAATTAAACGAAAATATTTAATTGGAATTGGAATATTGGTTTATAGCAGCTGTCAATTGTAATTTTTGCACAAGAGTTTTATTTCCCAAATTTCATAAAACACTATCTTTACTTGGAACATCGAGTGCTAAGTATGTTGAACTTACCAAATTATCTGTTTGCGTTGCGGATCACATTTTCTGGCAATTAATTGACTTGTACTAACCGAAATTCCTTTTAAATTAAATTTGCTTTAACAAGTCATACTCGCAACAAAATTTACCTTGAAACCGCTACAGTGTCGATTGACAGTTTTTTTTTTTTTTAATGCTCATCAGTGAAGCTGGTATATCCGGCGCATGCCGTCTGACCGTAGGAACGCGCAAAAGGATCCTAAGTGCGGAAGGAAAATATGTTTACCTAACCTCGTCCGACGCCTCGCCCTCACCCACCGTGGACGCTCTCTTTATGCACCTGGCCGTGTAATGTATAATTTCATTATCCAACCGTGGCCCCAACACCCGCGGGCCGATCCACAGGGTCCCATTTAGCTTCCACTTTGTCGGCCACGGTCTGACCCGCCCACCTCTGCACCACCGTGGTTCCCTGGTTTGCGCCCGTTGCTCAAACACGTCCCAGGTTTGATGTGCCGCGCAGTGCTGAGGAACGTGTCGCAAGGAAAATAGTGCATGGAAAAAGCGGAAAAAAGTCCCTGACGGAAAAGCTGTCGACGGTGACGACGACGGCAGCGCTGCTGATGACGATGAGCCTGGCTAGCCGGGCAAAGCGGTGGTGGCGGTTTGTTGGAGATGAGCTCAGGGCGTGCTGGTCTTGGAGGTTTTGCCAGACGTTTTCTTTTCCTACTTTTAGGGCTCTTTGCAAGCAATACGATGCTATCAGTTCATGATTACATGGAGCTCAATTTTTCTTATTTGCTCGATTCTTGCTCATGATAGGCGAATAAATATTTGTCTTTCGTCACATTTCTCGCCCCGTGATGAACTAAATTTTACATCCGCTGGCAGCGGGGAAGTGATACATTTAAATTAATCCTGGTAAAATTCAACTGAGAAAACGCTTTCAATCATTCATACCTCTTGTGCTTGATATTGTGCCCATCGAACGGCACAAACAGAAGTGGGATGGATTACTAATAGATTATTTTTCAAATTTGGTTTCCGACGTCATAGAGTACGTCAAACCTGTTCGTTGAGTCTTTACGCCATTCAACGATTTTGACGAAGTGTGCTCTTCAGTTTTGATACCACTTGTGGGGGGGAAATTTTGAGCGTTCTAGCCAATTCATGACACCTTGCTGAAGCGATGTGCTGCTATGCAACAAGCTTCATTCACCATCTTCGTAACCATTCCCGAGGGTAATGACCGCACTTGCGTTTCGCAAGCCCCGACAGCAGGCAGAGCGCCATCGTCTGGCTGATAATTTAAAGTCAATTACATTTTCAATCTATTAAAGTAATTATGACCCCTAATGACTCTCGTCAGTCGAGTCATTAAAGTCACTTGTGAACTGAAATGATTTGAAATTTGCGTGACTGAAGTATGCTCGTGTCGGAAGCGTCGAACGTGAAGCGTCGCCTTTCAACAGGGTTTGCTTTAGTTTCAGAACTCTGTAACCGTAGAGCATCCGAGAGGATGGTGGGAGTTCTTATAGAAGTGTGCACGATGATATATTCAAGTGTTGGTATGAACGGTATGGCTGAAACATTCAACTTCGACTCCGAGGCAGTGTCGGGTTATGAATGATGTATCAACCGCTTCACGTTCGCTCAAAATTACAAAAAGTTTTCAAATCATGGCAAAGCAAATAACGAAAATGGAAGTAGATTTATTGATAGCAAAGTGCTACATTTTGATAACATACATATGTATTCTTTGGCGTTTAATATACACGTAAACTATAAGCTTTGGGTCATCCATTTGAAACAACGAAAGGTTTTACTAGCAAAACATGCTTCAATAGTGTCAACGATGAAAAAGTTTATTTGCTGCAAAAGTTTCACAAACTCAAACATACTGGTCTGGGTTTTCACCCTTGTTTGCGCTCCACCTAATAATGAACTCTGATCGAATCTAAGCTCCCTTAATTAACAAAATCAGCTTTATTTGGACCACGTGCAGGGCGAGGTACTGCACCTAAACACATTTAATAGAATCTCCCAGCGAACTCCCGGCAAGCACTCCAATGGTTTCTCATTTAAACCTTTCCCCTTCTGCCCCTTCTCCCCGCAGTGGCAGTTTATTGATTGTAAATTAGAAAATTGATTATCATCTCCCGAATGAAAATTGACCACACCGGTACCGAAGCGGCAAAACTTGTCCCTACCATCGTCAACACCCCCGTTTGCCAAAGGTTATCTGCGAGGGTGGCCTAGCGTGACATTTTTCGGAGGGTCCCTTTTGGGGTTTTTCTTCCGATTGGCTTTAATTCTCTCGTTGCGACTCCGGAGACCCACTTTCGCTGGGTTTCCATTTAATTAAAACAAAAAAAAACCTCCCTCAGCACTACTGCAACTGATAAGCAAGATAAAGTGACAGAAGCTGAACTAGGCCACAGGAACGCGGCATCCATCCGGCAGCCGGAATTTTGTCCGGAAACCGTCGGGGAATCCACATGCCAGCGCAAAGCCACAACCATTTCAAGACAAACCTTGAAACGCCGGACCGCGACTCTCGACCGCCCGAGGATAGTGCAAGAGGATGCCAACAATTGCCTCCTCCTCGCTCTCCGCTCTACTTAACCACCCGCTTCCCCCTTTGTACCGTGCTTTGCTTGCGGCAAACCAACCGTAGCATTTTCCGCCCACTCCCACAGCCACGTACCCTCTGCGAAACCTGCGCACATAGAAAATCCATTCTCGTATAAACAGCTCATTCCGTAGCGCGCCGTTCGGAAAATAACACCGGGGCGCAATAATGTTAATTAAACGTTTGTGCTCTGCCCTGGAGCACATCCTCGGCCCGAGCCGGCTGGCTGCCTAGTGCGCAGTCCCTCCGGAAGCCAGTTTACTCCGTGGCGACCGGATGGACGGGCACAAAAATGGAATTCATTACTCTGATTAAATTAGAATCCTTTTCGGTATTAACGCCGCCGCCGCCGCCACCGACTGCCGCCGACTGCTGCATCGAGATGGTCCTGATCACGCGTCGCACGGGCGGGATTTTCTAAATTTTCATTCCATTTCTCACCCGTTCTCTTTCTCGTTGGATCTTTCTTTTTCGACTTATCCCACGTCCCGCCGTCCACGGTGCACAACTTCCGTTCGACTATCATGCAATCTATCTCCTTGGAGCGATCCATACGCCGCTCGATTGCAGACCTGTTCCGCTCGCATGTCATCTGCTCGATGCACGGAAGGCTTGATACTCCAACTCTAGGACTTGGCAAAGACCGTCTGCATGTGTCTAGTAGGGGACCGTCGGTTTCACCGTTTGCCGGGGTTGTAGCAATCACTCGACAAGCTCATCTCGTGGGACTCGGTAAAGATGGAACTGTGAAATTCATCCATAGCAGCGGAATCCTTCCCCATCCGGTCGGTAGACGGTTGGTTATAGCTTTGCTTTACTTTCCTCTTCTCGGCTACTTAATGTGGAGAACAAGAGAACCATCGAAAGGATAGGTGGATTGCATCAGTTTATTAAACGAAGAATGTGAAGAAAAATTCCTATGATATAAACATGTTTGTACACATCTAAATAATTCCCTTTTTTCACAAAGTTGATAAACAAACCCAAAAAAAAGGAAGCAATGATGCAATCCTTAATATTGCATCTGTTTAAAAAAGAATGAAATGCCTGAACAAAGGTTTGCCATCACTGTCAAAAGAAATCCAACGCATCACCCACCGGGTAAGAGGATTGCACAAAGCACATTCGGCACCGTCAGTTCTTTCTTCACGCACACCCAAGCATTAGAAAACATCTCATTCACGCTGATTGCTGTCACAAACCATACACGAAGCGTGGCCATACACCCAAAGGGAGAGGGTAAAATAGAACAAACCAGCGTACGTGAGCTGCGGAAACAATTTGGTGAAACAGAACAAAAAAAAAAACCCCCCCCCCCCCGTATGGTAGACTCCGTTTCAGATGCTTCATGGAACCATTACGGATATCCTTGGTGCATTAGTGCAGCTGCATAGGTATGTTGGTGTTCCCTTTGTTGGTCAAACGCTCTGTCTGATGCACGGATTACCGGATGGAAGCGACGTTTCTTTTGCCAACGCCAAGGAAATGCGGAGCACGCGCTACCAATCCAAGGACGCCATGTTCGCACTATGAATAATTGAGTGTGTTCGTGGATATTGAAACGTCAACGTCACAAACATATGGACAAAGTAGTTCAAGTCTTGTTTGAAATTCAATATGGACGAGATTTGTTCGAATCAGGGCTAAGTTTCACAGTGGAAAAACACGATTTGATAGCACGGCAATTTCAGAACTCCATACTAAAGGTTGAAAGTTTCCACTAGACACAATCAATCCATTCATTTTCTTATGGAAAAACAGATTCACACTTTCATATGAAAATTTGCTGTCGAGCAAGAAGAGAAAAAAATGGAAAGCAAATACCTAGAGAAACAACAAAGAACAAAGCAAGTGAAAATAGTTCTGAGTGCGTCCCTAGGCGTATCACTCCGGAAGAAAGGCACCGAACGGAACATCATAGGGAAAAGTGTGCCCAGTAGAAAGAAGCGACGAAAAACAATTTGATGTACAAGAATAGAAAAAGCACAAAAAAACTAAACGCAAACCAACGTTCAAACGCTGGTGAAATATGGATGGCGAGAAAAAAGCTGGTTACTGAAAAGGTTGCATCTTCAGTAAACAAAAGTTCATTTTGCCTGTCGGTCGAAGAGAAGAAGTGCGAAAGCAACGCCATCAGCGCCAATCGCCTGCACGTCAGCAGCGTCATGGAACCGGTTTTTCTTCGGTCGAGGGGTATTTACGTTGCGGTTTTCTCCCTTCCTGCTTGGCTGACCAAAGTCGGTTCAACGCTCAAACGTGTTCGGCTTGCGCGAACCATCCCGGAACTGCATTATTATATTGTTATACTTTCTTTTTGCTGCTTTTATCCCGCCGAATTTCCGACACGTCTTACACAACTGGTTCCCCTTCGCTCTTCCGGGGCCCAGTGGGGCCAGCTATAAGCTGGCCGCTGGGCGAGAAACTGGTAGAATATTGAATTTTTTATTGCGTGCCTTCCCGTTTCTACACGTTCATTCCGTTTGCGACGCTTGATTGCACTCAAGGCGAGAGCTTTTTTACACCACTCAAGCAGCCGTTTTGAATAACGAAACAAACTACTGCACTTCGCTTCCAGCACAACCGCTGGCAACGATTTTCCTTCCGGGTGGGCTGCGAATGCAAGCTTGGTGACACGAGCTAGGAGAGGAAAAAGCCGTTCCGCATCCGGCAGGGATGCAAATGAGCGTTGGGAAAACCACAACAGGCAAGGCCGAAAACGCTCGGCACGATATCACACGGAACGGGACGTATTTGTAGAAGGGAAACTTCCTTGAAGATTGTGTACATAGGATTGCTTTCGAAGGAAACGGACGGCACAACGGTAAGTGGAGAGGGATGGGATGCGGACTATTTTGTGTTGCTCAATCAAGCAAAAGAATGCAAAACATTCTCAATCATAACACCATTTATGACAATGGATGCTATGATTCCATGTTGCTCAAGAAGCCGTGAACAATCTACAACAGTTGTGAGACTAGTTTTACCAGTTACAGTCGAAAGGGAAGAATCTTTGGAGGTGATTTGTTTCATGATTATTTTCTTAAATAATTTTATTACTCCTGAAACGTTGGAACACAAGCTTTTCTAAATCAATCTGACATATTTTTTTTATTCGTCTCAATACGTCCTTATAATTTATACGGATTTCGCTTTATGATGGTAATTAAAGAATCATCAGCTCATAATAACAATGCACACAAACAAATTAACTTATTCACTTTGCCATGAATGGGTGGAAGGTCGAAAATGCCCATGAATAATGTTTTCATACTGTTCATTTTCTCGTTAAGCTTCATATGAAAAGTTCACGTTCCCAATCGATCCAATCATCCAAACCATATCAAACCGGCGTGAACGGTGCACGGTTGGCCACGTGGGCATGCATGTTTTATTCAAACGCACAAACAATACGGTTGAAAAGTCCATAAAAGCGACCCGGCTCACCAAGCGCGTCCAGTTGATTCATTTCGGGGCGCATCAGCGGGTCCCGATGGCCCAAACGAAACCCTCGTCAAACTGACCGTCACGTTACAGGGCAATTTTTCCCAAACGTCCGAACAGGAAACTCCACTTTCACATGCCCCGGTTCCCTTGGGGAAGCGAGAGGAAGCGAGTCTCTTCCAGTCCATCCTCAAGGGGCCGCTTGGCGGAGATGAATGTTGAAATGATAAATACAGTTCTTGTTTTTTTTTTAAATCATAAACGATATCTCTCGAAAATCAACGGCACCAGAGACACGTCCTGCTCGAAAAGTTGGCAGTTCTGATGCGGAGGTTCGATGGCGAGCACGAAACACGTTACCACATTGACGGATGTATGGAAGAACCGGATGCAAGGTTAGGAATATGAAGAATCGGTACGCCTCAGTTCCGGCGTCTCGCCACGGTTGCCTTTCATCGAAGATGATTTTATTGTTCCATCATGCGGTTCGTAGGACTTTATTCGTTTGGAAGAATCATTTCCATCGGGTGGACTGGAGAGCGTTTTCTTTCTTTTACTTTCCACTTTTCTCTTGCCTCGGTTGATGGATGAATATGTGAATGAATGAAGAACAAATATACTTTTTTTTTTGGTAGTGTGGCTTGTGAAAGGATAGTTTCGTCCTTCAATCCTTCGCATCCACGTGTTTCCATTTTGCTTAGCCTGGTGCCTACTAGTTGTATCCTTCAGATTATGTTATCTTAATTTTCCATCGATCTTTTGGCTTACCAGCTAGCCCAGCTAGGCTAGCTCACTACGGAAGGCCATTTCTCGTGGACATCGTTTCGGAAACACGTTGGCATTTTTTTCATCATTTTCCGCAAATGGTGCAGCACTTCATGATTTCCTTTTTTTGCACTACATTTTCCTTGAGCCCATATAAAGTCCTTGACGTACACAATCCCTGCATGCTGGAGATGCTGGAAAGCTCCAAGTTGGTGTATGTATATGCCTTGTGAAAAGTCCAGTTCACTTGGTACTGGCGCACTGGCTGCGGCATGCAGCAAAATGAAAGCTGTTTTACGACGATGGATATTTTCTACATTTTTATGGAGCATTGCTACATATTTCATGCATATAAATGACTGTTTACAGCGTCGCATACACACAACCCCACCGACGAAGATCTACCGTCGCCAAGATCGCCCTCGAAACGTTGTCGACAACGAACGGAACGAATTTATCCTTTACAATAAAACTCCTCCCGCACCGACGCAAACGACCGGCCGGCCCAGAGTCAAGTAGGATGTCCCCCGTACGTAACCGTCCGCCCCCCGTGGAAAGCGCCACGCTTCTCCAGTCACTTCGTTTTTCAGCTTCCGTTTCCGTTCCCACCGTCGGTCTTGGCACTTTTGCCGGGAAGCTGTTCGTCCGGTGAACCCCTCCTACTCCTGCTGACGGGTGGTGTTGGAGTGTTAACTTGAAAATGGTGTAATTTTGAGAAATGTGCTCCGTCCCTTCGTGTTGCACCCCGTAGGTGTGTGTGTGTGTGTGTTTGTGTGTGTCGTGGTTTGGAGCATACCAAACACGAACCGCAATCATTACGTAAGAAGACTGCATGTAGTGAAACATGCAGCAAATTGCATTCCGTTTTGGTCCCGCTTTATTCAGCCACGCAGAACTGTGCTTTTGTCACCTTCCATACGAAACCGCTTGTCGAAGGAAACCATGACTTTTCCATTTACTTTTCACCGAAAACTCAAGACGCAGATGACCTGCCAATGTGGCACCGGTAAAGCTTCATTGAAAGCAAAGGGCGTGAAATCCTGACCACGGAGCCAAGACCTGTCGGCAAGTCGGTGAGCTTGATCGATCTGTTCGTGGTTTGCCGGTGAAGCGCTGTAACCCCGTACGCGATTTATGTCGTTCCCGGGAGCGAGCAATAAAGTCGACAGAAATCAAATGTCGGTGCAGATACGTTAGCTTGAGGCAAGAAAGCCAAGCGCGTGCAGGAAAACGAAACTCCTTTCCGTAAAGAAATCATTTGGCCCTTTCATCAAACGCTCGTTCTTCGAGGTTGCTCGTGGAAAATGTCGCAGACTTTTCACTGTAATATACCGTAGGTTTCCCACCACGTAACGAGTGAGAAAATGAATTTTGTGTGGATTTTCTTTTTAATTTCTGTAGAATTCGTCTGCAACCACAAATGAATTTCCCTGGCAAAGTTTGTGTGCGACGTTTTGCGAACGCGTCTTTTAATTGGTAGGATGAAAACGGCCGGGGTAAAGGCGGGGATATCAACTGCTGGAACGTCGTCAAGCTTAAAAGAAATGACGCAGGGCGATGCCAGGGAAACGCTTTACAACGTAACCTACGAACGGAGCGGTTCTCCGAATCCAACCATACGCCATGAATTATGTAACTATCAGCAAATGTGACACTTTTATCGTTTCGCTTTCGGTACTGGTTCGTCCTTTGGCCAACGCAAGCCGGGGGTTTCTCCGAACAGTTGCCCGTCAACCCTTACGTTCGTTACACCCCGAAGATTCCAAGAAGTTCACCCGGGGCATCCGTCAGCTCGCCTCGAACGGATACCGGGAACCTGACGGTGACGTGTTCGGGGCGTCGCTTTTGCGTTTCGCCGGATCCACCCGAACCGGGTTTTCCGGGGTTCGGTGTGCAGGTTGGCCCAGCCTTTGGCTTTGCGCTGAAGAAGATTAATGTGCTCGTGTGTCACGGGCGGCAAATCGTGCACCAACCTCGGTTGGAGGAAAGGATCCACGACCACGAAGGATCGCGAATCTCGAGAGGTTGTTAAATTTGAGGACCTCGCTTCGTCCCGTTACCTGCGTGGCTCGCAATCCTTTGCTCGTAACCTCCGTCCCCACCAAGCCTGCCAGGGCACAGCAGAATCGTTCGTATCGCACACATGAAAGCGCAAAAGGATCACTTCCTTCCTTAACGTCGCTTCCAGCCGCTCCCCGTTGCGTGAAGCAGTCGACAATCCTCGGGAGTCAGTCGGTTGGGTTTCGATGATGGACGACGGTGCGGTGACACTCGAGTGACACGAGGGAAAGTGTGGCCCAATTTCGGCACCGTTGTCGCCGTCCGTGTCCCGTCTTATGTATAGTTTTTGCTTCCCTTTTCCCTTGATGTTTTCGACATCCCAGCGTTCTCGACAGATTTACTCGCTTACCCATTTCAGCGTGACGGAAGAAGACGAACGTTTCGATTTAACGCTTGCTGGTCGCTGTCGTAAGGAGAACAACGTTTCCATGCTAACGAAAGCGAAATCTTTGTGGATCAAGACTGTGTCAACGCGTTCACGACGGTTTAAAGTTTTCGTTGCTGGGATCCATTATTGTGAAGTGCACCTTTTTTGTTCCTGCAATACTACGAAGGATGCACCGCGGCAACTCCCGAGGGAATGGAATTGTTTACGGACAATTTAGCTTTTGCTTAGAACGAACCCATTATGAACGAAGTGGTGCAAATGCATCGGAATAAGGTCAACGACGGTTGAAAACCTGTTTGCCTTGTCGATTGTCGAAGAAAGCATGCTTCGAGAGATTGCTTTATCAATCAATGTCGTTGGAGTGTAGCGTGTTTGGCAAATTGCATGAGCTTTACAAGTGGTTTTAACACACTTGAAGGAAACTTTTTTAGCCGCACTTTATTTTCGCTAGGATAATTGATCGAATGAAAAAAGGGATTAAGTTGCTCGCAAAGCGACATCTTTTGTGCTAAACACATCACTCATCGTTGGTCCTCGATCCAATCAACGTTCCAGTTATTACTTTCGTGAGAACATTATTGAATTATGCAAGCCCATCGACACCGTCCGGCATTCGGACGCAGACGATGATCCGCTCACTCGCCACCCGCACACCGGCAAAGTGTCACCGCTACGAGGGAAATCGTTTCCAATTCGGAGTAAAATTCAATTTGCATCCATAATGCCCCGACGGGGTCGAAGATAAAGGCGGATGGAAATGGTGTGTTTTGCATGAAATTGCATTCGATTCCACATCGCAATAGCTGTCTAATTCTGGATCGTTTTGATCGTTCCATTTCCGCAGTATCTAAGCATGCAAAGCAATTAATTATATTCCTATCGTTTGCGACCGTTGACACACAAATGTATGACCGGGCGGGAGGTGCTTAACCGATCTACTCAAGGGTTGTCTTAAAAAAATTTGCAAACGAAGGAAAATTATCCGTCGTTTTAAACATTTCCTGTTTTATAAACGGCTCTCTTGTCATAAGAATATAATCACCTCGGAATTGTGTTCACCGTACAAGCCGCGCACAATTTCCATCTCGTAAGCTTTCCAGGCAACCCGGTCTTTTACTGTTTCCGTATTTTCTTCTAGACTGTTCCAATCTCCATCACCGCACGGCCATAAGAGACGACATTGAAAGCGGAAAAGAAAATGGCACGAAATCAACTAACCACATCCGGTCCCCGGCAAGCGAGCTGGAAAATTGAATGAGTCTGCGCCTGGGTGTATGAAAGCTAATGTTTGAAATCCTTTAGCATTCGTGCATGTTTTTTTTTATTCTTCGTCCTATTCTCGAATTCGCCCATCCGGTGGCTGCAAAGCCGGCAGTGTATCTGAGAGTGTGGTTACAGTTAAAAGCCATTTATGTACGGAATAGACACACTTGAACCATTGGACAGTGTACAGGCGGAGGTGGAGCAAACTTTCACACACATACGACACGGAATAACAGTGCAGAAATCCGTGCCGGGACCATACAAGTGCTGCTGCCACGGCTGCCAGGGCAATCGCATGTGCCCAGCATCCGTTTATGTTCCGCTCATGTCGTTGAAATTTTTTCCCCCTCTTTTTTACCCAAGCTCAGTGTTAAGTTTTCCCAAGTCACCATGCACAATGCCATTGCCGCCGCTGGCGATGTGTGGGTGTTAGTTGGGCGATAGAATGCTGAGGTCAACGGTAAACCTTGGTAAACTGTTTCAATATTCCTCCCGCCTTCCGCTGACGCTTCCGTTCGCTTTTGCACCACCGGGTGGTTTTCCCCTCGGAAATTGTTTTTTTCCTCGTTGCCCTTTTGTTCGCCTGCAGCAAGCAGAGCAAGTCCCGTCTCCATCCGTTTCCCCCATTTCGCTCCAGCCCACTCAAATCGGTACAAATCGAACGATTTCGACAAGGGAGTGAGAGTTGTGCGGGAGTGAATGAACTCGGGAAACGTTTGCACTCAAACGGGACCGCACAGACGACCACTGTACTCAACCGTGCCCAACTTGCATCGATGCCAATTCCACACGAATCGAACGAGCATACAAACAGACCACCTGATAGACCAAACCCAAACGAGACTGACAATCGGAAGTCTACCAACAGCAAACCACGCTCCAGGTGACAGGCGTCTGGAGTTTAGGGAAGCTCCTGGGTGAGTTATTTTATGTGTTGCCTTCTTTACCGTTCTTTCTTCGTTCTGTCTGCAGCTCAGAACAGCGGCAGACAGGTGAATCGGCCTCGGTTTCCTGCAGCGAGACCCTTTTTACTGCTGCCACGTTCTGCCCAAAGAAAACAGTGCCCTACGGTGACGCCAAAGCCCTCGGAACGCCCTGGTTTGTTGACCCAACTGCCAAACTAAAGAGACTGCCTTCTTCCGGACGGTGAACTCCCGCGTCGACGTGGATGGGAATTAAAGAAAATGACTGGAAAAAAAAACTTGGAAAAAAAGCTGTCCACCTGAAGGACGGTGAACCGGTTAGGCACCGGTTGTGCTAAGCCGGCTCCGTGGCGTAAGATGTAAATGTGGCAATTGCAAAAGCTAACGGTTGGCATACGGTACATACACTCGGCACCTGAGCGCATACAAAGTGGCACCGGATTTTCAAACGGAGACGCAGCCGCTACCGTGGAACGTGCGTACAGCTTCGTTGGCAGTTTTATTTTTTCCACTTGATCTCTATTTTTCTGTTTGTCGTTCCGCGTGCTATCCTCCAACGGACAAACAGTCGTTTCCCATCCAACATTGTTGCAGAACGGAGTTGGCCACCGCGCAATTGGCAAAAAGGAAGCAAACTAGCGCATGAAAGGATGGTTAAATCTGTTTGTGTATTAAAATTTTATGGTTTATTTTGTACTGATTGCTTCCCATCTGCTTTTCTGTGTCGCTCGGTGTTGCGCAACCTCACATTTATGTTGCCACCATAGCGTTACGTTTTTGCTGGTTGCTGGTGGTTTACTTTTATATGAAAATACAATGCACCCATCTATGGCTGTCGAGAGGGTGATTCTATCCTAAAGGTATTTTATATTTGTAGAAACTAATTTACACTACATTGACGTACTTAAATTTCAAAACAGCTACAGAATGAATTCTTCAAAAGCCAATAAAATGTTCAGAACAACTGTTCCCCAAAATACAAAATAAAACTACCAAAATAATCTATATAAGAAGTAAAAGTTCACCGCATGAAACCATATATGCCTGTAACTTTTACGTAAAAGTGCAGAAAATAACGTTCTCCACTGGAACCAAGTTAACATACCTAGAAAGCATAAAAATCACTATGTTGCGTTTACAACTACTCTTTGCAATTCCGAGGGTATCATTAGGGACTTTTTCATAATCTAGTTACCTTTTATGACATCGCGTCCTGTAGCCGGACGACCTGTCTTGCCAGCAAACGTAAGCCGAAACGAACACACAACATGACTTTCCCGGGAGGGATACATTCGTGAGAAATTCATTTGATTTCCGAATGTAAACCGAAGCAACTACGGCAGCCCAGTCATAAAACGGCATAAAACAGCCTCGTTTACATGCTGCGATGGATTCAAGAAAAAGGGATGAATCCCCTTCACGTAACCGTGTTCTACCAAGCGAGGGACGGCGCGGTCCTGCTGCAAAGTGCAACCAGTTTATGCTCCATCACAGCGTTGCCCCACGGGAAGCAACCCGAGAGGATGTCGGGCGGATCTCTTGCACGCTTTATGATTCCCGGACGGGAAGAAAATACACACGGTGATGGAAGACGGGCCGCTTGAGCAAAGCTTTCTCTGGCGAAAGAAAGTCGTCGTCGCCGCTTCACCTTCTTCCGGCTCGCCTGGGCGGGCGTCGATAAAAGGAAACTTCGAAACTCTCCTCAAAAGCTGCGCTGTCTCGTCTGTCGAAGTGTAACGAAATATCTTTCGTTTCTGGAGCGGCCCGCTTACCATCGGGTTGGGACGAATTTATGTTGATCCCGTTAGTGAAACCCGGTTGAACCGCATGAATACTGTTTCAACGCATCGCCAGCGGAAATCTTCCTCAACATCATTTTCTCCATCAGCGCCGGTTTGGTCGGAAGGGTTCGTTCGGAGGAAGAAAAAAAACCCTCCCCTTAACAAGCGTTACGCATTCAGCGGTACCAACATCAAAATCATGGGCTCCATTTACGTAGAACATGCTTCTTTCCCGTAAACCATAAATATGCAACACTTTGGGGCCTTCCGCCCACCCACCACCAAAGGCTCGGGCGTCAATTTTACCTCACTTTTTCCCTCTCTCTCACACGCCATCGGTAGCGATTGATCGCGTACAGGCAACCATTCGATGGGGCGCCATTCAGCGATCGATGGAAATGATACTAAACAGCGTTTCGATATTTCAATTTATTCTCCCAGCCCGGGCGGCCGCAATCTTATCACGCCCAGCGCCGGCTCCAATCGCCTACTCACTCACGGCCGGAAGTAAAATATCGTTGCGAAAGCGCACATAAATTCGTAACTGCTAAGCACCGTAATCTGAGTGGGAAGCAGATTTAGGACCGGGGATTATGTCTCAATCCTTGCAACAGTTTTGTGCGCTGCATGCAAAACGCTTCCATCGGTAGGTAGGAGTGGGAGACGAGGGCTAGAAAAACTTCGCCCGGAGGAAGCGCGCTGAAGACTCACGTGTGGGCAACGCTTCCCCGAAACTACTTTTAACAAGCACTTTGGTTATAATCGAACGAATAGATAGATGCTGTAGTACACAGCGCCAGCGTGTTCGAGGTGGGCCAGGTGCAACAGTAATCGGCTTTCCATACCCCTAGAAGGGCTGCTTTTGCAAAGTGTGCAAGTTCCTTCGATGGGACCGCTTTGGGTGAGGGAAAACTTTTGGCATAAATAATGCTGCACACAACCAATGCGCCCGTTTGGAAAATGCATCAATTTTCTCTTACGTTAGACAAAATTGATAATTCCTGGAAAGTAACAACGCAGTTTTAAATTTAAAATTTGCGTTTACTCTGAAGTTCTCCCGGTCATTTCTTATTTTAAATAAACTTCTAACGGTAATCCTAATGGATGAACATTGTGCTGAAACCTGAGACAAAAAAGTCCTTAAAACTCTTTGCACTGGTTCAGCATTACTTCGCAAACATTTTCCATAGTGGACTACTTCTTAATTAAAAAAAAAAAAACAAACACTGTTCAAGACCTACCGTCACTAAGCAGAAAGCTGCATCCATAAGCAAGGCAGGTTTATGTTGCGCTGTCGCCAGATATTGATCAAACTAGTATCGGTTTTCTTCCAATAATAAATTCTGTTTCTAGCGAAACCCGACGTTTTTGCCCGCCGAATGGCCTGCATAAAAAAGCTGCTTGAAGAACTAGGAAAACATCGAAAATAATAATATTGAATCCAGCAGAATCCAATAATCCAAATCGAATCATCGTCACGATTCGACATTTAACTAACCCTTGTTCGTGAGACGATACGGGTCGAGGAAAACTAGTGCAGCAGTACGAGCGAGGCAAAGCTGGTTGTGTTTTTCTTTTCGAATAGAAATGATGTCCTGGCCATTTGCTTCTTTATGCGCTGGGCGTGCAGTAAGTGTTTCATGCACTACGACGCGCTCTCCGATAAACTATGCTCAATGCGCTCGGATTATCCCGGGGTCTGTCGGCTCTGGGCTGAAAATTCGGGCGGAGCAAGCTCAACGAGTTAATAGCGGACGAAAAAGGCTCCATCGACGAAACGGAAGTGTCCGATTTATGACAAGATTGTGTTTTGCGAACGTGCCACCGAACAGTTGGAACGTGTAGCTCGTTGAATGGCCAACGACAGAATGGTTTTTTTTTTGGTTCCGGACGGCAAAACTCTTTTCGGACAACTGCACAATCGGGAGCGCTAACAGAAACCTCTTCGAGTGGACAGAAGTGAAATAATCTCGCCGAACCAACCCATCGCTCGGGTCGCCATGTCGCGTCCGGACACTTTCAACGTTGGACGCCTCTTTTTTAAGCTTTTTTCCTTCCCTCCCTTTCTCTGGGGTTTGTGCCAGCATATTGGTATCCCCAAGCGCTAGTCTACCAGTCAGCGGTTGCTCGAGGAAGCGCATTTTAATCGGATAAATGTTCCTTCGGCGAACGCCAACGATGAGACGGTACAGAATCTGGAAAAAAAACCAGCAACAACAGAAAACCCAGTAGAATGAAGCAAAGCAAAAACTACATGCACCGTGCCCCGTTCCCCGCGGAAGCTCCGTCGAAAGCACCATTGGGCTTTGATGAATACCAAATTAGACACTTTCGATTCGGCGACTCGTCGGGCCCCGAACGGGCTGGACCGAGCGACTGAATGGATGACAAAATTTGTTGCAAAAGACACGTGTGTTGTACAGCAAGCTACATGGTAGAATGGGCGAAATGCTGTAGAAATAACTCGCCCCTACGTTAACGTCGTTCGTCCTCTGGGGAAGCTCAGCTTTCGATTCAATGATGGCCCGATGGTCTTTACATTTGCATTGACAGTCGTTTGTTTTAGGAGAAGGGTAATGGTGCCTTCTCGAAAGCGACCCGTTAGTGAAGCGGAAATAATTCGATTCCAATTTCGATAATTTTGTTTCCCTTTTATCTGATCATTTTTATTCGAACTAGATTCTTTCTTTTGCACTTGCTGTTTCTCTGCTGAATGGTTTTTGTTACACACTTTCTTTCTTGGAATGCGTCATTCTTACCAATGTTTTTTTTTTCTTGAACGTAGGGCGACCTGGAAGCAGATACTTACCATTCAATCTGGTGCATTAGAGCCTGCAGCCCAGGCTATGGGATAGAACGGCTCACAACCGGCTGTTTTGATGTTATACTTCAAACGTGCCTTTACTTTTCCTTCCCGTATCCTTTTAGTTTTTCCTTCCGTCGTTCTTTTTCACTGACTACCACCACGGCCACAAAATCGATGATGACCATCATCATCCACTTTTTTTTTCCTACCATCCTTGGCGCGCACGGCCAAGACACGGAATGTTGCCTTTCGCTGCACCTAATTTTCTGCTACAGTGCTTCACATCCAGAGTATTTCTCCAATTATAGCCAGACAAGACAAGCGCCGAAATGTGAGAACGATAATTGATTGGATGAAATTTGCTTTTCGTGATCATTCTGCTTCGTTTTCTTTGTTTTTTTTTGTGAATCTACAACTGACGAATGGTAAGCGTTATGCTGGGGAGAGAAAATGTGGGAGCCTCAGAACGGTGGAAAAGAACTCTGAACGCAAGCAAAAATGTTGAACCGGAAAAACGAACATCGCACTCATTAGTAACCTTAGTAATTTTTCATTCTTCCTTACACACGTTTGCATTGGGATGATCGTTCATGATCGATTGGGATAAAGGAGGGTTAAGTATACATCATGAAGGGCCGTTGTATTAAAATCTTTGAAAAAAATGAAACAAAAGCTTACAATGGTTTGTGATTTAAGATTATTCTAGAGACACTCGGTTAATAATTGGCATTGACGTTGGATAGAAAAGATTCGCTAAGTCTTTACTCAAACAAAATGAAAACGAAAAATCTTTCAGCCATTAGCGGAAAAGAGTTATTTTAAACATTGTTATACAAAAAAAAATATAAATTGTAATATTCGATTGTATTGGACAAAATAAACACACTTAACATTTAATTAATAATAATTTGGATTTAAAATTAAAATTGATAACATTTAGCGGAAAAAATCAATTTAATTATAAGTTCCCTAATTCTCTATTATCTTGGTTTTCTCTAACAATTAAAATTACGTATCTTGATTCAATTGAAGACACGCATACATTGCATACCATCACAGTCAAGTACAACAAGTGCTCCAGAATCCAAAAGTTCAAACACGGCTCACAGCGATGGTGTCAGGATAATGCCATAGGAACGGAGATTCCCACTTGATTCTCATTTAGTACGTCGTTAAAGAAATCCGTTCTGCGTCTGACAGCTGGCCACAGACAAACAAAGTCGGACCCGGCGGAAAAAAATTAACCTTTTCCAACCGGGTTGACACCGAGCACAGGAAGCTTCAACAAAAACCAACCATCCCGACCCAACACCGGCTACAGACAAAACTCTAGAAAATATTCTCTTAACGCTTGCACACCCACACATATACCTACACTCAGCCTAACTAAACTTAATGGTCGTCTCGTGGCAGCGCTGTGCCATTTGCATTCCGCCGCTCGGTTGAAGCAAACTAATCCTCCCTAGTCGAGCGGACATAGGAAAAACTGTCCGTACCGAGGCATTGTGGGTGCCGGAAAATGTGCAAACTTTCGCCAAATCACAACAGCGTTAATGCGCTTTCAGGAACTGCTAAATTATGCACAGCTTGTGATATTTCCGCCAGTGTCGGCACCAGGACCTGTGCTCCTTCGCAGCCCGTCTAGTGAAGGCAGACAGTTTCCTTCTGCAAGCGTAACCAAGCGTTGGGCTTGCACATGAGCATGGTGTCCTGAGGACAGGGTGGAGCGGGGCAATTGCTTAAGCCTATGTATAAAAGGACTATATACTCCCAAAGATACCTGAAGAAACTCCGAATGTTTGCGAACAACGAAGTTACTTGGATTGTACTAAACCGTTGCAATATGAACCACTTATGAGAAACGATAGTTTTTATCAAATGAGTTGACACGAGTCGCTGTTTTCGTTATCGCATTATACACTTTACGCTAGCTTCTTACAGGCAGTTCCGGAATTTAATTAACCTGGCCTGTTGCGACAAATTTTCGCGCCAAAAACTTCAGCATACTTCAATCCACAATATATCTCATCAAAACCCAATTTTTACACAACAGAAAACCTTCCAGATCCTCAAATTTTCAATAAAAAGATTTAGAAACCCAAGCTTCACCCATTCCACCGTAGCTCCTGTGTACCCTCCCTACCCAAAAACTTCCAACTTTTTTGCCTGCGGTTGCACTGAGGTACCCAAATTGCTTCCTACAGCTCGGTGTAATCATTAAAGAAGCATCAAACCGTCAGCCCGGTTCTGCTGAATCTGCCGAACAACTTTTTTGCAAACTATGCGGCCCACTTTGGCGCACCCTTCGCCGGTCGACGGAGAAGCGCCAACGAAGCTCGATCGAAGCCGGTTGCGAGAAGGATGAACTTTATTCTTATCTCTTTGGGAGTTGACGCAAAACGAAAAAAGAAGGAATCATACAACCACACAAAATGAAGGGGCCTGTGAAAAAATAAAATCAAATGCTGCCTATTGGATACCAACAGTTCGCTTCGGAAAGCATACTTACAGGTCACTCAGTGCGAGATTGTTCCGAAACGATAGTCTGAGGACGCTCAAGGGCGGACAATAAGACCTAAATCGCGCGAAACTAATAATATTTTACGCCCCATCGCGAGCGTTGCGGAGCATAGAGATAGCTCGTACCAAATGAATATCAAACAGAAAAAAAACTTGAAGCCCCGCGATGTACTTTAAGACTTCTTTTTGTGCTAGTACAGTTTTTCGATGTCATTCTTCGGGATTCTTTTTCTGGGCTAAATTAAAATAACACTGTTAGCTCAATTGCATTGACATGCAAAAATAAGATAGAAAAATCTATCATGTACTCATCAGAACACGTGTTTAATTTGTTTGTTTCTGGTACTAGCGTTGTTGTTAAACAAAAATATACCTAAAAACTTACCTCTTAAAGTTGATCTCCGGTTAGCGATGGACTCTGAACAACAGTAGCCCCAACAACTTCAACCTAGCCCCAACAACTTCCACGAACTTAAGCTTCGACAAATTTTCACCAAAGCGCCCTGGGAACACATTTTCCCAGGCGCGTAAACAAAAACTGCGGTAAAAATGAGATTCCCCACAACATGGCACACAAACGCCTGCGGAAAAACATTTATCTCAATTAGACCTATCTTGTCAACAGCTGGTTATCTGCGCGGCGCTCGGACTCGCTAGTAATCCTAACCCCCCCCCCCCCCCCCCCCCCCCCTAAACTTACGCCGCTCTAGCAAAACTGGAAAAACCTCTGTGGAACCCAGCGTTTCAACCCACGCCATTTCGCCCTGCTCGTTTTCGCGCGAACGTTTTACAGAGCGCCGTGCGTTTATTGCCAAATAATCGTCGCTCATGGAGAATGTACACGTTGGTTACATAAGGAGGAACCACAAACATTTGCGCGACTTGCACAGATTAGCAGAAGCACGGGGGAGAGTTTCACGCAAATATCTTCCGAGGCCAGAAAAGCGCAAAGCTGTGGAAATGTTTTGTGAATCTAAATAGCAAGTATTCGATGGACACGAAAACCTGTTCTGCTTTGAAGATTCGGAAGCACCGCTCAGCAAGGTGAGCGACGCGTGTACTGCATGAACAAGCTGTGGAATTCCAAATGTCTACACCTCCGAAGACAATTCTCAGCGCAGGTACTGTCGCAGGTGGTTAAAGGTGTACGTGATACAACAAAAAGCGTGTCAATAGCTATACAGTAAGTGCCGAAGAGTACGAGGTATACTTCACTGGAAAGAAACTGTCCCAAAACCTGAGTAACTCCCAGGCCTTCCAGAACACGGATATTTTCCTTGCGGAAACGAATTCAAACCAATTGCAATCGTGTGTCTCAGATAAACCCAGAGAAACCTTGCCGGAATTTGCAAGCAGCAAGACAAAGGATTTACCTGGATCCGTCTATGCATGGAAGCGCGAGCTGGGTACCGGAACACACACTAATGAAGTTTCCGGTTTCCGGTGGTGGTAGAATACGACCGATAAACCAGTAACAGATTGCGGTTGAAGAGTTTGTTTGCAATGGTTCACATATTGAAATTTGAATCATAGTGATGACAATCAATCCGATGCAAGAGATACACTTTTCTACTAAATTTTTACCCTTTTTTAAACGAATTCAATGTTTTCATAATTGAGAATCACTTAAATATGTTGTATTTTTGTATTGGTTTTTTTCCTATAGTTGTGTTGATTATCATTTCTTAGTTATCTACACTTAGTTGATGTAATACAAATCATATTACAAGAACCTCGATCCTACTCTATCCGTGTAATCCATGGTATAGCAAATCCTTGCCCACTTTAAATAACTTAAGTTTTTCTTGCGGGCTTACTTCTTAATTTCAACTAATTACTTTCACAAAATGATTTAAAGCCCATCGCTCAACAAACGCTCATGGGTTTCTTTACTTTTCCCTTCAAACTGTCATTCAACTTTAATTTGATTTTAAATTTAACGTTTGGTGTATTTTTCCAGGTGTTGCTACATGTAACTTACTTGTCTAACCTTTTCTACCTTCGTAGAAGGTCCGGGAATGGTCAGCACCGGATTAAAAAAGAATATTGAGGAGAGAGATTGCTTGCCTTCTCTGGCTAGTTTAGCGTTGAGGGTTTCGAAAAAAAAAACCTAATTTACTAACAACTTTAACCCGTTGAACATGTTGAGTGTTGACTTGATGAACAATTTTCGTTTTACTATTAAGCAACTAGCTGTAGTGGGACAAGCAAAATGCCAGGAAAATCGTTCACGTTAGCGCCGTATCTTTTTGGGATCTACCCTTTCTGTGGGTTGTGAAATAGAGATAACCCTAAATCAACATCCATATTTATGAAGCCTTAAAATGTTTTCCTACCGCGGTAAGACAAAACCAGACCCAACTTCCTACTCAAAAATATTCCTTCAAAAAGAGCAGGCAAAATGCCTCACAAAACAATCCACTCTTGCCCATAGATTCCTTCCCAATGTATGTTATGGATCTGCATAGTTCAGTTTTTCCACAAAGATGGGATGTTATGAAAATGAAGTCAATTTCGGATTATCCATTAGGCGAACATGATGATTGCATGTTGGGATGTATCAAGTTGGTTATTTTTTAACATAACAAGGTATTGCTTGCGTAGGAACGAGGAATGCTATTTCAACACAATCAGTACGTTTTGATGTTATATAGCAAAATCCCCCACAAGGAAGGGATAAGATCTATGTAAGTGGATGATAAATGCATAAGATTGAAAATGAATCCAATACAGTAATCTTATCGCGGCAGTCATTGAAGATTTCATTCCTTAGGCACAATAAAGAAACTTGTATCAGTCGCAACACAAGTATCGAAATGAAAAAATAATCATTTTCCATTCATAATCGAATATTTATATGATTGATTTCCTTCACCAATATTACGAAGCTGGCGAGAAGCTGCTCATCTTTTGAAATGAAGTAATTAAAACATAATGTCTCTCATAAGCAAGAACGTAATTGTTGGATAGCTTCTCTTGTTCTATCGTGCAATAGTAGTACACAGCAAGCCCAAGAACTGATTGGATTATCTGGCAAACTTATTTTTTGCTTCAAGAAGAAACATAAGCAGCAAACAATAATTGTGTAGTGAATAAAACGTAAAAGAATGAACCGTGGAAATAACTTCGCACGAAGCGTGTGTCAAAGAATTTCGAAACACTGCGCATGATCGAATAAAAGCCGGATCGGATCATCGCTACGAACGAAAGAAAATACAAAACGCCACAACCATTGGTGTCTCTCTTGGTTTTGCTGGCCGGCGGCATGATTAATCCGATTATAACACATTTCCACAATGAATTTATTAAATCCGACAACCTCATCAGTTTGCCCAGCGGTTCTGCAAGGATGTGGCAACGTGAGCACGCTGGCATTGACAAACTGCAAAGCGATCAGATTAATATACTTTGTGTGCATGAGGGGATCTTTTTTTCGCAAAAAGAAGAAATTTTTAATCGAACCCTCGCAGCCTCACGCCCGTACAATGTTGATATTGTGTCATTATTATTGGGGCATTAATTTTCCTTTCGCATCTTAAAAGCCGTTGCACAATGGTTTAAATTTTTAAGGGTTACCCCTTTAAGTTTTTGTTAAGGGTAAATGGTAGATTCCAAGATAATTAGGACTATAGCGAGAATATTGTAGAACACTACCAACAAGTTTCAATGACTTGATTGAAACTAAATATGTTTTGTAATATAGGAAAATATTTGTAACATGATAATTTTTACAAAATTTAAAAATACTACCACAGCTGTAAACTTTACAGTAAAACTCAAAACATACTTCGACTAAACATCAATGGAAGTTTCACGGGTATAATCGTCACCATATAGAAAAACAACATTCCTGCTTCCTTCAGTTTGCGTGGTCCTAACGATTTGTCAAAAACCAAAAATTGCTGCCATGAAAATGGTTGGTTGACTGCCAACTGGAAGAAGGAAAATTTCTACGAATCCAGTGCTACACAAAACCAAAACTCACAAACTAAACCGAAACTACAGAAGCATGTTCGAGTACGCAATTGTGCTGCCGTGGGTTAACGTACGATGGCCGAACGTTAAATTGAAAGTGACATAAATTTCAATTTTAAAATAACCGCAGCGTGGAGCACGGGATCGTTCCGCTGCGTCGTTCAGTGTCTCGGCTCTAATGTGCACCTCCGTGCACTCGAAATCATACCAATTTTCGATTGAAATTTTCCTCCCCCCCCCCCCCCCCCCCTTCCGCACATTCGCTAACTCTCATTCTTTTGCTGCGCCGTTTCGTGCACTCTCCTTACAGTACTCGCTGCTGCAAACCGTCGTGGAAGCATGCCAAAAGAAGCGCCACTGCAAATTTCTCGCGTCACCGAAAACCTTCGGTGGCGATCCGTGTCCTGGCCAGCGGAAGTTCGTCGAGGTGGCGTACAAGTGCCGACCGTGTAAGTACACCTATTTTGCGCCACCGTTGGCTCAATAAATTTCACACACGATAAAATCTGAACACGCCCGAAGGCGGGCAGACGGATTTGGGGCGGGTCGCCCGTTTCGAGGGGGTCGCCGTATTTAGGTCAACTCTCTAGGTGAAACGCTCCTGCACGGCGATGACGGTGCCGACCAAACGGGGGAACGGATCAGATTTATGCTGACCAACAGAACTGACACCCTGTCATCAATTGCATGAGCGACCGAGTCCACACGCAAGACTAATGTGCTATCTGCGAGTCCTCACGACATTAATCGTTCATGCGTCGTCCGTCTTCCGAGCCTGGAGCAGGCAAAGGCTGTTATCAGTTGTCATCGAGCTCGAGCTCATAAATGTCCACGGCATGAATGGCACATTATGCTCCGCTATGGTGGTCCAGTGTAGACAAAGTGCAAGAGAAAATGTGTGTAGCGTTCTTAATTAAGCTTTTAAATCATTACAGCCCAACCGTTTGGACGTATAACAGAGAAAATTAAAGCAAGAAGACCCTGTCCCATTTAATGCATTTACCAAGTGCTATCAATGAGTAGCTTCATTCGGTTCCAGTATGTGGTTGCATCGCTTGAAATAAGTTCAACGGGCTTTATTCGCCTGAAAAGTTGTCTGGTTGAGACTACAGATTTTTCCTATTAATTTTCTTCAACTAATCGTTTTTCAATTGATATTCGCTTTAGCTGTTTAAAATATAAATTTACTTAAGTTTGATTTGTTTAACGAAGGATGCTATTTAAACTCCCAGTGTTTTTTTGTGATAGTTTTTCTTGAGAACAAAATTCAGCCAATCCAGAATTTGCACCGGAAGCTACTGGCCACAGAAACCATGCAAGCGAGGCGGTCGAAACAGGCGACACACGGAAACGGTCAGCGTAACTACGATGATGGTGGCCACGATAACGAAGGCGATATCCGATCCAGTTGGTCCCCGGTGCAGGTAGAACTCACGCCGAAAGTTGCACACCAGCTCGGTGCTGTGATTCATCGCAAACTGTACCATGGTTTCGTGCAGGCGACGGTGGAATGGAAAAAACGGCGAGAAGATCATCGCCTGCTGCGGGTTCTGGTACACGTCGAAGGTGCGCAGGGTGCGCCCGAGAGCGATCGCACCCTCTGAGACGAACCCGTTTCCGTGGTCGTAGCATCCGTACACGATGGCGAACCTGTCCGGTTGGGCGAACACCAGCTGGATGTTTGACCATCGTGTGGTCGCTTCCGGATCGAGCCCCGGTTGGATGGCCGGTTGTAATGCCGGCTCCCGGTGACTGCCAGCACAATCACACACCAGGGTGATGTTGGAGTAGCGGGGCATCCACGTCAGGTGCACCTTCAGGCAGGAACCGTACTGTGTGTGGTTGGCAAATACGACAAATGGACTGCTGGGCAAGCGGTCCGGTACGAGCTGGTAGATGGGCCCACTTAGCAGGAATCCGTGCGCTGGGACTTTCACCGAAGGAACCGACTCGCACTGCCCGGAACGCGTCACTCCGCTTAGGGAACCGGCCAAGGACAGAAATGTCCCGACTACCAGAACTAGGAAGTGGCGCATCCTTTGAGTGTACCGGTCTGCTGTTTGAATAGAAACTGACGATACTTGATTGAAATCGACGCCTTTTAAGGGGAACAATGATGGAAAACTGATTTCGCCGCCAATAGTGGCTAATGGTAGAAAGCTTAGCAGTGATTGCATAATCGATAACTAACTCATCAAACGTATAGGAAAGTCGAAAGAGTCGAATTAGTCCTACGGTTTGATGATCCTTCCAACGAAGGATTTTAATGGTGAAAGGTCTTTGACAGCGCCCATACATTCATTTTCCCTTTGTCATCTAATTTACGTTATGGAACTAACTTTTTTGAAAAATTCATATTATTGTACTTCCTCACATAATACAAGATTGGTTTGACACCAACAGCCTTGTGCTGCGAATCTACCCCAAGCAGGTTTCCCGGAACTCCGTAAATCAATTAATGAAACCCACAGTAATAGAATCGCGAAGATGTAACAAACATCGAATCCGACAGCTAATTAGTACAGCTCCATACGGTCGAAGCTCGCTCATTGCCGTTCCGGGGATCTCTTTCACTCTTCACCAAACTTTTCCCTTCCTCTTCTCATTGCAGACGAATTCCGGAGTAAAATAGCATGCGAAAACGATGTAATTCAATTAATTTGCAACCCATACTCCCGGATTGCCATCTACAGTGCCAACTATGGCCGAACGGAGTACGAAAGTCTCCAGTGCTCTCAACCGCAGGGCGTCAAGGAGGAAAGTAAGTATCGTCTACCCCTAGCGCACGTTTTCCCTCTTGAGGTCCTAACGTGGTATAGAAAAAGGGAGCAACCTGTCTCAAACGGTGCCGTCAAGGATGGACCGTACATTAGTTGCTTTTACTACGCCAGTGTGCACCGGCACCCACCCGATGGTAAGGCTGGTTAGCGTAACGCCAAAAAGAAGAAACCAAAAGTAGAACCATCCCGTAAAATTCCAAAACATGGCAAACCTCACCCGAGGGACCGTTTTCGCACCAGAGCTAATCGGAAACGGAATACTATTGCTACAGCGCCAAACCTAATAGCCGTTGGCAAGCGACCTTCTTGCACACCCTCTCCTGGGCAAAACTCTACGGAAAAAGAAAAAAACCGAGCGACAACGGTGAGCCCTAGTGTTTCGCTTAGCTGCCAACGGTCCATAGCGACCAAAGCTATGGACCTTCCTGTCTTGTTGCGTTGGGATTTGGATATGAAAAAGGATAACTCCTCTGCGCGAAACACAGCTGCGGACCGACGAACGCAGAGGCTTTTCCACCCCCGAAACCGGACGTTTCCTTAACTCGATCGTTCTCCTTTCTCTCTTTTCCCCCTTCAGACTGCCTCGCGTCGTACGCCACGGAAACGGTCATGCAAAAGTGTCACGGTCGACGGAAATGCACCCTGTCGGCGGACAGCACCACATTCGGCAAGCCGTGCCGGCCCGACTCGAGGATGTATTTAAAAGTTGTTTACACATGCGGTTAGTATACGGAAAGCAGGGTGCATATCATATTGCAAACCCCGGCTATCCGCTTGTTCGGTTTGTGTGCGTTTGTGTGAGAGAAGCAACGGAAGCGAAGAAGAAGAACCACAAGAACTGCCCCAATGCACACGCCGGGATTCAGATTTCGGTGGCAGATGGTGGAAAATTGTTGATAAAACTTCTCGCCGTTGTCCCCTTAACCCCACCCCACCAAACGAAACCCGAACAAGCGGTTCAGCTGGAAACTGGAACCTGGTTGCCCCATATGCTTATCAGCAATACATTTTCTCCTCATCTCTTTCACCTTCCACGGCAACTTCTACCCGTTCCTACGGACAGTGCCTAGGAAGGTGCTGAAAGATCGCTTCGATTCGGCACCGGAACCGGACGAGCCACTGCAGAGCGACCTCGAGCAGGACCAGGACGAGCTGTACGACGAGGATCAGTTTTTCCGCGAATCGGACGCAGTGCCACCCGGGCCAGCTCCGAAGCTGCAGGGTGGCCCAACGAACGGCGGCCGGGTTTCGGATGTGCCCATTTTCGCCGGTGTCCCCAGCAGCACCGCTGTTGCGCCGCCCCGCTCCGTCCAAGATATCATAGATGAGGGTGACTTCCCGTTCGGAGGTAAGTAGCAACCATTAAACTGTGTATGTCATAGCAACGCAAAACGCTGGCCAGCACATCACAAACCGGTGATTTTGCAGAACAGTTTCTGAAAAGCGTTTCCGGGTAAAACCTTTCAGAACTGCCACTTTGCTAAACTGCGGTTCACAATATTCTTCAAACAAGCACAAATACACCAACATCGCATTGTACATATAATTGTTTGCACTGAATTGAAAAAGTAATTCATGATTTTCAATTATTATGAAAATATTCTTTACTCACAGAACAATTATTGCATTATAATTTAACTTTAAGCAAACAATATTTGTAATAAGATTTAGATTTTCAGATTATTAAGACTTTTTATCAATATGATACGGTTTAATCGGCATCATATCGACAAAAAATTCACAGTGGACTTCTTAGGATACTAAAGATTGCCCTGGCAACAACAAAATATTCACACACAATATCAAAATCATATCAAAAGAAGACAACCTCCAGTAGTGATTGGTATTGCGGCATTAACATCTCCTGCTCCGTGACAAATGAAAGTTCTGCGAAAGCAATTGAAAGATCCAGGCAACGATTTTCTTTATCTTGCGAAGCAACATCAAACACGAGCCATGGCAAATCACTCAAGCAGAAATGTGCTTAAGCAAGTCACTTCAAATGACGCTTGAGAAATGCTTTTGCAAGTAAATGTTTCACGAGGATGATCCTTAGCCACTTGAAATGATGAGCAGCAGACAATAAGAAACGTAACGTGATCTGTTTAATGGAAGAAAAAAAAACGAATAAAGAAATGTCCGCTGTTAAGGACTGAAAACTACATCTAGTACAATTCCTGCGAAACGTGTAAAGTAATCGTTTAAAGTTGTTTTTCAAAGGCAACCTTTATATTTTGTTCGCTTCTCAATATCATATCAGAGGTATGAGATGGGAAATTCGAAGCATAATTTTACGCTGTTTTTTCAAGGTAAATGGCCATGCGCCTCCATTAAACTTAGTAAATTGTATTTTCCAAGAAAAACATAAATCGCGAAAATTATATATTAACAACATCTTTACGTTCCCGATTAACATTACTGACTCTTTCTCAAGGCTTTTATTTACATAAAAGCCTTTTTCAAATGAGGATCAAAAAGTTGCAAGGACTAAATAAGCAAACGCCGTGGCAAATCACTGAAGCAGAAATGTGCTTAAGCAAGTCACTTCAAATGACGCTTGAAAAATGCTTTTGCAAGTAAATGTTTCACGAGGATGATCCTTAGCCACTTGACATGATGGGAGCTGACAATAAGAAACGCAACGTGATCTGTTTAATGAAAAAAATAAAATAAAACGAATGAAGAAATGTCCACTGTTAAGGACAGAAAACTAAAAGTTAAGCGTAAATTAATCGTTTAAAGATGTTTTTCAAAGGAAACTTTTAATTTATAGGGTGGGAAATTCGTAGCATAGATCTACGCTGTTTTTGAAGGTAAATGACCAGGCGCCTCCATTGAACTTTGTAGAAAATATTTTCCAAGAAAAACATATGTAGCGAATATTACATATCAACGACATCTTTACGTTCCCGATAAACATTACAACTTTTTCACTATGAATATTTACATAAAATCATTTATCAAATGAGGATCAAAAAGTTGCAAGGACTGAATAATCAAACGCCGCGCGTAAAATGGTGAATTCCTGTTTAGCATTGTTTGAATCCTAGTATTAGTTACACACATTGATTTGGTTCACATGAAAGGGCATGCAAACCTTCGATCAAACTGCATTTTATAAAGCCACCGCAGCCCCAACGAAGATTGTCAACAAAAGGCATACTTTCCATAAACCAGCATAGCGCTTTGATTGGTGCCTGTGGCGTGTTCACACTGAATTACTGCCGTATCCCGTTAGTAGCATTTTAAAGGGCATAGATGGCACCAGTCGGTGAGGCGCACGATGATGTTAGCGTTTAAAGTTCAACAAGATGAAGTAGAGAGCAAAGAAACGTTTTAAAATTACTGTTCCATTTACCGTGTCCCCTTTAAGCAAACGAGCCACGTCCTTTGAGCTGACAAAATGGGCCGAACAAGAGGAACCAAAAGGAAACGAAACACGCGCACAACACACACACACACTCTCTCTCTCACTGACCGCAGCAGCCGAGGTGGAGGCCATTATACGGTGGAAAAATGCCCAGTTTGCTCTGTGCAGCAAATTCCCAAACAAGCCGTTAAAGTCGTTGCGCTGCCGGTGGCCAAAATAAATTGTCTCATCCTGTGTCGTTGTCAGCCGGTGTCGGAGAAAAAAGGTGCACCAGAGGGGGACGCCGGAAACCCATTTATCCTGCCAGCATCCTCCTGCACGCTCGTCTCGTCCTCTGCGCCGCCTTCATGTGCCGCGACAAGTTTGTATCAATTCCTGGTCGCTCGGAAATAGAATGCCAGCCGGGACCAACGGAGGAGACTTTGGCCGGACCGGCTGGCGCAAGTGTGCACTATTCGAGCGCTCGGTTCGAGTGTGGGTGTGTGTGTCTGTGTTTGTCCGACTGGCCCGGAGTGACAGAGGTGTCAGTGACCGAAACGTGGCGTTTGCTTTGGACCAACCAACCGACCCACAGGGCTCTAACAGTCGTCCGGCTCGGCAAGACAACAGCTTCCGTTTGCAGTGCGGCAGACAACAACATGGACAGCACGGTACATACTTCGTGCCACCCTGCAGGGTAAATAAAACCGAGCACCAACTGACCACCGGAGGATTCCATTCGAGGGGATATAACTCACCCCAGTACACGGCAAACAGTGGCCAGCTAATGATACATAAATTATCAGTACACTGGTTTTACCCTAAGCGATTGCGGTACGATTCCCTTGGAAGCCGAGATTAATTCATCCATTGCTTTAAAACACTCCGCTCACTCGGTGCGATTAATGTCGGCCCACTGCGGGAGACTTTCTTCGGGAGGGAAAAACGTGATCTTAAGCCGTTTGACCGCTGGCCGCGTGAATGTCCTGTATGCTCGTCCATTTGTTTATGCCCTTGCGGACTTTGAAACGACAGCATTTCCACAACATTAAGCGCACCGGCACGTGCCGGGCCGACCCGATTCGAACGATGCTCGTGAGGAACGATTGGTCGTTCTTTATTGACATAAATATCCGACCGTTTGGTCAAATGTCACACAACATCGTGCTAACAGAAAAAAAAAATCCAATAATCTATGGTCCCCTCTTAGGTCCTGTTCAGATGCTTAGATCGTGCCTGCGAAGTCATTTCGGCCTATGTGCGTTTGACGACCAAGCTGAAACACGAACTTGCCACTGATGCCAAATAGTGTCGAAAGACCGCTACCCCAGCACGAAAGGTGTGCTAATCTAGCGATACATACTCCATTTTTTACCATTTTGTGCCATTGATTTCCATGGGTATTTAAATTCAGAACGTTTTGAATTGTGTCACCCGTTCCCGGTGCGTACTTTGACTAATACAATATCTGTTGCCTAAACTTGGGCGCACTCCAACTATAATTAATAAATTTTTCTGTTGCCTACTTTTTGGCGCTCATTTTTTCAACTAACCAATATCCAGCAATGCTTATATCTACTCAAACATCATATTTCAGCATTTACTATATTGATGAAAATTTTTATTCTCTCAATCTTTTTATCAAAACTTGAAGAGCTTTAGATTTGGAAATGTTGTTTGTTACAAAACTTATTCCACGAAATGGTGTGTACAAGCAATTAAATGACAACATGTGCACTTCTTTTTCATCCAAATTTAATATTAAAGATTCCCTAGAACTACATCAGAAAAAACCGAAAAGAAACGAAACTTGAACATGAGACAAAACATGTTGTTACGAGAGCCATCCATTCCGTTCGTACATTACAAGAGGCCAAAGGGAAAACCGTTCTTGCTTTGCATTTCGAAACAAACCAGCTTTTTGTCTGCTTGCCGGCACGCCAGCATACCCGGTGGCAGTAAATTAACATGCTTCTGAAGCAACCGCGCCCAAGCTGAGCGTAAACCAATTAGTTCCAGTATCGTGTGACAGGATGCAACGTTTTTCGCGCACGGTGCGGGTACGGGATAGAAAATCCGGGCTAATTTGAAGACGTACTACGTGACAGGTTACGTAATTCCGTTATGTATTCTGCTAAGTGTTTCCGTCACCATCAGGCTTTCCGCAGACTGTTTTGGGGAGAGTGAATCGTCTGGCCCCCGAAAAATTCAGACTAGCTTACTGTGCTCATTGAGAAGTACCTGCAGAAGATTTTCGTGCAAGAGAAACAGCGAAATATTACGCGCACCTGCGAGCTGATCCTTGGGACGCTATCTTGACACAATTAGGGGAAGAAAATTAATTTAAAAAAATCCTTCCGTTTTCTTCGCAGCAGCTGCCAAGCCATGCGAAAGTAAAGAGAGGTGATGTTGTCTTCGTTGTTTCGTTTGCCGTTTGTTGTGTTTTGTTCTATCCTTCTTTTTTACAAGTCTTCATTTATGAAGCATTTTTGGCTACAAGATACATCTGGTTGCAATTAATCTTCAGAGCACGTACTGCGAAAAGGGGCTGGAGTACTTTTTGGCTTGACATGATTATTTTTTCAGGGCGAAAAAACTTCACTGTTTGATGCTTATTCAAATTGACATGAAGTTTATGTTGGTTTTTGTTGTAAATACTATTGTCAAAATGGTGTTCATTTAATTTAAAAAGCTTTCCTTTCATGTATCTTCAGCTTCTTGTGCTGTGAAGAGTTTCCAATATATTCGAAACCACAATGGATATTCTCTTATTTTCTTCGTTTTCACTAAACTAAAGAAAATATGTGAAAAAATAATGTACATAACTGCATAGTACCTAGAGCACAAACTTCCTAATGAAAATATGAAGGCGCAAAGGTTTGTGAATTCTTATGCAACAATTTACCGCAAACACGCTTAACCTTCACGCTTTGAAATGCACCACCCACATGGCATCAGTGCAACACATTTGTAGGCGCCTACTTATACCTTCCACAAAATGCATCCTACGCTGCAGGACGTTCCAGCAACTCGGCAGGCGTCTCTGTCAATGGTAACCGTGCTAACGTTTCCAATCAGCGTAACCCAGCTACATTCGCTGAAGCACATAATGAACCGAACAATAAGTCACCGATCGGCTATCAGAAAGGTATGAAACCGAACTTTCCTGGAACTACCGACGAGCAACAACGACGAGTGCAAGCTCCCGAAATCTATCCAAGAGAAGGTTCACCCAAGCACTCGACTGTTACAACTTACGCGAGCTACGATAGCGTCTACGAAGGCAACAACCCACACAGCAGCGATGGGAAACCGCCTGGTGAACGGAGTGAAAATTTCATATTGATTGCTTGGTGGCGAATGACACAGGTTTTGAGACGTAAGTAACTGTTTCGCAACACGTGGGTTGGTTTTTGGCAATGAACAGCTGTTTGTGCTACGATTTTTTTCTCTCGGATAAGGCAAAGTCACGCACGATGCAAGCTTGCGAATTCATCTAACAAGATGTAAATCAAAAAGCGTTGAAACCTTGTCAGTTACTTAAGTCGTCAAGGCTTTAAGACAAATACTATACTGGCCTCATCAGACCCATGGAAAAGTAGGAAGTTTGCCTCATTTAATGATTTCCTCGGGTAATCTTGATGAGAAACCGGAAACCAATTAGGGAAGTATTTTAAACGCTCCAGAAATTACAAAATAAATGCTCGCAAATACCTCCACACATTCAAACACGTTCATGGTCGTCAAAAAACTCGGTTCCCTTTTCTTAACGTCCTCACGATGGTAGGAGAACGTCTGGCTTGGCACAAAAGCTCGCCTACGTGTTGTGCAGTTAATGTGATTTAATGGTTCAATAAATAAACGGTAACACCAAAGCACTGTTTTGCCTTCCAGCGTTTCGCCAATTAGAAGCAGTGGTGCACAACCCTGGCGTTTATAGCTTAAGATATTTTGTTTTGTACCAGCTTGAAAATATGCTCTGGATCATTGAATTTTGTACTTGACGATATGATTAAAAGTGAAAATATATGAGTGACTCATGTCAACATCTGTTTAATTTTTATTTATTTATCATTTGTCTTTATAACAACCCCTGGCAGAGCTCAGTCCTAGCGGTGATGATTTAAAGCCTGCTTGAAACTAATGACTTCTCTTTCCATTACTTATTTTCATGCCGTTTTCCGAATTCACAAACGTTCAACGCACGTGCATTCGTGCAGAAAACCAGGAGAAATTCTACCTTTACCTTATCGTGGCGGTGACGGTCGCCATACTGCTCTGTGTCTCGATCGTGATCGGTCGGCTGGTGGTGCAGCGGCGACGGGCGGGAGCGCAGAATGGGGACGATAAATTCCAGAATTCCAACAAGGGCGAAACGACGCTACCGAACGGCTTCACCGACGACATCTCGGAAATCGATGCCGATATCGACCTGCAGACGCCGCTGCCGGTGCCGAGCGTGTCGCGAAGTGATGTAAGTTTCGCTGGTGAAAACCGCACTTCCACCCAGGGTAGGGTTGCCGCAGCAGCCTTCCTCCGGTGTGTCCTTATTAGAGAAACCGTCTAAATGACCTGTTGTCTTCTTGACTTTTTTTGCGACACCATCGACAGAGCTACGGACACTACACTCCTTCGCCGGGGCCGTACGGAAACCTCGGGCCGTCGAACATTTCGCACACGTCCACCACGATGCTGGTGCCGCCCTGCTCGATGGGAGCCATCATGACCACCTCGCAGCCCCCGAGCTACCTGAGTGGCCCGATCAACATGATGCCCTCGCAGCTAACCTCGAGCATAGGTAAGTAGATACCAGAGAGCAGCTTGGTTGCAAACTCTTTGCTTCAACTTGACGGAACACTTGTGATCCCCTAGTGAAACGTTTTTTGGAAATTGAAGCTGAGGGTTTTCGCTACCTTTGAGTTCTAAACCAGGTATTGCGATACTAGGGAATAAATAATGCACCCCATCGCATGTTCTCGGAAGAAGGGTTTCGCTTACATCTTGCCACTTTGCAAAAGTTACCAAACAAAAGCATTGAACGTATGAACAACGAACGAACGATTCTCTCCCACGGTGCTTTAAAACGACCGTCAGTGTTTTCGAACGCGGTTTCTTTGCCGCCCATACTGAGGCCCAATTTTATGTTATATTTTCCCCTGTGTTGGATCCTTACACCACAGATTCACGGAGCTTTCTGTTCTTGACTTTAATGTTTCATCGTCAACTTGGAATAATACTTTAACGCACCCATCCCTCAGGGCACCATCCGACCGGCAAGAGTGTCTAATTAGCTTAGCGTCCCGGAAGTTGTCATGTTTTTGCGCGTTAAAAATACCACCCTATCCAGCCAACGACGTCTGCTAAATAAACCATCATCCAAATGCTCCCCGGGCCATCTCAACGCACCAAAGGCGTGATACTTTAATTAGCCGAAATTCGCGCTTAATGCACGCACGGCTGTCGTAATCATCTTCGCGTTTTTCAACAACCGAAGAAGCAACCAAATTTACGATCCTCAAGGCACAATCCTTTTCGTGTTGCGTTTGGCTGCCCTGGGACCTAAGGATGCTGGTTTCCCATGGGGTGCCGGGGGATGGGTTCATATTGGGAGTAATATCGGAAAGGATAAGGAAAAGATAACATTCTTCCCACCCGGGAGCGAGGATTTTCAAGCGTGAAGCAAAACCGAAAAATTCCCCCGAAGCGCTGCTTAGCTGTAAGCCTAGCCATTTGTTGATGTTAATTTTGGTCCCGGTTGATTGGGCTCGTGCGGGAAAATGTGTGGTAAATAAACAATGGCCCTTGGTCAATTTGTATGCACACGATTCGGTGCAGGACGAACGATGTCTGACGCAATTTTGTAGACATTTTGCTCGGCTTGAACACGAAACACGGCATCGAATTCGGGTGACATGTCTCAGACAGCTTTCTTCGGGAAAATTTTTAAACATCGCACTATGGAATATTTCCCTGCTGCTTATCTCTTCAACAGGTGCCATAAGGACACCGCTGGCAGCGATGACGACGTTGCCAAGGCCACATCAGGGAACGCAGCAGTTACCGCCCGGTTTTCTCAGCGGTGGCTCCGTAATCGGCACGCAAACACTGCGCCGGTTGTCGAGCGACCACGACGGCAACACGCCCCGCAGCCTCAGTAGAGGAGCGACCAACGCACAGTACTACTACGGATGACATCCGGTGCCGTCGCAGCCGACCCTGCTCGCATCTTCCGGTCGCCCGGAAGGCGGTACGAGTGCGGGCCAGTCCGCGCAGCAGCAACAGCTCCAGCAGCTGCACCATCACCCATCGCAATCGTCCAACAACGCTCAGCAGCACCACCCCCAGCAGCAGCACCAGCAGCAACAGCAGCTGCAACCTCAGTCCATCCTGAAGAACAAGGAGCCGACGATCACCGAGCTGGAAGATACCATCGTCATGTGTCCGCCCAATCGAACGTACTGTTTCTAGAACTACAGCATAATCCTGCTAAGGAAGCAACGTACGACCACCACCGTCTCCAGACCGGCGCAAGAGGTGGAGCGCCAAGACGCGTGCAGAACCGCGGTCCAGGATCTCGTTTACCTGTGAGGCAAGTTTGTGAAAACTAATTAAACTTCTTTCGCGAACGCGTGACCGCCCCCGGCGAGCCGAGTGTGCTACCTGCTGATGAACCGCGAACGAGTCCAACGCGGAAAACAAACGGCCCCCCACCCCACTGATTGGATGCTGGGAGGAATGTTAAGCAAGACAAACAAGCGGGGGAGAACGTGGGCGCTACTCGGGGGAATGCTAAGTCTACATTTCCCCAAGGAGGTCGACAACTGTCAGCCGTGCGTTTGTTCGTCGTTCCCCTCTGTTCTTCGTGTTCGGTTCAACCTGCCGTTGGCCTGCTCGGTCATGTGAATAATGGCGTGCAATACCATTGCATACTTTCAGGCGCGCTCGCACGGTGGGAATGCGTTGCTTCGAGTGAGTTTGTGGAGCTTTGGTGGGATTCGCTGAATTAAAATTTTGCCCTGTCAAGATCATCCAGGATGGAGTTGTGACCGTCATGTTGTATCTATATTGTTTGAAATTTATCGTAAGCCATAGTGTAACTACTATAGTAGTGATAGGATACGATGAGAAGGAGAAAACAAAGAAGGGAGATTTGCAACTCTTTCTATCACTCTGTCTCTCTCTTTACCGGGGTTTAACTCTCAGTACTGCAGCGGGGTACATCAGAGCCATATGAAAACCAAACACTTGCAAAACACCCTGGAATAAATCCTTTACATTGTGCAACACACCACGGTATCGGCGACCCAGCATAATGCCACGAGTTACGCAGGAAACAGTTCAACGCAGACAGCGGATCGTCCCGACTCAGACCAGAAGAAAAGAATATCAAATAAAACGTGTTGTGTGCAATTTGAAGTTGTTAATTAAAATCGTGTAGACGCAGATACCGGGGAGCTTGGAGTTAAGGAGGAGGTGTATGTTGATGTTTCCCCGGATGCCAACAGGATACGCCTCGCATAGCGAAGCGAACGAGACGGGTTAGTTGAGTGTTTCTCCGTGTAAAAAGGCCAACTTTTCCATGCCAACGGAAGCGAATGCGAGCCAAACGTAGCAAAATTTATAGAAAATTTCAAGCAGGGTCGCAGATATTCGAGCCTTGTGCATGCAGGATGCTGGGACGGCATGGAAGGTAAAGTGTGTAGAGCCATGCATTATTGATAGTTCGCCCAGCGGAAGGGGTTTGGTTGGATTGGATCTGTCGACCTTCTCTTTTGGGGTAAGGTTCTTTTTTTTATCGCTAAAAGGCAAGTAAGGTAGAATTTAGAGTGCGGCAAACGTAGTTCTCGATAGCTTTCCGCCCCTCCATGTTCGGCTTCAACGACATTCATTCACCGTTACAATGTATAAAAAGTCATTTCAAATCGATAATACCATGCCAACACGGAGTCGCCCCCAGAACGGTCCCTCAGAAGTTTAAAAAAAGAGAATCCAAAACATCTAGAAAAAAAGGACTCACACCCGCTTTGTAAAGCTCATCCATCCAATCGGCCAAACAAACCTCCAACCTAACCTGACAGCTGTCTGTCAGAGAGAACGGGCATGTGATGAGTGTTTTAAACCTTTCCCATCCTGGCCGGCCGAATGACTCGAACTTTGAATTGGTGATCAGGGTACTATGGAGACAGCACAGGCCGGACGCACATGCGTAGTCGATACAAGCAAATGCAAAGTACACATCCACATTCGGTCGACCGACATGTGGTCCGTAAAATTTCTATCGCAGATAACGTACCAGTGAAAGCAAGCGGGATTTTCAAACAAACCCTTTTTTACGATAGTTTCGGATCCATTTTTTAGTGAAACTCATTTTTAACGACGGATATTCTTTGTTTAAAAAAAAATTGAACATAAACGTACTACCAAACCTGTTAAAAAAGAGAGTTAAAACAAAAAGTAAGTTCTGGTCGGATGTGTGCTGTACAGTAATTGGAACAGTGATTGGAACAGTGTGTTTAAGGTATAAAAAATGTAGTGAATTCACGTGTTTTGGAGGAAACTGAATGAAATGTTCTAAAAAGAACACTTGAAGCCAATGTAGCATTCACTTGAAACTAAGAAACCCGCAAGAATGCAAAGGGAAAAAAACGGAAACTTTGAACGCACAACCAATTGGGTCTCTGGTATGTGTAAATGAATGCGAAAATTAGACAATTTAGCAATGATTAAGCATTACCGCCCACACGGTAGTGATAATGTAAAGAAGAGAGAGTTGTGAGAACTATAGTTAAACTAAGTTTGTTAGATGGGATTAAACAAAAAACAACCCGGAGCCAGGAATCAGAATACGACTGATAGACATTTCTTCGGGGCACAGGAAAGCATAGTTAAGTTTATTTATTTGTCAAAAGTATATTTTCTTCCGTACGGTGGGGGTAGTGGGAAACTGGATTAAAAAATAAATTCCCTTACTGCCAATCTTACCGGCGAATTGAAGCGGAAAAAAACACACAGTCACAAAAACCAAACCTGTAAATAAAGTATTTTAATAAACGTGCCGAGTTTTTAACTTTTATTATTTTACGATTCCTACCAGACCGATGACATTTTCCATCCACTCGCAGTCGGATGCAATTAGCGCTCGAAAAACGAACACAACGTCCACACTTTTATGTCCACGCAAATATCGGACGGAAAATCCGCCCATCACAGTCAATAAAAATTGTCGCGGAAAAAGCGATGAAGCGTTGCGAGCTGCATACCCATCCGAGCTGCACTCGCCTGCTGACTCGGTGCGAATTCATCCCTTTGCGAAGTTTCCATGCGAAAAAAGAACATTAACACAATCCGCGAGCAAACATACTGTGTGCATGGAACAATTGCAAGATCATTCCATTCATTCCAGATTTTTTTTTTATTTTGTCGTTGTGAAACGAGCACCGGCGATACGCATTAATGGAAATTATTGGCTACTTTAACTTCCTTGAGGGAAAGGCATTCATTTGCATTGCGCATTAAAAACGCTGAAACCAAATGCGATCATTGATTACTGCTGCTTATACACAAACTATTTTGTTACACAATTAAACAAGTTATCGAACAGTGCTGATTATTTATTAACTTGAATATTGGAATGAGTTTTTTTTTTTTAATGTTGATACATCATAGGGAAAGGTAAGGTTACACATTAAAAAAGGCGTTCAATTATGTAATACTACAAGTCATTCGATGAAAGGATCATTTGTCTGACGTGTGTGAGAAGTACCTGTCATTACAGTTGGTTCAAATTACAAAGCAAAGAAGTTACCAAGCGCTAAATAAAAACATTGCTGCAACATTGTAAACATTGGAATGATATTCCAACGCTGCAATCTAAAATCATTTAGAAACGCAATTAAACTGCGTGTAATTTAAACCAGGATTCTGTGATTCCTTTTTTTTCTTGTCATCATTTATTCTCGTGTAATCGAAAGCTCTAATTACATTCCTCCGTAGATTGAAACCAGCGGAGCATGATTGAAAAGTGTTCTTGGTAGGTTAATGATTTCTGAAAATGTCCAAGAGCAACAAAAAAGGATGCAATGAAATCCATTGGGTATAAACTGACTGCACTGCAACTCATTTATTAAGCTTTACAAAAATAAAATAAACGTTCATCAAGAAAAAAAAATAAACAAACCACTTCGCCGATCGCTTCGCGTTCGATTCCTACTGGGTGAGCATTTTCTTCAGCTGCTCAACCAGGACGGCAGCTTCCTGCTCGGTGATTGCGCGTCCTCGCAGCCGACCGTTCATGTCATCGATGGTGGCCTGAAGGAAGTCGCGGACACCGTTCGAGACGACGTTCGTGATCGTGTTGCGGAAGATGCTCGTGATGATGTTAACGAAAATGTTCGTCAGCCAGTCGACGAGCACGTTGCCGCGGAAACGGATGCTCAGGTTGCTGCAATATTTCCAAAGGTAGGACATTAGTGGGGCTGCTTTATTAGGTAAATTTTTTACATGCGGTGAAGAGGGTGAACCAATCGAGACAATTCGGTGAGTAGGGTCAAATGTGCGGGATTCGGTACGACGGTTAAACGGTGACACTTCCGACACTCGCGCTTCTAGTTCGGTAAGCACTCGATAATAATTGTTGCCCGTCAGTGGCACACCGTATTTTCTCATGGAACAATGTGTCCCGGGAAAACCGTAGGGCACAACATAACAATCAAACAGTGGCGAGTTTTCGTAAAACCTACACCTTCAGAAACGCCTCGCATCAATGAGAGTTCCATACATCCAGAACGGAACGGAAAGGATGTACGAAAACAAAATAGATAAAACTTTTATTTTTCTCTGCAACGATACGATCGACTAACAAATCGGTTCCAATATGATGAACCCGAGTTGCGACGAGTCGCAAAATGTCGAGAGCGTTTAAGACGATGATTTGTCCTTTATGATTCCCATTCCCTGCATGCTCCGCCGGTTTTTATCATTCGTTGGCATCGAAAGCGTTTCCTTCTACAGACATGTGTTCCTTCTGGGTGCTTCTAGTTCCGATAGTTACGCGGTCCATTCTGTATCTTCTCTCTAACCGTCACATGTTCAACTTCAGACCAGCTAGAATCTTCATCCGCGCTGGGTATTTATGACAGAAAAATCGCTAGCGTGTTTCCCTACAACAACTTGTGATCAATCGTAAAACTGTGCGGAAAAAAGTTTTCCTATCCTCCCCGTGTTCGGTAGTTTGGCATTTTCCATCAGAAAAAAAAGGAAAAACAAAGCACACGAAAAAAAGAAGCCTCATTTTAAATTATCCAACAACACTCGCTGAGGGAATGAAAGGTAAATAAAACAAGCAATAAAATAAACTTCTCAGATGATATCCGTCGCAACATGCCGGAAGCGTGGAACATGGCACGACGCTGAAAAGATTCCACGCGACCGATAATGGCAAAAAGTGCTGAACTTTTGGGAAAGTTTGTTTGCGTTATCACTTCGAAACAGGGAGAATTCAATGGCAGTCAGAAACTATCAAACTTCCATTCCGATTTCAGCGGAGAATTGCTCAGGGTGCCGATGTGAATTGTCATACAATAATCAATAGTATTTGAGTATTATCAGGCACTTGATCATTAGCACATTTGCAGAATTAGTTGAAAATGAACGCATTATCGCCTCAGTGAGCAACTTGACGAAGTGAGAATCGACAACACCGAAGGACACTTCTCATTTGTCTTTTAGCTCAAACTAAAGCCCACTCCCCATTCACGCACGAATTTCATTTCAGGACACTTCTCACCCATAATTTCAATTCGATCTGTCACATAAAATCATCCATTTGACAATCACACGCTAGGAGACCGATAGCACCTGCCTATGATTGTTCTGCCGAATGGCCATTTGGTTGCAAGTATCGATGCTATCATGAGCATCCACTACAACCACACCGCCTCTGCCATCCATACAAACCGATCGCTGGACACTCATTCACACTTTGAATCCACATTTTATCCATTTCCGCCCCGTAAACCAGCAGGTACGGTACGACACTATAAAATTGTAGGATACCCAGGGACAGTTGGCTGCATACTTTAACGCTCCACATAACGACTGTCCGAACCAATTGACCGCAGCACATCGGGCAACATTATGCTGCACGACACCATTGGCAAATGCGTGAATTATCGGTGTGGTTTACGACCGGCAGATGAATCAATCACAATAAACACACTTCAAGCCATTGCCACGCGCTCCACACTTCCAGAATCCTAGAAAGTGAAACAGTTATTTAAAAAAAAACTACTTTTCATGCTGTCGAGACTCTGCTTTGCACCAACCTTCAATCGTTTATTTAAAGGGTAATGCTACGATACGATTCAGAACGGCGAACGCTTTAATGCAGAATATAAACCGGGGAATATTTGCAAGTGTCCTTTTCAGCACTTTCAAACAATATCCTTTAAATGCATCTGTTAAGCGTTTGTTTGTATGAAACGATTAAGCAGATTTCGTTGCCTTAAATCAATGCCACGACCGTTAAATCATTTATTCGATCGTTAAACTGAGAGCTTCCCACAGGCCGCAAATATTGCAATCATTATAAATTGCTTGTCTGGGGCTGGTGAATGCAATGAGATTAATCAATTTGTTCCTCCTGCTATTAAAAAAAGCGGTTCAGGAATGAAAAAAACAGCTTTGACTGTTGCCGGGAAAGTAAGAAAAATATAAATCGTGTCAAATAATAACCATCCTCATAACCGTTCAACTTGATGATGCTGACGTTCCCGTGTGATCTTTTGCAATTTTCAAAAATGCTTTTCTGGCGAAATGGCCCTTCTAAAGTATGCCAATCAATGCGGATGATATGTATTTTTGTAACCTTCTGCGTTGAGGGAATCAAAAGAATAAAACTGGAAGGTACTAGGCCGCCAAAATATGTCAGTCCATGATTGTGATCTATAAATTACTATAATTGTATTACCAACAAAATTCATCTCAAAATGTTGTCCTAGTTAGTTGGTTCAACCAAAACCAGGTTTTTAAACTCTAGGCTGCATGACAGTTTCGATGTTTTTTGCCAAAGCTCTTCTCAATTCTTTTGTTGTTATTTATTTATGCACATCCTTTCGCATGGAATGGACTTCAGCCTTTGTTGAACGGATAAAACATGTTCAACTACTTACACAACTAAGAGGTTTAACCCCCTCCTACAATGCTTGATTTTTTTTAAAGCAGGTGAAAACCCCATACGAAGTTCACACTTTAAATAAAAGAAGTATATTTCAATATTTAATGATGCCCCCATGAAGGACAGATTCGTTTGGGTTAACATGCATCGTAAAAATTGATTGAACAAAATCACAGCAGCTTGTTTTTTGTTATTGTTATTTTCAGTTATTCCTTTCCTTTTATTTCCGTATTATAAATTCCGTGGAGGCGCATGGTATCTTGCCATGCACATCCCTCAAAGAACAAAACTCTAACTCTTTGCATGTTAAGAGGAATTGGAAATGATGATATATTTCAGTTTAACCTTTTCTAGAAAGTTCGATTACCAGGTAAAGATTCTATTCGGTAAGTTAAAGTATTATAATTTCCATGGAGGCGCATGGTTATTTATGTAACTGTGCGCATCCTTCGCAAAGTATCTCTATTTCATAGAATATAAATAGGATTACGATGGATCTTTTATTGATTGATTAAGTGTATAATTCAAAACAAACTTGAAAGTGTATTGTTGTTTTAAAAATTTAAATAAAAAGTGAACAACGAATTGTAACTCACACACTCATACAAATTTGCGTCAACATGATGCAAATGAGTTTCCACATTTGAATCCCAGTTTCTATAAGGTGCACCAATGAGTTTCACGCACAAACTACAGATTTGCTTTTTCGATTTACGATGTGAAGAAATTGGAAGCCTCCCGTAATCGCGTTTTAAAGTTCAGCACAAAGGATACACAAGAAGTCAAGAGGGTTGTAAGTGGTATTACAATAAAGGATCTAGACTATCGTTACAGTTGATTGCAATTGCTTTGAAGAACATTTGGCCCTTTGTGAACACTTATTCATACATCGTGTTGTGATGGTTGCTTCAGAAATAACAGGAAATCATCTGCATTGCAAGTTATTGTAACTGTTTTCGGCTGAATAGATGATGCTTCATGAGAAAAAATGGAGTTAAACAGGCTAACGAAAAACACTTTGCAATTCACAGTCATGTAAGCATGTGCAAAGACATTTTTAAGAAATATATTCTTGCAGTCACAAACAACGAAGCAAACACAGCACTGATCCTTTGAACTGAAGCAAGCTTATCTTCATCAATTCCAAGCTCGACTTCATTCAATCACCCGTCACTCTTTTTATACTTCAAACACTTGAAACTTTGCGCACTTTTTTTCTGCTGGATCGGCTTACAAATTGTAATGGATACAAAATGTGTGCGACTCTTTTAAAGCACTCGTGCAAGTGCAGATAAACTTCTCACTCGTAATTAAATGCTCCTCTGCCACTTCGCATGCTGAAGATCAGCCCACTCACATACCCGTCTCCCGAGGAGCAGACTGAGTCAGAATTGCCTTCGAAAAGAGGATGAAGTTGAGCAACAGTTGGGTATGATGAATAATGGAGAGACAGGGAGGATGGGAACAGCACCACTCGTGAGAACTCACAGAAAGGAAACAGCCACTACGTAATGAGGAAAGCGAAACTTGATCAAAAGAACAAACTTACCCCATGTTGGTGAGGCGGAAGTCCTGCATCCAAATGTAGAAATCCGTCATGTCGATGATGAACTCGCTGGCGAAAGTCATCGTGGCCACGTCGACGTCGACAAAACCGCTAGGGCCGAGATCCATGATGTGCGCCGAGTAGTCATAGGTGAACTGGAGTATTTACATGGCAAAAGCGTTCGAACAAAAAGGGACCAGACAAGCAAGATAGAGAAAAAAAGTGAGTTAGTGTGAGACCAAAAAAAAATTCCCCAATCAAGACGGCTAAGAGTTTCCTAGAAAGGCCACACATTAAGTCTACGGAGGATGAAGAAGATACCACTCGCTCCATAGCTTGGTAAAACTTTTCCATCGGAAAACTCGCAGCTCAAAAACTCTTTAATGCGTCTTGCCTCGCTGCAGGCCTTAACACTTTTCCCGGGGTGAAGAGAGGGATATAAATCCTACATCATAACCTGGCCTTGCGCCGCACAACAAAGATGCTCCAGGATGAACGAAGGTGGCTGCCAGAAAGGAGGATCGACTTCCATAAAAAGGAAAATAAAATCCGTCCGGAAAAGCGTTTCAGCCTTCCTGCTCGGTTAACCGAATCCGTGGCATAATAAACACCACAGTCGTGCCCCCTTCGCTTGCAGACTTCTTCGTCGATGACTTCGGTCCATTTTTCCGCGCATTCCGTGCCTTGGAAAAGCCCGGCAGGAATATTTAATCCACAAGATACGCGCTATGGATGGAAACCCATTTTTCCCACAACGTAGATGAGTTTTGCGCACCTTGAAAATTTGTTCTGCCTTTCTACGGGTGACTCCTCTTCGTCACCGTGGATCAGCTTTTAATGGCATTTTGGCGTTTTGTACCACCACCACCATCCGTTAACCGGTCCCATCGTCACCTGAAGTGTGCTTAGGAAGAGGCATCATCGTTGTTAGCTTTCGACGAGGTTTTCCCGGTTGTTTTCTTTATGTTTGCCACCGTGAGCGGTTTTTTGTTTTTACCCACTTGAGGTGAGGGTTTGTTTTTCTTCTGCCATTTCAATTCGACGCGAGTGCAATGGAAAACATTTTTAACTTCTTTGAACTTCTTTGCAGAAATAAATAAATAAACGATGAGAAGCAAATTAAATGTGACTGGTTCACGGTATCGCGTATCCACCGGTAATAAATTTTCAAGCATTGTTTAATCACACGGCCCGGTCTGAAGGCCGTGGAGGGTGGAGAAGGCTCGAGGTAATATTATACGTCCACGAACGCATTTGATCCGGTTTTTCGTATCCCAGAAGCGTGCGATGAAATGGCGTGCCGCTTTACAGTGCCAACTTTTTCCCGGGAGGCGGTGATTTCGCAGTGCAAATCGTGTATCTGTACAGGGTATCGCCACACACGCGATAGTACATATGTGTTTTACTTGCGTTACACGCACTGCGCTCCTGCGTCTCCGGTGAGGGTCGTTAAAATGATAAATTTAGACAAATCCGTCCGGCAAATTTTGAGAACGGCAGTGAAAAATACCTCCATTGCGGGAATAAGTAGAACCTCGTGTGAGAGTAAAAAAAAACGCAATGGTCGGAAAAACGGGGGGAGTGAGTGCTTGTGAAGTGGAATATGAAAACATAGCAAAAAGTGTGTTCCTCCAGCGAAATCGCGTTCGAAGCACGGTGCCAAAGATTTTGCGAAAGACATCCCAAGTCGTTGGAGAGAAAGGAGAAAGTCATCTTATTCGGGTGGGCTGAACGAATCTATCTGTCAAAGCTGGTGCAGGGTTCCTCCATTTCACTGCTGCGAGACTACCAGTACTGGCGAACTGCCGTGCTGAATAAATCACGTCTCGGAAATAGAACGTTTGTACCCGACCCTTGAGGGGACGAAAGGCATAGAACGGTGGGAAATTGATCCAGCACGCACACACACATACACCAGACAAGGTTCACGGATTTTTCTCCCCCTCTGACGATAAGAACGGGTTCAAGTCAACTCGAGAGCGCTCTACCTGCCGTTTGGATAAATCTCGTGACTATAGGAGGAGAGTTTTCCCCGAGCACCTTTCGAAGGCGGGACGAAGCATAATTTCCCACTTTTTGAATAATTCATCTCAACACCACGCCCGCGCTAACGAACGCCCGGCTGCGGGACGTGTGGACAAATTCACCGAGCGGGAGATAATATTATTGAAACTTATTTTATGCCCCAGTGATCTTCCGAATCAGGGTCGGGAGAAGGTGGCTGCTGTGCTGCTAAATTTTGGTTGCATTTTATATTTGAGTTGCTCTAATGAGCGCGATGAAGAGAGTGTTGTGGCTTTTAAAATACGATTTAATGATTAAAAATAAATTATTTATACCCATCTACAAAGTAACATCGTTCTACCAACAACAAAAAACTTCGCTAACAAGTTCTTCTGGAAAAACTTTACCGCAAGAGATACGGTGAAACTTTTTCGGAAGCTCATCGGCCCCTGCAATGTTTTTGGAAAACTTCAAATGTACTATTCGATGCTGACACTTCATTAGTCTTTTGTTCAAATTTTAAGATGATGAAATACGAGAAAGTGTTATTACGATAATAGTTTTAAAGATGTGTTTTGACTTGATTTCTTTTTCTCTTGAGAATATCGCCTCGGAATACTTTTATCCTAAGGCTGATGAAACTATTTCTATTCATTTACGTACTTGATGTATACGGACACATTGGGTTGGTTGAAAACTGTTTTGGAGCTGACAAAGTATCGTTGTTATTGATACAGATATTTAGATTGATACAGTCTGAAGAATATCTTAAAAGGAACCAGCCTAAAATTGAATTATAAACGGCAATTTCAGACAATCTCCGCCCCAATTTAGTTCATAACTTCTTAAACATTAATGCTACAGTTCAGAAACAAAGTTCTGTCTTTTGGTTCCTGCCCGCACGAAAATGGCTCCAACTAGCGACACTCGCTTCCCTTCGCTGCTCATTTGTCTCACAGATGAACAAACTTTCCCAATCTCTCGTCGATTGCGTGAGCGAAATATTTCATGCGGCGAAAACATTCGCTCCCTGTTCCCTTTCCCTACAAAATACTTACGCCCAGCTGGCGGATGTTGCCACCGACGGTAACGCGCAGCAACTGGCGATCGTAGTGCATCATGGCGTTTCCGTTGCGGCCCACACTGTGGATCGTGTGGAAGACTCCGTTCGTCAGGGCGAGCTCGCCGTGGTAGGTGATCAGGATCGGGCGCTGTACAAAGTGAAGCAAAAGAGCAGTAAGAAAATGGTGGGTGAGTTTGGGTTTTGGGAAGAAGTCCGGCCGAGTTTCTCGCGAAACCGCCAACTCCGGTACGCGGTACGCCACTCACGTGCTCGAAGCCTTCAACTACGTCGGGCAGCGCCATGGGGACGAGGTTGGCGTTCATCCACGGGCCAACCTGGATCATCACCACGTCGATGTAGTTGTTCATGTTGGCCGACAGGGCGGTGTTGCGTTGCCTGGTGAATCATATCATCGGAAAATCGGTGGTTATTGGCTGCATCAGCAACGGCAAAGCCGCAGCAGAGCAAAGTTGGTGGAAAGATGGACCGGTGGGGTCTTCGAAACTATCCGGAATGAGCTTGTGCTACTTGCATAGTTCGAACACAATGATTCCCGTCCCGTTTCCTACGCTCTTCTAAGACCTCACAAAGCCCCGAAAAGCATCAGGTGTCGGTCGAAAGTTGATCAAACTTGAACGGTAGTTGAAATTTACTCGAATGGACAATGTTGCTATTATCGAAACAAATTGTTCCGTTATCTCACGAACCCTTCGTTTACAAGGTAACCACAACAGTGCAGTGTTTCATACGCCAGGAGAAAGGAAACCCCTATACCTTGAGTACAGTGTTCCAGTGCACCGTACGACACGGTGCCGAGCCACTTGATTGGAACAACTATTCACAGAACAATGTCAATCACAGCGTTCGCTCGTATGATGGAAAGGAAGAGCTTCTGACTACGGTAAACCAGAGAGAAGAACCCTTTAAACTTAAATCACGAGAAAGTGTTTCCCAAAAACAGATTGGAAATATTGGTGCCATGGCGATCCGGTCGTCGTACGGTAGCATCACATGCAGGGAACGCACTTCTGTAACCATATTGAAAATTCTTAAAATAATGAACATTTCATTCTATCCCAGGCTTTATTGATAATTGGAACTGCGTGTGGAACACGTCCGAGCACTCATCGCTGCCGATAGTTTATCAGCTCGTAGACGATTGAAAACAAGCCAAAGTTCGGACAAGTCTGTACAACACCAACGGGAAGCACCGATTGGCAAGTTGCGCCGCAAATCCGTTCCTAAGATTGCCCCGATTTCTGGACCCGGGAGGGCGTAGGGTATATAATCCGGCATTGGACCATTGCTGATATCCACCATCGAACAAAGGATCATTGGGAAGCTATCTTATCGTTTTCATTTATCTTAGTACCTTGTTGAATACGCAGGTGTGACAAAAACAAGTCTGTACGCATTTGTGATAGCAGATTACAACGACAAAGCAGGTGTATTGAAGCGAATGTTTTTCTCCAATATTTTGATGAAGACCATCACGAAAAATCAATTGTTTCGAGTGAAATCTGCATGATTGTATAAATTAAAAGTTATTCAAACATACATATCGGACTTCATCGCTCAGATAGTAGCCCGATGTGGATAGAATAACCACAAGCAACGTCAATTCATTTCTCTTCAAATATGTGGCAGGCAATAACTGACCTTTTCTTGGAAATTGAACACATGAAACAACTTCTTACTGATGGAAATTATTCTAAAAATGCAACAAATTGAACCTGAACAAGCACGTTGCGTCAACTACGTTTGACTTAGTTTTTAAGTTTGACGCTTAGAGATTGTCCATATTGTTAAATATTTTAAGGGGTTTTCAACAAGCGTCACCCCGCACGTGGTGACCGTGCGGTTCTTCGTCATGGGAAACTTACTCCTCTTCCACTACATTGACACCCTGAACACCTACGAATGCCAGGACGCAGACGAGTCCCAGCGCAGCGATCGAAAGGATGCGCATTTTGCAGCTTTGTTTTTCTCTGTAACACTGGCACTGAATCGAACTGGTACCACTTCACTGAAACCGTCCCAAGACGTTCGAATCCGCTTTTATACAACTTCATTCGAATGCCACCACGACAAAAGGATGGGCCTGAAGGTTAACAAGAGTGAAGGATGGGGGAGAACAGCCCGACGGGACTGTTCGATTAAGTCGATAAGATTTCCGCCAAAACATGCCCCTGTCCAATAAACCCCAAGCCCTCGGCGGGGTTATCACACCGTGGCGATAAGATTACCCCCCGAGAAACGAGAAAAACGATCGTCGCATTCGATTTCTTGCGTTGGCTCACGGTAGCTCATGTTATTGATGTTGCTGCACCGCGGGCCCAAGGTACGAACGATTGGCCACTTGGGGGCGTCAAAGTTTTATCAAGCGCGAAAAGTTCTTCCAAGTTCGGGCAAGCACGGAATGGTTTGTGATTAGAAGACGGGGTTGGAGAATGAGGAGCATAAACACGAGCGAACAAACAAAAAACTACCTGCCCTGAAGGAGGCTCGTTGCAGGCCGCAAAGGAAGTTTGCTCTACGAGATTGGGAGTCGTAGACTTGATTAAACACATAGCTACCGTGACACGTTCGATTCGGCTGATAACAGGCCATTTGGACTGGAACCAGCTGGGAGAACTGATAAGATCGTTTAAACCACGGCCCCAAACACCTGCTTGCTGCCGGGCTTTGATAAGAAACCATTCCACTGAGCTACGCAAAAAGAAAACTACAAAAAAGTTTGCTAAAAAATCTCAAGCCAAAATACTGGAATTCTTAGATTTCTAATTCTTAAACTTCAAGGAAATAAACAAAACACAATCCATAGAAACCAGCTTCGAATTCTGTCAACGATCACGTTGCAACCAGAGTCCTAACCGTTCCTGTTTCGAAAGATTCCCGGCCAGAAAACTTAGAAAAGTTCGCCAACCCGATCCTCCCGATGAGCGATGGTTCGGGTCGGTAATCTGGTTGGCTGTTCGGGTGATTGGAAAAGTTTTATTGTCCTGCTGGTCACGGGTCACCTCGGGAAAGAAAATATATCCCAACGACGAGTGCCGCAAATGGGACACCATTCCAGGATAACGGCTCGGGCGGGCGAGTTTGTCGAACCCTGTAGCAAACTGGGCGATGATGAAGGAAACACCCTGGCACGATAAGGATGTCGCTTATAAACCCGACGCCCTTAAAACCGGGTGGAAGTTTCGTCTGGCGATTGCGACCACAGCACAGAGGACAGAAATTAAACACAATCGCCCACCGCGATGACTAAATACTGCGCCACGTCCGCAACTGATGAGAACCGCAGGAATGCCTCCGTGCTCAGCCTTCCGTGCTTATGCCATTAACACAAATTATGAATATTAAAATTCATCCCTCGCCAGTGCGAATCCTCCCTAGCGAATACGGCCGTCCCACCCAAGTCTCCAAGGTCATCTGCCGGTGTCATTAAAAATCGTCAGCATCCCCTCTCGCCGTAGGACTTGGAGCCTCTTCGTTTGTGGGGAAGATATAGGAAGGAAGGCTAACACACTGTGGAATTGCAATCGGCTTTAAATTGGATAAAATTTCTGTTGAATAAAATGAAGAACTGAACAACTGCCATTGAGTTGAATGAAAATGAACCATAAAGAATTACGCCAAACTCAATACTTACTTGTAAAAAACTATCTTTATCTGTTTATCCAAAAGTATGAATAACACTATTCTAATTTTTTTTAAATTTCAATGCAAATGTTCTTTAGCGATGTTGCCTTTTCGCAATGTGTCGCAGGGAATCCAATGATAATAAGAAAGACTGCAAGCTAGGCACATAAACAAAAACTCTGGTGAACAGTTGAGTTATAAACAAGACCATGAACGAATTTGTAGCGGCAGCAGAGCGGGTCAATACTCGCCAGAAAGTCTCGCGTCAAGGTGGGTTGAAGTTGCTAGAGGTATTAACTAATTTTAATTTTTTCTCGATTTTTTTTAACCACACGCTGAACCAACTTGGCCATGGCCATGGAGGAAATGCTTAACTTCTTCCAAACTAACCCATAGAAGGCACAAAGCAACGTCCTGGGAATGGAAAGTTCTTTTTGTGAGCTTGTGGTCTCGAGACGGATTCGGCCTCCGTTGAGACCTTCGATGGACAAGAGGTGGCTGTGGACCATACCGTCGGTGATTCGTTGACACCGGTTGGGGAATTTAATATAGGTAAACTGATAAAAATGATAATAAATTTACTTTCTAATCTTTATTAATGGCGAGAGTTGCGCTGTATCGTATAGCTTCCGTAGCACCGGCTCCTTGCCCTTCCATCCGTTCGTTGGATGGAACGTCACCATCGGAGAAACTTGCTGGTAGCTGTAAAGTATGTACTTTCCCTCTCTCCTAGGAATAACGTCCCGAGGTGCTAGAGAGTCTGTATATTTATTAGGTTTTGGGATTTAAGTTGCACCTTGCACGGTGTTCTGATGAAAACCAAAAATTTGACTGCGCTTTTCCATTGGCTAGGTGCATCGCTGCTGTGAACAGTTCATCGTCCAGTAACCCGATCTACCCGCACTAAATACCAAACCTGCAGGGCCGTGGTCACATATGTGGTTCGATTTGATCTTTGGGTTACCGTATTTGTTTAAACACATTGTGGTGTTGTACATATCTCTCTCGTGTTCGGAAAATTTGAGTTCGACCAGGCAAGTGAAACTTTTGGCCCCAAGCAAAATGCATTAATAAAAAGAATTACCGGCGAACCGTGATTGAATTTCATCTCGAACCACTGAACCATTGAGTCTGAACCGCCGGCAGTCAGGGACTCGGATGTACCGGAGGCGAATGTAACGGGCCAATCCCAACTCCATTATGCTTTTTGTTGGTCAATCCTACTTTTTTGTGGAAAGAGCCACCGAACAGAAACGTTTCATCGATTACCTTTCCCTACACCATTCCCCTTTATCTACACCATTTCAAACAGGCAAAAAAACGATCAAAGCCGCCTTTAAGTTTCTTTCGGAAAACCCCTTTCCAATGGAACATGCAATAAAAGATCCAGTGCCATGAAAAAACCGAAGGCTAATCGATGCTTTACGATACGACTTTGTGCTTCATAATCATTACCCAAAGTGATAATAACCATATTTTTTCCGTCGGCGGGATGCCGCCGGGAAGTCGGTGATCTCGGGAATCGTCGGTTGGTCGTTTGGCAAATTGGGCAATATAAACAAAGCCCATCGGAGCAGAAGTTTGAGGAAGCATGTTGAAAAACCGCCGATTTCCAGAGCTATTTTCATGCCTCAAATGCAATGTGCAATTTTAGCCGTTCTGAAAATAACTAACTGAATAGTTGTTTTAGTGGCCTTTCATACGTATTGAAATAGCTAGCAGTATTTCTGCCAAAGGTTCACAAAGAAACCTACTACCAATAATTTTAAAGCTGTGAAACGTTTGTACTCACGTTCCGATCAAGAAGAATGTTCAAGGATAAGAAGGGTATGTTAAAGCAAGATCGTATAGTAGCACAAAAATCCCTGAAAAATACAGTGAAGCGTGAAAAAACTCAACAACATTTTAACAGAAGCTCCTCAAAAATATAAACCGAACACACGGTCATGAATCTATAAGGCTACTAAGAGTTTACATCGTTGAATCGAATAAGTAACTATTTTATTAAATTTATTCACCATAGTATGTACACGTTCCACCCTTGGCGAACCAAACAACAATAACCGAACAAAAGTACCATGAAACGATGAAACTATCATACAATGTACCGCTTGGCGTTCGGATGATGATGCAAGAACAAGGGGATTTGGCTAGCAGCATCACTTTAATGGCCTTTCAGAACCACGGACGGAACGGCCGGGGAAAAAGCCCGCAGTCGGGCGGTGCACGTTCAAAATGGCACTTTGCATATCACTCACTCATTCGTTCAAGACGCCGTCCGTGACGTCCGACGTCCACTTCCCATCGGTTCCTACGCTGGTTGGAGAAAGGAACACCTCGGAAGGCTACAGCCGCAGTTTTACGCTTTAAGCCATGAAGAGATTGCTTCCCGCTCCGGCAGTAGAGGCCAAACACGAGCAAACACTCGATCGAGTGACCATAAAACGGCGTACACACACTCGCTCACTTGGCCAAGGCGGACCGGCAAACACACCACCACAGATGCAATCAATTAAAAATGATTAAGATTAATTGAAGTCCCGCATACAGCGCGCCACAGGGCGGTGCAGGCCAGCGGCCCTTACGTAAACATTTCCAAGGCACACACGTACGCTGAGCTCGGACTCCGAAACGTCCATTCGCGCTGGAACGCTTTTGAAACAGGTCTTCTTCAGCGTTGTCGTTTGAGTACCGTCGCCTCCCTGATCCTGCTGACCCGCCGCTTCACTGGACCGGACAGCCATTTGCACAGTCTGACCTAACGCCATCGTCCGCCTTGCCACCATTGGCAGACGCTGGATGGTCTGCAGCAGATAGCGCTGGTGCTAGTCTACAGCAGGGTACAACGATTTTTTGTTGTTTTCTGCTTGTTTGTTCCTCCTTTGACCCGATGCTCCCCAAATGCTCACACGACGATGACCGCACAGAGCATAGAGAAGTTGTAGTTTCTTTTTATTTTCTCTTTATTTTGGTACTACAACTAAAAACCCATCGGAAAACAAAACGGCAATAGACTACAGACGTGCTCTGCGTAAATCTTCACCAAAAACCCATCCGTCATTGGATCTGTGCCGCATTTTTATGGTCAGCGCTTCGAAGGCCACGTACGCTTGCAGTGGGAAAAATCGGTGACGTGACGAACCAATGGGTCAAATTGAAGTCGGAAATATGAGGCGCGGGAAGAAGATTCCTAACAGACAGGCATTCCGGGAAGATTGTGAATGCGATTCACAAGCGCTGCAGTCCACATTGTCGTAGATGTGTTCCGTTTGTTTGTAAGTATAAAGGAGCTAATGAACGATGTACTAAATACTCTTCGATTCAACTAAGCGTCTTCAGACAATCTGATCAGGGCTATGTGTGCATCTTTTAACCAGGCTTACGACGCATTTGATTTTAACTTGAGACAGGCCTCCTTCGCGATTGTCTCCGGCAAACAGCCTGAAAACATTTTTTTTTTTTTAATTCATGTCAACCGTAGAGTTCGATGAAAAAATGTATTGAATTAAATATAAAAATATTAAAAATATCAAAATATTTGCTGGAAGCCTTTAAACAAACTTTGATATTTTCCCCATCAATTTGATTCGATAAAAAAAGACAAGAGGTGAACAACGATTTGCAAAGCAATGATCATACTTCAAATGTTCGGTTGGTTTGTTCGGTAATCGGCACAATTTAAACAGTGCATGAATAATTGCTTATTCTTAACAATAACTATTTGAGATATTGATGTCATAAATGTGTTAATCGAGCCAGCAAGCTTTTTAGCACAAGACCTTCAATAGAAGAAGTGATACCTTATTTGTTGCAATTATTTCACCATAAAGGCATTTAGAGCTAAACAATTATTCTCCTTTATCTACTTACACTTTTTTCCTCGTCGCTTACGAAATGAACATTAGCGTTTAGTATTTCGTTAAAAAGTTGGAATCATCGCTCCAGCGGGAATCCACCGAGATGGCTTTATAGCAAACCGTTACCCACAATTCCACGGCCAGAAAGCCGCCATCACAGCACTGTCGACTGGTCCGTCAGCTTGGAGCAAGCAGCCGACGAAATGCCGCCCTCGATGCTGCCGTCAAGCAGGGCCCGCGCGAAAAAAACAGCAGCCGGAAGATAGCAAAAGCAAGCGAAGAACATTAGCAAGCCACCGCGACCGAGCATCAACAGTGTGCCAACATGGGAACACTCGGATACGACTGACCTCCGCGACCCCGGTTACCGCTGGGAAATCTAACCCCCGACGCGAAGCCGCGCGCTCGAGTGGAAACCCGAGTTTCAGCTTCGCGCGGAAAGCGACAACAGTTTTCCGACACATTCTGCCCACCCACCGACCGTGCCAGAGGCCCACCGATACGATCCGATGGGAAATAGGAAACGTCCGTAAAAAGCACGGAGCCGAATAAACAAATCAACTCGTATATCATCTATCATCATCATCGCCATCGTCATCACCAGCTGGAGCAGCGTATAGGAGATGGTGGAATGCACATTCGCTGGCGTCAGCGCATCATTATCTGTGCGCGTGCCTATGTATGTGTACCCACATATATGTGTGTGTGTGTGTGTATCTAGCGTGACTTAGATCCTCGCCGCGATGCTTTGATATGCTATACACCGTGGGGTTTCTATTCCCACGCTTCGTATCATCGGGCGCCCCTTCCGTGGATCACTCCTGTTGCGGTGCCGTGTCCCGCGATGATGTACACTGCCAGAGCTAACACGACAACACTTCTAGCCAGCAACCCAAAATGGCGGCGAAGGCGAGAGCGAAACATAGCAGTACAAATCACACCCATCCGCGCACCTCGCCAGGAGCTGCTGCACGAGCCAAACCGTGGTACGTGCATCGGATTTGCTTTATTCAACGACTTTAAATTTATGGAAATGCACACATGGAGCACGGGCTGCACACACGTCGCGGAGGTCGCTACTTCCCGATGCTTCCGGTCATCGAAAGTGCGCATCCGATGCACCGGTTTCGCCTGGAAGGAAGCAGCCCGTAATCCAGGTCATCCCACAATCATCATCGTCATCATGCTTGAGCTTGTTCGTGGTTAAAAGGATGTTTCATCCGGAAATAGGAAGGTGCAGAGGTAGGCAAGGTGTAGCCAGTAAAATAATTTCTATGATTAGAAAAACATTTTTAAGCATGGAAAAGTTAATGAGATAAGTTTTAAGTCTATGTAATTATGTCTATAGCATATCCATATTTCTATAGCATAACTTGTCTAAATCGAATGGAAAGCTGATGCCTTGCAGCATGGATTAAAATGGATGCCTATCTTAGTTGATATTTAACTACTCCCTGAATATGTGCTAGTGCACCTCTACGTCTAAAGACAAGTTCTTTTTAAAAATGACAATATTTGGACCAAGTGAACCTAAACTATACAGATGAAACTGGTTGATTATGTTGGTGTAACATTGTGTCTATCTCTTCAATTATTTTTAGGTATCTATACTTGTAGTACATGTACAAAAAGGTCTAACAGCAGTATAATTCAAATGCATAAATGATTGTTACCGCTATAATAGCCACCTTCACTACAGTGGCATTTGACAACCCCTGAAAAATCGCCTCAGGCTTCAAAATTTCCTAAATCAAAGAGCGACGCCAACTATTGTGCAACTATTAGCACTGGGATTTTCTGCCAGCAGCTGCTCCTGACAGCTCACCGTCCCGTGACACACTGAAATGACACAACAAAAACAGCGTGGACTGCCAAAAACATTTCGGCTGTTTGGAGTTTCCAATCCGATCCTTAAAGTCCACCGGACGGCAGGCACACCCCGGGATGATAGGAAGCGTCGACACATCTGCCGGTTGAGTCACCACCCTGAGCACCAACCCGCGGATAGAGCAGTGCAACTTTGATGAAAAATTTTCGCCTCCAAAATCTCGCACACCCTTCTTCCCCCGGCAATCCCCAAGAGCTAGCAGGTTCCAGGCTTCGGCTAACTGAAACGATGCAAATGCATTAACGACCTCCTGGGAACTACCCACTCTTCGGTTGGAATATGACATTCTCCGTCTCAGCTCAAGGTTCTTTCGGTGCTTCCCTTTCTTCCCGTTGCGATCTCGGAAAAACTCATCAGCTGCATTAATTATTCCGGGATAGACGAAATTTAGCATACTTCTGCAGTGAAAAAGTTGCCCTGAAATAAAATCATCACAACTAAAAGCAACCGGATAACCCTTCCACCGGATGATTCGTTGGTTTCGAAGTCTACGGAGTCACAAACAAAATGTTTGCAAACGTGGATGCTCTAGTTTGTCTTTGCCCACACCAAACCAATTGCACGCGCACCAACAAGAAGTGAATGTTTCACTGTAAAGTTATTATGAAGCGTCTGTAAACGATAATTAAATCATGAATGGTTGAATTGACTCAGCGTAATCGATGCTGTCAACAATAATTTAATCACATGTCTTTAACGTTGGTTGCTTACATAATTCTCTCTGAACTAGTTTATCTTTTGAAAATTATATGCCCTTAAACACAAATAAACAAAGCTTCCATTACAAATAAAACAATCAAACGGACTCACCGGTATTGCTGGACTGCATTTAAAAAACTATCCAACATCCAATATTTGTTCTTGATCGAAAAGTGTATTTATATTTCATGAATTTAATTTCATAAACTCTCACCCCACCAAGAGCAGTAGCCCGGAAGATTGAATCTTTGCCGGGGTAGCCCTACTGTGAAAAAATATGCATCAAATGGCAAGCGGTGGACGACCATTCGAAATGTACAAAAACCAAGCAGGAACCGAACTACAACCCTTTAAAGTACACTTTTGAAACTACCCTACTGTACGACCCAACAGGATGATGGTCATGCTATGTTGGTTCCACTTGGTACTCCCTCCTTCAGCAAGTACCTTCCTCAAGCTTTCCTTCTATATGTTACCAATTGCTTCAAGTACGGCATATGCTCGATGATGAAGGAGAGACGATTTACTACTCGACTTTCACTATGCTGAAAAATAATTTGCCATGGAACATCTGGAACAGTGATCGGAGAGAAAGGGAGAGAGAGAAAAAGAGAAGGCAAGCACTAGAGATTGCCTGGAGGGAATAATGACAGAGAAAGAATGGAGTGGTCATTGCTATAACATCGGGTGTCCAAAGTGCCTTCCGGCGTCGAAAGTCCTTCAGATCTATTGATTGCAACCACACAAAAAAAAAACATTCACCATGAAAACCTATTGACCTGTGCTCCAGTACTGAAAAGTATTCCAGGTGAGTGTATTTATTTATTCATTTGCCAATTGCTGTTAAATTAGAGGAATGGAAAATCCGATTTTTTACAAACCGTTCCCAGGGAACATATCATTTTTAAGAATTGTTCATTAGCAGTTTTCGTTTATGTTCATGCTTAGCCAATGCTTTACTTCCCCAGATCAATCAACTTCATTTTTTGACTATCAATCCATTCCAATACTGTTAACTTTGAGCTATTTAACTTACTTTTAGAACAACAACATTGTAGCAGCAAAATGTTGCTCTCAACCGGAAGCCGGCAATCATAAATTGTGATATTTACGTTACAACATAAGATTTATAAGATTCGTTTGGCCGGTTCATTTAGCATGTTTTCACCGTTTGGCAAAGCTTTTCAAAAAAAATAGATAAATTCCCTGAGCGCTACTTGTCGATGAAATACTATCCGAAAGAATTGACCCGAAAACCAACGAGGCACATTCTATAGCCATGCATACCGCATCCTTGACGAGATCATAATGCTACGAGCGCAACCACAGAGCTGTTTCCTCGTTTTCGGAAAATCTTCGCATGATTTATGAGCCTGAGAGTCGGTGTCTTCAGGGCTGAGAAGCTGCGGCTCAAAGTCTCGATGAAAAATGGCTGATGCAGCGGGCTGCGCTCGATAAACATGAATGCTTTATGATGGATGTGGCAGTCAATGCTACAATCTTTCCCCTTCGCAACTAGCGGGGAATACATTCGTCTCGTTAACGAAGCGCACGGATGCAAAAAAGGCACTCTACCGAAGGCGCTCGACGGTGCACCAAACGAAACTGATACCGAAAGGAGCTCCCGTCTCCTTCACGTCGTCTTATATTGCAGTTTTTTATTGTAATTGCCCCGGTGAATCCATGCAGAAATAAGATCTTTTCGTTTCCGTAGCGTGTTCGGAAGCGTGCATCTCTTATTGATAATTTCAAGTTCCAAAGAAAAAAAGGACTTTATACTTTACTAGTCATACCCAATCTTTCTTCTAGCTACTTTGTGCAGAAAAGAAAAAAAATCATTAGGAAACTTCCATGTTGACAATTCCTTTCCGTACAGGGTGTGCCTACCTCTTTCATTTGAAGCGTGATTTTTAACCAAAGAATGCTCGGCAAGACCATGTCATCATCGTCGAGCGTTCAATGCTCCGTTAAACCATTACCCTGATGGAACGTCAAAAATAGTCCTACCTTGCATTTGGGACAACAAACATGCCCTGGCAATCGAAAGAAATGAATCCAATAGAGCTTGTTTGACAAGAAAAATTATAGCTTAAAGTGAGAGAAAAAACTGATCACGATAACACGGTAATGCACTTGGTCCAACAGCTTTCGGAAGCCGGAATCTGGGCCACAATGACCCGAACGACCGTTTGAGATCAAGGTGTAAATAAAGGTTGACAGTTTCAATGTTTTGAAATGTGGTTAACATAAAATTAAGGCAACTGAGCTCTTACTCATTTTCCTAAGTAACATCACTGTTGCTTTCAAGAATAAGAGGGATTCTTTTCATTTCAACTTAACATGGTTCAGCCCGTATATCATAGCATTTCCTGTTCCTGATATAAGTACTCACTCAGATTAAGATAATCCCCAGTGCCTGCCTCGTTGGATTTGTCCGCAGTTTTCAAGCTCAAAACAAATTTCATTCCATGCATTCCATTTTGCTACTCGTTCAATCTCTTCAGCAGACCATCGGAAACGGAGGTCTGCTGATGACGATGCGTGTTTGGGCGGTGATTTAAAATACATTCCACGGCGTGCTGTCAATGCCGTTCCGCGCAGCACGCAACCATGCGTAAAATGGAATTTGAAATAAAAGATTGTCCCAGTCGATCATCGGCACCGGATGCAGCCGGACGAAAAGCCAGCCCTCGCTACAACTAGTTGAGACGCGAAGTCCTGCGAAATGAATTCCGCAGAAGCATTCCGTTCAGTAGACCACTATCCTTTTCGGTAGCATCGTTAACGTCAGCGAAAAATGATCTTCGTTTCGTGTCCCGATCCTGCTCCTAACGAAACGGCTTAACCAGTGAGCAAAGGGGAAAAGATACACACCTTGAATCGTGAGATGGAGAGAAGAAGGAAAAAGAAAAGTGTTCATTCCCCTGGCAGGTTAGCAGAATTTCTTCGCTTGAGAAGCTATTCCCATCTCCTCTTCTTCGTTGCCTTCTCTTTTTCGTTTTTTTTTTTCACGGTTTCTATATCCCTCGTGTACCGCGTAGCACAATCATTGGGGACCGGAAATGGGGTCCTTTATCATAAGAAATGATAAACTTCCACTGCTCCCGGGCCGGACTACGCACCATTGAACTTCAATTGCAATTTCCGATGCATTTTGCATTTCCGTGCGCTATTTAGATCAAACGTGGAGCCCAGGCGTCGGGTTGCTTCTTAGCGAACCGTAGGAGGGAAAAAATACTATCAGTGCACATCCAGAAGAATAATGCACGGGTAATGGAGGCAACGGTAAAGAAAGGTAGCATGACGTTTGTTCTCCTTCCATTTCACCAACCGTCTCCCCCTGCAAGTTGCAGGAAAATAACCGTGGCCTCCATTGGAGTGGATTCGATCCGTCGATAGCAGAATACCACACCACGTTGCGAAGATAGTGAAAACCGACGATGCATGATGGAAAGAGGAGCAAAATCCAACCGGATGCTCATCTTGCATCTTCTGCATCGGACGAGTTTGTTCATTTGTTCGTCGACAACAAGTCAAAATGCTGATGGTTGCAAGCTGTTCTCACCCTGCCCCAAGAGGCAAACGGAAAACTGTGCTGCTCTGTGCTGATGGCCACACGAAAAGCATCCGGCATGCTAGCGCAGCCTTAAAGGAAGGAAATTATTTATTTGTATCACGTTTGATATGTTTCTTGGAAGATTTATTCGTCCACCGTACAACACCGGCTCGTGCTCGGGATGTACTTTGTGTTTTTTTCCTTTCGGCTTGGTTCGATTCCTAGGATCACCGTTGCCCGTGACCTTGGCCTGGGAATGCCGCACCAGTCGGACCAGCTTCATCGCATCGGATGCCGGAAGAAAGACTGCCCCAAGCCAGAGCCAGATTCGAAACCAAGGTAGAAGGTGCTGATGTCGATCGGAAAAGGTATGGAAATTGTTGATTGAGGTACATTTTCTCTTCGAATAAAGCCGCTGGAAGCCGGGCGGAACGGCACACGATAAATAACCGACCCAAAGCTGCACCGTCATCGGGCACCTTGCCAACAGTGGAGCAGCCGATTCACTTATACTTCCGTTGAGCTTTGGCTGATCGCAGATCTGTCGAATATTGTTGGGTTCGCAAAACTGAGACCTGTTTGTCGTAAGCCATCTTGGTGTGTAGTTTTCTTTTATGATTTTTAAGATTGGGCTTAACAAGATTAGAAAGCATTGCAATTAATGTAGTAAAGAGATAAATATCATGTTAAACGGTTTATTGTTCGTTTAAGATTATAGAGCTACCTTATTTATTAAATTTTATCCATGGTTTGATTTCTTAAAATGAAGACGTTGAATACAAAACATTCTAATCATCACTAACACGTTCGTAACCTTGTTTCTTACTCTGTCAGATGCTGAACAGGATGTTAACAAAAAAATTAACGCTTTAAAAAAGTTCAAAAATACTAAAAACCAAATATCAGATTACACCTAGGTATAAGCTTTGCTCCGAAATTAAAAAAAAATGAATTTAATTTAAGCTTTCTTGGACACAAGATTATCGCCTTATTATTAGAAAAAACAAACATTAAACAATGGGTATGGGAGTCAGAATGTAAGCCTCTTTGAACATCAATATATTCCTCACTCTTCCAATTCAAATGAAGCATCAAAGTTCACGGATTCACAAAAGAAAACAGGTCAAACGAAATTGGCTTGTCCAGTTTGCAGCAACAAACCAGACCAACCTGGCCAACATTACTGGCCAATGGCTTTCTTTTTTTTTAAGGTGGGAAAGGTACCATGGTTCATTGTTTTCCACCCGCAACGTTTCCTGGTGCATTGATTCTTCCGCGTGTTTGGATGCAACTGCTGCCCAGGGTTCGGAATTGATGAGCTGACGGAAACGGCAAAAGAGGATGAAGCGCGCAAACGGAGCGTGATGCACGTGCGGACCGGGGTTCCGTTCGTCTGCCTAACCCTCCTCGGCCGCCAGTTGTCATCAGCTGACCAGTCCTGGTTATCATTAGGGCCATTAGCATCATAATGGTGGGAAAACTTTCAATTGCAGCTCCCAGGATTGCACCGATTGCACCGAATTGGCCCCGACCAGTCGGGCGTGCGTATGCTCGTGATCCGATTTGTGCTCTGTCCACTGCACATCGAATATGCAAGACCCACCGACCGCAGGCACTCTAAGCGATATCCCGTTGGGGCGGGCAACCGATAGAGACACATCGTCGAATAGATAAACGCAAGCGGGGGTCGGGTCCAGAACGCTTCCTGAAATGCATTTTTATTTTTAATCGGCAGGGTGTGGGTGATGGCCCGGCACGGCACGGGAGCAAGTGGCGAGGTTCCGGGACCGAGGAAGCATATTTTATGCACCAGTGACAGAACCAACTTTACATAGCCTTCCGCAATGCTCCGGCGAACCGTGCCGGGTATTTATCGAAGCCGGCTCGATACCTTTCCCCCAGCTGCTGGGCCTCGGGTACACCGAGCGTCCCCGGGGAGCCGGGGTCATCGTTGGCGCAGGCTATTTTTGCGGTCTGCCCTCTCCAAACGCTCGACCGAATGCAAAGTGCAATCAGCGATTTAATTACGAGCTCGAAAGCCCATTTCGGGTGAATCATGCTCAATTGTACACTAACCGCGGCGAATGTTTATGAGCGCCAATCGGTGAAACAATATTTATGCGCCGCCCCGTTTGCCTTTTCCCGCGGGCTGTTGCTTCCGCAGGATATGGGTTCGTATCGGGAAATGGTTGAATTTACTATGTTTTTATTTTTTTTCGTTTTGCCGTTTCAAACCGCAAACAGCCCGAGTCCACCACCTGCGCACCCAAGCGATGGCGCCTGTTATCGCCATTTTATTAGTTTTCCGTTTGGAGCTTTTGGTAGGCGATGTTTGTTCGGTGCTTTTGCTATGCCATTTCGAGCTGATTAACTCGTGCCGGGGGATGGGTCGGCTGACGCGTCATAATCCAATAGAGGATGAGCTTAATTGCACAACTCGTCACACCTGCAATTGTTTTACAATTAAAAGGCACCAGCGCGCACTCGATGGCAGCTTCGGTGCGGAGCGGGGTGGGACGGACGGAGGGGACACTTGTTTACTCAGGTCACAATTAGCTTACACTTGTCGGAGTGTTTGCATTTTTTCACATCCAATGGTACTTGAGCGAAACAGACCTTACTGAATTAAATTGAAAAGCCTCAAACCAGAAGACTGGATTATGTTGAAGCTGGGAAACAATTGCTTAAAATAAATGTCACGTCACCGCTGTTTTTACTGATGTTGATTGGAACAAAACGCATGTTTATAGTGATTTGTACTACAGATTCAATGGCGGCAAAATTGTTTGATTATGTGAGCAAGGGAGCGACGAAAATGAGGATCATGTGATACTTTATCAATTTTAGCTCCTTCCCATAAACGCTGCCGATGAATTAATATGCAATGTAGTAATATATTTCCCCTGACGCCGATGGAAAACTCATAAACATCGCATGCAAACCATCGATTCACGTTGAGAAATTTTGTTTGTTTATTTCGCGTACAATGTGTCACTTAAAATCGTACGTAACCTGTCGGGTAGTAATTTCATACTTTGAAGGGTAAAACGTGGAATACATAGTTTGAAATTCATTTAAAAGTTCGCGCGAGTAGATGAAGTTGTTTTTTTTTTGTTAAATTTTAATTATAAAATCATTTTCACGTACAATCCGGACACATAAAACCATGTGTTCCTCGGGATTGGTTTGAAGTAAGAGAAATGTCATGTAGTCAAAATGTTGGTATTTTTTCATAAAAAATACTTTGTTGAATTGCTCCGACGACTATCGCTTGATCGTTTTTTATCGCCGACGTTTTTTAGATCTCGTCAACATACGCATTTAATTTCAAGTAATGAGTGCATTGTCCAGTCCAGTCCATTGTGGGTCGCCATGTCACGTAATAAACGATTTAATTTAAACTTTGTCACAGTCTTAAAATGATTGATACATTATACTCTTCACACGCTAAACGCATAAACTGGTCGTGAGTTCTTAAGCATGGTTGTCTTCCGAAACTGTCATGCTTCCGAACAAAGATGTTGACTGAACAAATCCTTGATGCTGTGTTGAACAGTAGCAACAGCAGGAACCTTGGTCCGCTGCCCTGGGGAGATTCGAACGTCAGTGTCCGAAACTAGCGTGCTACCTCTTGCGTGTAATGTGATGAATTACTACCATTACTGTCGACAGTGTGTTTTGCTGCGGTCGTATATGAGTTCCTACAGACTCGGTGCTTCCATTCGCGTTTTTCTCCGGTGGCTGGTGCCGGGAGGAAGTGAAATATGTGATATTTATGGGCAATACTGGTGGCAACTAGGCACTACTAATTGTCGGTATTTCTTGCTCTGCCCTGGCCATCCAGCGAACACGCTTGTTACTAGTTTCCCCGGAGGCCTTACGGATGCAGCATACCGTGAAATAAAATCAAAAAAGGAATTTTCCCTCACCATTGCACAATCGTCGGTTTTTCGCAAGGGAGCGATCTCTAGGGAGTTTGTGCGTGTGTATGAGGGAGAAAGGGAGATAGAGAGTTTGTGGTCAAATTTTTCGCTTTCCGTTTTGGTTGGCCCACTTGAGACCGGGCGTCGTTTCGTAAGCCCAGCAGGACCGTCGTTGGGTGAGTTGTTGAACTGTTTGACCAGCGAGGGAAATGTTCCTAATTTATTTGGAAAGATCTATTACACCGAGCCCAATCGTAGCCGTCGTGCTTCAAAGCTACGTTAGCGCACAAGTAAGTTGTCCGTCCACTCGGGGAAGTGGGGTGTTGAAGACGCAGCCCTGCAAATGGTTCGACGCTTGCCCAAGCGCGTTGGAAGAACGCAGACTGGTAGCCGTGCTTCAGGGACGCCGACTGTGAATGATGGAAGATTTTAATGGTCCACTACGAGCCCGTAATGTTCGTCGTTCCGGGTGGACGCGCGCTTCCCATCGGACGGAGATTCGGGTCGCAGGCGTTGGGCGAATGTTCAATGGCGCAACCGTCCCCGGGCGGTAGCCGTAAGCCTCCATCCAACGAAGTTCTACAAGGAGCGCCAATTGCGGTGCTCTTATACCTTTTTTTCTTCTTTTCAGTAAAGACCTACCAGTAAAGACCGAACAAGCAGAGGGACACAATACGGATGAAGTGTAGTCTCTTACAATTCCACTTGAAAAGAAAATTATTCCAAATAGTAAATCTTTCGTTTGGCCAGATACGACGCAGACCACGACACCGAATAAACGAAACCTCGATCCGCGGCTGATTATTGATGGCGACATGCAAGTGTTTATCCAGGTTTCTTCTGTTTTCCTCACCATCTTGACCTCTTGAATTTTGAAAAACGTTTTGCACTCGTAAACGATGTTTCAATAAGGATTTTATCCTTATTAAAATTGTATCTGCTTTAACTCTCCAAAGATGGATATTACCTACCTGAGAGAGGAAATCACGAGAAAATTGTAGCCTGTTGTAAAAATTAACTTCCATGGCAATACTTAATGCAATGCAATAATACCTTCTTTTTTTTACTCAAATACAAACACAAACAAATATTTGGTCACGAAGTCAGTCATGTTTTTTAACTTGTATTTATTCTAAGATGACGAAAAGCGCGAGAACGAGTGCTCTACGGACAATTCGATACCCCTTTAAGATGCGGTTTAAGAAAAGGATATTATTTTAAAAGGAAAGACATCGAATAATGTATATTTTAATAATTTTTATGCAAAATTCATTATACCGGATAATGCAACAGAAGTTATTTTACATTTGCAATTCAGTTACCATCTTTGTGCATCACTGGAATATATACAAATGTTAAGAAAAAGAGTTGTTAAAGTACCTGATAACTGCTATGTCCATTATCAAGTTGTAGTGAATAACATTAAAGTTAAGTAACTTCATCAAGAAAATGCACATAACAACCTCTCCCGTTGATACATGTTTTTCTCATAATCATAATCAGCCCAGTTGATATCTTTTCTCAGAACTAAAGGAAATTATGTTATTTTTGACCATCATTAGGTCCCTACTATATGCACTACAATCGCGTGACTCCACGGGGAAACTCGTCATCCTTGGAAATCCCTGGAAAGACACATTCTGTTTCAGGGGTAGGCTAGCTTGCCTCCATCCTGTTACCTCCAACAGCGCTTCAAGAACCAATGTTGCCCCATTGGTTCGAACCAAAACGGCCTCCGAGGTGCCAGCAGCATCATCAAGTCCCGCGCTTTGCCACGAAAGTCAGCTGGACACGCACCGCCCGTGGCACGCACGACACAGGCACACACATGTGAAGCTATTTCCTCCCATTCCGACGCTCGCCGCCATCCCCGTTGCCTGTCGCGGCGCCCCTCGCCATAGACACATTCGAAAACACAACGTGATCGGCCGCCTCTCCACGCCGAAGGATGCTCCGCTGAGGGTAAAGTGCCATAAAAACACGAACCACAAACAAACAAAAAAGACGGCCGTCGTCGTTTGTCACTGGCGACCGTTCCGACGCTGAGTCGTTCTCGTCGTCGCTGTCGGCGGTGTCGGCCCGCGTAGTCGACTCGGGCCGAAACCCGTCGCCTAGCGAAAGCCCACCCTAATTGATTTCAATTGAGCTTAATTATTTAATAGGCCCCACTGCGGGTATGTCACCGGCATTACGGATGACAGTCGCGCATTGTGGTCCCGGCCCGCCAGCGGAACGGTTCGTCCGAACGACGAACGACGCTCGCGATTCCCGAGGTGGAATCGAACACCGAACCAAAAAAAAAACATCTCCCTCTCACACACACACACACACACACACACACACACAACTTGCACAAAACCTTACCGATTCCACTGTCCAACCGGGACATTATAGAGGCGGACATACTAAAAAAGGAATAAACAGACACTGAAGCTGATAGTGGCGGGGGAAAGAAAGGCAAAAAACCCTAAAACTACCCACTGCCAGCCATTGGTGCGACAAGTGCGGCACGATCGCGATGGTAAATTATGTCGATCTTTCAGCATCAGCAATAACAACAGAAATCCAAGAGCAAAACCCCGCTTGGGGAGGGGCAGGGTGTGCTGGCAGAGAAAGCACGGAAAAAGAACCCAAAGAACGTGAAGAAGAAAAGGGGTAGGAGCGAGCGACTGATACAAAAAAAAAACAACAACCACCAGTCAAGCGGAGCGGTCAAGCCGAAATAAAATGGCCATTTCCTTAGGGATGCTGAGGCCTGTGGGAAAGGGAGAGGAACGGGGGAAACATCATGTTGTCGAGAGTCGAAACCGTCCGACACGGAATGCTGAGTGACAGGTTCGTTTTGTTCGCGGGATGAAGCAAGGAATCGGGGAAGCTGGGAACGCAGGCATTAGTATGTGAAGTATCCACAGGCCGGCGGTCCATTCCCTCGCGATCTCCTCCGCTGTCAGAGGGGCCAAGATGGCGGCGGACGAGAGCCGGGCGGCATGATCGAGCGTCGAAATACACACATATGATTATGTGTGCACCCGAGCGGGACCCCCGGAAGGGAGCGTGGAGGACCGGGAAGATCTAACCCGCGTTTTTTTATGATGATGGGCACATATATAATGATATATAAATGATGAAATATTATAATACCATGTCATTGTGCTTCTGTTTTTCACTCTGCGCGTCGGTTTCTGCTTTGTCTGCTTCCGGCACAAGGAATGCTGGTGAACAGGAGCGAGTCTGTCTCGTCGTTGTTGTGCTGTTGGATGTTTTGAAAGGGAAGTGAGGACACTGGAACGTTTGAAAGCAACCATTCCACACCTTCCAGCAACAACCCCAGCCACCGTCCACGGCTTGTTGGCAGGTTGTCATTTCTGTCTGTTTTCTCCTATGGATTTTGGATCAACGCTTTTAGACGGTTTTGGGGGACCATCTTCTTTTCCATATCGACGATTCCCATCAACCAATTTAACGCATTCAACATGCTGTTGGTTTCACAGTACGTTTTTGGATTGGGTTTTGTGTTGTTCTAGCAAGACACGGGGAACGAACGCACCACAGTGTTGAGTTTTTTGGCTCCTGTAGGCCTTAACTTGTCCGCAAAAGATGAGCGCAACCATGGGGAAATATGTCACGTTCTTTGCCCACTGGAGGCGCATATTGGCAACGGGGGTTTTTTTTTTCCCCGCTTTCGTTCCAATACTCCGGCGGAGTCAAGTGGGCCTGTTTTATGTTCACGCTGCAAACATCGTTTTACGGCTTTAACCCCTGGTTTATATACAGCCTTTTTTATTCGTGTATTAAATTAAGAAATAAAGCAGTCCAACGGTGCAACGAAACCGGCCAGCCGTGGGATTCGTTCGGCAGCGCGAACCGAGAGCGCAGCACGCGTATTAACTGAAGCCTCCTTGGAACACATTCGGTTGTTGCTGCTGCCATTTTTGTTTCTTTTTTTTCCGACACACCTTTCTGCCCGCTTCCAGCACTCACGTTACGCATCGGTTTCAACACTTTGAGATTTTTTAATATTATATTCATCCATATAATCACCTTTAATTCGGCGTCTCCATGCCTCGCACTCCGGCACGGATGTTTTAATTAACGGCTGATGGCAAATAAGTACACGGTTGTTAATTAAGTGCGAACACGGTTGACTCCACTGTCCGAACATGATATAATTAAACAGCGTACGATGACGTTTCGTTGAATGTTCCTTACACGCACAGCGTACAGTTTATTGGTACGCACTCGTGATGGTTTCCTTTTTTTTCGTAAATTCATTGGGAAATAAAATTTTTAATGAACCAAATTTATCGTACAGCTTCCAATAAAGGTACAGAATGAAGCGTATGCTTGCAGGAAATGTAAACAGTAAAGAAGTATTTTTTTTTAAATGAATTGCTTGTGCTTGGAATATGAAATCGACGAACTTCAGTTAACATTGTCGAGCTTAAAAACTTGCCCGATACTGATTTGATCCTAAGCACACAAAAGATAAACACTGTTCTCTATTATATCTGGTTGGCCCATAAAAGAAGCTTCTTTTTTCCCAACTCCTAACCGGATACTGCTGACGAAAGGTTAACTCCTATACGCTCCTCGCCAGGGAACGTGACAAAAAGTAGAGCAATTAAAAAATCTTTGACCAGCCTTCAGACCACATCCGGCCACCCACCTTAAATTTGTCTTTGGTCAGCACGGACAGCTTTGCGGTTTAAGTGGTTTGATTTTCGTCCGACTCCTTTTTAATTACACTCCGTCGAAGGGTGATCCGTTGCACAGCCCGCCCATCCGAACTCCCGGGGGTTTCGCAGCCAAAATGCTGACCGACACTGTTTGTACAGCGCAGCGAACCCGAAGCCGACCATTAAAGTGTCATCGTACCGCAATCAGGAAAACTCGAATATGAAGGGGGAAAATTTGGGGGAAAACGTTTCGCATCTAAACGTATTCTATCTTGCCGGCTGTGTTAAGGGGGGTTGAAACTGATGGCATCTTTCTGCAAGCTGCAAGAAAATGCAAATTTCCATACGTCCTCGATTCCCCGTACCGAACGCCTCTTGTACTCGTTATCGAGAACCTTTCGTAGGCTGATACGGAAAATAAACATTACCCTCGCTCTGCGTATTCCACATCGCTACCCCTCCTGGTATAATGACAGGCGGAAAAAGAGGCAAAAATTCGGTAAAATATTCAGCAGCGCATCTATCCCTTTAAATTTGCCCTTCGATAGCAATCGCCGGAGTCGCACCGGTCCCGCCGGAAAACATATCGAACAAACAGCTTTACCCCGCCGTCCAACGGCAACGGCGACGTCCGGGTGACCGCATCTGGACCATAAGTGACCGCAGAAATATAGAGTTCCTGCTCCATCCGGGTCAGTGCAAAAGGGGTTGAGCCCGATGAGATTTCCGTTTTCCGGACCCATGCCGGGCATTACCTCCGTCCGGTGATTGCTTTGGGTGATCCTTTGGGTCCCTTTCAAGTGGTCGCTTCGGTCCATCCTTTCCGTACACACACCCTGCTCGCTCTCGACAAAGTACTTCACGCACATGCCCCTCCCATGGTGCTGAAAAGCCGCATAGGAATGCCGTTTGGATGACCGAAACATGCGGACAAACGCAGACTCACGCAACACAAACGAGGGTGATGATCTGTTTATCCTGCGCCCCGATGGAGTATGACCCTGCGGTCTCTATGGCGAAAACAGGGTGCATTTGGAGTGTGGTGAAATCCTACCACCAAACTCTTGGATCGAAAAGGAGTACTTCGGATTTTCATTCAATTTTTACAAGCACAAGCTAAAGAGTTCCCGTACTCCCTATGTCTGTTAAACGACGATGAGTCCTTTTAGGACCGATCGGTTCTTTGCCGACGAATCGCTTCGTTTATACCAGAAGATAGTAAGAAAAATCGATAAATGCGATGGTGCGGAAGCGAACATATCTTAGCTTGTTCTCCCTTAGCCCGTAGTACTGGCACAATAGTTCTTCAGGCGATAAGGACTCCCCCACTGCGAGGAAAATAGAAAGAAAGGAAAACAGAGGGAACAGAACACGGCCCGATCCCGTAAAAGGGGTAAAAGTATGCTAACGAAATGCAAATTTCCACTAACCTTTTGAACTATTACAATCCCCTACCTTCAACGCCACGGGCGCTGACGGATGCTTCGGAAAGATGTTCAGGATGGATGAGCTTTTCCGAGGGGTGCCTCCGATGGGTTGCCTGTCGAGCTGGAGCCTAGGCGAGAAAATCTCACCGTTTGAAGTGGACCTGATGAAAATGCTTTTCCAGCGCCCCGATATCCGTAAGCACCAACCGTTGCCAACACACACTCCAACACCGGTGCGCTTCGCACGCACTCAAGGACTTCGCACGCACTCGGAAACGACGCATCGTCGCTTGCAACGATCCGATAGTTAAGAGCGTTAAGCTCCGTTCTGCAGGTGCATTTCACCCCATAAAGCACGGACAGGCACGGGGAAAATGTTTTCCGAACCGAGGGATGCGTAAAACAATCCTTTTTAGTACACTGCACAACGCGATAAAGGGAAGCAAACATCTCCCGACTACAAGTGGGACTATGAGCTGTGGGTTTTGTGAATATTAACTTGACTATAATTTGTCCATTTTATACAAATAATAATACTTCGACTTGCGATTCGATGAACGTGTCGTCAACGTATTTAATCCGCTCGAAACCTTTTCTCCACCGCCGATCGCCATTCAGTGGCGGTGGTTTTTCGCTAATTGATTTCTAAATAACCACAGATGGCCGACTAATTGGCCGCTTAATAACCGGCGCAAACCGCACAGCGCACGATCCTGACCGGGGCTGGAAATTCCAAAACAAAAGTTGCAAATCACAGCGCGTGCACGAGCGGCGAGACGCGAAAAATCACGCCCTTTCGTTTCACTTGAGCAGATTGTAAAATAAGAGCCCAATCGAATTAATAGACACAAATTGACGAGATTGTCGGCCTCGGGCGGGAACGGGCGGGAATGGGCGTGCGGGCGGGTGGGAGTGGAAGCGCCGTTCTTTTTAATGAAATTAATCAGACCAATTAATTGAAAAACTCTTGTAACTCTGTTCTTGTTTTTCCCTTCGGTTTTGACCAACGCAGCATCCATCGCGCTTCTACCGTGCGTCCGAGGATCGGTTCATTTGAGCTGTCGTGGCCGACTCGAAACGGTAGGCGGTGTAAGTTTCACTATGGCTGCCGGATAACAGGGCCGGGGCAGCCCAAACAGCCCCGTCAGTACCGACTGAAGTTTAACGCAACGTCAACGATAGGTATGCCCCGGCCCGGTCCCGGTGCCATCCTTCCGACCGTTGGCCATCCGACGGAAACTAGGGGCCATATTAATTGCCTTTGAGGGATGAAGCTCAAAGACCGGGACGCTATTTATAAGCCGGCCACGGTGCAATGCCACCAGTGCGGCCCAGTCGGAAGCACTTGCCAACGGAAGCATTACGGCTGGTAGTAACATGAAATTATCTGTCGAAAGCTGTAATTGCCGTTGGTCGGCCGGGGGATCAGGTGTGTTGCCAGCGGTAGGCTGCGGGGCAGTCGCGAGCGAGCGCAGAGATAAATGGAAATGGTTTTGAAAATTGAACACTAACATTGCGCGCCTTTTCTTCGGCAACGCACTCTAGTATGCCGATGCGGCAAAGGTCGGTTCCGTGTAAGCGATAGATTAATGTAATTATAAATATGCAACCAACCGGTTCCACGTCACTGGCTGGTTCAACAGCGATTATGGTTTGACAAGCCGAAAGCGGCACTCCTAAAAGCACGCTTCTCTTTTAATGCTCTATCATAATCGTGATGTAGAAACCAAACTAGTTTTTTGTAGCCAGGAATCCTGGTGCTCCCAGACCCCTGGTCTTACAGGTCCGTGAGTTCTGAAATATGAATAAACAAATTAATTGAAAAAATTGAATTCCTATTTTTTTCATCTTAAAAAGGCGTTTGTTTTGCGTTTTTGTGTTCTTTTGATTCAGTTTGGGATTTTTGTTTCCACTTCGTGGAGCGTCGCAGCAACTGAGCGTGGAGCGTCGCAGCTTAGTTCTGAAAACAGAAAACCGAAGATCGAGTGAGCTAGCAATCATATGTGTGTGTTTCGTTTACTCGTCGGCGAGGCAGTAAACATCATCAAGAAATGCTTTCAGTAAGTGAGTAAAAGTGCGTTTAAGTCGATGGTCGCCGGTCGATGGTCGACGGTCGATAGTCGACGGTCGATGGTCGACGGTCGATGGTCGACGGTCGACGGTCGACGGTCGATGGTCGATGGTCGACGGTCGATGGTCGACGGTCGACGGTCGATGGTCGATGGTCGACGGTCGACGGTCGACGGTCGATGGTCGATGGTCGATGGTCGACGGTCGATGGTCGACGGTCGATGGTCGACGGTCGACGGTCGATGGTCGACGGTCGATGGTCGACGGTCGACGGTCGACGGTCGATGGTCGACGGTCGATGGTCGACGGTCGATGGTCGACGGTCGACGGTCGACGGTCGACGGTCGATGGTCGATGGTCGACGGTCGATGGTCGACGGTCGATGGTCGATGGTCGACGGTCGATGGTCGATGGTCGACGGTCGACGGTCGATGGTCGACGGTCGACGGTCGACGGTCGATGGTCGATGGTCGACGGTCGATGGTCGACGGTCGATGGTCGATGGTCGACGGTCGATGGTCGATGGTCGACGGTCGACGGTCGATGGTCGACGGTCGATGGTCGATGGTCGATGGTCGACGGTCGATGGTCGACGGTCGATGGTCGACGGTCGATGGTCGACGGTCGACGGTCGATGGTCGATGGTCGACGGTCGATGGTCGACGGTCGACGGTCGATGGTCGATGGTCGACGGTCGACGGTCGACGGTCGACGGTCGATGGTCGATGGTCGACGGTCGATGGTCGACGGTCGATGGTCGACGGTCGATGGTCGACGGTCGACGGTCGATGGTCGACGGTCGATGGTCGACGGTCGACGGTCGACGGTCGATGGTCGACGGTCGACGGTCGATGGTCGACGGTCGATGGTCGATGGTCGATGGTCGATGGTCGATGGTCGATGGTCGATGGTCGATGGTCGACGGTCGACGGTCGACGGTCGATGGTCGATGGTCGATGGTCGACGGTCGACGGTCGATGGTCGACGGTCGATGGTCGACGGTCGACGGTCGACGGTCGATGGTCGACGGTCGACGGTCGATGGTCGACGGTCGATGGTCGACGGTCGATGGTCGACGGTCGACGGTCGACGGTCGACGGTCGACGGTCGATGGTCGATGGTCGACGGTCGATGGTCGACGGTCGACGGTCGATGGTCGACGGTCGATGGTCGACGGTCGATGGTCAACGGTCGACGGTCGACGGTCGATGGTCGATGGTCGACGGTCGACGGTCGATGGTCGACGGTCCATGGGTCCATGGTCGACGGTCCACCGTCGACGTTCGATGGTCCACCGTCGACGTTCGATGGTCCACCGTCGACGTTCGATGATCGACGGTCGAATGTAAACATTGGCATTGTTTTGATCTAAGCGCAGTTAATATAGGGAGTAGACAATAATCGAACTTGCAAACAGGGATCTTTTGGTGACAAAGGTCACACCTTTTCCGTTACAGGAAACATTCATAATTGTAATAAAATTATTGTTGAGGTAATTTGGTTTACATTTTTTTAAATATTGAAAGTGTTTACGAGAAGCTCGTTCGCACCTTTTGTGTTCTAGCTCTTGGAGAAGTTGGAAATTGTGAAAGTTATGTTTAACACTTCAACATTATAGGAAAGCTCCTAAAATGAAATTGTTGTCCAATTGTTACTGGATATGCAAAACATCTTAACCTGCATTTGTACTCGTATGTTCTTGCATTTTTTCCTTAAAAAATCTTCAACATTATCTATAATTAAATTAATACAAGATTCTGCAAATCTTGATATGCAAACCTTTCAAATTGGTGCATACCAATCTTGCTTTCGCACGCTCTGAGAAAACAACTTTCACTGTCGTTCCGTTTTCACCACCAGCATCACCGCCGTGCGTCGATCGATTTCCAGCCATCCCGCAAGCATTCACATTTCTCACCCATGTACAACACACACACATACCCCGTTTCCCATGCTGGTAGTGGAACGGCTGCGCCCGCAAATAATTTATTTCTGCGTGCGTGAAACCCAACCGAGCCAGAGGGTTGAAGGATCCGCTCAGCGTGACTCGGGTGCAACCTCGGGGCGTCCACGGAATGTGACCTCTCGTCCCGCAGGTTCATGAGGCGGGTTCTACCCGGCTGATCGAGTGCATTTTCCCACCCATCCATTGGACGGGATCCGAATCGCACCTCGTACCGGTGTCGTTCTTAACTTTCCCTCCCGTTTGCGGATCGTCTAACGCAATGGATCGTCTCGGGGCGATAAAGTGTCCGTACGTCAGTCTCTTCGTCGGATATTAATGGCCAATGGAAGGTGAATGAATCCGCCAGCGTGCCGAGACTGCTCAACTCAAGATCCGAGATGCCGAAAATGTGTGCGTCGTACCTCCGAGAGTTTTTTTTTTCTTTTCTGATTCCAAACTCCACTGTTTGACTCAAGCCTAGCAAGGAACACGCTAGGGTCAGCAACATCAGGCAACGCAACACGAGTTCAGAGAGGGTGATCCTTCCGGGGCGATAAAACACTTCCTCCAACCTTCAGCAGTACCACCATCGAACGAAGCAGGATTGATCAGATAATGATGGTACACCGGCAGTGACTCGTCGTCGTCGGTGAACCGAACCGAGCCAGGACCGGGAGCATTATAAATGGTGTGAACCTTCAATAAATGATTAGCAAATTAACTGATTGCCACCGGGTTGCGCCCTACCGGTCCAGGTTACGGCGAAGCGGGTCTTTTCTCGTTCGTCCCTTTTCTCTGCGTTTGCACGATCCTTTTTTTTTTTTTTGCGCCGGATTTTCAGGATGGATCGTGGCAGGGTAGGGCATGAAAAATGCCTTGCGTGACACAAGTGAAGGAAAAAATCAACATTAGCCTAATCGTTTACCCTTAATCTAAGGGTGTGTGTGTGTGTGTTTGCGGGGAGATACAGTGGACTCGCCCCAGCAAGGTGAGAGGATGTGTGAACATATCCGAAACAAGGTGCAAACGTGTGCACGTAGGTTATAAGGCAGCTTTGATTAGTGTTTTTATTTTCCCTTCATGGGCTAATAACAGCTCTCGCTTATCAGGAGAGGGAAATCACTTCAGGTTTGTTTTAACGTGTATGTGCGTAGAAAACTTTCCTCCAACGGAGTGGAATAACGTTAATTTATATTTTGGCGAATATTACCAACGCCTTTTGTGCAACGTTTTGGAGCCATTTTTCAGTTGTGTGTCCATTTGAAGAAATTTTTTGAAACATTAATTATATTTAGTAAAATGATAAAAAAACGCGATCGAACGAAGATTTCTTCCAACTTTATTTTGCGAATTTATTGATATTATAAAAATAGAGGTTATGTTTCACTTATGTTACGGAACATACATCTAAAACTCAATCGTAAACAAGTTATGAAACCGACACGTAGATTTAATTTCATGTAATTCAGATTGTACCCATCCCACTACATTTTACAAAATACAGTTGTTTAACTAAAAAGTACTTGTTTTAAATGAAATCGTCGACTTCCCAAGAAAAAAAAAGGTCCCAACTGCCATCCGTGGGTTCAGTAATGCAGCGCCATACAGCATTATCTAGCCGACCGCGAACAAGCACTTTTCAGCATGCAGGTAAGCAGGCACCCCACTTTGCGGCGGTAAATCTTCCGAAACTATTAATTATATTTTAATGATACCACACTTCCCGGGTGTCGGTCCGGTTCCGGCAAAGATAAAGGGATAACCAAAAGTCGTTAACCGTCCTACCCGCACCGCCGACAAAAAGGACCAATGCTCGCCCGGACCAAGAAGGCCAAGGACTCCCTCCCCCCTCCCAGGCACTCCATCAAACGTACGGGGCTTGACTAAACCGGACTGACCGCACCGAATGCCGCTGATGTGCGCGTGTTTTAGATTAAATTTAAATCAAGCGATTAACGCATACGCGCATAAGTATAATGTGCTCCTCCACCCAAGGCGCTTATCGGTGGTAAAAGGGGAAGGGAGAAAAGAGGGGAGGTGGGGGTTAAGGGGTGTGACCTCGCGCATTTGCGTACGCCTCTCCAACTCAGCGGTAATTTAATTGATGGCACATGAATGAATCATGGTGAGCAGAGTTTCATCACTCGTATCTGTGCTCGCTCGATGACTCTTCGGACGGTTCTGCGAAGTCCTCCGGGGGGATGCCCCAGCCCGCACTCATTAAGCTCCGGCCCAAGCCCGGCCATATGGGTAGAGCTCCCTCCGGACCGATTCGGCTTCCGGTACGGCCATCAATCTCAAATTCACCACCAATCAACGGATGGATCCATGGTTCGCCCGTCGGAAGGAAATGCTCGTCAGACCGGGCCACGACGACAAGCTGCTGCTGCTGCTGCTGCCGTTTCCTCGATTCCGGTCCCTGGCCCCGGAACCGGCGGCGCATCCCACCACGACCCGGCAGTGCTCCGAGAATGACGCTTCCCGGAAAGCACTTGCCGCTGATCTTGTTGCCCAGTATCTCGTGCACGGAAACTTCGCAAACTATTCACTGGAGGAATGCGGGAAATATAACTCCATCCGGTTTGCCATTCCAGTCGGTTGTTGTGTTCAGCTTGATGAAGAGAGAGGGAACGGAAAAGAACGCGAAGGATAAAACAGAGAAAATGGAGAACGAGAGTTGGTAATAAGGTTTAACAATCGAAAGGGGGCAAGAAAAATCACATCTCCGGCCGGAAACATAAACTCCACCACAGACGGCGCGCTTCCCACAACATGCATCCGGAGTTGGGAGCATAGATTTTTTTTTGCCGTTTTTCGTTTCAACACTGCCTCTGATCCACGAGCCTTCAAGTTTGCTTCGAGAAACTTTTGTTCCAACAACATACGGCGCACGGTTTCATCATAGCGGCGGTCGTGTTCGTTAAACTTATTGCAAAGATCAACAAAGGCTTCCAGTGTCTTTGTTTTTTCTTCAGCAACATTTCGGTAGCTCTTACATCAAACTTTGGCCTCGTCCGCCCAAACACTCGGCGCGCTGTTCCGCGGGACGGCCCCGGAAGCCCCAAGAAACCTTCGGAAAATCTGCGATCATCGACGTGCATCTGCACGTCGCCGGTGGCACAGAAGGACGAGCGACGCTCTCGTTTGGGAGATTTTCCACACGTGACTACCTGCTTAGCCGTGCGTTTGCAAAAGCGCTTCGTTTTCGGGGAACAAATTTGTGAAAAACACGAACACCAAAACCAACCCCACCCGTTGCCGGGCGAGCGAAACATGAAACGATCATTTATTATGTTGCCTCCCACCCGAAGTGGCATCATCGGCTCGTTACTGCCAGCACTAAACTACGACAAGTGAACAAAGGCGCACACGGTAACGGAAGCCACGGTGGAGCGATCGTTTTGCTTCCTCCATCCAGCAGGTGACTGCCGTTTTTGGTTTTCAAATATGAACATCGTTTTCGGTCGAAACTTTTCTTCTTGTAAATCAGTGAAACTATCCAGCTCCGGAAAAAAGGGACGTTTCTTTTCGGGCTACTGTTCACTCACCGAAGTATTTCTGTGAAAAATGAAACCACAAGCGATGTTGGTGTGCTTCACAATTCAGTAGCACCGTGTCTAAGGGAAAGTATGTTGATGGATTGACGTAGAACACCAATCTACATTGGAACGTAATTCATCAATTACTATGTGGTTATCAAATTTCAATCTTTCTTTTCAGCGACAGCTTCGAAAAAATACCGACCAATAGAATAGAAAAAAAAAAAATCTCGCAGTTAGTAGCACATGAAACTTACATCATCGTATGTAATCCATGTCGAGAAACCATCGTAAATCATATGATGTCAAGTTACATTTCATTTTACAAAAGAAGAGTAAAGTAAAAAAAAATACTTTTAATTAAATCGGGAAACTATCGATTTCATACAACCACCGGCTCCAGAACATAAAATTCAGGGGCGAATTCATACAATGAAAATTATCATGTTAACGAAAGTAAAAATCATACTAAAACATCAAACTGACTGGAAGAGAAAGGTTCTATAATAAAATTTCAGCGTGTATGTAAAATGAAACGGAAAAGGAAGCACAAACTAAGCTGGCTAACTTGTTCATGCATTTCTAAAATAACTTTGCTAGAATGTCAACTTAAAAGCTTCCTTCCAACACAAAATGTCGGGCAATTACAATCTTTCGTGCGCCTATCTTGTCTGTACCAACACACAATGCTGAAGGCAGCCAATCCTCAATCAAAATTCGGTCCTCTTATCCGTACGCCGGTGGAAGCGACCAGCAAAATGGCTAACATCTCCATTCTAACCCCTTTTACAAAAATCAACCTCAATAAACATGACAAATTCATCAACGGTGTGCCGGAACATGGGCGAGACAAAAAAAAAATTGGCCCTTTTCCACGGCCCGGAAAGCGAACGATATTTTGCGTGCGGATGTGGATCCGATGGAAACGGTGAACCTGTGCCAGAGCCAGTCACGCTCCACAAACTGCTCGAAGCCCGCACATTTCATGCCGTTTGATACACATTCATTCTGCTCTCTCGGACGAACACCGTTCGCGGCAGGATCGACCATCCCCGTGCGTGCAAAAACACGGCGGAAATAAACGAGATGGAGTTCCTCGAGGCAGGAACCGAGCAAAAAAAAGAAAAGGAAAAAAAAACCTGGCAAAAGAGCCGCTTCCGCTCTCCATCGGCGGAATGGTTTAACAAACATTCCACGGTTGGTTGGGCCGGCGTCGATGGTTGAACGGTTTTAGATGCTACCAGATGGCCATCACCTCCCCCGGACCAGCGCCAAACGGAGCGGCGGCGGCGGCGGCGGCAACGCGCGTAAAGAAAGATGGCGATGAGAGTTGTGAAAACTTACTCAACAAACAACTTTTTGCACCGCCGAGAATCACTTTTTTCCTCCCCTCAGCCCAAGCTCGGTGCCTGTAGTTCTGCTCGGAGCAGCCTACGACACACGACACTACTGCCCAATTTATGGCAGGCCAGCTGGCAGCCCTTTTGCCAACCTGTCAATGCCGATTGCGCACAAGGCACACACAAGCAAACGGCCCTTCAACCTCCCCCAACGGCACACTGATACATCCCGTCGAACGGAGCAATCCACAAAGCGGCAGCACAGTTAGTAGACGGGGAGAAAAAGTGTTTACGCCACTCTCCATTTTGTTTGACTTTCACATGCTACGTTCACTTCCGGTGGCGCCCGAATGCGATATACCGCCGTGAACCCGTTTGAGGATCATCGGCCGGTACGCCTGTGTGCAGGTGGGGGAAATGGATTGGGATTGCGAAAAGGGGGGGTGCGCCCGTGCAAACTTCCTCTAAAACTCACCTTTTAGCACTATTAAATTTCTATCTTTACTCAGTGGCTCCGGCCGCCGACCGCTACCTTCCGACGGCACCTTGTGTACCGTTTTATGGTGGCTTAGTAGCTCTTTAATGCCAACATAACGACGTCTGCAAATGAAGACGACCGTGCTGGTCGAGGCCGATCGGGGCCATGCATGCGGGTTGGCGAGATGAACGCGACGGCACGACAGCAAGAACGACACCTTTTCATGACTGCTACGACGACGACGACGACGACGAGGAGGACGACATCGACGATGATGGTAACGATGATGAGGTAATAATACAGATACACCAAGGCTTTCACGGAGGACGCAGGCTTTTGGAAATGCCGCGTAAGCAGCAGGAAGTCGATTGAGGTCGAATTATCGGTTAAACCCAATCCCAGCGTGCCACCGGAGCGTTTGCCGTGTTCGAGATCGTGCACCTCGGAGGGCTCCCGCTTTAAGGAGGTAATCCTTTGCTGGAAAAACATCAGATTCTTGGGAACGCGGCGGTACAGCAGGCAAGTTCACTCAACTGCACCGAGTGGCGTACGAGGGGAGAATCAATTATTTCCTGCTTTACGATTCACATCGCGCCGATGGAAATCGAAACCGTGAACCAGCGAAGCGTAGGAGCAAACACGGTTGGTACATGAATGTGCGCGGCGCTCGTTTCTATGGACGGCTGAGCCACAAACGGGTGAACATTCATTAAGAGTACGCGCCAGTACACGCCCGGAAACTTCAGGCACAGGAAGGCGGGCGGTACAGCTGATAGCAACAAGCCAAGCAACCAGCATGCGAAAGTGGGCCAAGACGTTGGCAAATACGGTTTCTCGCGCGAGTCGTATTTCATTTTGAAGTGATCAACTCAAGGATACTTCTACCTCACGTAGAATGTTGCTTCGCTACCGAAGCACAGTCAAGATTTTCCAGCAAATAAACATAATTTGATCAGGGAAAAGTACGTTTTCTGGCAGGATTTATTTGGAAAATGTCGTTTGCCATTTCACAAGTTGTTTGATGCCAAATAAAGAGCTATTTTCATACGTTTACTACCCTGTTTATTGTTAGAAACATTTATTTATGCAATAAAGCAAATCTGGAAAACACTAAAATAATAATCAATGAAACATAAACCATATGTAAGTAAGCTGGGTCATTATTTGTTTGAATCGTTGAACAAAAAAAGGAGGTGGTAAACATAATAATATTCCTAGATTTAATTATTTATATTAATGAATAGAGACGGCTAAAACTGAGGGTACATGAACAAGGTAAATGATATTTATTGGTTATTATCATCATTTAGACCCTCATTTCGCAGTCAAACCAAGGTTTAGTGCAATCACTAGCTAATTTAGAAACAATGGAGTAAACTGCTCTAAAAACATCAAACCAACAAATAAAGTACAGCAAAATAAATATAGTTGAAAAGTATATAGTAAAGCGTTTCTAGCGAATCAATTGCCGTCGTTTTTACTGATCACACTGCACGCCTATCACTTTCCATGTATCAAGTACCAATTTGTTGGTATGTACTAAATTTGTGATTTGGTGATGTTGCCATTGAGTTTCTCTGTATTGATGTTCGCATTGAAAGAAGATGAAATACATCGATAAGGATCATTAAAACAGATTTTGAACTATTTTTTATATGGAGCAGGAGAAGCATAACTGCGGGCAAATGTTAAAAATATTATTTGCAGTTATTTTCAGAGATTTTGGACAAAGTTCAAATGGCTGTTGGAAAGCTTCTATCTTAAAGTGTCTCTGGTCACTACTCACAGGGCATTGTTCATTTTTTTTTTTTAGCTCCAACTAAGTTCCAGTAACCCGGCTCACAATTCTTACCCCAAATAGAATTTTCAAAGTCAGCATGAAAACGTAACAGATTGATAACCAGTGCCTTTTAATATTTTTGGTGTACAAAATTTATCAAACGTTTCCCAGAATACCTGAAAAAAACAGATTTAAATATAAATATGATTTTTTGTACTGAAGATATGTGTTTGTGTATTTTGCAATTCAGAGATAGCAAAATGATTGTTCGTTAATTGGATTTTAAGTACCAGAGAAAAGAAAAAGTTTTATACAGGAAACTCATGCTAAGTTTATTTGAGCTAGGAATCATTTTCAATACAATAATTGGAAATTCTGGGATGCACCGATAGGGTGTCTCGTAGCTATAGTGTACCTTAAAAACGGGTAAAACATAAAAGATGCAAGGAGAAATCTCAGAGCAGGTTTACAATACATTCACTAAGCCGTAAGCTTGCGAATTGGAATTCCTTAAAGGAATTGTCATTTTTACGACCGGTGCTCAAATACTTCGTGGTAAAATACCGATTTCAACAAACAGAACCAAACCCCTTCCAGGCTGCTGGGAAGCAAAATAAAGCTGTAGCATTTCGCGAAACAACGGCGCACTATGAGAGCATAGCCAACAACGCGCGCGCCATCGTCATCGAGAAAACATAATCAATTCGTGCTCGCTAGTGGCGCCGGGAAAACCCCTGGCGGCATCCACTCCGCGTCATGGACCAATCGAAAACTGGTAAAGCGCGGTGAATTGGAGGAAAATCCCATCACCAAGAGCTGGCCCCGCGGCTGGATACGGTTGGCCGGGACAGAGTAAACAAGACGTTCCGGACGGCCCATTGCCGGAATGCGACGTCCGTGCCGTGCGGTAAGTGTGGCGAATCTTCCACGAAATCATCGTCATCACCATCATCGTCGCCATCATCGTAGGCGCTTTCATCGTCGTGCTTGCCTGCATGGAGAACGAACAGACCGGCGTTGGAAGAACCCTAAGCCCAGCCAGTCCCAAGGTATTTTATTGATAAATGTACTTCCTTTTTTTTTCCAAACCGCATACAAATCTGCAATAGTGAGCGAGCGATAAGTAAGACAATCCCATGGAAGCTATGGAACGCACGAGGCACCTACGAAGAAGAAAGACTAACATGTGCGAAAAGATCGTGGGTAAAAACAATTAATAACAAGCGTGGGATGAAGCGATGTGCTTAGTTCCGGGCCGAATTGGACTAGCACAGATAGCCCGGTAGCACCCGCCGACATATCACATATTAATCAAATAAAGAAATCCAATCCAAACACGATATCGAGCCGGGAGGAAAGCTGCCGTTTGGTAAAGTGTAGAAATAATAATAACACCTTATCCGGGGCGCTGCCGTAGCTCGAATGCCGATCGGATGTCCCCGAGCGTGGGTAGCATTTCCAGTGGCAAATAGTTGCGCACGTGATTGAATGTGTCCATAAGTCAAGGGAACGTACAAGTCAAGCAAATAAAAGACAAGACAAATAGAATCACCCCAAACGCTCCGGCACAGAATGTCCGTTCGGGTAATCTTCAAACTAATAGGAGGACATTTTCTTTCGCCTAGCATCGACGAGAATTGCACTAATCTATCCGGGAATAAAATGATGGAAATGATGTGCGGCTCATAAATAAAAAAATATCGATCGCTTTGACGAAGGGCTACAGGTTGCAGGTGATTTGTCTCGAAATCCCTCTACATTTTCCACCGAATCGGCTCAATAATAACGGCGCATTCCTCGTATTTCGAGTACCGATCCTTCCGGGCACAAAGCGAAAGACCAGCGAAGGAGATGATAGTCATGTGGAAGTCGTCCAAGTGTGTTTTCCAATGATTTCGTTTTTTTTATTTTCCGCATCCGCATCTGAACCGAACCGTCCACAACGCGTCTGACTCCGACAGGTTGACGAACGAAGACAAACTCTACCGTTCACCTGCAGCCCCCCATTCCCCGCGCCACCGTGCTGAAATTTCCACGATTCGGAGCAATCAAATACGACAAAACACCCCAGCGGGCATTTCGCTGCCGAAATTGCTCTTTCAACAGTTTTGCTTCCTTTGCCACCGTCAGCTTTCGTTGGATGGCAAAATGAAACGAAAAAAAAAAACATAATAAAACATAACAAAGATTATACAAAAAAAAAGGAAACCTGCAAAGAAAAGGTGCCGTGGCAAGCGTTTCGTTTGTTTGCACGGAAAAGGTGAAACTGCGTGATGGTGGAGCACGTGCTGCTGGCAAAAAGGTGAAGCGAAATTCCTGTTCATTTCAGTTCGAGCCACGGGGAACCTGATAACCTTCGACACATGGCGTTGAAAGACACTTGAAATTGGAAATTCCAGTGAAAACGTTTCTTCAAAAACCCATCAATGGCAGGTCCTAATGAAGCGAGTTGCGTCGGAGTAATGAAAACAAAGCGTTCAAGTGTATTGATGTGTGCTTTAGGCCTATGTTTCACGATACCAATGCCTATCGCTTAAATTGTAACGTTTTGAGACTGTAGAGATATTCTTCACCGTGCTTCCACCCACGTTTGGATTATCATCCTCTGCCGTCGGGTGCAAAGCAATGAGTAACGAATGCTCCCTTGACACCCTAAGGCCAGGAATTACGCATGGACCGAGTATCCTAATAATGCTCGTCACCAAGGGCTCCTGAAGCAGCACACATAACATAATCCACGCAAAACCCCCCCTTAGGCTTGCTTAGGGGCTTCAAAAAAGTGATCTCCACCCGCTGTTCGCGCTCGAGCCTGTTTCGTTTTAAATTTTGCAAATAATAAATTGATTCCTCGGCGGCGGATAACGCTGCTAAGCCCCGGTTGGCAATCCACACGCCTTTATAGCATAATTGTAAGACATAGGGCTCCGTTCTGCGATGAACCCGCGGAATTCAAAGGCGCACAAACTCTGCCAACACGAGGGTAGGCACTGGGCGAGGGAAAGCGTGTGCTTCGTGATCCGGCAAGCACTCGGGGGCCAGCAAACAATAACATTGTATTTATCATCATCTCGTTGGGCCCCTTCCGAGGGTGGAATCCGGTGAATTCGGGTAGGTTCGCTTCGCTTCGCTGAACCCATCGTTCGCGCCAAGGGAGATGACGATGATGATCGCGATTCGCGTGGAGCAATGTTTCCACGTGGCGACCGCAGATGCACGATTTGCAAGCGGTTCAAGCCGGCCTCTCCACACGCCGAACCACAGACGCGTGCGGCCCGGAGGGAAAATGCACGATCGCAAATTGAACAACGACCCCGCACGCCATGTGCCGCCTGCGAACATGGAACGGTTTCGCAATCGAAAGTCGAACCAGGATGCCAAATCATCCGCGCTTCGCGAAGGCTGCCACGGAATTGGGCGGAATGCCTGTGCACTGTGTGCTCGCGAGAAAATGAACGAGCATTTTCCGACCGAGAGGGTGAATAATACCACTTTCTTGGAATAAAAATAAGTGCCGGATTTTATTGCTTCTCTTATTGATTTTCTCTTGTTTTGCGTTTTTCCTTAAGATTGCAACCATCCATTGCTCTCCTCCTGAAGGCTGCCCCTTTTTTCAGTCATCCCTTGGGTTTTATTTTGGCCCACGCATTTTGACTCTCGAAATTGTAATCTTTGCAGACAAGATCCGCTTAAGCTCGCTAAGGCAACGCTTGACTAGTCACAGCAGCTGCTCGATACGTGCCGTGGTTTATCATCCCTTCGCCGTTGGCGTTCGCCTTGATTACCAGTAAGAAGCAAGAATTACTGCCCCCGCTACGGAAGAGCAGCTCACGAACAAATCCACTGCTTTCCGATTTATAACAGTGCAAGCAATTCGCCAATGTGCGCACACGACAAAGAAACGGCGGTTGTATGAGAAATTTATGCGCTTGCTATCGTTAAGCATGGCGGCCCCATTAGCGAGTGGGAAGTCCCAGCAAACCAACACCATCGGAAGCTCTTGAGTCACCCGGTAAGCCACCTCATTATGCGGCTATAGATCAAATACTGCTCGCATCTGTTTTGAGTGGGGTGGCATCGTTCGTCTTCACGGATGGGATGCAGCGTAGGAAGGTTAAGCGATACGTTTGCTTTGGTAACTAATACTTTGGAGAGTAATGGAATCTTCAAAAAAGCAACACATTACATCACTGTAGAATAAAACCAACGTGTTGATTTCAGACCGTTGATGTTACACAGTGAACCATTGGAGATGATATTGTTTTTTCCTTCAAATGTTGACTTCTAATAATGCTGTTAAATTCTGTCTATGTAACTCTTGTCTATTCGTATGCCAAATTCAGCTTCTTTAATATATGAATCAAGGGAAACCTTTGTCCCTTGCGTGACTTATGCAAAGACCGGAATGGTAATGCAACATGATAGCGAAACGTTTAGCACCGAACTACGACCACCATCTCGAGGCCTGTCGCACAAGAAACCGCACTCGGCTTAAGCATCCCACATCATTTTTTACCCTGCGCCCACATCGTAGGAGTAATGGACTGCTAGAGATTTCCTCCCCTCTTGAAACCTTCCCGTGATGCGTCACTTCCGAGGGTCCGAGCACGCAAAAGAAGGAAAAAAAAACTCCCGATTGCCCGTCGAGAATCGAGAAAAGATCACCCGCACAAAATGCAAAACCATCCCGCACTGCACCGGACCGTCGGACACGGAGAAAATTCCGACCGGGAACTGAGGGCGAACGAAGGACGAAGGCAACAAAAACAGAAGGAAAACCGGATCGAAATCCAAGCGATCGCGTGTCTGTGGGAAAACGTCACGACGACCAAGCGCCTCCGTGCGCCGGATGGACCCTCTCGTCCATAAGTCACCTATGGTTTTTGGTTTTCCCCCTTATGGGGGAAAACACACAACCACCGGCATTCCGCGGGCTGCAGCCACCGCGATGGCCCGTATGCTTTCCACGCCGGGTTACACGCACGAGCCCGTGAGTAAGTGAGCGCAGCCCAAGGCTCACGGCGCACACGCCCGTTTCCGTGGCACAAACCATGGGGGAAAAGTCAACCCCTGCCAGCGACACACACTCACAGCCGACCACATGACGGGCCCTGGGATCAGCAAGACCTTAGGTTCATTTCCCAAACGCGAACTGCTGCTCGTACGCGCACACGTGACCCTCATCGGAACGTATGTCGTACACACGGTGCCGTGCGGACCCTACTTTGTAACATGCGCGTTCTTACCTCGCAGGCAGAGCGCAGCGAAGAGGAAACAATGCAACAACAACAAAAAACAACCCAACAAACACACACACACACACAACCTAGTCGTCCACGGTTTGGCCGGCGCAAACGGCTCAAGGATCGGTATACCAGCATCTTCGGCATCATTTCCTAGCACGCGAACCTTCCGCGGGTTGTAACTCACGAGAACCGATCTCAGCGCAACCGTAGCTCCGCCCTCCGGTTGACGTACGTGTATCCGCAGCATCGCGCAGCATAATGGAACCCCCGGGGACGAAACGAAAATGGCCGCGCGCGGTGGTCAACTCGCACACGAACGCACGGCCCACAGCGAGGGAGCCGAAGAGTGCGCAGCGTTGATCTCCGGGCGGAGCCTGTCCTTTATTGATCTTAATTGAGTATAAAAAGCTGATCAAGCGCTATATTTAATTCATTGATAATTTTGCATTCGACCCGACCGTATCGCCCCGGGGTGGTGGTGTCTGTCGTCGGCTTCGGGCTTTTTTTTGTTTCTTCTTCTTTCCTTCCTGTTTCATGACACGGTAACGGTTGTGCGGGTGTGTGTTTATGTGTATTGATTTCCTTCGGTCAATCAGTGCGTGGCAGTGTTCGTGCCCGGTTGTACGTGTGAAGGGAAGGGAACAACAAATTAAAAGCGCAAGTGAAATTAATCGAAATCCTAGCTCGTGATACTCCTTTCCCCGCCCGGTTTTGCGGGCCGAGAGCGAGGCCTCGCGGGTGCGGGAAAACCTACCGGTGATGCAATTAAATCGGAGGATGTGCCGGAATTAATTGGTGGAAAGCGGAGAGACAACCGGCAGCCCTCGAAACAAGGAGCCAAGGGGCTTGAGGCTCCTGATCCGCCTGCCGGTGACAACAGATGGATGAGGTTTATTTTGAGCTTCCAATTAAACCGACCGTTTGATTTTACATGGTTGTTTGGTAAGGGCCAACAATCCTCCCGCCAATAGTGGTTGTCTCAGGTGACGCGAAGGAATGTGCCGTTCCGTAAAAGCCTTGTGCGATCGATAAGGATAGAAAGAAAGGAGTATAGTGATGCTGATCGGTGCCAATCGAAGCGGATTCTTTGCTCCATAGTGAGTTCGGATTGTTTCACTGATTGTGGTGTGTGGATTTATGGACTTGGTGCGGGGTGGAGGATAAGTCGAGCCTCAGGGTGAACGGGAAGCAGTGGGCGGTAAAATTCTACGCAAACTCGTCCATGGTATGGAACCGTCCACCTTTGACGATCAGATATTTGGCGACTTTACGAGCGACACGCTCGGGACGCTGGCCGGCGGGACGAAAGCGATCCATGCCGGTCCGTCGGCCACGTCCGTCGCCAACGCTGCCGCCGCCGGTCACGGCAATCTGCAGGTGATGATGGGCATCGGTCACTCCCCGACTCACGACGGTGGTGGTGGTGGTGGTGGCGGAGGAGGGGCCGGCGGTGGACAGCAGCACCAGCGCCTGCCGGAGGTGAACAGCATCCTGGCGGTGGCCGGCTCGCCGAGCTACAAAACCGTCGACTACACGAACCTCAGCAAGGTGGAGTACCACCATCTGGTGAACGGGAAGCTCGATGGCTCGTCGGGCGGCTTTTCCCCGCCGGCGCACCAGCAGCAGCACCACCACCAGCAGCAGCAGCACCAGCATCAGCATCAGCAGCAGCAGCAGCAGCACCATCTGGTGGCAGGGCCGGCGGGCGCCAACGGCAAGTCGATCGAATACGTCAACTGTAAGCTGGAGTACTACACCGCCCTCCCGATCGCCCACGACAATGCGAATAAAATCGAGTTCGTTAAAACCCTAGATTACAACGGCAACGGGCGGCTCGACTATTCCACCTCGTCCTCGTCCTCGCCGAACGGCTCGAAAGCGCTCGACTACGGCAGCGCCGGGCCCGGCGGCAGCAAGCTCGACTACGAGACGACGATCGCCATGTTCCAGCATCCGGGACCGCCGCCGCCGACGGCGCCCGGAGCCCTGGTGGACCCGGGTGCGATGCTGAACGGGCCCGGGGGCGTCGGTGGACCGATGGGTTCGGCCGGCGTCAACGGGGGCGCGCCGAAGCCGCGCAAGCCGGACGACATGAACGGGGCGTCCGGATCGTCGCCATCGACGACCACCAACAGCAACGCGTCGCCCCTCGATGGCAGCGGCAATGGGAAAAAGAACGACAAGAAGAAAACGGACCCGAACGGCATCAAGAAAAAGAAGACCAGGTAATGGACGGTAATGGAATGGTGGGATTTTCCTTGTCTTTTTTTCCCCCCACCGACCCAAACGCAGCGAGGGAAGTGAAAATGGATAATATTCAACCCATTAAAGGAGGCTTTAAAAAACATCCTCCCACAGGGAAAAATGTTTGGCAAAAGTTTGCAAAAACCGTTAAAAGGGATGTTCAACAATTTGCCCCCGTTTTTTTTTTTTGTCTGTCCCCGAGTACTATGGCAAACGCCTAGCACGATCCTCGGGGAGGGTTTTTATTTGTCTCCCCCACTGGACGCGCTGTGCAAACATAGAATTAAAGGATTATTTATTACCGTACCGGCTCCTGATCCTCACGCCCCGCGTCTCGTCACCCGATAATGAAACATTGTTATTTTCCCATTTTAACGTCTGCAGGCCGCAACACGCCAAAAGAAAAAAAAAAAGAAATCACCAAAAATGCCTGAATGGCGCATCAAATTTGCGATTCACGATGTCCCGACGCACTCGTCCTCCGCTCCTTTGACTCAATTAGCACCTCACCCCGCCGGCCGCAGCCGACGGACGAAAAAGGCCCTGAAGGAAAACGTCAGGGAAACGCAAAAGAGAAACAATTCCCACCACACACACGCACCGACACACACTGTGACAGAGTTTTCGGGTGGGGATTTTATCGGCATTCATCATCGGACGTTTGAGCGGTTTGCTTTTCTTTTTTGGATCGTTGGTTGTCTCCCTTTTTTCCCCCATTTGACGCGTTCGATCATAAAAAAACCCCTCCAGCACTTCCGGCCGGAATTCAGATTCCAACGGGCCCTCGGGGGTCACAACCCAAACACACCCATCGAAAAAGCCTCAACGCGGCGAGGGGGGTGAAAGTGAAAAACTCTCCCGATGGGGATAGAGTTTGGTGGATAAAAAAAAAACTCGAAAATATCACCGCCAGGCCCATCACGCTGGACGGACCGAAATCGTCCAGACAGGGAGGCTTCGCAATGGAGATAGACAGTTCGTCAGACGAACCGACAGGGCCGACACTGGCATTCTGATGAACGTTCGGCACAATACGTTCGATTTGGAGCGCCATTAATTCTGCCTGGCGGGGCAGTTTTCCAAATTCCGGAAAGTCATAATACATCCATCGGAACGCGATCTATCATCGGCGTACATTTACATTTCAGCTGTGTCAGGTTTATTTTTTGATACTTTTCACTCACGTTTCGTTGCCAACGCTCCCCGTTTATCGATTGAACTCTCACTAGGCTCGCACTATCACTGTGAATGTTTCCCGCAGGAACAAACTGTAGCAAAAGAGTTTTTTTTTTTTATTTCAATGAATCATTTTCAATGCATCATTTTAAAAGGTGTTGATTAAAAACTATACCTATGTTTAGTGTGTACGTTCCTTTTTTTATCTATTTGAGGACATCGTTTACAAAAAGACACCGTGAACTTAAAGGATAGTTAGATTGTATCGTCTTATTTCCACCCCTTACCATTTGCTGCAACAAACGCCAGTGACAAATGATGCTGAAACTCACCGCGATGCGAGAAAAAAAAATGGCCCCTATGGTCTACAACATCCTTAGCAATCCGGCTTACAAATGGTGTGATCCCACAGCGTTACTAATCAACCAGCTCACACACTTTCCAATCGATGTTTCTTCGCTCCTTATCGGATTAAATCGACCACCACTTGCAAGTGGCCAGTGGTTGTGTGTGTGTGTGTGTGCGTGTCTGTTTGGTAAAGAAAAGATAGACCAACGACCGAACCCAAAAACCGCACCGTACCCTCATAACAAACGGCACAACAACCATGTAATCATCATCTTACAATGAAGTAATTCGTCCGGTGGAACCCTTTTTTTCTGCCAGCTTAGTTCTCCGCCAGAGCAGAACCCCCCCGCCGGAAGTCCATCTCGGTCCCCTTTTGGCACCCCTTGCGTAAAGTAAACCTTCGGCACCTTCTGCTCGGTGCCTCTGATTACTAGATTTGGAAGAGGTTGCTTCAGATCGAACTTCCCAAAAACTTCACGAGCTCCCATTCAAAGTCAATAGCGTTTCCAAGAATGAACCCCAAAGGGAAAATAATCAAAAAAGGGCCCTCGAGAAAATACATCTTCAGTCACCTTCATCAAACACATGCACGTACTCAAACACCCGGCACACACCCACACGGATTTACAGAGAGGGAATTTTTCAGCCAGCGGGCTTTGCACCTTTTTGGCCATTTTCCTGAACCTTGATTAAGTGTAAGTTATTTATCCGTTCCGCTCCGACTGCGCCGTGCGGAATGGTTAAACGTGGTCTTGGGTTTTCCCCCCGACGATCCCGACGCCGCTGCTCCGCGTGTGCAGAAGGATACCTTTTTAGTGCGGCATCCGTACATGCACATGGGGCGTGCAGGAATGCGAACCCTTCGGAGCGCGACAACAATCGCGGTGGTGAAGTAGAGGTCAAGATTTATTTATTCTGATCAATCTCCCTTTTCGGCGGTGGATGTGTTATCCTGCAATCGAACGAAATCAAAGCGCAGTCCATATTTGTTTGTGGCTACCATTCTCACAATAACAGAAAATCTATTCATCAGCATGCAGTAAATCGTGCCGAGTGAACCCATTCGCTACATTCTGCCAGGCGGTTGAAATGTGAATAAGCTTGTTTGGCATAATCCAAGGATAAAGGACGTTCACATCTGCAAACCATAAACACACATTACCTGGACCGAAAAAGGAGGCTTTAGACTACGAATCGACAGTCCCCAATATTCTGCCAATTGAGTTCACAATCGAGAAGAATAGTGTGCTTGTTGGCTGCATCTAATTCGAAGACTTCTATGGCTCACAGAGCGTTCCAAGGAAGCATTTGCTCCGGAGCTCGACGTTCGATTTGGAATCCTTTTCGTTCTAATGAAAGGTAATTGTTCGAAAATTTAAGAAAAGGCCAGAAAGCCGGGCCCCAAAACCGGAACGCCATATATTTGGATCATTCGGGCATCTTCGTGTGTCTTTCCCTGCATACCGCTCACTCTTCTCGCTCCTGCCTTTTACATCACATATCCGTTTTCAAAGGAATGGAGTAAAACTCAAACATAATGGAGACAAACTCAAGCCACAACCCTAATGGTGTTTATGAATTTTTCGTGCGCTCGTTCCGGTACGGTGGCCCGAGCTAGTCTGTCGTCTTTGGGACAGTCGGGGATCGCATGTCGAATTCTTCGAGTGAATGCTTAATACCTCCCGTAAGCCCGTCCCGCCTCCCCGTCGGGGGACCGTACGTCACACCGGTTCCAATCTAATTAGTGACTCCTGGAGCCGTATCTTAGCGACCTGCGGAAGAAGCCGACCTACAAAAGCTGGCCTTGCGATAATGTACCGTCAGTCCCGGGGCATTGTAGAGCAATAAAAATTTCATGCACGCCCTCGACAAGCACTGGAGCAGCCCTGGCAAGCCACAAAATCTTTGCAATTGGCAAACTAGCCGTAAAGAAAAGGGCTCAAGTGACGGCGTGCCTGCACCGCACCGGTGAAGTGAAGCGAGGGGGGAGAGGGCTTAGCGGAGACATTAAGAATCGGGACTAATTCCGGTGAGGTTGCTACTCGGCAGCACTATGAGAACATTTGTATTCATTAGCCATACTAGAGCGGTTACGGAATGCCGTGCAACGGGAGTCGGGCAGGTCGGGATCCGGCGGAAACCGGTACTGACCAATATTGTTGTTATTACCAAGTTCCGTGAGGTTGGAAAAGATTTCTGTCCCCACACCCACCGACCTTCTTTGTGCACAGGATGAAAAGAAAGGGAAAGAGATACAGGGTGAGACAGGATGAGACAGACAGAGATTTCGTACACTTCCATTTAACATTCTTGAACCACACGTTGCTATCCAGAGTCGGCCGAGAATGCAAGTCGAAGAATTGTCTGCATCGGGATGCGTAGTTTCAGGATGGCTGCAAACATCGCTCAGGCTTAGGCGGCTGGAGACGTAGACCTGAGGTTCTGGCGCAAAATACGATTAGAATGGAACGTCCACCTATGCACTGCCGATGCCAGTTATAGTGCCAGGACCATGCCAATACACATGAGATGCGTTTGTGAGGCTTGGTGAGCGTACAATGCACAACGTTCGGGCCATTGTCTTGCACTTTGATTATGGTTGAGGCTTGCTTGTGCGGGTGAACGGTGCCCTTTTTCCGGCAGTACGACGGCGTTCGGGGATGGTTTTTAATCGTCGGGAAAGAGGGAGCATTTTACAGGCCCATCCGGTCAACCGTACTGCACCGTGCCGTACTTTGCATTTCGATAATGCTATTATATGGCCTCTGATTCTTTAGTCAACGACATCAGCGGAATCAAATGCACTCATTTTGGCCTTTCATTCGCAGGACGACCTTCACCGCGTACCAGCTCGAGGAGCTGGAGCACGCCTTCGAGCGGGCCCCCTACCCGGATGTGTTCGCACGCGAGGAGCTCGCCCTGAAGCTGAATCTGAGCGAGTCACGGGTGCAAGTTTGGTTCCAGGTAAGGCAGGCTGCAAAAAACAAAAAAAAACAAATCCCCAACGCACAAACGGGCTCCAAAAGATCGAGCGGCCGGCGGTGGCGGTTCTTCGAATGGTCTCTTAATGAGCTACTTTGTGTGAACATCCTTCCCGGATAACTGACTCCTCTAATGATCGCTTTTCCCCTCCCCCACGCAAAACACGCACGCAGAACCGGCGGGCGAAGTGGCGCAAGCGAGAGCCACCCCGGAAGTCGGCGTACCTCGGCAACAACAGCCCGTCGGCCCCACTGAACGGTCCGATCGGGACGACGTTCGGTCAGTTCCCGCAGACCGCAACCGTGACGCCGCCGGGCAGTGTCGACAGCTGGTCCACCTATCAGGCACCGTACGAGCTCGGGCCGCACATCAACCTGCTGTCGCCGGCCGTCAGCCCGTACGGGTCGTACAACACCCAATACGGTACTTACATGCCCGAAAGTCACATGTTCCCGGTGCGGCAGCACTTCGACTACGGCAGCCCGTCGCGGCCGGGCGTCGGTGAGCCGGGCGGCGACGACCCGGGCGCCCACCAGCACCAGCACCAGCATCAGCACCACAGTCACCACGGCCACCACCATGCGCACCACCAGCACCACAAGCCGGAGCACTACGCGTCGCTGGACGACAAGTTCGATGCGCACTGCACGGCCGGACTTCCCGACGGGTGAGTGTGACGAGCGGGGCCGGTCGATCGGAAATGAAACAATACCCACGATTATTTACGGAGATTTAGAGACAATCCACTGTGACAGGGGATGCACCGCCGGCTCGGAACCGGGACCCGATGTCAGCAGCGGACCAGGCTCGGGCGTCATCCTTCCGGAAGTGGATTGATGGGCCCGGAATGTGGGTCACATTGTGCCCGTGTCGTGTCTATGGGCATTTCTGCGTATGTACCACACGTGAGCAAATAATCCCTCTACCGTTCAGTTCTCGAGCAAGCTTCTCCATTGACCGCCGTGCTATTGTGGTACCCATCATGGTACACAAAGGTGAGCGGCTTTAAGCTCACGGACGGTCCTTGGTCCAGTGGTAGTGAACCTATCCTTTCTGCCTAGCGGGCCGACACCAGGCAGCCCTTGTGGGTCTTTTTAACTTAATTAATCCCAAGCTTGCTGTGCTTCTCATACAAAACATAGTGTGGGGGGTTTTTTGTTTCTCCCCAAAAGGGAAAGATGTCCCGTCAGTTTATCCGAGAGTTTAGTACGAAACCAAGCTTTCGTTGATGGTACAGATAAAATAGCCATGCTTTAAAAAACTAATAAGCACCGATCATCTTTAGTTCAGAAAAAGTCAGATGAATCTTGGAATTAGAAATCGGATGAATTATACGTATGATAACCGTAAATATCAGTACCATAGGTTCCTCCGAGAGTTCCAGGAAATTTTTATCTTGCTCGTTTTTGCCCATCATTCGAAGATTCGACATTAAATCTCGCCTACCAAATCCGTTCGGTTCATCATCCTTTCGCTTCGTTAATGTGGCACACCAAAATTCTAGCTAATTGTAATCCCTCAATTGAACGTTGATATTGAACCTGATAGAACAGCGTTGACGTTGCGTTCGGATATTATCTGGTCGGTCGACCAGTCCGCCCATTTTCCATCGATTGTCGATACAGAACAGGCGAACTCTATCTATGGCGCGCATTGTCTGGAAAATTTCCTGGAAAAGTCAATGGAAATGCGTTTAGGGAATTTGTCGAAAATGGTTGGTCCATTAGCTAGGAAAAGTCAACGCCAATCGGCTTTTCGGAAGGCCAAAAAATGCACGACGCACATTAATTAAATCCCATTCGATGAACTCCATTCAGCTGTGGACTCAATCCTACCGTGTGCATGGAACTGTTCTGAACAACATGGTCTTCGAAGCACCATAATGGGACAGAGAATATTCCGGTATCTTTTTTTCAGATTTCCTTGCACGTATGGAATGTATGTAAGGAATGAAGTGTACAATTCGTTTATTTCGGTATGTTCGTACAAGTTCTGATCACGACTGACTGTTCCGCCCGTGTTCTCGGCCTTTTATACTTCTCTTTTTATATCTCTCTCTCCCCATTCGCACGCTCTCTACTCTTTTTTTATTTCGTTCTCACAATCGGCCTGTCCTGACAACCCATTGTCCTCAAGGGATTCTTCATTAAGGTCCGCATAGCACCATAATTTCATATTGTCCGCGCTACTAACAGTTATATTAGGTCCTTCACAACAAGCTGCCCTTTTTACCTTGTAGCGATCATTTCGATTTTCTCCTATTACTTCATAAGGTCCCAAATATTCATGTGCTAATTTTCTTCCAGCTATGAACTGGGTACGTTTTATAGCTACCAAATCACCTAACTTATACGCAGCAGCTACTTTCCTTGTTTTATCATAGTTTCGTTTTTGCATTATTTGAGCTCTTTCAATTTCCTCTCTAATACTCCTCCGTAATTCTGCTCTATCGGTCTCGAATCGTTCATATAGTTCTTCGTTAATTATATTTTGTAATTGCTCGTCATCTCCCTTTCGTATTGTAACACCGAACATCGCATAAAACGGCGTCCGTTTTGTGGTACTATGAACGGTTGAATTAATCGCTCGCTGAACTAATCCTACTGACTTGTACCATCTAGATGGTTCGTCAGAGCTTAATTTAGCCAAAGTGGACAACACTACCTTGTTCACAATTTCAACTTGCCCATTGCCTCTTGGGACTCCTGTAGTATTTATGATATGTTCAATCTGTCGATCTTTTAAATAATCCACAAAATTGTTCGAAGTGAACGCGCTACCGCGATCGGTAATAATTCTCTCAGGGTTACCAAAGATCTCTGTCCAACTGTTCAGCCTTAAAATTACTTCCTCTGTGCCTGTCGATTTTGTTGGGTACAGCCAGACAAATTTTGAGAACGCATCTACGACTGTCAAAATATACTTATATTGCTTTGCCGTGGCATCCATTGGCCCTATATGGTCTAAGTGTATTGTTCGTAAAGGACTATTTCCTTTATCGATTTGATGCAATAAACCTTCTCTTTTTCCAAGTTTTCTGTTGTGCATGATGCACTTCACACAACTTTCTATAATTTGTTTAATTTTATGCTCTAGATGTGGTATAAAATATAATTGTTTGACGTTATGCATAGTTTTTGCATGACCAAAGTGACCTACATTATGTGCATCTACAATAATCTGCCTCTCCATGCTTTTCGGGATTACCAGTAAGTCGCTTCCTTCCACTGTTTTATAAAGGAGGTTTCCTTTCATCTTGTAGCACTCGTAGGGCCTTTCTTTTAATATTTCTATAATGGCTTTCAACGACTCATCTTTCAACTGTTGGTTATGAATTTTTGCCGTAACTTCAGAAATTACCAACACGTTTTGTTCCGGATACCTACTTAAGCAGTCTACGTGACGCAATCTTTCTCCGGGTCTATGTTCTACCTCATAGTCAAAATCCTGTAAGAACATTACCCATTGTGTTACTTCTCTCGGTGTGTCTTCCTTTTTGATCGTTTGTTTGAAAGCTATGCAATCAGTAACTATTCTGAATTTAATCCCCAAAAGGTAATGGCGCCATTTTTTGACTGCCAGATAGATTGCCTTTGCTTCTAAAATATAGCTGTGCTGCTTCGATTCTCCTGGTGTGGTCTTCTTACTCCAAAACCAAATTGGATAGAATTTCCCTTCGAATTTTTGCAACAACACTGCACCGAATCCATATTTCGACGCATCTGTGTGTACTTCCGTTTCTGCATCGCGATCATACAATCTAAGAATCGGTTCTTTGATCAACATTTGTTTTAACTTCCGGAAAGCTTCCATTTCTAACTGCCCCATGTTAAGCTCTACATTTTTCTTTAGCAGGTTTGTCAATGGCCGGGCAATTATGGCATAGCTTTTAATAAATTTACGAAAGAAACCCGTTAATCCTAAGAAGGCTTGGACCGCTTTAACATTTTGTGGTGGCTTGAAATTCTTAACAGCTCTTATCTTTTCTTCACCTGGTGAGATTGTTCCCTCTTCCACGCGATGCCCTAAGAAAACAATAGAACGTTGCAAGAATGCACATTTCTCCCAGTTCACTTTAAGTCCGTATTCCTTAATTTTACCAAACACAACTTCCATTTTTTCTAAACATTCCTCTGGAGTTACGCCATGGATGACAATATCGTCCATATACACATCTAACGTATTTTGGTTAATTAATGATTGAAAAATAGTATTTACGAATCTTATGAAAACCGCAGGAGAGTTACAAAAGCCAAATGGCGCTCTCTTAAATTCGTATAAACCCGTTTTTGTAGCAAACGCGGTGTATTTTCTACTACTCTCTTCTATGGGAACATGGAAAAACCCGTTTGTCAAATCCATTACTGTGAAATACCTAGCTCTTTGTAACTTTTCTAATACTTCTTCAATTAATGGGATAGGAAATCCATCTTTTAATACCATCGAGTTAAGTTTCCTATAATCAACGCACAATCGATATTTGCCGTTCTTTTTCTTCACAATCACCACTCTGCTAGCAAAATCGGACGACGATTTCTGTATCACCCCCTGCTCCAACCATTGTTCTATCTGTTGTTCGACGACTTCGTTCTCCGGTGGAGAGAAACGCCTCGGCGTCTGCCGGAACGGCACGGCCCCTTCGTTGGTGACGATTTTCATTGTAATCGGTGATTCCTTAGGTGGTTGTTGTTCGTTGCCATACTTGTCGATCATCGCAATAATTTGTTGTTCATAATCACTCGGCACTATTATTCCCAGATCGGTGGAAATCGGGAAAACTTCAGCTAGAAACACGTTGCTTTCTGCTACCTGCTCCTTCTCGTTACTACGGGGTATCAATTTTACGGCATCCTTTGTCACTTCGACGCTGAAGAACTGCAGGGACTCTCTCCCTAATAAAGCGTCGTACGCCATGGTACCATCCGGTACAACGAAGAAAGGCATGTTCTTGTATGGTACGGCACATACACACACATCCGCAAAAAATCGTCCGATCGCTTTTGTGCGGGTACCACCAAAGCCGTTGAACGTCATGATCGTGTTTTCTACAGGTGGAGCACCGATTCTCTGGAATGCTTTGTTGGAAATTATATTGTATCCGCTGCCACTATCAAACAAAGCGTGAAGAAGACAATCACCAAATTTGATAATTACCACGTTATCGTCGCTATTTGTCACCAAATTTGTAGCTGCCGTGCCTGCTTGTTTCTTCATGCACTCGCTTGCTTTGTGTCCGTACACACCACAGCTGTAACATTTTGTGCCCCTTTTTTTTTCTAGGCAGCTGGTGGCCACATGCCCTAGCTGGCCACAATTATAACACTTGGTATTCCGCGTATTTGGTGTGACTCTTTGGTGCTTATTCGTTTGCTCGACCAGAGGCCGTTTTTTCTTGTCCACCTCCGATTTTGTATCTGCTCGTTCTCTCAGCACTATTTTTCTCTTAAGTTGCGAAATTGTGGTTGCCTCGTACAAAATCGCTCTTGTTGTTTCATCGGACGAGAACCCGTCCACGATGAATTCGCACAGGTCTTCTTCTTCGATGTCGATGGACTGCGCGAGTTTTTGCATGCAGTAAATAAATTCAAGCGCCGATTCGTCCTTCTTTTTCTTCCTCGAAGCCAACTGCCGATACACATCACTTGCTCGTACCACTGTTGCGAATTCGGCCAATAATGCTCGTTTCAGTGCTGCATAAGTGATAACTCCGCGCAATGTAGCAAGAAAACTTTTGGCCACACCGGTTAGTTTCTTTCGACACATAATAAATTTGTGCTCATCAGACCAACGCGCTAAGTTCGAAATATCTTCAAACTCTCTAAACCAGGCTGTAATGTCTCTGGAACCATCCGCGTTGTATTCCTCTATGCCTTCTTCTACATCCCGGAAAAAGTATGGGGATGATTTTTCCCCGACTATCAACGGTTCAAGTTTGGGTATGGCTGCTGCACCCTGTTGGTCTTCAGATACATCATTCTCCAGCACCGTAACATCGTGCTCCGATTGTATCTCTTCATTTGCTACGATTAGCCTGGCCATTTCCTCTTTGGTTCCCGTAGTGGGTAACCCCCTTTCTTGGCACTGCTTTAATAATCCGCTTCGGGTGAACTGCTCTACCAATTCCACTATCCGCTCTTCCTCCGTCATTGTCACACCTTACAGCGTTTTTCTTCAGACACTTACGCACTTTACGCACTTAGCTCTGCGCACTCAGCTTTACGCACTTAACGTTTCGCACTCAGCGTTTCGCACTCAGCGGTTTTATATCGCACTTAGCGTGGATGCTTTCTCACTCAGAGAAGCCTATTCGTTTTGAGTCCCGATCAGCACTTAGTACCTCATCACTTCAATCCTCGAAAACTGCACGATTAGCGATCCTATTTCACCATATACAGGGTACGAAATGCATGAAATCAATCACCGATCCCGGACGACGAGCCCACAAATGTAAGGAATGAAGTGTACAATTCGTTTATTTCGGTATGTTCGTACAAGTTCTGATCACGACTGACTGTTCCGCCCGTGTTCTCGGCCTTTTATACTTCTCTTTTTATATCTCTCTCTCCCCATTCGCACGCTCTCTACTCTTTTTTTATTTCGTTCTCACATGTATGGTTGAAATTATTCATGGGGCTGGGGGGGGGGGGGGGGGGAGGGATTACGGGTTGTGATAGTCATAGTGATTATGATTAACATACCATGGTTCCATGGAGCAGGTTCCTCCTTTAGAAAAAAATGGATTCTCTTTTGATATTCATGCATGTTAATATATTGATGCGAAACAAGTAATCGCTGCAATTTTAATGGAAAAGTGTGAGAAATAGGAATAAAATCGATTGGAAAGAAAACTTTTCCTGGTGAAAGGACTAAGTTAATGACCATGCAGATTTCTAACGATGCTACACCAAGATGATCAAAAAGAGGGTTTAACTAGAAGTATGTATTTTCAATGAAAAGCTAGCCTTGGTAATCATCAAAATTCCCTGCCGGGCAACGTTTGCCAGCATTGCAAATGGTGCTGAAAAAGAAGACAAGCATTCCCCGAATCCCTCAGAGAGTTTCTTACTTCAAACAAACGATCCCGTCATCCTCAACTTATCGTGATTGTCCGGTCTTTCGTAGCCATCATGTTCCCAATCAACAGTCCCAATCTCAAATATTTTCTCTTTTTTTACATCTCTCCAACCCAACTAGAGAAAAGCCTGTGTTCATCTTTCTCTCTCTCACTCTTCCTTTGTTTCACACACACACACACACACACACATTCGTTCACTCTGTCTGGATTTACAGTTTGTTTCTTCGACCAACCAGCACCAATCATGATTTCGCTCGTTCAACGAAGTGAAGCAATAGTTTGTTGTAAAAATTTAATCGAAATTTGATCCGACTATCTCAGATGAACCACCGCCATGTAAGTTTGGCCCCCATTTTGGAACCACGGTAGGCACACACACAAAATGTGGAGAGACATCATACCACCGAGAACAAAACGAACAGTAGTACGTTCTGCGACGGGGCATTCATATATCTTGTCGAAACTCTTGTGCATTCGTGCTGCCGTAGAGTTTTCTTTGCCGTCGAGCATTTGCAACTGGCAAGAGTAAGAGTTTACTCGACAACTTGTAGTTTTCTTTTTTTTTCTCTTACAAGAAACTAGATGGTGGAGGGAAAAACTTTCTCCGTCACATCCCGTAACGTGCAGCCAACCGTCATCAATACGTAGTTAAGTTTTTCCATTCTTCCGTTTGGATATCGATAAATTGTTGAAGAATTTTTCGGATCAAAGTTTCGGGCTTTTTCCCCAACTCGTTCCTTGGGCAAGCGCATCCATCTTATTCCTATCCTTACTTGCTCACAGTGCACTCGGAAGAGCGCTCAAAGAAGCGCGTGCAACAAATGCAAACTGACGGCCAGTGGTGCCCTCAAAACATGGTACTATTTCGGAAAATAATACGAAAACCCCCCGACAAACGAATCCGCTGGGAGCAACTGCAGAACTTTGCAGAGGATCCACAAAACTAAGCGAACATGACGGGTTTCGGGCTGGTGATGCTGGTTCCGGTTGTTTCTCCTCCGTTCGGTGCGATGTGTGCAGGGATCGGTCGAGTACAACTTCTCACCAAGAGCCCTGGAACTTTGTTTGCATTCCAAACACCTACCAGTGAAGCACAACTGTCCGGGCGTTCGAGCGGGCGTTCGCCGTCTTCATTACAAGTGAACTCGAAAACTGCAAACGGCAACTGCAGCGGAAACTCGGTGCAACAAATGGAGAACACAAAACAGTGGAGCACCGTATTGTCTTGCAAGAAGGGTGGAAAACAGAGCAAAAGGAAGTGAAGTGTGCGGAGAGAGGGTAAAATGGAAAATTGGAAAAAAGAGAAACACCGGCAAAGTTTGTCCCGAACTCGTTTCTTTGCGAGCAACATTTGTTGCACCCACTGACAGAGTTACGGCAAGTCCTTACGAGCTGCGAAACGCCATTCCCGCCCACCCCTTCGCTCGCTGATGGGCGTCCACGGGGCTGCTGGCCGATAATGAACGACAGAAGAAATATCCCCAAGATACACACAATGGGTTCTGATTTTCCACCCGTGCTCTCGGGGTGCTCACCCCTCTGCTGCTATTTGTAAGTCGCCAACAGATAATGGTACTTGAGTAAATGAATCCCATTTAACCTACACCATGGTTGTAATTCAAGCGTCGGCGTCAGCAGCGACGAAAGGTGGAAAAGTCGCTTTGACTGTTCGGCCGTGAAATTCGTGTACTTTCCATTTACGAGGGCAAGTGGTTCCGGGCACGACGTTTCTGTGTGAAGACAATTAAAAATTTCCAGCAACTCGCAAAACTAGGAAAAGTCGCTGTCAGGCACCGCGGAGGGAAACTTTTGACGCTTTTTCCTGGGCCCACTTAAGCTGAAATTATCTGTTTGCCGGGTCCAAGCCGTCCGAGCTACGAAGGATCGTGATAATGACCGGGGTTAGCAAGTGGAACGTGAAACTGTGCAAACGGCACTATGAAAGTTCGATTGTAAACCAAAAAAAAAAAAAAAAGTTCATCAGTTCAACTTTGCTGGAGCAAATTAATCATCGTTCGGGAATCCGTGAAGAGCAAATAGTGAAGAGATTTTAATTAAGGCTTCATACCTGACAGATACATTTTTCTCGTATGAATCCGGAGCTCAACATCACATCATTTGCAGTCAAGTTGAATCGAAAAAGCAACGCCAAATTTACTCTGTTATAAAACGTCTTTCTTTGATATTTTCCATAGCAATTAAAACAGTTTAAATTCCTATTAATATTGTACCAATTACAACCAATAGATTTTTTGCCATTCGATTACATTTTGTACTTCTAGAATTTCCATACCCAAACCTTGTATTTTCAACTTTTCTAGAAACCAACAAAGTTTTAACATTCTTGAACAAACGGTTTTCAACATTCATTTCAAATGTATTAACATAGGATCAAAGTGAAAAAAACCCATTTTATGTGTGACTTAAAAAGGAGAGTATTCCATCTCTTATCGACGACTTACCAGGATACAAACTCCTCCCTTCTCACGTTCGTGGAAACCCTCGTCTTTCTGCATGAAAGCTACATTTCCCAATCTTTCACAATTTGATAAATGTCCTTTTCCTCCATATATCACAGCCTTTTCCTTTCTGACGTGCTCTCTCTCTCTCTCGGTCTACTGTCTTCCTCAGTCTCACGAACGGCAAGTACGTCGACGACACGAAGTACATCCATGCGGTCGACGTGCACTACAATCCGGACGCCGATCCGAAGTACGGCAATTGCCATCAGCTGGACGATCCGTCGATGAAAGCTCACTATGGACCGCCACTGCCGTCGCAGCAGTCCCAGCAGCAACCACCTACGCAGCAGCAGCAGCACCAGCAGCAGCAGCAACAGCAGCCCCAGCAGCAAGGTCAGTGTCAATCCGTCGGCGTGGACGACCCGGACACGCTCGGATTGGTAAAGGATGAAGAGAATGTCACACACAGCTACGTTCTGCCCTCTTTTTTGCCCTGATCGAGAGCATCAGAAAGGGTCCACAAGCATCATCGTCATCATCGTCATCATCGCTGCATTTGAGGCACCCGAATCGATCACGGTTCGATCAGTTCCGAACCCATTTCCACTAGCTTCCTCCCAACCTCCCCGGCCTTGCTAGCTTCCGCTCGACGTCCGCATCCGCTCCAGACACTCCCAAGGGAGGAAAGGCCATCGCTGGGCTAACCGAGGGGAATCCTTTATTTCACCGTGATTGCTTTATCTCGGGCCCGGTATTTGTTTGGGACTGCATTCGTCTTTCGTTTGGTCAAATTCGCCTCGCCGAAACCGAATGGATTCATTATTCATCACTTGATGATGGGTGAACCGCACGAACGAATTGACGTGCGGTAGTGTTCGGCAACCTTCAGATGGTGGGGGAAAAAAGGCTGGAAACCAGCGAGAAAACTCGGCTTTACATTGAACCCTGGAAGGCGGAAGTAACGGGGGACGAGACAGAAACGAAACATTTTCTTCCTATTTGCTTCAGTATATTGCCTTTTTTGGATTATTCGGCTCCGTGCTGCAAGTCATAAGGCAAACATTTACTATCAATATTTAAATGGCTTTCCTTGCGATGTGTGAACCGGCACGTTTTCACCAACCAGGAACAAAGATCCTTAGGGAATTTATCCTTTTTCTACCATAATTAGAGGTAAAATATTTCGCTCACTTGTTTGATTGGGACGAATACATAACTGTTGCTTTCTTCCGAAGTGCCAAATGATATTGAGCAAACCGGAACTCTTGAGTTGCTTGACGAAACAAAACAAAAAACACTCCCCGTTCTCCAGAAAAAAAACCCACACCTCCGACCCACTTTTCCGGTCTAATCAAATCAAACACTAAAACGGGCGTCGGACCCTGAAGCAACACCCTTGGCGAGCTTTCGTTTGGCAAGACACCACCCGGCCGGCCGGTTTGTTGGCCCAGAAATAAGCAGAAAAAAAGGAATGGGAGCTCCCACAGCCTACACACAACAAGTGTTTGCAGACTTTTCCAGTTCTCCCACGGCCGACGCCGGGGGTGGCGAGAGAAAACTCTCAAGTGAAGAAAAACCTGAAAACTCTGAGCCTGTTTTCACTTCGTTTGTTTTATTTCACTTTCCCTCGGACGTCCTCTTGCGCGTTTTTTTCCTCCTCCTCCTCCTTTTTCTTTAAATCATTCCAATAAGGTTCCTCCACCGAACTAATAAATAAACCAATGAACCACCGGAGAGCCCCCATTGCTGGAAGTACCAAGGATCAGCACCACCGGGGCCGGGCCGTGATTTATCGACACCACCCGGTGTGGCGCACCGGGTCTGGCTTTTCGGGCCGACCGGAAAACTTTGGCCAAACAGGCACATCCGGCACGGATTCCCCTTCGATGGACCGGCGATTGCTCGATCGAACCGACCGGGATCGATAATTTCGGTTACGGCCCGTGACCGCACATAAAAACCGACCGCACACCGGTACGCTGTGGGGGTAGCAATCTGCAAACGTGCTTCATCAAACCTAGTGGCCCGTCCCGACGCCGAATTTTGAGTTGGGCAGGAGCGTGGAACGTGAGGAGCAAATCAGGCCCTGTCCGTCCCTTCGCGCACCGGAACGGCGGATTGGAGGGAATAAAAATAGAAATAAATTAAATTCAGTTGAAAGTGGGCAACGGATGGAAAAAAATCTGCCTAAACAGCAGTCGGAAGCTAGTTTAAAAAAAAACTAAACAACTCACCCGTAAATAATTCGCCACGGAAATCGTTCACCTACCCAGTGTGAGAGAGCTCGGAAAACTTTCTCACGAAAATCCTCGAATGAGCCGAGACGAGACGAAGCGGACAACACCGTTTTCCTGGTGGACGCCTACCTTTTTATGGGCGGCCCCGCAAACACCGGAAACAGAAGTAGCAGCTCCAGGCACAACCGGACCTCGCTTGAGCTGCGCTTTGTTCTGCACCCAAATGGTTTTGCTACGGATTCGCGCAGCGGAGCGAACACGTGCGGAAATGGTGGAAAATCACGCGGAGCGCTCCAGGTGAGGCCCTCCACAGGGCCAGAAGTGGCTCCCTACAATGTCCGTACTTGGGCGCTCCTTTTTTTTCCCACCCGATTGTTTCGCTCCGTTTCTAGTCTTTCATTTTCCCAAATCAATCAAGCATTCGCTGTCCGAACTTTCCCATCTGCTTTTCCAATAGCCTGGTTTTTCCCAGCTTTTTGGGTAAGTTTGAACCCTTCATTTCCGCCTGGGGAAATCGGTTTCGAAACGAATTTTACCGTTGACTTGGGTGTATGCGTGAGGGTCTGCAGGGTTTCCAGTTATCCTTTCGGGGAACTTACCAGGATTGGCTTTTTTTCTCTCTCTTTTTTTTTGTAACCCGATATTCAAACATTGTAACGACGAACAGACGTACTCTCCGATCTCCAAAGAGTTCCACCGAACCGGATGATTCCAGCCATTCCGTCCACCAAAGCGTGGAAATCTCCGCATCGAGATTTTCTCAAACCTATCCGTACATATACGGCCATACTTTGCAAACCCATTCACGTCGTCGTAAACGATGTGCAGTAATCGGTTTTTGGGAATATTATAAACTAGTTTGACACGGCCGACATGGAAGTAACAAAACCACTCAAATCACCTATCAGTTTGAATCGATTTTATAGTGGATCCAGAAATGCTTGCTGTAGTTAAGTCACCACACCCTTTTTGTTTGGAGAGGAACTAAATTAAACTAAAGTGCCCTTCCAAATCGATGTGCACTTTTGAAACTGATTACATTAGCAGCGAAAAGTCAGCTTCCTCTTTCTCGGAAGTGGAGGTGAAAAAACGGACCTTCCGAAGAAAGGGATACGCTACATCTCGTCCCACCGTGTGCCTTCGTTTTAACTTTTGGCCATTAATTAACATACCCCCGCTGGGTTGACAGGGTTCGCCCGAGTTGTCTATGCTCTCCACGGCCGGAATATAGTTGTGTATTTGCTCGAAAAAAGACCCAGTTTGAGACCCACCCGTGAGTCCACTATGCACTTGGTTTGATGACTTTGAAGTTTTTCATCATATCAAATGGACAATGGGCCGGAAAGACGGTGATTAGGGGGAGGGGGGGGGTGGTGGGGTGGGATGGAGGCCCGCTCTGGTTTCCTTTTGCAAGGCATGGTTCGAGTATGTTGGCATCTAGGCCAACGCATCTAGGCAGAGTTTGGAGGATCCTCTCGAATCTTAGGTAAACATCATTGGGAGGAAATTTTTTCCTCCCTCAAAATGGACAAGCTTTACACCCCCCGAGTGCAGCAACAGTCGGATGTGATTGTGTGTAGTTGAGACCAAACGTGCGCAAAAGTATGCGTATGCTCGAGATTGATATTGCCCGGGTTGGGGGGGAGACTACACGGAAAGTTTAATTCGCCACGGGTTGGACCCCCTCTCGAGGCAGTTTCATTCTAGGCCAAGCTTCCGGGACGGATTGGGAAGCAGTTGGAATATTTTGTTTTTTTTTTTCAGACGTTTTTGTCCATTTTTCCCAACCGACCGGTCCCGACTCAAGTTTCGGCTCATCGGAACATCTAATAGGAAGTTGAAGCAAACAGGAGCTAGCAAATAGACCGACTCCCAAAGGCTTAAAGCTGTTTACCCCGCCCTTTGCTTCCTTCACTATCCGAAGGAAAATACCATACACCCCCGCCCCATTCCTCCTTAACGCGCCTTTTCCCATCAACATTTTCATCATTACCCATGCGAACGCCTTGTGAACCCTTATTGTTTGCTCTCAGTATCACAAAACTACATAAATTGCGCATAAAGCACATGCGATCACAAATCGCACGCCCGGGCGGCGGCAACCGGCGTGCTGTGTAATATAGGCCATATTTATTTGTTATCGACTCGGGGCCCCCTGCTCCATTCTGCGAAGGATATTTATTGATCCGCTAGGAAGTGAACCGTGCCAGCACGTCGATCCCCACCGGTTCCGAGAGCATGACCGGAGGGGGACGGGGATGATAAATATTGTATCGTAGGACAAAGCACAAAATAAAAAGAAACCTTCCGCCAACACTGACAGGAAGAGCGTCATCGAGAAAATCGGTGAAGCCGAAGCGAAACAATCGATTTACGGATCCAGGAATTCTGGAGATGTTTAAAATGGAATGGCTCGCGAGCGTAGGCAAAGAATGTAGCGGCATCGTTTCAAATAAACGGAAAATGGAAGCGAAGCGTTGCAGATGTACAAAAAAAAAGGGACGTGAATTCCAGTGCCAATCAGGCGAGGTCGCTAGGATCGACCGTAAGGCCATAAGCATAGATCATAAGTGCGAGAAAGGGCAGCCAATCAATACAGCAAACAGCAAGGAAAGGAAGAGTCCTTAACGCTTAAGTTCCTACAAAGTGTCATCGTTTTATCTATGAAGCATTAGCGTTTACGATACTGGCATAAGTTTCGTTTATAGTCTAGTCCTAAGCAGCAAACATCACAACGTTCTTCCACTAATCCCGCGCGCGTAATCTCCCCTGCATCGCCAATGCATGAACGTTGGGGCATGGTTTAATTGGCTAAGACCGAGCCTAATAGTCTAATTTGCCATTACGATCGAGCCGTAGTAAGTTTTTCATTCAGTTTGCTATAAGTTTCGTCCGCAGTGTTGTACGATCGTTTCGTTACACAGGCAACCACAAGTTGCCAGGTTTGATTAGAAAGTCACTGAGAGTGCAATTGTACCATCAAGAGGATGGTGCAAATGTTGAAATTACTTGTACATATACGGTTTCAGCCATGCCAACCGTTGCCCTATCACCGAGAGTGCCTCGACGTTCGACACACCGTGAGGTAAGATCTCCCGAAAGCGCCACACGCACACGGGACTGCGCCAGAATTCAATTCACTACGGTCGTTAGTCGACGAAAAGTGGCAACAACTTAGAATTGTGCCGAGAGTGCCTTCAGGAATGTAGATTGAATTCGTCCGAGCGCCCAAAGACAACCACTATAATGTTCCGGTTCAATTGCTGTGAAACGTTGATTGTATCCACATCGTAATCGAAGAAACAAAATCAAGGAAAAGCTAACACGGGAACCCCAACACTTCTCCGGATGATCACAGCGCAATGCAATTTCCCCGTACAGCCCGTAATCATTTGCATGCGGTCCATAAAGTTGCCCCCTTTGCTGAGGAAAGTTCTTTTCTGTTCCATCCGCTGGCCGATTTTTGAAGCACACACTATCAAACATCATACGAGGTACTTTCGGTTGCTTCAGCAACTGGAACTGAAACTACCGGATTGCCGCGGATGTTTTCCCGCTTACCCATACACGGTGCACGCTTTCCTTCCTCCCAGCCCAGCCCACGGATGGAACCGGGGTGGGCATTAAAATTGTTTAAATCTAGTTTATATGTAAATAGATGCCACAACACGTGTAGCACCTACGGCCCTTCCCGGCCTGCCTCACACACCCTATCCGCCCAGCAGCAGTTTACGAACCTGCGAACAGATTTCATGCATTCCGCATCGCTAAAACCTCTCCCCCCCAAAGACCACCCTCATGTTACACTACAATTATCATTCCACCGCCGATGATGGGCATAATCATCGCGATAAACAGGAGCCATGCGAACAGAAGGAAACACCATCCACCATCTATCTCCCTTTCCCGCCAGATGGTTAGATGATAGAGTATGCCTGCCTTCGTTTTGTGCTCGCGCGAGCACAAGCTTTCGAGCGGAATATCAAAACTATGGCAGCACCGCGTCACGGGCGGTTACGACAAGCGTCATCGAAGAATGCTGTAGCTACAGCCTACATATAACTAGAACTAAATTAAACATGTGCCATTCCGTGGGGTGATGCAAACGAGCGAACGCGTTGCTCGGCTTGTGTCGGTTTTTGATGGGCGCATTTACTGTACGCAGCATAGCATGTCGGCACAAGGAGCTCCGTGCTTTGGCGCCCCATTTTTCTGTATACCAGCGGTAGAGTTAAGCCCGTTTAGGTACGTATTTTAGGTTGTTTATTGTAGAACAATTTTGTGACCACTATTATAAGCAAAAAAATACAATCTCTGCTGAAATACAATCTCTTTTATGTGTAACAAGAACGATTCTCGGCTGTCCTGTGCATTTTGTCGCAAAAATAAGTTCAACGACGTAGAGAGGTGTTATCTCATCGCATTCTCATAGGAGAAGTAGAAGAGCCTGCGAATCTGAAATTAAATATCCCGTAGCATGAATTTGTAATATTCCAATGAATGCACGACAGAATATCATCACCTGAAACCGATCGCAGATGAAGCTGTAAGTATATTGCCATGAACCATCTTCACCGATCTAGCTTTTGAATATCATCCCGAAAGTAAATAGAGGACCGACGAGGTGGAAACTTTTCGATAACCGCTCATCCAGCAGAAGCATGAAAATTCAAATATAGAATGAGACGACAAACCGTACAGCAGTCATCCCAATTTCTGCGAAAAGAGACACGTACGGCAAACGCTAGCCGTGTGCTGCTGAGAAACGAGTTAACGAAAGGAACGGCCACTCGACGTACTCTCTGCCACCGATGGAGACCGCTGGCGGCGTTGTTGGTCGCCGTGACAAGCCCTCTGCCGTCACCGTTGCACCGTCGGCTCCCTCGTTTTGCTTTCGCGCGGTTTTGCCATGGATCCTCCCAAACAGGGGCGCGCGGGTGGCCAATCATTCGATGGAGGGGACCCTCTAGCCGTAAAGTTGTCATACAACACGATAGTCGACGGTACACCAAACGGGTTCTGGCATCATTTGTCAAGTCGGTCCCGCACCGACCGTCGGCCGTCGAGTTCTGGTGTCTGACACGGTGCTGCGGTTCGTTCATACACTGGAAACACTTGCCGCCGGGGTGTCTCGGGCGGACGGAGCGGTAGACGCAACGGGAAGGTGAGGTAGGTGGTAGTTGCGGCCCCGGGGAGCAAATCTGATGCAGTTGTAAACGTTGTACGGATTACCTCCATTACTCAAAACACGCAGTGAAACAAAATGTTCTACAAGCTATTTGGAACATCGTTCGTTCTGTTGCTCTCCTTCCTTCCCTTTCGGTGTCTATTTGATGAGCTAGTTTTCATACGGTCCTACTATTAGTCGACACCGGTATCAGTGTCCTTCCATCGTCCTGGGGAGGAAATTAAACGGATCCGAATGATTTGTTACTTGTATCTAATACTTTAGCAGCAAATAAGACCACAGGAGTAGATGCGCGTTGGAAACTGCAATAAAATTAAATAACCAACAAACATAAATTCTCCTCTACTTTACTCAATTAAATGCAGTTTCTACAACGCATTACAGCTTGATGTTTGCTGAAGCCACTAGATAATACTGTGGAAATATTTATAGATTGATAAACGGTATCACTCGGGAATCCGAAACTGTTCAACGGGTCTTAAAGTGTATGACAGTTTCAAATAAACAGATCTGTTGTCTGTAGCTAAATGATTGTCCCTCAGTCATCGAAATGAAATAATCAGCTATCAACTTTAGGTCCCTGTGGAAAACGATAGCACGCTTTTATCTTTAAATGGTTCGTTTGAATAAGCTCGACTCTAATAGTCGGCTCTCCAAGGCTAGAATTATCGTTGCCATTCATTAGGGGTATATTTTCTCGTAGATTATTTTATACCTCCCCAATGAGCGGGCACAATCAGCATTGTTCGATAATGCAACGGATCTCCGCCCGAAAGCAAGCGCAGCCGCAGGCGAGATTAGCCTTTCGCGCGATTTTCCGACACTTTCCTCGAACCGGAACGAAATTGGAAACGACTGAATTGACCGATTGATATGCTACACCCAGGAAATTGTACGGCGGGTGAAAGGACTATTCACGAGCCGCTAGCCCTCACTCTGTAGCAAAACCACGCACGTCCACCGGTCGGCGTGTTGCCTTAATTTATTGGCCGGAAATTAAATTTTGCGCGGCTCCGAACGATAGAAAATTGGTCCAGTTCAATTAAATCACGTATTGTCGGGCAATTGTCGTCAATCGGCTTATTGTGTTGTCCAACTCCGCGATAGGAAGAAAGCATCGGGAGTGGCTGTTCATTCTGGTGCACGTTGGGACATAATGGGAAAATCTGGAAAAAAGACAACAAAAGTGAATTAAAAAAAAAGATTACGTGTAAAATTCAGTTTATCTTGTGATAGTATTTGAAAAAAAAATCAAAGCGTTTACATATATTGTCAATAATGAAATACATCAAATGGTTGATAACTTTTAAAATCCGTTTTCCCATCTCTATGGTTGTTCTTCATCAGTTATGAAAACATGCTGAAAAAAAAAAATGAAATATGCCAGGATTATTTCAATCAGGTTGATTTATAGGAATAAAAGAAAACAGTCACTGATTCAGATTCAAAGCTGCATATTAAATGTCAAAGGCACGACAAAATCTAGAAACTAGTGAAATAAAATCCACTGATCACACATTTCGTACAGGGTTGATCCACTGTGCGGCGCTAAAATCTGTTCCGGTGGCGAAAGGTAAAAGCAGAAACAGTCACACGAAAAAATCAAAGTGCAGGGTTTGATCAACAGAATGCACCTGGAAGGGCGTACGCTCAATTGTATCCCTCCATCGAGTAGGGGGGGGAGGGAAAAAAAACCCACCACACTCGCTAAAACGGTCAACAATTTGTGTGCAATTGCTAAATGACTGGGCGCCTCCATCGGCTACTCGCGACGGCTCGAACAGCCACCCGAGCACACATATTGAACGATCCAACCGGTGGCCAGTGGTTTCGCGGAAAAGTATCCTCATTAACGGACACCCGCCCTTCCCGCAGGGAAACTGCAGGCCGCAAGCTGTCGAGGAGGACGAAAACCGCTTGATTCAAAGTCCGCCATTGGATGGTACGCATGGTACGATGATACTTACTCGTCCGCCATCACGTTGACCAGGGGACCCGGGGCCCTAAAAAGGCGAAAAGGCCCTCCACCGCACATCGCTAATTGAAACGCACTCTTCGCATCGGGTCGCCATTCGAAACGGCTAACCACGGCGATGCACTGCCCCGATTCGGCTGACAACTGATGATTCTAGTGGATGCGAGTGTGTGTGTGTGTGTGCGGTTGTGTGTGGCAAATATTGGTTTGGAATTAATTTATTTTAGCAACGAGAATTTAGCGTGCACCACCCCCGCCTCCCCCAGAAGCTCCTCATTGCTCAGTGGAGCAGAGCGGGACGAGGGCGGCGCTATAATGGGTTGACAAAATTGCATTATGATGCAATGTCCAGTGTCCACCGGCTCTTGATCACTCGATCGTTCGCCTCCGTTCGGACACCCGGCCGGATCGGATGCAAAGTCGGCTTTTTAATGCGCTGACACCGCGGACACTCGCCACCCAGCGCTCCTAATGGTGTACGTTTTGTAGCTGTCACTCGATTCGCTCCACCGGATGGGATTGGTTCCCCGTCGCTATCGCGGGAACGGAAAACAGCGCAGTGCATCGTATGCCGGCTATCTTCCGGGGGCTCGTGGCGCGGAAGCCACTATGTCAGCATCGTTGTTTGATAACTTCGCCCAACGCACGTCCAACGCCGATCGCCGGGACTCGGTGGGATGCCACTAATATCCTACCCTAGTTTGCGCACACACGCACAGAATCAGTGTCCGCCAATTCGATTGGGAAGTCAGATGGAACAAGTGCACCTCTAAATACTTGAAAAATAAACATTAAAATGAAAACTTGTAAACGACCAAATAAAAACTTGTAAACGATCAAATAGAAACTTGAGAAAGCGTAAGGGATCAACGTTCATCTAAAGTCAAATGATGAAGAAATTAGATTCACTGAAAATATGCAACAAATATGAACCTCAATTTGCACAACTATGAAACACGAAATTGAAAAACCAACAATAAATACCCGGAAAGTAAATTAAACTTTAAAAAATAAATGGACCATTTCCAAGAGTCACTTTAGTGTAAAGCAAGTTCTGGTTGATAACAAGAAAAGAGAAAAGAATCTTATTCACGATTAAAAAAACTCAATCAGCAGCCCTCGAAAAGGTAGTAAATGTGAAATAATTTATCTTCAATGTTTTGATTATTCTGAAGGAAATTTAAAAATGTACCATAAAATGACGTTTTTGTTAATTTTCGCAAAATACCTATTTTTAGCATCGTAATTTAACAGTGTAGTTTTAAACAGACTCAGGCAGAAAAAATATGAAAAAAATTATAGAAACCTAAGGTCTCCTGTCATAAATAATAAGCTCTACGAAAAATAAATTGCTCTTCTATCTTTGGAAAAATGATTTTTCACAACGGGTTGAACCCTATCTAAAAAACATTGTATTGTGGGTTTTATAAATTTACGCCACTTGCCGAACACTGCTCCAGATAACAACTTGTCCGTATGGGACTCGGCTAGCTGCGTTTCTTTAGTGTCCTCCCGGTGCAATGAAACGTTCCAATCCACCGCCCGGCTTGCTACGAGTTGCCATCCATTTCGGTGCGGCATGCCGAACATCCTTCCCAATCAGGATCGGCATTCAACTTGCATGCACGTTCATTAGTGCCGGGCGCCCCCGACGCCTAGGAAATGATTTGAACCGCTCTGGTACACCCCGGCAACGACCGAGTCCATCGTACGATACCATTTCCGGACGGACGGACGGTCACCCCGTCCCGTGTCATTCGAACCAGCGCCTAAAGCGCTCCATTAAATCAATCCGCCACGGCCAAGCGGACGGGCCAGGTTGTGCCGTTGCCGAAGAACCGAACCGTGTAAGCGAAAGACCTTTCCGCTCGTCCCATCCGACCGAGGGGATAACACTTGCAACAAATTTCACTCCACTTCGGGTCCATTTTAAGAGAGCGGGGAGCCGGGGAGACACACGCACAATAAAAAAAAAACGACAGGTTGTCCATCCGGTTCGTGCCAGCCCCAAAATGCTTTCGGCATCCGGTTGCACTAAGCCTGGCGGTACCCGGTCGGGTTGACAGTGCAACTGCCTTCGTTCGGTCCCCTTCCGCGGTGACAGATGGACCGGTAAACATTATTATGGAGTGACCATTGCACTTGGTCCAGCTCGAAGAGTGCCTCAGGCGACGAACAAACACGCTCCATCCCACGACGGCGTGTGAGTTCGAAGCGACGTGTAGCTGCTGCCGAGCAAATGGCCGTACCATGGCACGCGACGTGCTGCGAAACAAGCCGGCGAACGCTCCGAAACGACGACAAGCATCCGGCCTTGGGTCCGGGCCATGTAAATTGCCGGATGGCCTTAGGACCGTCCGGTGGAACGCGGATGGCTTTCTGCCTAATCTGACAATATTTCCAAAAGCCGTTACGCCCGTTCTGTTCTCCATCTCCTCGTGGTGCCGTGGTGATTCCGGGAGATCGGAGGTGCTCGCAACGGTCGCTCGTTCCGTCCGCTTCATATTGCCGACATTGGCGTGCACAAATTGGGCTTATTCGATGGGGGTTTTTTTTTCTCCTTTCATTTGTATTAACATTTCGCTCAAAACTCACCACGCCGACACTACGGTGGATGCTGCTTGCGTTCTCCCCGACCTGCCATTCCCGCCGGTCATGTTTGGCGCGGGAGAATTGTTACCGATCGGGCTGCCAAAAAGCCGGCACCAGCGCGTGTTAGTTTTGCTCATCGGCCGTGCGGCAATATTTGGCGAGGCCGCCGGCTGCCGTTTGCATATTCGCGTGTCCGATCGAAAAAGGGGGCCACATTACTTTCCGCCGGACGAGCTTTCCTTCCTTCTTCCTTTTTTTTTTTTTTGAATACTCATAGCGTTCGTTATTATCTAAACCGGCTCCTGCCGGTCTCAACACAACGTGCCATCATCGCCGGACGGGCAAAGATCCCCGCTGAACACTGGAAGCTGGTTGGATGGGTGCGGGTCGATAGAATCGAAGAAAAACCTTCCGAACGCACCAGCGACATCCACAGCAAAAAGTGAACGAGCCGCACTGTGGCGGCAAGCTGACGAAATTTCACATTTGCATACAAATCAATTATTTTTCTTTTTCGCGCCACTGCTGCTCCATACATGATCGTGTGAGTGCCGATTGCCATCCCGTTTCCAGTCCTCCCTCCGCTGGGAATCTGCAATATGACACCACGCTTTCCCACCCAACAACTGGACCACCAAACCACCTCCCCGAAAAATGTGATGTGCTTCGCGATCCCCCGAGACGAAGCGGAATGTTTCGGGCACATGACCATCACGATGGCGCGGGACGACATTTCTCGGGCGCATCCGAATAACGAATACAGTTTCCATTTTCATCCACTTCCTGAATGGCCATGTGTTGACACAGGCAGCTTCCGTTCCCGGGAGACGCAGCTACGGCTCTGGTACTACGCGCAATACATTCCGTTTTTGCGGTACATTCACAAAACATGCAAAACACCGCGGGACGCAATGAAGACATCGGGTTTCGAGGCGCTAGGCGTGCTCAAACCACCGTCCCTGACAAAAATCGCGCGACACGTTCCCCCACCCAATCCGCGTTGGGGTTCTCTTGGACCACATTAGAATGTGCCTATTTGCGGATTGGTGGCCAAGCGGCTCTATAAGCCGCAGCTTCAAAGGCACAAGCAGAACATATGAACAGCCAAAATCGAACCGAAGCTGCGCCGTTCCAACCGGTAACCTCGCATATGGGAGGAGAAAAATCCGCCTGATCGACAGGCAACCCACCTCCTACCATACTCGAGCGAAACATTTACAAGATGAGCTTTTCGACTGATAGTTTATTCATAAAGCGGAACGGCTGCCACCGGGCCCCTGCCGTCTCCTTGCCACCGACCGGCCGCAATGGAGGTCTCATAAACCGAACCATTTATTTGCCACGGTTCGAACCTTTGCGGCCGTATGATGATTTTATGGCGCGCCTCATCGAACGAGACGTGCAGTGCACGAATAGCAGCATGATTCGGTTGCTAGGATTGAGGAACGCAATATCCTTCCGTTTCGGCAACCCCAGATAACATTCCCAGATCAAGGAGCGGCAATTGCGGAAAACCACTGAATATGATAAACAACACACTTTAACGTGTTGCCGATGGTTAAAGTTATTCGCTGTTCTTCATTTTTGGACCTCTAGGGGTATCTCGTCGATTAGGAAAAATGTACTGGTAAACAGATTGGACGAAAAACATTCCGAAAAAGAAAAGAAAATTCTATAAATCTTTCACCTTCATTTTCAAGCAGCAATTATCAACATCACGATTTAAAATATACGTAGGAGAAGAAATATATTTTGCCATGTAAGTATTGCGATTTTTTGCTATTTTCACTCAATGTACTATTACCCAGCTTAAGAAATAAACCATCGTATTAAAGTTTTGCACCAAAGATAGTAGTCTAGTTCTTTTCTTAAAAAATATGCCAATACTTTCATGCAAACACTTTCATCTTTCGCATGTCTATCATTTTATCTCCCCTTCGTTTCGCCCGAATCAACATTTTTTATTGAACATCATTTTTGATTTCAAATCATAAAATCCTTTTGAGAATCATAGCTTGTTTTGTGTTACAAAAATTAACTTTGTAAAATGTAAATGCGTAAGACGTGATGTAGCATTTAAATATTCAATTGTTAATCCGGGGTCGAACATACTAAAGGTAATTTATTACCTATAATGTAATGTGTAACATACAAATTTTAAGTCGGTAGATCGTGAAATAAAACTGCTGCAGTTACAGATCTTACATAGTTTTGATCATGTAAATTAACAACATTAGGAATCGAAACAAAGGAAGTCAGTTTATGTTATCATTCTTAAAACCGGTGCTTGTTCTTTTCCAATGTGATTATTTGTATTATTGCTTAATTTAATTTCATTTTTATCACTGCTTTGAATTACCATAAAATGATGATGAACACAACTATGATTCAGAAATGCTATAACCAAGCATCTATCGCAATACGCTTTTGTTCAGCAACCCTTGTACCATTCATCGAAGCCAATAGAATTGCTCGTTAAAACATTGAATCTGCGCCCCGGAGCAAAAAGAATGTTGAAATTTGAATTTCCAGAGAAAAAAAATCCTATCAAACCGTACAAGTCGCATCAATGCATCTGGTGTGAGCACTTGAGTGCAAATTATACACTATTCAAAACTCGTTCAGTAACACTCGCACGTTGCAAAATGCCAATGGTTAGAACGGAGTGCAAAAACCTGCATCGAAAAGTCCATTTGAGGGCTCGCAAAGCCGCAGCTAATTTGCTCGGCCAACCATGCACGGATTCCAATGTGTGGTAGAAGAAAAAATAAAATAAAAGCTGCTCGGTTCCAAGCGCAGCAGCGAAACCAACCTACCCACCCCAAAGGGTTTCCCTATCACCCGTCGCGCAGTCAGCTACAATGGTTCCACGCAGGGAGGGGTGGAAAAAAAACGCGTGTCCTTAGCGCCACACGCTGATGGAGTTGAAATGGCGGTTCCAATACGTCACCCTCATGCCTCGCGCCATCATGCCTCGCAATTAAATTGTCAGCCCCTAATCCTCGAATGGAGGCCGCGATAGAGTGTCGGCGCGGGAAGGATATTTTGTGTTTTATTCCTTGCCTCGCACGTACAGAAACGTGGACGGTATAGTTGTTTGCTTTGTTTTCTGTGATCGCGCCATTTTTGTATGCTTCTTTACCGCCAGTTTTGAATAACGGTGAGAGAAAATGGGGGAGGGTTTTATATATTTCACCGAAGGGTACGCGGAAATCGGCTCTCCACTGCACCGGGGTTGCATTTCAACTCCGACCAAATGGTGTTCACATTTCTGTGCGGTGTGTGTTTGTGCGCCTCGTGCGAATCCGGTCACACCTGTATGGTTTTGTTTGGTTCGTTCCGTGATTTGCGTAACACTGGTGCATTGCGAAATCCGCAGCCTCTCCGCAAGGAACCCTCTGGCCACCGATATGTTCGAGAGTTGAACAACAATTCCCTGGAATAAAGCGAGAAAAAAACGGATACCAGATGTTTGTGTAACAACGTGGAAATCGCGCCGCACCTCGAAAGGGTGCAGTATTTCAAACTGCATAAATAAAATACTCAAATACTTCAAAAGCTCAAGCACCCTACAACCCCACCTGGGGGTGGTGATTGGTCGGACGCGGTGGTGGAAGTGTTGGGTTGCCATCGGGATCAGTTCATTGTTTTTACTGATCCGATTGTTTGCTTTAGTTGTGGGTGACAATGGGCAACAGATTGTAGGTGATGTGTGTATCGCAGACCGGCACATCGATCGAGCAAGGATACGTTTAAGCTGGATTACAACCTGCCATTAGCTCCGGCAAAAGCCCTTCCGCTTTCGCCCGCCCTCCTTCCTCTTACCCCATGCGATTCGTATGTTCGTTGCAGCTTCGCCGAGTAGTTTGCCCCTCACCCAAGGGTACGGTGAACCGAATGATTTTGGGGTTTTCGTGTTCGTGATACCGCAGACAGTCGGTAAACACCGACCGGATGTTCGCCAATATTTGGTACATCGGATTTGTTCGCCGGCATGTTTACGTTGACAGTGGAATAAGTTCTAGTTGATACCAATTTTCCAATGGCGTGTTATCTCTTTTACCACTGCAATCGAAGGGGAGAATTAACTGGACGTTGACGAAACAATTAGAAAATATCGTTAGGAGGGAGAGTACTACCGTTGTTTGAGGAAACTTGAACTGATAACAGATGCCTTTTATATAGTATTGCATGGCGTACATCAACAGTTTTAGTAATCAACCCATCACACATGATGGCATTCATAACATCGCTATATTTTCTCACTTTTCATTTATCGAAAAGGATGAATCAATAAATAATGTCTTGTATTAAATTTTATCTTTGCATTTTAAATTCTGAATGCGCTAAACTTTCGTATTACTAAATTTTTACACACTTCAAATTCATTTCATTTAACCATAAATGCCCATCTGGTTGCAAAAGTTTGAACAACTGCTCATACCATCATGCTGGCTAATCTTTATGCTAAGCGTTACCTGCATCTCTATCACGTCATGAGCCACCACCAGCCTCGGTGGTTGTGGATGGTTTTTTACCAAACTTATACTCGGTGCTCAAACTACTTGGCAGCTCTATGGTAATGGATGAGCCCGAATCGCTCTGCTGGATCTGCTGCTCCGGCCATACGCCATCTCCGGTGAAATGGAAGTCCAGCTCAATCAAATAGAGCGCCAGTGCCAGCAGTTGCATTTTGCTCGCCCTATAAATCTCCACGCCCAGCTCCTCCTGCACCCGCACGTCGTTGATCAGGGCGCAAAGTTTCTCCTCTATCCGCGATCTGCAATAAACAGTAGAGCAGTGTGGAACGTTATGTGGAAAGTTGGTATCCCATCCATCAGGGAGCCACGGTGGCCGGTAAAGCGTTGTTGTGCCTGGGGGTTAGTTGTACTTACAGCGGGTACAGCAAAATGTGAACATTATCCAGAATATCTTCCCGTGTGTACTTCAGCTTCAACAACGCCTCGAACGTGTCCTGCATCTGCGCGATGGGCACGTGGAACCAGTTTGGATGACGGCGGATTTTCTGCAGCGCCTGATCGCCACGATCACCGAAGAGATATTTGAGAAAGTGAGCTGTATCCCTGCCCTTCGTTCGGTCACATCCTTCGCGGACGTACCTGGAATTTGGAAATAGATCAATATGTATTCGTAAGAAAATAAAAAAAAGATTGGTTAGCAGGAATACCTTTCAAAGTTCTGTGAATGACTGGAGAGCACGTCAAGTGAGGCACAGCGTACCTTGAGCTGCTGCAGATACTCCAGCCTAATGGTGGCCTTCGTTTGGTACTGGATCAATTTCAACACCCTCGGATGCTTCGTAAGCACCTCGAATTCTTTGACGTTCTTTAACCGCTCGAGCCGGTAGGCGACCGTCTGCGGTGAAAGTGTCAGCACTGTCATACACTTGAGCAGTTCGCCCTCTGGTATATTCAGGTCCTGCAATATCTTCATCACCCTCACCACCGACTCGTAGTTGACCATCATTATCTTCGGGTGCTTCGAAGCAACCTCCCGCAGCGGTACGCCACCAATCGTCGGGACCTCCTGCGGGAAGCGGAGCAAATTTTCCGGATCCGAATGCAGCAGATACAGGTTGGCGATCAGCTTGTCCCGGCTAAACTGGTAATCATATTGCAAGATGTCTATCACGCGCTGCGTGTGGCCGAAGCTTTTGTGCTTCAGCTTCGAGTAGGATTTCCACAGCTTCGCCAGATCCGCCTCGGCCATGTCGAGGCGCTGCGCAAGGAACGCGTTGAAGAAGGAAATGCGTAGGTCCTGCAGCAACGTCTGATCGTCCCAGCGCACCTTCGGCTCCACCGTACACTCGAACTGGCGCTGCAGCTGCTCGTACATGTTCAAATCCTTCGGTATCAGATGGTGGCGCTTCAGCAGGTCCACGTTTTTGCGGATCAGTTTGATGTAGTTCATGAGCGTGTTCAGATTTAGCGACTCCACCAAACCGCACTCCCGCAGGATCGTGGTCCGGTTCTCGAGCGTCACCAGGTGATTGAGCAGAATTTTCGGCTGTTCGATTATCTCCTCCGTCGTGAAGTAAGCGTACTTGAGGTAGCTCAGTTTTCTGTCCGTTTCCGTTTGATCCAGCTGCAGAAGGGCTGGGTTTTTCGTAAGCCATCGGTACACCGCCGAATGGTCGGCCTCTAAAAGCAGACAAACGCGTGGAACGAAACCACAAGACGTCGATTGAGCGCCTCATCAAAAGGACCTTTTTTTTATTCATCTTACCCAAACGAGGCGCAAAGAACCGGACGGCCTCCTGCATGGTCATGCTTTCTTTCGTAGATGTTTTGCACATCGCGCGATAAAACACTCGAAACCGGAGCATGTTTACTGTTTCATAACTTTTGCCCGCAACTGCATTTGAAATTTGTTATGAATCAAATTGTCAAAATCAGCTGTTTTCAACCCGGCAAAATCGACGAACGGTTCATCGACGAAACGGAAAGAAAACAAACCGAACGCTGTCACAATCTCGAAAGCGAAATGTGACGCCGTAATTTGATTTTTTTGTCGTAAGTTGCTTCGTAGGAAACATACTTTTTTCACAGGAATTTCTGCACGATTGCAGAAGGGCTGAACGAACGTTATTAAAAGATTCCGTTAAAAATACAAGCATTTAAAGGGCAAAGAAAACCCGAGGCAAATTTACGCATCTTGTACACGCAGATGCTTGAGGCTTACTTATCAGATGCTTGAATACACGCTGAAATTACGCTAATTTAAAGTAACACAAGAAGCAAGTGTCATTCAAAGAATATATTGTAACTATCTTCAAGCCGAGTAATGTCAGCACACTTAACGCCGGTTCAATGCGTGAACGAATCGAGAATACTTACAACATATCACAGTTAAACTTAACCGCTATATGGACAGGGCAGATAGCGCAGGAAATCATGTATGATATATTGGCGTACGGTAATGTTGGCCACCTTACCGAACGACGGAGCGTATTTTCCGAAGCTGTAGGCATCGAACAACGAGATTGCAGTGGATGTCATGAGGGTATGTTTCTCGGTAGACGTTGGCTAAAGTTGACTTCCCGTAGTAGCAGTAGAAGAGTAGTACAGAACACAATCATCTTTTCAGTGTACAAAACTAAACGGGTGTACTTCAACAGTTTTACGGCGAATGTCGTTTAGGTTTAAATCCTCTTTAATATGTATAGAGTCAACATAAAACTTTTTTTCTTCTCATGAAATGGCCACATTGCTCCAAATCATTCTGTCTTCTGTCTGGGTAGGAGCGGGAAGGGGAGCGTGGAACAGGTGTTGTTCACATTGCGGATGATGAGAGGGTGCACTGGCGCCTCGGCCGTTTCTGACGGGGCGCGCAGCCGTGCAATGCTTTCCTATAGTTTCTTTTCCAATACCGCGACGCGGCAACGTATTTTGTTTGAAGTAGTTAATTATTTAAATGGTTCATTAATATCTGCCGTGCGAGTATCGCACAAATTTACATACGTTCCGTTATTTTCTTAAATCATTACTAAACAACACTGCGTCGTCGTTGCCTGTCGAGTTGCACCACGAAGCGCACCACTGGCGGTACGCACGCACATCGCCCTTCTTTCACTGTTGCTTCGGCTTGCACCAAGTTGCAGCAATGCAATTTGAGAGGGGAAGGAAGGAGAAACGCGTGCGATAGCCGATCCTGTTCCCTTGGCCGCTTCCAATTGGACACCGAGAGCGTGTCCGTTCTCTGTCGCTGTGGACACACGCACACTACTACTTAATCAGTACAGGAAAGTACCTATCTGCATGACGCACTCTTAAACTGAATGCGTTAATTCTATGTACAATGTGTGTTGTTTTCTCTATCGCGTTGAAATGACTCTCATCAGCCTAGGGACAGTGTGCCGCAGCAGAGCAGGGTTCCCCTTCAGTGCCACCAGTGTAGTCAGCTACGGTTGAACTTGTTGCTGAACACATCGAGTTCGGTTTATTTTTTTCTCCAAACGTTCGCCCGCCCATGCTTGTGCAACGGGTGATCCTACCGAACGTTGTTTATCGGTAGAGCCGCGCAAAGTCTTGCAGGGCTTGCGTAGTGGCACGCGAGGTCTGGGAGCTGCAGGCAAAATGAGAAACGGGAAAACAGATCAACAATGAAGACACGAAGTAAACCTTATCCAAACACCTCTCTGCTTTCTCTCTAGCGACACTTACTTGACGACGTTCGATACGAACTGTACCATTTGCTCGTGCGTCACCGTGACCGAGCCGCCGCTGTTTTTCTTCGGCAGTGAGTCGACCGCCTTCCGCACGTACTCCTCGAGCTGGTGCGGGCTGTGCTGCTTAATCTCGACGAACACTTCCGCCACGTCCTGCAGCATGTACGAGTGGAGACAGAACACGGACGCGTACAGCAGGTTCATGATGAGCGCCTCGCCGTGGGACAGCAGTATCGACTGCACCATCGGCTGCAGATCGCTCGCCCGGTCGTGCCGGAGCAGCGAGCAGAAGAAGCGCATCACAGAAACGTTGGCGTCTCGATGGTCGAGCGTGCAGGCGAGCAGACCGCACTGGATGATCGGCGTCACCAGCATGGACTGCAGAAACTGCATGGGCGCCCGCTGGATGAACCGTGACGCCAGCCGGAAGAAATCGTCCACCATGTCCGGGTGGTTCCGGAGCCCGTCCTCCACCTGCAGCACGCCGAACGTCGGCTCGATGAACGCCTGCAGCATGTTGAGCAGCCCGCTCGTGCAGTCGGTCTCGACCGCGAACTCGTCCACCAGGATGCTGCCGAGGTACAGCAGACAGCTGTGGTTGTGCCCCGAGTAGATGGTGATGATCTGCTCGACCAGCGGCCTCAGGATCGGCATCGCCTGCCGGCCGATACACCGGATAGCGTACCGGATGCAGCGCACGATGCGCTCCATGATCTTCGAGTCGTTCTTGTACCGATCGAGGACCCGCGAAAGCACGCTCCAGTTGTTGATGATGACGAACGCGCACGGGTTGACGTCGTCCTTGTTTTCGATCTGCGGCGTGACGTGCCGGTAGATCGACGCTAACCGGTCGAGCCAGAAGCCCGGATCGGATCGGCTCTTCTTTGCGTCCAGCCCGTCATCCTCGCCGTTCGTTATCCGGCTAAGCGCCTCCAGCTGGAAGCTGCACAGCTCCTGCATCGCCGGCGTCAGCTGCGGGCCGGCCAATCGGCCGATGATGATGGAAATGCCCTTCAGCAGCCCAATCGCCGACTCGGTCTGGATGTCGAAGCTGTCGAGGCAGCGCGCGATCTGCATCAGGCCACTGATGTGGCCGAGCATGTGCTTCTTGCAGGCCGAACAGATTGACTGCAGCGAGTTGGCGGCGGCGGTCGCGAGACCGTTCTTCTGCTGTAGCGCAAACAGCAGGAAGTTCAGCACCGGCTCCAGCGTTTCCGGGTTCGAGTCGATCCAGTCGCACAGCTCGCCGAGGATGTTGATCGAGGTGTAGCGTATCGCGATGTGGCAGTTCTCCGGCAGGTTCAGGATCGCCTCCACCACCTTCGGCACCACCTCGCTCTCCTCACTGCGGAAGGGGAAACGGAGGAGGAGAGAGAAAAAAATACAAAAAACGATATGTAACCCTTAAACCATGTCGCGAGCATTTCTTTTTAATCACCAAAGCTGGTTGAACCTCGACGTTGGTATTTCACGCTCTCCCAATTCCATAATCTCTCTAGAAGATCCAAATAACACAAAGCGCAAAATTACATTAAAATGATGTCCAATTCCATCGCCAGGATGCAGCATGGGATCGTATGTATTGTAGTGCGTGCATGTATAAGGTGTTGCCATGAGGGGGAGAGGGTGGGGGAGATTGAAGAGATAGTAATGCTGCTCAGATCAGATTGCTAATAATACATTGTTAAAATCAATCAATCTAATTTTAAGTTTGCTTATTTCTTTGTCTCGAGATGCAACTTGGCTAGTTTTATGGAAAAAAAGGGAATCAAATCGTGCAAGGTAGTCTGCTCTGAATTGTGGAAGAAAAGAAAGCTCAGTCAGAAACCAACCGTCTGGTTCCCTCTTACCAACTTGCTTCACTTCTAGGACGAATCTAAGTCAACCCCCCTCGATTTCGTTTAACCACCCGCGTACACGCTCGAGCGGTGCGGGACCAATTCTAAGACTACCGTGCACGATACGGTGATTCCGGGTGGATAACAAAAAAATAATTTAAAATTCTCCTAGAAGTGGCAAAATAAAAAGCCTAAGCCTAACCTTAACACGTAGCACTATCGTCTGAAAAGAGCGTCTACTTACGGCAGGATGTTTCTGGCTACGTTCTGCATAATGAACAACGCCGCCTCGCTCGATTCCCACGTCACGTTGGGATTTTGCAGAATTAAAAACATTTGTTTAAAACAGCTGATCGAGCTGACGATAAAAATGACGTCTTTGATGATTTCCGAAACCTTGTAGCGAAAATCCTAAAACAAGATATAGAAACAAATATCATTATGATAATCACATTGTCATACAGCAGGCAATGAAGTTCCGGCTACCGCTTGGCAAACAGACCGATTTCTTTGCTTACCTTAAAAGATCCTCCTTCTTCCACCAGCCCATCGTGGTCGGGATCGAGCTGCGAATGCTTGTACAGGGCCGCGATCAGTCGTTCCACGTACGGCTTGAAATGCGCCGTAAGCAGATAATTGTTCCGATGGTACAGATCCTCGCTCAGCCGGTACCACATGTTGAAGGTAATCTCGGCCACCTCGTAGTCGTAGTGTCCGACGCAGTTCAACACGAGATCGAGCGATTTGACCGAATAGTGTGGCGATTCTTTCTCCGAAAAGGCCACCATCCGCACCAAATTGCTCTCCACCAGCACCGTGAATAGGCGGCAGAAGTTCATCGACTTATCCAGGTCCTCGGACGTTACGGACGCATTGTACGCCTCCTCCAGACAGAGGATCCCGTTGAACAGTTTCTCGTCCAGCTCACCGAGCGTTTCGTTCAGCTCCATCAGGTGCAGCAGGGAACACAGACTATCCGTCGCTAGTTCGTGCAGATCTGGGCTAGTGTTGGCGTTGCTAAGCAGCTGGAAACAGTACACTATGATCATGCTATCGCGGATCTCGGGCAGTTTGAATGCGCTGATCTGCACCCAGGACGTGAAGCACTTGAGGATCTTGGCGCGCAGCAGCTCGCTTTCGTTGCCGTTCATCAGGCACATGGTCAGGTACTCGCCGACGAGCGTCGAGTCCGATTCCAGCTCGAGCAGTATCTCTTTCCGTCGGTTGGCGCCGAGCCGTAGGTGCCGCGAGTTCACTTCCTCCGGGATGAGCGTGAGGAGCTCGATCAGCGCGTACATCATGTGCTGGTTGTTGGAGAAACGCTCTAGCAGCGTGGCGACCGGTTTACGCCAGGAGGACATGAGCAGCGCCAGGTCGGCGAGGGCCAGCGAGAGCTGCGTCACGATGACCGATTTCGTTTCCAGCGTTATGTGGCTGATGTGCTCCAGTAGCGACTGCCGAAGGGATTCGTGAGCGGTTACCGGCAGCTCGTGGAAGCTGTTCTGTATCTTGTTTCGCATGGTCTGCGCGGCGAATGTGCAGGAGTTGAGGTCATGTTTTTGCTGTAGCAGCTCGTCCGCAATCCGCCAAGAATGGATCTACAAAGAGAGCGGAAACAGAAAAAACCATAGTGAAACTAAGCCCAAATACAACAACAAAATGATCGAATGTTCGCGTCACAATTGCGACCCCGGAATACAACTAAAACACGAAACGGGTCGATGCACCAGGATGATGCCTTCCGACGCTGAGTCATGCACATAATCCCCGTTTTGCGTTCGCAAAATGCGTTTTATGTTCCGTTTTCGTCCAAAAGCAAATTCATCTACACAACTACCGTTGCGAGCGACGAGAAATGTTCCAGAACAAACCGTTCTTTGAGGTTATGATGCTGATTGTGTGCGAGAGTGGGACAGAGAGCGTTTTCTTGGTGGAAACCTTCTTCGGACGGCATCTGGGAGGTTGCGTTTTCCCCGGTAATAATGGAGAAATAAAAAACGTGCGCCGAGATTAGAATGCGCCACCTACCGATTTTTGAAACTCTTCCAGCCACTTGGAGGCTTTCTCCTTTTCCACATTATTCGGATCGTTGTACAGGGTGAAAACGCCTTGCAGAACCGCCTCGGCAGTCGGTGGCTCCATTTCGATGCAGCGAACGAACAAAACGAGCGTTTCACGTCTTCGACGGCACTTGCGCACGGGTGAGAGCGGGTCAGCAGTCGGTAACTTCACGTCAAATCAACACCACCTCAAGCGCTTGCCTCTCTCGCTCACGCGCGCCTTCCTTTGCTGCTGCGAACGGAGCACTTCTTCCTTATTCCGGGCCAGCAAATGCAGTAAATCCGGAAGCTTCAATGTAGCGGTCGTCAAGGCCGAGCTTTTCTATTTTCTTGCACGATAAACGTTTCGCACGATTAGGCGATACATTTCTAATTCAATTCAATACACCAAATCTCTCTTTTCCCAGATTTTCAACTGATCTCGATGCTTTTCGTTCGTCCACTGACAGCTGCTTTGACATCTCATCGCCTAGTGTCAAATTGGTCCGGCCTGCACCCAGTAAGTTCGTTCCGTTCAGAGCACAAGGAACGATGTACTTAGTTCCTAAAATGTCTTTTCTGCCAAACAATTCTAAAATTAATGAGGTTTTAAACAAATTTAACGCCAAATTCGCTTGTTTTACCCTGTTAAATAGGGATGATAATAAGCTAGACATAAAAAAATATTCTGGTAGTAAATAAACAGTCCGATAAATTAAGAGACGTCAGATTTACTTGATGTGTTGCATATTGGCCACCTAATTGGTCAAAATTCAAGGAAGCACTCCTACTGAAAGTCAAACTTTGGATGCAGTTGTTGCATTCCAATTATAATAAATTTATCTTTTTGCATACAATACCCATGAAATATCAATGAGATGGAGAACAAAAATTAGAATCGCTACCGTTTAACACCACCTTAACATTCATTTGAAAAGTTGTCAGCGACATCTGGTGTAAACAATAAAAACCTAAATTGCATACATTCGGGGGTTTAATTAATCATAAGCTATTTTTCAAATAAACAGTTGATCTACCTTTAACATTCCGAGGGTTAAAATTTTAACGAAATTGGTGTCACATTAAAATCCTTCGTTTTATAAAACGTTCAATAAAACTTACAGTGCGGTGTAGAAAGGACGAAAAGCCGAAAACTGAATGTAATCTTTATGCCAAGAAATATTAAGCCCACTGTAAATGTTATGTTCTTTCTTTCCAATTAATAAACCACTATGCGTTTTGCTTCTTTTCCAAACTTTACTTTTCCGAAAAAATGTACAATGTCCGATTCGATTTCTTACGAAAGAACTCCTTAAGCTACCATACTAGCAGATCGCGTTCTAATGTGGACTGCCCCCAGTCCGGTCCGGATTGTGCGAGATGCCGGGTGTGTTACTTTACCGACTTATTCTATAGGAACGTCGTGCATCGACCGAACTGACACTCCGAAATTTTAAATTACAAAAAAAGAAAGCCGAACATCGAGACACAACGCGTGATCTTACGCACTAAAGTCGGGGTTTGTTAGTGCCCCAGGAATGGCTGTACTGGTGTCTCTCGGCTGCTGCGCTTACTGTAAAGCCTTTATACAAACTCGACTATCGGTCTAGTGGGAGCACCACCAGGACACCGTCGCTGGAATGGAATGTTCCCGTGTATGTACAAAACGGTTAAAAAGTTAGAAAAGGCACACTTAAACTAAGAAGCGCAGCCGGCTGTAGGGGCCGGCAGACGCGATGAGCCGCTCAAATGCTGAGCGATGGCCGCTTCTTCCGTTCGCCCTTGCTGTTTTTGCCGAAGATGTTGCCGAGCGCCTTCGAGACGCTGTTGACGCCGAGCTTCCGCCGCAGTGGCAGGGCCCGGAACAGCTGGGTGGAGCGCGCTTCCCGGATGAGCGAGTGGAAGGCGAGGGACACGCCGGCAAAGTTTTCCGCCGCCGACACCTCGTAGAATTGGCACGAGTACCGAAACGACAGTTCCTGCCCGTCGTTCACCGAGATTTCCCTACGAAGAGTAAGAGGAATAAAAAAAGTCATTTGTTAAATTGATGTATCATTTGGCAAGGGAAGCGTTTGAGCTGGAGCGTTTCAAGTGTAACCTACCTCGCGTGGTCGAGATCGCTCTTGTTGCCCAGCAGGAGCAGCGTGTAGTAGGAGGGTAGCTTCAGTTTGGTCAGCTGCTGAAGGTAGTCGGCCGCGTCCTCGAAGCTCGCCTTATCACAGATCGAGTAGACGACGACGAACGCGTCGCCCCACCGCAGATGTTCGTACAGGCAGCCGCGTTTCTGGAAGCACAGCAGTCATCGGAACCATAAGAACCTCATGCAGGAAGAATGTTGGGTTTTTTTAAATTACTTTACTCACATCACATCGCGACGTGTCCATGATTTCCACCTCGGTCGTAATGTTGTCGTAGGTGACGCTATGCCGGTAGAGAAAATCTGCAAGTGAAAAACATAAGGACGGCCGCGTGTTATTGTCGTGTATGCCCCTTTGCGCCAAGGGTTCAAGGCGGCGCATCCTTCCTCTGGCTACTTACCCCGCGAGGAGCTGTACTCGCCGATGTAACGCTTCGTGAGATAACGCACCGTGACGGCTGTGGAATGTGGAAAAAGGGTAGTCATTAGTGCCCATACTCTCATAAGCACCTTCCCAATCTCTTCACCCACAACCCGCGTGTGATATCGACCATCCCTCGGTTCTGTGTGTGTGTGTGTCTGGTGGCCTTCGCGAGCGAAGGAAATCGAATGGACGGATGGAAAGCGATGGAAGGAACCTGCAGGTCCATCTTGAGCCGAGCACGTCCACCGCTGACGGATCGCTGAACAGCTTCCCAACTAAGGACTGAAGAACCGGCGGAGCAGAATTGTGAAATGGTTCTGGGGGGGGAAAAAATGGAAACACCTATCTCGCTCTATCGCTCCCGCGAACCCACCCGGGTCGTTGGAGCGCACCGTTTTTTTTATTTGGTCCGGTTTCGGGACGACAACTTGACGTTTATGGACGACAGTGACGCTCGTGGCGCAATAAGAAGCCCACCCGATTTCGAAGCCTGACCATATATACGTACTGAAGCTGGAGTGCGGCCTGAAAGTGAACGGACGAGGAAAGCCGGGGCTCTTGGTTCTAAATCTGCAGGTAGATTCCGCTCGGGGGACAGGATTTCCTTTTTAAGAAGGAGCGCGGGCGCGCGTGTGTGTATTTGCCGTCGATTCTTGATTGATTTTTCTTCAACGTGTCCAGGATGACGCATGTCGAATGGACGGATTTGGGCGTGCGGTGTAATGAGATAAATCGTAGGAAAGCCACAGATTTCGACATTACTGCTGCCGCTTGGGATTGTCGCGCAAGAATGGAGTATTTTATTGAAATAGTAAAGCATAAGCATTTTCATTTTTCTGATGGATGTAAAATATAATTTTACAAAAAAAAAAAAAAAAAAAAACCAAACAGCACAGCAAGATTATTTGGTTTACTCCTTGGCAACTGACCTTTTTTGGTTTATGTTGAGTCACAGATTTTGAGGCAAGTTGTTCCGTGTTAGTGAGTTTATTATCTTTCATTCGTAATAAAGATATAAACAAACTCAGTGTATTGAGACAAAAACTCACTCTGCATAATTGCTGAAGTTCATTTAGCAATTCATAAACTGATTTAATTGTCCTGACAAAAACTCAATCGTGACTGAAGCAAAAATCCCAGTGAAACTAGCTATTCTAACGATGAATTGTTAAACACGGACACACAAATTTAACCTTTTTGATTTTGCCCTTAAATAACTACTAAATTCTCTAAATCTTTATAAGTGAACCGATTCTCACAAGTAGAAGGAACCCAAAAAACTACAATTTAAAAAAAAATCTAAACCCCTTAGCCTTTTTCCTGTATCTTCGATAAAAGCTACAATCTAACATGACCATCCAAGACCTTATTACAAAAATAATGGAATAACTATCTTTCCTCCAAGTTGCTTCGAAATAAATAGGAAATTAAAGCACAAATACAAATGTATGTCATGTTTACTTCCACCTTGGAATGATTGCAACAATCAACGACCGCCTGTCATGTCAACTTGTAACCTTTTCAACTGTTTCAACCCTCTGTTGAATATTGAACGGAATAGTGCTGTGTGCATTGTCATTGTGTTGGTCCTCATGTAAGCATTCTTTCCATGTTCGTTCTCCATACAAAGATGATACAGAAGCTCGGAGCATATTTTTCAAGCATTAAACAATTAAAAAAAAAAAAACAATGTTATCCACTGCCATTTTCATTTAGAAAGATCCCTGCTCATTTTCCCGGCGCACGGGAGTTGTATAACAAGTCCCTGCAAGGCAATGCGCAGGTAAATCATCTATTCATCAGGCAGCATGCGAAGATCGCTGCAGGGTGATGCATTATGCGAGGTATAAATGTTCGTCCTGTTCCTTTTTTTCACTTTACAAATTTTACCCACGATTCCCTACCGACAGCCGCGACGCCGGCGGCCGTTAAGACGTTTCTCCTCTGGTCCCGCGCTCCTCCTTTGGGCCCCCCCTTTATTTCATCGAATGGGGATTCGCAGCCATAATGCAACGACTGTATACATAATTTGTAACAGTTTGACTTTCGTGAACTAACTGCACTGGCAGCGAATCGCACGTCATTTATCTCGCCATTGTTGTTTGTGCGAACGACGGGATGCTGCAGCCCGAAAGAAATGTGCGCGCGCGCGCGCACCCAAGACGGTTGCTTGTTTTCGTTGCGATGAAAGAAAAATCTCCAAGATCTCTTTATTATCGAAAAATATAATATAATGAAGGACGGTGTGGTCCGCGTGGAAAGCCGGGAACCTCCCTCCCGCTTCTTCCCGTTCGCCGTTGGATGGGTTTTTAAAAATGGATGAAATGTGGAGAAAAATAAGGTCTCACGAAACAGAGATACAGACAAAAAAAAAACACCCTAGGTAATCGCATACGACCCATCGATGCATTTCCTTTAGAGTGTTTTGTGTGGTGTGAGATCGCCTTGTTTTCCTCTTTTTGTTGCTGTCTCCATTCTCTCTTAAGATTCGAACGAAATCGCCTCGAAATGATCGTCGTTTCGCCGTATATGTAGGTCGAAGTTGAACGAAACACATTGAATTCCGGGGCCCATCGTGCGTCCACCCGCACCTTCCACCAAGCCGTCCCCCCCCCACCCCCCAATTCCCTTCTCCACCTTGCACAGGAATTATTAATTACGATTTATCACGCTTCAATAATCGATCGTCGGCCGGACAAAATGGCAGCGGGGTAAACCGTGGGACTCCATCCAGCAGGTTCGCGTTTTCACCATCGATCGCCCGATAAAGATAGCGCTCGATAGTGTCAGCGGCGGTGCGTCGTTCGACGGAAAGTGACCGCTCCGGTGTGGAGCACCGCCTTTTGGCTGCGTCGGAGAATGGCATGTCTGTTTTTTTTTCTTTTTCGGTTTTTCGTCTGCGTCCGCACGTGACTTCAAATGCGGTACGGTATGTAAAGTGGGTGCAGTCGGTTCTCCGCCATAGTCCTGTCCAAGGTGCTGCCCAAGTATAGGTCAATTAATGAAAAAAAAAAACAAATCATTTCATTACCCAGACCTAACGTGTTTGCAAAGGCACGTATTCGAAGCTTGGCACGGGCGACATGCCATGCGTATTGATGCGGGGCTTATGTTCGGGAGGGTTTCAAACCTTGAACTAATAAAAATGGCATCACATTATTTATTCTGCAGTGTTTTTGTTTGAGTGGCATCCTAGAGAGCCGACAAAGTCTCGAACAACCGTTGCAAAACCTATGTGCATGAAAAGATTTGTAAAATATGCAATTTAAAATATGATTTAAAAATGACGTTATACACAATACAATATTATCGATGCAAACATATTGTTTATGTAAGCATAAAGTTGAAATATCTGAGCAACCAAACAATAAGAAAAGAAAATAACTGACATGCGATACAAATTTGTTGCTAAATCTATTCAAAATAATTTGCCTTGTCTTTGTAGGGAACTTAATGATCACCATAAGAACTATTGGAATAATTGAGTTCGAGTTGAAAGGTTTTCATTGGTACCATTTTTAAGTAACTGATGTCTTCAATAAACTTCTGACCAGGGTTGTTTAATAAACGGTTACGAGTGTACAATCTACTTCTACGGCCAGCGAAAGTTTTCTGCACGGAATGATGTACCATAAATCCGAACGATAGCGAGTCGACTGGTACTGCCAACACTGTCTTTACTCGAGTACGAACTCACACTCCGGCTGCTTATCGAATCGTTTTCGATTCCCTGTTTTTTCCGATTCCCTCCAGCGACCCTGCCCCAAGCTCTGGCCTTCGTCTATCGCGCGTAATTAGGTTATTACAATTTTAGTACCACAGATTTAATCTCTCGCTCTTTGAAATGGGGTGCAGACCCGGCACCGTCCGTACATCTTCGTAGCGACCGGCGGGTCCGGGTTAAAAATGTGCCGGCCGGGCGAATCTGGGTTGACAAGTGACCGACAGAAGACCTAGACCTAGGGCCCCCGCGGATGGCTGAAATAGGCTAATCGATTTCTCTAATGTCCAGGCCGATGAGCTGGCAACAGCGTGTCAGTCCGGTCACACCGCGGCAAAAGGTTCACACGGGTCCAGTCAGTCGAGTCCTCTCGGGCTCGGGGGATTTCCCCGTGTGCGCCCGCGCATGGATGGGCATGGAAAATAACAATAACCGTAACAATCGGCGTTAAACCTGACGGCTTTCCTCAGCGGTGCGGTGACCACCACCTGACTTGCACCTATATGACCGTAGGCGGCGGAGATCCTCCCGGCCGAACGTTGCCGTTGCTTACCTGATTTGCCCACTTTGGAGCTTCCAATGACGACCACTTTGAGCTTGTTTAGATTCGTCATTCCTTCGGTTGTTGGTTTTTACTTCCCTCCCTTTGAGTGCTCCCTTGTGAATTTCAATTAGGCTACCGCAGTGGAGGGCAGATTTTGGGCGCGAGTTCGCAAACGGTTCGCCTTTTCAGCGAGCGAGCCAAGTTGCACTGCACGTGTTGTGTCCTTCCAAATTTTCCTCACTCAACTGGCTACGCTGGAATCGCTTGCTCTTAGACGCTCACTGTCTGCAAAGGGCACCGGGTGTGTTGGATGGACGTTTTTTTTGTTGTTGTCTTTTGCGTTCTTCTGCGGACGGACCGACCTCCTTCTCACGGGGCCAGCAGCACAGGCCAGGACGCCGGACGGACGTGCTCCGGGATGGTAGAAATCGGTGACGGTAGGTATGCTTTCGTTGTTGTTGCTGCGGTTGCTGCTGTTGCTGCTGTTGCTGCCGTTTGCCTGTACACGATCATTCTGGCCGCAGTGGTTCCGCAGTCGCTGCAGCTGGCGATGGCAAACTCGAACTTCTGCACACACACAAAAAAAAAGGTGGCCAACGGTAGCAGCAAGCTGTCGGTCGTACGTATCGGGATCTGCTTGCGATGGCGAAGGGGGGATCCACTTGTCCCGGCCTGGGAGGGGAGAAGGGATCGTTTTATGCCGTTTCCCTTTTAATGAGGCACATCCGATGTGCTGGCCCACCGATAGAACCTTTGGGGGAACTAGATAAGCGCAATGGAAGAAAGAAAACGAAACAAGAAATCAGAACATCGCTCAAATGACGTCGCAACAGTAAGTCATGTGTTTATTTAGATATATGCAAAAACTCTTGTACTGAAGTTTTGAGAAGACAAAAGAAAAACATAAATGAGACACGAAAATGTAAAGCAACTAAACACCTGGAAGCGCACAACTAAACGGGGAATGCGATAGGGTAGCATCTGCCGGGAGGAAGTCCTAATGTTTGCGGTGATTGCAACCGCCCGATCGTACCTACACCCTCCCATCAGCTACACACACACACACACTGCTGGAAGACTGCACGTTTTAGACGATCGATAGTGAGCCGATAGGGCAGCAGCATAAATAATGGTGCTGCGCAAAGTGTAACATATTTTAATTAGAGTGAATTCAATTCCCATTTTCGCTTCGTATCGCTCGTCTCGTTTTTTTTTGTTTGATTCACCCTTTCCTCTCGTTTCTCGCCCGATGTCGATTGAGAACTGCTCCGGACGAAGGGTTTTCCGCTCCGCCTGCCCTTGATCGGTTTTGGTTCCCGCTGTCGGAATGAGATAGGTTAAAAATAGTTGCAGTTCCGGGGAATTGAGATGACACTGGCCCGGAGAGTCTGGTCGTCTAGTCTTGGCCGTCGTCTCCGTTTCGCCACGTTGCGTTGGTTTTGCGAACGTTCGTTCGTTTCGTTACGTTTCCTTACCCCCCCCCCCCCCCCCCCCCCCGCCGGCCATTTGGCCTGATTTTGCACCGAACCATCCCTGAACTGGAACGCGGTACGTTCGGGGAGGTTGCGCGCGGTTCACCGGCAAAAAACCGGCGGTGTGTTCGATGCAAAATTTCTGCATAATTTTAATAGATGCGATTGTAAATCTAAATAGCAACAAACAACACACACACACACGGCGCAATCGTGTGCACCGGGAAACGGAGGGAACAAGATTTACTACGCTCGAAAATGACGCGCCCGCGTTGCGCGCTTGGGATCTCTTGGCATTTTCCCTCGCGGCTGGGGTTTGGGCGTTTGGGTACATCTTTATGTTTTCTGCACCTCGCCCCGATCACCGCCTGTCGGAAACGGGGCGAGCCGGCACGGTTAAGGAACGCCGTCCGGGGTGCGCGATGGAATTTGTAGCCAACCGTGTTCGCTGCGTTCGTGTCGTTGCAAGGGCAGCCGATGCTTGTAGCTATGTCGTTGGTTGCCCCAGGGAACATTCGACGAACGAACTTAACGAACGACAGGAGCTACAAGTCAGCACTCAACGTGCGGAAAGGAAATGCGGCAACTCGAGGCATGAAGAGGTAATTTCAAGCATCTTTAGGTATTCGGCAAAGAATGAACTCGTTATCGGTGGCCGAGGATCTTAATTTCACAAGGTCAACAAAGATCAAATTGTTGAACTTTATCCGATAGGTATGTGCGGTCAGCGAAGCAATAGTATAATCTCATTAATTTTTAAAACTATTTGCAACGATACATACTTTAAATTTAAGCGATCAATTTCACCTAGATTACCGTTTAACATAGTAAATTTGAATTCGTTCTTGGAAGCAAAAATATTCAAAGATGCAATGCTTGAATTCGTGAATGGCTGATAAACAGACAATCGCATATGATCATAATGTATAAATAATTTGTTTGCATGTCCGACAGATTCAGTTCAAATAAGAAATATCATAATATTCAAAGTAGATCGGAAAATGGAATAGGCTAATTAAAAAAAAAAAGGCAAATGAAACTGGGAATCACCTAAAATAAGAAAGCCCAAACAAACCTCAAACTGATTTAATTTTGTTTTTAGTTCAAAATTCCCAGTTGCTCCTAATTCGTGTTTCACCAAAAGTAAGTTTTTCATCGTTTTCTATGATTTACGATTGGCCTTAATGAGCATAATGATTAAAGTTCGGAAAAAAATAAATTAAGAAAAGTTACTTACTAAGTAAAGGAGAAAACATTTTACTCCATTTTTTACTGCTGGCCAAATATGGGAAAAATATTAATCGAATCATCGTTTATGAGTGACAAAAAATAACAAAAGCTCATGTTAATGCGACTTCTCTGACGCCGGAACAACGTTAATAGCATTTACCCGTCATTATTCAATACTTTTATCATGATCATTACCGTCATTATGAAAGCTACCGGTATTTCGAGCCGAGCCGATGTCGGTGGGATCTCATCATCATGTGATATAACAGTAAAACGATAAACAACAACCGTACACGGCAGATAATCGACTCCCAGTACATGTTATTGTTATTATGTGGGAAAGCTATTACCCGGTGCAGTATCGTTCGGGGAGTGAGAAAAAGGAAAAATCGCGCGATGAAAAATGAACATCGCTACTTTGAAGCGCCGTCATCTTCGAGGACGGTTTGATTTTAACATTCTGTTTGCTCGTGGCCAGCGAGATCGCGAGCGGACCACTCCTGGTGGACCAATGTGAAATATTTATTTTATTTTATATCATCTTACATACTTCCTCTCGAAATCCCATAACGCAAGCAGCCGCACCCGTGCAGGCCGGTGAGTCTGGCACAGATTGGCGGTGCTATCGTCGACGAGCAGCGGAAGATAATCGAAAGCCCATTCCAGGCATCAATTGGGAGACATTCTCGGACCGGCACGCACTATGGATCTCTGTAGGGCAATGCGTAAGAAACAGCTGGCAGAGATTTTACCTTTGCATATACAATAAATTTTAACGTTTGCAATTGTACAAACAAATTGTGATGTTTCAGTTTATCATAATAAAAAAAGTTGGTGTCATGACGACCTGCTGATATTTTAATTAATAATTACCAGCAAGATATTTTTCAACACAAACAACACAACGAACAACGTAACAACCACTTGGATTTTGAATAACTAAATATATTTTTTAAATTACAAAAAAAATCGATTGCCTACACCTTTTGCCCGCAGGTTTGCCTATCCCTCGCCTACCGTGCGGGGCTTCGTCCGATCTGGCGTGTTTTCGATTACAAACGACTCCCATTAACTTGTTTCGCGCTGGTGTCGGCGGCAGCCAAATGTCCGTCCGACGGCGTGTGTATGTGTGTGTGTGCGTGTGAAGTACAAAACGCTCGAAAATTGTACTCCTGTCACCCACTGAAAGGAGTGCTACCGTCGCCGCGCTGGCGTTGATGGCCATCATTGGCCGCAAACAGGAACCGTCGTTGGTTCGCGAAAGATAGGCGCGTTGTCGGTTTAACCGGGATCGTGAATGCCTTCGTTGAACCAAAAAAAGATTAAGAAAAAAAAACGCCAACAGAAAACGCGCAATCGCAGGTTGGGGCGCGATAAATGATAAATAAGACGCGAAAGGGTAATATAAAACGGAATGAAAATGGCCCCGACGAAATGAGATTATTATTGAATTACCCGAAAACCGTTCATTAATCGTAATGGAAATTGAAAATAAAAGCCATCAGTTTATGCCATCATCATGCCAGCGGCCGTAGGCACCATTGGGCTGTTTGATGGTGTTGCCGAAGCGACGTAATCACGCCACATGCCTTTGCGTCGGTTTAGCCGCCCGGAGATCGCTGGAGGTGGAGTTTATGTTGTAGGCTTACACCGGGTTGACTCGTGGAAAAAAAGAAGGTAAATTTGAGCCAGCGTGAAAAATCACCAATCGTAAAAGTGAAGCATTTTGCATCAGTGCGTTACATTTATCACACGGGCGGTGAAATATAGTCAACCAGCTAGTTTCATCGATTTTCTCCCGGCACATCAATAATCCACAGTGCGCCGCCCGTGCGGCACAAATTGCTGCAAAACGGGTGGAATTGTTTCAACAGTTATTAGTTCCGACCATAATTGTTTCGTTAACGGCGATCTCACCATATCAACGAGTAATTTAGTTGTCATGAAGCTGCTTAAATGGCGAGAAAGTTAAGACAATAAAATCCATTTCTGGCACGTTGAATTTCGTAACGGACATATCAGTGTCGGCAATTTGCCAGACCTAATGAATGAAGTACCGAACAGAGAGCTCGAGATAATCGAAAATAAGGTTTACGATTTTGGAATATTAAAAAAATAAAATACTTTCACATAATACTGACAAAACATGCTGGATTAATATGATGCAGATAATCCCTAAATGGCTTTCGGAAGACTAACAACAATTGACGAATTTTCAAATGCTTTTTGCTGTTAAACTAACCATCGTTGCAAGAACAACAACATATTCGAAATTAACGAGTACTCGTGCAGAGAAGGACTGCAAAGCTCCGCAAGTCCATTAAAAAAAAAAAAGATGAAGTCAAGCGTCCCCAAGAGGTCCAAAGTGTCGCAAGTGGTAACAAGAACTGCACCCAGAATACTGGTGCCATTTGCGATCATATTTTCGATAAACAACCTGCAATGGCAACAAGGACGCTGTAAATTTGAACGTAAAATTATCCTTCCACCAGCCTGCCATTTGTTATGTCGCGGTGCGCTGAAACGAGCCTCCACAAGAAAAAAAAGGATGAACTCAAAAACGTTTGCCTTCGATTACGAGCATCGATAAGGGGAACAAACTTCCTACGCTCGAGCCGGGCACCTTTCTTGCCGTTGATCGGTTTTCATTTGAGCGAACGTGCGCCGCATTTTTTTTGGGACTCGAAGATGCCACTCTTACGGTGCGAATAAATAACTCTTTGACATTTATTTATGTTCTGTATCGAGCCACGGAGGCCGTTCTTGCGGCAGCATTCCTCGACGGTTCGTTCCGGTCGGAAGATTCCGATTTTGATCCTTCTTTTTACTCCTCGCGAGCGTTCCTCGCAGCGGGTCAACATTAAGGAGCGTAATTTATGTGAGCGCTAAACTCAGCTGGAGGACGATTTCGGGGTGGGTAGTTTAAATTTGAAATTTCTCCAATCACGATCTAGATGAGCAGCACCGTTTTTCCCCGCTTCGCAATATCTCATGCCACGGGGATGGTCTGGTACTTTCTATTGATCGCGAATGGTTTATGGGTTCGCTCGTTGAAAGTTCAGCCCGCCGTCCAAGTGACGAAGATTGGTGTTTTCTCTTCCCTTCGATGCGGGGAAGCCTGCCCGCGCCGGAACTGATTGACTGGCCGATGGTCGACGGTGCCGGACGGTGCGGATTGGATGGCTTTTATGCAAAAGCCGCGCTGCTATCGTTTCCCGGTTGTCCTGGGCCCTCTCTTGGACCGGGCGACCAGCAACATAATGCAATTCCGTATTGTGCCGCCGGCAAACCGGTAGAACGCTAAATTATTGGGCGTTTATGACGGCGGCCCTGTTTCCGCCACCGGATGGGGGATTAGCTTTACAGTAATGAGCGCAAATTGTTTCGCATTGAGACATTTTAACCGTAGATTGTATGTGTGTGTGTTTTTTTTTAAATTTTAATGCAAGTTTGTCATGGCAATTTAAAAAAAAAATGGAACAAATTATTTGCTTGAACAAGGAATATTTTTAAAATTTCACAGTAAATACTGAATGCCATTTGAAGCTGCAGAATCTGGTTTAATTAAGCATAACTAACCTCCAAAATATTACTTAAACAAAACCGGCAAATGTTTGACGCACCACTGCTAAGGGTGCATATTTATATTGCAACTATTTCGGCACGCTGAATCTTGCACTGAACTCAATCGAATTTCAGCCGAGACGCCGAGCCCTCCTTGCATCATTAGGCACTGCACTCCATCCTGTGCACCCCTCCTGCTACGTTCTACCAATGTTGCATCCGACACTGTACTTTCCGCCGCGACGCACATTACCTTTCACACGCGAGCCACCCCTTGCTGCCCTGGAAGCGTTAGACACCGGCGCCACCATTGCACCAGCCCCCGGGCCTTGCGCTATAAATAGTCTCTAACGGCCGGCAGTTCAGTGGTGCCTGGTGGAGCGGTGGGCGGGAGGGAGCGGTTAGTTAGTGTGTGTGTGTGTGTACATGTACATTCGCTTCGATAAATATGCTAAATCAAAACGAAACCCAGCGGAGCCGACCATCGTGAAGCGGCGACAAATCTACTGCAAGCCGCGGTAATCGCACAACCACCCAGCCCAACCCCCGTTCGTCGCTTTGCCGGGCGCACAAATCTCCCGTTCGGCATGGCGCCACCCGCCGGCCTCCCCGCACCGGGACGCCACCGTCGCCGCGATTGAGTTGTAGGAGTGCATAATTTGCAAATTGAGCGTAATATTTTGCGATAAATCATAGCATTTTTCGAGGCCCCTAATCACCTCCTCCTTCCCCCCCGGGCTACCTTCCTCCTTCTCCTACACTTTCGCAAAACCGGCGGGGGGTCCATCAACGGACAGATTCGCAAACGGCCTCACGCAACCCTCCTGTCTACACCTCGTTTTTTCGTCGATTTCGTACTAACCGTGCTGGCAAATATTGGGCCTAGGATTTGTTGCTTTTTTCGATCAAGACCCACGCGCAAGCGTCCGTTGTCTACCGTCGTCCGAGATTCAATCGCTCCTGGGTGGATCGATCCACCTCCCCCCCCCCGCCCCTTCTTCTTTCAGTACCGGGATTGAAACCGCGGCGACTTCGCCATGCCGCAATCGAGAGTGCCTTTGTTTGGAGCCCTGACCGGCGAGATAGGAGCGCGGCTAGGTGGTCAATTTATTATGCGCTCCCTTCGATTTCGATTTCCCCAGCGAAAAACAACAAGAAAATGGAGCATTGTCCGTGGCGGAGCGGTGGCCCTTCGGTGCAGCCGGATGGTGTGACTCACCCGAACGCGACCCAGGTTTCGGGGTTCGGGTTTCGCTCGACGGGTGCAGCTTGGTCGTTGCATTTTATAATTTGTTTGCTGAGTGCGGTGTGTCGTTGCTTGGGACATTTGCACTGCGGATGCAAGATTCGGTGGACCCCGGACGGTTCGGAGGCTGGTGTATCGTTAATTTCAGTTTTATGCTCCATTCGCCTGGGTAACAATTTAAGCAGCTACAATGCAATTGAAGCGGACATTTTGGATGGGATGGTTTCTTTCTCTTTCTCTCCGGTATTGTTTCCCTTCCACCTTTCAGGTGGCTAGACAAAAAAACAAAACAAATCTTATGTCTGCGAAATCGAACGGAGCTCGTTTGCTTTCAATATTTCTCCCGTCGAAAAACTGGGTGGCCTCATACCGTCCAAATATTACAACCCCGGAAAGGACTTCCCCGCCAACTGGGCTGGCATGGGTTTTTAATGAGCTTTTCCTTTTCCGATTTGGCAGGCAGCCATCGAGGTAGCGCACGGTACAGTTTTCCACCGGCCAATCAGGCGCGTCTCCGCCGGGCGGCAGGGCTTCGAATGGCGGTACGGCAGGTACGGAGATAAATTTACTCCGCAGTAATAATAATAAATTTCCACCAAGCTGCCAGCAGGCAGAACGGACAAATCTGTGAGGTTTCAACAAAGGTTTCCCCCTTGGGTCGCGGCGCACGCGAAGGGCGAACAAAACGGTTACGGCACGGCAATTGAAGCGGGAGCCCTTTTCGGAAGACGCGGTCGCTCGTCAGGCGGAATTAAACGGGCCAGTTTATCCCGCAGAACTGCAGGGGGCAGATTCGATTATCCGGACATTTCGCCGGCACACCGGGCTTCGCAGATCCCTTTCAGCTGATAAGCCAATTCCCAGCCCGCAGTTCGCACGAAGGGCTCAAGATGCGGAGGTTTGTGTCACGGTTCCTCCGCTAAACTGTGTCTGATGGCAGAAGAACGCCTAAGTGGGGTCTCTCCGATTACGGGAAACTGATTGCTGACGATCATCCCCGCCCCATCGGGACGGATGGACGGATGCGCAAGTCGAGCCAGATAGGATCTCTTCGCCCTTTGGAAGGGTCGTTTAGTCGTTGGAGAGGGTGTCCTTTCTTCCGGGCCCCTTTCGCTGCCAGCTTATCCGACGATGCATTTGGCCACTCGGACGCATCGTGTGCGCGGTAGTGATTGATTATTTATTTAGTGCCACCCGGGCAGCCAGATAAGCGAAGATCAGATGTCGCACAGCGGGAGCTCCTGGGAGGAATTTTCCACCTTACCCCGTGCACGTCGGAATACTTTCTCCTCACATCGTAATTGACGGATATTAATTGTGTGTTATTTAGGTTAACTACATCTAGCCGTATTTAGGTTTTAATCTGCGTGCAGCAAACATACGTGTGAAACAACTTTTTGTGTCATTTGCTTATCCTATTTGAGTCATGAGTTTGAAATTAATACCTATAGATATTTCTGAGCAGACATGGAATTCCAAAGTCCAATTTGGGACGCACGCTGGAGCCACTAATAATTCGAAACTAATTCTTTCACGCATTTTTGTAGCTAACCCCTAAAAAAGGACGAGGTGAAGAATTGCAACGGAGCCATGTATATCAACTTTAAGGACAAAACATTTTAAGTCGTAATATTTATGACAAATAGTTTAAATGCAATCGTAAAACGAGCTACACCGATTGAAACTATAAACAAAATGATAGCAAATTTTAAATTTGGAAGAGGTTTTCAAGCAAAAAGTAATCAAAACTTTTTAAGGAATGCCAAATTTGCTACAATTGAAGAACCAAAGTCAATGTCAAATTTATAGGTTTATATATACGAGTCAAAGTATCCATTCTCTACCAGGTGCATTCTTTGCCCTGTAGAACATGCGCAGTCATCGCTCCCTTCGCTCTGATTTGGCGTTAGCTCGGTGTTATATTACGCCTGTCTGTTCGCGGTTTCTAAAGTTTTTACTGACTTGGCAAAACGACCACCCTTAGGCCGCGTACAGACATTGTTTGCTTGCTTGTTTGGACGCTATCGCAAACAATTTTCTACCGAGCTGTAGTCCGGTCGATGGCGATCTCCCTGGCGTCATGTTTTGATGCAACGTTGCGCGTCCAGTGTGCAAATGGAAAGGCGAGCGCATGTATGATGGGAAGACGCAGTGCACCAAAGCGCCGGGAGACGCCGGTCGCTTACCGTTAGCAAGAAATGGAACGGTAGCCTATGACCATGTTATGATTTTCACCCTTTTTCCCACCGTTGTAGCATAAATTCCCCCTCCGAGGGTAGGGGGGCTCATTGCGCTGGCCACGTCACTCGGGCCGGAGTTTGACAAATCCGATTAATTGCCGGCGCCCGGAAAGTTACAAACGCGGACCGGTCAGCCGCGCACTATCAGCGCCATATCTCTTATCACAACACCGGCATCGGCGTGAAACGATTTTCGCCACGATCACCGACGGCATGCTCCGGTTTCCCCGGCGAGACCATTTCATCATCCCCACCTCCTTCTGGGCGGGCGGACTATAATTAATCGCATCGATGCAAACTATATTAAATAGTTTAAAAATAAGAAAATTGCACAACCGTTTCCGCTGCGGGGCCCACCGGGGTCGCCCCGAAAGGGGGGGCCAGAAACGGCCCACTCAGCGGGAAACGCCTTTCGGGGTCCGCCTACCACCGGAGGGCACAGGTGAAAAGGGAGCAAAAGGAAAAGATAAGCAGAAAAAAAACGGCCATCACGGAGTGGCACGTGCGCAAGCGCCTTGCGTATTCCGGTGGCGTGCGGGTTATGCGGGAAACCGGGAGAAAACAAAAAAGAAAACGAAAAGGAGAGAAAAGAAACGCAAGTAAACAGCGCGGCGGTCGCGGTTACGATCGATTGGGAAAACATTTACTAGCAGAGGGTGCGCTAAGAGTGCGAAAACGTTCAGTTAAAAGCAACAGTGGAAATGAAAACAAATCTTCCGCAAGCGTTTGGTAGTGGAGACAAAAAAACACACACACACACACATATATACACCCAGCGAACTGGCTCACATTTGAACAACAAAGTTGAAACGCAGCGAAAACCCACTACGAAACAGATTATTACCGACAATCCCTTCGAGCCTGGGTCTCTCGGAAATGTTCATTGGTGGCATTTGATTTGTGGCCGGTTGAAACGCTGAAAGTCACAGCACAACAACAACCAGAGAAAGAAAAAAAAACTAAAATAACGACCCGCGTTTTCCCTTTTCTTTCGTTTCCCGCTCGGAAAGCGTTGCATGATAAACGGCTCCATCGCTTGTTTTCGACAGTTTATGAAACCAAATTGATAAATATTAGCATTAGCACGAACAGGGGGGTGGCATTTAGGCATGTGTGTGTGTGTGTGTGTGTATATACGACGACGATGTCGCCTCACGGCTGGCTCTAATTGCGCTCGCATTAGTCGGGTGAGAAAGTGATTCGAATTTGTCTCCGGTCGCTGAATCGTTGCAATTCGCAGCAGCGATTCCCACAAACCGAACCCCTTGGTGAATTGCGGCGCGGCGACAAACGGGTGGGATCAGGGTTCGACGGATTCCGCAGGACCGCAAATGGGGGGGAGGGGGGGGCTCTCTAAAAAGCCATCATAAACCATCGGCTAATCCTGCCGACAAATGGCAGCCGCAAAGCGAGAGGCCTATAAGGGTCCGTTGCAGCGACGATGCAGGGACTGATGCAATGGACGGCGTCGTCTGTGTTTGCACCGGGCAGGCGGCAGTTCACCACCCTTTTAACGGTGGCTGTAGTCGTTGCAGGGCAAAGGGAGAACTTCTTTTCCAATCATTTATTTTGTGCGATCACAAACGTAAAAGCTTCCCCAAAACAGCAGCGTCGAACGGAATAATATTTTCTGTAGTGTGGTTTTGTATCATCTTATTTTTTCCGTAGGAGGTCCGGTCTGGATTCGAACCACCGCCGTCGTGCGTCATGTTCGAGCCGACGTACGCACTCGCCTATCCCGTACCTTTACACCAACACCTTTTAAAATCATACATAAATGATTCATTAAGCTGAGAGCATCCGTCGAAGGCAAACAGAAAAACGGACCAATGCTTTGTTACGACTACCAGGCACTTTTAATAATCGTTCGACATCCCTGCCGTGACCCATTCCGACGGGTGCAACATCGAATAAAAGTTCGCGCATCAACGACGACGACGACGACGCCGGACGCGTTCAAGCGCGATCCGCATGATCCGGTGACAGGCTGCGGGCCGCGAGAAGCTTAGCGAAGGATTAGGACGATCGACGGAGTGTTTTTGAGCCGGAGATCGTCCCGGTCTTCATAGCTCTGCCAGCGGCCTCCAATGTGAGCTGCGGATTATTATTGTGGGAATCCGCCAGTCCGCCGCCAGCCGCGACTGCGTGTCTGGTGAGCCCGAGGTGCTACGGATTCATTCCGCGACCGTCCAGGTCCAGGAACTCCGGCTCCGGCCAAACCGATCGATTCGGGATTGAGACATGCATGTATCCCGTGCCGCGACCAACATGATGTAAGAAGACAGCTGCCACTCGAAGCAAAAGGGGGAAAACTTTCACCGAACGAAAGGAAAAGTTGGTGAACTTTGCGGGTGAACGCTGAGCGCGAACTGGTTACGCGATGCCCGAGAGGTTACACTGCCGCTACAGGAGAGTGAGTGTGTGAGAGAGGGAGTAGTAGAGGAGGAAGAAAATGGGGCGTTGAGGGTGCTCGGGGGGGTTTGCAAACGCGATCAGAGGGATTACCTTCCGCGCCGACGGTTAGGTTATTTATTTTTTATTGCACCCGCCTAATGAAATCGCCGTTCGTCGTTCTGCTCGGCGCAGGGGTTGATGGTTGGTTCGGTCTTTCCAGCGGAAGACGCATCTCCCACCCGTGCACGCGCATGCTCGTCTAGCTATTAGGTTTGTTTTATTTATTTGCACCCGATGCACCCAGAGGTACAGCACCCACCTGATTGCTTCTGCAAAGTTCGCGGCAATTTGACACACCATAAATTAGGGTGAACGCTCGTTCGACCCCCTATACACCCCGGCCGCCTGCCCTGGTCTCGTGTGGACCCATAATTTAAATGGCAGACGAACGGTTTGCTGGCACTACCGAGCTGCAGTCGTACGGCTCGGCCGATAGACACTTGCCGGAGCGCAGGGATGACATTTGGCAAACAGAACGTTTTGCTTTCTATTTTCCGCCACACGAAACCGAATCGATTCACCTGCGCGCTGGTGCGACATAGTTAGACGAATATCTGAGGTTTGATTTTAATGACGATTGTTACATCATGTTGGGTTGAGAAAAAACTAAGAAAATATCTTTAAATTGCACTCACATGCTCCTGGAGACTCCACAATACCAGAGGTCTAGGAAGTAATGTGAGTACAAAACAATGTAAAGCTCTAATCCAATTACTGAGTTACAGACGAAATTTTGTAGATGTTTACATGAGAATAGAATAAATCTACAGGTTGAGTCTAAACATATGTAAGGAAACTGGTTATTCGAGCTTATTACAATTGGTTGTAAGACTTCTAAAGAAAAGACGATATGTTTTAACATCGTCATTAATAAAGAATTGGATTGATCAAGCCACGATTGTGAACTTATTTTTCCGGTATATGAGCCATGGATAAACTGAAAAAACCGTTTTTTTCAATTTTTTATCCAAAATTTATTCTAGTTGAGTATTTATCAGGAAATGATGATTATAAGTCACACCACTTACCCCTTCGCAAGTTTGAGAAGGACGAAGGAATCTTAAGATATTCAATGTATATCATCAAACGAGAGGGGGAATTTTGGCATAACTCTCCAGACCATTCACATCCAACTCTGCTCCATTCGTACAACGGTCGCCATTAATTGCACAAAGAGGCATATCTCAGATTTCTCAACTAGCCAAATGGTTATTAAAAACAAAGTCTTTGCAATGAGCTTACCCCTGTTAATATTTCATCATGGTTAAGAGGACAAGCGTTCATTTTATTTGTTCCGCAAATGATTCCGCCACATCGGCATAATTTACCAAAATGAGCGTCGGGTGTTCAGTTCACTTCCGCTTCGATTTAAATTCCTTTACGACCGTTTCCGTCCGTTTTGGCGCGAAAGAAGATCCATAAACCGTCCCGCCGCGAATCAGGAAGCGGAAAGACCGCCGTGCGACGAGGAAACAGGTTATGAACGTGCGTTGCCCCCTGTATTTTTTTGTTTGTTTGCTCGAGTTTACAAGTAGCCCCTATCGAGCTCGGTCGAAACGACAAATAGACAAAGAGTTTGCTGTCAAAACAGAATCAGAACAGCAACAGAAACAAACTGGAGCTCGTAATGCCTCCAAATGCGGCGTGTCAGCAAAGTTCTTGTGGGCCGCCCCCGCGATTAATCGAGGGTGGATAGTGTTCGGGGACCGGGAAGCGTGGAATGCCGCCCGATCGATCGCCCACGGGGTCTGCACGGTGGGGGTTTCAAGTCGTAGAACTCACGTGGTGTGAGTTTTATTGGCGACCAACAGCAGCGCGTCAGGAACGATGGTAGGAGTGGAGCGGTGAGCACGCTCGAAACGGTATGCCAACCGCGCATTCGCCCACGGCGATCAGTCGGCGAGCCGATGATCCGGAGGAGGCGATCGCCGCGGATCGAAACTCGTGCTCAAGTGGTGCTTGTCCGAGAAGTATAAATAATCATCGAAAAGCGAACCACGACGGATCCGGTGCTCCCGTGCACCACCAACACCGCCGCCAGCCCAAAGGGGAAACCCGACCGTGGTGCTTCTCAGAGGGAATTTGTAACGTCAAAGCTGGCAGCGCATCGGTTGTATACACGCATCACACGCGGACTGCCCACGTTTCAAGACGCGCTCGACGCCGATCGACCCGTTGATCGAAGACGTTCATGGAAACGGGAGGCGATGGCGGAAGGTTGTGGGGGAAAAGATCATTCGTGGGGTGGCCAAGGAAAGTCACTTCTGGAAGTACGTGCCGCGTGCTTGCGGCATTTGTGGCTTTCTTCTCGTCGCTTGCGTGCGGATTGCGAGTTCCCCTCGGTCGAGCGGCACATCTCAATTTCACGCATCTCGCGCCTGTGCCTCCTCCGGTCAAGGGCTGTTTTTCCTCTTCTTTCTCCCCATGTACCACCGGGTTACACAGCATCCAGAAAAGCACCGGTAGGGTCATTTGGTAATTGGATCGAAAAACCGAACCAATGTTGAGCCACCCGAGGCTGCGAGGGTTCGTGAAGCTGTATTGCATTAAAAATTCTCAATTATCCACCCAGCAGGAACTCGCCCGCGGTATGTTTCACCGTTCTTCTGTTTCTTTGGAACAGATACTTGTCCGTGGGTAATTTTTTTAACCCTGTAGCTGCTCTTTCCCAAGATCATCTCGGTGAAAGTGGCAACTGGACGTAACGCGATGGCATTCTAGATGTGCAGGATATGATGTATCTCGCTGCTTATTTTCGTCGCTTTCAATCCGCAGCAAAGAAGTACCATTTCAATGACATCGTTGTGCGGTGTATGTAGATGGAGCCTAGACTAGACAAGATCGGTTTTTTTTGCGGGAAACAATTTGCTGCCGACATTCGAGTAGTTTAACTATGTTTAACGTTGATAAGTCGCAGAGAATTAATTTAGGAAAAAATATTCAAAAATAAACCATCCAAAGAAAATTAGTACACAGAATAACCAAGTACAATATTTTGAGTGAAACAGTAATTGTTTCCCACTAGAATTCATAGTATTCTACTTTTTTGATTGGTTATAACCATTTCAATTTCTTGACTTGCAAAGTTATCAAAATCCTCCTCAGTTATATAGCTGGTTCAAAGATTGCTTCTTCCTTTGCAAGATCAAGATCTCCTGCATCTCCCTACTATGTGACAGTTTTTTTTCTCCGATTGTCTTGGAAACCCCAAAGCTCAGCACACTTCTTACGCTGCGTCGTACCGCACGCACTCCCGGTGAGCGCGTTTCGTAGCATGTTTGGATTTGTTTCCGTTCTGTTTGCACACACTTGTCCCTTCTTTCGATCGGACGCCGCTCCGGCAAAGACCGACCGAATCCGTAATCTTGTCTTGTCGCGAGCGCACGCTCAAACGCGCAGACAAATCGCACCGATTAGCGGACACGCGGAAGGAGCGGAATCGCACGCGCCACAAGATCGCAAGACGCTCGCGATCGCTGATCGGCATCGGCCAGAGCCACCGTCTAGGCGCTAAGGAAAAACGGGCGCCCCCCCACTTGACAAACAGGCGAGCGCGCGCCGGCTGATGGTAATCGTGCGATTAAACGTGCACTCGGGCGCCCCCGTCCACAGCCGCCTGCCACCAAAAGCGCCGCCGGCACGCACTCACGGCGGTGTGGAATTTCGATTGGATATTTCCTCATATTTTCCCGAGCTCCGGTCCCGGCTGACCACGCGGCGACGGTGCGGATTCGCTGGCGCCACGTTTAGTCTCGATCTCATCCGTTTTCCGTGTCCGAGTGCACCACAAAACGGTCTGGCCGGTTGGCGACCGGCAAGTCTCCGGTTGCGCAGCTCCGGGCTGATCTGTTTGGAGCGGGTCCGGGCTAGACCAAGGGGTGGGGGGGGGGGGGGGGGACACCGTTCGGACTTGGACTTGACCTGCCACGAGGGCTTTAGTCACATGGCGTTGAAGCTTGCCAGAACGGGACGATGATTCTTAATGATCGCTTCCTTTCGTGGCGGTGGGAATTAATGGCCATTGTTCTGCGCGTTGGTCGTGGGAGGGAGGGTTCGTGTTACGCTGCCACTTTTCCGCTGTCTGGACGAGCCACAGAGCAGCTCCAATTACGGCCAAGGAAGGGTGACCGAACACGGAAATTCGTTACTACCATCCATAGTTTCTCGCTGTTGCAGAATAAGGGTTTTAAACCAAGTCCAGCAGATATTTTTTTCCGATTAATGGAATCTGCTACGAAAATAGATTATTCTATGTGTTTATGCGATGTTTTTAATCGATTTTTTTACTGTAATTTAAAAAAAAACTGTTATGAAAACTTCGTAAAGCAATATGATTGACCCTTTTCAGTAACATGAGTGAACATTGAAGCATGCAAAAAAGTGCATCACGTTCCGAGAAAAAAGAAGTCCATTGCCTCCGACTACAACAATCAACAGCACCGGAACACACATTTGCTGCAGAAGCTTCTCCGGCACGCACTTTTGGTGGTCACACGCTGACCTCCCGAGGGCAATGCAGCCGTCGGGCGGTCTTGTGTGAATCTTGTGACCTACAGAGCTACCCCACAACATGCGTTTCGAGTTCTACAGCTTAAAGTGACCAATTTTCTTTTTTGCCCCCTTTATGCCAGCCTTTTTCGGGCACAAACAGCAACAACACTACGCACTAAGGTACGACAGCCGAGGAAATGGCATTGCTACAGAGGGAGGAAAACAAACTGGGAAGCACCGAGAAAAAAACAAACAAACCCAAAGGCGCACAGGTTTTGTGTATGTGCATTTTAAACGACACATAAAAGTAAAACATCCCTTCGCCCGTCCATCAACCGTGTGTGCCGGAGCGGGGAAACAGATCCACTTCGCCTAACAACGATCCACTTAAGGGTGTCATGTGCACATCCGAGGCAGGTGATGGATTTACGGAAAATAAAAAAATGGACAGCAAAAAATTGCACCAAGTTTAACGCTCACCTCCGTTCGCTGGGTTCTTCTTTTGCTCGATTGAAACGAAAGATGATTTGAGCCGAATTGCAACGGCGTTCGATGCTTTCGATTACGTCGCGTACGTTTCTCGGTTAGCGGGTATTGAGTCACTTTTACTAGGCCATCACTTTTTTCCCTATCATCGACCCACCAGTCTGGTGCACCTGTACACTTCCCTTTCAAGTGTCCATTACTGGCACTAAGACACCGCTAGCACTAACACACTTCACACCCTGTTTGTCGCGCGAAAAACCACCGCGGTTCCTCCAGCAGGTTTTCGGTGGGTGACACGGGCCAAGAAGTTCACCTACAAACGGTGACCGAGCGGATTCCTTTCGCTAGGGGCAGGGGTTAAAATAAAACATCTCTTCACCAGCTCCACTGTGGGCCGTTCCGCACCGTCGCTGGAATCGGAAGCTGCATCGGAAGCAAAACACACTGCACACTGCCTCGATCACTCTTCGAGCCGCGTTTAGGGTTTCCGCTTTGTGAGTCGGTGGGCTTGCGTTTCGCTCGGCGTTTTTACGATTCGAACTCCGGCCCGGGGGGAAAAGGGACACCGAAGAAAACGCGCCCAGCTAGATCGACGGACAGCGCTAAACTGAACCCTAGACGCGATCGCGGACACGGTGCCTGCGACGCGATCCTCGCACGGTTGACAGGAGAAAATCGCGAGAGTGGGAGCCAACGCGCTCCGTGAGAGATCTAGAGGCGCAAACGAAAGGTTGGTCCGTAAAAATGGATACATGTACGGTAGCGGAAGGAAGGAATCGTTAGCGACCGAAAGAGAGCGAATGAGAGTTTGCTAGCGGAAAGCGAGTAATAAAGAGAAAAATGAGAGAACAAAGAGGAAAAGCGTGTTGACGATCGCAGGTACGATCGAGCATATAATAGAGCTTTCTTCTGTTTTCCTTTCGTCTCTTTCTAAATGTGTTTCTCTCGCTTGTGCGTCGCTGAAGCTCTCCAACTTTTAACTATTGAGAATGTCCTTGGGAGGATCAGTTTAAGTCCTTAATTTGAGCATTTCGCAGTCGAGCTTTAGAAACGAATATCACGACGATACGGTAAGCTTTTGCAATAAAAATGGATAGCGAAAATGAACATGAAACGCCCTTTTTTTTAAGAACCTTTTACAAATCAACTTTAGATTCCTGAGATTTGGCATAAACAGGCTGTAGAAAATGCATCTGCTTATGATTAAATATGAAAATTAATTGACATGAAATTTAAATAAACGAACCCTTCAAAGTAATCTCCACAGTAGTCCTACAAAAGTAAAAGTCTAAATTTTTTTACCAAGCCTCGATGTTTTTAACGAAATTCCGTATACCTGAATTTATTGTTGATGGTCACACTTTCTTTCGTTTGGCAAAAAAAAGGGTTCGGTTCGGAAAAAGAAACAAAAAAAATCGTCTCGCGCTCACGATTTACATTTCATCTCGGATTCACCAATCGACTTCTCCCGTTTCGCCGAATATATACCGCATCGCATAATAGTTGAGCAAAGAGCGCCAAACAGTCACGCGTTTTATTGCTCTCTCCCCAGACGAGGGTTTTAAACCTATGGACCGCGCAGGTCGGCGAGATTTTGCTCCGCTGGGGTGTTATGAAAGCTTTCACGACGCACGCATTAGCCACCTTGGGGTGAACGTTGCTTGTACCGCGAGAGCCGCGAAAGCGCGCGCACACACAGCCGGCCGAAGACGTGATGAGTCGGTCGGAGCAGGGACACCTAGCCTCCCGTTTTCATCGCCGTAGCAAACGAAAATGATGCGCAATCCATCAAGCCGGATCGCCCCGAATGCCGCCATTACCGCGCGACCACCGTCAGCGATTCTGCGCCCGTTAATTACTGCAAGCCCCGGGAGACACCGTGAGCCTTCCAGAAGTGGCAGTATCGCGTTGCGTTGGATAATCATCGTCATAGCGCGCCGTTCGCTCGGCGTTCATTGAAAAAGCGTAAGAAAAATCACGAAACAAAAAAAAACGCCGCACAACTGAGACGAATCCCACGACATCACCGGGCCAACGGGAGGAATCACCCGGCCGAAGCGACTGCTTGCTTATGTTGCAGTAATTTCAGGTCTTTCGTCGCGAAATTACCCTGCTCCTGCTCCCTCTGCTGCTGCTCCTGCCTCAGCCTTCCTTAGCCCCGGGGGCAAAAAGTCCCTTCCAACCCGATTCGATATCCCGGATCGCAGACGGGCGAACCGGGCAGGCTGAATAAGACACCGGTGTTGATATGCACTAATGAGACAGTTTTGTCCGTTACGACCGTTTAATGTGGAGTGCCGCACACGGGGTAATTTCTGGGGCCGTTGGGTGGACCTCCCTAACCGAACCCCCGGGTGCTTAAACAAACAAAATACCGCCCCATCCACCTATCTCTTGTGCGTGGTAAAACAATGCCACGAGTGAATTATGGTTTGCTATGCGCAGGGTAACGCATGCCGCACTTGCGAAGAAAAGACGTGAGGAAAACGGAGAGCGAACGATCCTTACTTCAGTCACGGTTTTCTGGGTGCCATTTCAAGTCCTTTCTCTGGATATTTAATCTTTTTTAGTGTGCCTAATTAGAGTGAGGCACGACAGCGAGGAAAATGAAGTCGAATGATAATATGTTTTCCCAAAAGGGCATATGGAAATTTTTATGTGCACTCGCGCTCCCTCTACCTCCCTCTGTCTCTCTCCTTTACTGTAATTTTACCTTTACCCACTAAGCCCAAATAAAAAGGTGATCTCAAAACCCTCAGCCACGAAATAATCCGGAACTACCGAAACACGTGCTAAGATAAGCTTTTATGAAGTTGTCACCATCCCACCCACGGGATAAATAACCACACACACACACACACAGAAAATCACACCGTTTTAATGCAAATTCTTTCCTTTCTATTGTCAACCCAACCGATTTGTTGTGATTTGGGTGCACGCCGATGGAGATAAAATAATTTACAGCTCAACGAAGCGTTGCGATTCCCGGCGCACCATCGTTCCGTCCTTTTTCGGGGTGGGTGATTTAGTTTTCTACCGCCAATAAATTTCCGTTCGCGGGGCTCGAAGACAGGGGGGAAGAGGAAAGAAAAAATAAAATAAAATGCGACAACCTTCCGGGGGTGCGGGTGCCGAGTTCCGCGCGCCGCAAGTGGGAAACCGGTTCTAATTTGCATTTCAAAGAAATAAATAGGAAAGAAAAGAGCGGCAGTCCCTAGAGCTCTTTCAATTGAGGGGCTTGTTGGGTTGGATTATTGTGTCCACCCGAACGCACCAACTGATCCTACCGCCCGGTGAAAGTAGTTCACACGGATTAGATGGCGGCACGTCGGAGGTGTGCCCTTTTTTTCGTGTATAAAATCATCACGCGATACGAACGCGCTATCAGAAATAATAAAACTCATAATTCCGAAACTCCCGTTAGTGGTAAACAAATGGGACGAAGGGAAGCCGTTCGACGAGCCGAAAGACAACAACAACAAAAAATCGCTTAATCTTGCCAAAAAGGAACGATTTATGAAACGCCGAAAACGCCAAACCTCGATCTCGTGAACTTTTATGTCGTGAGCGATTTACGCGGGAGCTAATGCTCGCTGTGGGGTCCGTCGTGCCTCGTAAAAGAAATACCCCCACTCGAAACCGTAAATAAACCAGCAATAAAAGTCACCCAGGATATTCGGCTGGTGGTGGTTTTACGTGGCGAGGAGCAGAACGGCGCGCCAAGAAATTGAGGCATCAAGACGTACACACGTTTCCCGCCCGGAAACGAAGCGCCAACGCGGGAATCGCAGCAAAAACGAATTCTTGCAATCGATTCCGCGAATATTTCAAACACGAACTGTCTTATTTTCCCCCCAGGCTTTCCTTTCTTCTTTCCCCCTCCTTGGAAGACAGGGCGAACACAGTTGACGTTGTTTTAATGATTATTTCTGTTCGAAACGAAATAGTTGCGTGCAAACGGTCGCGGAATGGTGGACAAGACAGGGAGCGGGAGTGCGCGGGGGACACTTCAGTATCAAATTGTGGCGATAAATATTGGTGAGGAATCCCAGTGCACATTTTCCAGTATCGAACGCGACCACCATCCCTTCTTCCACCTTGTTCTTCCTTTGCTCAGTAAAGTCGCGAAAGTGTTCACGCGCGCATTCGCACAAAACGCGAAATTCCGCACGACCAGCGTGGTGGGTTGATTTTTTGTTCCACTCTCCCTCCTTTCTTCTTCCTTTCCTTCCCAGTCAACTTAACCGGCCGGTGTACGGAACGGCGGTGTAAGCATTAACGGTGCGAAAAGTAAGATTAATCATTGATATGATTACAATTTTTAGCCTTCCACGGCTGGCGCCATTAGCATTCGCATCTCTCCGGGCGGCGCGAGTCCGCGAAATTGTGGCGTTCGCATCGCTGCGAATTTCCCGCCCGTGGCTTTACCGTTCCCCGGGCATGGTTGAGGGACGGGGTGCATTCCAAGCGCGCATAGTCACCCGCGTTTCAAGTTGCAACGGGTGTGTTGGTGTCCATGCATGGAGGGTCCACCTTCTGAAGACGTCAATTAAGCGCTCCAAAGCTCCATTACAATGTCGTGTGTCGTCTCCGCTTTGCTTCGGGATGTTCATTTGAAGGCACTTGAAACGGATTGTTGTGGGAATTAATTTAAAGAAGACGCCTTTACTTCACTTTGATATTGTAAATTTTTTGCAAAGTACAAGCGTGCATGAAAGTATTTGAAAAAAAATGTATAACGCAAGCACATTTAAAACTCTAAGAAATTTTGTTTTTTAAGCAAAGTTTTTAAAAACGACCATCGAGTAAAAGTTATTGGTTTTTTGAGAGAAAATGGTTTCTTGCTAGCTTTAACATCAACATTAAAACAATTTGTACTTCTATGTTACTTGTACAATTTCCAACTGAATTGTTAGGGTATTATCGTAAATGGAAATATAAGACTACTTCTTCTGGTGGTAAAAAATAACATTTCCTTGCAGCAGCTGCTGCTTCCTCACCTTGCTTCCAACCGGGATTTCTCAGTCATTTATCGACCCGGGCCATTTGCCGAGAGCCGGCGGCATAGATTTGCGTGGTCCCGGCTTTCGTGTGTCGGCGGCGCGCGCAACTCGCATTTCTTTCGGCACACGAAATGTCAAATGTCAGATGGAGGGTGGAAAAATGGGACTAGGGCACGGAGTTTATCGTTGGGCGCTTTTAGCGAACCGTCCGTCCGTCCGCCGGTCCGTCAAGGCGGATCATACAATTGCAATTCAATTACGCTGCTTCAGCGTTAAGCGGCTTCTAGACATAGCGCGAAAATTGCACCGGGTAGTGCGAATTGCACAACCCGACGCGAAAGTCCATATGCAAAAAACCGATTTCGTTCGCGCTATGTTTATAAACTGCGAAACTACCACGAAGGGCGAACGGACGCAATTGCTCTATTTTAACCAAGGTTGTTATATCACTATGTTGGTTTGAACTGAAGTTGCCCAATTTGTCGTGCGCTGAAACTATCATTCGAATGTAAACAAGTGAATAATTTCGATATTGTGAACGCTTCAAGATTTTATAACATTTTTAGTCCTGGTAGGGTTAAATGTTCAAGTAAAAAAAAGGAATGATTCACATTTTCACTTTTACCTGCTGCCGGTTTCAAAAACGTAAACAAACTGTTGTTATACCACATTGACAGATCGGACGAATAAGTTCGTTCGCGCTGATATTTTAGCTAAACTGAGCTACTTTTTATTCGTTCGCGTCGGGCGATTTTCGCTCTATGTTTAGAACGGACTTTATGCTAAGCGGCAGCACGGAAACGACGCCGCCAGAAATTCGAATTTAGCGTGCCGATAGAGAACTGGAAATTCCTTCAGCAGAGCCGCTTATCGCACGGTCGCGTTTGCTAACCTAGAGTGCAGCCAATCTTAGGGTCCCTTCCCGAAATGGAGGACGGAGCAGCGCCGTAACGTAGCGCGATCACCTAAGGGACGGATCAGGGTCCGATGGGCGATAATTGATTATGAACGCATGAATGCACCATTCGTACACGTTAATCGGTTAATTAAATCCAATTCATTTTCGCGATAGGCTGGTTTTCTGCAAATGATTTCGCATCAGGAATCCGAGCACATTGTTATTGCACAGGACGTTGTACGATGTTTGCATACTGCTTCCTGTAAAATTTACAACACTGGCTTGATTGTCTGTGATGCGGAATGTTGGTTGTGCTTTGAATGCTTGTCATTTTCCGAATTCCACTGTGTTTTATTTGTGCACACATGTAAACTACTCAGTAGGTGTACTGCACATTATATACAAGTCACAAACTCATTATAGCGTCAGAAATCTGGTATGTAACCATCTTTCATACCGTCGTAAGGTTACCACGCTTTGCGGGATTTTTGCGCGCATAAAGCCTCCTTTTTTCCGAAAATTCACGAGCGGTATCTTTTTTCCATTTCGAACAACACATTGAAAGAATATTACGGATTGTAACGCTTCAAAAACGCTTTCCAAAAATTATTTTGCATTTGGGGGCTTATACACGTGAAAATACGGTGAATCATTTGAATAAAAATTACAAAATAGTGTCGAACGATTTGATGACCAGCATTGACGTGTAAAGAGTGTGTTTAGTTCGTACACAACTAAAAGTATGTTATGATTGAAAACAAAAACTGAACTGAGTTAAACCAATTTGAGAAAATTAAAGAGATGACTTGACTAGAATTTCGTGGATTTTGGTTAAAATTTATTATTACAAAATCACAATTGTCAAAACATCTAGAGAATTAAACAAACAGAAAACAAACACTCGAAAGCTGCTCATGGAAGCAGCTTCATATTCCAACCGGGAGCAAGATGGAAGGCATGGTCGATTGCGGTGAATTCGTGCAGCCTAATGAACTCGGATTAGTCGGCACGAAACCCCGATCGTTGCCACCTGCGGTGACCAATCGACAGCTGTATGATGCAACGCGCAGCACGAGATTTATGAAAACCGACGACCGCTTGCCGAACCGAAGAATGTTCCGTCCGCCAGCATATACGGCTCCCACCCAGAAGCGAAACATGAGAACGCTTTGTGCGTTTCTTAGAACGCCGCACGGCATGGAGCGCGCGAAAGGCGCGCGGTTCGCGTTTGTGACAGCTAATTTTTGCCTTTGTTTTCGCCAGCGTCTTCGAGGGGCGAGGGCGATTAATAAAACTTACAAACTGTTTACACATGTTTGTCGCATGTCGTCCAAAGTGACCGTTTTGTTGAAAGGCGGCAGACGCCCATCGTAGTGGCGACCACCGTCGTGTCTTGCGCTGAGTCAGCCCGTCTACCATCTCTCGGGCTGCATCGCAACAAAAAAAAAAAACCGGTGCGGAGGCGTTCGATGGGCCGTTAGTTTTTCTTCACCCTAAGATGAAGCTTGGCATCGTCCGAAGGCAAACCCGCTTTGCAACGGTGGCGGCGGTGGGTGTGTGATTGCTGTGGAGAATTGATTTAAAGACCACTCCCGTGACCGTTCGGTCCCGCGCATTTTTTCTTCTCTTTCTTGGGGCTGCTGCCTCCTACCACCCTTCGACAGACCTTTTGGCTGTTGGGCCGTTCGGTTGGTGGAGCAAAGTGCAGCCCGTTGCAGTTATTAATTGCCCTCGTGAAAGTCGATAATTTAATTTGATTAAAAGGTAGCTCCCCCCGTGTCGAGCGCTTTTCATCGAACGCTACCTTTTTGACCGGCAAATGCAAACGGAAAGGGGAAGTGGGTGCAGTGCGCCGCGGGTAATTGTGCAAAGAAAAATACGAAGGTTTGTATTTGTTTGTCGTCGGTCAAAATTGTTTGCTTAGATGTGTAGACACTTCAGCTTATTTTGAAAGTCTATTCTTTATAAAGCTGGACAAAAAGATCTTAAGGAAAACATTTGTTTTCTTTTAGTAATACTTAAAAATATTTCTATTTTTCTTTCAAAATTCATCCTGTTTTTTTAATTCAATTCTGAAGGATAATTCGATCGATGTTAGACCCAACTCCACGATCATTCCCCCCTCCCGTCATCTGGTAGCTTTCCATTCTTCTCCGAAAGTTGTGTCTGTGTGTGTATGTGTGCACCGCATGTTGCCACGTTTACGCCAGGGGCAATTACGAAACGTAGCATTTTCACTCCCCTCGAGCCGCGGATGATGATTTACGGGGGCCAAAATTTGATTAATTACCAACAGGAAGCAACTGCTGCCGCCCGAAGGAGTTCCTCGGTCTTCCGAGGACCAAGCTCGGCGAATCGTGGGACACTCCAGCGAGGAGGCCTCAATTACAATTGGACCACGGAAGAGGGTTGAGCGGGGAAGGCCCCGGAAGGGGTTGGGCCTGAAAAGCTTGGTGCACCGATTCGGTTTCGCTGGGCCTGGTGACAAATGACCGGATGGCAATTATTATCGCATTATTGGGTAGCATCACGCGGACCCGCCGGACATTTTCGGGTGCTCGTTTATGCGCGGTGAGCGCAAGAGTTAAACTGTTTGGAGATGGTTTCAGAAAATGCTCTTGTAACAAACTGATGTTCCAAACTCATCGCCCAATTTAGAGATCCACCCGCCGGCGGTAATTTCTCGTGTGGTTCCTTATTATTTCAGTTTTAGCCGAATGCTCCTAAGATCCTGTACCTTCGTAGCTGGTTAGCGTTTGGTTCATGTTTCCCTCGTGACCACCTGCACCCCAGTACCGGTTTGATGTACCACACTCGGCCAGATTTGTATTTGTCATAATTTTGTGTTTAATTGTAGGTCCGGTTACACGTTTTGCTCGCTTTACACACACCTTTACTCACCCCTCCCTTTGGCCGGCTCAAAATCCGGCTCCAATCTTCTCCCATAAGCGTCCCCTGCACGACGATTCCCATCGTCGCCTAAGGTGTTCGTTTCCTTTCGCAGCACCAACCTGTGTACCAAGCGAATTGCGCCCGAACGGGTTCCGAAACCGCATTCCCATCCGCATCTGCTCGGTCGCAATTTGTCGCAACGGTTCATCAGCGAAAAAAAAGAAACATAAGGGCTATAAAACGTTGAAAACTTCACGGAAATGACGACAGCGGTCCGGGCAACGGTACCCTGCTCCTTTCTTCCGGAGTCCAGGGGTTCCCTCGGTGCTTCCCGATCGTGCAAACAGATGGGATGACCCGGTCTGTGTGCCTCTTTGGCGTAGATGTAAGCTTTGCATGCTTTATGGTGATCAGGAGCAGGAGGGGCAAGTGGCTGGCTGCCAGAAATGCAATATGATACGCTGTTCAGGCCGCCCCAATATGTTAACAGCCGAGCGAGCAGACAAACCTTCTTCGGCGTCGCCACGGCACTTGCCGGGGTAGGAAGGAGGAAGGTTTGCTACGGGGGAGGAAACCGGGTCCTCCAATGACACAGGGCAAGGTGACCACAAATGTCAACCGGTGGCTTGCCCGAACGGGCCCTCGACACTTGTCTGACAAAGCTCGCGCACCGTTTTCTTTTAATTACGTCAGCGTTATGTTCTTTGCTGTTGCTCGGTGGATTGAGCCCTTCGATAGCGAAGTTGTACGCCTATCGGTACTGGGAGCTTCCTTGTTTTGCTTACATTTATTACGATGTAGCCAACTGCGTTCAGGTGTTCCTTGTGGACATAACTCTTTGCCCTGTCAGCATTTGCGAATGTATCATTGCGCGCGAAACACTTGTGTGGGTGTTTTAAGCATCACTAGCATGTTTGGTGTAATTTATTTTGAATCCTGTAGAAATAGTTATTCATGCCAAAAGTTTTAATATCCTCTTTCCTGTTTGTTGTTTAACCTGTATTAATTGCCTCGTTGAGTCCAGGGAATTCACTAGTTCTCATAAATACAACCTCCGAAAATTGAAATTGATGAAATGCTTTAATTTTGAGTGTAGCTTGAATTTAATGCTTTAAGCACTTAACTTAAAAACCCCCAATTGTAAGGATGAAGTGCAGGGATGTTAATAATTAAAGGATGGTATGCACATTTTCCGGATAACTTGATATAGACAAGTTTTGTAAAGTCAAATGAAAAATGTAAAAACTATAAACTTTCAGTTTAGGTTCCGATGACTTGAGAAAAGGGAACCAAACATTTTTGTGCTTTTTCGTGTGCTTTTTCTATTGGTTCGTTTGCAAAAACCTCTTTCAGATCATTATCGAATCGGGGAGTGATTGAAAAATTCATATTATTAAAAAAATAGAATATTCTTCGAAGAGGCAAGTAATGGCAAACAATTCTTGGAACCCTTATGTCTTTCTTTATACAAATCCCTTGTTACGTTTTCAAAGCCCTTCCAGGTTCAACTTCCCGCGAAGGCTGAGCAACATCTGATGAATCACCGAAGCCACCCATTGGAACTGCTCCGGTAAGGCTTCCCTGTCGCCAGCAGGCCCGACCCCGATCCGACAGCAGCTGTCTGCAGAACGTTTGGCAGTAGGTCGGCAGATGTTCTTACAGCAACACCTTCCAATTAGGAGCACAACACAATGCACGATCCTGCAAGCCTATATTCTAATTCCGTTCCTTCGTCTCCTCTTTCAAAGCACGACGTTGTTTGTCTGGAGTTTCAGTCTTGATACACCTCTTGTCTCAACGATTATGGTTCCTTCTCCGGGTTTTCGGGGACACGCTACTCGGGGTAGGCAGGAATTTAGGGCTCGAAAAACGGCGAGGAAAACCAAAAATGAATCCATTCACCTTCGTGTTTCGCTGCACCGTCGTCACCGTCCGGCGCCGGGACCGATTGCAGCGAGTTTTATTATTAGCTTTATTGTTAGTGCACAAAACGAGGCCGCCGCCGACGCCGTTGCATGCATGCATGCAAATGCAGCCGCCATTCTTTTTCCTGCCGACGGGCTCGTTTGCTTCAGCCGGTTGAAAAATTCACCTTCCCGGACGGCCGGCTTCAAAGACGGTTCGAGCGCCACGGCGTGATTCTTTTAATGGCATTAATTAATTTTAATCCGTTTTATATTTCTTGATTTCCCGCGCCGCGTGAGAGCGTTTTATGCAGCGTGCGCCTTCGCCTCCACCGGTCGGCGAAGTGATCGGATTAGAAAGGGGGTTAGCTTTTCTTTAGGGGTTTTTTTTGTTTGGTTTGGTTTTTTCTTCCCTCTTCTTGACCCGCGCCGGTGGACGCGTGTCGCCCCGTCCCGGGTGGGTCTTTTTCACCTCTTCTTATCTAATAAGGAGGTTTATCCGTTTGGGTTTGAATTAATTTTTTCTCCGACTCGTGGCGCACGCCACCGTCAGCCACAGAAAACGGTACCGTTCGGCAGCAGCCTGCCGCCACGTGGGTTGTGTCGTTTTTTTTTTTGTTTTCGGTTGCACACTTTTCACTGCACTTTAATCGAATTATAATGAAAACAAACAAGCACCACACGGAACCAAATCCGCACAAAGCCAAACCACCGGCAGGCGACAGCAATCCGATCTCCCCTCGCCCGCGAACGTTGAGGCTGGAAAGCTTTCAGTTTTCCACCGACCACACGGAGTGGGTGGAGCGGGGAGGCGAAGGGATCGAGTTTTTCATGCTACCGATCGGAAGATGCCACAAACGACCTCCTGTTTCCCTGCTACCGGGGAGGCGTGTGTGTCTGTCTCTGTCTGTCCCTCTGCCGGTTTCTTTCTACGATCAAGCTCCAATTTCACGCTCAAACATCGGGCTGCTTGTGACCGACGGCCACCAAACGGTAGCCCGATGACGACGCGGGCTTTGCGGTGATAAAATGATAAATACACGCGGAGTCTGAGCCGCCGAAACCCGAACGGAAAAACCCGGCGCGATTTAATTTAATTTATTAAAATTTAATGCAATATTCATGTGTAAAATTATCGCGTTAATGTGTATAACGAGGCTGCCGAGGGTCGGTTTTCGAGGAAGCCTGCAAGGAGCCTGGGGGGAGGGGGGGGTGGTTGTGTGCCCATGTGTGTGGTTTTTATTTCTCTTCCTTTTTCCACCACAACTCGCTTGCGAGTGTTTGCGTGAAACGGATCGAAGGTGATGTTTGTTGCCTTTCTTCTCACGTGCTCACGTTGATTATCTGGCGTTTTGTTTTCGTGTTCATATTTGCATCCCAGCTAGGGGGTTGTTGTAATCGGCGGAAAAGCACGAGTGAGGAAGAGAGGGCATGTTTCCCCCCCGGGAACTCTTTTCATCCGAGCTCCCCGCCGGCACCGTTCGCAAAAAGGATGTCACTCGAAAGCAGCCCTTCCTTTCGCGAAGGGCTTTAAGCGCCGGTGGATAGTTTGGTCCAAAATTTTGCCTTCCGCTTCGCCCCTGTACTTGCTTGAAGATGGGAAATATTTTAATGATGATCACGGTACACATTTTTAACCATTTTTCATTCGATCCGCTCCTTCCGCTTTCCCGTTGCTTTCTGTCACATTACATCAGTGTTTTAACGCCTCAACGAGAACAGGATTTATTGAGGTTCGTCGAACAAATTACCTCCGTTTTCGGGAACGCATCTTCCCAAGCTAATGAGAATCGCCATCGATGGTGGACAATCCCCGCGATTCCCAGGCGTCGGTATGCACTCGAAGCTCATGCGAGAAAACTGAAACACTTAGGTGTAATGAGCCTTTTCTTCACTTTGCAAAGGTGGTTGAACTGCAGGTGAATATTTACACAAACAAATATCAATTTTTTTTAAGTGAAAATTTAACCTTTCCGATTCAAACTCCTGTCCATGTTCGTTCCACAAGAAAGAATTATAATATTTTTAGAATCCCAAGGCGTTCGATGTATGAATTATCAATCGTTCCTTTATGTTTCTTAAACTACACGTTTCGATCGTCATTTGTCCAAGTAATTTCACGTACATCCCCAAAAAAAAACACTTGTTTCCCGTCCGATGTGCGACGATGCCAGCCTGCCGAGATCGCCATCGCTTCCGGGACAATTTAATCCGTCATGCCTGCCCGAACCTTCGACCGCCTCTAATGACAGGTGAGCTGCAACCAACGTGCAGCTGCGGATGCGCCATCTCCTCCGGGCCTTTCGGGCGTAATGGCCGGTCATGGCGTTCCAACCGGGGCTGGCTTCGCACGTCGCCAGCGTCATCGTTTGGTGCTTAAATTATTATGCAAAATTGGACGGCCGTTCCATCGGTGACGGAGACAATTGGAGCCCCAGAATCAGCAAAAGAGGAACGACGGCCGAAAAGAGAACCGTGCAAGTGCAGGCTTTGATGGCCGGCGGCCATTGCACGAATTCTACCGATACGCGCCTGCATTCTCACATCGGCATTATTCTTCGCCAACTCTCAACGAACCCCGTTCGTGAACACCGAGAAAAGCGTAAACGAACGGTACCTGGTCCGCGTCGCGCATCACGTTCGGTCGTTACGAAATTTACAAATTTTGCAAAATCGATGGCCCCAAATGTGTTGGATGTTTTGATGGACGACGCGTTCCTGTTTTCTTATGCTGCTGCTGCTGCTGCTCCTTCTTGATTCATTTGCCTCGCGTTCCACGCCGTGATTTGTCTTGATGCGTGTCGAGAATAATCATGCGCGGGCGATTGCTTCGTTTTCTTTCCTTTTTTTGGTGACCCTCGGCGTGCGGCCAAGGGGAAGAAAAACGATATTTTGTGAAGCGAAAAAAAGGTAAGCCTCGCGCTTCTGTGACGATTGCGCAAACGCACGCGGTGAGCGATAAGCGTCGTAAAGAAACGGCTCGATTGGGTTTCGCTTCCCTCCGGCCTACTGGCGATAATTTGCGTAATCTGAACCTTGCGGCCCACCGTACGCTCTCCCCGCCTCATCCAGCAGGGGGGTTTGCACTTTCTTGCCGCTGTTATTGCGTTAGGTTTTACGTTTTTCGCGTCCCAGCCGCTGGCCCTGCCCCCGAGGGCGCTCCATGCAGAGCAGCACATTCGTTTTTCTTTTTTCTTTTTCTTTTTTTTTTGCTCGGTTTTTGCCCGCTCAACTGAAAGCACAGCCTTTCACCGTTGAACCGATCACCGAAGCGCCGAAGAAGACGCGTCGTCGTCGTCGTCTCGAGTAGGCTCAAGTAAACGCCTCAAGTAAGCGCCTTCGTAGGCTGGAGTGGATGGTGCAGAGAGACCAAACACTGAGTCACACACTAGGCTGCTGCTTGTTGTGCTGCTGCTAACGTTTGATTAATTCGTGCGACTTTCCTTCTGGTCCGTCCGTCCGTCCATTCGCCGTGCGCGGCGTCCGTAGCGTGATTATCTAATTCACATTTTAACACCTTCTGTCTTCTTGTCTTGTTTAAAGTGAAACATTAGCCTCCAACATCAGCCAGGTCGTCGGTCTGCGGTTCGGCTTGGATGGTCGCCGTCGCTCGGACGGTCCGGACGGGTCCGACAGTAAACGTGACGCTCGTACATGCGCCACAGTGGAGGACAAACTGCGATGCTTTTCGGAGGGGGTTGCGGACTGATGCTTCTAACACTTCCTCCGGAGACAACGGGTCACATGTTGGCCAAAATATATCTTTATCGATGCATATTGAAAAATGTCTATCATAATTACATGAATTACTCGCGTCGTGTACAACCATATACCGTGGTCTATTCGTATTCCGCGTCCGTCGTATCCTATAAGATGTCTGGCATTTGGTTTGAGATCTCTACATATTAAATTAAGGATCACTTAATGGAGATCCATGGATGTGTGTCAACCCACAGCGGCGTGGGTTCGAATCCAGATCAACCTTTGACTATCCACAGTGTGCTTTTTTACACAAAGTTCTAAATAGATACGCCTCTAATTAAAAAAAAAAAAACAAATCAGTCTCTAAGCTCCTTACAGAGCTTAAAAAACATACAAATGTTAAAAGCCTCATGCAAACAGGACTCAGGATAATTCGATAGAGTTGAAAATATGTTCATCAATCTTATCTTGTGATTCCAGTCGCAATTTAATGTTGAGGATCATAGTTGTTAAGGTTCAATCACATAAATAAAAAAAGATTAAATGAACACCTCGCGGCTCAAGTTTACGAACACAATTTTGTTTTATATTAACTTTCTAAATGTCGGTTCATTCTGTTCTTAGGAGTTCTGAGGATGTCCTGACAACTGATTATTACTTTACCTTTCTCGACAAGTATCCATTTTTCGTTCAAAATAATTGTCAACGAAGTATGTTTAAATAACAAGCATTGGTTAAAATTATAAAAGTTTTAATTGAAATTAAAAAAATAAGATAATGATACTGATACTTGATACCACTGGCTGTCATGCTAACTTACTCCCATTGAAAATTGTTTTAAATATTCTGATTTAATGTTCCCTTCACTTCACTCAACCTGATTTTATAGCTAGCTATTTGTTATTATCTTTGTCCAACTCACTATCGCAGCCTAGGCCGGTGTGCCTTGGCAACATGTTCGCACGATCGCTCCCTCTCAGTCCGGCGGCGTCTGTGCGCGCATCGCCAAGATGCTGAGCGTGCTGCCTGGGACCTGTCTAATTTCTTGTCGTTCGCACATTGTGACGATGCGCGTAAACTACCTTGCACACGCTTGCCGGTGCATCAACACTCGATTCAGTGCCGTTCGTCCGCAGGCTTGCGTGTCGGACACCTCCTACACGACGGGCTGCTTGCTTATCGAACAACATCGCGTTGTTTAGCGCATACTCGAACACCATTTGCATGATGATAATGCATCATCATCATCATCATCATCATCATCATCATCGCCTTCTTCGTCTCGACGCGCATGCGTCCCATTCTTGCCTTGGTCCACCCCGCGTTCTCGCCGATCGGGAGGATTTCTCTTGACTTCTCTAGAGCCCTTACGAACTCGAGGACCAGGTGCTGCTGCTGCCGCTGCGATGAGCATTGCCTTTGGCTCACCGAAACGAATCATCTATCTTGATCGCCACAACCGCGGTGCATTAGGGGCAGCGCGAAAGAACGCGCCACACAACGGCGATCCAAGCGACCGCACGGATAGAAGTGAGAGTGCACCTCGAAGGAGTTGTTGGTTCCGCCCGTCGAAGTCCCGGCCGACCGAAGCAGCTGCAGGAACGTGTCCCGTTGGTCGGTTCCAGTTGGCGCATCGCACGGCAGTTCGAAAGTTCAACTTCTCGCTGCTCGGGCTCGCCGGGGTGGCCTGCCGGGAGAAAGGGGTGAGCGAACGGCTTGACAGGTCAAATCTGTGCTGTCACGCAGGTGATGAATAGAATCCATTCAACCGCAGCGGGCCAACATCAAAGCGGTTCTTCCGCAATCCACCTTCCGATTCCGTCTTTCCAGCGTGCGTAGGGTGAGGTGTTGCAGCCTCCAGATTTCCCTGCGAGAAGCCTGCGACGCCGGGGGCTCAATCCGTTCGTCGCTGCTGAATGACACTCGATTAGCGCGGGGTGCGCACAATCGTGTGCGATCGTTTCCTGGCAGCGCCGCCTATCACGGGCTGGTGTAGGAATTCCTTTAATAAGTTTCTATTCATTTCCACTGCGCTCTCACCGCCTGCAGATGGTGCGTGCACTTAAATGGATCCTTTTTCGAAGATAGATTTACGGCGTCTTTGTAACGAAATACAATGCTGCGTTTGGCACAAGGTACGGCATACCTAGATGGAGCGAAACATGCGGCAAATAAAAAAAAAACCGAGAGTCCCAGTTTATAAAACAGCAATAAACGATTGGTTTTTATTTTTTTATTTTAACATGTAGACACAAAGTAAGACAAATTTAAGATATTGAAGAATACTGAATTGATTGTGCAACTTTAAATTTGATCCTAAGACGCGGCTGTCTATGCGACCTGTGCCATTTTTACACGCACAACAAGAAAGAAATGCTGCTTTCACCCACCGGTTCAATGTCCTTTGGCTGCGTTTGGGGGAAGCCTGAAAGTTGGGTTGGCTGTATCCCCGAGAATGATTGATGATGACAAGGGTCACACTTTCGCAGCACACATTGACGATGTCCACCATCTGGAATGTCCTGGTGAGCAGGCTGGCGTTGTAACATTAATATGTGCTCTTTTTTAACCCCTCTTCCCTGCTCCCCTCTTTCGCCGTTCCAAAGTGTCCTGATGCTCCCGTTGGACCGTGTTTTTTCGGTTGTGTTCCAAAATCACGGCAGGATGCCAAAACATTAATCACGGTCATGCTGAAACATGCATTTGGGAGTTTGCAAAACGCTACAGTTTAACCTGCGCACTCGCTTGGTCCTAGAGTAGCACGAAAGCAGTCGCTTATCACCTTCGAGCTGGTTGTTCGCCCGTCCGCCTCCAGAAACAGCGCCTCGAAACGAAGGCGACAGTTCCCCCCGGAGACGGAAAAGAAGGCGCATCACGACCTGCGCTGCAGTGGCAGTGGCAGGTCGCACACGGGCGAAACCTTGCGAAAGATCATTGGCCCGGCATGGCCGTATGCGAACTCGTTACTCGCCCGATGCCCGGCAAATGTCGCCCACAAACTTTCCCGTACCGCACCGCCGAAGGGACGAAAACAGAGCGAAGAACCGAAACGAAACGCGGGAACCTTCGGGGATGCAGTTGCATTCGATTCGAGGTTGTGGAGGTTGGAGTAGGGTGGAAAGGAGGCACGCCCAGGGGCCACGGAATGTCACGACCGCATAGTTTCACACAGAACCGAGCGCTAATATGGAGCTGCGGTTGATTGTTTCGCCCCTCGAAAGCGCCGAATGCAGCGACGGGGGTGGCTTTCGTTTCCTTTTGGTCGGATCGTTTCGTTCTTTCGGTACGGCACTCTCCAGAATCCAGGGCCGAGAACAAAACCCGTGGCGTAGCGCTATCGGCTGTGGCGCGTTTGACGTTTTGAGGTTAGAGTCATTTGAAACGCCACGATCGGACGAAATCTACACGCGCACAAGGGAGGGTTGCATTAAACGGAGAGGGGGAGTGATTGAGGTGCGCTTTAAAGCTGGGAGACACGAACGGCGCCCGTGTGTTTCACTGCCAGCCAGACTCCAATTTTCCCCGGTTGTCGAGCGGGAGAAGGGCATACATTTCCCTCAGCCGGTGGAAAGGAAAACTCGGAATGCACGCCCAGGGTTAGGAGCCGCAGCAGGAACAGCAGCAGCGGCAGAACGTTCTAAACTCCGTCTAACCTCGAAGTCCCTTACAAGTCATGGTCTACACATGGGCACTGTCGGTGGCGGTGATGGTGAATGCCGCCGCTTCCCGGTGATTTATGTAGCACGACTTACAAACCACCATCAAATCACTATTCCGATTAGTCGCGTGTTTTCCTCAACCTCCCCAACTTGCCTCTCAGAAGGCAGAACACGCCCGAGGAATGCGCCTTTCGCTCGATCTGAGAACCACATCTTCACCCTTCTGCCCGCTGGACCACACTGGCCTCGTCAACTCGGAGCGTTTGACCTCCACCAGGCGCGGCGTCACGGTGAATGTGTAATGGCGAAAGAATTACAGCGAAGATTATGTTTCGGTGGCCTCTCCACCGTTATTCTCGGTCGATTGCACCGTTGCTGGGGTGGCGGTCGATTGGATGAGTTAATTTTTGAAAGTCTCACTGCCCTGCCTCCGCTCCTTCCTGAGGAAGGAGTCCTCGGTTCCTTCACGATCAACCCGCATTAACGCCCTCGGTCAGCATCAACCGTTTGCTGGGTGGAATCGGGATTGGCTCGGATCACAGCCCAGAAGCCGCGGATTAGCGTCAGATTAGTTCGGTTAAAATCGGAGAGAAAACGACTGTTTTTTTTTATCGTTTCCTGACCATGTCTTTCATGTTGCAACTGCATCCAAGACCTGTGACTATACCGCGGTGATCGGTGAGAGGGAAGAGCTTTATGAGAAGCTTTAATTTCCTTTTTAACTAAAATGTACAAAGAACACTCAAAAGAAACATGACGTAATCAGTAAACCCACTGGAACGGGAAATTGATTCAATCCGATAAAGCTGTTCTTTTCGGGATGATTCTCGTTATGGTTCTCGTGTTTGAGGTTGGCCCCTCGTTAACTCTTTTTTTTTTTTGGAGATAAAATTGGGCGAATAATTTGTAATGAGCACTTTGCTGCCAAAACTCAATTCGACACAACGCCTCAACAGAGTACCGATTGCGAAGGGCGTAATTTAAATTGCTTATCGTTTTCCCAGCGGTGAATGCATCCTTCCACGGGTTCGCTTGCACGCCTCAGGACAATTCGAATGGTCGCTAGAGGAAGGAAAGGATTTTGCAGCCACCACGGAAAACTCCACCGGATTCTATATCGGAGCGATCGCTGTTTGTAGGGCGACACCTCCACGGCGTTCATGAGCAAACTTCACTTTTAAGAGTCCATTATGCGCGCTGACATCCGTCGAAGGTATCGAGCGCGAATAAACGGACGAACATTTTCGTTCGAACTGTATGCACATTCATCTTGCACCGTACCGATCGTAAGCCATTCCGGGGAAAACCCTCGGAGGCGATAATGCTCCCTCTCGCCCTCTCCTTCTGCTTCTCGTTCGTTCACCCATTTGGCCCCCCCCCCCCCGCCTTTGCCCATACGTTTCGAGAGGCGTTTGAAATGGCGCTAGACCACCCTTCAGCCTCCCTTCCGCAATGGCAGATGCAACGGCACGAGAAGGGATTTAATGGATAAGTGGTGAGCCGGATAAACGAGCGGACGCACGGACTGGGAATGGACGGATGGATGGATGGGTGGATGGGCAGCTAAACGTATCCGTTACCGATCTCCGGTCGTCCATTACGTCGTTTCTAATTTGCGATTGTCTACTTCGGTGAGCGTGTGGCTTTCGGATTATTCGGATCGTTGGCTGAGGCCGTTGGAGCAGGTTTCGAGCTTTTTACCGTTCGCCATCGGAACGTCGAAAAAAAGCAAATGTTGTTGCCTTACTTATGATATTTTCATCAACGACAACTCACTACGGATGATAAAAAAGTGTAATATTATAGTACCAGGTCGTATAAAGAATATCGCCACTCAGCAATCAATTTTTGAAATTTGTAATACGTCCGTTTGAAGCACGAACAATCTGATTCGTAAGGATTTGGGGAAAGGTTTGGACCATTCTGTTTACTTTGCCTTAGGTGGATTAAGCTAAGGTTGGTGTCTATTTTCCTTTCCCTCTCGCTTCTCTCGTCTTTCGGAAGTTTCGTGAATGGTGATCCCGTTTTGCCTCCTGGCAAACCTTCTCCGCGGTGTTTTATCCCATCTTGTTTTGGTGTTTCGCTCTTCACCGATATACCGGATACCAAGCATGCGGAGCCAGTCCCCAGGATGTCAGGACGAGTAACTTCACTGACGAGCTCAAGCCTGCCCACGATTGGGTTTTTTTTTTCTCTTCATCAACTGAGCATGAGAGTGACGCCTCTGGAACAATTTTGGCATATAGTAAGTCCGGTCCGATCGCGATATCCGCATCGCACCGGCATCAGCATCGTCAGCATCATCATCCATCGGCATCCTTCCGGTGGTGGGGGTTTGGTTAGCGACTGCTGCCTGTTCCTCCTTCGCAGCAATGCACAGACCAAGCAAGGCAGGCACGGACAATGGTGCAATCGTTTCGTGCGAAAGCGAAATTGATCGAGTTATCTGATGAGTCATCTTTCACTGAACAGGCCGGTTAGGTTTTCCATTTCGTGCCAGCCTTCTAGCGCACCGTTTTGAGCTAAAATGAAAGTGCACAGCCTTGCTTCGCGTCCAGCGGCAAACGGGTGGACGTCTCCCTCCGGGGCTATTTTTTCCGCAGATGATGCTATTTTCATATTAATGATTGTTTTTAAGAGTCTTCGTTAGATTAGCAATCATGGCTGATAGGGGGAGAGACGGATTGTGCATTGCAAACCTTCTGCACCGCTCCTCTACTGAATGGAACCGATGGTTATTGGATGAGGTTTCAATTGAATTTTGAAGATTGGCTACTTTTCCTTCAGAAGCCCTCCGCGAGCAGGAACAAGCGTCCTTTCCTTTTGCCGAAGGCTTCCGGAACTGCAGTTTCACTTATTCCACCGGGAACCTCACGGTCAGGTCGGAAAGGTCAATGAAAAAGGCAACGGTAAGAGCCGTTCGCTTTAAAGAAATAATCGAAATCTTGAACGAAAGAAAGGTGCTGCTTAACCAAGAACTGTGGTCCAACAAACCACCCGGTTGGGATAGGTTTTGAGTTTATACGCCCAGCAATATTCCATACAATGCGTCCGTTCATTATGCCCTAGTAGCATATTTGCCAGAACAATGCATAATAAATATTGGCCACATTTGCTCTCCAAGCATTTTACCTAGCCTAGGAGAAGCATCCAAATTGGATGCGGAGTAAATGTTAGAAGTCATGTTAGAAACACTCACCACACAGTGTTGAGCCATTGCATGTCCAAGGGCCATACAGATTTGCAAAGCCCGCCCTCCCGCCCCTAAGATGAACCGCAAACGCGATGGCAATAAAATTCCTTTGTCGTTAGGTGGCCAATAGAGCCATTAGAAACTCTGCATTTCCCACGCCATGCGTACGCCATTCGGTAATGGATTTTTTGCACGAGTGCACGCGATGCGTGATGCGATGTGTGTGTCTGTGTGCGAGGAAATGCAATTGCAATTTTGCTTACGCTAACTGTCGTGGATAGTGGGACTGCTGAGGAAGGAGGAGCTGAAATGCTTGACCACGCAAGTGGCGCAACGTGTCTAACGAGGAAGATGATGATCATCCCGCAAGCTTCGTTTGCAAATCCAGCGCAAAAAATCTTCCCTCCAGGCGATGGTTTTGCATGAAGGCATGACGGGCATGACAGCGCGCGTCTCTATCGTCGTCCAATCTCTTCGGACTCGATGAAGGTGGTCTTTCGTGGAAGACTTTTTTTTTCTTTTTCATTTGATACCCAAACCATACCTGCCCTACAGCAAACCCATCAATATTCGACTGTTGAGTTCATGGTGCGGACGAAAACACTTCCGCAGCATCGGACATGATAATTAGATGAAATTTGCAATTACACCACCGAAGGCGAATCTGTTTCGCCCCTGTACTTCCCGAGCATGGGGCTGAAAAAATTTAAAAGGGACGTTTCTCACCTTCTCAGTTCACGCGTTACTCCACAATTGAAGTCTTTCGGTGCGCGTAGGTGAAAGTACTGGTAAGTGCACAGTAATGTGCACTATTCTGTCCGGTGCACAAGCACTGACCATCTTTCGGCCCTTTCGCCCTATGGGCGTCGTTTGTGGCCTACCCATTTTCTTCCTCTTCCGCTCTGTCCAATCAACCTCCGCGTGGAAGTTGCTTCAAGCTCAAATGTGTCATAACAGTGTACAACTAGTGTCGTTGCATTGGATTCGCTCCCAAAGGGCTCCCCGAGCAATGACGAGGATGTGGGATGGTTGCCAGATGCGAACGTTCACCCGGTTCACCCGGTGTGCAAACGAAGTTCCCGTGGGTAGACAAACAAAACCGAAAAGTACGGGGGCGTCAATGGATTACGCTGCCGACAGCCGCTTAATGATGGTGGTCATTCTAAGCCTTTCACTTGTGATCTTTCGGCGCACCGCCGCGAAACGGTGCAGGAACGGTGGCGGGGGGGGGGGGGGGGTAATCCCGTAAAATGAAATTGTTTTTCAACAACTTACTCCGCGAGCTTCCGAGGTGGATGAATGGGCCGCGATTGAGGCTCCCGGGCAGTCGGACTTAACGCGGGCTGCGCGATTGTTTGGTTCATATTAATTATGAACCTTAAATAATTGTCCCACGCAGTGGCGGTCGCGAACGGGATTAGTACGGACGGGAAGTACATACAGCATTCGCAAGTGTCATTTTTCATCCCGGTATCGACCACAGCAGTGAAAGTTGTATTGATTTTACTCCGGACTGAATAAACGCAATATGTCATCGCCACATTTCTACAGCTATGGCGCAATCAGTAGGTAGGTAAGTTGCATTTCATTTGAAAGCATTGTGCTTGGCAAGAAAATATGAGTTTTAAACCAACACGAGCTCGTTAGAAAGTGCCATTTGGTGCCAAAATGGTGGTTTTAATTGCGGTTAATTTAACATGAATATTTACAATTCTCGGGCGTTCTGCTCGGGCACATTGAGTTGAGGTGAAATCTGTATGCCGATAGTCTACGGTCTGTTAAGTTGGAAAGAATAACAACATTAATTAAAGCAAGCTTACCAAACACATGGACACGTAATAAAGGCCAATCATAATGCATGCTTTTGGAGGCATGAAGTGAGCTTATGCACGATAAAACAGATTTTGGTTTTGCCTGATTTAACTTATCAACATAATACAGTTGAACCACGTTTATATGGGTTAACAGTTATCCAGGAAATCTGGGCTTAGTTTGTATTGGTGGTTCAATCCTGGTATTAAGAGGTAAAATTAATATCTGAAGGTATGGATCGAAACCTCGTCTGATGCTTGATGAATTCAGAACTGAATCTGATGACAAGTTAAAATTAATATCTCATGAATGACCCGGAACCCAAAGCGCTACCTATATGTGTTTCGAGTTATGAAAATTCATTTCCCATTCGCAAATCATAGAATGAGTTTTGATTTTAAAACAGAACTAATTTCCGACAAGCCTGGTTTTTTAACACACATTTTGTTCATTAACAAACTGATGCGTTTTATTATTGATGTAACTAATGAACTGTACTTAAATATATTATAAGCTAACAATTCAAGTGTCGCCGATGATGATTACGGACACTATACTTTTTTCTTTAAGGTTATATGTTGTCTCCGTGTTAATCTTAAGTCAATACATTTCCCCCTTGCATGTGTAGGCTCAAAATCGTGCTGACGGGGAACGGGACTCGAAATCACCCGAGCACGTGTACCTGCCGCCAAACGGAACCACCTCTGATGTTCACCCCATTCACAGCATTTAATCCTGCCGGCCCTTTCCGCCGGCCCTATCTCCGGTGGCTTATCTGAGATCTTAATCACCGAAACTCGTTCAGCGCTCTCGCTGGAAGTGTGGCGGGGGCTCCAAAGCCGGCCAGCTTCCCACGGACAGGTAGCCCGAACGACGGCAAAGGTCACCACGCTTTCGATCGCTGTTGGTCAGCTCGGCATGAAGCACCCGGGTATCCCAAACACGGCCCACCTGACGCAGCTCAACACTGCAGTGTCTCCCCCGCTGGAACGCGTCCCTCGATGGCGTGCGCCTTCGAGCCTCGAATATGGCCCGGTTTTCCGAATGAATGAAATTGTTTCCTACCAGCGAACTAAGGCCAGTGAGGGTGCTTTCGAACTTACCTTCAGCCAATGGTGGCCTGCCAATGGTCGTTGAAGTTGCGATGTGTTTTTCACTCGACCCTTTGCTTCTGTCGCCCTTGCTTTTTTGTTTTGTTTTGTTTCTCCACTTGCTACGAACTCGTTCCTCTTGTTTACTCTAAATTACTAGTCATCCGAAAACACTTTCGCCGTGTATGCACCACCGCATGCACCCGTGCGTGGCCCCGCGCGCACTGTAACCCCGTGCACCGCGCGAACGACTTGTGTTCGAATTTCTAACACGTGTAAATCGGTTCCGTTCTTTTTGCACCGCTCACGTTGTCCACCGGGCTGCACCACCTACGTACGGCACGATCGGTTTCGTGGTTCGACGCGCACTTGAACCACTCGCCTTCGACGGGCAGATTGGTACGTCTTTGTCTTCCGGTGGCCGCTAAACGTGCATCGCGCCGGTTAAACTTTCATATTCGCGCATTCGATCGTCGCTCGCAAGTCAGACATCTTCAGGTGGGGGTTGGCAAGCGGGAAGGGGGTTGGTGTTGGTGGTCTGCTGTTTGTCCTGCACGGGGGGCCGTGATCGCACCGTGATCGTGACTCGGTAAGACCCCGAACTTGAGCCGTACCGGCAGGAGCAGACGAAGGCTGGGGGACGCCGGGAACCGCAACCGGACGATGAAAGTCCGAAAGTTCGACGAACGGCAACGCGGACGCACGCGGACGGCAAGCACGGGACGCCCGCTGTCAGTGCCGTCAAGCAAAGCGATTTGCTCTCTAACCCCGGCCAACTGGCAAGCACCAAGAGGACGCGCCGGCCCGTTACCGGCCGGTGTTACTTGACCGGTCTTAATATTGCACCCTTTCGTCGGGCGACAGTGAACGATCACTTTTTCCGCACGAACACGAACGCGAAATTCCTCGTACCGGGGCCCCGGTCTAGGATCACCGGACACGCACTCCGCACGCGGAACAGCGAAAAAGGCCGCCTAAACACGGGTGGCAGTGGTGGTTCCGGCGGGTGCGACAAACGAAACGGACAACGGACACAACACAAATCGCTAAGCGAACGCAGCGGAAACTTTTGAATACGAGCGCGACGCGCGCGCGTGACTTGAGCCCGGCGAACGGCAGAAGACGAACCGAAGCTGAGGCGAACGAAACGTGAACTGAGCGCAGCGCTTGCTTGGATCGCTGCGAGACGCCTCTGCTGCATCGGTTACTGCGACTCGAACTCTGAGTCAACCTTTCTCGTCCCACCACGAGGGCGATGTTTGTGGAAGTCGTGGTCGAAGTACGCTGAGGGCAATGGGCGACGGGACGAAACGCGCAGACGCCCTGTAGCAGCGGCAGCAGCAACCAGCAGGGGGATGTACAACGCACAGCATCCCAGCAACCGTAGCTGTACGTTCCGGTGGAGACGTTTTGTGTGAGTGGCGGCGTTTTCGGTCGCGGTAGAACAATCTTATCCTCTTCTACCGGAGGTGTTTCCAACCGATTTAGCATCGTTGCAAATGAAGAAAATGATGGAGCAAAACAACGTATTTTGGCTGATAACAACAGAGCAAATTGAAGACAAAAAAAGAATGCAAATAAGGAACCTTTTAAAAATGTTGTTAGCAGAGGTATCATTTTGTACACCAGGTCATAAGTTACTGTCTTATGTTTAACCGAGAAGATCTAAGTCCCAAGAAACTATTAGCATCACAAAATTGGCAAGTTAAAGTCATCTTTAAACTTAATTCTTTTGATTTTATTCTGCTATAAATAAAACCTATACGTTTGAGACATGTTCATCAGAAGGAAAATCCCTTAAGAAGTAAACTAAAACCATATAAGATTTTTCTGCACAGATTTGAAGTATCTAACGTTCAAAAATCCAACAGAGACGCCTGAGGTACTGGAGACGATATCCCGCACGGAACCGCAAGTAGCTGCCAGAAACTCCCCGTCGGCGGGCAACACAATGTGGCAAAGGTAGGCAGAAGTTAGTTCAGCAAAACGGCACGATACATGTGCGCAGCATAACGCGGTAGAAAATATGCAATTATGCTCCCAAGCGATGGTGATGGTGGTTGGGGGATGGTTCGGTGCCCGATCTAACCCTTCTCGTCTCACTCGGAGCCTCCCGGGAGCCACGACACCAGGTGCGCTGCTCCACGGGCTGCTTCTTGTGTGCTTCGGCCGGTTGTTCCTTTTTTGTACACGCCCACGGAGAACACTGGAGTGTGGTGCTTGGGGACATGCAATTACCAAAAATACCAAATCCGTTTGGTGCACGTAGGCACGATTGGTGCGCTTGGCCGGAGGCTCTACACCGAGTGCGAAATGCAATTATCGATTGGCAATGAATTATATGCCATTATTAGAGTGCGTAGTTACCGCACGCACTGTAATGCCAAACCTTTCCAGCGGGCGAATCTCGATGGACGGTGTCGATGGTGAAGAAAAGTCACGGGAAAGTTCATGCAAATGTTAATCCTCGAGTGTTACGTTAGGTAACAACAGGAGAGTGTAGACTTTTTGTTGCCTAATAGTTTCATAGACAGGATAACTGTTTCGCATCAATTAACAGCTTTATGTGAATCACAGTTATTCAATAAATCTCCGTGCTTCATGTTTGAGATTGCAATCACCAATGTTGTGTCCACCGAATGACAAATCCATTGCCTTAACATTGATTGCTAACCGTTGGAATATTGGTTGCAATAACTCGATACCTTCAAATCATTAAGAAGCGGAAAAGGGACTCAAGGAAGCCGTTGTTCCAGCGTGTGCATCACCGCATACCGAACATCGGTGGGGTATATGTAACCGATATTTAATTCGTCTAATAAAACTACCCTTCCCATCGTCGACCGGATAGAAACCGCACTCTGCCATTGCGATGTACGCGCGCGCCGGAGACTCTGGCGCGAGGATCACTTGCGGACCCGTGGGATGCAAGCCGTTGAAAGGGTAATGTTTAAATCCTCAGTCTCTTGTCTCTGTTTCTCTCATCCTCTCAAGATTAGGTTCGTGGAACATGGCGTGGAACAACCAACGGAACCACGGAGAAACAATGCGATCGCGAGCCGCAGCTGATAGTGAGCGCGTACGGGAGAACGCACGTGTAATTGGCCATGAACACCGCAGCAAACGATGTCACGCATCCCCGCGGAATCGGCGAGGGTCACGCGGGGGCTGCACCGGATCCGACGTCGTGGAAACCAGTTCCCCGGGTGCGCTCCCCGTTCGGCCGTGGGTGTGCGATGTTGGACGCCCCGAGACCCCGTGCGCCGAAACATGATCCACCTGATTCTTGCTCAAACGCGACAAGGTGCAATGGTGGTAATTTGCGACTTGTTTGTGTTTGTGGTAATTTTCTCTTCGTTTTCTTCTTCCTCCAGCCAACCGCAGCCTGCACTCATGCGTTCTTGCGGTGTGCTCCCACGTGCGCAGACGGGTATCGCAATAGGACGGTAGACGCGTCGTCTCGATAGAAGCTCGGGCGTTCCGCGTTGAGCACGTACGTGGAAGCATCCATCGATCGGCTATTAGGCTACAAAATGGCTACAATAAATAGAAACAATAGGACGGACGGACATGGCAAATGGGGAATATGCGCACGGTTCTAATCTAACATCGGTCTATCCGATACTCCGTGGCGATGTAATCGTACGGAACTGTCGTTGCGCAGGGTCCCGTGGGCTCGCATCTTCCCATCCAGCTGGCACGGGCAAGCCCCATGAGCCCAGTACCCAGAATCAGACTGTGTCGATTCTGGAGGATTTTTCTAACAAATTGCTGACATTGAATTGCAACACGCGGCATCCATTGGGCAGCTGCCGTTGTTGTTGCTGCTGCTGTTGCTGCTGCATTGGTCCATTATGCGTCGCCCGACGTCGGTAACGTGTAATTTGTTGTCCTTCGGGAAAAACGGCGGAAAACGCGGGGCCAAACGGGACTGGGCTGGATGGGCTTTTGGGAAACAAAACACTAGCGCAGATGTAGCAGTTTGTTTCAGTATGTATATTCTTTCCATGGAAGCCCGTTTAGCCGGCGGACGTTGTGCGTGGAGCCGGGCTGTGGGACGCCAAACCGGAACAGGGTAGCTTGGTACGACCTGCGCATGCTGCATGTTGCTGCGCAGCGTCGATAATCTTCGTCGTTCTAATGCCCCTCGACGACGGTCGTTCGCGGGAAAGGATGAACCGGCGCAGGGCAGCAATAAAGAGCTAATGCCAAAGCGTTTATTAGCGTTATGTTTTAGTGAATGGGCCATTTTTCTTGCCGTCCTGCACGGCTCACGGCCTTATGGTGTCGGGGTAGAACCAACGGTTCCGAACAAGTCGCATTGCGAACGCATGCTGCTGGAGGCTGTGGCCCGAGACCGAGGCTTTTATGCGCGCATGCGGATCGTCGGGCTGTGTAAGTGAATTTCGGGAAAAAGGCAACCATAAATGTTTGTCCCTCCGGGCGGTATTCTGGGTCATTAGTGCGCAAGTGATCGCGTGATTATCGTCCGGATTTGGGAACGTGTGTGGATTATGAGTTGTGTAAAACGTGTTCCTTTTGCTTGCTCACATTATTATTGGAACATGTTTCGAAATGCCGTGAGTTCATGTTGCATGTTTCTTAGAATGTCCATTTACGACACATTTTAAAACAATCATTATTACCATCGTTAGGGCCTTAAAATATTTGAAAGGATCAGCCATTTAATTATCTACCTTGGCTAGAAAGGAGAATAACATCAAGCAGGATTGATCGAATGTAATTATCATTTTACAAACGAGGTAACGACATGCCTTACGAAAGGTTCTAATGAGAAAGCACACAATACATCACAAATAAAGAATAAATCTTTCCTAAGAACTTGTTTAGGCATTTGCAGCAACAAACCGCCCATCCATCCGGAACCCTTCACCACGCTCGATCATCAATCTTACCATCAACCAACGATTCGGTTGGCCTACACGGCTTTGGCTCGAGTAATTCGAGAACCTTTGTCCCGATGTGCGCAACGGAAAACTTTCTCACGACCCAACCAAATCCATCCGGTTGCAATTTCGTAATCGCAGTGCTGCACCGGTGGCGCAGTTTCTTGGTGGCGCCTTTCATCCATCATAATCTTCCCCGTGCGAATGATGATGATGGCGATGGTAACGATGGTAAAATGCAGGGCAGGAGCGTTAGGCTCAAATAACGCGAAAACAACGCGGCGGTTGCTCCGCTTCTTCGCTTGCGAGAGACTCAGCAAGGAGTTGAGCCGAAAGACTCCAGTGCCAGCGGTTCCCAAAGGCGGCGCGTAGAGGTTTTGTTGCCTCTGAAGCTTCTGCGATGCTGTCACAATGATCGTAGAATAATTGTAGCGCGCGATTCGCGAAAAAAAAAACCACCATGGAATCATATAATCGTTTTTGGTCGTAGAAATGGTAGACAGCTTAGGCACTGTGGTCAAGCTTATGTCCATGAAGTGTTTACATTAATGATATGTTCAATGAAAATGTGTTGTATCTCCCATTTTTTACAAGGTAGGCAACAACATACAATTCTGCATGTCTTATTAACATTAAATTAATATCTATTTTTTTACAAATATAGTATAAGGCTTTTGTGCTGGCGTTAAAAATGTGTATATCATCCACTTTCCCATAAGATTTTATGGCATCTTATTCTTCTATTTAAATGCAAATGTTGTTCGTCTGGTGTCTTGTTCCATAATGCGTGGGGCCTAAGGACAGTTCATAGACCAGCGTAAAATAACAACGCGTTCGCATTCGGAAAATCCATTCCATCAATCCATTCGATCCATCGAACATCCAGCGTGCTCAAGGGATGGATTTGACGACCATTCGGCACGGGATCCGCGCCACGCTCGCAAATTACACCATCAGCTGCGGGTTTTTGTTTTGCCAATTCTTCACCCGAACTGGACACCGGACACTTGTCCGCGTGGTGCGTCAGCAGAAGGGGATCGCGAGGTTGTTTCGCGTTTTCCTTTACCGAATCGATCGACGGGGGAGGGAAGCAGGGCCGCCGGAGTTATGCTTGCATTTTCGCTTGCTTTGTTTTGCTCGCTGGCGCGCTCCAAATGTGTCTTCATCAGCACCGAAAAGAGCTGTCGTTGTTCGCTGAAGGGTGCTCGAGGAGGAGTCGTAGTCGTAGCCGGCCGCCTCCATTGGAAATTCGTTGGCTTTTTTGTTGTTGTTGTTGCGATTGTTGCGTTCGGCTTCGAGTGTGGGATGGTGGGTTTTCTTTTTCGTGTTCGGGACGTAAAATGGAAGTGACTTCCCATCGAATGCGCTGGGTTGGCCAACGCCAACTGGGCCCGGTTCGTGGCCGTGCAATAACCGGCCGACGTTATGCTGATTTGTTATGGCTACCAGCGAGGTTTCCCCCTGGCACCGCCAGGCGACATCTTCCGAGACGTGACTGCACGATGATTTATGAGTAAGCCTCGGCGCGGCGACTCAACCGGCATGATGGAACTGCAGGATGGAATGATAGACGTGTCTATTTGGCCGCCGATGTCCACCTCCCTGTCTTTCCCGCGGCACTGGCGGACTGTCTTCCTCGTTTCGTCACCTCCATTTTTTCTCGCTCTCTTTTTTCGATTCGTTTGAAACACTTCACCGAGCGCGATCGATCCCGTTTGGAGTCATTCAAGCGCCTATTAGCTTAAAATTTTCGAAAGGTTTTTGCTTATTTACCGGCGAATGATAGAAAGCATGCAAACGCAGAGAAAAAGGGTCGGAACAGTCGTGGAGATGGGAGACGAGAGAAGAAAAAAAAACAAACGGAAGTTATGATGCCGGACAATTATGCAACCGGAGCAGATCGCACACTGCGATCGTGGACACTCACAACTCGGCGATGTCGATCGCAATCCGGCGCGGGGCCGAGATGTTTGTGTCATCGCCCCCGGGGAGGGGTTTCGCGCTTCGGGGCAGAAGTTGAAATTTCAGTTTTCACTGAGTTCCGTCGTAAAACGATCCAACACGTTTCGGTTTCCATTTTGCAGCGGGAGCGGCTTTCTTCCGTTCGGTTTTTGTACGCCGGCCGGGACGAATTCGAAGTGTTACAGCAGGGCGGATGGGCGACACCGCACCGATGATGCAATCGATGCTGGTCAAATGCAACCGACCGAGGAGCCGGTTGGGCAGATCAGTTCCTTGGCTTTTGTTTTGCAAGTGGATCCTCCGTGCTCCGGGGTGAAGACCCTTTCGGGTGCCGGTTCAATGTCAAACGCCTTCGGGAGCTCGTACAGCTCGTACCGAAGATGGCTTGGAACCCCGTGAGCGCTAAGGGTTTGTGATTATCCTACCTTCACCGGGGGTACGTTTCCCCCGGGACATTATCGTTATGGTGTCGTGTCGAACACATCAGTGCGATCCGTTAACACCTTCATGAGAGAAATGCGAATCTGATACGCTTCAAGAAGGCGTTGGTAGTAAATCTTCACCCACGAACCACAATCTAAAGGCAATATTATCTGCAGCCAAATGGTGTTGCTTCGTAAGCATTGAAATGTTGTTGGCCTGAGGTGTACGGTTAAAAGAAAAAAAAACTACTCCTCAGTTAGAATGAAGGTGTGAAAATTTGCACAAATGCTAACATTTCTTTCTAGTACGATTTCGACTCGTTGATTTGTACCTCACCTTAAACGCAATCGTTGAAGAAGTTCATTCCATTTTAAATAAGCTGTTTAGTTTTTTTTTCTTAAAGCAATGTTTGTAAAAAAAAAACCTAGGCCAATCCAGCAACAGTTCGTTCAAATGAGACCTACATTTTCGTTCATTTGATTTTTGCTTTGCTTTGATTTAATTTGATCCATCCCAAGTAAGACCCCAAGCACTGGGACTGCACCTCAGCATTCCGGTTGCATAACCCTTGGTAAACTGAACGGACTGCTATCAGTAACGTAAGGACCGATCGACGGGCCGGCCTTAAAACTTGATTCCAAAGAAGGGCTAATGGAATCGTATCGGTTCAGCAATTCCATCAGTCGCGAGTGTCATTATGGATACTTTCGTTGCGATTGTAGCAAGGCTGCACCATTTCTGAGGGGCAAACAAATACCCGCCATGCAAAGTCCACCTCCCATCGTGTCCAATCGATCGGTAATCTGTGTTATTAGATTTGGCGTTATTAAATTAAGATGCAAATGTTTCTGCATTTCCGCAAGTTTTGATTAGCCAGACGATTGCATTTTGCTCCACGCACCTGGATACGTGGTAACGAAGAATGACGCCGACGGTAGGAATACCATCGGAAGTCGGATTTCTCGTTCGCGTCTTGCACGCCGACTCGGGGCCGACGGAGGGCTTACACAAGGAAACCAGTCCACACCGTCCGTCTCGGTGTCTCTCGATTTGCTTTCAATTAAGGCGATCCCACACACCTGCGAAGCGCACGGCAGACACGGGGATCAGGATGTTTGCTAAGTGGGCTATGTTTACCGGGACGACTGTGTGCCGAGCCGAAGCGATCACCTGCCGGGAGTAAACCTGGCGCGATCTACGCACAAGTGTGCTTACGAACAACGGCGATCATAACTTGACACCTTCGCGTCGGCGGCGGACACCTCGGCGATCGGTTACTGTCAGAAATTCCCCCTGATCGCATTCGACGTTCTGGTGCACTTGAGAGTGACATATGCACCGGCGATGCGTTATCCTTTAGCTGCACAGCTTTTTCCTATAGAGCGAAACGTTAAAATAATAGCTTTTATACTGTATACGGTAATATTTCATCGGTTGTATGATGATGCTATACATTGAATAGCTTTTGAACTTGATTCTTGCGATCTGTACCATATGATCTTAACCTTAAATCGTTTAACCGTGGATTTAACATGGCGTAACATTGTGAACTTTATACCTAGTCCAGAAAATTAAGGGTTCGATACAAAATAAAACCAATCTGCGATCTGCATACACGGAGCGGTTAAAGTCCGCGTGCCGCCTCTCTTTTCCCCCTTCAACTTCCCTCCAGGTGGCAAATGAGGAACGACAAAGTGACACGCGGAAACGTCAACGTGATGTGTGAATGAGCAACGGAGGAGGAAAACGAAAGCTGCCGCAAATAAGTCGGGAGATGATGTCGTCCACCCGCAGAGATCAATCTGCCAGCGTCTAGCCGTCGCGCTTGCCTTCCGAGGAGTCGCGGCACTTGAGCGGGGGGTTTTGTTTTCTTATTTATCCGGAGTGAGCAAGGGAAAGGTCACGCAGTGTCTGGAGCACGGATTGTTGGGTTGAGTACGGTTCGCCTTTCGGCTGAGGTGTGGAGTATCCTGTGGATAAACAAAATTAAAATAAACTACGCTCGTTGACCGATGGAAGTGTTCTGTCGCGGTGCAGGGCGATTAACTTTTCGAGAGGGCTTTCGAGCGGGACAAGGCAACACGAGGCCGGCGCGTCAAGTCAACCGTTATTGATACCTGTCCCGGTGGAACACGGGCTCAACGAAAGCGTGCAGATTGCCAAACGTCTCCTAACCGCCCGAACTCTAGCGCCGCGTTGCGCCCTTTGCGCGATGCCTGCGCAATATTCTTAATCTAAAACAATCACTCGCCTGGCACGCGGAACATCGATCCGATCCGCCGGGGGTTTCCCGCAGCGAGGAAAATCGACATTCTGCCGCCTGGACATCAGACATCCCCGGGCCCCCATTCGATCGAAGACGAATCGGCGCACTCCAAGCGCACCCCTTCTTGCGGAGGGAGTCCGCAGACGCTGCACTTAACGGGCCTTTCCGGCACCGGTCCATCAATGGGCCCACGGGGAATCGCGGTGTGAATCTCGTCGTATTAATGAGGGGCAACCGCCTTCTCCATCGTCCGTTCGCGCGCCGAACTCGAAACCGTCGCCGGCCCTATCCTGCGACTTATCGAGCGCGATTTAACTTCCTCTCGTCCCGGGCAGCACCGGCGCTTGCTGTGATGCTCCTCCACGGCCAGATTTATTTGCTCCCATCTGCATCCGCAGTGCATTCCCGAGTAACGGTTGTTTCTGCATTCGAATTCGTGTTTCGCAGTCATTTTTTCTCCCCCGGTTCTTCAATTAATCGCCGTGTCGGTTGCAGTCAGGCGGGCAATAAAAAGGAAAATCGAACCAAACAAAATGCATGCTACCCCTGCACTCTCCTCCGCGGTTCGGTGGATCGGCAAGCATGAACGGATTTGCAGAGCATCGACCGCTCAACACGTGTGCCACACGGAGGTCGAGCGCGCGACCGGTGAAGGAATAATCGATTTTTGGAACGCAAATTCCCGTCCGAAACGGGATCGATCGGGATCGGAAATGTGAAAAAGCAAAACTTGAACGGAGCGACGTGAAATGCGAAACCCCAAAACTAGCGAACCACGTCCAATCAGTCGGCCGAGGCCTTGAAATTATATCGCAAAAGGACTTTCTTATTAATTACTTTCTCTTCCATGGTCATGGCCCATCGGGTTTGCCAAGGGAGTGGTTGGTGGATTGGGATGCCACAGCGAGAGCAGAGAACAGTTTGTCAGTGACTGCCGGAAAGCCGAATTAATAGCAAAAACACTCCCCTCCGGAGAGCAATCGCTGTCACGACGGCTGTCACGATCACCCTTTCGGATATTCACGCGGAGTCGTCGATCGTCGATCGATTGATCGGAAGTTTTTCTGCTGCAGTCCCTGGCGCCGATGGCAAACCCGGCGTTCCGAGCAGGGATGGAAAACAAGACATATGCAAAACTTTGCTAAAATGCTTTAACAGCAATGCAATGGTCCGTGGGTCTGCGTGGGCGAATCTAGGAGTGACTATCCCACAAAGGCTATAAGTAATACTTCCTTTTTCATTATTATCAAAATATTTCTTAAATAATTACAATTCATAGTGCCGTGTTACATACATTGAACAGTAGGTAACGATATAACGGACGACAATTAAATTTTGAAGGGAAATTTGGAAATTAATGTCTTTAATGTCTTCAATTACTAAAATGTGTCCCTTGAGACCGACATTGAAATGCCACTGAAGATATTTCGACTCACTTTGAATCACAAAAGTTTACCAGCACTAGCCTGCAAGGCAGAAAATAACGAGATCTGGCCAGCTCCGCGTGCGAAACGTTTTCGTGATCCTTTTCACTTTCAAAAATAGAGTTTCGATTTCTTTCGACACTTCCTCCGAAACGTACTTGGGGACCCTCGAGGGATACGGGAAGCACACGAAGGTTGGACATTGATGGACCGTATTTTCTTTTCCAGACTGAAAATGTGTGTGTGTGTGTGTGTCGGGGGGAACAACGACATGCCAGCCTGCCGTGTTGCGTTCTTTATTGCTCTCACGAACGGGCGCACCTCTGGCGCAGTTTTTCACACCTTGGTTGGCAGCTTGATCGTGACGGATTTCGTCTCCAGGTACAGCTCGATGCCGCTGTAGCCGAGCTCGCGGCCACTTCCGGACTGCTTGTAGCCACCGAAGGGGGTGGTCGGCACGACGTAGTCGTAACAGTTGACCCTGAGGATGACACAAATTTGGGAGAAAGGCATGCGATGAGTACGAGGATCCTCGTGTTTATTTCTTGTCGGCCCACCAAATCTCGCGCTTACCAAACGGAACCCGCCTCAACCGCGTTCGTGAAGGTGATGGCCGTGTTGATGTCCTTGGTGACGACGCCGGCCGCCAGTCCGTACTCGGTGCTGTTGGCCCGCTCGATCACCTCGTCAAGCGTGGCGAACTTCAGGATGCTCTGCACCGGTCCGAAGATCTCCTCGCGCGCAATCTTCATGCCGTCCGTCACGTCCGAGAAGACGGTCGGCTCGACGAAGTATCCGACGGTGCCGGCGCGCTTGCCGCCCGCCTGCAGCTTGGCACCCTCCTGCCGGCCCGACTCGATGTACCCGAGCACCTTCCGGAACTGCTCCTCGTCCACCTGGGGACCCTGCTGGACGCCGTCCTGGAACGCGTCGCCCACCTTGCGCTTGAGCGCCATCTCGGCCGCCTTCGCGACGAACGCATCGTAGATGCCCTCCTGCACGAACGTGCGACTGCCGGCGCAGCAGTTCTGACCGTGGTTAGCGAAGATCGCGTTGTGCGCAATCTCGACAGCTTCATCGACTTGACGAAAGAAAACGGGAAAAAAGAACGATCATCACAGTGCCTTTGCTGGGCGTTTGCATCGAGGATCCCTGTAAACAAAACCCATTAACCTCTTGCCTTCTAGTTCAAGGTTCATCCCCGTAAAGCGTTCCAAGAGATCCTCGAGGTCTCGCAGGTCCCGCTACTTACGGTCGGCATCGTTGAAGATCACCAGCGGGCTCTTGCCGCCGAGCTCGAGCGACACCTTCTTGAGGTTCGAGGTGGACGCACCGTTCAGGATGATGCGCCCCGTCTCGACCGAGCCGGTGAAGGCCACCTTGCGGATGTCCGGATGGGCGACGATGGCGGCACCGACCGTCGGCCCGAACCCGTTCACCACGTTGACCACACCGTCGGGGAAGCCGGCCTCCTTCGAGAGCGCCGCCATGTACAGCGCGCTCAGGGGCGTCTGCTCGGCCGGCTTCAGCACCAGCGTACAGCCGGCGGCCAGGGCCGGCGCCCACTTCCACGTGAGCATCAGGATCGGGTAGTTCCAGGGGATGATCTGTCCGACGACGCCGACCGGCTCCTTGCGGATGTAGCTCAGGACGGGCCCGTCCGAGGGTACGGTGCTGCCGTGGATCTTGTCCGCCCAACCGGCGTAGTACCGGAACGTGTCGATCGCGCAGTTGATGTCGAACACCGAGTCCCCGTACGTCTTGCCGTTGTCGAGCGACTCCAGGTTCGCGAGCGTGTCGATATCACGCAGCATCAGATCGGCCAGCCGGTTCAGCAGCCGTCCCCGGCCGGACGCGTCCATCTGCCGCCAGGGGGCGCTGCGTGCGAAGGCCGCCTTGGCCGCGCGCACGGCCGCCTCCACATCCTCCCGATCCCCCTCGGCGACCTGCACGAGCGGCTTCTCGGTGGCCGGGTTGAGCGTGGCGAACGTTTTGCCACTCTTCGCATCCACGAACTGGTTGTTGATGAAGAGCTGCGCGGGTGGTGTGAAGAGAAAGCAAACAAAACCCCGCTTTAACGCAAGGATCCACATTGCACATTCCTCGACGAAGATTTCTTGGGTGAGTGTGAGCGCGCTCATTATGAGCAACATGATTTATGGTTCGCCCCTCGCCTGTTCGATGGTCGAGACATCCTGGTAGCGCGGGCGCCGAAAGCCAAAATCGCTTGCGCGAACGCCGGAGGGAAATCCCTCAGAGGGAGGTGTGACAAAAACATAAATAATCAACCCAATCGTGCCACCCGAATCGTTGAGCCTTCTTTTCGATGTGCGAGAGTATTTTTTTTTTCGTTTCCATTTTTGTCTGTACGCCCGGGATGCGATCCTTGTCGTGTCGGGAGTTCCAGGCGACGCCAGCGAGCGACGACGATTATAATAAAAATTATGAAATTAAGTTATTAAGTCGGGAGATTTATGAAGCGGAAAACCGCATGTAGCGCAACGATGCCGTGGCGACAGCGTGTTTCCCCTCCACGTTCCCTCGCTCGCCATTATTGTTTATGCACATACCGGACCGTGCGTTCCATGTTTATTTTAAGGCTCGCGACGCCGATTGTCCTCCGGGGTCCCGTTCGGGGTGGCCTTTGCTTCGTTAGGTAAGGCTCGGCTGTTGCACCCGCACCACGGAATTGAGCCTACGTATCCTGCCAACAACTCCTGCCTTGGTTCTCCCGCAAACGAGAACAATCGTCCGTGGGCTGGTGGAAGGAGCGGAAGGGCCCCAGAGCACCTTTCTCCCGTGCTGGTTCCCGTGCCCGAGTGGTGGTTTTCTACTCGCTTTTCACCATTTCACTGGCGACATTTTTACCAGCGCACCACCCCTCGCTGGAAACTCCTCAACGACGCGTAACCCCGGCTTTTGGGGTTTTTGGGGTCAAGCAGCTTAACTCCGTGCAATGCGTGAGTGTGTGTGTGTGTGTGCCGGACAATGCGGCGACATCGCGGTCGCGCCGATGCATGTTATAGTTAATTGCTTTGGCACAGTATGCAATTTTTCTGCTCCCTCCGTTGCCTGTGCAGCCAATCGCTTTCCAATAAAAATGCGCTCCGGAATATTTTTGGATGCAGCTCCTGGCGTGGCGACCTTTGCCCTTGCAAAGCCCCCTTGGCCCTCGACGTTCTATCTTTTGCCCGGTGGACACAGGAAGGTGATGTAAGCGGTGGTACCGCTTGGTGGTTCCCGTGCTGCGTGATGAATATGGGATACGGGATGCAAAAAAAAAGGGTCAGCGCACAGCCGAGCCTAGAAACTGCGGTTACTGGTAGGGCACGAGGAATGCCGGGAGAAGCCTTTCGGTGATGTCATACAGTCGGGAATGCATTGGTGACTTTAATTGAGTGGAATGTATGGCATGTTTGCGATACAATACGGAACATCATTGGGAGTAGAAGAACGGGAGTAAACACATGTTGGTCAAGTGAAGTGGATAGATGACGCGGTCAGAATTTACAGGCTGTTTTTTTAAGAACATTTACGTCACTTTGTTTTGATTTTAGTGTGTATTAAGAATTTTAAACTGCCCTGGTTTGGCACATCAAACCTTTAATTTAAAAAATATTCAACTAAAATGATGGCTAACTACTCGACGGATTGTGGAGCTTAAATTCATTTTGTTTTGAGTTTTTGCACAGCGTATTAATATATTTGAACAAAATGATTGTTTTATTTTTATCTCCGCGAATTTTTCTAGGCAGATATCGCTCTAGGAATTAGGTAAAGTGGCTTCATGTGTTGGCTTCTACTTTTTTTTTTACTTTAACTAAATAAAGATTTAAAAAATCTAAATTGGTTCAATAATGTTATGAAATGAGTGACTTAAGATCAAGCCGGTTTCATAAGAATTAAAAAAAAAAGCAAAAGATCTTACATTATCGTAAATTTGTAATGTCCTTCCTTCCAACTCTCAAAGCAATAAGGAAAGAACGCCAAATCGAAAAAATAAAATAAAAAAATAAGGTAAATACACCACGAGAGTTCCAGGCGTTCTTTCTATCTCTGTTTTTGCCACGATTTTTGGTATTTAGCTGATAATTGTCTGGATAAGAGTGATGCGGTACAAATAATCTGGAACATCCTCCTTAGAAGCAGGTAAATGGAGAAAAACTGTAACACTTACAAATATTAAAAAAAGTAAATGAAAAATTATAGTTGATAGGATCACGACTTTCGTGACATACTTGAAAAAGTTTGCAGATGGTGTTTTTTTTTTATATGGAAGCAAATAGATAGAACTACGTAAAAATTCCCTACAAGTCTAAATCCCAGGGGAATCCGTGGAGTTGCCGATGCGGAAAAAACTATCGGAACAAAGTATTTACCGCATTCCAGTTGCATAGTCAACGACACGATCATCCAGGACATTCCTTGCCAAATGTTCAAGGAGAAAAAAAAAGAATTAGCGCTGAGCCATAATTTGTTAATTTTTCACGCTCGTCGGCTCGCATCCCCTATATCGATGCGTCCTGAAGAATGCTTCGCGGGCGGCAACAATGGGCAGCCTTGTATCACTTTGAGCTACCAACCACAATTTATGTGCGCCATCCTCGCGCGCAATCATCGCGAGGGATGACCGACGGTCACGAGATAATAATAATTAATTTCTGAGCCGCAACTTCTTACGCGCACAGGGCGGGCTGTTAAGCGTTTCCTGGCCCGGGTTCGGTTCGGTTTTGCGTAAGCACGCGCCCGACCGAAGATGCTCCCGCACAGAAGCCAAATAATCCGTTACCGAAGGGCCACCACAGGCGAACATTTTGGACTGCTCGATGTATCATCGTCTTCCTCTTTGATGGAGCAACAAATTCCACGAGATACAAGAATGCGTGATGTTTTTTTCTCTCGTGTTGTGTTTTATGTGCGGCTCTTCATTTTCCCTTTTTGTGCCAAACGGAAGGCCACGCGGAAGACAAATCACATCTCGGCGCGGTCGCACGAGAAAACGGATGCTGAGGAGGAGCAGGCGCGCGGTGATTGCGGGGCCATGGTGCGCAACGGTGAATGGCGAGGGCGAGGTAAAGAAAGCAGAAAAGATAAACGACTTAAGTAATGCGATACGATATAACGCGATAGCGATGCATGCCAAAGTTAAACTTATGACCATGTGCGCAGCGCTGATTTGCGATGCGTGACTTTGGTGCGTCGCGCAAACACGCAAACCGTCCCGTTTGCTTCTGGCCTGGTGCAAAAATCCCGACCAGCTGAACTATCTCACACTCTTTGGGAAAAGTGGAAAAAAAGAACCTCTTACCTCCCCTAGTCTGTAACACACACCTAACCGCTCTTCTCCCGCTCCCGAGGGATGGGGACATTAAATTTTAAATTGTTTATGCGTCCCGTTTCGGGTGTGTCGTACACGGGCGCGTTCATGTGTGAGAGGAAGATCTGCCTTGATTTTTTGTTTTTTTTTTGTTCCTGCCTTTCTCCATGTTCATGTTCTTCCTGCGGTACCGGTGTTGAAAAGTTAAATTATGCTCAACTGTCGATGATGTTACTAGGCCAATCCTGTCATCGGGCGGGCGAGCCAACAGTATCCTTTTACCGAACGGAACTGGATGGGGAAGGACATAAGACAGATACACACACACACGCACAGACATGGTGTAGTAGATTTCGAAATGAAACAAAATGATTTATCGACCGCGCCCAATCCCAGGGATGGTAAGGTTGGGTTTTTAACTTTTCTCATCTTCGATTGATGGGAGCGTTGTTTTTCAGCATTGAAAGTAATTCGACAAAACCAAAATCTTCAAGCAGAAAGATTCCGAAGGATCGTACGGTCAAAACATGATTGTTTAAATACATCACAAAAGCGAAGATCCGTCAAATGGTAACCAACCATATCAAAATTTCAAAGAGATTCTTTTGCATAATGAAATTAATAATTCTTCCAAAAGACCGTTGAGTTTAAACATTGTCCTGCGTTCTTCAAGTCATTGTTAAAACTTACACAAAAATTGAATAAGTGAAGAGCAGTGCATCGACAACAAATCATCTCTTTGATTTTGTCCATCGAATTTAATGTTTTAAATTTCTCAATCATTATTAGTGTGATTTACTGTTTTAATTTACGGACTGTTCCTCTGTGGATCTCCGGCTAAGGAATCACATGGCTCCAAAAGTCTATTTATTGCTTCGTGCCCTTTTCGCAGATTTTTTTTCCTTTTCGCCATAGCAAACACAAGGGGAAGGTAGCAACGGTGGCAAGAAGAGGAACCAAATACAAAAAACCTCCCGAAGCGTTGTGCCCATGGCAGCTCGGAACAAAAAATGGCTTTAAGAACACGGTGCGCTTACGTAAGCCCACCGACCCGGCAGCCGGAAAGTGCAGCGACCCACCAAACCGAACCTACGCTCGCCGTGGACAGAAAGAGTAATTATTCCGAGTCGAAAAAGGGCGCACGAGCGTTGTAAAGCTGGAAAATAACATCATAACCAAACCGGCGAAACGTGCGCTCCGTTCCTCGACTGGAAACAAATGGAGTTCACCGTGGTTGAACTCTCTTTCCGCGATCGGCGCAACCAACAAATCGCGATTGCACCTCGCGAAAGTTCACGGGTTCGCCTGCCACGGGGTTGCGAGATGAGGAGGCGCTCGCTTGCTCGAAATGAAGACACTCTTTTGGGTGCTTTAAGGTTGGCTGTTGGGTGCGGCTCGTGCGTACGAGAGGTCGGTAGGTCGCTGTGGGCCTTTTAACGATACACTATGATGGACCGAGTTCACAAATCGCAGGGTTTACAACGCACCATAAATGGGGCCGATCAGATAAGGTTCCGCTTGTTTCTCCGCTGCTGTCAGGTACATGATTTTCACGCCACTTAACACAACATAACGCTCAATTAAGCCGTGCAGATGGTTCGATATTATCAGTCCCTTAACTCCCCGTTTGAAGGCACTGATATCGTTCGCGATAAGAAGCGCTTTGTACTTTTGGGTGCGAGTAGCTTAAGCCCAAATTATCATTAATTTATTCGCCGCATTTTGTTGTTGTTGTTACTGCCTGATCTCAATCGATCAACCACCCCATGTCCATCGATAAGCCCGGCTCGGTGGGTTTTGTGAAAGTGCGCCAAGACCGGCCGGCAACGACATGCAATGCCCGGTGACAGATTCACTATCTAATCAGCCCGAAGGACCGATGACAGATCACGCGTTCGTGGGCCAATGCAAAGCAGCAAACGGTCGTACCGCACGGCATTCGGCCAGGCACTTACCTTCGAGCCGGGTACCGGCTGTCTAAACTATTCCGCACGAAAAGGGAAAGCGGCATCATTTACGTCACCTTCGCCCAGAGTTCACCGGTTTGATGTTTTAGCAAAGCGATTCGATCCCTACACCACCGTCTCGCTTACACCCGAAAACGGGCGAGAGAAATGGCCCCGCCGAAAAGTAAGTTTTTTTTATTGCCAGCCGGTCACGGCGTTATGCGGCGAGCGTCGGTGGTGATTGGGGCCTCGCACGGAAAGATCGTTCGTGCGATAGAAATCGATCCGATCATCGAGCCATCAGAAGCCGGCGTGGTTAGTGAGAGGCCACGGGGCTTCCGAGGCGTCAAGGCGTCGGAGGCACGGCCATCCAACGGGGGGTACGGCAATTAGATGATAATGATCAGAAGTCGGGCCCGGCGTCGAAGATGGTTCGCCGAGCAGATTGGGCATCGAACCGGTTGGCCGGTCCACCGGAAGGTGGCCGTTGTTCTGCGAAGGCCCGTTTTGATTGATTTTTAAGGCAGGGATTATCTCACAAAACAACAAGGGGGAAGTGGATGTCACGGAATCGATGGAACACGTACGTAGGAAACGCAAGCATGGGAACAGGGTTTAGGTCAGCAAGCGGCTAAAAAACTGGGTCATTGGGTCCCAACTCGACTCAGCAGGAAATCTGCAGTTAGATATTGAGCTAGCATTTGTTTGCAGGGGTAACATTATATTATACTGTGCGGATATTGTTAATGCCTTGTTCGTAAAACAGCTCCGCATAAAATCATCCCATTTATTGCCAGCAATATAAAGTAAGCCTCCACCTACGACTCTAGTTAGGAGGTGTTTTGGTATATCGTGCGATGTTTAATTTTTTTTATAAATCACACATCCTTAAAATTCTATTAAATTCTATATCCTATCAAACCACTCATGGATTACTTTGAAACTGACGTCAAGTGATCGAAAATCTATCGTTAATCGAATCTTATCGCAATTAATTCGTTTAATAAGTGGTTCAATGTGGAGTGCCACTTCATCCGAGAATCTTGCAAAAGGCACCAGGTGTACTTGAATTAAAGTTATCAGGCCTCATAAATAAAAACAAGATATTTATCTTAAGAAATCAAAATAACTTAGGAAATCTTTCGTATCAATTGAGTTAAACTGATTATTGCCATCATCGTAGAGTTTATGGTTCCTTGCGCTTGTATAAGGTCGGCTCTTCACGAAGTAGGTAAATCACACACTTAGCGCTGGTTTCTGCCCCATGCTGGCAACTCCGGCTCACAAACACACAGCGCCGGTAGAAACCGTTTAACACCTAAAAATACTTTCACTAGCACGGTAGCGTAGGCGTGGAACGATAAGGTGTCCATACTCACTTTGGTGTACTTGATTTCTTGATTAGGGTTCGCCATTTTCGCCGCACACGACACGAGAGATTAGGCTGCCACCGAATGTGTTGCTGCTCGCTAGAACTTCACCAACCGACTGAAACGCCGGTCCAATGCTCCGGATCGTAACGATCGCCGCTTGTTGAGTTGGCCAAATGTGCGGTCCCTCAAGGACAAGGCCCCTATATCACAACGACTAGCTGCGAGCTAATGATGATGATAGCGTGTGATGGGATGGGACGGTATGGCCACAAACACACACAGTCGTGCCGGTTGACCGAGAGTCTCGCTTGTTGTGCAAATGGTATTTGTTTTTTTTCGGAGCTGCCAACGAAGCAACCTGTAACGATAAGATACGCCGGACAGGTTGCCGAGTTCACTGGCAACACGGACGGCAGAGTGAATGCAGCTCACGTCTCGACAACTAGCTTTAGAACCGCGTTTTATGGCTAAAAATGTCCTTCAAAGCCGATGGGGCGGATGAGTGAAGAATTCTTCCTTGCGTCGTAACTGGTTTGCATCGGAGGAATTAATTTACGATTCTTTCAGAACAGAATGGCATCGTGACTCGTAAAGGACATCACACATTAAACATCTCCGAACGAAATGGTTGAGCGCAGCACGGTCAGAAGTGAACAACACCAACGTTTGTTTTTCTTATACTTTCGAAAGCAAAAGATGCCCAGCTTGTTTATATCCGGGGAATACATTAATGCGTTCTGCGCATGCTCCTGACCTTGACAAATGGTGTGACATTAATGCCGCTGACGTTTGAAGGCAAGGCAAGAGTTTTCGGGGCAATTTCAATTAACATCGGCATCTACAAAAAACTATCAAGATTTTATTTAAAAAAACATTAAATTCATTACATGTTTACTTATCCATCCTTCAAATATGGTTGAAAGTATGATGACACAACGAATTTCTCAGTCAGTTGTGGTTTACATTAATACATTTTACTTTAAACAGATTCTTTGCCCCTGTTAGTTTGAGATTATACTGAAGAATTTTATTTTTCATAGAATAGTTGGAAAGTACTAGAATGAGTAGTTACTAAACGGGATTTGTGAAATTATAAACCACCACTGGTTTAAAGTATGATAGATCCTTCTAAAAGACTGAAACATAATGTTAAAATGGCATACATGTAGCTGAAGGGGTCTGATTGGTGTCTAGTAATTCAATGGAGTGGACTAAAAATATAGATCATCTCCAATTTCGTTAAACCATGAACTAATTAAAGGGAACAAAATTTAATTAATTCGATTCCATGTTCAGTTCCGCCCCCGTTGAAAGTGAAATAAAACAAACCAAGAAATGCGGTTCTCCACTGATGCCTCCGGAAGAGATGTGAAGCGTGATTGCTGGTTTAAAAAATAAACGAATACGGAATCCCATAAAAATATGACTATAACCTAAACGTCACGGTGCGCAACGGTGGCCCTTCGTGAGAACCGGACCGATTTGAAAACGATTGGAGGAAGCGAATGCACAGCTGTTCGCGTACACCTTTCCTCCCCGGCAAGCTCTTGAAACCCCCCGGAGAAGCTGGTCACCCCGCAACGCTACTGCCAGTTTTCACTTTCAAGCAGCGGCGTGCTCAGCCGCGCGTGGAAAACCGTTTGAATTTATGCCCGAATGTCACCGGTTGCAACATAATTTAGCTTTTCGCTCCCAGCCCGAAAGACGAGCGAGGGGCGTGCCGGCGGGAGGCGCGGCCAAATAATGCCAACGGTTCCCCCCGTGAAGGCTGCACGCGAACCGGCGCGAGTCAGCGAATAAAAGAAACCCTGCGTCGCCAGATCGATACTCTCTGACAATTGCAGCGGTATTCAACATTCATTCAATCGCCGATGATATTTCGCCTGTCAATGGAACTTCGCCCAGCCCCCATTCTGCCTCCCAGGTTGATGTGATCGCTCCGGGTGGAAAGGGGACGAGCATTGCGATCATTCTGTTTGATTTGCGCCAGCCACCAGATTCGCCTCACGGTGTCGCCTTTTCCCGGAGCGGTTTCTTTTTTTTTCGGTCGCTTTCCTCTTGGCGGCGCGCGAAGTAACGGCAGCGTGTTATTTCATTTGTTGTACGTTTGAATTCAATCGAAATTTCCTTTGCAACGGCAGCCCTCCCGGCTCAGACGGGGGACAAATGTTTAAAAATAAATTTCATTCCAAACAAAACCAAAAGTAAATAAATCTTATCATATGCAAAACCCGGCCGATCGCCAACCCACGGTGCTCCTTTTTCCTCCTCTTTAGGCCCGTTTTCGATATCGCAGCGTCTTAAACCGTGATTGTCTCGGCATAAAGATGAGAGAGAGAGAGAGAGAGAAAACAAGCAGACCAGAAAAAAGGGTATACCGAGTGCCTTCGCTGAAATAACTTCCCCGAGGAATTTCGTATTGATCTTGCCCTTTTCCGCCGAATCGGTTGGGAGGTGGGTTGGCGGCGGTTGGAAAACTAGGCAGTCGGTGCAATCGGGTCGGGTCATGAGAAGGTTGTATGTAAAAATAAAGAGCAAATATTTTTATGCTCCAACCCTCCTACCGGATTGCTTCTGTGGCCGCAGCCGGCGAAGTCACCGAGCATAGGATTTTGTGTCTTATGAACTGCCGCTGCCCGACCGTTTATGTTGCTTTCATTATGCTGGCAAAGATTTCTCTCGTGCAAGTGATCATTCGAGTGGTTAGACTGTATCGATGATTGTTTCATGCGCGTTTAGAGATACCCGGTTTCATATAATATGTTGGATTCGATTGCCTGATGAATTGACTTTTCCTCTCTATCGTGAAAAAGATAAAAGATAATAAAATTGAGGATGTGTTTTTCAAACTAAACCTTATTTAAGGGTTTTGGAGTGGAACTTACGCATTTTTAATTCTAAGTTTAATTGGAACATAAATTTTAAGTTTTATTTAATGCTTTGATTTAAACATGTCATACAAAGAAAAGGAATAAAAGTTGGATCATAGTAAATCGATGATAACATGAAGGAATGATTAATACTTCTTCTGAAGGATTGGTCTTTCAAAATACATAAGTATACAAATAAAAACACAGAACAGAGTTTAAGCTGAATTTGTTTTTTTTAAACAAGCTCTAAATAAAATAATGGAATTGGCTCAACTAATAAAACTTAAGTAACGAAAATCAAAAGAAATCTGCCTTCATCTGCGAAGAAATTCCAATGTAAATATACTTCCTGGAGGAAATGTAAATAATTCACAACGATGGAAAGGAAAAGTTAATGACCTCTGCAGTATGCACCCGGAATTCCGATAAGCAGCAGCAGTCAGTCGCAAAAAACAAAGAAGAATCAACTACGAAAACCACGAAACCAATTCCAAGTGTCGCGCAAAGGGTCCGAATTTCGAACGGAATCGAGCGAAACGAAAGGAAACCAAATAAAACAAACAGGAGGACACAAAACGCGCACATTCGAAATATGTAGCTTGGTGGAGTGGAAGGGTGCTGTAGTCGGTAGATTCTCTTGAAGCAACAGCACAAAACTAAAAACAAAAAAAGCCGAGAAATAAGGAGAAAATAAACTACAGAAAGATTCCAATCACTTACGGTGAAAATCACGACAAATACGTTACGCAAAAAAAAAATTAAGGTTTAAGTCTGTGGAAGGTGTCGACCTTCCCCCAAAATGACATCCTTCTCGCCATATCCTTGGGGGGAAGAAATCGGGAAGCGATTGGTGTTCCCGTTTCATTCGTTTCGCTTCTCGCTCATCCTGAAGGTATTGGGCGGCTCTAGATGACTGATTTCGATTAGGCATTCCTTCATCCACACACCCAGGGTGTTCCCTTTGTGGCGGTGGAGCATAATGCCTCACTGTCAAGGTTACTTCCCCACCCAAGGCGACGTGTTGCAGAATCTTGCGGAAGAATTTTCGTGCGCTGTTAGAATGTGTGTCACCAGAGGGTTTGCGCAAAGACAAGCCGGAATCGAATGCCCGAGATGGTGGAGAGTGGAACGGATCAAGGAACGGATTGGAAAAGAAAAGCAAAACCCCAAAACATGTACCCAAAAAGTACGGGGAGCGTAAAATCCGAGAAAAAGGCATGCTCAAAACGCAAAATCAATTTCTTCGACAATGTTTACGCGCGATAATGGGAGCCCGTTTGCGGGTGAGCCCTGGTGGACGGTAATGATCGGTTCGGCGTTCGACAACTGCTTCATCATTTCGCAGGAGGCGAAAGGCAAATATATGGGTAAATTAATTTCACCCCACACTCGTCGTCTCGCCTGCCGTCCCGCCGCCCCCTAACTGCAAGGGGGGAAATTTTTCAACGGTAGATGTTTCGGTTGGAAACATGAAGGAACACAGCATGAAAAGCAAGCGCAAACGCAAGGAAACTGTTCCCGCGCACCCTCGAGGGATGTGGCTTTCGCTGGCCGTCCTACACGAGCCGCACGCGGGCCGGTTGCGCTTTCGCGGAGCGGGAGCCGGTAGATTACCGTGTTTTGAGACAGTTTTGGTTATGAAATGAAAATGCAATCAACGGCGGTGCCCTCGGATGTTGACTTTTTCCGCGCATTGCTCGGCGAACGCCTCAGACGGGCAGAACGCTTCGGCAGAGGCCCACGGCTGGAGGAATAAATCATTAACCCGCGTGTGTTCGGCGCGAGCCCTTCGTGTGTCTCCGGTCGTCGGCCCCCAGCCCGGGCTTCGCGCCGGAGTCTTTGCTCCAGTTCTTGACGGGAGACATATCTTTATACATATTGTCGAACGCGGTGGCGGCGGTGCGAGATCGCGATCGTCGCTCGTGGGCCGGAGGGCGGCGGAGGCCGTTTGGTGTTTTTCGCTGGGTTTTGTTTCTGCGGCCTCGGTGCAATTATGAGCATCGGCTCGGTTATGTGAGCACCGTCTGCCGGATGGGCTTGTGGCCTTTTGTTTCTTCGTTTGTCCACCGTTCGGCCCGGATACGGCGCGGGCCCGTGGGCCGTTGTTATGCCGCGCGTCTGTTGGCCTAATTGTGCGATCGTTGCCTCCTTTTCGCCTCCGTCGCAAGAGAGAAGAGCCGGAGTCCGATCGCTGCGGGGTGAAGGGCAGAATCGATAAGCTGAGTCGCGGAGAAGGATGCCGTCCCGTGGGCACGGAACTGGAAACGTCCTTCGCTCGCGAACTGCGGCAGGGCGTTCACTTCAAGTTCGCAGGATGAGTGTGGGAAGTGAAAGTGGAATTCTTGTCTAGCGTTTTCTTCTTGATTCTTTCACTTACGTCTTCCATCTTGGATCCCTCGAATGGAAATGAAAAGCTTGGTACATTTTTTAATGTGATGCGACGGCAATTTAAATTGTTAAAAAAAATCAACTATTTAACTTGTGATAAATTTTACAAAAATTATGGTGTATTATCACACACATCTCTGCATCACCACAAGTACAACGCGTCGTTTTGGAACGATATTCTCCTGAAGGTCATGAAGCATGAAGTAAAACTAGATCATTCGAGTCAATTGACGGAATTTGTTAGTCTTGTGATACCGAACAATCCAGCACTTATTGAAGTCATTTCGCCATTTCAATTTTTTTTAAGCTGCTTATTCTTAAATATCCAGAATGGATACCATGAGTTAAGGAAAAAAAAATACCAATTGTAATCACCCTCTTTTTATTGCTCCGAAATTCAAAAAGCGTATAAACAAAATTACTTCTAGTTGCATAAATTCAGGAGATTCAAGCAGTTTCCTGCAGGGTTCTTGCTGCTTTGCGCCCTAAGGTAGGCAAGTCAAAGTCCTTTTACAGCGCCATTAAGTCGAACCTTGACTTTAAGATGTCGCTAGCGTTTGAGCGAATATTAAGGTAAATTTCCACTTGTTTGGGATTGCAGTATTATTATGGCCAATTAAAATTGAAGTCCAAATAATAAAAAAAAGGAAAATAGGCATGAGCTCGGCCTCTGTTGGAGCCGCAACGAGGGTAGCAAAGATAAAAAACAAAAAAAACTATTTTGCCAATCGCCGAATGTATATTTCTTCCTCAATTGTTCTACGCTTCGCGTGCGATCAAAATTTAGTCCTTTTTCTCTTCTGCACTCGATCCACTCCCGTTTGCGACTAACTAGAGATCGTTATCTCTTGCCTCGGGCTCTCCTCGCCGCACGGTTGGCAGCGCCGAACTCTCCACACACAGCCACAGCTCACCGCTCTGCTGCATGGGCGCGTGCCACAGAGTGTCCCGAACATTCCCCGGCCCGTAACCTAATCCCGGAGTTCCTGCGGGGCAGGGTTACCCTCAAGCAACATGAGATGGACACTGGCCAGGTGGCAGCAGCTCCATCGTTGCCAGCTTCGCGGCCGCCCTTCTAAACCGGCCGGTTCTGGTGCGTACCCAAGCCTGCCGGACTCGCCCGTCCCCAGACGGGATAAGCTCCTCAATCACGCCTCGGGTCCAGCATTTTCGCCTGTCCCCTTCGACAACGAACACCAGGTCTCCTACCTGCAGAGGCCTGGTTTCGCCGAACCACTTCGTTCTGGGGTTTAGATGGGGAATGTATTCCTTTATCCAGCGCTCCCAAAGGGCTCGGCCAAGTTGCTGTGAGCGCTGATAGGTGTCCCGTAGAGCCACATCCAGGGGCGGCGTAGGTAGGGTTCCGCACGGTTGTCTTGGTGAAACACCCCTTAAGAAGTGGTTGGGGGTCAAAGCTTCGGCTTCCTCGGAGTGCTGTGAAAAATAGGTAAGAGGTCGTGAGTTAACGATGTCCTCGGCCTCCACCATGGCCGTTTGCAGGATCTCGTCTGTCAGCTGCCTTCCGTCGTCTAGGACCGCAAGCAGCTCTTTCACGGATCGCACGAGGCGTTCCCAAACGCCACCCATGTGAGGTGCCGCAGGAGGGTTGAACGTCCATTTAGTCCTGGCGTTCGTCATCTGGTCCGCACAGTCCTCACCAATATCCTGAACGACATTTTTCATCTCCTGGTAGGCTCCCCGCATGTTCGTTCCGTTGTCTGAAAAGAACTCACAGGGCCAGCCTCGTCGGCTGATGAACCGGTGAATCGCCATCAGGCACGATTGCGTTGTAAGTCCATGTGCCGTCTCCAGGTGAGTCGCTCTTGTCACCATGCAGGTGAACAGTGCGATCCAGCGTTTTTCTGTCCTGCGGCCAACCGTTACAGAGAACGGGCCTAGATAGTCGACCCCGACGTAGCTAAATGGCCGAAGGTACGGCGTAAGCCTCTGTTCCAGCAGCGGCGCCATTCTTGGAACCTGAGGGCGGCAACGATATACCTTACACCAAACACAAAGCGACGACACTCTCCTAACTACCGCGTCGACGTGCGGTATGTAGTACAGCTGTCTCAACTCGTTCTTCACTGCTTCACGGTAGCCATGTCCACACTTTTCGTGGTGGTGCTGTACAATCATCCTTGTAATCCTATGGTCGTCTGGAAGAATTACTGGGAACCTCAGATCAAATGGCAGGAATGCTGCGCGTTCGACACGACCTTCCATTCGTACTAGTCCCTTTTCATCAACCAGCGGTGTAAGTTTGTACAGCGGGCTGGACTTTTCGATAGCTATCCACTGATTTGACGGACGATCCCGGTTTTTCTTCAAGATCTTCAGCTCATCGGGGAAACTCTCCGCTTGCGCCATCTTAAGCAAAATCTGTTCCGCTTTCTCATATTCACTTTGCAGCAAAGGCGTTCGAACCATCTTGACCGGTCTCGATTTCAACGCCTTCCTTTGAATGTCTGTTGCTCGGAGTGTTGTAATCGGCAGTCCCTGAGCCTTCCGCTGGCAGTTTGTCGCGAAGCGAAATACACAGGCTAGCGTCCGAACCAGCACCGTCCACTTCGAGATCCTGTGTACGTCCACAACTGCTTCTTGCACCGACACCTCATGTAGCAGCAGATGGGCGCGCAACTCTTCGGTCGTGTTCGCTGGTGGCAATTCTTTTACTGGCCACTTCTCCTCGCGATTATAAAGAAAGGCAGGCCCACAAATCCACGTGCTGTTGGGCTGCATATCAGGTTCTTTGCCCCACTTTGTCAAAAGGTCAGCCACGTTTAATCTGGTGGGCACCCATCGCCAGTCCGTTATCTTCGTCATGCTCATGATTTCGCCGATCCGAAACCCTACGAACTGTTTGTATCGGCGCTGATCAGAGCGTATCCAGGAAAGCACCACGCTAGCGTCGAGCCAGTAGACCACCTTCTCAATCTTAAAGCTGTGACTTTCAATGATAGTGTGTGCCAGTCGTGCTCCGAGAACAGCAGCAAGAAGCTCCAGACGCGGGATCGACAGCTGCTTTAGCGGGGCCACCTTGGATCGACTCATAACCAGCGAGCACTGCACTTCTCCTCGTATTTCTGCTCGAAAATAGGCTACACAACCGTAGCCAGTCTCACTGGCGTCTGCAAATACGTGTAGCTGTATATCCTTCACTTCGTCCAGCTGGGCAACTCCAAAGTAGCTACGAGGCAGCTTGATTGACTCGATGCTGCGCATCATTGATATCCAACGCTGCCATTTTTTAAAGGACCTCTCATCGATTTTTGTATCCCAATCACAGCCAGTGCGCCAGAGATCTTGCATAAGCATCTTTCCACACGCAGTGATTGGAGTGAGGAATCCCATAGGGTCAAACTGTGCCATCAAGAAACTGAGTACTTTTCGCTTTGTTGGGTACTCTTGCTCATCGAGAACGTTCTGGAATTCTGTCTTCCATTCAGCCGCGAAACAGAATACGTCCTCAGCCGGTCTCCAGACGATACCCAGGATGCGTTCGTACTCCGTGTCTTTGTCTCGGGAGAAGTGGACTGTCCCGTTTGCGCTGCCCTCGCCAAGAGCCTCTAGAAATTTTGGCGAATTTGACACCCAGTTTCTTATATGAAATCCGCCTCGGGAATGGATATATCTTACTTCCTGGGCTCTCTGTATCGCCTGCTCAACGGTGTCCACGCTGTCGTAGTAGTCGTCCACGTAGTGCTTCTCAATGATTGCTGCCGAGGCCTCCGGGAATTCTTCCGCAAACTCTCTCGCCACAAGGTTTTTCACGAACTGCGCGGAATACGGAGAGCAGGTGGCACCGAAAGTAGCCACGTCCATGACATACACTTGTGGTACTCCTGTGTCGTTGGTCCCGAAGAGAAAACGAAGCGCCTGCTTATCTGGGTCTCGAACCTTCAGCTGATGAAACATTTCTTGGATGTCCCCTCCGAACGCCACCGGACCCTCGCGGAACCCGCACACGACCCGTGGGAGCGGCAATAGCATGTCCGGTCCTTTCAATAGCTCTGTATTCAGCGAAACCCCTTTAACTGAAGCCGCGGCGTCCCATACTAGGCGCACTTTTCCGGGCTTCTTCGGGTTAATCACCACATTCATTGGCAGATACCACGTCGCTGACTTGGGCGTTTCCTCGAGTTCCGCAGCAGTTATTTTATGCGTGTAGCCCTTCAGCTGGTATTCTTCAATCTGCTGGCACACGTTCTGCTTTAGACTTGGATCCCTTTCCAGCTTTCGTTCGAGGGACTTCATCCTGCGCAACGCCATTGGGTAGCTATCCGGAAAATTCCGTTCGTCCTTTCGCCACGTTAGTCCGGTTTCGAAGCGATCACCAACTCTTTTCGTCGTAGCTTCGAGGATCTGCCTTGCGCGCTTTTCTTCGGTCGGTTCTGGCATGGCAAACGTCAGCGTTGTTGCTTCTTCCATAGCGTATTGCTCCCGAATCGCGTCGTGCAGCGCCTGGTTGCTCACGGCAATGGTGGTGTGGAGGTTTAGAAATGTATGAATAGTCGGCTTACGTTTATATGGACCGTAAATCGTCCATCCTAGTCTCGATCTTACTGCAACCGGATCGCTTATATCTCCAACCCGCGATTCTAGCGGTGCGAACAGGTGCAGGTTGTCGAGGCCGAGCAGGATCGTTGGCGACCCTGTGCTGTCTTCCGCCTTTATGCCGGCCAAATGTCGGTACCGCTTCACTACCTCGGTGCATCGCACGTTCTGCTTCGGCAGCTGCAACTCCGACACAGTTCTTGTGTTGAGAAGGGGGAACTTCTCCCGTGAGCCCTTCGCGGATATCTCAAGTTCCACTTTTCTGGAACCGTTTTCAAACCGATTGATATTGCCCGTCCAAGAAACTATGAGGGGCTCTAAAATGCCCTCGGCTCTCAGTCTTTGAGTCACCCTGTCCTCCACGAGTGTAGCAGAAGAACCTTCGTCGAGAAGAGCCACCGTATCGAATTGATGGTTCCCTGCGTAGAGTGTGACCCGCATCGTACGGAAAATCACCGAACATTCTGCCGCGGCGTCGCTCTCCGTTTTCTGCAGCTGAACCGATTCTTCCACGCGATGAAGCATTGGATGGTGGTTTCCCCGGCAATTTCCGAACGTACACCGAATTTTTGAAGGGCAGCGCCCGACGCTGTGTTTGTTAAGGCAAAGTTCGCACAGCTTCTGCCTGTCAACCTCTCTCAGCCGGTCTGCAACGTTCATCTGCTTGAATACGTGGCAGAACTTGACGAAGTGTCCCGTACGTTTGCAGATCCAGCACGCCTTGTTGTTTTCCACTGTACGATGTTCCTCATTCCAATTTCGCCCCGATTCATGTACGTGGACGAACTCCCTTTTTTGTTGCCTTTCCTTTCCGGACCGCATAGGTCCGTATGTCTGCCAAGCCGTGAAGTCCGCCACCTCCGACACATCAGCTGCGATATTGTTAATAAATTTCGTGAACGTCTTCAGAGGGCTATCCACACTGTTGCGTTTAAATCTCACCCACTCCAATTTATAACTGGGAGGCAGCCTGTCCATGAGCTCTTCCACTAATAGAGGGTTGCTCAAGTGGTCGTTCAGGTGGGCAGCCTCGAGGTGATCACACAACTGTTTCACCGCGAGCCCAAAATGAAGGAAGGTTTCCAGACGATCCACTCGCGGTGCCGGTGCGCTCCTCACTTTTGTTAACAGCGCCTTGAGCAGCTTCTCCGGTCTACCGAACAGGTTTCGCAGGTCCTGCATCTCATCCGGCACAGAATCTGGCAGAATAAGCCGACTTCTCACGGCTTCCAATGCATCTCCTTGCAAGCAGTCCTGCAGCCTTTTCAGGTTCTCCAGATTCGAGAAACCGCACGCTTCCGTCGTCGTCTCGAAACTGCTCAGGAACATCGGCCATACTTCGGGTTCTCCGCAAAACTTTGGCAAACTCGATGATATCGCCTTCCGTGCTGCTAACTGGTCACTTGTGACCCTTCCGACGCGACGCCCCGTCCCGTAGTCGTCTTCGGTTTTCTTCGGAAGTGCACGTGTAGAATTTCCTCCATTTTGAAAACCAGCACTGCGATCCTTCCATCCATTATCCAGAATACCACCGATGGCCCCCTCTCGCTCTTCTCGTCTCTTTCTTTCCTGCTCTTCCACTTCTCGCTGGAATAGCAGCTCTTGTTCCCGCATTTCTTGTTCCTGCTGCAACTGTTGCTTGAACAAAGCCTTTTTCCTGTCCAAACGCTTCCTCCGTTCGTCTAGCTGGGCCTCAAACGCCTCCCTCTCTTTCTCTTCCTCGTCGGACAGCGGCTCCACCGTATCCGCGACGGAACCATAGGGACTGGAACCCCGAGTGAGACGACTGGTCCTTAGACGAAGGTTGGCCAGTATTTTGCGGAACTTTCAACACTCGCCCAGACAGTGCACATTTCGGACATTTCCATTCCGCAGTATACACGGTGTCGTCGACCCTGGCACACGAGAAATGAGCCCATAGCTCGCATTTCTGACACTGCACCCAGTTAATGTCGCCCGAATCCTTCTCTGTCTTACTGCAGAACAGGCACTTATCCGAAGGTGCCATTTTGTTTCACTGAAGTCCACGTTTTTCAACTAGATTTTGTTGCAAACTAAATACACTAAATTTTGATTTTGTTGGAGCCGCAACGAGGGTAGCAAAGATAAAAAACAAAAAAAACTATTTTGCCAATCGCCGAATGTATATTTCTTCCTCAATTGTTCTACGCTTCGCGTGCGATCAAAATTTAGTCCTTTTTCTCTTCTGCACTCGATCCACTCCCGTTTGCGACTAACTAGAGATCGTTATCTCTTGCCTCGGGCTCTCCTCGCCGCACGGTTGGCAGCGCCGAACTCTCCACACACAGCCACAGCTCACCGCTCTGCTGCATGGGCGCGTGCCACAGAGTGTCCCGAACAGCCTCCATTAATTTAAAACATTGTTTATGATTGGTGATCGTAGGAACACAACGGAGCACGTGAAACTAAACAAACCCAACTCAAAGAGACATCTACACACTCAAACAATCGATCACAATTTGTGTAAAAACTTTTATTTTTCCTAGATTTGTGTTACAATGTTTTCGCTTCCATATGTGTGTGCTTTCTAACTCCCGTTTTCGATATTCACTTCACCACAATTCACTTACAACAAATTTGTTATTCGTTACTTTAGCACAGATTTTTTTTGTCTTCCTTCTCACACACCATACGGTGCCTCGTGCCCTGTACAGAAACCATGGTTCACGGTTCGATATCGTTAAGAATGCAAAGAGAAAAACATCCGCACTTTAAACTATTTTTCTAGCATAGATGGAAACAAACGAGATGTAACTTAAAAGCTTTACCCTAAGTAAACGTATCAGATTGACCTGCACTTGGAAAAATAAAATGAGGAGACGTACAACATAACATACACATACTTGAAACAGCACACTGCTTTCCTTTGTTTTTCTCTGGAGTGAGACGAATGTCCCTTTCGAGTGAGACGAGAGGTCCTATAGAACAACCATTTTTGGCCACCCACATAACATAACAAAACACATTTCCCTAGCATATGAATTAACATACCAGCTAATTTCCATGTGTCATCTCGCTACTTTGTACATTTTTCTCAACATGCATCTCATTTTTGTCACCACTGCCGGTCACGTTCGTCCAACATTGAAAATCATTAACCTTGCTACTGATAACTCTTCCTTCGGTTCGTCCTGGTCTGCCAACGTTTCCACTCTCGTTCGCACAGTACCACTCGTCGTTCCACTCTACCCTCCACTTGGTCCGGCCCTCGACAAGATTGCGTCACTGGACCGTGTAATTGATTTAAAATCCTTTTTAAATATTTTCAATCATTAATGTAATTATGTACAACCTGCTTGCCGCGCGTCGCTCGCCATTGCTTGCCTTCCCGCTGACTGCGAGGCGTGTCCCCGTGTGCCAGTGAATGTGTGGTCGACGATCAGCAAGTAAAAATAAAATGCCAAGAAATTCGTTATCAATTGCTAACCACGCTGACTTTGTGCCAGCGGAGGTACGACCACAGGGTTTCCAGCAGGGAAAAAGGTGACGGTTGATGAACCTTGAACACGGAATGGCCGGAGTGGCGGACACTCTCGCACCATACCGAATTTATAGTGTGTAAGAAAAAAGGGGAAAACCAACATCAAACCATGCATCGATTCCCCGGGGAAATGCCTGCAATGATTGATAAACTGACCGTTGATCATCGGGTGACTCGAAAGGGCAAAAGAACGGGACGGCGCGTTCGCATACTACGACGAGTCTGTTTGATTTGTTGTGCCACACCGCTCAGTACATCCGTTTGTTTAATTGAATACATTAAAAGCGATGTTTCAATTAAAAACTGTGGTGCAAATAATAATGAATGAAAATGAGGTTAAAGTTAACGGGCTTAAATGCAACCGGCTCCCCGCTCGAAGGGGCGTTTGGGTAACGGAGAATCGGAAATGATTAACCGGGGACCATGGCTGCCCGGGCGGAGGGGCTACATCGGAAACCAAACGCCAATGGAGCATCCTGTTTACCATGCCGCAAACCCTCCCCCCTGCCCAGCTGTCCGGAGATGAAAAATGCACACAAAGAATAATGAGCGTGAAGCATAAAATTGCGGACACTAATGAATTGACCACCAATCGAGCGGCTAAAGGTTGACGTGTTGCGCCATTTTGTATGTGAGTGGGAGTGTTTGTGTGCGTTTTTTTTAATGAATGCGTTTTTTCCTCATGAACATATAACAATGATGCATAACGTTGGATTATAACTGGCAGGACCAGGCAAAAAAGGGTGAACATGATTGAAAATAAATTAATTGATGCATGTGTCCATCGGGGGGACACGTTCAAGTTTGGAAAGTTCTTCAGGGGTACGTTGGCAATGGCGAGTCGTCGCAGTAAGCATAGCAAACGTTTCTGCTCCGATGATACTGCTCGGGTACGTCACATCGAGTGCGGTTTGTGAGTATGTGATGACTTTCAGTAAAATCTATTTATTGTCTCTATCATGTAATCTCATAACTAGCCCACCTGCTCAGCTGGCCTTCCATCGTCCAGCAGTCGTCACTTCTCTGGACCTCAAAGTCTTGTTTTTTCATAGTTTCAACCCATCCCCGGTGCGCTCCTCTACTATAGCGGGACTCATTTGAGCGGTTCCATTGGAGTGATCCTACCTTCTAAAAAAAATCTACATCTACCAAACTCTAACACTTCCAACGTGTCGCACCTTGACGCCCATTATTCGGCACCGGTCGATTTCCTTGAGTAGTGCTTCCGTCGGCTGCCGACGCCGACCCGGAATGTGAAAGTATGTCAAATTTTCTCGTTTAAAAATAACCCCTACAAAACCCGATCCTAGCTTAGCCTAGCACTATTTCCTACGCATTACTTTCATTGCGCGCAGCTGGTGGATGTCGTCGCTGCCGTGTGATGTGGACGTGTGGGCCCGTCCTACATGAGCTCCGTCACGTAGTCCGGCTGTTCGCCGCCACCGGGCTGCTGCACTTGGAACGTGGAGCCGCGAAACTCGAAGAGTTGCTGGAGAGAAACAAAAGACGAGTAGGAAAAACGTGAAACGGGGAACAGTTTTACGAATATATTGAAGGTGAAGAACCCCAATCGGACCTACCGATGGTGCCCGGTTGTTGCGTAACGTCGCATAGTCCGCAACTTCACTTGAGCTGGTCGCGCTCGTACCGGTCACACCGGGCGGTGTGGGCGCAAGGCCTCCGCCCAGCACCGTACTGAGATTGCTGGGGCCGTAGTTGCGCGGCTGGATGGTGGCGTACGTGTTGTCACCGGCTTGCGACATGTCGTACGAGTCCCGCCGGTGCCCGAGCGGCACCGCCGACGGATGGTGATGCAGCTGATGCTCGAGACCGAGCGTTAGGGAGAGCTGCGAGGATGGGTCCTGCGAGCTGTTGGTACTGTTGGAGTTGTTCATCGACTGCTGTTGGGACATTTCTGGCTCTGAGAACACCTGCATCGTCAGCTCCTGCTCTTCGTAGAGCTTTAGCTTTCTGTGTTGCGAAGGAAGACATTCGTTAAACGGCATGCACAAGCAATCAATCCCCTCGAGGGGACATATTGTACTTACTGCTCGATCCAAAGAGGATTTTCGGTAGTGTTTAGGTCCTCTATGATCTGCTTTTTTATCAGCGCGTCCTTTCGCCGCGTTTCGCTCGGTATCGTGATGGACCTGGGGGCGATAGAAACGTGCTAGAGTTCTTGTTCGGAGGTCGTCGTAGGGCGAGGGTGCTTACCAGTGCTTCAAGCAACAGCAAAGGACGATGAAGCTCACCGCCCCCACGAAGAGGACTATGAGCAGTGCAATAAGTGCGGCCAGTGCTAGATCGAAATCGTCCTGCGTTGTGGTGGCGTACGCCGGTACAACGTTCATTATCGAGAACCCTGCGTTGTAGTCCTAGTGAAAGCGACGGATAACGTTATTAACAATGGATAACGTTTTTTTTTTCAGAAAAGAAGAAAGCGAGGGTTTACCTGAAGAAAGTCGTACTTGGCGTCGATCTCCCGAAGGATCTCCTCCACCGGGACGATCATCTGCGTCATCGGGTCAACGGCGTGAAAGTACATGTCGCACCAGTCCATCCGGATGCGCCCGAGACTGTCCAAGTGGTAGCGAATCTCGTCCACGATGATGAGTCGCTGCGTCGCATTGCCCAGCTCGGACACGATCTCCTCCCGGTCCTGGTGCACCTCGGTGGGTGGCCGCGAAAGAATCATTCGCACCAGCTGCTCCGGGTTGAACACCCACACGTGCACACGCGTGGTCGCTTCCCGCTCGGGCGATTCGACCTCCTTCGCGACGATCTCCAGCACGAACCGGTCCTGGTTGTACTCGGCCATGTAGTTCGCCGTCACTACGCGCCCATCCTTCGAAATGGCGAACGGACTCGGCACGATGCTGCCGGTGGTTTTGGTAGCGCCGAACTTGTACAGGAAGGTGCCCCGGATGAAGAGGTCCAGTGTGGCGTTCACGCCCAGATCCCGGTCGGTGGCGTTCACGATTGCAACCAGCTCGTTGATGGATGCCTTCGCGCTGATACCGGCGCGGTACAGCTCACGCTTGAACACCGGCGCGTTATCATTGACGTCGAGCACGTGCACCCACACCTTGGCCACGGTGGCGTTACGCTCCAGCTGCTCCGTCGACAGGAGCGCCCGCTCGTGCTCGCTCACGTACAGGTCCGGCTGCTTGCTGGCGAGCACGTACAGCATGTACTCGTCGTGCTCCTCGCGGTCGATCGAGCGGTTCGTGTACAGGTCACCGCTCGTCTTGTCCACGTAGAACGCACCATCCTCATTGCCGAGCAGCACGTAGTAGAAGATGGAGGGGTTGGGGCTGTCCAGGAAGGCCTGGATCTTACCGATGCGAATGTCCCGCGCGCTATTCTCGGCGATAAAGAACTTGTACGGGTTGGAAGCATCCGGAAACTCCGGGTAGTTCTCGTTGACGTCCACCAGCAGCACCGTAAGGAAGCGCAACGTCTCGAACCAGGCCGGGGTGCCTTGGTCTCGGGCGACCAGTATCAGCTCGTAGCGTGACTGGCGCTTCCGTTTGAGCTGCCGGCGGATGCGCAGCTCGCCGGACATCTCGTTGACGCTGAACTCTTCCGTTTCCTGCACGTTCTGGCTGTTCACCTGCGGAGACATACCAATCCCCAGCGGGAGACCGAGGGAGAAACAAACCGTTCAGGGCCGGGCAATACGAATAGCTTCACTTCACCTACCTGCAAATAGTACAGCACCTTGCCGTTGGCACCGGAATCATTATCCGTTGCCTTGACGGTCATCACGAGGTAGTCAGTAGTGGCCAGGTTCTTGATGGAAAGTAGAGAGACAAATAGACAGTTCAGTTAATCAGTCACCGTTTCCACCCCGGAAACCAGTCAATATTGAACGAAGTCTAGCGATTACGTTTTGTGAGATATTGCCAAATAGGAGTATCTTTTGCTGTTGAATGTATCCAGTTGTGTTTCCATAAATCTTGCAATAAGTGGTTGGAGTTGGTACATAAAAATCATTTCATTTTCTTTTTTTTCGGAAAAATGTAAGTTAAAAATGATTTAAATAAGAAAATGTTAAACGTTTCATAAGAACTCTTGAAGTTGAAACATTCAGAATATAGACCCTTGCTGAACGAGGTGAAGGGGAATGTTTTATTTTATGTTTAATCATTCATAACGCGCTTGCCGACTTGGAAAACATTTTGTTGTAAAAGTAACAACTCAGAAGTATACTTTAAAAAACAAAACAACAATTATCAAACCCATTTCCACATTGCATTGAAGCTCACTTTGCAAACATCATGCAGTTTGCATGAACAGTATATTCATAATCGAAACGAATTCCTTCACACGATATACAACTCTAAGCTGCTACGAATGCAACACACAATGAACGTTACCGTGGCAATAGTATTATTCCGCGTCGAAGTATGTTACCCAGTTTCGGATAGCCTTCGGGACGGCAAAAAAAAGGGCCCCGGGCCCCAGCCAGACCGCTAATACCGTGCGCTTTCGATGTGCCATATCAAACATTCAAAGCTCCGTACCGATGCATCGGAGGAAGGCATCGCAATGGTACTACAAACGGGCCGCGGTCACGAGGAACTGGCGAACGAACAGCGGCAAAGCGGAAGGGGCAGATAAAACCCCACATGAAGGACAGGATCGGACGTTTTAATTTATACCACCCGATATCGACACCGACCGTTAGCTTCGCATCCGCCGGTGCGCGCGTGTGGCGCAACACGATACGATATTACCATTTTCGGGCTGGTCCCCTTCCGCACCCGGAGCCCTGTGCCACCGTTGCCCCCCGTGGAGGTGGGGGTGGCGTGCCTGGCTTGGGAGGAGTCTGCTTCCAATAGAATTTTAATGAAAAACTCAATTAAACAACGCAACCTGATGGGGAAGGCCAGCCCAAGGCATGGACAGTTTTGTGCGGGACAAAACGAACGGACACACCACCACCGGCGAGGATTGCATGCGCTTTGGTGCATCTCCCCCACCTCACCCCACCCTGCCCTGCAACAAGTTCGCGTTTCCGCGGTGTTCGGCAATGGCGCGGAATGTGTTGGGATGTCCTTACCTCCGGTATCTCGACGGTGGCGTTGGAGAGCGCCGGCATGATGAACACGGGACGATGCTGATTGATACTCTGGATTTCGATCATTATGGTAGCGGTGTCGCTGTGCGGTCCGGAACCGAGTCCATCTCGCGCCTCAATTTCGATGCGGTACTGGCCTGCAGGAAGGAAAGGGGAAAGGATACCGGTTATGCGGTTAGCAGGGCACTGAGCTGCCCGGACGGGATGGCGCAGTGACATCCTTTTCATCATAGGCTAATAAATTGATATAAACACGTCTCCCTCTCCCCGCACCGTCGCTGTCATCGATCGTTGCGCCACGTGACACGTTTGTCGTGACACGCCGTGCTGTCACTTTGTTTCCCGATGTGTTGTTATCTATCCTCGTTATTTTTTGTGTGTTTGCTGTCCCTCTGTCTCTCCTCGCTTCGACGGCCATTTGGGCCGGCCGTTGTTTGATGAGCCCGGGTTCCATTAACTTACCGCTTTTTCCAATTAAACTTGCACCGGGGTAGAGTATGCCCGAGTTTGCGTCAAGCCGGAAGATGCCGCCGACGGTGTCGGACAGTATGGCGTACTTGACGTCTCCTGCGGCGCCCTCGTCGGGATCCGTTGCCGTGACCTGGAAAGGAAGTAGGGGAGGGGACGGAAGGGTTAGCAGGCGAAGTCATTAATCGAAGTGCATCCTGTTCAATTGCAACCAACAGGACCGAGTGCAAGAGCACGGTAGAGACGGAGGGAGATATAAAACGAGGACAATAATCTAACGACTCGCGTAACGGTGAATAATGAACAGACAGGAGCTCTTTGAATCACAACTCAACGTTCAGAGTGGAATTCGAAATAGTCAAACACAGTTTGATTCCAAAATGTATTAGCAATTTAAAAAAAAATTGAAAAAGTATTAAATACGGCGAAATATTTCAATTGTACATGGTACAAAGATTCATTCTGGCTTCACTGAATGGCTTTTATACTTTTCTTAGCTTCTCTTCTTCTCGTAAAAAGAACCGTGCCATTGGCTTCAATTCAGAAGTAAAGAACTTCGAAACTTTCAATGTTTTTTTAATTAGCAGTCAACACCGAGCCAACAAGTTATCCAATAGATGTCAAACAGTATAGAAACTATAGTACATTCTGTTGTCGTTCAGCTTTCAACATAATTGATCAAACCCGGGGTATAGATCAATTCCGCATATTCAACATAAGTTTAAATGAATCCTTCGAATCATGGAATGAATCAATTAAATCATGGAGAATGTTTTGCTTCATTAATGGTCGATTGAAAATAATGTACACAATTAACCTTACGTAATCCAAATAGATATCTACAGAATTGAATTAATGATGATAAAAACCAATTTGGATGATTCTGACGCTGCTTTTGTCTTGCTAAAAAAATGTATCCTTACGATGTCTTCAGTGCCGGGAAATCGTCAAAAAAGCAATTTTGTGGTGTTTATTTAACTTATCCACAGTTAAGTCACTAAACTCTACCGTCCCTTCTTCACCCTCGATTCTAAGGAGCACAAAACATATGTTCGTAAACACTCACCTGCAAGATGGCTGCCGGCGGATGCAGGGCAGCATTTTCGGCGACCGTCGCGTAGTAGATCTGCTGCGAAAACGTCGGCTCGTTGTCGTTCTCGTCCAGGATCGCGATCTGCACCGGGACGGTGGTGGATCGTCTCGTCGCTTCCGGTGCGCGATCCGTCGCGATCGCCGTCAGGCTGGCCTCCTGCTCCACCTCCCGATCCAGGGCGGACGCGTTGTGCACCGTGATGGCACCGGTGTCCGGATCGATCGCAAAGTTTCCGCTATGATCGCCGACGATGGCGTACGTCAGCTGGCCGTACTGGCCGGCGTCGGCGTCGTTCGCCCGCACCACACCGACCAGCGTCCCGACGGGGCTGTTCTCGCGCACCTGCAACGCGTACTCGGACTGCTCGAACGCCGGATCGTTGTCGTTCGTGTTGACGATGTCCACCGTGACCTGGGCGGTGGAGGTGAGCTGCGGGACGCCGGTATCGACGACGGTCACGTTGAACCTCACCACCGGCACGGCTTCGTAGTCGATGCGCGATTTTGTCTGGACGAGTCCTGCGAACGTCGAACGAGGCGAACGAAACAATGAGCGTGTGGACGGAGGGTTTAGTCAGGCGTTAATTTTTCACGCCCCGTAATTAGAATGTCAAATTTGGTCTACGCTCAAACCACCCCCCCCCCTACCCCATTTTTCCCCACCGACCTTGGTGGCCGTTTGCTCGCCGAGATGAGAACGAACGTCCGAACGATTTGGTTGATTATTAACGCCTGTTGGCTTCGGTTGCGTGGCGCGGATGGAATATCATAAATTATCAGTTCCATTTCGGTCTTCCGCGTCGCCACACCTTGGTGCCCCTTTCCGCACACTTGCACAGGATTATTTTGAAATCATTTGCCAGAGCCAAGCCAAGCCCAGCGGAAAACCCCAAAAGCGTCGCACGGCTGTGACAGCTGGTATTCGTAGGCGGAAGGACTCGCGCAGCGTACATTTGCCAATTGTTGAGAGCCTCTGATAGGGTTAGAATGATTAAATAACAACCATTTGGCTACGTGCTATTTCCAACGCTGCGACCGAGGGGGAGCTCGCAGCAACAATTGCGAGGTGTTGCATCGGTGTTAATTCATCGATGGTGCATCTGATTAGGATGACAATTTTCCCCGGTCTCGGTTGGTGGGCTTCTCTGCACGCTAATGGAGCCAGAACCAATGCTTCACAATGCCAATTGGTGAGAAGGGTGGAGAATCGTATCGGGTCAATGGTCCGTAATATTTTGGCCAGCATATAAACCCTCGGATGGACCGGGCGATGTTAGTTTAATGATGTTATTGGGACTTGTTTTCGATGCAGGTTATTGATGATTTTTAAAAAGAAGGTCATTTTGTGTTCCGTACCAAACTCATCAAGGAATTGTCCAAAACTAATTTAATACAATGCAATGTTTTGCGGCAATGAAACCAAAAAGATGTGCAAGAGACACAATTCAGTCTTCATATACAGGAAGATTTTTGTGAAACAACACTTTGCCTTTTTCGAAGAATGAGGCTCAACATCGTATGCATAATGTTGTTGAGCAAATAAATGCAATGCAATTCTGAATCTATCAGTTTTCACATTATACATCAATGAATTCCATAATGATGGACTTCCAGTAAAATGAAAAGATGGAACTAGTGTTAACCAAACCAATATGTTAGTTTTCGCCAGCTACTTACTTAAATAAAACACTCAGCTTCGAGGAAATCATGCTTCGTAACATTCAAAAATTCAGAGCGGATGGACTAAAGAAATATTCCATAGAAATAATGCGGGTCGCTTGTGGTTTCCGAGAGCCAGTTAGAGCTATTCAACCATAATGTACATTTAAAAAAAAACTGATACACTTGCATGAAAAAACCATAATTATAACACATTTTTCTAGGAAACAGTAATCACACACTTTAAGTAGCGTGACTCTTAAAACGTTAATAATAAGGTTTATGATAATAAATATGATGAGCTTGATTATTCATTATTCATTAAACATTATTTCATAATTCCCAGTTACGTCGAACCTTTCAACATGTTTACAGCCGAATGCATTTTGCAAACGTTACAAAGTCATTTTATTATTAATTAACAATTCTCAGATTCCGTGTCGTCATTAACAATTCTGAGGAATGTTAGCGAAGCGTTTCTCTTCAAATAAGGTAGCTCGTTTATGTCTATATATGTTTCCAAGCATTGCAAATGCTATTTTAAATATTTCCAATCACCCTTTGGGGCAAGCGGACATTAAAGCGAGCGATATATTTTAGATCCGGAACTACCGCATCACCATCTTGCCAATTAGAATCGTGTCCAAACATATATTTGGGAGTAACAACCGTACGTTGACCTAATTGACAGAAGGCTCCGGAATCAAACCAAATCCGTACGGTGAACCATTTGTGAGATACAAACACCCGAATCGGGAGCTCAGTGCCGATCCCGGACCGGAACTAATTAACACGATAAACTGGCCTCGGTACGTGAAACCGTAAGGTTCCGAACCGTACCGCGCACGGCTGATTTATTGATCCCTGTCACCGCTCGGTCTCGGCGTGATTATGCTCCCAAGTGCACGAAGAAGACGCGGTGCGGCGAAAGGCAATGCAAGAACAATGATGGATGCAAACGTTATAGCCCACACTACGACGGTAATGATGATAACGAGACCCGCACACTAACAGAATGAGCGATGGTTCGCCCATTCCGGGCCGGAATCTTGATAGCATTGAATAACTAATCGATAAATAGTTTGCCGGGAAGTTCACGACGGTGGACGAGCTGTGTGCGGCACGTTCGAGTTTGGTTTCCTTATGTTAATGATCGGCCGGTCTTGGTCGGAGCGTGTCAGCTCTCTGTCTGTCTGGTGAGCTGAGAAGCCAGTGCAAGTCAGGAATCAATACCGACCCAACAGGCGCATCCAACCGGACCGTCCTGTCTTCCCAACGACAGCGCTACCGAGGCACAACTTACCTGTCGTGTTGTTGATCTCGAAAAAGCCGTTATCTGTCATCCGGTACTCGGCAATCGTCGAGTCGGCATCTGTTGCTTGGATCGTCGTCAGGATCGTTCCGACCGGTTGCTCCTCCACCACCTGGAACTGATAGGTGGGGTTTTCCGGGGTCCACGGTGGTGCAAAGATCTGATGCGAAGGAAGGAGTAAGATGCGGTAAGATGAGAACAGTGGTACGAGAATTTGTGACGATAAAATGCACGGAGATGGATTGACAAATGGTTGAGGCGCACGGTGTCACCTTCAAGTAATATTATAAATTTCGTCCCCAATTTATGCCTGCGCACAGAAAGCCCTGGCCAGCGAGGCCCTGGCTTTGCGAGGGAGAACGAAAGGGGGGGAGGAGTTTGTGAATACTCCCATCGCGGTGGCCAACATGGGCGCCCCGGGACGATCGTTGTCATCATTGTCCTCCTGCTGACAGCAATAAACTGTGAATAATGGCTCGGAAAAGCCATCAAGTAGTGTGCGGTAACGGGGTCACCGGGAGGCTGACGAAGACGGGAGAGTGTGGTGACTTGCAAGACGCCATCCGAGCCATAAGTTACGACGCAACCCCGGAAGGCGCCACAGCCTTGCGGTGAGCAATGGGGGCAAAAACAAAAACCCCTAACCATCCCTCGAGAGAATCGAGAATGCACAGACCCGATGCGACCATGTTCGACACAAAATCACACACGCATCCGGCCCCACCCACATGAAACGCCGGGACCGAGCAAGGTAACACAAATAAACGAGCACAACTGACAGCATAAATCAAGGAGCAGCACGGCCCAGTTGACTGGAATGCATTGTGAAACGACCAGCCGAGCACGAGGGCTTACCATTTTACATTCCTCGGTGGCTTTTCTGCGGAGCACCCCTGGAATGTAGAACGGAAGGGGGCACGGGTGTGTGTGGCCTCTGACCTGCAACGAATTGCAACCTCGGACGTACGCTGCCTTCCTGTGGGTTCCTTTTAAAGCAGCCCAAGCGTACCGAAGATGCATTCCATTATCTGTTGCAGAATGTTTAAGAATTTCGTGTCCACCGTTTGGCTGCCCTTTGTCGACTTTTCCAGTGCCGTTACGCTTTCGGGAATCCGAGGGAGGGATGTATTTAAATGTTACACATTAATCTACGTACAAACAAAGAGAGCAAACATGCAGCTGTTGCTTAGCACTGGGTTGTCTTTGATCACAAACCAGCCTGGGTAATCAAGCTCTAGCCTAGTTCCTGAGTTGCAACGAATTTCAGGGAAAGCAATGGCTGGCGAGATTGCTTTCCCGAATGCTGCCCTTTCATCGGAGTGTGTACGTGTCTTGTCCTCAATCTGCACTGGACAGGATCTCCAAAGGTCTTCGATGAACTGACTTTTCTTCCTTGACAAACCCTGCCCCCCAGACGGTACATTCACCGAACTCGTCAAAAGTGGACACTCGCAATGGTTGGAATGATTTTTCCATTTCCATTACCACTTGCCCAGCACCACCGCTCAAACGACATGTTTCCGGGTCGATCAGCAAATCCTCGCAGGGGGAGAACAACGAGCAGTCTTTTGCGCAATTCATCACCATCGTCATTGTCGTCAGCCTCGTCCCAGGGTTCGTTGATGGCGGTGTTATTGTTCGGAGGAAATAGGTTGACACGGCCAAGTACAAGCGACGGTCTAATCGAACGGGAGAGGGCGCTTGTTTTTCACTTTCGTCAAGCTTCCGATCGGAACCGACCGGGTACGGTGGCAAATATGCAAACATTCACTATGCTGCCCCGCCCTAGGAGCTAGGAAAGGGGAAATATTTGTGCAAAGCAATCCTAGAAAAGGGGGGGTTAAAAAAGAACTACAAATACAACAACGGGCTGAGAGAAAGGAAAGCGGAGTAAATATGGACGAGGAGACGTGGTCCACAAACAGCGCCCGGTTTCGGTTCGAGACGATAAGACGCGTCACTGGTGCCAGGAGAGGAAGGAAGAAGGGGAGCGGTGGGAGGGAAAACATGGCTCGTAGGTAACGACAGCACATTTTGTTTTTCCTAGCCTGAACTGGCAGAATTTGTGATTTGCATTTGCAGCGGAAGTAAATCATCGGAGCGATTTGTCGGAATGGGTTACGGACCGATTTTATGGACGAGTTGTGTTTGTGTTTTGCGGAAATGTTGAATTTCGTTATCGACACATGATGCCCGGACGGTTAGTGGAACGCTGTTGTTGGGATGCGCTGTAGGTTTTTCGGGGAGAAACGTTAGTAGGAATGATTCATAGAAGATTTAGACACATAATTCATGTAAGTATGACATTATTCTACTGTTTCGTTCATTTTCACTTTTAGTGACCCCCAGTTTTTCCTCTCTCATATCATAATTTGAATAGAATTAATACTTCTTCTACCAAATTATGTGAAATGGGTCAAACCTTCAATTGTAAGCTTCATTTTATTCGGTAGCATATTTCTCTCTTAGAATTTTTTAATGAAACTATTGACAGGAAAGAAATGATCACCAGGTTTTAAGTGACCAGATGCAAGATAGAGAAAAATTACTCCTTTCAAACAATTTTCTCCTTTCAACACAAATTAAAAGAAATATATCAGAAACTTGTTTCTCAGTTTATTAAACCAATTAATCTGTTCAGATATTTCAAATGTTATCAACATGAATTTTTACTGATTTAAAAAAATGCTCCATAAATTGTACTGCACTTATATTTTCTTAACAGACCCTGTGTCGTTAGGTTGCATGGCGGACTAATGGAGACGCCTGGTCACTGACGATAGATCGAGCTATTCAGCATCAGCCACTCCCTGTCCCAGTAGTGAAGCGTTGTCTAATTAGTATTTCACCTTCCTTCCTTCTCTCTAGCAACCATTCTCCGCTGGCGCTCATGGAGGTCCCCCGAAATTGCTAGCTGCTCATGATAGTTTGGAACCAATCGAGCTACTCGTCGACGCACCTAAATACACAGGGACACACGTACAAGTGTCGTCCATTGTACGCCCCGAAAGTCACGCAGCCATTGCAGGGTGGAACAGTGCTGCCGCTAGTCTGCTACCAGCAACGCTGTTAAACACTGATAATTGCCTTATCATTTATGCAAATGATACACGCGCTCCGCTCGACGTGAACGCGCACGTTCCGTGAAATATATTAACTCACTTATTGCTAAAAGTGGGCGCTTTATTGACGGGGGTACCGTAGTCGAAAGCTACCGAAAGCGGATAGTGATCCCGCCAAAAGGGGGTGTGCTGCCTGGCAGCGACGGAACATTTAACCCACCGACGTCAGTAATGGTTTCTTTGTGGAGGATTTGTTGCCGGATTCGAACGGATTTGTGCCACTCAAGGCTTCAAAAAGTGACGGTGCGCCACGATTGAAGTAAAACGCCACTTGACTAGTCGGGCGAAGACTAGTCATCAAACGCTCTTGGGAAGCCCGGTGACTTGCTCGCGATCGATCGCTTCGGCGTGGCCACGAAGGAGACATCCCTGTCTCCCAGTGCGTTTCCATTCCTGGGTCGGTAATTCCCTTCTCGCGCCAGGCCCGCCCGGAGGAGGTTGTTTTGCATGTTTGCCTTTTATCGCTGCTAATTCTAACTGGATTAGCTGCGACGGGGCTCTCGGGAGATGATTTCATGATTATTAATGCGCTGCTATAACGGGCGCGTGCTCCGCGAGGGCACGTTTAAGGCGGATGTATGCTAATGCAGGTAAAGGTTTGCAGATTAATATTTCAACTGACGAGCGTACCACTTGGCATCAACGTTGTCGGCTGATAAGACGGAAGAAGGAGCAAACGAAAACGATCTTTCGGGCATCACCATAACCACCCATACTTTGTCTCTGCACGTCTGATGTGGGTGCAATCATTTTCTCTAACTCCCTGTCCCTGAGACAGACATGCATTGTTTGAACTGATTGTGCGATGGTAACGCGCCAACATTTCTGGTGTCCTTTTGCAAAAACCCTTTTTTGGACGCCGCAAGGATGTGAGGGAGAAAATTAATTATTCACCAAAGAATAGGCCAGACCGGATGCCCACACACACACACACACACACACATGCCGCCCGGGGAAATGTGCTTTGACTTTGAGAGATCGATTAAAATTTCGCAAACAGTCGGGGTGGCTGCTGGTAGCTGTTTTCTCATGCTTACCCCGGCTCCATGTTGCTGCAGCCCGTTGAAAGGTTCGGCCTGGGGAGAAGACCGGGTTTGCCATTCCGGCAAAAAACCCCCCCAATCGACCGCACGCTGCCAAATGGTAAAGCCCATAATCGTATTATAATTAAAATGCCCTCATCTTACATGCTTTTGTTCTGACGATCAACGGAGGCTTTTCAATCGGTTCTCCCGTCGGTCCCAAACCGACACCCAACCCTGGGAGAACGAAAGTTGATCCGGGGCAGCGCCGGCCGCAGAGGGACCAGTTTTCCTCGAATTTTGGAGATCGGTTGCTGCAGCCACAAAACCGAACGCAGACATTATTCATTTCGCTCTGGTCTCTGGCCATTCGGTCCTTGGGATATGTTTTCCGGGGGGGGAACATATCCTACACACCGACGTGAGATGTACAGACTCACGCACTGCTATACATATTTTCACCGGCATCCGGTCCCTTGCTGAGAAGATGACGAAGAGTTGCTCTCAAGGGATTTTGGCCTGGAATTAATTACAAAATGTCGATGAAAGATTCTTTGGGCAAAGCGAACCCATTTGTTCCCTTTCCGGAGGTTCGTTAGGCAAGTGGAATCGACGGAGCCGAATGATGGCGGTGAGTTCTGCTATTGATTGCGTAAGTTGTAATTGCAGCGTCTGTATTCTGCTAGCTTCTGGATAATTTTGTAGTTTCGTTGTCGCCATGGCGATGTTAGTAGATTCCTTGGAGTTTTAACCGGTGTTACCCCACATGCACCGAGCGATGCATTTAAACTATCCGCTTTCCTATGTATCGCAGAATCATCAAACACAAGCGGTGTTATATGAACCTTCCATGGAAAATCCCCTTCCGAAAGCTCAGGAAACATAACTGCAGTGCAATCATTCTCCTACTGCATGCTCAAGTAGAAGATTTGGTCTTGCCGTGTGCCCTATCGCGCCGAAGTATCTTGACGTGGGCCAACGCTACTCCTCCGATCAAATTACCCAGGCCACAGCCCAACAGAGACGCAATAAGTCGCAAATACTGCGCCCTTGGCTTCGTCGCAACACTTCTCACCAGATGCACTCGAGCGATACCGAAGCGAGTCCTCGGAAGCTTTTCAACGCATTAACACGACTCCCTGCGCAAAGTCGTCGCCAGAGCTTCCGTGCCAAGGGGGATTAACCGAAGAACGCTTCTTGTAGTATAACCGGCGTGCGTCATAATGAGACCCGAGCGGCTTTTTACCTGCCGCAAAAGTTTTGCTCCCTCCCGGTGCAGTGTTTGAGAGCTGCAGGATGTTTTCCGTCCTTCTTTTTGGGTCCTTGCGCGTAACTCTCGTATTCCTTATCGCTACGATTAACCACGGCCACGTAACTCCAACCTCTCGTTGCCATGCTCATCACGACAAAAAAAACCAAACTTTCAAGCTTTCTCTTCCACCCTCACATTCACTGGCTCTTTCACTCTCTGGGCGGAGTAGTAATTAACGGAAGTGAAGTAAAGCCAACCCAGTCATGCTTTCCACGAGAGCCATTTGGGAGATGCCGGGTTTGGTGTCGCTAGTTCCGGAAAGCCAGGGAAAAAAATGCATAAATTAAAAAAAAAACCATTCAGGGAAGCCAAAGGTGAGAAATTGTGGGAAGACAAACAAGCTGCTCGGTGGCCGAGACCCTGGCGTGAAAAGTCGTCTGTTAGGAAAGCGCAGACGATCGTCCAAACCAAACCGGCGTACCATGCATCCACTGGCGTCGTATTGCTTCCTCACGCGAAGGAAGAGCTCTCCCGAAAAGGGGTGGAAAAGAACCGTGGAAAACCCGTATGCGCTATCACGTTCCACTTTAATGGGTTCACTTCTTGCTGCGGCTTATAATCGGTGCCCCTGCAGCCCGTTGCAGCGGGTCATAGCCGGGTGTTTTTCGCTCTCTCTCTTCGTTTCTTTGCTCATTTCGCCTGGTCCTGGGAGTGATTACTTCTGGTGGGGTTGTCCCGCTGGAGTTGGGCGGAACGATTTGTCTTGATACAGTCGTAATATGACCGTCAGGATCAGGAGCTTGTTTTAAGGCCAGGAGGAACGGCAGAACGGCACTGTAAACTTTCTGCCGACGTGCAAGCGAGCCAAAAAGGAAGACCAACGAACCGACGGTGATCTTGAACTGGACACTTCAAAGCGGAAGCGATAGCGGACGGGACGGGACGGGTGTATTAAAAGATACCTTGTGCCCTCGTGCAACACCGACAGGCGCCTAGACTGTGCAGATACTTTTTTCATAATCCGTTGACGCCGAGAACGCCGTAGCCAACGACCAACGGAAGTCGTCCTTTTTGTGCGGCGCACTGAAGCAGTGCTAGAACCACTTCGCCTTGGCAATGCGTGATGGTAAGCTGCTCCTAGGAGCGGATAAAAAAACCGGCAAAGAGAGTACACCGCGATGAAAGAACGCGAAAAGCGTTGCCATTTTTCTTCCCGCTCATGCTGCGCGCAGATCTTCAAACGGTGTTAGTGAAATGAAAAATGAGACCAAAAAAAAAACGAGGTGAAGGAAGGAGCAGCAGCAGCAACGCCAGAAGCAGCGAAAAGCGCCGACTGCTGCGTTGGGAATAAATTGCTTCATTATGTGAAGCTGTTCATTTCTCTACTTTATTTTTCGCCCCTTTTGCGTGTTCGCGTGATCCACGGCCAGTGTGGCTTTCCGCTGAACTTGGCTTATGTTTGACGTGCTTTGAGATAAAAGATGCCGAAAGGAAACGTCGGAAAGAAACACTCACAACAACAAACTCCACTCCTTGCCGGGTTGATTCAGCGCAATTTAAGACCCAGCTTGTTTTGATACTCTTGCTTCTGATGAGGTGAAGAGACTTTGAAGACTTGTAAAAGGACCAAGTACATTAATACACGCGCTCCGAACTAACATCCGTTGAACTTTACTACTGATTGACTGCGTGGTAGTTTTTCAACCACTAACTAGAGATAGACTAACATTCAACGTCTTATCGTCTCATAGTAAAACTTGTCTAATTAAGCAGAAATGACGCACATTCGGTAAGTGGCCAAAAACCCAAACCTACACCGTCGATTAATTAAAACAAAACCATTTAGACAAAATTTTACATTGTTTTATATACGTCGCAAAACTGTTGGTTTTAATGAACAAAAACAAATTATTTCCATGTTAATCTAAAGACTCAATCCTCTTACCAGTATATTTAAGAGACAATTCAAGAGCCTCCTATCACAGGGCAACGAAGGATCAACCAAATCATCTTCTCGTTCATATTGCAGTAGAACGCTCTCCATCCGCCGGGAAGAGTAGAATATGTAAAAATGCATTAATGTGCATATACTGCACTTACGGAAACGGGCATCATGTTTTATTGTTTCGAACAGTGAATGCAGTTCTCGAGCACTTTCCAATAATTTTCCAGCCATTTGGAGTTCGACTGCGACATTCAATGCGCCTTCCTTTTTTTGCTGTTGCTTTCTTTCCTTCCGCGATCACATTCCGCTTCCGTTTGTCTTTGAGCAGGCGGCATAAAATTCGCAACAGATCGTTCACTCTTCCGGACGGCACAAACGGTGCGTGTGCGAACGGATGGATAGCATTAATCGTCTTCATGCTCCACTGATGCTGCCGATCGACGGCGAGAGGCAGCGAACGTGGCAAACACTACGTTTATATGATTACGTTCAGGCGAGTGATCCACGCTTTCCGTTCGCTTCGAAGTGCTGATTCATTTTTTTCCCCCCCCTCTTCTTCTGTCTACACCCAGCACACTTATTTCCATTAGCGAACACTCGCAGGCACGATTCCGAGTTCTTCACGCTCGTTTTACTTTAATCTAAAGCGTTCCCGAACTTTCCCGCGCAAAACGGGTGCTTGGCGTTGCAATCGAGTGTGTAAATTGTTCGCTTCATGTTCGATTGCTGAATGCAAACACACACACACACACCCTGGAGTCGAGCGGAAACTATTTATGACGCTGCATAATTTCGGATCGTGAATGCCTACGGGTTATGCATAGTTACCATCGAACGGACGCGAAGGGGTTGGAAAGGTGGGCTTTAGGGAGAGTCAGGGAAAATGCGGCTGAAAAGAAGACGCTACCGTACCTTCGTATGTACGAAGGGAAATGCAGCTTTCGGCGAGACACTGCGATGGGTGCGCAGGGCGGAGGGGCTTGGTATTATTGTGCAATTTATCAGTATATCGATCATCATGTTTCACATCACATCGCCGGATTTATGCTGCACTCCTCTCTGTAGCGTCGTCATTCACGAGGTAGCGCACAAATGGAGTCGATACCGGCAGATAGAACTTGCGCTGTGGAATGTGTGTGTGTTTTTTTCCTCTTCTCTTCTATCCATTAGCAGCTGTGCTAGCATTAAGCACACCATCACACCTGGGCGGAAAGGTTGCCAGGGAACGTTCCATCAAAATCTACCTTCCGGTTCTGACGGAGGCATAAGCAAGGGACGGATGCTTCTTTGTTGTGAAAATGGAAAATCGCACAGATGTGGGGCGATGCCGTGCGTGGGAAGAGAATCTGCGAGTGCAAGTTGGGGCATAAGAACGGGGATTTACTTTTAATATTCAAAATGGATTCCGAACGCCCCGCAGGACGACGACGATGGCGTGTTGGATGCTGTGCCGTGCAGTTGAAAAGGAACAACAAAAACAAGCAACTGCACTTACCGGTGGCTCTTCATTAACATCCGTAATCGTGATTATGAGCAGCCCTTCGCCTTGCTGTATCGAGGGCGCCGTCGTGTCCGTCACGAGCACCTTTATCCGGATGACCTGGTTTTGCGAAAGAAGGAGAAGGTGTAAAACATTTTAGCGTCTGGGACAATGCCAGCCGCCCACGGTAGGACGAGTGACGAGTTGAGCTGCCACTTGGAGATCTAATCCCGGCAGACAAGCTTACCGCAAAGCTGTCCCGCTGCAGCCGCCGGTTGACGAACACCTTGCCGGAGCGATCGATCCGGAACATGTCCTTGAAGTCCTCCATCTCGCCGACCTCCTTGCCGTCCTTGTCCACCGCCGTGATGGGCTCGGTGGCGGCGTAGTCGAGCGACTCGCTCGACGCCACGTCCGGGTCGACCGCCACCAGCGTGTGCACCAGCGTGCCGATCGTGGCGTCCTCTCGCACCTCCGCCCGCTGGGTGGTGGGCGTGAAGTACGGCGCCTTGTCGTTGCTGTTGATGATGCTGACGGTGAGCATCGCGGTGCCGTACAGGCTCGGCGTGCCCAGGTCCGCCGCGACGATCTCCATCTGGTACGTGTTGCGCCGGTCGAAGTCCAGTTTGCGGGCGATCGTTACCTCGCCGGTTTTGTTGTCGATCGCAAAATCATCGAAGCTTCCCTGCTGGATGCGGTATCTGGAGTAAAGGAGAGAGAAAAAGCCGTCATTATAAGCAATCTATATCACCCTTTTTTTGGCTGGAAAAGAATTGGAGTATAATACGTACAGGATTTTGAATGAAAATATATAATAAGCCATCTTCTCTTTGAACTCAATTAGCAAAAAGATGTTTATCATCAGAGATGGATGTTAGTTGTATTTGTCTAGTTAAAGACAAAAGTTATATGTTTTACACAAAGTGTTATGTTTCATATTTTGTCTTACGATGTATGAAACGCGAAACGACCTATTTCTTAATGTTGTTGATAAAAAAGTTAAGTTTAACTTATTGCCTACGAAAATTGAAGATTTTTCTTATGTTTTTCTTCGCCCTCGTTGGAATTGATTTTATTCAACCGCAACTTCTTACCCTTAGCGGAATATATGGGTACAAAAATAAAAAAGAACAATCGCTCCTCTTATTACATTAAACAAAATGCAATTACGCTAAATTGGCAAATTGAAACCGGCCATTGAGACCTCGCGAAGGAGCGGTTAATTTCAAATCGTCTTCTCCACCTCCAATCTCTTGTGCATATTTAATGAGCTGCTTGATGCTGTGCTCGGATTGAAATTCAGCAGCGCGTTCCAATTGGCCAGAAACTTCAGGGAAGAATGTGGATAATCCCGTCTAATTAATGATCCGCGTGGGCAGCTGCTGAAAAAAGGGCCACTCTGCCTGGGCATTATCATTCACCGGTAGCAACGCATTCAGGCGGCCGTGTGGGTAGAAAGTCCGGTATATCCAAATCCAACCATCTTGCCGGCTATTTTATGCCCGTCACCATTTTTCTTTCGCGATTCATGAGGATTTTCAAGCAAGGCGCACGCAAAACGGTGAGTCAATCAAAACTTCATCCTTCCGCGACGGGGTTTGCGTTGTCCGTAAAGTGTCGTAAAAATCCTAATTTCCTTTCAGCGTACGTCCAAAGGTTTCGTCCTTATTCCAACCGGAACCGCGTGGTATGACCTTCGTTGTTGTAACCGAGTAGCGCTTCGGTAGGTTGGCTTCAATTTCACCAGAGCTTTCCCGCAGTTAAAGACCCTGGGAGGAACGAGCAAGCAAAAGGGCAAGCTGTGCTTGTGCTGTATTCTCACCCTCGTGCCTGTTCGATTCAGTATGCCCAATATTTGCCCCGGAGCAAACACACCAACCCTCTCATTCGCTCACCCATCGTGACCCTTAATCCTATTCAACCCGGTAATTTCGACCCCTACGAGCCGTCCAGCCTCTTTTCCCCGCAGCACTCGGTAGCCTTCCGTGGCCCATTTTCGAGCCGTAGCTCCTGCTGGCGTTCAATCCGTTCCGTTTCTCGTAAATCTAAACAAGAATTTGATTAAATTTTAACGTAATTTATGCGAGCGCACCTTCCACCCCGTGTGCACCGGGCGCCATTGCCACTCAGGTCGGTCAGGCGGGACTAGCCTCCCGATTTGCTTCCGGGGGCGACCAGTTATCCTGCCGGCTTACGACCGGATCCACCCCTTCTTCGTCCCCCACTTGACGCGGATGGTCGTCCCACTCAATTATGTTGCGCTCAGCACCGGTGCACTTGTTTTTCGATTTATTTTCAATGTTTTGCTTAGTCCTGTCGCCTGTTCCTTCGACGGCTGTCGTTGCGTTCACCTGTATTTCGAGTTTTCGATTGGTAGGGCCGTGCTTGCCGTTTTCCCCCTGGAACATTAGTCGCTCACCCATTAGTTTCCCTTGCCCCGTGCCGGGTGGGCCGATTTACCGACACGATTTTCCGTTGTTTTATCGGGATTGGGGGACGCATTTTTCATGGTCGCTTTCCCCCCCGTGTTGTTGGTTTTACGGCAACTCCGGTGGGTCTGAAATAGGGTGCAACCACGCACAGAACCCCTACCATGGCTGGGAAAGACTGCACATACCATACGAAGCCCGTTTCGTTGCTAGTTTCAGTGGCGTTTGCATGAAATTGAAAAGTAGTGGTGCCTCGGGCAAGTGCACTTTTCGCAACATGTCGAAATGTTTTGGCAAAAACACCGGTTTGAATCACATGGTCGAAGCTAATCAGAAAATTTATGTGACAATTTGTAAATACACCGGGCATGTTCTCATCCATGTTTCGAGGGTTCGTTTCCCGGGAGTTTATGTGGGATATTTATTGTGGCATGTTTTCATGTTTTTAGCTCCATTGCGCCTTCCATCGTTTGCGACGATAAATTTAGGTTAAATAAAAAACGTTCAGGAATCAACTGTATTGGAATCTTGTTCTGATTTCTCTTCATCAACCTAATCTTAGCATTGAGTCATAATGTAACACTTTTCAGGAGGATATGCAAAGTCAGATTGCTCATTGTTTTTTATAAGGGAAACTGGGATTTTAAAAAATATAATTGCAAAATCTCACAATGTAAACTCACAATAATGCTAACGCAACGAAAAGTAGTTGAGCGTGCTAAGTTTCTACAGAGTTTTCTTCAATCCATTTTTGCCAATTATTCCATGAGCTTTTCAATTTGCAATAAAAATCATCATCATCATCATCATCATCATCGTCGTCGTCATCGTCTTCATCAACATAACCATCAGCGCTCGGTCGGGACTGTCGTTCCCCGGCAAGAGCCCGTGGCCGAGTTTTCCTGGCATGCTCATGACCTTTTTCCGACGGCCACAACATTACGCAGGATTACACCGGAAGACGAGCGAGAGGTGAAGGGAATAAAATGGACATTAATGGCCGTTTTGCAAGCGAAACCAACCGGCCCTCGTGGCGGGGCAGCAGGGAAACCCCGGCCGAGTGATGGGGGCCTGGGAAATTGAAAAGTGGATATTGAACCATCGGCCAATATCATCGGCAAGTCACTGTGTGTTTGTGTGGCTGTGTCCGTACGGTGTATGAATAAATAAAGGTAAAACAAGGAAAGGTTTAGGTCATATATTCGCATTTACGGGACGACCGTTCCGTGCTAGAGGGAGGGGGCTCGAGATTGGATCGCTTCCGTGCATGATCGAGCGGTTTCCTTTCGGAAGCGTGTGTGTTTGTGTATGTGCCTGTCCTCTTTTTTTAGCACACTCCATAATGGTTATGTGCGATACGATGCCTTTTACCCGTGCTAGTCAGGGTTCGGGCGAAATCTGAACCAGGGAGTAAAAACACTGGTAAAACAGGGGAAATAATCAAGTTATTCTAAAAATTTATTTTTATAGCTTTCCAACCAGAGCACACTCGGCCTGCTTCGGCAATCGAAAAAGAATGAAAAAAAAAAGCTGATTTTGGGATCGAACGAAAATCAGTTAAGGTTGGGCTTTAAGGGCCATAGGTTAGGACATCCGTTTTCCTTCCCACCGGATGGTGTGGGCAGACGAACCGTAAATGTAAACTTAGTTTTAAATTTACCTGATCTCTGCGTTGATTCCCGTGTCCAAATCGATGGCATGGAGCCGTTCCACTAGGGTTCCTGGAAAATTGATTGTGACAGACGAGAAAAGAGTGGAAAACAAAGAGCGTTAGTTACGTTCGGAAATGAATTGTTTATGCATGTGTGTTTGTTTCAGATTAAGGGCGGATTATGGTTCGTTTGGATTTATCCTAGTCAAAAGAACAAGCATTGCATAGTTTATATTGAAAAATAAGGCAATGAGTTGCAATTAAAAACATATAAAACTTTTTGATTTCTATACTAGTTATATTTTTGCATTCAAGCATATTCTTTACATCATTAAGGACAAAATCCTTTCATATCATTTAAATATGTCTGATAATGAATAATGCGTCTAGTTCTTAGGATTTCCTTTAATATTTATCTAGGCCGCGCGGTTCGACATTGATATTTAAAATAAATCCATCCAACTAAATTTAGTTGAAGGAGGTAAATCGCTTTTTCACAATCTTTAAGTGTAAGCTATGTTAAAAATTCGCTGCTCTGAAGGATATTCAAGAATTTAAAGCTTCACATCATCATAATTCATGCTTCCATGTTGTTCGCAGTTCACTGAAACTCTTTTCAACCAATGTAATCCTTCCGAACCTTACGCCGAACTTCCATCTCCCTTAAGGTTACCGAGCGTCATAACCATGACGATGGTGACTTTCAAATTGGGCTTGCAAGTATCCCAAGCGTCTGGGGAATTCGATACCTATCCGCGTGTCAGACGTAATATTCACAACATTGAGACTAAACAGTCTTGGCTGTCTCGTTACCATCAACTCGCATCGACTATAGCATGACTTGGCCTAGGCCCGAGGACAGCCGGAAAATCCCGATCGATAGCTGTGGTCGGAAAGGTAAACGGCAGCCGGCCTTTATCCGTTCGATGAGTCTAATATCTTTTGATGAGTTATTTGATAGGCGGGCGGGCGGGCGATATATTGTAGTGTCAATGGATCCGAAGAGCGATTTTCCAACAAACGCTGCTTAACAGTTGGCAAAAGGCTGGGCCACAGCAACCACTAATTCTACGTATCGGGGAAGGTTGGAGGGAAGGCCGTCGATGAGTGCTAGGAAAGCTTCGCTTCGTAGGGTTGACACTCGATACGACGATAAAGTTCCTCCATCTCGCCCTTTATTCTCGGCACGCACTTCCGGCATTCGGGCGTCCAAAGAGAGGCTTTTGGTTTGAGATCGAATGGCTAGAGCACTGTCCTTAGCTTGATTGTAAAACAACGCCCCTCCGTCATCGTTCTTCCCCATAAGCCACCGGACGGCCGTGGACATGACAGAGGGATCCAGCGTGCTGGGCTTTAAACTTTCAAGCATGGCCAACGATACCGCTCAACCTAGCCGGAGGAGCCAGTGGCTTTGTTTTATCGCCACTGTCACCGTTATCATCATCGTCGGCTTCGTTACGGCATCCGCCGTTTGTCTTTCGGGTCCTCCGGTTTCTTACGCACACTTACCGATTGGAAGGTTTTCCTCGATCGAGTTGAGATAGTGTTCCCGGGCAAACTGGGGCGCGTGGTTGTTCACATCCCGGATGGTGATGTTCACGTTGCACAGCGTCGTGTACAGCCCATCGGTGGCCTGCAGGTTAGCGATAAGGGGTAAATAAGGGGGGGAAGGTGTTTAGAACTCGTGAGGGGTTTTCGTGGGGACTCGTTGACGTTTTCTTCCGCCTGCGCTACGAGCACGTTGGCACATTGGCCGTGCGACATTTGTGCGAGTGCATACCGGGGAATTGTGTTATTCGTAAACGAGGCCGAAGAAAATGTTAATCGAGAGGAATTTCTAATTAGATGAAGTAATGCCCCCGTCGGGACTGTTTCCCCGGACCGGGCACATGGCGAAGCGCAAAATAGATTGGATGTTCCGGTTTTGCGGCAATGCGACCCGACGTGCAGCTTACCTCAACGCCGAAGAACACATTTTCCGACTTCAGATGGTTGACGTCGAGGGCGACCGATTTCGATATCGTCAGCTGACCGGTGCGCTTATCGATTTCGAAATGCCGTGTGACGGCCTCGTTTCCGATGATCCTACGGAGGGAAGTGCGGTTGTTAGTTGCTCTGCTGCAGCCATTCAGGCGCACGGAGACCACTTACCGGTAGTTGATTTCGGATACGACGTCCGGATCCCGGGCTTTAATGACCAGCGGCGGCTCGAACACGCTGGCCCCCTCGTCGACCGAGGCCCGGTAGAGTGGGCTCTCGCAGACCGGCGGCGAGTCGTTCGCATCGAGCAGACTGATGCGCACTGATACGACGGACGTTTGGCCGCGGCCCTCGTCGTCGGTGGCGCGATAGGACAGATAGTACACCGACTGCGACTCGTAGTCAAGGCAGGGAGCTCGGCCGGGTCCGGCGACGTCCGACGCGATTCGCAGCGGAGGATGGTGGATGTCATTTGTCTGCAGTGGCTCGATGCGGACCGTCGTCGGCAGGCCGTGGTCGGACTCGTCCGATTTCGATTGGTCCGGTGTGCCTGTCGTGCGTTCCTCCGCTTCCCGACCGTCGTACAAGTTGGATATGGTGGGCGGTGCTACGACGCTCACGTCGTGGAACTCGTTCGATTCGCCACTGTTGACGATGCGGTACGTCATGTACTCCACGCTCGCACCACCGGACGCGGACGCGTTCAGGTGGTTCACATCGGCATACTCGTGCCGCAGGTCCGCCCGCGTCGGTACCTGCCGGCGTCGACGGCGAACCGCACTAAGGTGCACCGTGGCGCCTGGATTAGCTGGGCAATCGGCCACGGAAATGGCGCCGGTGAGGGCGTCCACGTGGAACAGCTCCGAGCCGGTACCGGACAGCGAGTAGCGGATGCCTTGGTCACCAAAAAGCCCCGAGTCCTGGTCCTTCGCCGTGATCGTCGTAATCAGCTGGCCCGCGTGAGCCGTCTCCGAGACGCTGGTGGAGTACGAATCCTGCTCGAACAGCGGCCGATTATCGTTCGCGTCCGTGATCGACACGGTGAGCGTGGCGGTGGATGACAGCCGGGGGTTCGTCTTCGTTTCCTCCGCCACCAGCAGCACGATGAACTTGCGCTGGTTGGGGTTCTCGTAGTCGAGCGTACCGTTCGCCACGCGGATGCTGATCTGCGACGAGCCGGACACCAGCTTCGGCTCCACGTCGAACACGCTCGAGACGTCGTTGAGGCGTAGCGCGAACTCGGCGTTCTCGCCCACGTCCGGATCGCGCACGGTGATCTCCAGCGGTAGCGGTGTCCCCGGGGCCGTGTTCTCCGACAGCGACACGAAGTATTCGGTTTTGTTGAACATCGGCGGCGAATCGTTCACGTCGCGGATCGTGATCGACGCTTGGGTCGTGGCGACGGTAAGATTATCGTTGCCCGGCACACCATCGACCACCTCGCGCGCCTTCACAGTCAGTATGATCAGGCCCGTGTCGTCCGGTAGGGCTTCCTTGTCGAGCGGTTTGGCCGTCCTCAGCTCGCCGGTATGTTTGTCAAGCAGGAAGTAGTCCATGGGATCTACGTAAGAAAGTCAATAAAAAAGAAATTAAACATGGACTAGATCTCGTTGAACACTAAAGTAAGCAAGCCAGTCGCTATGCACTCAGCATCGTTTACTTACTCGTCACCAGCTCGTACACTATCTTCCTGGGTTGACCTCGATCGCCATCACGTGCGTGGATCACCATCACCAGCGTGCCGATCGGGCTGTCCTCGTTGATGACGGCCGCCAGCGAACCCTGGAAAACCGGGGCCGCATTCTGGACGTCCCTTACGTGAATCTCCAGACCAGCGCTGGCGTTAAACTGCCCATCGCTCGCATCGAGCAGCACCTGGTAGATCATGCGATCGTTGTAATCGAGCGGTTCCCTCAGCACTACCGCCGCGGTCAGCCGGTCCTGCTGGCTTTCCGTCACCTCGATGTTGAACTTTTCGCACGCGTCTGGATTCTGCGGTTGCGGGATGCACACCACGTCCAGGTTCTCCCCAACGGTGTCACGGTCTGTGACGAGGATGCCGTCGAAGATGGTGGTGCCGGGCAGTGCATTTTCCAGCACCTCAGTCTCGTACGGAACCTACGGATAAACACGTGCGCAAAACACACACACACACAAAAACAATGAGGCCCGTTGTACCAACCGTTGTGAAAATTACGTTTCAATCAGACTCTTCCAAGCACGCTTAATTGCTGACCCTTGTCACGGTCCAGCTCGTTGGCATCAAAAAGGCTGCACTGTGGCAACCATACCGGAAGTTCCCATCGACTGAACGACTCGCAAAGGAGTGTAAAATGTTTGCATCAACAAAGTTTAAATTAGTTCGAAATACCCGAACGGGTAACGGTGCCCCACGATCGATGTTTTTCTATGGGAAAATCGTGGTGCACGCTCACACAAACAGGAGAAAGCAAAACAAAAACAGGATTAATCATTCCCGGCCACGGCTACCAAGGATGGAACACACAGTGGGATGGAAATGTTCACTTTATTTCCTTTCCGTCGTTCCCGAGTTTTCGAGCGAAGTCCTAATGCAGCAACGGCGAAACTGCCACGTGACGGGCCAATACCACAGTTCGGAGAAGAGGACACAACCGCAAAGGAACCGGAGCAACTAAAACCGAACAACAGCAGGAAGCTGGCAAAAAAAACAAAAAACCACCCAGATGGCGAATCGGGCGAGTTTATTGAAATTGTTTAAAATGAGAAACTTTTCCTATTTATTATTGCAACACGAAACTAATTTCACTTCAATGAGCTCACCGTCGCAGTTGCCGGCGTTCTCGTTGTCGCCGGTCGCAGTCGTTTTCGTCACCGAGAGTCATCCCATTTGTCGTCCTTTGGTGGCCCCCTTCGCGGTAGCTCGCGCTTTCGATCCGCTTGCTGTTGCGTTTTTCGTGGCTAGTTTTCCCTAACAAACGAGCAGCGGGGAAAGCTGCTTTCACTGTTGGAGATTGCATCCAACGCGAAAGTTACGATGATAAAATGAGAAAATAGCATGGCAACAAAAAACCAAAAAAAACACCGATCCGGAATTTAGCAAAACATCGTCGCATCAGTAGAAGCACGTAAAATGTATTCCACCTCACTTGTTTGCACGCGAAAGCTTGTGAGAGAGACAGGAAAAGCTAGAGAAATTGAGGCGCAGTCATGGAAGCAAAGAAAAACTCGACTATCCGTTCTGGAAGTTGATGGTATGCAATCACCTTGACCCCCCAATGGGCTCGGAAGGCATCTTTGATGACAAGGTGCGCCACCCCGCGACGAAAGGTGACAACCCGTTCTGTGCTAGTGAAAAAGTTGTCTCAATTTACAACATTATAAACATCCTCCGTTCATAGCTGAGTGACTGGATGGTTTTGCTTTTATGTGCCGGCAAAATTGTTCTTTTTCTACCTTTTTAAGCATCAGTTAATTAAACCTAGTACGGTTACAGGAAGTATTCAAACAAATGCCGACTTAACTACTTACTGACGTTTTCGTACTTAATGACATGAAGTAATGCAGATAATGATTTAATTTCAACTGAGCATAGTGTTATACTGCGTTGCTATTCACGAGTTGCGGAAAAACATAGTCTTGATTCGTAGAAATTATTTCATTCTGTGTAGAGCTCTCAAAGCATCCGTTGTTTACCTATTAGCTTTGTACTTTAAATTTTACTTGAAATACCTGCTAATTACCAGATTGTATCAATAAAGAGAACACCAAATTCAAAGCATTGTGTGCTTTGACAAAATTAACTGTTTTGCATTGCGTCGCACAAAATTGTCGAATTATTTTGCCATTAAACATGATATCCCTTTTTGCGATCTCACGCAGAGCGAGGCTGGTTACTTTTCCAAGTGATGTAAGGTTATATGTGAATAAGGGTTGTATGCTCCCTTCTTCGTTTCGTTTTCGTTGTAGTACAATTTAGGTTCTCCATCAAGGAGCACTAAATATAATAAATAAAGATCCTTTCGCATGAAGAACATACATCTCCGATGTTGTTTTGGGACCTACACCATTGTACGCAACCGAAGCCGAGTCTGCTCGGACATATTGCCCCCGAAGCCGAGCGCACTTTAGCACACTTAGACCCTTGTCAAAACCCATCAAAAACTTAATTACAGCTTTATTTAGCCGCGCCTTTGATGCGACCCTTGCCCGAGGACACCCACCGCACACTTGTGATCCGCATTTCCGGGGAATAACCAATATACACTTACGTTCTGAAACCCCGGCGGATTGTCATTCTCGTCCAGCACGATAATGGTGATCGGTACGTTGACGATGTTGTCATTCTCGGACTCGATGCCGGTCGGGCTGACGCGGTCGCGGATGGAAACGGAGAAGGAGAGTGTGTCCTGCGCCTGGAAGGAGTGAAAGGTGGATGGTGAGTTAACAAACAAGCTGAAAAACTATCTTGCATCAAGGTATTATTTGACGGAGTGGGACTTTTGCTGTTGAAGGAAGGTTTTTTCGTTCCGAAAATGTACAACCAATATATTCCAGTCAACTTTTATGCTTTGCTGTAGAAGTATTTCCTCTGGGAAAGGTCGGTACCGGCTACGTCGGATACGTCTTGGTCGCATTACTTTGCAAACTTGTCTTTTGCGTTTTCGCTCGAAAGCTTTTTCCACCCTGTCGGAACGATTCCTATCCGACCTGATCGACATCGTTGTTTTCCGCTGGTATTTTCCTTTTTTGACAGTCGTTTTGCTTTGCACTTTTGTTCACATTCCGCCGGCGTCCGTGCAGCGGATATTGATTTCCTACATCCGTTTGATGTGACGTGTGTGTGTGTGTGTGCGGGAGGGTGTATTTATTTATGTTCACTTTTTGTTGATTTTCTGTCTGTGGGAATTTTTTTTGTTTTGTTTTCAGCTCTTTGCAGCCCCCGAAGGTGACAAAACCGGGGCCGGATCGGAAAATCAACAGTGGCAGGTAGAAAATGAATGGCAGATCGAATAAACAAAGCCCTCCGGCGGGCAAAACGGCTAACCTGTGGCAGTGAAAAGCAAAATATGGCGATACGCGGCTGTTGTTCGCCGGGCGGAAGATGCAAACAGAATGAATAATTCTGTTTATGCAGGGCGGTACATATTTTTGGGCGCGGGCATTTGTATGTGCGTCCCGGGGGCTACCGGCCAAATTTTGTGTGTGTGTGTCTGATGTCCTGCTTTTCCTCGTATTTTTTCTCCACCTTCTCCACCTTCTCCATTATCTCTACGCTTCGTGCTTTTCGCGTTCGATGGAAAAACGTGCGTTCTTGTCCGGTACTGATTCGGCTAGTGGCAGGCGAATGACGGATGCCATCCGTGGCATTGCCTTCGATGAGGATTTCCATAATGTGCCTCCCTCCTCCTCCTCCCCACACTAGAGGGCAGAAATCGGGAGCGACGTTCGCGCAAGAAATTCGCATTGCACAGAGCGGATAGGTCAGGGCCGTATGATGAAAAATAAAACATATCATTATGCCAGCCATCGCCGAAAGTCACGTACGGTGCCAACGGTCAGCAGATCGTGCTGGCGAACGGAAAATCGATGCGCCGTGACGGCCGTCCCAGGATTTGCTGCGGAACTTTATTCACATCCCCTGTGCAGGCAGGACGTGGCAAAAATTAAAAAAAGAAACAGGAGGAAAAACTAATCATATCGACCGTGCTGTGGTACAAACAAAAATAGGGAGCACGATGAGAGCGGAAAACTCCCTTCTGCAGCCAAAATGAAAGCGATGCCTCGGCAAGGACATCACAGGCACAGGATAGTGTGCCGTGCAAATGCATTTGCGCAGTGCAATTGAATTCGTTGGCGTTTGGCAACGCCAACAAGGTGATATGCAAACGAGTCGTGAGATGGAAGCGAGGGAGGAAAGGAACTTCCGAAGTGATCTGCAAAAACAACCGGATCGTTTCGTGACGTTCAGCCTACCCTACCTGCAATATGAGTGTCGTGTTTTTTTTTTTTTGCTTCTTCTTTCCAACCAACCCTTATTAGATTTTGTGCGTACGCGTTGACTTTCGCAGGACCTTCGATTTTTCGCTTTCCGTGTTCGGTGTTCCGGCAGTATCAATCTTTGTCGGGTTGAAAAATCAAATTTAGCTCAGTTTTGCTATGAAAGCGCAAAAGTGCGATCGTATCGTGCGCAAGATGAAACTGCCAAGCTCGAGTGCCTATGCTGTTTTCAATGCGTTTTTTTTTTCTTTTACTATTTTGCGAAATGACTGTAACCAAATGTGCACCGCGTCATGTTTTTATGGAAGTTTTTTTTTGTATTATCCTAACAGCCCTTCCCTCCTCCCTTCTTCAAGCTTCCCGTGGTGATGCTAGCGTTCGCGGAATATTAACGAAGGTGTGCCGTTGATAGCGGCTCGGTTTCGCACCGAGCACCATCGAAGTCGATCGTTACGGTGTTAAATAAATTTATCCCACTCTAATATTGAATTTTCACTCAACTTAGCGATTTAGCGTACCGGTCCATTGGCCACGAACAAACAAACCGGTTCCAGCAGAAAGGCATGGGGGCTTGTGATTTTTTAAGCTTGTCCCTTTTTGGTTTTCGAACGTAAAACTGCAGCTACCAGCGGGTCGATTTTTGGCAGCAATCGCCAACTACACCGCCCGTATCGATCGACGTGTCTCCTCGAGTATAATCCACGCTTAGCAGACGTTGATCGTGGCGACGAACGGGACGATAGTTGTCTGTGCCGTGCTGGCCAATAACTTAATTACCTTCGCTCAATCACTCGATTATATGTTCATACTCTCGGCAGACAACTTGCCAAAAAACGAAAGCATGTCGATGGACGAAAAGTCCCTGCATCATCCCGCACCTCCCCTCAGCAAGGCAAAGCGCTGGTTCCATTTAGAAACCAGCTCTGTTGGGTGGACGACGGGTCGCAGGAATCGACAAAGGGATGAGAAGAAAAAGAAACGATGAACAGGATTCTGCAAAGGAAACCCCTGAGCCATTTAATCAATTTTATAAACTTACATCACACACCGACAACCGATGCGCGTCACGCTGAACTAAATTGGGCAACGGGACGGAATCGAATTCTCCGATATGCCAGAGAAAATGCCGTCGTTCGCGAGGGCCAGGAAAAGGAAGCAAAAAAATTGGAACTTGGTTGGTTTCGAGGTTCTTCACTCTTTCGGGCAGTAAAAAATTGAGATACTTTTGCAAAGCGTCGGATGCTACCACACGCCAGCGATACGAGCGCTTCGAGGATACCGACAGGCGGGGGAAAAAAAAATTCTACACATGTCAGACAGACTGGCCGGAAGCACTCGCGGTGCTCTCCCGCGAACCTAGCCCAGCCTAGAATTGCTCGCCGGGCGCTGTTGAGTTGTCGATATTAATTTTATTTTCCAATTTATTGATCCCGCTTTTTGCCGGTAGCCGAAATAGAATTCATCCGTGCCGATGAACTATTTTTTCTCGGCTCGTTCCTTTCCGCCCAGGGTTGAAGGTTGTATCGTCCCCCCGTGGCCGCCCTGACTCGCCAAATCCCACCCGGCGCTGCAGGGTTGCTTCTGTATGTGCGACCGGGCGTCCGTGTGCTTGGTGGTTGAGACTTGCTTCTTTGCCCCGACTTTCTTTGCAAACGATGCTGCCCTGTCCCCCCCCCGGGTTGGAGGTACGTTGGACGGTCTTTCAGGACCCGGGGCTTCGGATCGAAACGATGGCAAGCAATTCTAGATACGTCAAAGCGGCCCGAAAGAAAAAGGGATCAGCAACATTCCTTGCGTGATTCTGGAAGAAGAATTACCACGTAAATCTCGTTTTCATCCTACACGAATCTCGTTTTCGGCAGCACAACCCAGGCTGCCCGTGCACACACAGTCACGCATGAGAGGATCCATGTTATTTTTCTCTTTCGGTTGGGGCTGCACGTGTGCCGGAATGTGCTCCATCCGTCCGCAATGTAGGTGAGTTTTGTTCTACATGCACGGGGAGTGCCGCCCACCACCATCAGCCAGCCGGGGGCCATTTGTATTAGTTTTTATCTTCGTCGGCATCGTGACGGAACTGTAGCAGGAAGCTTTAAGGAAGGATGGTTGGGAATGAAACGTTTCCAAGGACATGTTTTATAGAATGAATTCAACGGGTAGGACAGTTTTTGGATGAAAAATTGTGAGAAGGCGTTAAGCCATCATTGTGCAAACATTTGATATGTAATGGAACACTGTTCAGTGCAAGTTCATATAGCAATGTTGTAGATCTTCATTTCAGAATCTTTTTCATCAATCTAAAACATTTCAATTTTAAAATCAATGGTATTTTTCCTAAATAACCCAGGATTCCTTCCTTTCGCTGTTATAGACGTGCGCTGTAAATAGATCAGCAACAGGATTTTAATGTTTTTTTGTTTTGTTATTATAACACTTCTTTAGCCTACATCCGAAAAGAATACATTTTCGTTTTTCATAATCGATTTCACTTTTGTAGACAATACACTTTTTTCGACAAACAAGATCCAGGAGAATGGGCTATGCACTTCGTCCCTTTATAATAGGCTGCGTACTTTTGCACTCACTTTGAGTGGATTCTTAAATGCAGCGAATACCAACACAAATGAAACATGGTATAGAAATCACACGGATTGATAAAAGAATTTTTTTTCACCCTCGAAAAGCAAACACCAAGCACCATTATTCGTGTGAGTAGAACTACCCTTTCCTGGCTGTTTGTTTTGTTTCGTGTTTATACCATCGCATCGAACCATTGTTTGTCGGGGATTCTACTGGCGGGAATTTCGAGCTTTTGTTCTGCACACTTGGTCTACGCCAATGAAAAAAAGGAAACGCTTTGGGATGCACTTTGGCGCAGATTATCGCAGCCAAGAACTTGGGGGGTACCGGTAACCTGAATAAATCCTGGATTGATGATGGTGAAACGAACCATGGTCAGGCGGAAAAGTCGCTGGTCGTTTTTGCATGAGAATCATTCCCCATTTTGGAGCTGGTATCCGCCATTGTTGCATTGCTGCTTACGCCCAGGAGCAAAGCGCAGCCTCTAGGAACGGAGAACCGTTAACAACAGCGTGAAAAAGAAGAGGGAACGTTCTTGGAAATTCTATACCTCTAACCAGTAGAACGTTTGGCCCATTAGGAAATCCTTAAAGCTTGGATACCGGAGGCACCAAACGCGATGTATTTATTCCATTGTCTTTTCGTGTCTTTTACACAAGAGGTACGTCCAACAGGCGGCGGTGGGGGCCAATCGATGGCCGGGATCGCTTGTAGTGGATTGAAGGATTAACTTCCGCTCTAAATGATTCTCTTCCTCGAATGATCATCCTCTGGTTGTTATTTGTGGTCGAGTAATTAGGTGCTACGTCGAGAGCACTGATGAGGATTAGGTTGGTTGCCATTGTACGGTATTGTTACCTTTTTTTTCTTTTTTTGCCCAAGATATAGGGGTTCCTTTGTCCATAGAGGAGTGACAAACCTCTTCCAGAGCGGAACTTGTAGGGAGAGAGCTCAGTCGCAATACACAATAATGGAAATTGGTTTACTTAGTGGATTTTAAAATTTCTTTCATGGTAGAAAGGAATTTTAACATGAGCAGAGTTTTTTTAAACACATACAAAAAGAGAACAGAACATGAGTATACATTCACTGCACGATAAAAACAAGTACGTAATGTTGTTAAATATATATAATCATCTTGACTCTAAAACTATTTTTTCAAATCCATCATTTTATGGATAGAAAAATCTCAATAGTAACCGCATGGCATGCTCCAAGGAAAGTATCGTTGAATTGCTTAAAGCTTTTAATAACGACCAAGTATTACTCCTTTTGGAAAACAGACAAAATGTATTGAATATTCGAAAAGGAAATTCATCGCTTTTCCCTTGTAAATGTAATTATGAAAGCCTGTGTATTCCTTTTCACAGCAAATTGATGAGCGTAACTGCCTTCAATCGTGTGATCGCCCGTTTGCGTGAGCTTAAAACCATTTTACGCCCAAAAACATGCGCATCCGGAGCCTGCGGTTTACCGGTGACAGTTTTCCAATCCGGCTCGTAAAACTTTCACAATCTTTTTTCAACCGTACCGTCCGACCGTCCAACAGGCAGCACCGTACAGCCTGTCCAGTGATCCCACCTCAATGGATCCCTAATTTGCAAACCGGTAACCCCCGGGATTCGCCCGGGAAGGTCACATCACCAATTCGAATTTGCCTTTCCATCCGGCGACGAATGGCGCCGTCCGGCGCGTACGAAGGGCCTTATACAAGCGGGAGGGTACGGAATTGAAAATTAGCATATAGATCAAGCGTCAAACGAAACTGGTAAATGCACTTCCGACGCTCATTTTCCCCAGTGTTCACGTTCGCTCGGAGTAAAGCGTAAGAGCCGGGGGCACCGTTGGAAATTTAAATCATCCACAACTGGAAACCGAACGGAGTTTGCGAAGAAAAGAGCGACTGCAGGAGGCGGGAAGCGAAGGGGGCGCACAGGGCGACGCTTCCTTCCGGATTCATAATCAAGCCCCAAAAGTTTTCTCACAATTGAATTTGAATGTTGCCGTCGACGAATCGAAAGTTGCGTGTGGGAAAACTAGAAACCCTAACCACACTAGCAAAAGAAGCTGATCCTTTACGATTACGAAAGTTGTGGAAGCTCTTCGCCAGAAAAGGTACGTCTGGATGGGATCGGTTCTGTCCTTGGGGATGAAATATTGTCCACTGGGGCAGAAGTGGATTTTCCCATTGGAAGGGCTTGATATAATCATGTGTTTCGACCGTTCGTGTTTCGCTTTTAGAAAGAACGGTCAACATGAGGATAAAACCAATATGCTGTACGAGCAATAAAGAGATATGTTGTTTTTCCAACATTGAAAATGAATTCCGCATCCATATTTTTTAATAATTGGCAATCACATTTTCCAATAAATATCGTTTGGAAATACTGGGCTGCAACAGCTGCATTCTGTGCGGATGGTCGAGAAAACAGAACACTAAGACGATGATTATTTATCGATATTCTGATATTGGAAACATAGATTTGTAACACATTCTGAGACTAGGCCTCAAACAGCTTGAACTCATTAATGTTTACAGCACCTCAGACACAACTCGCCAATCCTTGCTTAATGCATACAAGAATTGTTTACGTTAGCCGGATGTTGGTAAACCTGTTTCAAGCCAGACACGTGTGGAAGGTTCTGATTGCGCATTTGCCGTCCGGACCAGCGTTGACTGGCACGATGCAGAAGCCAGCTCGTTGCCTGAGGGTTGCACTCTCAAAGTACGCATATTATCATCGCATTTCAGGCGAAGCAAATTATAATGAATATTTTATGCAGCAGCACTGTTTTTGTTTGCGCTCTGTCTGCAAGACTGTTAGGGAATGCCGCTTGCATTAGGTGTGCTGCCAGCGCCGACGATCTGTAGTAGCAGCCGTATGGGACTAAGTGTAGCTTGGGGACTTTTCCAACATTGCGTTTCCTTGTTTCCAGTGTCGTGGTGTTAGTGCAGATGGTGATGATGCAGATATAAATGACGGTGGAAAGATGGGAGAACCATGTCTTCAATCTCAAACTGTCTTGACACGTAGCAGCGACGGACAACCTTTACACAAATGAACTTTTAACTTTAATTCTAATCATAAGACCTCTTGTGCTAAATGTTCAGTCCACTTTATTGAATCCAGGATCTCATTCTTTTGAAGAAATGTCAACGGACAGCCAACCAACTTTTTCATTATTTTATAAGAATATCCAATTTCAGCTTTGAGCTACATCTTCAGAAGTAAGGATCGTTTCTAGGAATTTAGCTTTGAACTTTTTATTTACATCTCATATCAGCTTTGGTTTTTGTATTGGCATGACTATATCATGATTCTTCCAGCACAGATTATGTATGGAATCCTTATTTTCTTATTTTGCTTTTTTTCACTATGAGGTATTCTAATTCATACTTGATATTATGTTTAAATAATTTAATATTCAACTAAAACTTGGAAAAAGTTATAAAATCACTATAGTATAAGAACGTTATGAGTAAAAACACAGTTGGATGTGCGTTGGAACTTATGGCTTATAATAGTTCATAGTTCGCCTCGTGTAGTTGGAAGATGTGCCATCCCTGGTTGATCGTCTCAACAATTTCTCACGTTAGAAGCATAACTGTGAGGCAGCTCTGCACTGCCGTTAAGCACCGGCGAAGGATGCAGTACTTGTTTGCGATTTTGTTTGTACAAAGTCAACCCTGGCAGCGTTTGGAGAGCGATGTGAATCACGACCGATGCTCTCGAGACGACAACGAAGGTACAAGGATAACTACCGCAACTGCAAAGATGCGCAGACGATTGCAATCAAAGGTTAATTCTTGCCTGGGTGGGGCGTTGTAACCGTATCGTGCTTGCAATATTATCTTTCGTTGCGTCAACAAACAAGATATTCGACATGTGTAGTCACTTATCTCCGAGGTTGGTGTAAAGGATGAAGTAATAAGTTCCTGTGTGCGATTAAAAGCTATCACAAATTGTCATCATTACCGATTGGCAAAATGTTATCCAGAGCCAAATAAATAAACTATTAAGCTCCACAAGGAAAAGGAAATGCGTAATCCTCTGAGCCACCCAACATATTATTTCTGCTAATTTGCGAAAGCGCATGACGTGAAATGGAAAGCGACAAAAGCATTACGTTGAGACGAATGGAGAAAGAAGAAAAAAATCCTGCCATCATTTTTAAGCAAACGCCGAACACAATTTGTTCCATTCAGCCCGCGTGTCAAAGGGGATTTAAAATGGTTTACGGCAAGCGAGGGAAACACGGCTACGCAGAGTAAATCCGATTTGATCGCTCAATACCCGAGAGCATCCTCGGCGACCATTTACCGAGCGTTGGGTTAAAAGGAGGAGGGAGGGGCAAGGGGGAGGAGGGGGTTTGGGTGGTGCACAACTGATTGTTCCATATTTAAACGCTTTCCTTTCCACCGGGCGATGAAGAACAAGATAGTGGAAGAATTTCATCGAGTGTGCATGCCTGTATGCGTGCGTGCGTTCATCCACAAGGAGTTTCTGCCTGTTCGCCTGAAGACTGTCTGGGCTGGAGCTTTACGGCATTTGCCTCCTTCCACCGAGCGGAACAGTGGGATCAGTGCAGACTTCCATAAGGATTACATTTTATTGTCAATCTGATAGCTCTTATCGCCGGAAACTCCTGCTCCGTTTGCTTCCCGAGCGAATAAGGAGTCTTAAGAAGGTGTCGGTTTGTGTGCGAGTGGAGCAGAGTGGCAGTATGCTGACGGGTGCCTTGTTGCCATTTTTTCTACTTGAAGCTGTGCCCGGACCAAAGCGTAATTAATGAACCATTTTGAATTCATAAAATATCCTACGGCCAATTTCGTGGGCTCCTACCAGATCGGCAGCACTGCTTCACATTCCCTTAGTTTTTTGGTCGTCTGTGTCTCGGTGCGTATCGGCGGCAGTTCGAAGGCAAAGGATCACAGTTTGGTTTTTTTTGTTCCCCCCGAGGTCGTCGCAAATCCGTGAAAAGTCGGGCGCAGAAACAGCAGCGCTAAAGACGACGGCCCGTACGGCTCGGGATCGTTCTGCTTAACAGGGCACAATTGAATCGTAAATTACGCCGTGGCATACAGTCTTGGGCCAGCCGACTTCCGCAGCAGGTGCCCGGATGCCTAGCCGAACAGCCCTGGAACTTCGCCACTGCTCGCAAGAAAATCCGGTCCGTGCTTATTTCGCACCAGTTCAATTCCCAATTGTTTCCAACCGACCGACCGCCGCCGCTTCTTCGCATCTCAAAGGCTAAGCTTCTCCTGCACGGCCTTTTCTTGCTCATGTCTGACTTCTTGGCTGTTGCTTCCTGGGCAACCCGCACCCCAGCCATCCTTCGGTTCCGCTGGTGAAATAAATTCCTAAGTCCACCTATCTCCAGCCAGCCCTTTCGTGTGTGTACGCACCTTGGAAAACTGGATAGTCGTTAAGCTTCCGGGAAAGGCAAACCAAACATCGTCAAAGTGTGCGTAAATACGTACGTGTACGTGTGCCTGCGGGGTTACGAGAAAGGCTTTTGTCAGATTTTCCATTTCACTGTGTGGAAGGAATGAGCTCGTTGGCTTCGAATTGTGCGCCAGTTCGTTTCGTCAATAGGTTCAGCGGCTCAGCGGAGAAAGGCGGTGCTGGCGAATATAATTACCATTATTATTGTTATCACACTGGCAATCACATGTGCGCGGATGTTGTGCGGTTGCGTCGACATGCTTGCCTACCTCGACCGGAAGACGCTGGACGATGGGAGTTGCCTTTTGTTCAGGGGACTCAATAGACATTTTCTCTTGTCTTAAGAGATTGCGTACAGGACGAGGAACGACATCGTTCTGTTTCACACGAGTGCTCGATAAAAGCGGATCGACGCGGGAATATTAAACAATTCATTGAATGCAACTGGGGTCCAGCCTCTCCATCCCATCTCATTTGTTTTCAAGCTATTTAAAATATATGATTTGTGAACATTGCATTTGAAAAGCTTCTTGAATTTCCAACTGCCAGAACAAGCACGCAGTCCTTCAAATGATTGTGAACATTACCAAAGGGGAACATCAGGAAAATTGGAGTAAAAAAAAAAAGCCATGTCCATCACGTAGAAACACACAGACACGGGTGAACACCATGCGGTAGATGATAATTTATCTCCCGAACATCGCACGGATCGCAACGACGACCGGCGGCCAACAACTACTCACACCGTTGTCACTTCAGCTCGCACAGCGGTCGGAAGCGGGCAAGTGTATGAGTTGACATATGTTTGCATCATTTTCACCAACCGCTTACCGCACGCCGGGCTGATGGATGGGGTGGTGCCGTGCAGCGGGGAAAACTTCAGGCTCTCCACATTAGGGGGCGAAAGGTGCCTCGCAAGATTTATGTCTTTTGCCATTAGCTAACCGGCATCGGGGCCATTTTGTACGGCACCGAAGCCCGAACCCGCCTGCCTTGCGGCATGGACAACGGTGTGAATCGGATACTCCTTCGGTTGGGATGACGATGACCCGGGAGCGCTAGGTTTTGGAGTGCGAAAGCCATACTCTCGGGCTATCTCACTCGTGTACGACACTATTTACGGCCAGCGTACTTACCTCACGATCGAGCTCCTTGATCACCTGCACGTCGCCGGAGACGGGATCGGCGATGAAGTTATCCGATCCGATCAGGCCGAACGAAACGTTACCGCCTTCTGGGTCGTAGCCTTCGAGCCGGTACACGACCGTCCCGACCGGCGTCTGCTCCGACAGGGCCAGATTGTTCATGTCCTGGGTGAAGACCGGCGGCAGGTTGCAGTGGCCTGAATAGGGAGGAACGCAAACAAAGCGAGAATGGGTATTAACACGTGTTTTATGGGTAATCTAATTTGATAGATGATTTATGAGCCGGTAAAAGGCGATAAACTTTATCTGGTCGATTATTGGAAAGTCCTAAGTCCTAAGGTGCATCGTTTAAATTTCGTGGCGATTGAAAAAAAGGCACGGAGCTTCACAAAGCAAAGCGTAACGACGTGTTTGAGAAACCTAACAATTGTTCCTTACATACGTATTTGGGGTAACCTAACCTTACAAATTAATAGAAATAGCTCAGTCGCCTGATTCTTATTGCATACTAAAAACACAATGTTGTGGCATTAAACAGTAACCAACTTTTGCCTCAACATTGATCAACGGAAGGAGGAGTCTTCAAAAGGTACATTTATTTCCACCATAACAAGAAACGACAGTTTCTCTGCTCAACAGATTACATGCCATTTAAGCTATTTTCTGAATCCACTGCACAAACTGCGCAACAACGATCATGGCCCATAGAGGATTGCTCCCAGGGAATATGTTGCTACATTAGCAAAGCCGCAACTTTGCTGATTGCTTCTCTTCCTGTGCCTGTTTCGGTTGTCTTTTTTTGCTTTCCTCTCATTAGTCTGCACTCACATGTGAGAGGGAAACTTTTCTTCACACATTTTCCTCCACGTCCCCGTCCCAGCGCTGGTCGAAAACTATGTCTGTAGTTTTGGGCGCATTTCTTCATAATATGTTTCTTCCCATCTCCTCCGTTTGCCAGCTTGTAATGGGAAAATAAATTGAAAAAATAAAACTTTTATGCGGCACTGTTACATGAACTTTTTTTTTTCCCCCTTTCCGGGTGTTCGGCAAGTGCCGGTGGGCTACGAGGCACTGCAGAAATAAAATAGTATTCCCAGCAGGGTGAGCTGCAAGCTGGCGATCCTGCCCGCTCATTCCGCCCCCCCGGTCGACGCGGCAGAATGTTTTTATTATGGCAATTTTCCTCCCGCTGCCTCGCAGTTTCGTTGTTGCACCGTGTTTTTGAACGCGCGTTGAGCGGCTGATCGGCGGCTGCAGCTGGTCCCGGTGTGAGTAGCAGAAGCGACATTCCCCACGGTCAAACCCAGGTGAAGAAAAACCATCCGCTGAACGGGGGAAACACCAGACCCCGACCGGGCAGCGACCGAGCTGTGGAAGAGTTTTCCGTGCTTTCCACGCCAAAGTACGGCTACTGTTGCTTGGTGCATCATCCGGCTACAGGCAGCATCGGACGATGAGAAGTGGGCTGGCCGAGAAGGGTGAGCGGAATCTTCATCAAAGTTAATGCCGGTGTTTGAGGCGATCGGAGAAACTTTGGCCAAGGTCCTGTAAGTTTTTCATCTTGCCACAGGTTTATCTTCCACTAGAACCTGAACCAGAACTGCACCACTGGACCGTCAAAGGTGTCAAAGGCGGTCGAGGAAGGTCGAGGGCAGCGGAGACTTGCGTTCATTAGGACACTATCGAAACCGGACCTGCCCAACCGAGCAGAGTCTTCGCAACTGGAGCCAAGAAATGGCGTGCGGGAAGCCATAATTTTGCATTTGCGACCAACCATCTGGCAGCAATGGAGTGCAAGTTCTGGTTACGCGCAAGATAACTTTCTGCACAGGAAGCAGATACTATATTGCTGCCTTTCTTTTGCTTGGAATAACATTGTTCTGCCTATCGCAATTCTGTGGTAACACTACGGCATGTATGAAGTAAAATATTCTAAAATATTCTTGCTGGGAATGAATGCCACACTGAAATCGTTTCATTAATGAGGTTCTAAATTCCTGCACATCGTAAGCCAAGATCGAACGGTTCTGAGGAAGCTCACTTCCTTGGCTTTCCAGGAATGTTTTGCTGCCAAGCACGCGTATGTCTGGAAATATATCATGCCCACATAAATTTTCCTCGCAAAATATGCACGTTCGCCTTCGATCGGCGGTGAAGGAACTTCCCATCACGGACAGATCAAACGATTTCTTCCCACTCGCGTGCTTTTCTGCTGCGTTATGAATGTTTATTCAGTTGATTCTTGGAAATTCATCGGCAAATAAAAGTCAATATTTATTTATTGCGAATATTTTCCGGTCTCAGCCATACCGATGCGCAGCATCGCCAATCATCGATCAATAGCGTCCCGCTGCCATGGCGATTTATTTGAATCATTTCTACTCGGGTGGATCTTGACAACGTTATTTTTGAGTTTGCAGTGAATTGCAGAAATGATTGATATGCGGGAAAAGAAAATAACGTTTCCCTATTAATCTGGTGGATTTGTTGTCTAAGGTAAAAACCGTCAAAAATTGTGTTGTGTAATCTGGTTTCTTAAATACATGCCTATAAAATGAATGTAATAAATCTTTAAATACAAGAAAAATTATAAAATCATTCAATGCTGGGTTTTTTTTCTCAAATAAATATGAAACCTACTTATAAAGCCCATCACCCTGCAACTCTGAGATTCTTTCCGTTGAGATTTACTCGCAATGGCAATTATTAAGATTCTCAAGTCATAGCTTAGTAGAAATAAATGGTCCATCACTCTCTCCAAACGAACGTTTCGTTCGGAATTGTACCCTCCTTTCCAGCTCCCCAAATGGTGATACAGTGTTATCGATCCTATCCGTATGCTTTGTTTGTGAACAAATGCTGTACGTTTTTCTGACCCTTTTGCCGTTTGCGAGCCACCCCGGGCCTCAATTGGTTCGCAAGGATGGAAAAACGGCCCTACACCAGCTCCGATAGTTGGTATGCGACCAACATATTCTCTACCACCGCACGCCCCACGCGCTATGAAGTTGAGGCCAGCAAACGAACACCCTGTGAGCACGAAGGACCGCACCGAAGGTGGATAGGTGGAATGGAAATAAAATAAAAATAAATGTGGTTTGAAATCACTAGAGTGTTGCAACCTTCGGATCCTTCCGCTTCACGTGTTTGCAGCAATTTCCATGTAGATTCCGATGTAGAACCGTTCGGTACAAGTTCCGCCAGACCTCCGGTGCCGCCTCCCACTGCCGAGCTATTGGAACGAACAAGCTACTCGGCCCCGGCGTTGCGCTGGAAGAAGTGTGCAAGAATTGGCTCCTTTCTTTGCCAAAATCGGAGAAGGTGGAATGGCTCCGATTGCGAAAGCGATACCGAGCACCTCGCCGCTAGCAACGAACGGTCGGTGTGCCTTTCCAACGGTTTCAATCGTTGATTGTGTGTGCTCAATACGGAGACACTGCGATACGGTGGCGGAGCGAAAGGTTAGTTCTGTGCCGGTGCCAATTATTATTATCGTATTATTATTACCTTATATGGTTTCAACGGGGGAGTTGCGAGAGAGAGAGAGAAAATGCAAGCAAAAAAAAAAACACGGTTTTCCACACAAAATAAGTGCACGGAAAGAGGAAACGTTCCGACACTACCCGCTTCCATGCCAAACAAAAAAAAAGGTTCATCATGGTGATGATGACGGCGGTGATGATGATGATGTTGCTGACGATAACGTCGAGAGGGAAGCCAAAAGCATATGAACGGCGCGAGGAAATCGAAACGGTAGCAGGAAAATGTAGTGAAGAAAAAAAATGCCCCCTAGCCGGAGGCGGAGCCCTTTTGGAAAGAATTAATTTCAGCCAAATTATGACAGATGGTTATTGCAGTTTTGGTTCCCATACGGGCACGAAAGTGGTCACCCCCCACCCACCCCCCTGATCGGTAGGGGGAGTGTGGCTGGACTTTTTTTTTCTTTCAACATTTTGTTTTCCTCTGCAATGCTTCTTTTTGCCGCCTCGCGCAACTTCAACTGGGCCAATCGGAATTTGATTTACAGAACGGGCACCGTCGTGGCTGGCGTTGTGGTTGTGGAAGCACGCATGCACGGTGGCGGACGTTTAGTGCACGGAGGAAAGGGGGTAGGCCGGGTGGTAAATGGTGCCAACATGGAGCGAAAACAACGTTCAATTTGTATGTGACACGTGCACGCTCGAGCGACATAACGATATTAGGATCGGCAGCCCGCCAACCTGCGAGGGGTGGTAATGTGATAAAAATTTGGTGTAACTTTGAGTCGTTATAGGCCATAAATGGCAGCTGCTTGTGTTTTATTTAATGAAAAAAAAAAAACAATGCTCTGAGCACGGTGTAAAAACGCAAAACCTGTACCTTCCGCCGGTACGTGACGCGCAGGGAGGGCAGAGCGCCATTTGCGACACACGGCCGCACAAATGATAAGCATTATGAGATAAGGAAAAACCATGTCTACAGGATGGATACAGGGGCTTCCTTTCTACTGGAACCTACTCTTTCCGTTCCTTCCGTGCCCCTCCCAGGCACAACTGGAGTGTGGAATTTTATGCGTGAAAAAGGAAAAGGAAAACTGTATCAACATGCTCCTTGCTGCGGAAGAGTCATTGCCGAAATCAATTCACAACCTCACGGCACAGGCAGTAGCAGAGAGCGATAAATCTTGCCGTCAGCGGATGACTCTGGCACGGGCACCGTTGGGCCTAATGTTACGGTTTTGGTTTTAGCCGAATCATCCGGTGGCCGATGAATTTTCTCTAGCCTTTCCCTGCGTCGCTTGCGACCGACTGTTGTGGTGCAGGGTGGTGGCAAAGAGAGGTTGATTTTTTCATCGGCTGACTCTCATGAATCAATCCCCGGGTTAGGATGCTAGTGCTAGCTTTGCCCCTGCGCTTTCCTTATGCTTGTCTTGGCTGGGATGCGGAAAGCGGCATGGGCGTGCGAGAGGAAATCGTCCCGTTTGCCGAAGAGCGTTGAAGAGGCGAACGAAATGAGAACGGATTGCCGAAAAGGTGGGCCATGTTCGAACTAAATCAAATCCAAGCTCATTTATAAATGTCGCTACCATCCTCGGCCACGTTTGAAGGCTGATTTGCTCGTGTAAGCCGAAAGTATTGCCATTTGTTTCAATGCCGTTCACAGAGGCGACGTCGGAGAATGTGGAGAGCTATGGATAGAGAGCTTTTTTTTTAGAAGTTGTGGACATATGTTTACGATTAACGTTCAGTCGGCTGTAGGCTGGTGCTATCACCTCAAATTGCCAGCGCAAGTAATATTTTTTTTAAATAATATGGCCACAAAATTTTACAACTTTGGCTATGCTTCATTGAAAACCTTATAATAAGAGTTGGATCCGATAAAATTTGAGTTAACAGTATGATTTACCCATGTAGTTTAAATTAAATGAAATGCGTTTCGCAAATATTTCGTTTAAAATTATTTAATTTCATTTACTGGCGCAAGATTCTCTCACAGCGAGCATATTTTCGTTTATTAAACATTGAACAAATCATATATCTAGTTAAATTGCTCCTGTCATCTCTTTTTACCGAAAACAAACACTACAATATAAGACAATTTAGACATGTTTATTGCACCTGCAATTGTGCAGAAGAAAGAGTTTTCCAATGCTGTCGAGTGCACGGATGAGCAAATTTTATCAGCTGCAATGCATACAGGATCACCAACGAGATAATTTTTTCTTTTGCTAAGAATAAAGAAGTGATGTACGAACGAAATTATTAATTTTCATTCCATGCTGTCATGGCAAGGCTGCTACGTAATGATCATTCCTAAGTTCCAGTTTTATTTTTTTATTGCATTCACGATGCACTTGCGTCTCGGGTTTTAATTTTCTTCCATGATTCTATCGGCGAGAGAAGAAAAAAAAATGTATAAAATATCTTCACAGACATCTGCACAAAAAGAGTAAAACTTTGAGCGCTGCACTCTTTTTATTTTTCATTTTCGGCACAAAGCTGCAGCTGGCACAGTTTCACGTGTTCAATTACCGCTGGCGAATGGTTCAGAGGAGAAAAAAAATGAAATAAACAAGGAACTGAGGCAAAACACTCCCCAGCAGACATCATTTTTGCGCTAAACGAATCTAAAATGTAAGAGTATTCGGAATGGTACTTGCCGAACTACACAGAATCGGCGGATGGACGGACACGAGAAACAGGAGCAATTTTCCCTTGCCACAGTCGTTACCGACATGTGCGAGTTCGAGGCACAACCCGTGGCACGGCTGGCGGCATGCATTTTCCACGTGTTAAACCATGCTCCTTCTCACAACACGTCCCAGCCCTCCCGCCCCATCGGTCCGGGGGAAGAAAGGAGAAACTGTTCAAAAGAAACCACTGGGCGCCTCCATCGGAAGAATTCGGAAAGTGTTTTGCGGCACAACGATGGAGGCGCACGGTGGTGGTGTACATTTTTCACACTCTCGTGTATGCGATATTTTATATCCCTTTTTTTTTGCCGGCTCAGAAAAAAGTTCTTCAGCTCCGAAAACGTGTGTTTCATCGTATTGTTTCTTGCCATTTTATTCCACTTGTTTGCACTTGCGCTCGATAGTGCTTGGCTTGATGTACATACTGTACAGTACTTTTCTTCTTCCGTTTATCACTTTGTATGCAGTTTATTCTAGCACCACTTAGCTCCAGGCGGTGTTCAAAATTGTGCTTGAAAAAGCTTTGATTCGCTGTTTTTTTTTTTATCTTTTCTTTTTTCCTACTGCTCAATACGTTAACAATGCGATGATGCGTTCTGCACAAATGGAGTGTCATTTTGCTAAACCCACAAACCCCATTTTGCACAAACCCATTTCATTTTTTAAATTCATTTTAATGCTAAAATTAACATTAAAACATTTTCAAACTACAATCGTCGGAGCGGTCTTGCATCAATGCTACTCGAAGAAGCTAAGACTGTAATGGATAAAAAAAAATTAGCTGACGAAGCGAAATGCTCGTTTTCAAATCTACGAACCAAACATTTCGAAGAACGTTCCAGGAACTTGTCAAGAGTGTAACATACTCAATTAGCTTTCCTTCGTAGTGCTACTTCACGGAGCGTCAAGCGTCAAGGAAGTTTCAATGATCATAAAACCAAGTCATTCACAGCAAAAAAGGTCACCTTGCCAGAAGGCAATTTGCAACGAAGCATAGCATTTTTTGTCCAACTTTTGATCCCATGTAAATGAACACGCGAAAAACATTCTTTGGTCTTGGGGAAAAAAAAATCCACGGCCACAAGACTCCTGACTCCTGAAGGTAGCGCTCGTTCCGCTAAAGGAGCTTCCCATTAGAAACATACGTACACGTACGTGTTCGGGAAGAAGAAGGAGACAGCATGGGGAAAAAGTACGATGGAAGTGTAGACAGCCATATTTCGCATACCGTACAATTTATGCGAAGGTATTTTTCACTTCCCATGTGGGGCTTACTTACTTGCAGTCGCGAGGTGGCCCACGCCTCAAATACATATATGCTAGTGAAGGCGTTTTTCTTCTACTCTACAAGAAAAAAAAGCTTTATTCAGCAGACTTTCTTCTGCCATCAACCCCGCATATTATGATATTTGGTGCTTGGAAATCTTTGCTCTACCCTCCGTACGTGGTTAGTTCCAACTCCTCCTCGTATGTAACCCAGGAAGCTAAGCGGTGAATTGAACGGCGAAGTTTCCATTTTAAAAGGCCTAATGTGTTTTTTCATTCTTTTACGGCACAATAGCCCCTCTTTTTTGTTTAAGAGATGCATAAAACAGAAAAAAAAACTTTGTTACCATCACAAACTTGCGCTCAACAAGAACGTAAGCCAATCACAGAACAACCAAATATAACAAATATTCCAGACTCAGCGAAGCGTAGCTTAACCGTCAGTTGTTTTATTTTTCGCAAGATCTTGTGACCTGCCGATATTTCACTCTTCAGGTTGCTAAGCCTATCGTCAAGAAAACGGTCTTCTCTTGATTTCTTTCGGGGAACAACACGATGTTACGAATAAACCGCCATGAAATGAGTTTTAATGAGAAAAACTTTTGTGTTTACGGAACGATGCATTGCATTCTGTACCTTTCAAACTCGTTCGTGTGGAAATGTAAAAGATTTATTTTCCATTGTACAAACACAATGAATATTACCCAGTTTGCCCTAGTTATTTGTTTGTAAAAATTTAAAGTTTGTTGTTTAAAAGTGATTCTACTGGATGGTTAGAAAAGCTTGGTTTGTTTAACTGTATGTTTGACAGAGTAGAACAACTAGTCCTGAAAGATTCTTCTGATTCATTTAACCGGGATATAGAGTTTTCAATAATTTGATAGCATACATAATAGTTTATTGGAAATTCATTTATTAATACCTTCATTATCATTAAGTAATGGAGAAAAATATCATCCCTTGAAGGAACATTTAATTAGCTGTGTTACAATCAATGATGTTCCAAAGATAATTTAATCTACCGCTATTGCATCACCAATAAATTAAGCATCTCCCCTTACAATGATAAGAGCCTCCCTGTGACCACATTAGCACCGTGCTGTAAACCGCACGAATGGCCTACTCCCAAACTGCGTCCAAGTGAGCGCACCCGGGCGCAAACGGTAGCTCTGGCCGGGCGAGAAAACGGTTCCCCTTGCTCGAACAACATTCGCATGCAAATGAATTAGCTTGAATGTATAATGCTCTCCCGCACGAGCAGCACACCGTCGCTTCCGGAATGGTGGTACGGTCCACGGTTCTGCACCAGCTCGTGGCGTGATGGAGTCAACCGTGGGGCAGATACTAACAGCACCCTAGAAACCTGCTTGTTCGGTTCAAGAGAAAGTCAGTGAGTAGCGTCGGTCGGTATGAAGCAATGGAACCGCTCGCCAAAGGATGGTTCGTTGAATCGACAGGGTGTGCCCGGAAATTTAGAGCAAATGTGCGGAATAAACACATCCGACTGGCATGTCTGTGGAATAAACGGCACAGAGAGAGAGGTTTCTGACTAAAATAGCATCCAAACACACACCATGAAGCTACCAAGCTGAGTTTCTTTAGCCAAGACCCTTATATTGCATGTTTAAAAATATGAGAGGGTAATCAACACTTTGAAACAAATTGAAATTTTGTAGACAATCATGATGAACCAATTCTTCACCGTGTGATGTAACCAAAATCAGTCAAGAAACTTATGAAGGCTCGGAAAAAGTCAGAATGAAATAATCCTGAGTTAAGGCTTAGATAAAAAAATATCAATTTATATTTTTGGTTGATCATATTTTTAAAATTTTGAGTAAGGTTTATGCTTTATTGGATAATCCTGCTTGGCCTACTACATGGAGGCGCATGGTGTTTTATGATTCGTGTTTTCCTGAAAGGTGACGTAATTTATTTCTTGTATAACTATTTCAAAGATTTGTAGAAACCCACCCCGTGGTGTTGTCTGTTTGATCATTAACCCCGCAGTAAACAGATAAATAATAAAAGGGCTAATGATAACGACAACTGTGGCATTATCTAACGACCTACACGACACGGGCAAGTACCACAATAACTATTACCCGGCCGTAATGTCGCTAATAAACGAACCATACGTTTTACGGTGACTCTCGCACACCTGTGTCATATGTTTGTTAACATATTTATGGTTGAAGTAAAAAAACTGTTACTCACAAAGCAACGCTCCCACCCGACGATACCGACCATCAATACTCACTCCAGGGAGGCCCGAATTTGGCCAGCTACGGGTTCGACCGGGGTCGGGTTTAATGGCAAAAGTTTACTGCCAAAAGTTTCGGTGTACGATCGGCGACAGATTGCCGGCATGCGGGTGACATTATTTGACGTTAGCTGCGTTCTCGCGATTCTGTTCAGCTTTTCCGGTTCGGAGCCGGCGAGGAAGAAAAAGAAAGAGCATATTTTTACGTCCGCTAGTGTTTTTTACCCCCTCCTTGTTTGGCTTTGGCTACCCTGAACCAACGGCAACGATCGGCTAGGGAAACGTGTTATTATTTTCTGGATAAACTCTACCAAATCATGACCATAACTTTGCGCACCTTCCTTCCATACCGGGCAGCGTGGCCTCCCCAATCAGCGGCGAACCAGCTCATCGATCTGAAAAACCAATCAGTCCCGCACGTGGAAAAGGGTGGGCGAGAATTTATCGTTCCAAGGGATGTCGCATGGGCCGCATTCGCGCTGTCGTAAAAACAAAACGTCGCACCAATTTACGGCTCGGGTGATAATTGAATGCGAACTGGTGCACCAGCGATGCCGTCGAGGGGGTTTCTGTCTTTGTTTGAGGCGAAGAAAAGTTTTTTATCCCCTCACGGACGGTATGGTTCCGTACCGGCAGTGTAGCTTTTAGCTGATTAGTCTGAACTTCTGACGCTTGCCGTCTTCGACTTGTGTAGCTGTAAGAGTTCATTGTTGTAAGACAGGTGCTTTGAATCCCGATTCAATCGAGGTTGAGGCAACTTCAAGTCCAATCGAACTTTGTAAATTGCAGATACTCTAGCAGGAATCTTATTAGACCTAATAGCGTATTGGGATTTTATGCTATGATATTTTGAACACTAGAAGATGCATCAATTCTCATGAATTAACTTCTTTTCCATCCACGCAATTAAAGAAATTAAACACATTTAAAAAAAGTATAAAGCTTTCCTTGTGTAGTAAGGATTTCTTGAAAAATAACTACATGGTTCGTAGAAAGTCTGATGAAATATCATTTGGTACCCGAAAACGGTGACGTACGCAGTTTGACAGCAAGTCAATCGATACGTAATACTCCCATCCGTCGCCAATGGAAGCGTGGAAAAGCTCGTCGATGCTCTGGTTCGATTGCTTTTGTTTCAAACAAAATTCCCTCCGAATGATGAAAAAAAAAAAAAGTAAAACAAACCATTTACCAAAGCGAAGGAGCATTCGTCTTTTAGTGGTAAAACATTGATGGAAAGCGTATGAAATGGTTGGCCTTTTTCATCGCCTTTTTTATCCTCCTGGAATGACACGCTTCAAATCGTGTTGCTTTATCTGCACGTTAGAGTTTTTTCCTTGTCAAATGTCAAACATTGCAATCGTTTGACGTACGGTTCGATACAAGAGAGATTCTGTTTGTCTTCTTCCCGCTTACTTTACTGTCAAGATTACAATTTCCAACTCATGTGCAACCATTAGCCCAGTAGAACACACCAACGCGGGTGGGTAGAGGTTGATCTGGGCCTTCCAAGACCTATAGTGAAGGTTTTCTATGCGTTACGCACCGTTTGTTGTTTGTCATCCGATTGTGCTAATGTTGTGCTTGTCTTTCTGCTTCTGTTTTAATAAATACGTTTCCACCTATACATCACCAAATGAGCCGTGCGCTAAGTTGATTGGAGTTTTATGAAGAAAACCGGAGACTCGCATGTGAAGTGGAAGGAAGAGAAAGGATTCTCATACAAAGAATCGATGCGAGATTGGAAGATTCCTTTATCGGGCATCTGAGTATTTGGGCAAATGAAAGCATTGATTCTGCCGCTGCGTCACGTTTTGGAGTAGGGTTCATGAATGAAAAACCCGACAATCTTGGCCACATGCAGAGCCGTAGCAAACGTGGAGCTTTTCAAATGGCATTCGTTGCCGCTTGCCGATTCCCTAGAGCAGAATCCTGATGAATATTGATGAACTTTATTAACGGTTTCCGCATTAAACGATTGATGGATCGGAAATAAAAGAAGAGCTATGCATTCAATGAATACGAAGCCTTTAAATGTTTTGTGTGACCACATCCACCCTTATTTCTCAGTGGAATTCAGAAATTTATATGAATAGCATGTTATATCTACTCCCTATATTAACTGCGCTTAGATCAAAACAATGCCAATGTTTACATTCGACCGTCGACCATCGAACGTCGACGGTGGACCGTCGACCATGGACCGTCGACCATCGACTGTCGACCGTCGACCATCGACTGTCGACCGTCGACCATCGACTGTCGACCGTCGACCATCGACCGTCGACCATCGACTGTCGACTGTCGACCGTCGACCATCGACTGTCGACCGTCGACCATCGACCATCGACAATCGACCATCGACCATCGACCATCGACAATCGACCATCGACCATCGACCATCGACCATCGACCGTCCACCGTCGACCGTCGACCGTCCACCGTCGACCGTCGACCATCGACCATCGACCGTCGACCGTCGACCGTCGACCATCGACCGGCGACCATCGACCGGCGACCATCGACTTAAACGCACTTTTACTCACTTACTCAAAGCATTTCTTGATGATGTTTACTGCCTTGCCGACGAGTAAACGAAACACACACATATGATTTCTAGCTCACTCGATCTTCGGTTTTCTGTTTTCAGAACTAAGCTGCGACGCTCCACGCTTAGTTGCTGCGACGCTCCACGAAGTGGAAACAAAAATCCCAAACTGAATCAAAAGAACACAAAAACGCAAAACAAACGCCTTTTTAAATTAAAAAAAATAGGAATTCAATTTTTTCAATTAATTTTTTAATTCATATTTCAGAACTCACGGACCTGTAAGACCAGGGGTCTGGGAGCGCCAGGATACCTGGCTACAAAAAACTAGTATATATTTTTATAACTTCCATGTCACTTCCATATTCCATGTGTTGTCAAACCGGCCGTTTATTTCAATCAAACACACAAATCCGTTTTCCTGAGCATCTCAATTTTACTTTAACGTAAACCCAAACCCCCAACACGGATGCAGTTTGAATTTTCCATCAATAGCATCCCATGCCGCATCTGCCACAGACATTAGCCGGTGGAAAAGTTCAAAGAATTGAACCGTCTTCCTCGGCCGCTTCATCGATCCCCGTGAGCGTCTGCAGCGGAAGGACAGGAAATTAGAATCTGAACCTTTTGCCCTATTCTGTCGCACGCCATCTCAAGGCTTTTTCCGGCACCCGGCTGGTGTCGGTGCTGGCAAAAGTTTTGTGCATTTTATGTATGCACCACTCAACCTAGGAAGTAGGGACCGGGCGGCCGGCTGAAAAACTCAAAAGTCCGGAAGGAAGCAGGAGGAATAAATAAAACCTTTAACTTTCTCCATTTCTATTCTTTCTCAGGCCAAGTTTCGGCGCGAGTTTCGTCGGGGCCTCGAGAGCAAAGACACATACATTCTCTTGCAGGCACTGCGTTAGTTTAACGGCATCGAACGGCGGTCGAATAAGGTGTGGATCAAAGTTTTCGGTTGCAACGACGTGGAACGAAACAAACCGGAAGCGGAAGCTATAATACACACTACAAAAGTTGGGTTGCCGTTTTTGAGCAACCGATGCGATGGTGGCTCAGAAATCATATTGCTCGATGGCCGAAATTGTCCGATGAAGACGATAAAAGTTACGCGTTACGAGAAATTGTTGCGGATTGGTTTAGATTGAAAATTGCTTCTTAGGAATTTGCAAAACAGAAACCACAAAATGTCTGATTTCAATGTTGACCAAAAAATAAATTAACTTAATAAATAAATCAGTTTATCAATCACAGCATTTGTATTGGCATTGGACCCACTGCTTTTTTTTAATGAATACTTTTGTTCTGTTCAACATTTGAAAAAAAAAAACAGAAGCCACCTTATGATATAAGAACTAACATATCAAACACATCAACCAAAACTGATTGTTTTCAGGGGATGCCACAACAGTTTTTATGTCAAAAATATATGAACAACTCTCTGTTACGGCACAGAAAAGTCTGTTTATTTTCATTTCATTAACGGTTTTCGCTTCCAGATCTTTCGAATTGTGCATGGCTCTGCCGGGCCTCACTTGGCAACAAGCTGACCACCTTCTACTTGGGCGGTCCAAACCAACAACAAACCCAGCAGTGCGCTACTATCCTCCACGTTTCGATGGTCAGATCAACCACCACTGCGTTTTCACTGCTAAAACTCGCCGGCATTCCCACCGAGATAGCGATGGTGCTGTTCAAAAGCACCACTAAAAGCTCGCATTACACGACCCACATAAGCTGCAAACCGGCTGGATGGGAGAATGCGGGCGTTGCTTGGTGGCAAAATGCATCAGTGCCTTCGAAATGGTACATTATTTGGGCTGCAGCTGGCTGTTCGGTGCCGGATGCGCTAGCTTCCGCTGGCATGACGTAGGGTTCATAAAACCACTCGCATTTCTCATACTCGCGGCAGCATGTGTGCGTACGTGGAAAGCGCGAGGGCTGTACGGTGCCGGTAGCGGGATTTAATTAAATTTAATTCTGCAATTTGTGTCACTTTTATTGTTTGCTTTGTTTAGAGAACCCCGCGAGGGGCGGGGTGTTCAGGATGCACCATTTTGACATATGGTTTTTCTTGAGAGTTGTTCAACCTAAAAACTGGACGGACTGGAACCACACAGTCGTGGTCTTGCATAGCAAATTAATAATAAGCGGACCGCAAACTTTAACAAAATATTGCGAACAAATTCAGTCCACAGTCCGAAGTAATTAATACTCCTCTAAATTTCCATGGTTTATGGGATGCACAGAGCACACTTCTATTAAATTTTGAGTTTTCACATTTATTTACATTTTCGGATAGAATAGGAACAAGCTCATTGACAGCGCTAGGAGAAAAAAAAATCCAACGATGCCACGCAAACACAATTCTCGACCATGAAGACTAGCTCAACTACCACGTACAATGGGTACAATGTACACCCAAAAAATAAATGCTCATTTTCCCGCTTGTCCGCAGGTCGTTAAAAAGAGCGTGAACACTGTGACAGAGGAGGAGTGATAAAAAAAGAAATGTGTGATGGGCCATCCCCAGCGATGGCCGAACGGGACAGCGCGGACCATCTCCACGATGCTGGTTATCATCAGCAACATCATTTTCATCGTCACCGCACGACTGCTGTCGGTTGACGTGCCATGTCCATCGTTTCCTGCTGGGAAATGGTTTCGCGTGTCGGTAGCATCGCCCGATCCTGTACCCACTTTGCTTTACGAAGTGAAGTCCCTTGAGGCGCGAAAATCAAGCGTCCAAACAGGAAAGCTTGAATGCGCTGAAAATGGGAAGCTGGCTGCAGATAAAAAAAAATGTTTATAAATGTCATACAAGTCATTGTGAAACGAACCCTCAAAATGAATGTGTAGGTATATATTTTGCATTGAAATTAACATGATTAATGAATGATAAATACGTTGACTTGTTATGCTGTTGTGAATAATATAATTTTTTTTTGAACTAAAACTTCCCTGGAATCTAAATCAGAAGTAAAGCACTTCAATAAATGGAAAATGCCTCCTTTATTACATCACCAACGTAGCCTAAGATACAGAGAGTCAAGAGTTCACAAACAATACAACGAACGAACTTGTGTTAAGTTTTTCTCTTTAAACGTTGAGCGCAATCTTCCAGCTGGGAAAACAGTGCTAACCCTTTGCCCATTGTCCGATAAGCTGACCCTGGCGGAAGAAAAACCTCTCTCGGGTACTTACAAACACAAACAGCAAACCAAGCAATCGTCAAGTGAACGGCTGAAATGCATACAAGTGCAGAACCGAAGCTTAGCCGTCGGAGCCATTTGGTAAACCGAACTTGTGGTCCATTGCTCGTGGCGTGAACTGTTGGTTTGCTTCAACGTACTACTGCAAACTGCAATGAACTGCAGTCAAATAATGCATGTTCGCCAAGCGACACAAAAACGAATTCAGTTCATGCAATTGCACATCCTCTATGGAAGATGCAGAGTGTTCTGTCAGACGAATTTAGCGTAAGATCAACATTGCTGACGTATGATGTTCAGAAACTAGAAACCAAATCCGTTTTACTTTTGGCTGCGTAAATTTCCCTGTTGATTTGTTTCAATTCAAGACGTGTTTGGTGAACTGATCGTTAATTTCTGATGCAGTCTGCTCATTCAAACTCAACTTGTTTGGTTACGCGATAGTTCAGATAAAAATGATAATGATAACTCTGATTGCACATTTTAATAAGCATTATGTTCACATAGCACTCTTAAAATTGTTATAAAAAATTCTCCTAGTATCATCAAATTAATTGCAGAACCTTCAAACTTAGGAACTACAAATACTTCAAGCATCATGAGAATCACGAGGGCCACTTTCCTGGAAGGTTAGCTTCTAATGAAACTTTCCCACCAACTTTTCTCAGGTTTGGAACATATTCCATGACTTTCACATAAGGTTAAGCCATCCAAAGAAGTCGCTAACGTATGAAAAGTGATTCGGGTCTGTATCCGTAGAGATCGTCGGCGGAAAGCGGACGGCTGAAGAACAGCAGCATAACCACCCTGCGCGATAGTGACAAGGCGTAGTTTCCTTCCACATTCAAGAACGCTTGTGTAAGTTTTAATTCTGCGAATGAAGATAGATTAAATTTCCAGAAATTGTTCAAGTCAAACAGGGGCCGAAAGGAAGTGTATTTCGACAATGCACGGAAGATGAAATAAGACCAACTACAGCGTAGAAGCGGGGCTAGAATCATCGAGTTATGCTTCACGTGCAGCGTCGTCTGAACATGAACTACATGCTCAACGTTACACCTTGGAGCGATGGGGAACGGAAAGAATCTTCTTCTGGCCGGAAACCTAAAAAAAAAAAAAGCCGCAAGCTACACCCAGCAAAAACAAGTCGCGAATCGTGCACCTCAAGAATCACAAGCCACGGCCGTCGCTGTGGATGTTTCGGAGCTGAACTCTTTCTTCCCGTAGGCATGGAAAACGGTCGGCCTCAGTCAACCTTCGCCTACCCCTGGTGCAGAATGGCGCACCCTGGGACGCACCGTGAACCCCTCGGTTGAGCAACTTTGGCACAAATTGGATTTGCAAAAGAGCCGACAAACGATGCGGATCTCGTGCGGCATACGCAATACGCGCGACCCTTCGATTCACGGGGATCGTCTTCCGGCACCATGCAAACTGCTAGCTGTTCACGCCACGGAAGGATCCGCGCATTAGGTAACCGGAAGCCGGCGAGGTAATATTTTTCGCTACGGTGACAATGAGAAATACTTTCGTCCTGCTTGCCAACAGCCGACGCGGATCGTGCGACCGCGCTTTCTCAAGGGCTTGCTGTGAATTTATTAAGGATTTTATTTGCCTCCGCATTCGTCTTTAGCATGCCCATGAAAATGAAAGTTTTTATTACAGAAAACCCTTGCTGTTGCTTTGGTTTGAATGTTTGTTTTTACGATTGAAAATATTTTCCAATCCCAACAGTTTTACAAAAATTTGATATGATCATGTTGAGCTTTCAATTTAATTATATATGTTGCAAAGTCAGTCAACGGATTAAGTGCAAATGTAATCTTAAACCTGCGTAAATTCATTTGCTTCACAGTTAAAAAACTATTGGATTGGTTTTTTTTAATTTAATACATTAATTTAAATGAAAAGCTTATTCTTGTAAAAACTTTAAAAAAATTATTACAGCATTAATCTGCTCAATCTATGCATTGCAACAATTCAACTTTCTCTCCTTCGGTCCAATGGGAAGAAGGGAACCAACAGCTGAGTCATTGTATCCCAAAAAAGGCACCCTGTTATCCGACATTTTGCAATGGACACTAAGGGCACGACCGAATAATCTTTTCGGCTAATCGCATTGTACACACCTCAATTTCCTCACGTGGCAGCCGCCGCTGCCGAGGGAAAGAATAAAGAGGAAAAAAAAAACATTCAAAACGCGCAGCAGGGATGCTACTTTCGAATGTCAGAAAGGAACCCCGTGCAAACAACCACACAAATCACCTTCTTCCCGCCACGGTTTTCACTATAAGGACCGCCCGTCAAGGGGCAGGCCAATCTTTCCCACCGTTTTTCGTGCGCCCGAAAGGAAAGAACCGTCGGCGGCAAGTGGACGGGTGGAGCGAAGAAGCCAAAGTAAATAATTCAAGCACGTGAATGACATGCACCTTTTCTCGTCCTTTTGCAGGGTTTAGTGCGTCGCAAGAAAGCGTCCTCCACGCTTACGCCCAAGTCTTTCCACGCGCGATCCCTGTTTCCGGTTCCGAAGGTCGCGTGTGGCGCGGTACAATGATATGAAACCGCAGCCGCAAGACGCAGGCCTGCACACACGTACGCAACCCTCCAATGCCTTCAGTAACACCCTCACCCTCTGTGAAACGGCAAAGTTTGACTTGAGTAAAGCATAACAAATAAACACGACTTTTGCCCTCCAGGATGCCGCTTCTTTTTGCGCTCAGCCCCGAAACGAGCTGCCAACCAACGCGCCAGACAACTTGCGGTGTCAGTTCCGGTTTGGGAAGCTGTTGAGGGCTCGGAGCAGTGTCGGACCAAAGGAATAAGACGCTCACCGCCTCCGCAACCGGGGCAGGCAGCATATCCTGTACCGCTTGTCAACGAAAGGTTAAGCCCCGTTTGCTGGAAACATACGCACTGTCTTCGCGTCGCTCAAGATCTGCAACAATGGCAATAATAAACCTGTCACTTCATTTGCCCGCAACATCCACCTCGGCGTGCGGCCGGCGGATGCGGTGGGGGGGGGGGCGTCGGCAGTGACTCACGTTTTCACGGTCCCCCGGAGCGGCGCCGGTGAAGCGTTTGGCGGTGGTTTGCCACTTGACACTTGGCCGACGGAGCAAACCGGACCGGTGATGCTATTTTTCCTGCGGTCAGCAGGAAGGGCTGCTTCCCTCCCACCCGACATGTTGACTACCTACGCGGACGAAGATTGTCCCGCCCGAAGGAGGACGACGAGCGGCTGGGACGAAAAGGTACGAAATGAGGAAAAATTTATTACTTACATGGCTCGAGCAGGAGGCCAATCGTAACGACCGATACGAAGACTTTCCATCGGGGCAACATCGTTCCCCCTGCTTCCCGTTGGCTGGACAACACGGCTAGTCTGTCGGGAGAGAAAGAGAAAGAGAGAGAGAGAGAGGGAGAAGGAAACAAACAGAAAGGATTAGTATGTGTACGTTCGCTTCGTTTGGTTGAGTGCCTTTTTCCGGTTCGGCAACGCCGCACAAGCTTTTGCACGAACGAAAGATCTACAACGTTCACTCGCGTTCGTTGGACAGTGCACTTAAATGTCCCATACTGCTGTCATATGTGAGCGAATCGTGCTAACCAGCCCGGACCGGAATGGCCGTGGAGCTCAGTGGAATGGACGGGGTAAGGCAGCAAGGGAAAAGTTTTTCAATATTTATACTAATTTTATTGCCGAGAGTAACACGTGTGCATGAAAAACAAACGGACCAGCCTGGCCAGCATGTCCCACGACAATGTACGGCCATTCGGTGACGGAGGAGATCTCGATATTGCTAAACCCAACCGGGCAGAAGGGGTCTTTCTCCGTCCCCGCTCGCTTCAACCTTTGCTTCGAAACGTCACACATGTGTTACATCGTCGCTATCGGTTCACAACTACACGCGTCACGCCCTAATCAATACCGAACGGAACATCAATTTTCTTGGCTTGGCAGTGTGGCAGCTTGTGAGAGGATTATTTGTTTCTTTTCGTTTTTAAGTTTTTGCCTACAAGTTCCATTACACGAGCCATTTTCCGCCGGGGGCAAGCTTAACGCAAACAGTGTCTGCTCAAGTTGCAGCAGTTCGTACTTCGGGGCGGTTATCTCCTCCCTTAAGCCCATGGGAAATCTAAGAATAACACGTGACTATTATCCTGTACTCCAGCGTAGTGGCGAGGGGTTTCTAGAGTTGTGTGTATCGATTCGTTCCGGTTGCAGGTCAATTTGTAGAGATTATATTAAGTTTACTGTTGGAATTACAGGAGTCCCGGTGTATGTTTGTTAAAAATGTTTCTGGAATAATTTATCCAAAATGATCTCGAGAAGGCAGATAATCCTTCTCATTGAATCAACCAAGCAATATCTTGATATTTCGTTGAAATTTTATATTTTTGTTTGTGTGAACACCAAAGAGATGAATAAATTGCTTTTGAATTTACTTCACGTCAAGATTCGCTCGTTTTACTCCGTGCTGTCCAGATACACCATGTATTTTGGTTTGGATTAAGGCATTTATTGATTCCAAGCCAACTGTTAACCGAGTTTATCCGGCAATCGGCTCCCGTACCCCAACGCAAGGCATTTCCATTGCCTTGCACGCTACGAAAGGGTGACGATGGAAGAATTAAATTCGACTTTTAATAGGAAAATCGTTGCGGATCCGTACCGCGTACAAGACTCCGCCCGTTAATTTTCCTCTTCGGGTGCGGAGAAATGTAGTTTTAAAAAAAATTGACGAGGGTTATCGCAGGCTAGAGCTCCCGAAGTGCCTTGTCCGTGTGTGGGGTTTGCTCGCCCCATCTATACACCAAAACTGAGGGGCGGCATGAACCGGCCGTAAACGGTACGGTCGCAAAGTGATTCATAAAAAGGGTTGTTCATTGGGGGCACGTGCTGGCTGGAGATCACGGTACCGGATTCTGGCGGCCCCTAGTACCAGTGACCCGCACGAGTGGATACCCAAGCGCAAAGCCTTTTACAGCTCGCTAAGAACTCGAGCTTGGACGGGTTTTTGGCAGCAAGGATGCGAGGAAAAAAACACCCAGCAAACCACTTCAATATCACGTTAGCGATCGTAAAATTCACCGATCGATTATAGCGCAGAGCATGTGTGAGTGGGTGTGTCTGTGTGTGTCGGTATGAAGCAAGTATCCAGCTGCTTTAACGAGTAAAAAAAAACAAGCTAGCCAGCGTACGAGAAAAAGAAAATGGTAGAAACGTGGCGTACTGAGGGTGGAACATGCTGGACGCATAAAGAACGGCACAGCCTGCGAGAATGGCTCTATCAAAGTCATAAAGTATGCAAATCAATTGATCACGCATCGCCAACCGTCGAACGGGGAGGTCCTTCACAAAGATCAAACCCTCTTTCAAGCAGCAGCTTCGGGACCGGATTTCTTTTCTGGCGGCTTATCGAACATCCATAGTAAAGGATCGGAGACAAGGAGAGAGAGAGAAGGAGCTTGAAAGCGGGAGAATGCGACAAGGACATGCACATAAAGAAGCATAAAAGGGAAGCCGGCGCGATAGCTTTCACTATGTTAATAAAACTGCCAGCCGACAGAATAAAAATCCAATCCAAAGAAATTGGTCCTCCATTTTCTGGAGCGCCACGCATGGCTCCCGTTGCTATCGAAGCGATCGGCGGCTACCAGGGAAGGTTCCAGAAAAAAAAGAGTCACATCCTTGCCGAGGCAACGCGTACAAATTGCTTCGGCGGGTATCTGAAGCCCCGATGGTTCGGGTTATAGACGGAACAGGACATTGGAGGTAGATACGGTGAAGATTTGCTTCCATCGTGAGGTGGACAAAAAATCAAAAATCCATTGTAGTGTTTTTTTTTTCGCTGCTTTAAAATATGTTTCTTTCATCCCCCGGCGGTACCGCTCGGGTTTCTTCATCAGTACCCGCTTCGGCGGCAATCTCAGCTCGCGCCACGGTTACCTGAAAGTGTGAAACTGTACTGAACGGCCTCACGATGAAAGCAGAATACTCAGGTACATCTCCATTAGTACACCGCTACTTCGCTACGTGTTCAAACGACGAAAGAATGGTGAAGACTCCCCCAAAACTCATACTCTGTACCATCGACTGGAACGGTGGGAATATCGAAAATTCATAAAAGTTTATTTATATCCCCATAGTATAGTCCTTCTGCAACACCTGTTCGAGGAATTACCGACAAATCGGGCTTTTGTCGCAAATTTTCGAACAATTGTATCGACAATTTTACATCTGAATCATTTGATAAGCTTCTTGGTAATTGTATTGGTTTTTTTGTCGTTCGACATGCTACCCTAAAAGAGTGTGTTTTTGCAAAAAGGATTTCTACGAATCTTGTGATTTATGAAATTTTGTACCTACGTGAAAGCGTTTTTCAAAATTGGTACTAACGTTAGAAGAACTTAATTCAAAAGGATATCGAAAAATTGCATCTTATTTTCTCACCGTTGCCCCGCATTTCGTCCAAACATTTGAATAGTCTATACCAGACAACACTGAGATAGTAGAATTTCAAGAAATTAAAAAAATCTTAAAAGAAACAGAAAAACATTGCCAAACCTCGTAAAAGTAAGAAACTCTTTATACTTTCTAAACTGTTAATTTCTGCGCTTTAAATATTCAAAAGGAATGTGCAAAATCTGCTAAAAAGTACGATTCTGGTGTGCACAAAAACCAAATTAATATAAAATCCATTGATACATACGTATCAAATCCCTTGTCCTCCACCAGCGTACGCCTAGGATCACATTTAAACGGTTTCGCCCCATAATTAGCGTTTCAATTTGTCGGTTATAAAAGGAATTGAAAAGGTTTTCTGAACTTCTACGAATATGCTGATCTCGGCTGCTCGAGCGACTTGAAAAAGGAACTGAAGAATTTTTTCGCTCACATTATAATATGCATACTGTCCCATCGAAAACAGATTCAATATCGTATGGGTTCAATCGTCTAGTCAAGCACACGTGGTCAATAAAAGCTTCATACCGTCGTTATGCCATCTGTTGTATGGTTTCTATTTTGCTCCACGGACGCTTCCTTCAGAGATGTAGGAACTTTCCCACTCCAGCCGGCTCGTGGTTTCATTTGCCTCAATTTCTTTGCCACTTTTGCAGTTTTTTTTTATCAGAACAACCTTTAACCGAACCATAGCAAACGGCACATGGAGTAGCCGTTTAAGACAGGACCACCGTTAGCCACTGATCTGCGCCGTTTCGTCCGAATTCGAAGGTTTGCTCTGCCTGGCACTGCTTCAAACTCAATGAGGATGGAGAAAGGGCAAAGAAAAAATCTTCCCCCACCGAAACGCTGCGAAGAGGAACGGATGATAATAGGATTTCTTTTTATTTGCATTAAACCGTGCGCTTCGGAGCTGGCAAAGATGAAGATGAGTCGATTGATTTCAATGCATCACGTCTCTGGATCCGTTTCGGGTAGCTCATGGTGCTGCCAGTTCTCTGATAGCTCGCCGAGATGCCTTGCCAACTTTTGGGCGATATTTTTCTCCTTCTCTTTGCCTGGAGCTTTTCTCTAGCCGATTCCATCGACGTACAAGTGCACGGTACGTGGCACAGGGCGCCGAGTCAAACAAAACATCGAGCATGCGGCAAAATAGAAGCTGATCATCAACAGACGAGTAAATATTGACAAATGAGATTAAAAATGAATTTCGATCCGCGCGTGAAATTGATCAATCGATTGATTTCGGCGTAGCGTTTCCGAACCGGGCAATGGAGGCGCCTGGTGGCGGATGGGGCGAACGAAAGTTGAACCACCGCGTGAAGCCAAATAGAAAGAAAAAAACTAAAGTAAAATCCACTACGCAATTTTCATACACGCTGAGATAATGTAAATAAATCCATATTCTTCTAATGAATAACTGCGATTGTTAAGCGGAATTTTTTTATTTTGTTTGTTGTTTAAAGCAAGCACTTAAATATGGGATGTTTAAAGCTTGTTTAAAGCTGTTTCACAAAAATACCTCAAACTCAGTGAAAGCAAAATCTCCATCAAGCAAAATTTTAAAGCTGAACTGAGCTGAGCTAAGCTTTGACGGCAATTTTATCAAAAGATTTCTCACTTTAAACAAGACTCTGGACTAGCTAACGAAAGGTGTTTTAGATAAGACGAATGCCACCTGAACGCTTATCGCAACGGGATGTGTGACATTCGAGGTAATGATAAACTTTACACCATTGTGTGCGCAGTGTATTGATTTATGCGACGGGATTTGTAACAGTAGGTGAAATTATTGTTTATGACAATTCTTGGACTGAGACAATGGTCTCGCTCACACAGCTCTAATGGATCGTTTATGATGCCATTTGTCCATTTCAGAAGAAAATAATGTGTCCGATTGATAATGTTCCAATGTAATTATTCTTGTTAAACAATCGGCAGATCTAGGCGAGCGATGCACAATTTGTATGTTTTCATTGACTTGTGTGGCTAGGTATTGTGCACATAATTAAGAAGGCTTATCATTTGTTTTCATCTTATTATTTACTATTTGTCGTTTTACATTCAACCGATTCGACCATAGCCTAACGGTTGATAAAAAATATAAAAGAAAACTACAACACCGCATTATTGATTAACTAAACCAAAATACGATTGCAAAGAATCGAAAGAAAATGTACAAAGCGGAAACAGCAAGTTTAAGAGCCACCCACATCCATTTCACCTCGGTGCCTCGCAACGACTAACAACCGATGAAGCTTCCTGTGCAACGTTTGGTTCTTGGACCGACGTACATGTTCCGTTCAGTGCTAGAGGGGCCCATAACTCACTTCTTTTAATTTTATTAAATTTGCCGATAATTTATGACCCTTGGTCAACGTTGCGATGATTTTCTCATTCTCTTCCTCGCTCTCGCTCTCTTTCTCCTGCCTCACCTTCTTCACGAACACACACAAAAACCGCTATCTTGAGCGTACCCCACCGGGCATCCGGTGGTCACAGCCATTTGTGACACTTATCATCTCCGTACGGCCATATCCATTCTGTGCGACGCTCTTTCGGTTGCCTCGTCCTCGTCAACAAATGCTACCGCTGTGTGGTTGTTATCGTTCCTTCCTATATCCGTTGCTCGAAAGCTCTCAGGGAAACAAAAAAAAAACGAAATGTGAAATAACTGACCAACGAAGGGGCGAAAGGCGGTGAAAAAGTAATACGTGAACGGAAAAATATCAATCTTGTTGTGGAAATCGGCTAGAAAAACTTTCCAAGGCCCCGGTCCACACAAGGTCCTCAGTTCCCAGCCGGACAGTAGCATATTTCGTTTCTTCCTGCCCTTTACTCACGTATGGTTTTGCTGCTTTTTGCTTCCTCTCTGTCTGTCTCTCCTTCTCGTTACTTTCTGCCCGTTTTACGTTGAACGTGTTTCATTCGGTATATTTGGACCCATTTAACTTCCACTCGTATTCCATGGTACGTTATTATGCTCCCGGTTCGCACTTGCTTCCTAGCTCGCCCGGTGGAACCAGGCTGGCGAAGGAAAAGGCTACATTTACGGCATGGGAAAATCTTGCGAGGGGCGAAGCAAAAAAAAAAAAGGGAAAACATACACACTGCCCATGCCGGACGATATGATGAGGTGGCATAACGGTGAGATTTATGAGTAGCGATGGCGGAAACTTGCTGGCAGTGCTGTTCGCGTAAGAAACTAGACTGCTGGAAAAATATTATATTTCCGCCATCACCGAGTACGAGGGTAAGACGAATAAAAAAAAAGAACCAGCGAACGTACTCATTCCACACCTTTTCCCAACGCACAGACTGTGGCAGTTGCTAAACTAAACCAAAGTCCAATCGTCCCAACGCAGACGAACTTCCTGCGATAAGGGAGATTTGTGGGACGGAGCAAAACACACTGTAGCTCAATGCGTCTCCAAACAAACAAAAAACATGCTGGAAATAGTCAACCCTCAAATAAAATTGAATGTGACAGCAATCAGGTCAACAAACAACGCTAAGCGATACGAAAACGCCTGCAAATCGCGCACAGGGGTCGCTGGAGGGTTGTTTTTCCTTTTCAAATTGAAATTCCATTCCCTGGTAGTAAATCATTTTCACTCCGTTTACGGCTCTCATCAATCAACCATTGCATTTTTTTTACGTTAGTATAAGGGACGTGTTGGTAGGGTAGGGTAGATGATGGCCGAAAGGGGTTTATACCGGGGGCAAAGGTGGGCAGCACGAGCGAATAGTCATGGGTGGGTACGGATCATTGGGTTTTTCCGCACGCCCGGGCCGCCGCCGGGCATCGCATATAAATTTATTAAAAATTTATTATTACATGAACTGGCAGCAATAGGGAAATATTACGAGCCATCGAATGATTTATGCGTTTATTTTGACATTCAACGTTTCGCCCGAAGCGTTCGCACCACGCCCGAGCAACGCCCAGGGCCGGCTGACGTGTTGGTAACGGTGTTTCCTTACTTTGCTCCTTCGGGCCGGATCAGTGCATGAGGCAGTAGAAGCGGGCTGAGTGGGAGAGAACTTCACCAGGCGCTTGAAACGGATGCATTGTGGTGCTCCATTCTGCACGTGAACGGGGTGGAAAAGTTTTCCGCTCAAGGCAGCACTTTCTTCAAAGCTTTTTGTCGCTGGCGGAAAGTCAGTGGTGGGAAAAACTTTCCGGCGCAATATGGAGATGAAAGAATAGCGGGCGTCAAAGCGAACGCGCAGTATCTCCCATCGGATGATTAAGTAAAACTAACTCGATAAGGGTAGCATTCGATAAAATGTTTGACAGTGTTACAAAAATGTATGATACCTTAGCAAAATCAAGATGTTGCTATTGAACCTCAGCACCTTCTTCCACCCTTAAAACTAACTCACAGTTTCTGCTGTCCATAAGCATTGAGCACGTTATACCGTTTTTAAATATGCGATAAATTATCCACGCACAATCTAAAAAGTCATGCGGAAAGTACAAAACATTTTCCCGGCTCGCATGGTCTGCCATTTCCTGTGTTTCTCGTGCGGTATAACTGCCTGCTTACGATTCCGCGGTCGTTGGAAGAGTTCCGCCACTCTTGCGCCAGTAAGTCGGTAGAACCAACCTCCTTCTTCTATCGGTTGAAAGGTGCCAATTCCAAACAACATACTCTTCCGAAACCGACCCCTCCATTCGAGCAACAGAGGCAACGTGTTTTTTTTTTCATTCCCTTTTTCGTTCGGCAAAAGTTTTCGTTTCTTTCGCCCTTTATTGTTGTTGTTGTTGTCCTGTGTGTTTGTGTGTGTGTGTTCTAGGGTTAGAAAAGTGATTTCGAAAGGAAAAGTTTATCTTCTACTCAACTTTTACAGGACTTCCCAGACCACTGTGTACCATCGGAACCGAGGAAGCTTGGTCGTAGGGGACGAAAAACCGATTTTCAACCAATAAGCAGCGCGCGGCAAGTAACGGAAAAGTTCCCGTACGCTACGTACGTTGAGAGGCACCGCTGTGCGGGAATTGTTTTCCTTTTTCACGCTTGTGTGCGTGTCTGTGTGTCTGGGCGTCCTCGAGTTGTTGTTGTCTTGCACAGCCTCGAAGGGAATGTATGTTCAGAAGAAATGTGGAGCAACGCTTTTCCGCGATGGGAACGCCTGACACTTCTGTGTAAGTGCCAGCCAGAACGCTTCATGTGTGTGAGAAGGTGAAAAGGCTCTTACCGGAAGAGATGAGTTTTCGATCTATTTTTCCTCGTGCTCTTTGCCAAAGCGAGTTCTATCAAGAAGGCACAGGAGGTATCTGCAAGATTACTTTACTCTCCAACGTAACGAGCTGGAGTAGAGCAAAGAAACATGTTCCCTTCAGACGCACACATCCGGAAATAATGAAAAACGAATGAGTCCTTCATAGAAACACATTTTGCTTACTCGCTCAAATACTTCGAATAACTCTTTCAATGGGTTGCATGGCCTTGTTTTTGGGAATTAGTTACTTAATATGTTCTTATAAAGAAAACTAACGTTTAACTACTTCTACACTCCATTTAGACGAGCAAAGAAAACCCATCACAATCCATTCTACCCTGTTTACCTCCGGTACTGCAGGCCATGATCGCCAGGACAGCATCCATGTCGGGGAAAGTACCCTGAATTATTCATACACCGTTCACTGTATCTCCGCGGAAAGCGTCCGGATCAACTCTCCGACGCTGTATGTGTACTGTGGCTTATCGATACCGGAAGCATGACTCACTGGATGGCTCACCGGAGGGTAAAGAGAGCAACGTAATTAACTTTCCATGTCCTCATGAATAATGTAGCGGGGCGGCTCCGAGATTAGCATTGGTTTTCAAAATGGTCTATGGTTGATAGCACGGCGGTTCGTTTTTCTTATTCACGTTTTTAAATGCTAAATAATTCTCTAATTTCCTCCGATTCCTCCGTTCCAGTTAACATGGCGTGAAAATATGCAAGATTCTAAGTTCGCGTTTTGTTTGGATTCTGAGAAAACTCAAACTCAGAGCTAAATAACAACAATTATCGTCACCAATAGGCACAGTATCATTCGCAAGTGACGTTATACAAAATGTCCTGTTTATCGTGGCATGAACTCTGCTTTGAATAATATGTACCCTTGATTTTAAGAACAAATGTCGACTCAAGATACTCTCCCTAAACTCCTCGATCAATATTCGCATGCATCATTGCATGGTCATAATGAAAGCACAGACACATTTTAATGCTAGTTGCTTCTGTTAAGATTTTTGTTTTACCAATTGTTGTGCTTTGAATTTGATAGGACGTGACCCAGCTACTAAAAAGGTTTTGCTATTTTTTGCTTAGATCATCACATCTCTTCGTCTACTTTCACATTCAGGAACGATTTAATCTGGAAATCCCGTAAATCCCCACTTGTTGTTGTTTTTTTTTTTCAGCTCACATTAATACAACGGGACAAATGCCTTCAATGGCGCAAAGCTGCCCCCAAACTAGTCCCAACAACTAGCTCCTTCGGTTGCGTCGCCTGAAGTTCAGCTGAACGGTCGATGAAATCTTAATTAATGAAATAAATTACTATCATCAACTGCACTTCAACTCACTTAATTCGCACTCAACCTACGAAGAGCATCGACAATCGCGTACACTCTCGCACCCACGGGTAACACGGGCCTTTTGGCGCATGGAGCACCGGCCAGCACTCACACATAGGTCCATCGATTTTTGGATGTAAGGACCGGAATGGATCGTCAGCACCTTCGAGGAAACGCGCAACGAGCAATTGCGATGGTGAGGCGGGGCGGGAAAATTGATACGTATCGAAGACTAACGTCGATCCCGTGACCCATGGCTTCATTTCGTGCCGATTTCCCGGGAGAGGAGAGGAGAGGTTGGGCAAAATGGGCTAAGTTCGCATGCTGTTGTCGGCGAAGGACTCAAAGACGGCGCCGGAGATTTGCACGGGCACTGACTGCCCCGTAGTGGAGGCTATTTGCTTGTTAATGAGATTTTGCCTAGCTCCACGCTCCCGGGCAGTGGTAGACTCCTAGAGTCTACAACAGGGGAGAATAAAAAAAAACCCTCCCCATTTGCACGATAACACGAGTCCTGGCAATCAAATGCTACTGAGCGGAGCGCACGAACCACGGAACCAACTGACAGGAGTCCGAGACCAGTGAGCTTTAAGCTACCAGCTCGGTGGCAAGGGAGCGAGGTCAAACCCGTCGTTATCGACCTCAATCCGAAGGAAATGCTAGCGACGCGGAAGGGAAGAAAAATACCTTAATTTATGTTCACCCCACCTCGGGCAACGCATGGACAACCGATGTATTTTTCGAAGTGCAGAGAGAAAACCGGTCGGGGTTCGGATCCAGCTCGTTCTGGCGTAGATCCTTATCCTTGGGCCATCAATATTCCAGCAACAACGGATCGTGCTGCTTTCGCGAACGATAGTTGAGAAATCTCAACTAATTTACTGGACATCGGTGGAAACGGCACAGAACGAATGCAATAGCTTCAACCTTTGAGAAACGATTCTTCTTTATCGATGTAGCTTGGAAGGAATTGAAATACTGCTGCTAGAGGAATACGGAAGGTTAGGAAATAAAAAAAGAATTTAAGTTAAATAGTTTTATTTTTCCCATTCATTTCTTCATAATGAAAAGACATAATATAATAAAAAAGAAATTTACAGTCTAGAAATGTTGTATCCAAAACAATCGTTGTTAATCTTTCAAGTCTTGCAAATGAGGCGTGCCGTTTGTATGTACGTTGTGTTATCAAAAAAAGGAAAGGTGGATTTTGAATCAATTTTATATTCTTCTCGCATTCTAAGCTTCTCCACTATAAGCTAAAGTAACAATGATTCTCGATGTTTATTTCGATAGTTTAATAACATTGCCACCAAACCCAAAATGTGAATAAATATGAAACTAGAAAAGCCGTGACGTTTGACAGTAGGCCCACAAACTGGAATAATCATAAAGGAATCCTAAGACGGCACAGAGGGGAGAGTTGAAAAATCCCTAGTTTGAGTTGGAAACTACGAGCGCACGCTGCTGCAAGGTTAAAGTAGCTTGTTGTTTTTCTTCGTGCAAGAACCACCGAGAAAATACCATAGTGAAGCCAACCAAAAGCAAAGATGGAGTGCAGAAACAGGCAGCAAAATAAAACAAGAGAGCAATGAAATGCCCGAAGAAATTTATTTGAAGCCTTTTCGGTCCAAGACCGTTTGCGAATGTTTTGAAACGATTAAAAGATGAAAGAAAGAAATACGGATAGCGCTTTGGAGTGAGGAAGAAAGGGCCAGTGACAAGCGGAACCGGATGGACCGGAACGGACAGGCGAATGGGAGGAAAGGCAATGAGTGGGTTTGATGCTCAGGGCGCCAGCAAAGATCCTCGCTGGCACTAGACGCCACCTTCCACCGAGCGGTCCTTTTCCAGTGGGCCACATTCAATATTCACTAATCCACCCGCACCCAGTGTGAAGATTATCGGATTAGGAATTATGCTCCTTCATATTCGTTCCCCCCCGTCGTCGCAAGGTCACGCTGCCGTCCAGTGCTCACACTGTGTCACTTGCGGTCCATGCTTCGTTTTGGTAGCATTTTATCCTTGAAAATACACAACCACCAATCCGCGAACCGTCGCCACCGTTGTCCCGGCCCCTCCCAAGCGGACTGGAACGGAAAGAAAACCTTAAGATCGCACAATAGCCGAGCCGAGCGGAATCGCAGTGCGCTAAGAAGATTTCAATGAAATATTTATCCCGCTCCGGTGCCAGCATCTTTATCGTGCCGGCCGCGCCGCACCTCGAAAACCGCACGACAGGTCGTCTCACTCCGCCGCCGTCGAAAAAGTGGGCCGGTTTCCTTACAATCGTCCTTGATGCGATTTCGGTATACTCGATATCTTTTTTTTTCGTTTCGGCTTCGTTTTGCTCTCCCAACTTGCTTTGAGCCTTGAATTTAATTCTGCCTTTTCAGTCCCGTTAAGTTGCCGACTGCGCGTCCTTTCCTGCCTTAACACACAGCGCGGAGCGGGCAGAAAAACGAACGCCAAAGCAAAGCAATGCTAACCGGTGGAAGGCGCCTGGTTCTGGCGCACCAGGGCAGGGAAAGTAAGCACACAGCCAGGGCTGGGGCACACGAAACAGGAGTCACCCGGACGGCACAACTGAGCATCCTTGTCACGGATGAACGTGGAAAAATGATGGCAAATGAAAATAGAAGCCATGCAAATAGAAACCACGGCACGGTGGGATCGCTCCCGTGCAGGGTGCGTCATTCAAGGAGCTTTTTGAGTTGCTTAGATTCTCGTTCGCAATCTTTTCAATCCACTGTTGCTGGTGGAACGTCGGGAAATACTTTTATCAGAAATTGTGACGAATTTGGACGAAAGTGAATTTATTGAGAGATGTTTTACTAAGAATTTAAGAACTGAGTGTGTGATCATTTAAGAAATTGTGGCTTGAACAAGAATTTCAAACCCGAATGTAACACTTTCAACATTATGCTGTCTACCAGAAACGATACAATCAAAGGTATGGTTCTGAATGTACAATAAATAATTAATCATTGGTATTCTTCTCTCTTCTATGTGACGTAACAATCGTCATTTAGTCTAGCCCATTTTAGGGTCTACGTAACGGTTTTCTCATTCAAAGTAGCTGGATTCGAAGTAGCTCGTGTTAGAGCCAGCATACGCGCTCGGCTCTCCCGGAATCATCCGTATTCCGATCATTAAATTGTTGGCTATTTTTCAAACGGCCTTCCATGGAGAAGGAAACGATATTTTTTGGCAGTAAAAATAAAATACTCTAAACTAAATACTTTAAATATGAACGAAAAACCCAGCCGCTTGATCGTTGTGCAACCGTGTTATATTCATCGAAATGAACGACGGGTACGTGAAACTCGTCGTTTCGTTTTCGTTCTGCCAACGAGGGTTTCCAGACTCCCATCAGCTCTCTCTCTACGCCTTGTCTATGTTCTACGTTCCCTCCCTTCCTTACGAAAAACAAGCGAAGCAGATTAGCTCCACAACAGAGATGCCAATTCGAAGGGCACGAAAATCGGCGCACCACGGACATCCAGCGTGAAACGACGACGGCGAAGCGGACGACGACAATTTGAATACTCAACGGTACTGCAACGTCCCACCGTGTGATGCTGGCACGGCTGTTTCGTGCGTGCGTGTGTCTGTATGTGGGTTTGTGCATGGCGGGTGAATTTGTTGCTATTGTTCCAAGGGATTTACACGGAGGATTTCGATGGGCACGCGGCCCGGGATCGGTTGGGAGCGGAGTTGTTGTGTACTATGAAGTGGAGCTTTTACTTTTGAATATCTGATTTTTGGACAGCCAGGCAGATGGAAGCAGCAGCACGTGTCAGAAGCGGCAGACCCACCAACAGGCGGGTTGTATCCGTGTGTCTGTGTGTGTGTGTGTTTCCAACGGTGAGAAGATTTCGCTCGGATGTTTTGATAAGGGTTTCACTTTTCCGCTCCAGCACCGAAACCGGCCAGCCAGACGGGCAGAACTAAACTGTCTTGGGTTACGGGTTTCGAAGTTCCAGAACTGGACAGGTACAAGGCATCCACGTAGCGGCACGTGATAAATGAGCAAGTCAACTGCGAAGGCTGAAGGCGGATCGACGCAGAGTTGGCGGAACGGAAGAATGGTGCGTTTTTATTTCCCATTCGTCTACCGTCCAGAACCGATGCGGCAGGGTTTCAGTGGAGAAATGTTTGAGCACGAAACCTAGCAGCTTTCGCTCCAATGAATAATGATGCCTTATCTAGGGTAATTTTATTAGAACTGACGCCGGTGAGGCCGGCTCAGGTTGCTCAGGTTGGCTTAAATGAAACTACGACAGTGTCGAAGCACTGGGAACTCGTCGTCATAGGAAAACGGCCCGGAGAGCTTCCGTGCGATATGCTTGTGAAATAAATCCGTTGTCTGTTCGCATTGTGTTATGAGTGTGTGTTTTTATTTTATGTGGATTATGTTTTCGATGGGAAAGCGTTTGTAAACCCGATGGGGACGGATTAACATGCACTTGAAAGTGAGGATTCTTCGTGTGCCGGATGCTACTACGAGTGGGGTATAAGCAGTAAGTTGCCCGGCTTTTCCGACAATGAAACTTCATATTTTAAACCACCATTGTACCGCAATTTACATATTGTTTGATGTCATGTACTAAACTCACTTGAAGCGAGCAACTAGGAGTGTTGCAAAGTTCTTTAATTTGAAAATCAGATAGCCTGTTTATGAAAAACGAAATTTCTCTTTTTAAAAAGGGATTCGCACAATAAGTGGTGCAAGACATGTATAATATGTATGACATTAATCTTCCATCGATATCCAGATTTCCATTCTTTGTTTTCGTCCTATTCCTCTTACTGCTGCTCTGCTCGGTGTTCACATTTTCCTTTGAAAAACGACACTACCAGCGTAATCCCGCTACGACACGATCTATTTGCAGTTTTCTGCGGTTTAGAGAACACACGAACCGTCCATTTGTGTGCCTTCGCAGAGTTTTGTAAATGGAAGGCACTTTGAGATCCAAATTAACGCACGCTAATGAAGGCTCCACTCTACTCCCGGTACGCTCAGATCTGTAAGATGCAGAGCGCATGAAGCAGTGAGGGGAAAAATCTGCCACCACATAGACGGCTGCGACCAGCATGCCTGGGACATCGATTTTCCACCATCCACGTACTCTACACGTGGATCCAATAACCAACGTCGACTAATTCCAAAGAACAGTTCATTTATACAACGCATCGAGGTTGTCGTTTGGTCGGGGAACTGAAGGAATGGCGGAAAGAAATTGTTTTGGAAAAGAGTGGGAAGCTTCCAGAACATGCATCCAACCTCAGAGCAGACGATGGTTTCAGCTGAGTTCTATTAAAAAAAAAAAAAAAACTAAACAAAGCAACACACAAACACGCTCAATCTGACTTCACAAGCCCCGTGTTTGGTGACAAAGGAAGGCTGTCTTTTCGAAAAGGGATGTGAAGGCTTTCACGAAGGAAAAGAAGGGGTTGTGTGTTTGGCAAGAAGTCAGACGAAACAGCAGAGAGTACTCTTCGTATCGGATAAGTACCTGCACAACACCGTCATGCTTGACTTAATTAACATTATGGAAAACACTCGCATCGTGCTCAATGGAAGATTTGAGGTTACTGGTAGCATGAACCTATGATGTCAGTGTCAACGAGGAATATTGATTGGCAGGCTTAATTTAAACTGATATGAAAAAATTCTCGTCAAACATCATGGGGCTTCAACTAACGTACACATTAGTATGATAAGCCAGGTTAGGATTTGTTCATGCCATACCTCAGATAATTCTTTAACAGCTCAGTTTTAACTTGAATCGAAGCCATCAATATTCATTTTTGACTTTGTGTGCGCTTCGTTGCAGGCATTTCATAATAAACATTAATTCCAATATAAAGCCCTGCGCCTTAGATTCAAAGAAAATGGAAATCCAGTTCTCAAGGGTTTCATAATCGAATAAATACGAGAGTTTCATTCACCAGACAAGCGACAGGCAGACCTATGTTCATTTCCATGTTTAAAAGGCTTTGCAATTCTCGCTAGCTTCTCCTGGCGTGGCTGAACGGTCCTGGCACATAAATATTCTTATGTTTGATTTGATCGTACATTTTATTTACATAGAGCAAAGCTAATCAACAAAGGGCGTTAAGCTGCAACTCTCTTGGAATAAACGCTCTAGGAAATATCGGCTACAGCCTGTTGCACCAAGCTGTGCAGAAAATACACTACATTGCTGCATTTATTCTCATCTTCATTCTCCGTACATGTAACAGGTTTGCTTTACTGTTCTTTCTCTTCGGACGAGAATTTGATTCACGGTAAAACTTTACACTTTTAAAAATGTGTTGTTCCAGCCATTTCTAGTATGCCTTAGGACAAAGCTTTCGGCTCGTGTTTTTTGTTCATTTTGTTTATGTTTTTCATTTATGTATTTTTTCTGTTTTATTTTTTTCATTAAAGACAAGAATTTTCTTTCTTTTTTCATTTTTTCCCATTTTTTTCCTAGACGTAAATGCCTGGCACCTTTTTAAATAACTGAATTTAGATAAAATAAAATGGGTGGAAAAGTAAAAGATTCAAAAGAGCTAGCGAGCGTTTATGAATGATACTATACACTGAAGAATAATGTGAGTTTAGTTTAAAAAAAATTAAAAGAATAAAACTTGCACAAGTAACCTCAGGAGTGGTATCAATAATTGAAAAAAACTCAAACCATAACTTCTGTTGTTGCAAAAAGTGAGAAAAACATTCAGTCAAAATATGAAAGCTTCGACGAAAAATGTCAATCGTCATAAATTCTTCGATACATCCACACTTGCACTACCCAATCGCTTTTCAAACTGTTCTCATTGATTGTGATTATTAAGATTATCTTTGTTTATTTTAAATCCCTTCATATCAAAATTTAAATTATAAGTGCAAGGGGTAAGATGTCTAGGATTTGTTCTCTATTGATATGCGTCCTTCAATTTATATCCATACCAATTGTACCAGATCAAAGGTTTTAACACCTCATATCCCAAACACACAACTGTGTGCGTGTTTCTTTTTTTTTTTAACTTAAGCTTCGACCGAAACCTCGGCTACAGAACAGTTCGAGCCAACAAGCAGAAATCGGCTCAACAAAGCGCATACCGAAGGAAATGAAAAGCCACAAAACTTCCCTCGCAAAAGGGGCTTAATTGATTGCAAAGCAAATACATTTTAATGCCCTTTTTCCGCTCGCGAAACAATGTTCGATGGAAAAGTGAAAATACACATTCGTTAACACCGTGCCCTGGGAAGCGCGCCTGTTTGGCAAAAGGAATCTAGCACCGCAGGAACGAACAAGAAAAACATCCCCGCGGAAGGATAGCTGTAAAGTTGCGCAAGAAAAAAGCGAACATATATCTTCTGCTCGGTTTTCACACAACCGTTGTTTTCCGGTCGTTGCGGCACGGTGTTGTTGTTTCCCTTTCATTTCACGATCGAGGTTCAAATAAAGGTTCAAGAAGTTGCCTTTCGTGAACGCAGGTATGTGGAATGTTTTATCGACGATGCAAGCCTGTGTTCTGCTGAACGCATGCATCGCTATGTCTGTGTAACGTTGAGAAAAATAGTTGGAATTAAAATTTCTGGATTTTAATACAATAAAAAAAATTATGCCTTAAAGGAAAGCTGTTTAAAAACGATCTGTGAGGTATCATTGAAAACAGATTAACAACTTCAAAACCTTATCCACTACAGCACAAGCATGGGGATGTTTGCACTCCCGCGCTCAATTCATCACAAGATTACCCATGTTTTCCACTATTGCAATATATTTCAACCTAACACGCCCACCCGATAGCCCCACCATTTCAATGTTCCATTTATCTTGAATTTTTTGCCCCCTTCATGTGGCAATAATACCAACATTCTCGAATACGCAGAGTGCAATCGAGAGAATTGCATTGTTGCCCTTGTTCAACAGATTCGAGGAAAAAGCTCTCGGAGCCAACGAGGATTCGGATGCACTCCAGCATGCACCGGAATCGAAGGTAAAACTATCTGTACACACCATTTGCATACATTTACCCGTAGCGAGCTAGGGGACCTTCGGGTTGAAACCGAATGCGAACGACTCCGATATCGTACTACCGACGAAATGTATTTTGCATCAACGACATGGACCCCAATTCTATGGGGTTTCCAGGTATAATGCTTTCTTTCCACCATTGAACATCGCCACAAATCATCCCTTAACCATCCGGGCGGGAGCGAAAGCGATCCGTCTTCACATGTCCTGTGTATGCACCTTGTCCCGTATTCTTTCTTCTTCCTTTTTCGTTTTCAAAGTAGCTTTGTAGTCCGGTGGTGAAGCTCCGGCATAGTAGCGCAGGAAACGTCTTCTAAACCCTTACCGGTAAGTTCCGTAGGAGGAAAAACAAAATTGCTAAATATTGTACCATCAATCGTGGTTGCTGAACGGTGCGGCTATAAATAGTTCAAACTTCACCGTGGGACCGCTGATAAGTGAAAACAAAGAATGAAGGAAATGCCCGGAAAATCCGTAATCAGATCAGAGCGATACAATTTTATTTCAATGTTGCCAATGTCTGAATATAGTTTCAGAAAAATACTTTGAAACAAAAATCTTTATCACATTATCAATGATTCTATGCAGAATAAACTAACAATTATGTAATGTTGAAAAATCTTGCAAGCTCTCTCAAAGAAACGGTCGGCAAAGTTTGCGAAATCCTTCAGTTATAAATGACAAAATAAAATTGCACACTTAATAGCACAATTTGCATCACATCAGAGTAGAATGCACAATGCAGTACGCAGAGATACTAAAAATTGAAAAACAGCAAAAATCCTTTCCGTTTCACAATCAATGACGCTGTCTGATACCATCGCCCCGGGTGTACGGAGCGAATTTCCCCGAAAACCCTGCTGGGATTAATTTGGCTCCGTCGTTTGATGGTGGGTACGATCACGCGAACGATTGATAACCCATTTTTAATGACCGTTGACTTCGGTTTCTTTTTTTGTCATTAGTTTTAATTCATCCCACGGCGACGAAACAGCCGTAGAGAAGATCATAAAGTGGAAAACTATGATGGGCTGGGAATGCGATACTTAAAAGGTGGTTCACTACGCAGAAAGCGCGAAATGGCGTCGATGGGGCATGCAGTGCCATATTTTTTAATTGTAACAAACACGACGAACTTCATCATTGAGGCTGTTTACATGGGGGTATTCCCATTTTTTTTCCCCCATTCCGATAAATTGACCCAATCCCGTACCCCAGAGGGCCGTCAAATATTACATTTCGAATAACGGCAACATTAAACATTAAACGGCAAAGTGAAGTGTTCGATGGTACATGGGCCGGTGCCTTTTGGTAGACTTTCCGCTTCTGCAATATTTTCGAGAATGTTGGACATTCCAACGAATAATATATACAAGAGAACACCATCGCCATGATGATCAATGCCAACAATTGTTGACTGAGTCCAATACAGCCTGAGGGTTGTACATCACTTAAAGCTTAATTTTTTTTTGCTCCCTTTTATATGACTGCAACATTAAAACATTGCATTCGTTTCCATACAAACATTGAAGCTACCCACATTTCGAACCTATGCAAAGCAGTTAATGAACATATGGATTTCTTTTCAAATATAATTCTTTTGAATATCTTGCTTTACACAATGAAAGCGCATTGTTTTTCATAAATCTTGAATATTTGCCTAAGTTATCCTGATACATATTGTCTACACTCTAAGATGGTTTCAGATTTTTTTCAATGTTCCGAATTGTGTGCAGGTTTTACATCAAGTTTTACGCAGATGATGCCGAGAATCACGGGGATTTGCCAAATATTGTTTTTCTACCACACCTGCTGCCGTGTTTTCTAGAGCAACATTTTACCCAGAGTCAACTTTTCCTACAGACCCATTGTTTGATGAAACTTTATTAATTAAGTCCACCCGGTTGACCCCGCACGAGCTCGCCCCTTTTCCGGCCAGTCAAGAACGGCGAAAAAAAAAAAGTTACCCCTTTATTATCCACCTCATATGCTCCCGGTTCGGATGAAACAAACCCGCAAAGAAGCCAGGACTCTGACCGGTACCCTTGAGTATCCGTGCACTCGATTGCGGTGTCGACGCTGGAAGGATGAAAACTTCCACCTGCCGAACCCATCCGGGACGGTTGGTTTGAGTGGCGTCCCTGGCCGGTCGGTAAGGGATGCCCGAAAATGAACCGGCGTGCTGAAATTGTGCTCCGCCTCTTCCCATCTCGGACCGAAGGACCCACGAAGGGCGCGCCAGAGCCTGCAACGATAATGGACGGCTCGGCAGTCGGTCGGAAGCAACATGCCATGAGCAGTTTTCACATTCTCGGCCAAATTGACTGCAAATGATTTCAATCCTTTCATCGGGCCGTCGTCGCCGACCGTTACTCGTTGGGCGAGCTTTCGGGGTGTTTGAGTTGTTGAGCACTTTCCTTGCCTATTGCCTGTCTTTCACTCTGGCCGCGCGTCGCTTCCTCCATTCGTCGGGGCTTCCCGCATCCGGCGCCCCGCTGGGCGATAGCGGAGTGTCGTTCTTTGGGAACCTTACCGTTCCGACCCGACGGGCTCCGACTTTCTTCTATATCGGGCAGGACTAACTGGCTTATAGGCCCGCACCGTTTCTGCCACTCCCGCCCTGCTCACTGAACCGAGCTCAGCCATTGCGCTGCAGGGCTCACTTCTGGAGCACTCTGGAGAAATGTGTGGAAGCTAATTCCGCTTCGCCAACGAGCAGCGGATGACACACCGCAAGCCGACACTGCATCACACCCGGGAGAGGTGTGACTCGGGTCGGCTCTCACCTAGGCTTCCCATTCCCGGAAGCCCGACTAATGACTCAACCGAGGGTACTTGAACGTGACATCACATATCTCCTCGACCGCCAAGTTGCGGAACTCCTGTGAGTGACAGAAGTGGCGTACGGATTTGCCACAAGTTCGTCGCCAACGGAACAAAGAAAGCGGAAGGCCGCAAGAGGGCCGACGGGACGAAGGCATGTGTCCTATCTGTGGCAGATACATTCCACAACCTCCGCTCCGCTTTCGAGTCTCCGAGGTACTTCGAGGTGAACTAGTTCACACTTGGCTAGCTCAAACGAGTCCTCTTTTTCGTGCTACCAGAAACCCGGGCAACGGCAACTGCGGACACCATTAATTGGCGAGGCGTTTCGGAATTGGAAGTAGCCCTCGGTCGCCCAAAGCCTGCACGTTGGCTGCCAGACGCGCCACTTCGTAGTCAGATTTTATGAAGCGTTTCCGCTGCTTTTGTTCGACGCATCGTGGGCGTGCTCGGGCGAACGGCTTGGTGAATCCCATATGCGTCCTTTCCCAAGCCATTGGTAAACCTCTGTACCGCCGCCTAAGTGCAAGGCTTCGCATTCCTCCCATTCTGCTTCCGAAAATGGATACCGGGAGCCATCCGGGTTAACCTTAGTGCTAATTTATTCTATCTTCGAACCTTATAGATCTTTCGACCGGCAAAACCTGATCGTCCCTCGAATGCTCCGCTAAAACAAAGCCAGAAGATAGGTGGGCAGCAAGTGCAGCTGATTCGAACCACCAGGGTCGTCCTGCTTCAGGCCATAAAACTCCAATTTTCTCCCTAGCCACCGGGATTCCGGAATCTTCCACCTCGCTTCTTCCTCCCCGGCTTATCGGTGCAGTCGCCAAGCTCGCAAACACAAGGTCCCCCAGTGGCTCATCTTCTTTGAGTTTTTTCCGGAAATCTCTCACACTTCTCCTTATTTGGGTAAACCGGGAATTTCGAAATGCTTCGATTAGCAGCACAGCAGACGGAGGTCTTTACGGAGGTCGGTGGGTACTGCTGCTTGTGGTATTGAGGATGGTTCACTTACAGATGGAGAACGCCCGATGTGGTCAGGCTGCAATGAAGAGAAAAAGAAAAGAAGGGTACGATTAGAATCAGGAATGCTTTATGCTTAAAATTAAACCAGACGATGGCACAATCGAGAGTGTCCGTAGTGGAATGCTTACACACCGAAAGAACATGGAAAGTAATTTCTAATCGATACTGCTTGCTGTTGGGGAATTCACTGCGCTTGCTGCCAGGAGGATAAAATGGGATATGTTTTTGAGCAATTCAAGGTTTGCTATTTTTTCGATTCAGTCGTTTCAGTGCAGGGTAGTTGAGATGGAAGCAATTCTCTTAAGCAACCGTTCAGTCTGCCTATGCAACTTTTCAATCGATTCAGAGCCAGACCTGGAAGCGAAAGATACCCAAGAGAATCGGGCATTACCATAACCGAAATTGTACGATGGATTTTTGCCCCGACAATGTAGAACAGCAACCACACTGGTACCGAATAGACTACATTTAAACCAGCAATTCAGCAAAACAGGATTTTGTTTAAAGTGAACATCTGTTTATTAATCATCTAATTAGAACTTTATCATATCCGACATATCCCTTGATTTTGATACCTTCCGCGTGACGATTGTCAGCAGAAATTCCCAAATTTATTCGGAATAGCTTCGATTCGTCTAATCAACCGCTGAGAGAAATGTATTTGCATACAATGTTAAACTAATTACATGCTCCCTCAACAATGTTCTAAATTTACGCCCTCGAGAAAAGCGGAACGTCTCAAATACTCACCGAGCCCCGCTCAGCCGATCTGTTCCATTATCAGAATTGCATCTGCCTAAACTTTTGGCGTTCGCGAGTGAGTCACCTACTAGCGTGTGGAGTTGTTCCTACTAACATCTGCACTCTTGCAGATTAACCGGCTCGCATTTTCGAGTGGCCTCTTCCCTTGGAGTGGCTGGTAGTATGCTCATCCGCAGCCTGGCAAACACATTACTAGAAAGCTTTCGAGCTTCCGGCCGTCGCAGTGACATGCTCCATCACTCCTTCCCCCGCCGAGCACTGATTTTCGCTCCCACAACTTTCCCATTTGGAGCTTAGCCACTTAATGCCGATGCATTCGCCAACGGTAAACGGTGAGGAGGAAGATTGCTGAGAAGCTGGTAGAGCATTAAATATTAATTTCCACTTCCGCTCCATCCTGGCACTCAGTCGGCGGTAGGAGGTTGTGCCTTTTTTGTTCCATTTCCGCCGGGCCGTCCATTTTCGGAGGAAAAAAGTGATAAAGAAGTGTATCTTCGCACGCCGCCCGGTGGCGGCTAATGCAGCCGTAAAGTTGATCTCGCTCGTAACTTTTGCCTTTCCCTGAAAAGCCTCTCTCTTCGGTATCCGTTTTCTACGGTTGCCCGACTCACGCCCGGTTCGTACGCCCCCCTTCGCCGTGTTTGCTCTGGCAGTACAACCCCCGAGATGGAACCGTGGCAAACTGCACGCGTACGAAGGCCTCCGCTTGCGCGTTTACGGCCATGATTCATATTTAATGTTTAATAAACGGAAACTTATCCCCGAAAGCGTTGTGCAAGATGCCCCGACAACGGGTCGACCGACTGCAGCTCGAGGTCCACCTGCTGCTGTCAGTCCCAAGGAAGACACGGTTGAATGCGAGGCCGCGGGACATGTGGTCAGGTCCGGAGTTGATCCTAACGCTCGAAAATGCAAGCCTCTTATCGTCATCTCCTGACAGTTGATGCCCGTCGGACCGAATCGACCGTCCGACGCATTTCCCGCGGCGATTCCAGGCTTTCAGGACCGCCAGATGGTAGTCAATAACCGAAATTAGTAATGCCAGGTTGGCAAGTCATTTCTGAGAAATAGGTCGACGAGCGGCGTCATGTAGTTACTTTGCGTTTGTGACGGCGCTTTTCCCAATAATGTCTCTTCATCAAAGTGAGTAGCAGGACGATGGAAAATGAAGTGACAAGTTTGCAAGAAGTGTGCATCGGAAACAAATGACTTTTTATTTTCCCGAAAAAAAAGTAATTCCCCGTCGTACAGAGCTTCAAGGAACCGGAGAAAACGAAGCAGAAGAGACACAATTTCATCAACAGGTTGGGACATTTGTAGAACAGAATTCATCCAGTCCATTCCCAGCGCTCCATTAGGCGACTGCTTTTGAACCGAAGATAAAAAAAAAACCACTCGAAATTCTAGGAAGCTTTAAGAAGCAATTTCGAAATAGATTTCCCGCGAGGTACGCTGGTTCTGGCGCACCATTTCTAATGGCTTCGTTGCTACTCCGTACGTTTGCGCTGTGTCTGTGGACATTTCGGCTTCATTTTGCCGTGTTTTTGTTTCAACGGAAAATTACAGAAACGCTGTTCCCTTGCACTATCGCGCTACCGGGCAGATTTGTTTTAATTATAATCTTCGTTTTTCGCGTGCTGTACCAGCTGGGAAGCGCAGGAGCACCGTTCTGCGGCTCCCATTGTTCCGGACAGAGCATAGTTTGACCGAGAACGCTTGCATCCACGATCGAGTCGTTGGAATGATGCTCTGGGGAATGTAGTTTCCATTTTAATGTTTGAAACCTATGTTTCACGTGCGGTTCAGATTTATTGTAACATGTTGATAAAAACTATACTAAAAACGACACAAAGTAGAAACTACAATGTTTGAGCATTTGTTTGAGCTTCTCAGAGCATATTCAACCATCCATAGTTTTTATTTTAAATCCCTTCAAAATCATTTTATGTACGTTCAATAGTTATTAAAGCTTTTTTTTGTACGTTCTAAATTTCAAAAAGTTATTCATAATTGTTTTGCAATTTAAAAACTTTTAAATACATCAAGTTGTTCACAATTGTTTTACACTCGGAAAATGTACTTTTAAGATCTCTGTTTATTTGCTGTTTAAAAGCTATCCAGCAAATTAAATCATACAAATCAGCCGAATGTAAACATTTTAAATCACCTAGTTTCCACGCCACGGTTGATTTAGATTATCCTTACCGTGATCGAGCAGTGCAAGCTGTTTCGCAACTCGTTACGTCGCATATTAAAATTACGTCCAAATCGACCGGGCGAAACCCATTCGTTCTGGCCATCCCGAAATCTTTTAGCTGCTGAATCATTACTCATTCCATCACGCAGGTTACTAATGATCGTCGGAAGGCCCGGCGACCGGGCTGTCACCGAGTATCACAGCAGCAGTAGCAACAGCAACGGCAGGCGAACGTCACAATCCCTATCTTTCCCCCTTTCGCCGCCGTCTGCTGGCCAGAAGAGGGAAGGAGCCAAATCAAACCCCAAGATGGACTGCACAGTTTGGTCCGTCATAAACACAGACGGCCAAACACGGATCCGCGTGAATCCGTACAGGCGGATGCAGCAACATCAAACAAACGATGTCGAGTTTTCGAGCTCACCTCCTGCCACCGGTTTGGTCGTGCTGGCCAAAAACATCTCGCCAGGAGATCGTAAAAACCGACCAATTTTCTTGTTTAATTAAGGTCGCCTTTTCGGAAAAGCTGCCGCCTGTTTCTCCGCCCATGCTCCTTCCTTTGCATCCCTTCGCGTCTATCAATCGCAATCAGTTCTACGCGCCAAGCCCCGCACAGAGACGCGGCGTCCTACGGGCTCACCTTCGTTTCCGCTTCCTTTTAGCACATCCTGCTGCTGGCCGATGTACGATTTGCTTCCTCCTCCTTTTTAACCACCCGCTCCTTCCGCCACTAGCGCAGCCCATTCTCTTCACCATGACAACGATCACTGAGTACGTTCGCAGCAGGGCTGGCGTGAAGGAAAGGCGAACCATGGCGCAGGGTGCGGCTATCAGCGTCAGCCACACGCAGCCCGGACGTCCTTAGAAACTGGCCCTGGTTACCGAAAATGGGCGCCCATCGGTTGTTCGGGTCCCTTGTGGACGCCATTTACACAGTTACAGTTTTTAATGAGTGTCATTTCCTCCGTCTCAAAATCAGATAATTAATTTCGCTACACACCGGCGAAATGCTTTCACCGTTTGCGTCGTCCTTCTGCGAAGGATCAACTGCCGCCAAAGAAGATGGCGCTGTGTGCCATCTGTGGTGCGGGTGGCGTTCTTTCGGTCGTGAGAAAAATGCTGATGCTTGTTCTTGCCTTCCAGACCTGGCGTCTCAGCACCCGGGACCGAATGGAAGGACACCATAATGACGGAACGGAAACGCAGGAAACTATTGTGAACACACACGTTCACCCTGGCACCCCAAACAACCATTCACCGGCATCGCACCATTCACCTCCAGCGTTGCCGACGACGATGATGATGATGATGAGCTTTACGGAATGTTTCCCGGCCTTCTGCCTTCAACCACCCCTCCAGTCGCGAAAAGGACCACCCCGCCCAGGCGAGGTGGAGTTTGGAGTGTAAAATTTGAAAAATAAGGACAAGCACATTATTTGGCTGCTTTGTTTTGCAGATTCTCTTCACTCCGGACACGGGGCAAAGCACCCTCCCCCGAGGCCCCCCCGTTTTCGGGTCGTTGTATACACGCTGCTTACAACGATGTCTTAACGACAAGTGGCTTCATGAGTGTCATTAAGAGTAGTGCCTTTTTGGCCCGGTCGAACGAAGGAACGCCCCGAGGATCTTGTTTCGTAGCAGGACAATGCGGGGACGCGCTGACAGAGCTGAGCGCCTGAAACGCAAACAGACAAGCCGGCTACGGTGCCGTTTGCTAATGAGTATGCTTCACCTGCAGGAGATAAAGTGCACTGTCGCACTTGCCCTCATTATTTCGTGCCACTCAGGACCCTTTTCATCATTCTTTCTAAGTAGCGCGAAGGATGTCATACTACATTCCGTGCACTGAAGGGATTGCGAAGCGATGAGTACATGTTGGTATGTAGAAATGTACGACAACTTTATGCGATGTGGTAAAAAAAAAAGGTGATGCCATTGCTTGCAACGAGGTAGCATTTATATTCAATTATTTTTAATAAGGTGAATTATAATGGAATTGAATGAAGTCATTTATTTCTCTAAGCTGGATATGCTTTTCATGTTTTGAACTGTATGCTTTTATTATTCCAATGTTATTTAAATTAACGTTTTTTTTCTTCAATTGACCTGTTTTAAACAGAACATTAATTGAAATCAAAAGTATGGGAAAGGAGCTGTAATTTTATCACAAAAGGTGAAATCAAATAATTACGCTGACAACCCTTTCTTTTGTTTGCATATCAAGTTTCATAACAAAAATTTAAAAAAATGGTGAAGGCTGTGATCAAGCCTTTTTTTCCTTGATCCTGGTTCAGTTTTACGGTCCGGAAGGATGCTAGTAGATAGAAAAATTCAGGTCACTCGACAAGCACTGATTGATCTTAACCCAAAACTGGCAGCGAAAAAGGGATTGTTTTTTTCTGTTCAACCGAAGCAACATCCTCTGGACATGCCTTACGCAAACCCACATTCCATTGGTGGTGTTGTTTTCTATTCCTACATTTCCCGTCCATCCGACACGGAGGAAATACTGCAACTCATGCACGCCTGCCCAAAGGCGCTGTGCCGTGTAGAACAAGGCTGCAGGGACTGCTGCAGAAGCCAACGTGGGATTGCCTCAGGGATGTGGAATTGTGTTGATCATTGCCAGGGTTTCTCCCGGTCCAGGTTGCTTCGCTACATGGCAACGTGTGCGGCAGCGGTCCAGCAGTCGTGTCAGCAGCAGACGCAGGATACGGAACTCTTTTCGGCTGAGGACTCTCGATAGAAGTGCCCCTAGGCAGACGACCGGGAGTTAGTGCGGGCTGCGGTGTGCAAAGTTTCCCACGTGCAAAACTTACGCTTCCCATTTCCAGGGCAAATTGCACCACTCACGCCACTTCATCTATCCTCTCGGCTGTTCCCTCCCCCCCGTGGCACACGGGCGCACACTCGACTCAGCACGCGAGAGTTAGTTTTATACCACCACCCGTACTCCCGTACGGCACTTGCGGCACTCGAGGATCCATTCCGATTTCCACGCCCCAAGGAAGCAGCCCCGTGTTGGCGTACTCTTCTCGAGACGTAGCGGCACAAGTTGCGGAGCAACCACGGTTTGCAGGTTGCGGTACCGGTGGTGACACAACCCGTAACCGGAAGGCGTACCCGTTTCGCAAAGCGAGTGGGCAGTAAGATGATAATTGAATTGTAATTGAGTTTTCTGCTAACGCTGGTCACCGGTTTGCGTGCGGGGACCTTGTTTCGGTGGAAAACTTTTTCCTCCCCGGCTCGAAGCATGTGGGGTCGTTCGGTTCTGGTTGTGCACCACCGATTCCATTGAGATAAACCCATCCCAGCGCGGTGTGGCCAGCCCCGGCGAGGGGATCGAAGTATTCGGCGAAATCGTACAGCTAACGTGACACGGCTCAGGTGATCTCAGGCGAGCCACGGTGACGCGCTCGGTGGAAAACATTCGGCAAAGCAACGGGAAATTTATTACCATGATTAAACGGTACCGGTGTCTCGCACGTGATCGGAAAACGAAATCACGTCAGGTGTTAAGAAGCAGCGGGCGCGAAACCCGGGAGTCGTACGACGCACCAGTTGGAAGCTAAGGGTTTCATTTCATTAACCTTTACCCCGGACACATCCGGTTGCTGCGGTGGAAATTGAGTGCAAGAGTTCGCGTTGAGCCAGCCGATGCTTTTGGGACGTTTACACGATGAAGTGGTAGAAATTCGCACATAATTACATTTATACGAGACGAATCAACATGGCGTCAGTACGTGCCACCTGTACCTCCTTCCTTATTAAACAAACAGACAGTGTGAACCAGATAGAGCGGGAATTAGACACAAAACCACTCGTTGCATACACTGAAGAAACAGACAGTTTATAAAGTTTAAGTAAGACGTTTAAAGCATCTAAATGCTCCAATATTTAAAGTATTCTTCTTTCTCCAATAATATGTAAATAACATGGATAAGAACTAAATTCTTATGAAGACTAATTTGACATTATAAGATCATAAAAATTACAAAATAATTATAAAATAGGTATATTTGAAATGTTTTATAATGTTAGGTACTACCAGACCTTTGCATATTTATTCTAAAATCGAAGTTGGATGCAGCTTCATTTTTTAAAGAACGGCAAAAATGTGACCACGTATACATGTTTTAAAGGCATTCCGCAAAACAATCCACAGAGAGAAGAGAATGAGAAGATAACAAGCGATAAAACGTTATTAAACGCTCCTCGTCGTAGCTTCGTCCGGATCCGCTGTCGGTGAACACATTGATGAAACTTTCCAGTCCCTGAACCCTGAACCTCCGCGAACTACTGAAGCACAAAAGATAAATAATGCATGAATCGCAAGGCTCCTATTTGCTCACCTGCTCCGTCCACCGTAACCGGAGACTGCGAACGCAGCGGTGATGAGCTTGATAAGGCGATGAGAACTTTGTGTGCACTTTCGAGGGGAACTGTCTTTCTATCCCTCTTTCTCTCGCTCTCTGTACTGGCACCGTGTGTCAAGCGGGAATAATGTGCCCTTTCCTTGAGAAGCGTTGATGAGATGGAGGCTATGTATATGCAAAAGTTTGCCTGCAAATGCACGACACCGCCAACAACACGTTTAAGTAGAAATGAAGTGCGATTGCAAGGGTGCCAGATGCCTGCATTTCGTCCAGAAGGAAATTACAGGGATCAAGCACCTTAAGTTTCACATTTTTTCAGAGAAAACACTTTGGCTGGTTCGAGTTCGCTCTAATTAGGGTTTTTTTTTTCGTCTCCTAAATAATGTTCATCTGGTTAACATCCATATTTCGATACTATTTATTTAACTTCAAATATTACATCATACTTTTTTAGGAACATACAATGTAGTTCAAACAAAACAGAGTCGATCAGTGTAAAAGGCAAACTTAAAAATGAAGACTGACCAGTTTCCACTCTGTTCAGTTTTTCCTCCCATACCACTTCATTCAGACCGAAGTGGAATTGACTTGGCACTCCTCAAGACCCCCAACAAGACCACAGATTACATCTCTCGATCTGAAGAGGTTCGCCCTAAACGGTTCTCGGTTGTGCGGCGAGGAAAATTATATCCTTTCCCTGCCGAAAGTACGACAACAGCAAACCGTCACAACAGCCCACATCAACATCTGCTCTCTGGTCAGTTCCGTTTTTCCCGATCCGATAGCACCGAAGCACCGACACCGACTTCCGATGGCAGGGCCGCAGATGGAGCGACCGATGATAAGATCCGTTAAGAGACATCGACCCGAAACTCATTTTCCGGCCCAGCTCCCCCATCGAGTACCGAGCGCTGGACCGCACTTAGGAGCAGATTTACCCCAAACAACAGCTGCTGCTGCCGACGGTCCGGCCTCGGTGAATGGTTGTGTCTGCTTCGCTGCGCGTAAGTTACGCTCCGTGTTCGAGTGTTGGTGAGGAAGTTATTCCGTCGGTATTTCAGATCCGTCCAGCCTTCTACGAACCATTCCGGGCGAACTCTCGCTCTCTCTCTGGCCGGGCGTCTCGGGAACCGCACCAATCCTTTAAGAAGCATTATCCCCGCCCTGCACCCGCCGTGCCATTTCCCCTCTGTAACCGCAAGCCGCTGCTTCAGTGCCACTCAGGCATGGCTGTGTTTACAATTGTCACTTTGTTGCTTCACTTTGCCGGAAAGTTCACGAACGGGCACCGTCGGACACTCGGAAGAAGTTTGACCACCGGTAGCAAAGAGGAAGAAAAGAGGAAAGGCTGCTAAACCCTTCAAAGCGGCCCTCTCGATTCCATCCCTCGCCTGCCGGTCGATGGACGTGGCTCGTGGGTGGTTCTTTCTTTTTCCTTTGCCCGGCGAACTTCCATCACATCCCCGGACTGTTGTTATTATTTGATGAGTGAATACTACACCCGAGTATTCAGTTGGTCGAACCGAGCAAAAGTCTCGGGAAAATAGAATGATGTGGCGATGGTGGTGGTGGAGTTGGTCAAAGTTTCCGCAGCGGGATCCGGCCCCATAGTGCACATGAAAAATGTGTCAGAGCGAGCGTGGCCAACAATCGTCCTTTGTGTTGGTTGAATGTTTGACCGTTGGTCACCGGCTTGAGTGTTTCGAGTTCTTTCCTAGTTTTCAAGACGCTTAACTTCAAGACCGCAAGTTGGGCACTTGGGGTGAAGTGGAATTGACATTTCTTCAATATTAAATGAATGCAAATCGCTGACCCGCAAAAGTTGCCAGTAGTAGACCGTTTCTTGAGAGAAGAAATCGTGGGTTGATTCACGTTTCGAATGTAGTATGCTTGAATACGTAAAAATGGCAAATTCCCATTCAATCTCCTAATGCAGCAATATGTTATTGCAATGCGATCCAGGAATACGTTTATCACACACGGGTGACCCAATTTCCACTGAATATGCTCTTTTCAAATGTACGTGCAGTTTAATTCTTACCAATATTTTTTTTTTGCATAGCTGGTTTGAATTCGAAATTCATTTGAAAACGTCACTAAAACATCCTGCACTTTTTCCACACCCTCGGGATCACATGAACAGAAATTTAAACTGTGGCCGTAATGGCGAGACATGATGCAGCAAAAAAAAAAAGAAGCCGCCCCCTAACACCGGCAGCACCAGACCTCGGGTCGGTCAGCGGGAGTCGCTAAGCAAAAACCGAATAAAAAACGAAAATTATTATCGTACCGCGCCAGCGTGAGTGCAACATAAAATTTCATCACACATTCAGTGGCACTGAGGTGTGGCAATTAAATATATGACAGCTTCAATAGAGTGCAACAGCGTACCGAGGGCAACAGAGTGTAGCATGGACTAAACAATTTATCACCTGAGCAACCTGGAGGAGGTTGACGTTCGGTTGGAAAAACAAAAAAACCGAGGCACGTAGGGGGGTTTCGCTGTCGCAACAGCAACAACAAAGTATGAAAAAATGTCTTTCCAAATGGTACAACATGACCTGCGTAACAATCAGCTGTTTTTATTAGGGTTTGTATTTCCTCGCCACCCCCCGCACCGTGGCACCATCCGTGACGCCAGGCTGCGGTTGATATAGTCGGCTAGAACTAATCGATTTCAGTGTCCCGTGCATGCAGCGACACAATCACTGAAACATTGCGATGGTTCTGTTCCGTGTTTTTCGCTTCACTTTGTTTTCCAACATGGTTCATTTGCTTTCATTCAGCACAAACAGTCTGCATCACATGACAATCGGGGGGGAAGTTCCCAGGAACTCGTACACAGATATTTCCTTTTTCTGTTTCAAAACGGTAGAAAAATTGCAGTAATCGGCTGTTCCCTGTTTTTTTTTTGCTTAAATGACAAATGGAAATATTGCCGGCGGGACATGTTTAACCATTTTTTTTTAATTCTTTTTTCTACAAATTCCATGCGCCACTGGGCGCCTCCATCGTGCACACAATCCTATTGTCACACACTGCCAGCGAGTGACGACGTTTGGAGTGGCATTCGTTGGTTTCCCGCGTGGTAAAAGTTGACTTTGAACGACCCAAAAAAAGCCACTCTTTCCTAACCTGTAGTTGACAGGGACGTGTTAAACCTTCGGCATGGAAGCTGCCGGTACACAATCGAAAATGGGGACAAACACATCTAACCGCGATTCCATGATGGTTTTGTAAAACAAAAGAAGCAATGTGCATTTTTTCATGTGTGATTCATCGGGTACAACATATCTTTAATGTGAACGATTCAGACTGAGCGTTCGGGTCAGTGGGAAAAGTAAGTTGTTTTTGCTAACCTTCCTTTGTAAAAATCTATCATATGGGTAAAATTCGTACACGGTTTGGTCCTTAAATCTTTGATTAATGGATTCAATCAAAATTAAACTCAAAAATACTGTAGCGTTTTGCAAGGTTGCTGTGTAATAAATTTATCATACAAACTTTATGCTGCCACCTTGCCAGGAACGCAAGGTTAACACTCCGTCGGGATATGTTCGTGGGCGAGTCTTGAGCCAGAATATCATTTACCATAGAAACATTCTTCGAAAGTATCCTTCACCTTCTTTTGCACGCCTGCTGCTTGCACGAAGCACCATTCCGTTAAGATCCACACTACCATTTTATGGGAGCTTAAACAACACACCCAACTATCAAGTGTTTCTGGGGTGACGGCAGGGGACGGGGTCGTTTCGCTTTCGATGCAAAATCCGTTAGTGGTGCGGTTAGTAGTGTGCAACAATAAACAGCCATCAAGCAACGCGCGGACGTCAGCTTCAATATTGCACGCCACCACCGGACGGCAGGCACAAACCATTCCGCTCCCGTTCCTCCGCTCGACCGGCCGCTTTATTCCATTCCGCCTTGTTGTTCCGCCCCATCGAAAAGCCATACCAAACTAGAGGCGAGGAAGGGGCAGGTGCACACTCCTACACCCTTGACTTTTCCTGCCGTGCCGTTTAGGGGGCTCGGGGTGAGAACTCTATATTCGAACCGCCTCACAAGACCCTTTTTACGGCGCTCAATCACGTACAGTTTATTATCGCTATTAACACGAAGTGTTGCCATATTTATAGGGTAATGCCGTGACGGCGACGACGACTACCACGACGACGACGACTACTCCAACAGCAAGAGGACCAGCTGCTGGTAACAGCAAATTCTGAATTTCCCTGAGCGAAACCACATAATGGATTTTATGCTTCGTTACTGTGCGGTGCAGAAAAAAAACCCCGATCAGTGTGTAAGGGAACAAAAAGGGCCGCTCAACTTCCGCACAAAAAAGCCCTCCTTTATGGGCACACGCATTTTGCATTGGAAAACGTTCCGGAAAATGTGCCTCCTGACCACTTTCCATCCAGAGCCGGATCGAGTTGGAGCCGAAAGCCGAACTATTTGCTTTTCTAAATCGCAGTACGCTTGCCGAACGCACCGAGCAAACGGAACGGGTGCGTCCAATAATCAGCACGGTGGTTCGTTGGATGGCTGGTTACACGGTTTTCCGTTTCTTTTCCTCCCCCACACTCGTCCCCTTTAACCCTCCACCACCCTCATGCGGCGAGAAAGTGTGTCCCACCGCTGCGTGGCGCCCATGTCCCATGCGCTAATAAATATTCAACAGCATTAAAGGACACCGTTCATGTAGCACACGAACGCGAAGCCACCGGGTGGGCGCCATGGCCGATTGCGGTCCCGAGACCACGCCACCCGCGGAAAGTGTTTGCATTAGCAATGCATAAATAAAAATTGCATCCACCACCGAACGCGTATCGCGAAAATCTCCGACGCAATTCCAACTTCAGCTGCAGCTTGCCCTCCCGGGTGCATGTTATCACGCTTGTACCCCCTGCCAAACCTGCCCCAACCCACGGCCTGCGAGAACCCTGATCCAAAGCCCATACGCCACCGTCAGAACCGTGTCCGAGATTGGGGCTAGGAATGAATACTTTAAAAAAGGAGCACAAAAATACAAACCCACAAACGCACACAGTGCGCGAGGATTTGAGGATTGCTCGGTAAAAGCTAACTAGTTAATCCTTTCCTTCAGTGTTGGTTCCGGTCAATTTTCCATCCCACGGCAGCCCAATGCCAGCGGTTGCGGCAGTGTATACGACCCATGAATGCAGATGCATCTACACTCAAAGCCAATGCACAAACACACCGGCCCTTTTTTGGTGCATTTTATCTCCGACTGCGTCGGTGCGTCGATTGGCTGTCTGGCTCGGTTGCAGGCGATATAAATTTTAACTTCGTCGAATTTATCAGACCACGGCCAGAATAGTCCAGTTGGCACGCGAAAGCAGCAGTGGTGTTCTCTGCGAGCGTAGGTCACATGGATTATATGGCGCGGAACGAAATCCAACCAATCATCACATTGGCGAATGTCTTTGGAATTTGGAATCCGCTTTTCTCCTTTTTTTTTTTGTTCTTTAGGAAATTGCGGTAGGCTTTTTTTCCAAACAATTGATAATGTACGAGCGAATGGTCTGGATGGTTTCTACTTAACACTCAACTTAACAGTTGAGTTAATTCTTTTGCCTTTGCCACTTAGGCGATCCTATGAAAGCGGAAAAATATGAGTTCCAGAACTTGAAAGCGTAATGAAAGATATAAGCTTGATTCAAGTTAGGTTTAAAAGAAAAACGCTTCGTGATTTCCGATCACGAAGCGTGCTTTTTTTAAACCTAAATTGAATCAAGTTTGGATTATTTTTTAAACCATCAAAAATGACCTTTAACCTGTGCAACATATTAAAGATAGAAATGATGGTTTAGGAGTTGTATTTCAACAATATTATTGGGACACGATTTAATTTTATTTCGTTGATGCTCAACATGTATCATGGAAGAAAAGCTGCTCGAAGTAGTCAGCCAACCCAATCACGCCCGACAATCGCTGCCCATTAATTTTTGCTACACACCGTTGCTTTACATTTCCGAGAATATCCTTCTGTTTGACTTCAAGCTTTTTATGTTCGCTGAAGCAATGTACAACAGATAATTGCATTGCAAAAGCATACCATGCCCAAGTCCGCTCTGCGCAACAAAGCGACAAACTTTGCAGCAAAAGTTATCCCTGTCAAGTCAATCTATTTTGCAAACACACCGAAAGCACGTGAATGCCATAGGCTGCCGGTGCAACTCAATCAAAGTTTATCCGCTTGCAAAACAATGCCCTTCGGACGGACGGCAGGCAATCGAGCCGACCGTAACTTCACTTCCCTGTCACTTTCCAGGGGCTTTGTTTTTCCTGGGCTTCCTTTTGCCCTTTTCGGGCCTAGTCCGTTCCCCCCCGGGGGCCAGTGAAGCCACGTCCGTTTCCATTCGCAGCCAGCAACGGTAATCCATTTATAATTCCAGAGAGAATACATCCTATAAAAATTACCACCCCGCGTTCGTCGGTCTCGCTGGTCGGTGAAGAACCCCAAGATCTTCGCGCCTCACTTAAGCCCAAACGAATTTCGAAATTTTCGGCCTGTCACTCAATTCATTTTCCCCCGGCGACTATTTATTGCCTCGTCGCAGACGTCACTGGTCGGGAAATGGGGTTTTTTGTTTTTTACGGCATAAAACTTGCGTCCCCGAAGACGGCACAAAGCATAAGGACAAACAAACGTGTTCATACACTCCAATGCACGCACACACTCATAAAAAGACACGCTTGCTTATCCGGTGGGCAGACATTCGTCGTGAGGAAACCGTACGCAACGCCGGTCCTATCTAACCACACCACGAGGGAACTTTTCTCCGGGTCCGTTTGCTGCTGCGAGCCAATCTAATCAAAGAATCCGAGCGGACCCCTAACTGTGATAATACAGTTGTGCGCTCGTTTCACCGGGACATCGGGTGGGGATGGAAAGCCCGTGGTGGAAAACCCGCCTGCGACCGTTACGGCCCAACATTGAACGACAACGGAATGGCATGGCGGCAGAGACTCTCACTCGACCAAAATAAACACCGCCGATTGGGTTTTGGGCCGGACGAAATGAAACTAGATTCTTATCGGGGCGCAAGAGAGAGAGAGACTTGCGGGAAACGCAGTGGGAAATCGCACCGTGACAAGGGCGCGCCACTGACGGCTGATGCCGGATCGGTCATCGGTGTGCGGGAAAATGAACATCAAACGAACCTCCCGACCCGAGCGTGTCACAACAAAATTGTACAAAAAAAGGAAATTGAGAACGAAACCCCCGACGCAGTTTCAACCGGGTGAATGATTTTCCTTTCTTCTTTTTTTTTTACGTTCCGCCGTTCGTTCACGAGTTGCTCACGTTCCCGGCGCGTATGATGTGGGCAATGAAGTGGTAAGGACGATGATAAATCACGTCACATATTTCATTAGAAACCGGCAAAGTTCCTTCGGGTCGTCGATCCTGCTCGACGGGTGCGAAGAAGGGGGCGAGGAAAATACGAAGGAAGGAAGAGGCAAAAGTTTTCGCCGATTGTCCTTCAAAGCTTTCGCTTCCGGCAAAGTTCCCGACCCCTTCGGTCCGCCCCACGAACCAAACGTCACCGTGCCGGGGTGTTTCCGAAGAGGGTGGTGAAATGAAAGGGGGGTGGCGGTTGCTGGACGCGTTTCACTTCCTTTCGTGCACGACTTCCGCCCGGGCGTTCCCTTAGCGACAATCGTGCACCACCGAGCGTGTCAATGAGAAGCAGCAGTTATTGGGAAGACGAGGGCGCGCATCAGCGATGTGCTGCCTCGCTCGGTTTTCCTTTGTTTCCACCAGATACCCCACCGCCGCACAATTTCCATCCTGATTTTGATTGACCGTCGTTTCTCATTGTTTTAGTGCCTTTCTTGTTTCTGGCTTCAAACAGCGCTCTGGTTCATGCTTTCTGGTAGAATGCTACCGCTATAAAGTAGGTCTTGTGTTTCGCCTCGGCTACCGTGAACACGCGTTCGCCTTGGCCCTTTCCAATCTGCACAACTACGCAAGGTTGACACGAAGCCATTCGGCCAAGCAACATCGCGCCTTTAAGCGATCAGAAGGAGAAAGAACAAACCGAACCACCCCACGATTGCCCGGTATAATTGGATCGATTTGGGATGAATTTCAATCGAAAACAATAGTACAAAATAAATGATTTCCTTATGAAAAACGACCGGCAGCGAAGGCCTCGCGGGAAAGTGTGGATAGCGCACGGAGCGAGAAGCTTTCTTTCACTACCCATGGACCGGAAAATTAAGCTCGATTTGTTCTTCTGATCGTTCCGTAGATAGCATCACGGACGGTTGATCGCCCATTTGCTGGCGGAACGGTTTGTTATAATTGACAGGATTTGAGACCACAGCTGATCCAGATTTGTTGTTAGTCATTTTGTTAAAAATTTGTTTGGAAATCATCGGATTAACAAAACATATTCACAGGTGCAGTCCATCCAATGACAGTTAAACAAAAACTGCATGCCTTACCTCACCTTTGACCGCCTAGCAAGCCTATCAATCTCGCAAGAATACCGCAAAACCATCCCGGCATGACAGATGGATAGTCGGTACATCCTCGCAGACCGGTCCGTAATTAATGTTTTCCATCCGTAGGATGATTAATGATGCCACCCCAAAAAGGAACCCGTCCCGGGCGACAAATATTTGATTTGTTCGGGAAAAATTAATTTCGAACATGAACAAATATTACCGCCAACCAACTGAAAACATGGAGGAAAACCGGAGGACCAAGCCAACCAACCAAGAGGTTTTCCTTTTTCCCTTTTATTTATCCCCCTTAACCACAGCCCATTAGTCCTTCGACGGGTTATTGGAGATATGGCGGGAAATTAAACCGTTGCAAAACGGGTTGCGGAGGAAACGGTGGACGCAGGTGGAAAGTAATTTAATTTGTCTATCTTCCCACCTGATGCTTGCCTCGGTGCGCTGCCTAAGGCAGATTGCTGGGAAATCTTTTTTCAACCCTTCGCTAACTACATTTCACCTCAAGGGATGGATGGATTGTGCTGTTGTGTGCGAGTTGCGGATTATCTTCGTTTTTAATTAAATAAATCTTTTGAATTTCCAACGCCACGTTCCATGGTTCGGCCGCTAAATTCCAGATTGACTTTAAACGATGCCTTCTGTAAACATGTTTGTTGACTATACGGTTTCCCGAACCCCCACCCGCACCTTTTTCAAAGCAATACAAATCGACTCTGGCGCATGTTTTGCATCGTTTGAAGTTAATCAACTGGAAGCCAGAGCGGATGGGCGCACCGAACACAAACCCCGGCGCTTCGATAACGTGCTCTGGTTGGTTCTCCCGGCACGGGATACGGAGAGGTGCTCTGTTGCAACCGGAGCACGGTAAAGCACAGACAGATGCGCCACCCTGCCATGATTACTTCCGCCGGCCGGGGTCTAATTATGGGTGGAGATTATAAATTTCATTCTCGTTTTCGCTCCAGAGCCTCACCACCGCCAGACACGTCCAATGCCAGACGGTGGAGGCTGAAGAAACGCAGGGCAGGGAGACTGATAGAAAATTATGGACCGAGCGAGCTTCCTAACAAGCGAACGTTCCAGCGAAACGTTGTGCAATTTTTTGTTTCATTTTGCTCGAAAGAATTACTTAAGTTCGGTGAGTGCGATTGGGTGGATTCACTGCGGAGGAAAAAGCAGATGGCGCCGAGCACCGGATAAGTATCCGGAGTTGGTAATCATCAAAATAATTAATTACGGGCAGAAAAAAAAATTAATAATGAGTTCTTGCGTACTTCCGCTCATCGTCGCCTGCTCCGGTGGAAACGCCACCTTTTGGCTCGGTCATGCAGAAAGCACAATATTTTACAACGTAGGGAGCTGCAAGGTGCATTGCAAATCCTGGGTAGGAGCAGACGGTGGACGAAGCGACAGGAAGTAAATGATGGTCAAGTGGAGTGTTTACCTCCCCTGCTTACCTTGAACGTGGAGAGAACGTGGATTAAAAAACCACTGGCGGTACTTTAGGCGAATGTTTGATCCCTTCGCTATTCAGCTCTCCGTCAAAGTTCAACCGTTACTGATATCGATAAAATCGGATGATGGCTGTACAGGAGCGAAGTATCTCACAAACAGCTGACCCTTGTTATCCTAGATCCTTATGGCTTCTGGCTTCACCCTTCAACTATTTTCACCTTCACCGATATGCTTCACCATATATTTATTCTATTTAGATAGAATTTCTTTTTGATCAACACATCAATCGGACTTTGATCACTTCCCGTCAATTGCAGACGCACACAGGCAAGATTCATCCAACATGCCAAACACTGTTTGCATTGATTGCGTGCTGCGGATTACGAATCACTGCCTACATTCAGGCGTATCTTCATTAGAGGTGGTGCAAACGTGAAGTGCCTGGCGCCTCCACCGCAACCGTTAGATACTTGACAGCTTCCCAACGCTTACTTCTTAGCCCAGCGCTCGTTTTCTCCTTCTAGATATCGATTTGCCTTCCACCACAATAGACCGATAGGTAGCAGCGCACTAATGACATTTGATTTTCAGACCGACGGTAATGAGTCGAGCCAGCACAAAACCCCACCGTACGGAATTCACCAACAGACCGAGACACCAAGGGCTTGCAGACTGGCACACGTACACTGCCAACAACGGGCTGCGATGCTTCATGCTAGATGCCTTTTGCAATCACCTCCCCAGCGGGCTTGCCGGTGAACAGTCGAGCTGAAGGCAAGTAAATTAACGGAATGACAAGCAATCCGCCACTGACGGGAAGGGAGGCAAACACGGCTCGACTTGTCGAAGCACGAGCCGGGCCACCTGCGAGTCTGGATCAATCAAGTTCACGACGGAGCACCGGCGTGCGATGCGAGCGAAACCGAGCAGACAAACTCGACGATTTGCTTCCCGTGTTCCCTTGGCGAAGCGCAGGAGCCGGGGACTCGAAGCTCGGCAGGTCCACACACACCTCTTCTCACCCCGAACAGACAGCCCTGTTCGTTGTTCACTCCTCGTACAGCTTCCACAGGCAGTGGATTCGAGGGAAGAAAAGCTCACACTGGAATAAACTGATCCGTCACTGCGTTGGATAGACGAGCGGACAGGAACGCACCGTGCAGGTCTACGAACGCACGGACAGCTCGCAGAAACACAACCGTAGACGTAGAATGCTGCAACTTCACCGAAAGGACTTTGTCCGCCGAAGAAAGGCGAAAGCGCGTACGCGTTCTTTTCGGTCCGATACACAGCTGCGAAGTGGGTCCCCTCGCGGACGACCGATTCGAGCAAAGTCACGACGTAAACTAGCCGCAGCAGCATAACAACAGCTCCCCGATGGCAAAGGATTCCCGTGGACGACACAGCCGCTCGCATCCGACCATACGCTTCGGGTTCCGGAGTGACGAAGCAACCAAACAAACAAACAAAAAGCTGCGTACATCTGCCACGATATCCTTTCCGACGAACGTTCGGCGGCTGCAACACTGTGTGCAATGATGATACACAACGATCGCTTCGGGTGCCTTCCGGCTCGATGTATTACCCCAAACGGCTTGGTGCGCATGTGCCAACGGTAACGAACGGCGACTTCCAGTGTCGAGTTTGTGGCTGCGGGAATACGGTTTGTTTACAAATCTTGTCCACGGCTGGCCATGCGATCTATTGGCAAGCAGCCGCCAGGACGATTGGCCGCCAGGCGGCTAGTTGCCATCTGCAAACGGCTGAAACATAAGAGAAAAGGTTCATTTCGTTCATCACATCATCGGGGTCTCTTGCTCTGGTTTGTGAAGCTCTTGTGAAAGTTGATGAAATAATTTCATACTTGCGAGTAAAAAATCAAATAAAATCTAAAGGATAGTATTGCCTTGTAAAGCTTTAATTTTATTAAAATGGAAATATTGTAAATAAGTAAAATTTGTACGTACAAAGCTTCCGCTCTGGCAACAAAGAAAGTCAACCGTCTCGATCTAATGACTATTAATGAACGCCAAACATAATAAATTAAGTCGAAAATATTTTCCCCGGGTTGTTAACAGCCGAGATTCGATGCCATGTTTGTTGCTACAAGGGCGATCCACAGCAAGGATAATAAAAGCTGACAGAACCCGTAACCTAAACAATGGATCCATCAATAATATGGATTGATGGATGCGAATAAAATTTGCAATCATCTCTCACGGGGTTTGTGCTTTAAAATACTGTTGAAATGAAATGATGAAATAAGAGTTTGAACTTTGATATCCTGTGATGCACGATTTGAAAAAAAATCAATAACACAAGGTCAGAAGCATAGAAAATTATAATCATAATATATTCATAAATATAAGAAAAATGAACACACGATTGATTGCAATGAACAAAATCTACGTACTTCTGCACGAAAGTACATTTAAGCTCTCACATACTTTATTGTTTACATTTACGAACTTAAAACAATGGAAATTCTTAAAGAAAATCTTTCATGAACGGGTATTGATTGATGAAAACAGCTCACATCATATTGATCAAAAATAAAAGTGTCTTTTCATACCACATTTTGGAAACAAAATGATAAAAACTAATGTTTAATTTCAGAGCAAAACAAATAGCAGCCTGGATGCATGCAAAGTCTCATATGTTCCACAGTTCGCTATATTTGAATTTTTGTGTGTACCGTTAAGGGTGGAATTCATCCTGTCGTTCAAAACGTTTACATCCAACGTAACGTATTTCATTTCTCTTCCGTGCAGCAGGACTGGACGAATACTCATATGCAAACGCGTGATAATGAACAAACACTCGACAGGTGAGAAACTGATCGGAACGGAGGCGGTGTGGTTTATCTAGGTATGGTCCTTCCCGTTTACCATATCTTTATTCCCCGTGGTCCTATTCAAATTTTCATTTTGACGTTTTCCCCATATCCCAGTTAATAATTGCGTTCATGTTTAATCTATTTATTCACCGGAATTTTGCACCAGCATTTCCAACCCGTTATTTTGTGTGCACGATGGTTGATACGAACGATGTATGACGCATGGATAACGATGGAATCTGGCGTAAAAAAGACGGCTGGACCCGGCATCAAATTTACAAAGCGTGTCTTTTTGTATGCCTTCTGTCTCATCCACCACCAAAACGGGGATTGAAAAAGCTTGGATTTTTTTTATTTTCTACACGTCGAAGTGCTGTGTGGTGCAGGATTGGCCCAGGCAAATATTCACATCCTGTGGGGGGGGACTATGAATCAGGGTTCCGAAATGGATCTCCATTGAAAGCGATCGTAGCGCATCACTTACCGCCAAGCGGAATGTGGATAGTCTATCCTGTGGCATATCCTAAACCATGTGGGATAACCAAAATTTGCCGTCATGATGCAGAACGGTGGCGAAGAAAGGCACAGAGATGGAAAAACGCCGAAGCCCGTAAGGGACAGCTTCCAAGAGTACCAGCAGCCAGTGTTTGCCACGAGCGAAAAAGAATGTACAGAGTACACGGTCCAGCCAAGCCCCAAAAAACACACTTTCTCACACGACGTATAATCCTTCCCGTGGTGTTGCATGGCGTGAAGCAACTTTTCACTCAGTACACATCCAGTGTTTTTCTGTTTCTCGTGTTTTTTTTCCAAATTTTCTCCCCCTTTTGCGAGGATCCGGGCAAATGGCCAATTATGAAAAGCTTCGCGGGAACAAAGGGAACCATTTTGGATGCCATCCAGCCCGCTCGCGGTGCGTCCGGCTTTCGGAAGGGATTAACATTTTAATAATGTTACTACATTCTCGTACAATCTGCGAAATGGTACCAATTGATTTTTTTTTGGGAAACACGGACCACACACGGGCTATTCCTATCGCTGTTTTTTTTTTCCTAGTCCCTCCATGGTTTATCTCTCGTGGGATTTCCCAAACACATCAAATCACCATAAACACACTGTACATTCATCTCACCAACGCTTTGACGCTCCTCCGCTGGCCTGTGATATCTAACGAGTTGTAAATCATATTGCATAATAAATTGAATAACATTAAATTAGAAAAAGTTTGTGACATTAACCCTTTGAGCATCTTTCTGTTTTAATATACGGTGGAAAAAAATAACAAAATTCATCGAAAAAAATTAAATCAGCTGTTAAAGAACTTGTTAAAAAAGAACTTGTTAAATCTTATTTGTTGAATGTTGAATGATGTTGAATAAAAAAAAAGTGTGTTAACAAGTAGCATAGGGTGTTTTTTAATAACCAATTTTTTTTTTTCATTACCACCATTCTTTACCGGTACCTTACGGTTTTTCTTTTAATTATATTACAACTGCAAAGGAAGTTACAACTGTTTAGAGACTTACTAGTTGCACCAAGTATGCTATTTTATTACACATATTTATTTGAAATATCAAAACCGCAATTCTTTACCCCTTTTGCGTACGACTCTTCCAATTTGCCAGCTCTGAACAGTGGACTAGAATCTGCATGCTCAAGGTAGAGTTGCTTCGCTCGCGAACCTTCATACGCATTGGCGCAGTGCCGCGACTCCAGCATCATAGATTACGTGTGCAACGAGAGGAATAAAGCTATCCGAATGAGAATGGCGCAAAACTTTCCCCCATCCCAAAAGGCGAATCTAGCTGCGCCAATCGTATAGCGGATGATGTTGTGCACTGTACAATCGTGACTCATCGCTGTAATTCAATCAGCGAAAGTGCAATGATAATTCCAAACGGATGTGATGGTACACAGGGGTCGTGAGTGTACTTGTGTGTGTTTATTTTTTATGCCCACACTTGAGCAATGAGCTCCGGGAAGGCTCAGGACGTCGGCTGAACAGAATAACCTCCGGTTTCGCTCATAATCGGACAGGTGCACAATTAACTATTCCACGCACTGAGTGTTGCTACAACGTTTCACATATTCTTTCGGACCACAGGCTCCCTACAGCATGCCCCAATTCCCAGCCCCTCACCCACCCAGCGTTGATTTCAGAGTAAACATGGAACCGTCCGCAACACCGCTTTTCGATTCCAGCATCGACGGCTGACTTCGACCTTCCGGACACTGGTCAATATTTATTCGAGTGTTCGAGGGATTAAAGGGATCACGATTTAACAGTTTTAATATTTTAACAACGAGAACCCGCTTCACCCACCCGGATGGTGGTGATCGCCAGGGATGAACGGAGAGACGGTGTGGACTTTAGCGAACAATGGTGAAACGTTTGTGTTTGCGGGAAAGGTTACTGCGCGGGAACCTCGTTGGCAACCGGGGAAGGAGGCTATCGGATGGGCGTATTTGGAAACGAAATCAGATTTTCAGGTTTGTAACCGAACCTTTCGCAACAGGCGCCTGGAAGTGCAAAATTTCCACAGTGAAGTGGTTATATCGTTTCAATAGCCTGGAATCGAACTGCTGTAATGAGTTTTGTAACCACCGGAATGTTGCGATCGCCCCGCGGGTGGGACGGGGAACGACCACACCAACCACAAGCGCACTGCACGGACGTGTGCTCACACTCACACTCGCACCAGCCCCGGTGCCACACGCGAAAGGTCACAGAAGGGGGGACGGCCGACGCTGTTTGATCGCGATAATTGATTTCGATCGGTGGAAAACGGTGGATGAAGGTGTCCTTTCCGCCCCGCATCAGTAGTCATCGGAGGGTGGAAATTTGGCCAGTATCACCGGCACGTAGTCGTCGTACTGCGCGATGAAGAAGTTCCCGGCGACCGGCAGGCCAAGGCTGTACCGGCGTGCGAAGTCTCGCGTACTGAACCGCACCCGCGGCGTCCGGTTTCTGTCCCGACGGCGGAAAAGCAAGCAAAAAAATTAATGTTTATAGGACGCATCTCTCCTATCTCCCCCGGGCAACATACTTGCTGGAGGCGCGCGGTGCCTCCGAGTAGTCGTTCCACGACTGCTGGCGAAAGATGAGAAAGATGTACCGGTGGCAGCCGGCGCCGGCGCGAGGAAACACCGGCACGTACTGGAACAGCGTCTCGCCGTTCTGCACGTGCCGGCCCGGGATGTTGCCGACGAGCCAGTGGGCGAACTCGCGGTTCGATGGCTCCGTGCGGCTCGGCGAGTCCGGATCGATCATCACCAGCGTGTGCAGGGCGGTCGGGTCGGCGTACCACTCCACCTTCGGCTCCTCGCGCACCTCGGCCGGCGACAGCTCCTTGCCGGCGTCGACCAGCTTCTTCCCGCGGTACACCACCTTCGCGAACGCCAGGGGCGCGCGGTCCACCAGCACCGGCACGATGTCGTGCTCGGCAAAGAACTGCCCGATGTCCGCCTGCGTCATCTTCACCGTCCGGCTGCCGGCGAGGCACTGACGCCCCGGGTTTTCGCTGATAATCCCGCCCGCCCTTGGACCACCGCCGACGCTGCCGGCTGCGAAGGGTACGGGAAGCGGAACCGTTTGCCACACTATCGCGCGATCATCATGGTGAAGGTTGAGGCCGACAACAACACGCTGGCGATGGTGTGTTTACGAGCGCACTCGGGCGGATGGCGGATTTGACGCCGCGCGTGCATCACTCGCGCCCGCTCGCGCCTGGAACCCGGCGAAGACGAGCGATAACCACTCGAACCCCGGTGTGCGCCAGATAATTCATCTCGAAGCGCTTGTCTGTGTGTGTAGGACCGGTAGGACAACATTTACTTACCCGCTGCTGGCAGAGGCCGAGTGGGGCCGGCGTGACTGCTGCTCCGTACTTGCAACGATGCACCTTATCAACACTTCCGATCGACCGGATTGTGTACGCCTCAAACGTAGCCGCAGCCACGGGACGAGACGCTCCCGGCGGAGGAGCTCGCTCAATTGGTTCTATTTTCGGTACGACACACTGAACCACTGCCCAAGGGTAAGTCTAACTTTACCGTTTGACTGCGACTCAATGGAAAGGGGTTTCAACGGTTTAGTTGCTCCAAAACGCGCTGGAAAGACAAGGAAAAAAATTTAAATGAATATTATATTGAATCATGCTTTGAAGCGTAAAATAAAGATAATGGTCCATTTTGTCATAGATTTCCCCTTAATAATTTTGGACATAAAATCACGCAAAGTTCCTATCATTTTTAAATGCTTAAAGCATATTGTGCAATTACTTTGCTAAAACCGGGCTTGTTGCGTAACTTGCGCATTCTTAATTGTAATGTTAAACACTGTCACTTTGACACTTTGTCCTTTTGATGTTGCGTTACTGGCGCATCCTTAATTGTAATATTAAACCCCGTCATTTTGACAGACTGAAATACCGCATGGAAATAAAGCTAGTAGCATGAGTAGTAACTTAGCAAACAGACGTGTCGCTCCCGAAATTATTACTCCGCCGCTCAAAGGAAAGAAACCCAACTATACAGTCCACTAGAACCCGAAGGAGCAGGGATGAAAAATCAGACTTTCTTACGGATAACATTCATGTCTTTAAATCTCAAAACAAGTTAGACCATCAGAAATTCACAACACCAAAAAAGAACAAACAAACCGCTCCGCAGCTTAAAGTCAATCTTCAGCTTTCATTTGGTATCGATGTCGACGTCAATATGGCCAATTTCCCATCTTTTGTTCAGTTTTGTTTTTCTCACGACATTCTTTGGAGCTCCATGGTAAACTCCTCCTTTCGTGTGTTTTTTTTTCTCTCCCCCCCCCCCCCCCCCCTCTTCTATTTTAATCCTACCGTTTCCTTGCCCATTCTCTTTTTCTCTTGCTTCTTTCTCGTCCATGGGCTAACAAGACCGGGTTTTGGGGTGGCCGTGTTATTCGATTAAAACTTTTCCCGCTTGACAATGGCGTGCCTTATGCGCGATTCTGCTTGCTGCCGCTGTCCAAAAACGTCAAACTGCCGTCAAAAAGTTTCTCGACGCTTCGGTGGCGCTCGCTATTTGACCAGCCGACAATGACGATTAGCAGCAATGATGTGCTCGATGCTTCGGCGCTTTATTTTTAGGGCATGATTTTCGTTTTCCTCAACTTCATTGCCCTCTGTCTCGTTCTGTTTTTTTTTTTTAATCTTCTCTCACGCTCTGTCTGGATCATGCTTGAAGTGGCCAATTTGTTGCATGCATAGTTTACTAGCTGCTGGTCTCGTCGACCGGAGGAGAGCATCTCGAAAAAAAGCGGAAAAATAACGAAGCAAAGAAAACCGCGAAAGCCCAAATGAAACCTCGGAAAATGGTGACCCCTCGGATGGACGGCAGCCGGTGGCAATTGAGCGACAGCGCACAGACGCAATAAACGAGTCGTTGCGGCTGAGCAGTAAGGCAAGCAGGCCGCGCTATGGCAAGGGGCCAACCGGAAGGAAGTACCATGAAAACTCCGACAAACCGTCCGTCGCTCGACGGGTATCCTCATAGGTGACGGTTGCACCGGAACCCGGTCTGTCGGACCAAAGACAGGAATGCAGCATGCCGGCACAACATCACGGAGCCCACATCAAAGAGAATCCCCCCGCAGCGCCCCGACGCCGGCCGGATGGATGCTGTAGACACTTTTGGCAGTGGGGAGTCTCGCAGCAACAGAACTTCATTAGCAGTAGCACACAAATGCAGATGAGCGAACCAGCACCCGAACGAAGGGCCCCGTTCACACCAACGCCGCAAAGTACGCCCTACAAAGTATGTGCCGGGTGGGGAAAACCCTCGGGGGTTGGGTTGTTTTCCCGTACCGGCAGCCCGCATGTTGTCGCAGTTTCGCCTGACCGTCCGTAACGCCGGAGCATTCTCCGCATTCTGTTGCACTGCGGTGCAACTATATCGCCGTTGGCTGCGCCGGGCTGCTGAAATATTATTATCATTGACAAGTTTATTTTTGCGCTCAGGAGCCGGCTGCCTTTCCAGGGTTTGCCGTACGCTTTCGCTTGTAGCGAGCCCCCATTACGGCTGAAATTGTTCAAATGGGCCAGGAAAGGGGTGATAACGCTGTCGAAATTATTAATTTTTGCGAATCATACCTTATCCCTACGGTCCGGCTTTTGTTTAGGACGACATGTTTTTTCTCTTCATGGGAACAATTTTCCATGCAATTTCAGCCATTTTGCCAGTGACGTGAAGTGACGTTTACATTTACATTTTATAGCAAACTGAAAAGTGAATGTAATCATCATTCGAAAACAGTGATGTGGTAAGACTGCGGGGCAGGAGGAAAAACTCTTCTTTTTTTTGCATTCGAATTTCGCACATATTTGTCGAGCGTGAGTTAACACCTGCGTGAGATATAATTCGCACCTTTTGCACGACAAAAGGGGGAAAAAGAGAGAAAAGAGTAGGCAAATGTCTGCCAAGAGTTGACTTCATTCATGCTAATGGTTGAAAAACGATTGTGTTCCTTTCTGGTTACCGTTTTCTCGTCCCTGGCTCCGTTGTTTCCCGACGCAAAAGCCAACCATTGCGATGTTGTATGGTTTGCAAATCTTAAGATACACCAAAAAAAAGAATCTCAAACAATAAAAATAGCGAATATCGATTTCCTGGCACGAGCCGAGCAGAGTGTTTTATTTTTATTTATGTTTTATAGGACTCAATCAATTTTCTGCATCCGTTTTCGAGCCATAGCCTTTTGCCACGTGAAACTGAAGGCAAAACTGATATGCTTCATCACAATGTTGTTCCAGTGCTTGAGTTTGTTCGTACGCGCTTCTTCGAGCAACATTTCCCCCCGCCACAACGTTTTCCATCTTCTTAGTCAGACACCGTTTGCTCGGCGTGAAAAGAAAAAAAAGAGAGCTCCATGGTGTTCGTTGCCGCTTCCGTTTCCTGCGTGGCGCTCCTGTTTCCGTGTTATGCATATTTATTCATTTGTCTATTTTTCCTCCTCTTCCCTTTGGCCTAATTTGATGCCTCTCGCCCGGCTCCGTCAGACTTCAGGAGTGCCACCATTCGTTCTCGTCAGTTGAAATGAATTAATTTATTTTATCTATTTCCCGGTTCCTGCCTCCACCCATCCGCTCCTCCCTCCTGGCCGCTGTTCACCCATTTTGGCAGACGTATCCTTTCCCTTGCAAGGTTCATTTGCCAGATACCGTTGCGAGTGCGGCTTCCGCTGGCCAATCTTGGCAACGGAACGCAAAAACCCAAACCCGTACGACTTGGCGCTTGGAAATTGTATCAAATCATTACGGCCACACATTCCTAGTTCGCCTTTCCTCGGCTGGCTGGAGATCACGCTCCCCCGCCTTGACACAATGGTGTGGTTTGTGTTTGTTTAATATTAGTTTCAGAAAACAAACACACAAACTAACGAACACACACACACACAGCCATAATCGCCCTCGGAGCCCGCGTCACCCGAACCCGGAACGTTCCGGAGAGAGGGTTCCATGTTGCCGGGAATGTGGCCCGTAGAGCAGCATTGCTCCTGCTCCTGACGCTGGCTGCTGGAAAAGAACACTCATCACTTGTTTGCCGAGCTGCACCGACGCCATTTGCTAGCAGAAAACCTCACCCTGGCCCCTCCGGCTGGTGGTGTAATCAAATAGCATTAAAACTATTCCACCTACAAGAACACACAGACCTCCCGGTGTGCACTCCGGTGGGAACTAATTTCCGGACGGATGATGATGCTTCAATTATGTTGCTGGAACATTTAATTTATGATACATCCGACTAATGACCTTTCGCCGACCGGTGGCTGTTTGCTGCCGATGGCGTGCAGATGGCGTGAAAAAGAAAGTATCGTCTCATGCACACAGATACTCGTGCAGGGTATTGGACGGAAACCGGACGCTTTCGGACCGGCCGACCTGATGAACCCTGTTCAAGGTAGAGGAAAGAATATTAAATAAATCTTCCAAATTTAAACTGGATCGGTTCGTTCCGGTGCACCGCTGAAGGAGGGGGTCAAGGGGTTGTTGAAAAGCTGGCAGAATTTGTTATGGGCAAATATTTAAATTTGTTCACCACACCTCACACTCAAGTGGTGACTTTTTGACCGGTACAGCTTGGTTGGTGGGCGACGAGAAATGTGTAGGAAATGTGCACACAAACATTCCAACCCCAATAGTATATCTACGTTCTGCAGGGAAATTCGTAGCAAAGGAAAAATCAAACAAACACACAAGAACTAAATTTGTTGCAGGCGTCGTTTTCGTTTTCGACGAATTCAAGGTATGCATTGTCTACGCGCTTCCATGACATTCACCTGCCCGACGTTCAACCTGAATGTGGCCGATTTTCGCCCTTGCCATCGGTGGCACACAGAATTGCGGACGTCTGTACCCTTCCCCGGCTATATTGCAATCTCACCACGGGGAAAGCATCCGAATGAAGGCTCCCCAAGAATGTGGCGTCGAACAGAAGCTTCTCGTCGGTGCTCGCCCTGCCCGATGCCAAGGACAAACCGACACCCAGCCGTCGGGCCCCCGTCGCTCGAAAAGAAAGCACACCTGGCCAACTGGCGGCTAACTTGCGGTGGCGTCTAGCGCCAGCCCTGATCCGACCGAAGCGACGGTGGCTTCAAGGGAGCGCGTACGTGCGCGGAGCAGCGGAAGGGTAAATATTTGGCCGAGAAATTTTGCACCATTGCAAACATTCTTACATATTTATGCGTTTCCAGTTCTTGCGCCGCCCGTGGTTCTCACGGCCTGCGACGATGTTTTGTCGCACGGAGCAAGGTTACGCCGGGTAAGGTTTGACTCGGCTCGGTGGTGTCTACCTTCGCAAGAATTTGCAGACTTTCGCTCGGGCTGCTGCAGTAGCACACGGGGATTTTCGTCAACCCGGTGACGTTTGACATGGGCCAAGTGAAAGGGGAGAAGCAAAAAACAAATCGAAACAACCAAACGCTACGGTCGGCTATGTTTACTTCTTATGGAAGTTTGTTGGCAAAACAGTGCGAGTTGTTTATTTTATTTAAGTTTCGTGCTTTTCCTCTCCCCCCCTAGCGACACTCGCCTTATTATTTTACGCTGACAATTATGCTCACCCACCCTCAAACCTCTTCCTTTTTTTTTTGTACAAACAAATGTGCTGGCCTTTGTGCTGGAGTATTGATATGCGGATTAAAGTTAGCTATGTCGCGTACGGAATCATGGTCTTTTGTAGGCTAAAACTGAATGTGATGTTAACCGCTATTGGATAATACCTCCAAACATGCATGGCCATGGTTTATGTTCGATTATGTGCTGAGAAAAACGTGTAGTTTTCACACTGCGTTTGTTGTTTGTTGGCTATTGTATTTATGTTGATACGAGCATAACTATGTTTTGTTGCAATTATTTTGTTTTGCGGTAAAAACTTAATCCACTTTCCAGGGCCATGAATTGTTAACAAAGATCGTAAACAAAAATCAATACGAAAGACATGTGAATAACCAGTAACTTTTATTGAGTGACGTTAAACAAATATATTTTTCTAAATAAAATGTTATGTCATATTTAATAAAAGTGTTTCGAAATTTGTTGTGAAGCGTGAGATGGAGACGAATTTGACACATTTCTTATTTCAGGGAAAAAAATCTAAACAAATTTAAAATAATCTCCATAATATTTAAAACGTAGTCATTGAAATGGCGGTCTATATGAGGTTTTCTGTACCAACTTATATAAAAACAACTTTTAAACAAATTTCATCATAAGGAAGAGAAAATTAATCAGCAGCTTCGGCTAAATTGGCTGCACCTTGTGACGTCCGTCCGAAGCGTGGAGATAAGCACAATTTCTTTAGCAAAAAAAAACACACCATCTGAACAATCCTTTGCCACCGAACCCTCGTTTGCTCCAAATGAGCCATTGCCGTTTTTGCATCTTGCTTTATAATCCGCAACGAAGCTTGGCGGGAGGAGGGAGAAAAAAATCCAAACACTCATTGCAGAGTAACCGGGCAAGAAGACCCATCTTACACTCAACGGGCATAACATAACACAACCTGCCGGAACCGGAAAGCACTATCTAGCACTAATCCTGCCGCTGGCACGCCGAAACCACCGCCACTATTAGGATGCGGAACCGCCAAAGACAATCTAGCCGGGACCTCCGGTTCCCCGGGACCGGAGGCAGACGTGAATCAGAAAACTCGAAAGTAGCCCGGTCGGGCTATATTTTATTCATAGCTTCATTCCGGAGATCTTTTACCGGTTCATTTTCGGTGCTGCCTGAGAAGGGGATCGCGTACACAAACATAGTCCGTCCATCGGAGAAAAACGGGTAGATGGGGGGGAATGGGGGACAGAAAAAAGAACATGAAATTAACGAAGAATCTTCCAACCTCGGGCGAGGAAAAAGGGAATAATTTTTTCCTTTTTTTTTGGGTTTTTGTTGGGAGAAAGTTTTTTCGCCCCTAAACGCGGCGACCCGCTTGGCCGCTGGATTTGGATTTCTTTATTTCCATTTGCTCATCTGCACCGCAAGATAACGACAATGGATGGCTGGCGTGACGGGCTGCAGGTCCGGGGACCGCTGTTTGCGTGGGATCGCTGCTCAAGGGAACCGAGGGTCCAGCGACGTACCCGACCGGACTGGGGCCAGTGAGGAGTCAATTAATAGAACGACCTGACCTCAGCTGCCACAGCGCGGTGTGGTCCTAATTGCGCACGAAACGGTCCCGGTTACCCACCCACGACTCTGGCTTCCTGGGACCCGTCGGACGCGGAGCATTCCTTTTGACGACCACTCGACACTCTATTATCATTCAATTAGGTGTGGGGGATTAGGCTGCCAGGCTGGCCGGGTTCGAAGGTGCGCGCAATGGCCGTGGTTGTAAAATGGCCATACTTAGGCGCACTTGGAACCGGAGGCGCATCGGCGAAACGTGTGGTCGGGAAAATAGCTCATCGCCAAGCAACGTAGCCCTAATAACGGGGGGCCATCAATTGCTTAATTGACGACTGCATCTCGTTCAGGTCGGTTCGTTATTTCGAGTGAACCCTAGCGCGCTTCCAGAATGGCGACTACGCAATCAAGACGATCCGTTAACACATTTGTGCTTCGTGGTGGGTTTTTGTCCGCACATCATCCGAATTGTCGAAACGTTCCCTTCCAGTTCACTGCTAATTTTGATTGGGACATGAAGGTTTGAACATTTGACAACATACTAGCTCCATCCTCTTCATGTAAATCACGGTGTTCAGTTCCTTCCTATATTTTTAATTTAATCTTCTTTCGAAATGCATATGAATGGTGACACAAAGAAGCATCAGATCCCAAGCGTGACGCCTTACGAGACTCGATTATTGCATCAACAGCAGAAAAGGTAACCGCTTGTCTTTCACAGTATCTCAGCTGCCGTATATGTACTGTTAATCGAAAACACCAAACATGTTTCCCCATTTAGAGACTTTTTCACACCTTGATGTGAACTGGTACAGTAGATCCGCGGCTTCATGGAGCAACCACTGTTTATCTTATACCTGGTGTATACTAATTTGAAGAAAAACGTTACACTAGGTGAGCTCCAGTTTTTCAATGATGTTTTGTTATTACAATTTAAGTTATATCACATACTTGACTCAAGCAGAATAACCTCAGAATTACAACACAATATTAATACAAAACTTTTAAGAAACCCAAGTCATCTGATCAGCAATCGACAGCTTGACTTTCGCGAAAAAGTTATCGTCTGTCTTGAGTTTTATTTGAATTGCAAAGGTCGAGACCAAAAGATCGCTGGCCCGGCAGATCGTGAGACCAATCTCTCTGAAGGTTTCACTAACCCAACTGTAAGGCATTGGTATATATAAGATACTTCTCTATCTGTATCTGTCACCGTTCCTCTCACTACTTCCCAGGCACTCGCCACATCACAGACTCACCATGCGCTTCCACGTTGCGTCTTTGATCTATGTCGCCCGCGTCAGGTGCTTTCTCAGCCGCGTCATCGTCTGAAGCGCGTCCGAATGTCCGAATCGCATTCCCCACCCTGAATCCACCAACACATGCGAACTCGCCGGCTGTTCGTCGTTGACCAACATTCCTTCGCGCGCCATCCAAACACGGGGATCTACGAAAACAAGGCCTCACCCTTCCCCGGCAGACGGAGCATCAGCGCGGTCTTGGAAGATGTCTCCTTCTTCCGTTCGCACAGCCGGCTGTTTTTCGTTCGCTTTCTGAATGTACCGTTACACGACACCATGTTGTCAGTCCCGTGGCAACATTATTTGGAGCACATATGCTCGTCGCCTCGAATTGTGCACATCAAACAGACACAAACGTACTGCGTGTATGCGGAGCGGACAGCGGAGAGATGAACCTGAACGCCACAATCCGCCCCGGGGGAATTTTGCATCGATATCCGAGAAGTGTGACCCTTTCGGTACGAAACAGAACCCGCTCCATGTTTGACCGGGTTGTTTTTGCATCCGAAAAACTGGTGAGCTTCATGTGCCGTTGTTGCGTTTGAAAACAGCAACGTACGAATACGATCGACAGGACCGGTGCGTCGATAGGACGCAGTACGCTAGGGATACACTAAACAAAAAATATCTCACCCACATCTCCCACACTCCCCTCGTCCCATTTCCCCGCTTGTTTCCGTTTCGTCGCCCGTGCGTCTCGAGGCGTACTTGGAATTTGACGAACGCCGCTCCGGCCACGGGCGAAAGCTTCATCCGACCTCAATCGGATTGGAAATTCTCAGACCGACCGAAGCGGGTTTCTGGTGTCGATGGTACCGTTCGGCCAACGCACGGCACCATCCGAACCCGGTGACGATTTGGAACCCATTTCTATTCACTCTTTGGCATACTTAAAACCGTTGAGGAGGATTTTGACAGTTGATGACTAGTTTTTTCCTCATGCGTGGTTCTGTTGCTTCGTTGCTTTCTTTTGATTCAGGGTGTGGTTTTTGGGGTTAAAAGTTTTTGCCACTCCATATCGTAGCTACATCAGGGGGCACCTTTTTCAGAGCTTATAAATAAGGATTACATGAAGTTCTGGATGGCTTTTAAATAACATTTATCTCAACAGCGTTCATCGAAAAGATCGTTGGTGGATATAAAACAAATTTGTGCGGTTTTACTTTTGTTATTTCTATTTCTCTAGTTCTCTTGCAAATCATATGCCTGCAAATTTATTTTTGCAAATAGAGCACACGGAACCAAATTCTCCCACCCGTCGCAATAGTTAAAACATTGATATTGTTTGCTGCATTGCACGCATGAACAAGCAACAAATCGAATTTATTTTTAACATATGTCATCACTCTAACAGTAACACTATCAAAGCTTTGTGTTTTGTTTGAAGGCTGGTACTTTCTTATCAATACCAACATCCTGTTAACATGGATCAGTGCAAAGGCCCTAATGATGATGATTGCATGACGATTACAGAACAAACCATTACGCGAGCCTCACCGGATCGGGTCGATTTCGAATGGGCCAGTTTGCCTGGATGAGTCAACGTTCGAACCAATCGACATAATCCGCTTACGCGTTGTTACACCGCGCTTCGTCCCATGTAGGCCCCAAACCGTTCGAATTGAATCCTTTAAATACACAATCGACAACAGCATTGAATTGTAATCGCTCGGCGGCTCGATGGCAACAGTTCACCATTGGAACGGATTGTTGCAGAAAAATGGCGGGAAAGTAGGTTAATTTTTGTTTCCGTATTGTTGGAAAAATGGAAGATGAACGTTTATCAAAACGACCTAATGTTGACAGTATTCGAGGATAGTTGTTTAATAAAATATGAATCTAAAAAAACACAATTTCACAACTTTTTTGCATGCATCAAAACAATGTGCCAAACAATTCCCACCGATTTGGAACACTCGATGTACCGTCCGTATTTCATACGCTAATTAACGAGTGCGGGTTGCACTGGGTTGTGAAAATGGAGTCCCGCTGCGTCGCCACGATCAAGTCAATGCCGCCGTTTGGTCGAAATGGGATAGGCCGGGGCTGGGGAAAGCCGTGCCGTTTGGCAGAGCACCTCGAGGCACCTCACGGCTTCACCAAACACTCAACCACAAACAACATCCCCGGCTGCCGGTGAACACTCTCACCACATCTGTTAATTTGGCAAACAAAACATTCCACTCCCCCCCCCCCCTCTGAACCGAACAACAATGCCGCCAGATTCCAGCTCGGAGCTTTCATCCGTCGGAAGGAACCGGACGGACTAAAACCCGGTCGCTTTTCAGTCGCATATCGGCGGTGCGTGCGCGAATTTCTTTTCAAGCTCGGCATCCGTTTTGCGGAACAAACGCCACCGATCCGTGGAATCATTCTGTTCGATTTAGCTTTTTGAGGTACGCCGCACAATGAGTTGACCGCATGCACACGCTTTTTCTAGCACGTGCCAATCCGCAAACCGCTTGCACTCGACAAAACACGACGCTACAAAACCAAAACCCTGGCACCACTTCACTAAGCATAAATTTGACCTGCCAATGATTTTTATTTTTCAAATGTTTTATGCCTCTATGTGGAAAACATATTATAACATCAGAAGAGTTTTTTTTTTTCCTAGTTAGCTTTCACCACAGCCGATAAATTTGCTATTTGCCTGCTAGTTGTTGAGCTGTTTATAACAACCCTATCGATCGATGCGAATGTGCAGTCATTCGTATCCTACTCTGAGCAGGATAAACGCTTGCAGGAATAAAAGGACAAAAGGTCCTCATAACTCTGGATGAGTGTTGACTGTATAATGACAATCACGTTCATTTTTTTTTTTACTATCAAGTTTCATACGGCATCGATGTTCTATTTAAAATCAATATGAATGGCAACGTATCGGGGGAGAAATAAAATATCGTTCATCGTTTACATAATATCGATGACATCAAAAGGTTCGAGTCGCAAATGAATTCAAGCGCAAGTGGTATGGAAGACTTTAATTGTAAGGCAACCTGGAATGCATAACTGAAAACCAGAGATGAAATTTATGGAGCTCCCCATCCGTCGCCTAGTCGTGCTCGTTAAACTCCAGAGGGGTTCAACTCTTCCGTTGAGCTGTCGACACTAGAACACTGTCAGCTGCAGCTAATCGAGCCGTCACCGGAACGAATCTTTCTTCTTTCTATCGGCCTACCTGCCGGCGAAACGAAACGCAGAGTAAAAACCGGGCACGCCTCGTATCTCCCCCCTCCCCCTCAGACGACAGGTAACTTCCTGCTCGAAGACGCTGGACCATGACTGTTACTATGACATACTTTCACCCTTCACGAGAGGCAATTCGCTTTGCTCATCCTTGAACCATCTGCCTCCGCCAAAACCTGGCTCTCCCAGGAAACCCACCTGGGAGCAACGTTGGATCCACACCATCCCATGTCTCGCTCTGCGTTCTGCTGGCAACCTCGTGTGCCTTTGATGTTGCCTATCAGTGGCACATTACATCGTTAAAAGCACCCCTGGCGACCCGCTTGGATGCGGCCACCTTCTTAAAGCAGCCAAGTCTTGCCCTGCTGTTCTTTATGGACTCACCCTCTCCATCACTCGTTCTTTCGCTCTCACCGTTTTTTTTTTCCTCCTCCTTTTTTCAATTTCCCAACCAAAGGCTCACGGGCTGATAACAAGATTTCTTTGCCACGAGCAGCACAGCGAATCATCCTTGTCCGGGTATGCTTTGCGAGCAGTTAGAAGCTTGTTAGATTGCGCCCGACAAACCAAAGCTTCTGCCGTAGGTATTTTCTCTTCCTTCAGCGCGCTTTGATTCACGCCTCGTTTACCTACGCCTTCTATACCCCCCCGGTGCGTCAGGCGTCCTTTCACTCGCCTGCCCACAAATGGAAGACCGGGAATGAAAATTTAATTAAATATTTATCCGGCTCGGGTCCTCCACGGTAGCGCATCGGTAACATCTTGTAGCAAGTTTCTTATTTACTTACCTTTACGCGCATACGCGTCAGTGAAGGTAGGGTACGATGATGGACGGAAAAATGGAGCCTGCCCTGCACTACTGCTTATCATTATCCCTAACTGGTAGTTCCTGTTGCCGTCACAAAACGATGCCGGGGAATAAATGAGCATCTCTCGAGCCTTCCGGACAAGGTGTCAAGGAGCACAAACGGAAAACTAACGAACGCCATTGACTTCGCACTCTCCAACGGGTGACGTCCAAACACGTCACAACGTTATGACCCATCCAGCGAAGCCCCCGTGATCCGTGCTGGTTCGTTATTTTCTGGACAATTTGTATTTAAATGAGGGCTCTGCTTGTGCGTTCTCGAGCAACCGGCAAAAGCAACTTGATATTCCACGGCCAAAACTCGCCGGGTCGTGCCACATCGCACGATAATACTGTGAGCTCTCCAGCGCGGTCAGCTCGCGGAAGGATGCCTTTTATTATTTATCCTATTCTTGATTTCCAAAACTTTTCTCGTCGGTTTCTGGCCGTATCGAGCCATCGCACTAGAGCACTTTTGCAAAGACACTGGGCGCGCTGACATCGACTGAGAGTGCACTTTGCAGTTTCTGCAGCAATTGTTTGCTTGTCCTCCTTTTCCTCGCGACAGCTTCTTAATATGCCAACTTTTTCAGCGTTTGATAAAGAGGGATTAAACCGAACGTTTAAGAAAGTGGGAGGAAGCAGAAACCGGGGACGGAAGAAGAAAAAAATACTCAGTTTTACTGCCAAAACAATCGGATTACTTTCAACAGTGCTTCCACCCGAAAAATTGTCCTTGGTAGAAGCACAGCTATGCGACCGAAATGGCCGATTCGAATATGTATGCTGACTGGAAGAGCGTTGTTTGGTTGCCGGCAGATGGAAGCCGAGAACAAGGACGGGATTGTTGAAAAGTGCGATATCCTGTAGCCGGAAATGAGCAGGCTCTACGGAAGGGACAAACATAAACTTTCGAACCCTGACACAGCATGCCTTCTCCGCCGATCGGGAACTCTAGGAGAGAAGGGGGATAAGGAGCAATAGCAAAAATAGCGACTGAGAAAAAATCATAAGCATTAATGCGATTTTGGAGTGCAAAAGAAAAGAAACGCACAGCACAATAGGATGCACAGAGTGAAAAGATTCCATGGAGGACGGTGGAGAAGCGAGGTTCATACTGGCGACATTGTCATCCACTAACCCAAGGGGTCAAGTGCAGCCCGGAGGAAATGAAGCTGAGTAAAATCAAGTGGGAACCGGGCCTGGTTCAGCTGAAGAATCCGGCTAACCCCACAGCGCTGTGGCAAACCCATTATGAATATCATCAATTTTCCTTTGGAACTCCCCACCGACAGCCGGACTCTAGCCGAGGACACTGGTTTTTTGGTTTTTGGCAAGAGTTTGAATTTTCCGGAACATTTTCCCCTCGAAACAACCGGGAGGCACAGGGGTTGGACACACCGTCAACCAGGAGAAGAAATAATGATTGTGAACAGTGAAGAAAGTACTATGCATAATGCAACGCTGCACCGGTGGGCTGGGCCTGCGCGAGACAAGGACACTGCGGGCAGGGAAAACTCTAAATCTCGACCGCAAATAAATCATGTCTTAGTGAATATCGTTTCCGAAGCGAGCAGGCTTTGGCACAGCAACTGGTTGTCGCATGGGCCTCGCCGGTCGGGCTAGCTGCAAGCAGAATCCGGAGAGATAATTGAGCGTTTTGCATTTATTATCTTCCCGGGAGACGCCGGCATGGGATTACTGCTTCGTCTACTATTTATGAACCTCGTTCATGGTTCCGTATTATACTTTCAATAATGTTGTCAGGGGTTTGTTTAAATGGCTGAAACCTTGTAACGGAAGCTGCACATAGTTTATTTATTTTGTGTTCGAAGTGGGCAACAAAAAAAACTGGCAAACTGATATTATGTTCACGAAATGCTCACAACAATTAATAAGTGAAGGTATGGTTCAATTGCATTTCGCCAAACAATCTCAGATACGTTTATCTCCAATATCAAGCATTACATAATGGTTTATTTTAACAATTTTTGTTTTCGAACTGATGTCAACCATGCGATGCTCAAGATTATTGTTCCTTCGTTGATTCAATGAGGTCAACGTTTGGAACATTCTAAAGACAGTATCAATGTAACATGCGCTGCTTGATTTTATTTCTTATCTGGTGTGTGAAAAAAGTGCGCGCATTATACCCGGTAAAGGCTGAACAGACTGAAATCATTATCAAAATGTTCTAGAAGGAATGAAAAAAAATTCAAACAAAGACACAGTTACGCAAAACACAGTAAAAAAATTCTGGTTGTTATTGCAGTAGAATTAAAATAGAACAATCAGATTAACAAGCGATGGATGAGGGCCAATTTATAAATTAATCTGCCCCACGGCAGCTTCAAGTGATTTTGCAAAAAGTCATAATTAAAAACTAGCGAATGTGACCGGGACGACATGATTAAACAGGGTTCAAACAATAAAGATGTTTTGAGTAAACAATAAGACTGTTTCAATATAATGTTGAATACCTCCTGACCTCGTCGAATACCTGAGATGCAATCTTATCTTCAAACTATGCTACTTCCACTCTAATCGTTGCACTTCGCATTTCCCATCATAGAAAAGGAAAATTTCATGGAACAAGAAACGTTTCACAAAAGCTAGCGAGCAAAGAAAGTATTGTTGCAACGAAATATTGTTGCTTCAAAATGATCGAAATACCTATTTGAACTGTCTTATCGTTTGGTATTTCTTTTCAACAAATGAATTCAGCCTGCAACGCTCTGCTCACCGTCTGCACAGGGACTGGAAAACAAGATGTTTGGTTTATTGTGAGGCGGAAATTAAATTTAGCCTGCCATTCAACCACTCCCCGGAAGCGATTTGTGCGAAAAGTATTCGAAGAAACACGCCTTCGAGGGCAGTTTTTCCTTCAAAGACGATACAGCATTAGCCAGCAGCCTGCAAGCGCTTGTGTGTGCTTGTACCAAAAAGAATAAGTGAGATTAAGAATGGCAAATAAAGACGGTAAGATCCCGGGGAGAAATTAATTTCACAAATTTCAATCCGCGCTGTGCAGTCCCGTTTCGGTCCGGATGGTTTCTGTCCGGCTCGAGAGCTGCACCACGCGGCTTCGTATCGTTCGTGAGCTTTTCAGAGTGTTTAGTCAGCTGTTGTAGGAACGGCTGGGACAATACGCAAAACTATGCAGCACCTCGAAACGAGTCTGTATGTATCCTTGATGAAACTGCAGAGGTTATTAGTTTCTCGTCTTTTGTAGCGAAATAGAAAAACAAGAACGACAAACGATTGTGTACAATTTTCTACCAGGAAAAATAATCTTTATCCTCTCCTTCTTTGAGCAAATAGCATGAGACGTAGGCAAAAGAGCTCTATTGAGTTACGCAATGGCATAAGCGAAGCATAAGAAGCTTTATTTGTTTTGCCATAGTCTAAAGCATATTTAACAGTAGCCGCTATGATCGCGAACTTTGAGCATGGAAATGGTTCATAAGACAAGTTCTAGCGCTATCCAAACAACAATGTGCATAAAGGACGGAACTCGTATGGTCTTTGCATGGATTGCATCATATGTATGACATGGCATATGTATTACAGTTTTAAAGGGGTCCTTGGACAGGGGGTTAAATTTTTCCTCTTTATCAGGTTCATTTAAAGAAAACAATGAAAAAGCCACACGTGAAAATGGTAAAATGAATTACATCCAAACCACCGCAATGCATTCCCACCATTACAATCGAACCGTAAACCGACCTTCCCAATATGTGTCAAAAGTGTTCCAATCCGTTATCGCTGCTCTGCCAACTGCCGGAAATACCGCTGTTCCCATAGCACAACATGAGTTTAACGTTTTTTTTTTTTCATCCGTTGCCTCCCAGGCAGTGACGGAATGTGCCAAAAACAAAAACCCGTATAATGAACCAGTCGTTGCTGTTTTTTTCCCGCGTTCCATTTTCTCCACGCGGTTCCCGAGCGATGCTGAAGAAATTATCTCATCCCGTCTGGTTTGGGCCTCAGGGTACGCGCGTTTTTCCCCCCAACGGCCACCCCCCGGAGCGGATGGCCGGTGTTTTATCAGCATGAGAAATCACCGGCGGTGGATAAACCGGTACTGGCACGCGGCGCGTTCCATACCGACAAGACCCGTTCCCGTTGTTGATTACCGGTGCGGTCGAGTGCGTGTAGTTGAGGAAATGTGGAACGAACGAAAACAAAACCTCATCTCGGTGCAGACCCGCAGTGCAGCGAACGCATTCCGGGGTGCATGATAACGCCTCTCCTCAATGCTATAGACTCGTTAGTCCACACGACAGTTGGACCATGCGGGACAAAACGGCGTGCAGAAAAATGGAACTTGTCCATCCACCACCAAACACCTTTCGATTGCGGTGCCATGTCTTCCCACTTCTCTTTCGATGCACCTGCCTCACCCCGAAAGTAGGCCGCGTTTCGGAGCGGGGAGGAGCATCCAGCTGTACGAACTTTCCCTTCCAGCTATTGCTTTGAGGACAAACTCGTTCCGGAAATTCCACTCGGACTCTCTACGGGGTATACTCTATTCAACAGCATCCAACTCACTGTCGTGTGTGTTTTGGAGCGTAAGCGCCTGAAAAACCTGAGTTACATATTAGTGCGAAAGCATCAAAAAGACGAAATTTGCTGAGGACATCCACAAACTAATGCCTAATACATTGTACAGGCGCAACTGAAGCCCTTTACTGACAAAGGCTCAAAGGGATCCATTCCCTTTGTACAATTGAAATAATTCTCTAAAATACATCGAATTCAAAAACACCAAGCCATCTTTTTTGAAAACATTTTCCTGAATAAAAACGACGAGAGTGCACCATAACCATGAGCGATTGATTCTTCAAAATAACCTTTGCAAATTTTTAGTAATGTGTCTCTTATTGTACGGAGACTTGAGACTACTCGAGAGCCTTGTTGCCTTGAACAAAAGGGTAGATTTTCGCGGAGGAAACTAAGCAACGATCCAAAAAACTTCTGCCCCGATCCAAAGATTAACCCGTCCGAGTTTGACACCGACGAAACAATTGTTTTCTCAGGTCGCTGTCCAAAAGCTGAAAATTTGACGTGAACAAATGATGTGAACGAAAACAGAACCCTAGTCAGTAAGGGTCAGGCAATGCGGGGGAGGGATGCTGTAGGGCCCCACCGTGCGATCCTTCGAGCACTGGCAAACGCTGTCAAGTGGCATTTCCTTTTCATCGGTTTGATCGGTCACTTCAAGCACCGAGCAAGCGGGAAGCTACAGCCGGACGCACATCGAGAGAGAGAGAACCGGAAGCGGCAAAAACATGTCGGCATCCTTCCCTGAGGCCGCAGGCTGATGCGTACCGGATCCCCGGCACCACATCCGGGCGAGGTTGCAAAAATCCAATTCGACATTCCGAAAATCGTTTGAATCCGTTGTACTTTCGTGAAAGAAACAACGGAGCAGAGCAACCATTCCCTTTTTTTTTTCTTCTTGTTTTCTTTTTCAATTCTCCTGCGGCCAAGGGAACCCCCGGGAGACATTTGGGTTCTCTGAAACCTACGGGTGCCACATTTTTACCCGAACGGTCCAAGCTGCCATTCGGGTCGTTGTGATGGTGAAGAATGCTTTTCCTCGTTGTTTGCTATCGTTTCAATCGCTCTGCCGGTGCATATTGGAATTTTGGATCCGTCTTCTTATAGGTGGACCTGGTTGCCATGGGGAAGGTCCGGATGTATGGCGAACGGCGCACTTTGGAGGAAAAAAACAAATTATTTCACCGAAACACCCAAATGTAACCCAGGAAAGGACCGAAATAGAATCAAAACCCTGGCGCCATGAGGAGTCCTTCCCCTTTTTTCTTTTTTTGTTTTTTCGGAGAGAATTTTCGCCGCAATTTAAATCTGTAAATGCTTTGCCCTGGCAACATAGTCGAGGACCTTCTGCAAAAGACAATTGTCCAACGAACGAATTGTTCCCATTTGTGTTGCTATTAAATGGTTATTCGTTGTTTAAGGAACGAAAGCTATTGAAACAAATACCTGTAGAGTACGGAATTCACGAAACACATGACAAATTATGCCTTTCTAGCTCCGATTTCATGCATAAAATGTGGTTTTGTTTGTGTTCGATCCATAGTTAACGATTATATTTTTAAATAAACAGATGCAAATGTATGCATTATGATTTTGTTTCCATTGAAATTGAACGACAATTCTCATTAAATTATATCATTTACTTACGAACTACGTTTCAAGTCAAGCCAATATTTTCAGAAAACAGAATCCCATCATTACCAACAAAACCACAGTTGGGAATTTCTAAATAACGGCCGACGCTAACCTGACCCACATTCAGCACATGTCCGACTTTGGACAAACCGCGTGATTCAACAGCCCGAGCTGAGTTCATAATCCTGCCAAAACTCGGTATGCTCGAGGCGAGATGCCAAAAAAAAAGGTCCCAAACAACAACTGCACGCATTACCCACCACGTAATGAGGGTTTTGAATATCACCACAGGAAGGAAGCAAAGGAGCGCAACCATTTCCACCCCGGAACGTGCAATGGGAGGATTTTTTTTTATCCTTCTCGAAAAAGGGATCCCAACTGTGTTGCGATCACGATAGGATCCTGATGCTGACACTGCCGAATAGCCCCGAAGGCACTGGTCACTGGGCAGTGTGAATAAATTTGCTCCCATTTTCACTGTTTTGCTGGACTTCCGGTATGCCTTTAACAATTTCCTGAGAACCCACACGGCCCGAACATCTATCCATACCTGAACCGTGTCCGAATGAATCGCTGGTCGAGGCGAGCTAGAAAGTTTCAGCGGGAGGAACTTTTTTTTCCTGTTTGCTTTTTTTTTTTGCTGTCGGTATCATTCGAATCCCCTCGAAGCGTTGTCGAAAAGTTTGCACGATGTTTGGGTCCTCGGAAAGGCCTATAATTTTCCTAATTTGAATGAGCATAATGATACCGTTTATTATCTGGGCGCACCGATCGGTTGGTCCGTTTGTTCCGGTTGCCGAAAGCCCGTGTGGCATGTTTCAGAGTCAGTTTTTTTTTGGTTGTTGCTTTTTACGCCTAACGAACCGACCCGCCATCCGTTTTCCACGGGCTATGATCCGCTCGTGAGCCTCAATCACCAGTAACAACTGACTGGCAGAGAGTGGGGCTGGAGTAGATTTCCACAAACCCACCAGTGAATATCCTATGCAAATCCAGGAAAGCACCCCAGGAAAAGCCGACAGATCACCGGCACCGGTGAAATATTTTTGGGGCTCATGTGCGGTCGATCCTCGAAACACACGGCACAGGCTCCGGCTGGCAGTGGCTTCGTGGGGAAATAAATTTGATTCAACATATGATTTGTGAGCAATCATAAATAGACCGGGACGGCAGAAGGATTCCCAATTTGTCCGCATCCCTTCCTAAGCGCCTTATTGATACCGAAGGCACCATGCCAATTCCACTATTATAACTGGCAGCCACGCGCAAGGCACACGGATACAAACAATACGGGCTTAGGGAAGGATTTAAAGATTTTCGTGTTCCGGGCAACGAGAAACACGGGCTGAAGCACTGGGTTAAGCAAGGCTTGCAGGAAAGCACCACTGGGACGTATTATCGCTGGTGAATTTACGATTCACCAAACCGACCTTTCAACGATGGGCCTCAATTTGCTTGTTTTTGAGTGGGAGTGGATATCGATTGGTGGATGTCGAGATGGTCACTACAGAATAAATATTATTTTCTGAGAATCGAAATTTTCGCTTGCAGTGCACCACGTTTTTTCATGAAATTGAGTTGTAAGCGAATTACATCGAATTACAAAAAACTTATTCCTTATCATTGCTTGAATATTAGAGAGAAATGCAGTTCGCTCACTTGAAACCTTCGATATCAACCATTTCTGCCATCAAGTAGCAGCTTGCACATTTGTGCACCGAAAAGTTTTGGGATCGACCAACACAAACGAAACGTGCTTCTTAAATTATAAGTTAATATAAAATGTGTTTGTGAACCTCACATATCCTGCTTTATCATCATCAACAAACTATATTTGAACCGAATTATCATCATCACAGGTTAAAAGTTGATTATTCTAAGTAGACATTCCTTAACAAAACATGTCACAAACTACTAGAAGATAATCCATTACTGATCCTTAGGTTGAAAGTCTTACTCCGCTTACTACAGATATAATATATTTAAAAAAGTAGTAAGAGTATGAAGAAAAAAAAAGCTACACTCTTCCACCTTTGCAGTATCGTCTCCTAGCATATCCTAGCCCTTTCGAAAATCCGATTCAACCGACCGTGCTTCGACGACGTATTGAAGCTGAAAATTGTATTTACTCATCCTAAATGTTACACTTGTTTCTGGCTTCATCCACCACTTGACCGCCTGGTTTCGTCTGTGCACAGAGAGGTCCTCGAGGTCTACTCCGAGTTCCGCTGGTGCAAGTTTGGCATTAGTGAAACAAGTATCGTCCCGGTGCGTCCTTGCGGAACCAGGGCAACAGCACAGAGGACGCACCAGCTGATGCACTTGTCGCCACGACGAGGGTGGAGACTGGTGCAGAAAAAATATTGCTACAATAAATTCAGATTGTAATTCAGACTTATTCGCTTCGCCTCGTTCGCCACCGGGCTGGTCATCTGCGGACGTCACGGGGAATGTTGGAGCATCTCCTACGACTCTCGAAAATGTTGGCTACCAACCGCTTCTGGTGCGCTTGTTGGAGGACAAGAAAATGTAATACCAAAGAAAAGTGCATCCTACCGGGGCGAAAAGTATAACGATTATATTCTACAATCTTTCAACAGTTTCTTGCATTCACACAAACAGCCACTTGTAGTTCCACGCGCTGTAGATAGTGGCGCCAGGTTATCGCAGACGATATTTCGCTGATTGTTTTTTTGTTTCCTCTTTTCCCTAGAACTCAAGCGTCACAAATGTTGGTCTACTGTTTATGGTTGTCTGGTTCTAGGTGCTGCGATTTTTGCGCTTAAGAGTGGTAAAGCTTTTTGTATACTTTCGTATGGATTGCCAAGAAGAAATAAATCCTCTCGCGTTCGTATGTAGTACTGCACAATCATTGCATCGTTAAGAGGTCTTTTAGCTGAGTTGAACATGGAGGAAAAACCGGTGCAGCAATACTTCACTGACAGTTTTGGCAGCAAAAGTTTGGAAAGCACGAAGCTGGTCCCGGATGGTCTTGATTACTGCTCAAAACGCCCCGCCGATTATTTATGAACTACCTCGCTCTCTGTGGCAAACAAAGCGCCCATCCGGTGGGGGGGGGAGGCGGATGGGAGGATCAATTGGCATGGGGAGCCGTCCACTTGTCCGGCGACATTTTGTACGAAGCCGGTATGCGTAAGATGAACTGCGCTTTCCTAACGAGTTTGGCCATTAACATTGGAAAGCGGATCAATCAAAATGCAAAATAGTTGGGTTTTTTTTTTCAACCGAAGTAGAGTTGAAAGTTTCCCCTGGTTTAACTGGTTGAGGCTTTGGAAACGTGCAAAACAATGCATCCTTTCGGAGGTCTCTTTGAATTGGGGAAAAAAATAATTCAGAAGGTTTCATTTCCCATCGTTAAAACGAATGAATCGTCTCTTTGGTTATGCGCTTAATCTTCTTCAAATTTTTCTTTTTCATTTAAATAAAAGCATGACATTTTACATTTTCTTATCATTCGATAAGGAAGCTGTATATGTTTTTACATTTTGAGACAGGTTGGGTGAGCCAAAAGGCACAAAGTAAATAGTTCATTCGCAAACTGAAACATATGGGAATAACTCTCGCCCCCTAAGCGCTTCCGATCTTAAGTTCTTCCGCAAACGGCGTAAAATCACGTTCCACGAAACAGTCTCATCTCGAATCCAACCTCATTTAGACGAAGTACTCCTTTCTTTTTTTGCCACGACTCGGCAACTGGGTTAGTGCACTCGGAAAAACAGAGTGAGCCCCGCGCCTGATGGGACAAAACTTTTCCACTTGAATACAAAATCAGCTTTGGCAGTGAATGAATTTCAAATTGGGTTCGCGACTTTGGCCCGGGTTGAAACTTTCAATTTTCCGCCCGCGCCAAACAATCATGGCGCACATTGTTCCAGAGCGACTTGTTGTAAGCGGGGCGAGGACAGAATCGCTTGCCTCATTCTGGGTGTTTTCGGCTGGAAACGCGTGGGAAGACGCGTGGTTTCAAATTGACTCGAGGTTTTTTTATGTTCAAAATAGAAGGAAAGAAAAAAAACACTTACGCAAAACCCAAAAAAAAACCCTCCATAAGACATTTAAAACCCAAACTTACCTGAACATTTACACAGTTTTTCCCTTGAACGAAAAAGCCAACGGCCGTCGAAGAAGTACCAACAAAGAAAAAAAAAAAAACAGATACCCCTGAACGTTGCTGGGATGGCTGGTTTGGTTCTGTAGTTTTTCCCACTGCCCGGTTCACTTTTCACACACCCTTCGTGCCGCCGTACCTGCCACGCTGGTACGATGCTGCGACCTGGTGGGAAGGTTTCTCTTTTGTCTTCACACCTTATGCTGCCGGTGGCTGGTTGTTCCTTTTTGATTCATTCATGTGTACAGCTAATGACCTAAAGAACCAATGACGATGGTTTGGCTGTGTTGGTGCGTGGTTACGAACCCGGTTCTCTGCGTTTGATCTTTGCCTGGTGCACTGAACAGACGAAAATGCACGAAAGGCAATGCATAACGTTTCAAAATGGCAAAAGATCGGCTGCGCCAGTTTCCTTGGAGGCAAGCAGCTTCATGGACAACTTGTTTGTTTTTTTTTTCAGAATAGGTGAAATCTACTTAAGAGAATGCAACGCAGGCAAATTTGTGATTGTAGCTTTTGTTTTGTTCTCTTGTTCTTGACCTTCTCGATCTTCAAAAGAAGTATGGATTGCAGTGAATTTTTATTAGTTTCTCATATAATAAACATGTTGGTTATTTAAACTAAGGTTTACAGACAAGTTTTTGCAACAATTATGCAACCAAAACAACTAGATTAAAGAATCCCAAAAGAATCCCAAGGCCATGAAATCATCCAGCCATAAAAAATCAAATATCAAATCCTATTTAATATGTCTGTCGAAACGAATTGTGCGATTAAACTCGTTGGGAAATACTCAACGCAATTAGCCATTCCGTGGAACTTGAGCCGAAGAAAACCCTAAAGCAGCCAGCCACGCATCTGCTCACACTCCAGACTATCCAGAGATCGTACCAACACAACCACCGGTGGACCTGAACCCGATCATCACAAACTACCGCTAGGGCGCACTGGAGAGCACGGGAAAGGGTTCGCCCCTTCTGGAGAACAGGGTGGATACTGCGCCAGCACGTTAATTTATTTGCTTGCTTTTTCTTCTTCGCCCAGCTTCACCGATGCCTCTCGCTTCCTTTTCTCACCGCCTTCGGCGGCTCAGCACCCTTCTCACTTCGAAAAATCGGTAGACAACACTTTGATGGCTTTTCTTCGTGATTTTTCTCCGTCAGGCCTTGCTCAATGCTAGCACCCGTGGAGTGAAACTTGCGAGGGGGGATGTGGGGGGTGGACTTGGAGCACGTCCCCGACATTTACTCAGGGGCATACACAAACAAACACAGACACGTTACACACGCATAAGACAAGCACAAACACAAGCACCCTTCGAGCATGGGCAGAATGGGCAACCTACTTAGTTGGGCCACATCTTGGGGCCCGTCTTTCTCATTTAAGCCACCAGGTTTGTCACGGCTGGATCTCGCGTCGACGTCAGCACACCTCCGCGAGAAGTCGCTACGCCTTTCCCGAAGCGGGTTTCCATCGATCACGAGCTCACTTTTCGCGTTGGAGACCGCGACGGCAACTCGATGGACCATTGGCGGGGTGAGCGAATTTAATGGCCGATCTTCATCATCATCAGCAGCACGATCGTTGCCATCAATTGCTCCACAAATGCGCACTGCCCTCGTGTGACCTGTTCCATTAAACGAAACTAAAAAAATACAACCCCACAAAATGGGTAGAAGTGGCGTGTAATGGGGAACAATTTAGCAATCACTAGAAAAAAAAAATACAAAAGCTGCATCTGACACAGGATTGCACGGCGTTATGTGGCACTCGAGAGAAAACACCAAAACTTCCGTTTATTGAACCTGTCGATCTCGGTTTCCGACTTAGCATGCCTGGCGGCCGTACCGTCGCGGGGGGTTGAGATGAAATTTCGGTTCCACCGAGGCGGTTGCTGGATCGCTGACGGATTTTTACCACGTACTTTTTTTTGCCTCCTCTTTTTTTTTCCTTTCACTCACTCCCACCTTGATCGAGCACCGCCGAGACGTTTCGAAAAACCAGCACATACGACGATCGAACGATGCGCGACACAGCACGATCGTGCCTTCCAGGGGTCCATACGCGGCGCCACCGTGTGTACTACACTGCAACCCCCGAACTCCGTCGTTCAGCGGTTCAACTTCAACTGAATCCCGCGCGGTCATCAACACACAAAGAGACAGCGAGACCGAGAGCGAGAGAGAGGGAGACAGGGAGATCGCCGCGATCGCAGAGACAACGCCGCGTTGTTCGCTATATGCTGGTGCTCGTGTGTCTGGGCAGCCAAAGCAAACTTGTTTGGCAACTTTTCTCCACACTACCTGCCCTTTCTTTCCTTCTATCTTTCTTTCGCTCTGTTTTGTGCTGGCATTCATCAGCGATCTTTCGTCCGTCCGCGGCTTTGTACGGGTGCCTCGAGATGTCGACGGTGTCGTTTAGGGAACGTTCGTGTAAAAAATGGGAAAGACAGCAACACCACCACCAACAGCTCCGATCGTTTGTGGATAGAGAAAATCGGACCATGAGCAGGGTGGCTGCGAAAGGAGAGGCAAACACGATCGACGGTATAATAAGAAGCCATAAATGCCGGTTGTAACGAACCATTCACCAGTTCACCAAGACTGGCCGCTTTAAGGGCACGCAAGAAGACGCAAGAGATCGAGAGAGAGCATGAGAGATGAAGGCGAAGCGATGCTACGAGCGGAGCATAGATGACATTACGTACCCACACTTGAACGTTGTGTTGCGATGATCAACAAGCGATGAGATTCCACGCACACAATGGTGACAGCCTTGTAGCCGGAAGATCAGCTGTTCCAAGTTGATCTAGACCAATTTACAAATATGCGATCGAGCTGGCGGAAATCAACATAACCCGCGCACCAAAAGTTCTGTTCTCGGTTGTACGATGTAAAAAAAAAATTTCTCGTGTGGGTAAATTTGAAACGAGTTTTAAATTACAATTATAGTAAGGATTGTTCAAAATGGTAACTTCAAACCAGGAGTCGAGAATTTGCACAGCTTATATAGCAAGCATAATTACCATAATTATTTTCAACACTTTTTATGATTAAATAAATTGCCCTCGCTTCAAGGTTCATGTATTTTATTTACATTTGAATCTTCCTGAATGACGTGCTGGTTATTTTTTGTTTAATCCAAACATTCCCATAGATTTACGAGCTAGCTAAGACTCTCTGAAATTGAATTAAAAACACGAAAGCTAATTACGTCATTAACTAATCGGTTTATGAACCCTGCCCTGGTTAAAGAGAAAAACTTGCCTCGAATGTGTGATTGTATTGCCAAGAGAATCGTTCCCTTTTTTTCTCAAGTTCAGCCCAAAGAATGAAAAGAAAACTCGGTCCATTTTCAACCTTTCCACTAGACGCTCCTTGTTTTTACGAGATGACCCAGGTTCTCGCAAGCTTTCCATAGATATTAGGTCGCTTCATGGAAATTCAATTACAACATAAAACCAGCGCAAAAACAGCGTAACGAAGCCGACATTAAAGCCACGGCACGGAACGAGTAATGGCAACCTTTGCCATTCGACAAGTATGAAAAGAAGAAAATTAATTTACTTTATCAAGTCAAACGACAACGAATGGTCCTAATTCATTCGAAGAGGGGTATTCTCGACGGGGTCGGCAGGGATAGGGTCGTCGGCGACGCTAGGGTTTGTATTTTTGTCTTTAGCGGCCCGACCTGACCCGGGCCCGACCCGAGAAAGAAACTGCTCCACCCTTCTTTCCGGTCCAGCTGACGACCAAGATATCAAAGAAAGGAAGGCGCACGAGAGCGTACCGTTACGCGCCTTGCCGTATGTTTCCGGCGCGTTCGCCGTGTTTCGTGCTGTTCCGGTTCCGTTCTCGGGAGGAGCCAATGTTTTTTTCAAGGCACCATCGCGCAAAATAGATTTCCACTTCATTTAGTATGATTAATGAGGATACACAGCACTGACCGTCGACAGTTCGTTGAATTTTCTCTCATTACGATACGAAGGACAGCGTGAATATGGCTTTGACCCGGCCCAAAACGGTTTTGGGCTCAAAAAACAATTACTGAAATATGGCGGTCTGCGTGAAAGTGAATAAAAAGGCTCTTACATTTGGAGGTACCATGATGTTTTAACTTTAACTTGTTTAACTTTTAATTACACTTTTAACAAGAGACAAAATACTGAGAATATATCTTACTGCGATCTATGTATCGAGGTTATCATGATTGTGTTGTGTGTTATAAAGTTATGCAACTTCGACTCCAAAGGATTTAAAGCCAAAAATATATACACCCGAAGAGCATCCTCTTCCGGTCTTGAAAGGTCCTTTGACATATTATGACTCTTACCTGTGAATGCCAACTTCTCTCAACTAACTCTATGCTAATGCTTAGCCTGATGATAATACGCCTTCTTCATTCACTACGGCCTATTTCACAACGGGGAACTTCCCGCTCGGAACCCTAGGTGAACTGGTGGCGGAGAAAATGGCGAACGCCAATGGAAAACTTGATGGTAAATGCAAAGCAAGTGCAAATAGAACACTGGAATACGTAATAAGCGTGTAGATGAGTGTGTACGTGCGATGACCGTGTTGGTGGTGCACGGAAAACAGTTAGAACTCCACCACCTCATCGCAGAGAAGGGCACATTCATCTACGGCTCCCGCCGCTCGTACTCGCGAAGCTGAACAAAAGGATCCGTCGGACGTCGTCGTCGAGGACTTTAGTTTTCTTCACGTAGACAATGCCGAAAGGCTTAAAACAGCATTGTCAACAATTTCGCCCACCATTCGGCGACATCTTAGACGTACCGTGTCTTGTCTCGATCGCCCGGGCTGCGTGGGTCAGCCCACGAAGACGAAAGGCGTTTTTGCGCCGCCACCGGCGAACCCTTCGGTTAATTCCACGCCGAATGATGATGGAATGTCCATTTTACGGGCGCGGCTGGGAAGGTGGAGGAATTATTAAAAACTTGCTTTTGCTTACATACACAAGATGTGACTCGGGATTTCGGTTCGGTCCACCCTTTACAGTCCGCCGCGACGCCGGGAGGCGGGCGGAAAGTTTGACGAGCAAATGGAAGCAAGAAAGGATTAAACCAGCACGGAGGCAAAAGCTTACCGAGGTGGTGGAGGTGGTCGGTGAGCGGAGCGGTACGACGGAATGCCCTTTTTTTTTCACCCCCATTCACGGCTACCTTTATTTCGTGCTAATGCTTCCTCCTTCGTTGCGTCTGCCCGGAGGACAAAAGTAATGCAGCCACGCCGGTGCTCAGGACACTCTCCCGCTCATGGAAGAAGAAGGACCTCGGGAGCAATTAGTAGCAAATGTGGCAACGGCGGTTCGGACTCGGTATGCCACCCAGGATAGGGATAAAAAGCGTGACTTAATGAGTGTTGAAGTACCGGGCGAAAGGATTGGCTGCGATGCCGACATCGGACTGCCAGTCGGTAAGTTCATGAGATTTGTGCTGGAGTGGCCGGGGAGGTTAATGAAGGTAAAAAATAAATGCAATTTTTGCTATCTTTGAAAGTTTGGATAGCACTTGAATTATAAACTGATTTGATTTTTGCAATTTTCTGAGCTTTAACTGGGCCTGCAACTTGGCCTGCAAATACCTTTAACTGTTCATTTTCTTTCCAGTTTGACCCAAATATCCAAAACTTGCTTTTGTTTTCTCAATTATTTGTTATTAAAAAAAATTGTACCTGAATTTTTAATCCTTAAGAATTACTCCACCGTCTTTTGAAGCACCTAACGAATTTAGCTTTAAGACGGCATCCTGCCCGTTATCTCGCAGCTAACCGACAGTTTTCGCCCGCGTTGCTGTATCGTGCGGCAATAAATTCTGTGAATCCAATTAGGTCACAGTACTTTATGACAGTTTCCCCAGATAAGCGCTCCGCTGCGAAGTGCATCATCGCCGCCGACGGATAAAACCTTCCAAGTCAGCTGTTTCCAGCTCCGTGCGCTTCCGTATTGGGCACGATCGGACTTTAAAATCTGTATCGTTCAGCGCAAAACTTTACCATTTGCTGCTGCCACCAGGCAAGGGGACCGCTTGCCGGAGGGAGGGGTTTCGTGCAGCATTAGAATCTTGAACATATCTTGCCACCACGCGGAAACATCGTCCAGCTTGCGAGGATTCCGGACGGCTTCACGGGGCGACAAGGAAGATGAATGCGACTGTATCATATCCGGTTCGGATATTCGTCGTCCCTGCGCCGGAATGTTGCCCGCGGGCAACATTGGACGGCACGGCCACGTTGGCGCCGAAAGTATTGATGCGTTCTGATGATGGCAATGATCGTGCTCCGTTTCGGTGGCAACCGATGATGGCAAGGAGGCTCGGGTGGACGAAAGAGGGGGTTTGAGTGGAAAATCCAACCAGGAAGGAAGCAGGCGAAGGCAAAGATAAAACTTAATAAATTACCTTCACACCCGGCGGCGGTCGAACCACGACGGGGCAGCTCCTAAGATGGTATGACGATCGGCTGCCGGGATGGAGAAAACGGCGAAAGCTGACGATGACACAAGAAACACAAGAAATAGATCCGACCGAGGAATGCAAAAAATCCTTCAAATCCCGTGCGCTCTGCTGCACTAGGATTCACCATGGCCGGGAAAAGCTGGGGGGGAAAAGCTGGAAAACTAAAACGATTTTCGCTTTGGAATCGTTTTGCTGTTTCATTTTGATGCCGGCGTACGTTCGACTGTGGCCCATTTTTCCGTTTACCCTCTCTCGAGAGGAGCGTTTTTGTGTGTGTTTTCGTTCATTTTTCCGAACCTTCGTCAGGTCAGGTTGGTTCAAGACGATAATGCCGGCTTCGATGACACGAGTGCGGCACGGTGCGATTGATATGCGAAATTCCTCGACAGGAAAAGATGATCCAGGATGATTTTTTCCCATTTTCGGGCTGGCGCAGCTTGGCATTTCAATAGGAGGAAAAAAACAATTCGGTGCATTTCTTTCGGTTGGCTCCACCGAAGCCAGATCCAGGTCTAGCGCGAAATGATTGATGAAGTGACGATTTGGCACTATTATGAACATTTTTTGCATCGAAACGTGCATAAAGCCTTAGTCTGCTGGCAAAAATACAGATTCGAGTTAAAAAGCGCCATGCAGTTCTGGCTTTTCGCATCGCTCTCATTTTAAAGCAAATCCTGTTAGAGTTTTGGTACTATTTTGTAAATGTTGCAAAAGAACTTCCTCTCAAATATTTCTAGTATCAAAACGTGTGATAGCTTTCAGGTAGTTTTGACTTTTATTAAAAACATCCGTAACTGTTTCTCCGTGGTTATAAATTTTCATCATCACAACTCGCTTATTTATTTTTACAGATTCCAAGTCATCTCTTTCTTTTTTGACGAAACATACATTTAAAATGAACAAGTAGAATGATGAAGAAATTTGATAACATTCCTTATAAATTATTCCAACCCCTTAATACATTACGTGATCATAGTTCATCCTAGCATAGAAGACATCAGTCGTTAGTATTAGGAACAACGATAAACAAGAAAACAACAAATCCGTATCATCGATTTGTCTCTATTAATTTTTGATTATATCATTCCATGTGCCCACGTTTGTTGGAACACAAACTGTCCGAATTGGATTTATGTAGATGATACCTACGGAAAATGGGCTGAAGGAAGCCGAATATCCACGACAGAAGAACTTTGTTCCGCCACGGCCGACCATACAGCATGACGCCATCGTTCCAAATCGTTGCAGAGGAGTGGGACCCCTTTACCTTAAGCGCTCAAACAAATCGCACAAACGTGAGTGGAAAACTGTTTAAAAAAAGAGAAGAAAAAACCTGTATTCCAACCGGTACATTCGCACAAGGTTCGGGGGATTAGTTAGGATACGCAATTTCGGAAACGATGACGCTGCATAATAGCGTTCGTTTGCTTCTGTTTTCCACCAACCGGATGCTGCATTAAATGAAATAAATTAAGGTGAATTCTCATTTTTGTTTTTATTTACGAATAGGTAAGGTACGGGATTTGCGTATAAAATATAAAATATTCAGGAAAGATCTACTTTTTGAAAGTAGTAAAATACCTCTGAACAACGCTGTTTTGATTCGAAATGTTGTTCAATTAAGTTCTTGTGAAGTATACAGTCTCCATCTCCTGTCCAACGTCTGTTACAGACATTCTCTGAATTGAACCAACTTAGTACTATTGAGTTATGCTCCTTAAAACAAAACAAATTTGGAAACTAAAGTTGTCAGAAGTACATTCTCTAAAGCATGCCTGACTACATCCATCGCAAGAGCTAATAATATCACGTGTTTTCCACTTCTCACGCAAATTGCAATTTGGAATTACATGATCAAGTCCTAGTTTATTTATTGGATGTTATATTTTGATGAGATTTTTATTTCGAGGAAATTGAAATCGAACATGAGTTTTCCAAGCTTCGTGGTTTCTATTATAGCCTTGTGTTCTATAAGCATGTGAAGGACAGACAGCTCATATCAAAGACAAAAAGCACCGATAAAGGTAACCGGAAGTGAATTTCTGTACCAACGGCACCAATTTCCAGTAAGCGACCCCCGGGGGACTCACGACATTAACAAGCAGAAATCGAAGGAGTGCAAAACAGGCGACAACCTTGGGTGCGACAAGCGTCTCGGAAAACTCACCTGCTTTTTTCTTCATTTTGTTTTCCCAAGTTGGGGAATGAAGCGAACGTAGAAAAAACCTTATTTCACGAAATAGCTTACACAATTTGTTCAATCCACTTTTGGCTTCAAGTTTTCTTATTTCTTTCGATTTACCGAGCGACAGTTACACGGCTCACGGCAACCCTCATCCGGGTATCGCGTCCTTTGCTACGAAGATCGTTTGACGATGTCAAAAAGTTTTAATTACTTTTTCTACCCTTCCCGATTATTGACTGATCCTGTGGCGGGCTGGGGAGGCTACGGGAACGACGTGAGGAAAAATATCTGGGCCTGTACAAGAAATTCAGAAGAGCGGTACAAGACGGTACAACAATATTGCACAGAGTTTTATGTATGGCATACTTTAGAACATACATTTCTAAACCTAATATAAATTCCGCCTGGTCAAGTCCACCCATGCTTCGACATTAGGGAGAACCAGCTTTAAGATATCGCCCTAAAACTCCCAAACAGTAAGGGAAATAAGTTGCCATTGATTTTTCGTTGTTGAGATTAGTTTTAAAATATTCTTAGATTAGATGAAAAGATGTTCTCTTAACAGTGTATTGATTGTCCTTCCATACCCTTTTTTTTTTGCATTTCGTCGGGAAAATTCTGTGGACTCACTGAGCGAAAAATAAAACTTTAAAAATAAATACACTCCGCAGTAATCACCACGATTCCACCACACAATTAAGCTGCTCACAATTTCCACCATCATGGCTGAAGAAATACAAGTTTAAATGCCTTGGCAAAGATGATTCGCTTATTTACACCGGCAATGCTTCAAACATGCCGGTTGTTCGCTTCCAACACTTTCGAACGTATCAACAAAAGCCGCCCTCCGTGGTGACGAACGTCGGGGATCCCAGTACCCCCTCCCAGCCTCCCCCCCCCCCCCCCCCCCCTTTTTATCGCTCTACTGTGTTAATTCAAATCTTCCAGTTCGACAAAACTCGCCAGCCTGGCATCTGCTCGCGGCGTGAAATTTGTTTGAGTTTAAATCGCTGCCAGGATCGTCGCCCGCCTGGCAGGAAACGTCTCTATTGCAACCGGGTCTGGCTGTATCGGAGAAACACACGAACACACGGCAACAATTCGCAGCTAATGGCCGATGCCGAATTCGCGGGGAAGATGCAAACGAACGAAGATCACAAACTCATCCCGCCCAAACAGCGCCACGAAAAGGGAATTGCTGGGAAGGGGGTGGTGGAAGTTTTCCAATTGTTTGCCGTCTGCCGACGCCACGCCGAGAGAGAGAGAGAGACGCCGCCACCGATTTTAATTTACGATTGCTTTCCGTCATTTATTCATTCATTTGCTCCGGCAAACAATGAAAACGTTCCGCTTGGATGAAGGTGAAAAATTGTGCCATCAACAGAAAGGAAAAGTTCCAGCAGCTATTTCTTGCACTAGTGGATTGTATTTTCTCACGGTTACTTTGCTCGATTGCGAGATGGAAAAAAAAGATGGAACGCTAAAAAAAAAAACAAACAATACGCACAGATTCAGGAAAAAAAAACCCGTGTACCTTCAGAAAATTCATGACAACCCAAATATAAACACGAATTTCAAGCCTCACCGGAAGCGCCGCGGATGAACGGCGTGGGCTGGGTGGAGGCAAGAAAAAAAAGCTCGCTCTCTCGGTCGCGACCCCCCAGCCGGGCTAACATTAAGGAAACTTTTAATGAGTTTCCTTTATGCCGGGCAAGGGCAAAGGACCCACGCAACGCGCTCATACTACCGAGGATCGCCGGTCGGTCGGAGGGATGCGGCGGGTGCGGCTTTCGGGAACAATTGATTTCATTTTTCAACCGGGCGCTCCAACCCTCCAACGTCGCCCGCGGTTTCGTGGGTTTCGCTCGGGAAATGGTGACATCCCTGAGTAATGATCGGCCGAATGGGGGTCTCTGTTGCGGTGGACCCAAAGTGAAGTTAGGATACAATCTATTAAATGTCGGGGCGCGGGTTCGGTTGTTTCCTTCTTTTTAATTTTTTTTTTTAATACCCCAAAACGACCCATTTTTCCTTTCTCTGGGCATTTTTTTTTCTTTCTTCACTGTTTGTCGTTCGGTTACTGAAGTTAATTGTGGGTTCAGCGTTTCCGGATGGGATGCTTCATGCGCTGCCAATTTACGTTGGAAAATAGACAGTAAAATTGTGAACAATTCAATCGAGCACACGGTCGCTCATCGGGGCCCCGTGGAAAGCGCTTGGTAGGACTGTGTTATTGTGCAGACCATAAATCTTGTATCTAGAGCATTGGAAAACGAAAGGAAAAATCCCAAAAGCGCCATGGCGGCTCTGTGTCTTCGTGCCGAAGAGAAGGGACGCTCCCATCCATTTCATAACGAAAGCCTCCCACCACCAATTCTTCATCCGGCGGAAACATAAAACAAACACTCGCGATTAGATATCGGTGACAGGCGAAAAGACGATAAATCCGAACGCTCGACTGAGCGCAAGGTCGCAGCAGACGGCAGGCAAACGCAAGCTTGTCACCGATTGTTTCCTTCCCGTGCCCATGGTTAAGGATTACTCGGACACGAGTTGGGCGCTGGCTGTGCCCAGCAGAGGACGACCGGAAACAGGGACCAACGCTGGTGACGGTTGATCCTTCCCCTTGCCGAAACCCGTCAGCCCACGGTGGGTTGGTGTAAACATGAAGGATTTCGAAGGGAAAATGCAACGGCTGACGGCGGCGTACAATACCAACTCCCATAACACATACGCAGACATACCCGAAAACACTTCCAGGGAAACTTTCCGGCCTACATATTTTGGCTAATACTTTCCTTTTCGCTCGACCACCCCCTACCCCACCGCAGTCCCCGTCGTTCGTCTTTTCGTCTGCTGTAAATAGAGTGGAAAAAAGATTTATGAGCTCTCGAGTTCAAAGCCCATTTAGTCGTGCCGTCCCCAGCATGCCAAGACGGCTAGTCCTAGGACGGGCGGGACCAGTGGCGTTCGGTGTCAGCCTTAAAAGGGTGTCAAAAGGATCATGGCCGAAAACAAAATGTTGCTCCAATGGGCCAATGGGGGCAGAATGTTGTCGTTGAGGAAGAGCAGCACCGAACTGAAAGTATGTCCAATTTGTTACACAACCACGGAACACACAATACGACGGCCGGCGTCGAGGGCTAGGAGCGGAAACCCGGGGGGAGGGTGCTAAGGGGAGGGGTTAATTTTTCCTACGCTTTCCCTTGGTGAAGCATCGCTACTGTATTCCATCGTTCCCCCGGCCGTCCTCAACTGGTGGCATGTTGACTTAAACAATCTGGCAACGGAGCCGGGGCAACACTTTCGGCAAGTACAAGACATTTGGAGGTGACAAAATAGCCCTGGAATCGGCCCTGGAGTGCGCCCTTGGGGGAAGCAGCGGAAGTAAAGCAGCAGCAGCAGCAGCCACCGTAGCGTCGTTTTGCTAATCTTTTTATTGCTCTTTTGGATCATTTTTATAGCGCATTGTGAAACGTGACCAGGATCGTAGGATCGGAATGCATATTGTCTCTTCGGCCGTCGAGTCAATTTGCACCACATTTCTGGCCTTAATCGTATTAAAACGATCCCCAGACGTTTGAGATTTCGTAGACAGCTGGATGGAAAATACGTTTGGGTGGTGGAAAAAAAAAAAAACGAGATCCTTTAAATTTTTAGGAAGCTGTTTTTAGTATTCGAATGAAACTGACCAAACATTTGTCGCTTCCCCAAAGGGGTTTTTTTAACAGAATCTTAGTTTATTTTTCCGCTCTTCTTTCACTCTTTTTTCTCCCGTCTCCCTACCTCATTCATCCTCCTTAGTGGCTACATTATACAAAATTATTTCAACATTATACAAAATCAACAGATGCCAAATTTTAAACGAGAACATGTTGATAGACCATTTTTTAACTTGTTTGAAGATCGTAAAATAAAAATTAAAAAAAAAATAATGAAATACGAAAAATCTACAAGGAGACAAAAGAACCTAACCTTCTCGTCTCGTAAAATAAAGTGTTCATAAACATTCCCAGAACATAAGTTTTGAGTTCAACTAATATTAACACAACTCAAAAAACAAAACCATAGAGGAGAGCAACATCATCAAAGCAGAGTTACGTACAATTCGAAATAGACGAAAATCGGATGGTGTCAAAAACTGAACTCAAAAAGTGTTTTCTTTCAGGACAACGAGTTAAAAACGAGAGACACATTTTAGATTTGATTGTTATTTCTATTCGCCATGTGTTTTTAAAATTTTTCCAGATGACCATATGATACGATAGTTTTATAACAGAAGCCTTTTTTCAAATATACTTTTAGTGGCAGCTTTTTCAAATTTTTAGAAAAATTCAAGCTTCTTGTGGAAAAGTTATGTGCAAGTTATGTTAGCCATTATGCATATTATCTTGCATCTTGATTAAAATGTCCAAGCCTTATGTTTTCAAGCACATAAACAAGGCTCAACCTGTTTTATAGGACGTTCATAAATAAAGTTATCCTGCATAGTGTTCTACAGTTTCCTTCCCATTGAATATCCCATTTCTGTTTATCGAAATTATTTGTCGTTCATGTTCTCGAGCTTTTTATAACATTAGATTTAAACTTTCGACTCGTTGCTGCTTTCTACAGATTTACTCTAAATAATAGCCTCTGCAGATCTCAGCGCTCATCATCGGCTATTTCTTTGTTCCAGCTGAATTGAAATAACAGAGTCATTTTAGGCCACCGAGGACTTGGTTGTAATCTTCACTAGAAAAGTTTTCTCATTCGAACAGAATGGAGTGTTTTGCAGTCTCATGTTTCAACAGACCTTCCGGGAAATCACAAGCTCAACGTTTATTTTTTGCGCTCAGTAAAGGATCTTTAGTACGACACTTCCATATTGCATTTACTTATATGAGCTTTATGGTAGCCAGGAATTTATTTCTCGTTATCAATCGAGCTTACAAGCATCCTTCATCTAGCCTTTATATTATGAACTTGCGTGAAAAATCATTGCATTTCAAGACATTTATAATTTAAGTCCTTTCAGTACTTATTTACGAATAAAAGATGAACTAAATAACAATTTAGCTAATCATTAATGGATACCGAACCCATTAATTACCATTAATAAATGAATCACCTTTGAGTCTGATTATCTTCACTATCAACTGGTTTGTTTCTCCCGTATCCTTTCAATTTGAATCCCAAGGATATTCGGTAAAACGATAGAATTCGCCGTTCGGTTGCAAGATCGCATGCAACTTGGTTTTCATGGTTACAACTTGGTTGACGAAGGTGACTTGGAACACACTGTGTGTCGAAACGGCAGGCTCTTCGCTGTAGCGATCAAATCAAATTAAAAAAGAATCAAATTACTATAGCATGCTACGCTATGAAAAAGTCGCTAAACTTATTCTAAATACTGTAGGTAACGTGGCATTACGACAACGAAACGGAGCGAAGAAGCAAAACGAGCTGAAAGGAGCGATTGAGTGAAAGGAGCGAAAAGAGCGGATAGGAGCGAAAACGTCGTGCAGCACTTTTGAGAGCTAGGGTCGCTCACAAACGAGGAGCGATGTTTTCGCTTGTTTCGAAAAGCGGAGCGAGGTTGCCAGCTCTTTTGCTCCTGTCTCAACACTAATCTGCACGCGTCTCGCATTCTCGAACCCGTTCTACCTGTCTATTCTTTTCTAATGCCATGCATTCCATTCCTCACTAATACACGCACAACGAAGATGATTCTGATTTTGTTATTCGCGTCCAACGGTGCACTGCATGGTCGGCTCACGATGCCGTTTAGATCATCGAGCATCGCGCTACCGGACAGAGATACGTACAATACGTTGAATTGTGGTCAAGTTGTAGAGACGAGTCGATTAGGCAATAATCAGGGAATGATAAGGCGCCAGTGCACAGTGTACAATAGCCGAAAGTTAAGGTAAATAGTTGAGGGTTATGATAACGGGGCAGTATACATATATGCTTACAGCTGATAGTGGGCAAGTATAATCGCACATCAAATTTATCTCGAGTGCCTTCAGATCAGTCGTACTCGGTTTATGATTGCAGGTAACGTCGCTGGAGCGTTTACTCATGCTGCAGTTTAAACCGGTACACGAGACTGTGAGGTACAATGGCCGGCGGTGACGAAACCCGCTCGAAAGCGAGGGGAAACGCGACGGAGACCGGCCGAGTGGTTCCGGCGAAGGATGGTACAGTTGATGGTAATCTCCACCAGCTAGAGGCACAGCACGGAATACTCGGAATCGTGCTGTTGCTGTTCTGCGGAACGGTGTCCAGCTACCTCTGCACGTACCTACCGGATGCGCTGACGATCGCGGACCTCGGTAGCCACCCGACGGCGTTCATAGCCGAGCGTGCCTGGGACAACCTGCAGGTGTTGAACGATTTCGGACCCAAACCGACCGGCTCGCGGGCGAACGAGCTCGGCGCGGCCGACTATCTGCGCCGCGAGATAGAGAAGGTGCAGGCAACGAAGCACGCAGCGCAGCAGGTTGAAACGGAGCATCAGACCATCTCCGGCGCGTACCCGATCGCGTTCATGGGCAATCCGCTGACGAGCGTGTACCGTAACGCGCAGAATATCGTTGTAAGGCTCGCCGGAAGCGACGAGGCCGCGAATGCGCTCATGCTAAACTGCCACTACGATACGGTGGCAAGCAGCCCGGGAGCGAGCGATGACGGCGGCAGCTGCGTGGTGATGTTGGAAATCTTGCGCGTCCTATCGCGCGCCCCGGAGCGCACCCGACACTCCATAGTGTTCCTGTTCAACGGGGCGGAGGAAACGCCCCTCCAGGCAGCCCACGGTTTTGTCAGTCAGCACCGGTGGGCGGCGGAAGTGCGAGCCTTTCTCAACCTCGAATCGGCCGGTTCGGGCGGGAAGGAGCAGCTGTTCCAAAGCGGTCCCCAGCATCCCTGGCTTGTGGCGGCCTACGAACGTGCGGTGCGCCATCCGGCCGCACAGACCGTCTCCGAAGAGATCTTCCAGTCCGGGCTCATTCCGTCCGATACGGACTTTCGGATCTTTCGCGACTTTGGCCACGTCCCGGGAATGGACTTTGCGCACACGATCAACGGGTATCGGTACCATACGCGCTACGACAACATCGACTTCCTTACGCTGCCGGTTCTGCAGCGTACCGGGGACAATATCCTTTCGCTCACACGCGAAATGGCCAACAGCGAAGAACTGGCTCGGCTTGCCGACGACCGTACCCTCTCGGAAGGCTACAGTGTGTTCTTCGATTTTCTGGGCTTTTTCTTCTTTCACTACTCCGCTGCGACCGGGCGAGTGTTAAACTTTGCCGTGGCGCTCCTTTCGCTGGTCGTACCGTTCCTGGAGCTTAGCGGATCGGTGCGACGAGTTGGCGAGCGTAGCATAGTGCGCGAGGCGCTGGTCGGACTGCTCGGCACGTGTAGTGGGATCGTGGCAAGTGTGCTCACGGTGTTGCTGATCGCGAACCGTTTGGATGCGGCCGGGCGAGCGATGTCGTGGTTCTCCACCCCCTACCTCATTCTGGGCCTCTACGGTTGTCCCGTGCTCTTGGCGCACTGTTTCAGTCATCGTTTTTGCAACTATTTGCTAGAGGTTAAAAAGGTAACGTGTGTATTGTACTCATTACATGTATTGTGGCGTAGAATTAATCGTATTTCTTCTTTTTAGACACCTCTCAACTTGACACAAACAATACGCGCACGAATGATAGGAGTGAACTTGTTCTGGGCGTTGCTGATCGTCGTCCTCACGCTGGCCAACATTCGGAGTGCGTATATCTTCACGGTGATCCTCCTGTTTTCGCTCCTGTCCACGATCCTCACCTCGGTGCTGGGATATCAGAGAAAGACACTTCGCTGGCTCGGCGTACACTTGGGCTTTCAGGTGCTGGCCATGCTGTGGGCGACCAACTTTTACCATCTGCAGCTGAAGCTGTTCGTACCCATCACCGGCCGCATGGGTGCCAGCACAAATCCTGAATATCTGATCGGAGTACTGGTGGCTTGTGGAGGTATACTGTGCACCAGCTATCTTTTCCCGCTTATTGGACTGTTGAAACAGGCGTCGGAGCTGACGGCACGATTGACTGTGTTCGCGCTAATCGCGTTCCTACTCGCTTGCTGCACGCAGGTTGGTTTCCCTTACCGGGACCACAGCAATGGTGATCCTTCCGTGCAACGACACTACGTTACGGTACGTTGACTGGGATTCGAATCCCACGACTCGTGTCCGGTGCGCAATCGAATTAAAATGTTCACTTGCCTTCCCCAGCACACACTTCAAGTGGCGCACGACAGCGACGGGAAGGTGGTAGAAAACTCCGGGTTTCTGTTGAGGGAAATGGATCGCAACGCGTTGCGTGTAATACGAGGTGTTGCCAAACCGCAAGAGGTCACCCCGATGCGACAGATGGACAGCTGCCGGACAATGCTGTTCTGTGGTGTGCCATTCTACTCTGTTTGGCATCAAATTAGGTTCAAGTGAGCAGACCGTCAATAGAAACATCTTCTGTGTACCACTTTCTCTAACTTTCTTTTCCCCCATGGCAGTAACTACTGGTTGGAAGGACCACCGCCCGCACTGGAGAAAGACACCCTGCCAACGTTTGAGCTGGAAAAAGTGGCCCAATTGGCCAGCACAACGCGCCAGTACACTTTTAACATCGGACATCGGCATCAAACTTGCGTCCAGTCGGCGCTAATAATCGCACCCAAACCCGGAGTGCGCCTCGTTAAATGGAACATCATGGCGACCGTGCCGGACAAGCTGGAATTTAACGGTCAGCGAGCGCATTTCGTGCTGATCACGTACGGGCTTGCGGACGACTCGCTCTGGCGGGTTACCTTCGATTTTGCGTACGATCCCGCAGCGGTAAAGGAGGCAGATAAGCTGTTCGATGTCAGCTGGATAAACACGTACTGGGAGTACAAGGATCAGCACACGGAACAGTTTAATGCGCTGATAGAAAAGTTTCCCGAGTGGGCGCACGTCATTCCATCGGTCGCTGTGGTTAATACGACTTCTTATTGACTCTCGTAAAAAATTAGTAGCAGAAACATTTCCCACGAGCTAGAAGTAGTATACAAATGTCAGCGTTTTAAATCACTATAAATGAATAAAATTTATGGACATTTAGGCACTGTGGTTGAATATATTTTAGCTACTCTTTTTCGGTTTCTACACTCCTTCAATAAAAATTGCAGCTTCCTTGCATAAACGCCTAGATTCAAATATCACAGCTGCAATTGTTTGTAAACAAATGCAGTAGTCATTCACGTTTGACATCTGCTGTCATCCGTTGTTTGACATCGGTGGGTTGTTTGTGCTGGAAGGAAACACTCCCACTTTTGTCGATTGTGTTTTGCTACAAAAAACAGAGAAATACTCCTCTATCAGAAGCCAGTAACGACTATTGTGCCTCTTATAAGGTTTCACAAATAAAATGGTGAAAAGCCCCGTCGTGACAGGTATTTCTCCGAAGGAAGGTCCTCCGGGAACCCGTGTGACGATACGTGGCGAATTTCTTGGCAACAAGGCGACAGACCTCGTCGGTAAGGAACGAAGGAGGGCGCAGTCCTCGAAACCGTTTGTTCATCGCATTTAACCCGTTTCGCTTCAGGGCTGACCATATGCGGCTGCGATTGTCTGCTGTCGGCCGAATGGAAATCGGACAAGAAAATAATAGCCCGTACCGGGGCGGCCAAGGGGAAGGGTGACATCATCGTCACCACCCGCGCGGGCGGCATTGGCACCTGCACGGTGCAGTTCCGGGCGTACTACGAGACGATTGGCCCGATGAAGGAATCCGCCGTATGGATCGAAGAATCGCCCATGCAGTCGTTGGCCTGGGGACGTCGCACGCTGGCACCGACCGGGTACACGCAGGAGGACCCGCTCGGCCTGTCCAACGAGGGCAACGAGAACAAGTTTCCGGAAGATTTGCGCGACCTGTTCCCGGACGGATCGGGCGATCTATCGCAGGAGAATTTTATGCCTGGTTGGTTCCTGCTGGAAAACCATCATGCGACGTCGTTCGAGGACCTAAAGGCAGGCCTGTCGTACCTACGGCGCCGGGTGGAAAGTCAGAAGGAGGGCCAGCTTTCGTTTCTGAAGTCCAACGCCGGTTCGGTGATCGATCAGCTCGACACGCTGATGACGCTGCGCGATCGCATCACCCAGGACAATAAGGTGCACGGAAAGGAACCGGTGCGACCGCTGGACGTAGCCATCCGCAGCTCGATCGATGCGTCCCACGAGCTGTTCAAGGATGTGCTGGTGCGGAAGGAGAAGGCCGATGCCACGCGTGCGGCGCTGTCGGCAATCTCGCGGTACAAATTTCTCTTCTGCTTGCCGAACACGGTCGAGAAAGCGGCACTGAAGAACGAGTTCGACATTGTCGTGAATGATTACGCACGCGTGAAGAATCTGTTTGGGAAAACCGAAGTTCCGGTGAGAGAAAAAAATCGCTCGGTAATTTTTCTGCAGAGTAAATTAATTTGAAATTATTTTACAGATCTTTCGGAAGGTACTGGAGGAGGTGGATATAAAAATACTGGCCATCCGGCAGCAACTACACGGCAAAATTAAAGTGATGCCTCAAGGTGTGGAGCAACAGAAAAAGATGATAAAGACACTGATCAGCTTGGAAGCGCAGCAAGCCGGCACGAGCGTTGCAGGGAAGCTGAAAATTGAAGATCCTGCCTGGGACGCAATCGAGGCGCGCGCTAAACACCTCGAGGAAACGTTCCTCAAAGCGTACGAACAGCACACGGGGAAGGAGTCGACGCACGGTAGCGACTCGAAGACACGCACCGAACCCTCCGCCACGCCGGTCCGGGTGCAGTTCTGTGAGGAAATGACCGAAATTGCGGCCAGTCAGTTTCCCGACCTGTGGCGCCTGGGGCAGGCCTATTTTACCGGCGAACTGCGCGGGGCGGCACAGCCTAAACCGGGCAACTTCAAGCGTATCATCCTGACGGCCATCGAGCAGTTTTGTTGCTATCTACGATCGGCTCTGCTCGCTTCCAGCAGTTCCCATCGGTCGCTGGCCGCATCGGTGACGGCGGTGAAGGGTCTTCCGGCGTGGCCCTCGGCCAGTCCTTCGCTGAATTTCCTCATAACCTGGCTGCCCCACTGCTTGCGATACGTGCGCGTTTCGTATGCCACGCTGATCCGTTTGGATTTGCCGAACGAAGCGCTGGACATAGTGCTCAAGTTCATCGACGAGCTGCGGCTCTACTGTATGTCCACGATCCTGAAGAAGGCGAACGAACGGGTGAAGAAACTGCACGAAAAGGAAATGTGGGAGCTGACGGTGGCGGAGTTCGCCGGTGCAACCAGCTTACCGGCGAAGCTGGAAGAGATTCTGGTCGAAGTAATCGACGATGCGCAAGTGGCCTGCTTGACGCCGGAGGTGCGCGAATCGACCCTCCTCGAGCCACAGTCGGACAGCCAGCGGGAACTATCGAAACGCTTCCAGGAGATCCTCGGTTCCTTCTGTACCGTCATCGAAACGCTCGCCCTGCAACGGTCCGACGAGGACCCGCAGCAAGCGCCGATGCTGTCCCAACTGATCGGGTTTCCGGCGGCGCTGCTGCAGCAACAGATGAGCACCGGCGACAAGCGAGACTGGGCAAGCCCGTCGATCACGTGGGAGCAACGGTTGCTCTGCTGCCTGTCCAACTGTATCTACTGCAATCGTATTTTCTTCCCGAAGCTGGGCGATCTCTTCACACGCCACAGCTTCCCGGTGCCGACGCTAGCGATCGAAAACTCACGTTCGACCATTAACCGGCTGTTCGGGAGTCTGCTCGAAATGTACGTGGAGCACAAGAGCGACCCACTGGTCGGTACGATCGAACCGTCGATGTATCTGGGCCGGTTCCAGTGGGATCAGGTGGGCCCCTCGGCGAAGCTCAGCCCGTACGCTCACGAGTGCCTGGACAACCTAGTGTCGGTGTACTCGGAGATTTTTGCTATTTCTCCGTTCCTGCTGCGGCCGATACTGGAACCGATCGTGCAAACGGTTGCCGAAGAGTTGGCCCGCCTTATGACCTGCGTGCAGAAGTTCAACGTTCACGGGGCAATGCAGGCGACGGTGGATATAAATGTTATACGAGACGCCGTGCGGGTCTACAGCAACGAAACGGCCAAGTAAGAAAACATATCAAACGACTTGATTGGAAGAAACAGTGATTCTAACAACAGATTTCCTTTTTTTTTTTGTAGGTCGTTTTTCGTGGAAGCATTGGATGCCATTCCGCCCATTCCAGAAAGCGAAGCCAAGTATGAACTTCGGTTAATTTCCTTTTTTAAATAATATGTAACATTGTCTTCCTTCCTTCATTGCAGGATCTCAGACACGGTCAAGACGATCAAAAACAATATCCGTTTGCAGATCATGTGTTTGCAGGTGGTGGACCCTTGATTGGATGCTTTCATATGGATTTCCTACCGTACTAAAAAGAAATCCATAACAGGCGAACTGGAACAAGCAGATATTGGAAAACCACAGTAAAGCATCGAATGAAGTGCTGTAATACTGTTTTGTTTTTGGGAAGGATCTGCTTACATGTTCAGAAGATCAAAACGGTCACGGCATCTGGCCAGATCGTTGGCATCCAGTTTTACAATTTGCATCAAGAGCATATCCATTTAAGTTGGCCTTGTAGAGCGGTAGCATTTTGCTTCACATTTCCTTCCCCTGAGTTAAATAAACGTACTCGTTAGTATTTTAACGCATGTGGCTTATTGCGAGTGATATACATATTATGTTAGCCAAAGCGGAGATGGAGTGTATGCGGATGAATCTGTACATTTATGAACATTGTAACGAGGCGGTTATTTCGATGCATTAAGCAAAATCATGACTATTGGCATACGATTATTTAATATAAATTATTCGAAAAATAATAAAATAAGACCCATAATTCTTCGAGATAGCATTTGACAGAACCTATAGTACGCAAGGGAGTGAAAGAGAACACAACAACTAAGATCGTTGGACATGAGATATTTTCTTTTCTACGTATCTATCAACCTTGGCTGCCGTGAGACGAGCGAGATGGCGAAAATGGCGGGGAATGGCTTCCATTTCGCCGCAATATGCAGCGCAATTTTTCTGGATCCATCCAAACACCAAATGTTCCACCAGTTCTCCAACGGTACTCCTTTTGCCATTGCCAACCTCATAAATGGGTGTGAAAACTTCTATGAGTAACCAATAAGCGCAATTTAATTATTATGTACGAGACGTATTGCCTGAACATAGATTGCACCATGTATTTCAAGATGGCTGTCTATTCGTCGCATCCAACCACGCATTTTCTTTCGGTAACTATCCATCATACCTAGTTCTCTAATACACAAGGAACATATCCGTACAGAACATTAGGCTTTATTTAATCATTCTTTGTGAGAAACACGGTACATGTTGTCCCGTCCGTGGGATACGGTTGATTTCGTTTGCAAACGGCTACCGGCCGGTACGTTGCGGGGATGACCCAGTTGCGCACGACGTCCACTTGCGTTCATCAACGTTTTAGGAACAATCTCCTGGGCGAGGTGAAGATAGTTACGAAGAAACACAACGCCTTCGTTGTTCAGGAAATAATACGAGTGGTTCCAGTTGAACTGCTTCTTCACGTAGCCTCGCGATTGAAGGGATTTCATCGTCGTCAACACGTTTAAATTCGGGATGCCCTCCAGGTCCGGGTGCATGTCCAGCGGTTTATCCTTCACCACCAGTACTCCTTCGCGAAATAGTTGGGCGTAGATAGCCGACTTGAACTGTTTCGGCATAAACATTTTAATGATTCCTCCGTTGGATTGAAAAATTTCCCGATGCTTCCGAAGCGGCTGTGAGCGCAACCTTGATGAAAATGTACACTGGACCGTACCTTATAAACCCGTGAACTGTCATTTTGACAATTCAAAAATTCATACCCCACCGTTCGTCAAGCAACGATCTCCGATTTTGCAGACTACAGTTTTGTACGAACAATTTAGGATTTCCATATCATCTGTGTTTTCAGCATCTAGCAGAAAATATTGCAAAGTCTATTTCGTTTTCACCACACGGCTCAACACAATTCGGTGTGATTTGCTATCTTGTCATAAATTCCCACCAAAACCCGTCATTTTGACATTCAAATTTGTATTCTTGGCAGGACGACAAACAACAATCTCGTAGGAAAGCGCAGATCGCTTGTTCATAATTAGAAGAGTGAAACACAGCGCCTTTGACGAGGAATGGTTCATATTGCAATCGTAAACAAAGTGTAGAGAAAACCCCCAATCAAATTCACAATGCAAAGCCAATCGTCGATCGTAGAACAGCAGCTGGAAAAGCTGTACTTTGTGCTGCGAACGGGGTACACCACAGAAGCCGATGCGTCGGAGGATATGAAACGCGCCTACTCGGTAAGCTATCTTGTACGTTCGTTCGTGTTTGTTTGCGTTCTAACCGTTCCCGTTCATTGTAGAACGCTCGGGATTACTGTGAAAAGCTGACGGAGTGGATCACGGAAGCCGACTGCATGAAGCTGGAGGAAGAAAAGCTCACGAAAAAGCATGTGTTTGTGTTCGAAAAATTCACCGGCTTGGCGTTCGAGCGGGTGCGGAAGGCCCCGTCGACCATCATCGGACCGCGGTGCCTCCTCAGCTGTTTCCTGAGCATCGAAACGATTCCGCTCGGTGTGCAGCCGGTGTACACGACGGCCATGCGCAACCTGACCGTGTGCAGCTCGGGCCTGAAGGCGAAGGAAAAGGCCTCCATCAGCCAGCTGGTGTTCTACATGGGCGGATACTACCTGGACGTGCTGAATGCGACCTGCACCCATCTCGTCTCGTCCACGGTGAAGTCGGTCAAGTACGAGAAGGCGGCCGAAATCAAGCTGCCCATCATGCACCCGGACTGGGTGCAGCGCGTGTGGGAGGAAAGCCAGCGGCACCACGTCCACGCGACGGACGCGTGCTTCCTCGAGCGCCACCGGCTGCCGGTGTTCCACGCCCTGACCATCACCTCGACCGGGCTGACGGCGACGAAGAAGAACGAAATCAAATCGCTCATCGAAGCGAACGGGGGCGTCTACGCGGGAGCATTCAAGTCCGAGGTGACGGACATTCTGATCCTGGAGAAGGGTAGTATTGGGACGGCCAAATTTCAGGGTGCCGTGCGGTCCAAAAAGGAATGCCTATCGCCGGAGTGGATCGTGGACAGTGCGGCTTGTGGGTACGCCCTGCCCATCCGAGAGTACGAGGTGAAAAGCCTGAAAGCTTCGACGCCGACCAAAAGCAAGGATGGAGGACCGGGGACCGCGGCGGATGTGGGCCCCACTGTCGGGGGACGAGTTTCGGGCGGTGACTTTAACCCGGACTGCACGCAACTGTCCGAGATTTCGCATGCCAACTTTTCCGCCCGCAATGTGACGATCAATGAAAGCATCATGTCAATCGGAGGAGGAGGAGTAGGAGTAGGTGGATCGCTGGATGGACCTTCCTCTTCCGCCGCTATTCCACGTCCTTCCTCTCAGCGGTACCGCGAGATCCTGTCCCGCATGACCGTGCAGCAGGCGAAGAAAGCGGGCCCCGTGCTCGACGGATGCAACGTATTTCTGAGCGGGTTCACCGCGGAGGAGAAGGAAAAGTTGAACAAAATCCTCAACGCTCTCGGTGCGGTGCGTTACGATGAAATTTCCGCGACCATCAGTCACGTGATTGTCGGCGAGCAGAACGTGTCCGAGTTGGGGCAGCTGCGGGACTCCACGGCGCACCTGCTCACCCTCGAGTGGTTGGCCAAATCGATCGAATTGCGCCAGCTTGCGCCGGAGGATGCGGCCGAGCATGCCTTCCGTCCATCGGGGAAGGGCATTGCCGAACGGGCGCCCGAGCCACCGTCGCCGTCGAGTAAGAAAAACCTTGAGCGCATGAACAGTAGCGTGTTCAAGCGGCCGGAGGTGCCCAAATTTAAGCTGGACGTAGAAAACGTTCCCGCCCCGGCGACGAGCGGTGCCACCGCGAACATTCCCGATGGCCGCCCAAGCCAGGAGGACTCGATCATGCTGCAGTACATGGAGAAAAACTTGGCCGAAAGGTTACCACAGACGGCGGTCCCGGAACCACCACCACCGGTCCCCGTCAATGCGAGCGGGACGACGACAAGCCAGACAGAGTCGGAACTTGAGTCACAATACACGGAGTTTATGCTGGGGAAGACGCTGTTCGTGTTCGGCTTTTCCGACGAGGACGCCGTGCAGATCATCACCGACGTTAAGTACTGCGGGGGCACGATCGTGGACGAGACGTACAGCGACGAGGTGGACTACATCGTCCTGCCGACGTCCTGCATCGGCACGCCCGACTTTCAGGTGAAGGGCCGGGAGACGGTCAACTGCATCTGGCTCGAAACCTGCGTCCAGGATGGCCAGTGCTACCCGATGGAGTACTACTTCGCGCCGATCCCGTACGGCGAGGACGACCCTCGCCCGCTCGAAGGTGAAACGATCGTGATCAGCTCCTATTCCGGCCCGGAGCGCAGTTTTCTCATCGCGATGGGAGGGCTGCTGGGTGCGTCGGTGCAGGAACGGCTCGTCCGCAAGGCGGCCCCGCTGCTGGTTTGCAAGGAGGCGAGCGGAGCCAAGTACAATGCGGCCATCCAGTGGGATTTGACGGTGGTGCAGGCGGAGTGGCTTCGGGAGTGCGCACGCACCAAACGCCGCGTTGCGGAAGGGCCATTTTTGGTGGGCGATTCGATATGTTCGGGGAAAAACGTTCCCGAGGGTGGCGGGAACCCGTGCCTACCCACCACCTCCACCGACGAGGTGGACATTGAATCGGTACGCGAAGAACCGGGCAAGGTGGTGGCGGCCGATGAAACGACCATGCTGCACCCGCAAGCTTCTTCGACGATGAAACCACGCCCGAAACCGAGCGGAGCCGGTGATTTCCGTTACATCCTGGAGCAAAAGACACGCGAGGAGACCGATTTGCAGTACGGATTCAAGCGGCTTTCCACACCGGAGCTAAGGAAGATGAATGGCGACGAGCGGATGGTCTACTCGCAGGAACTCGATCAGTACGAAGAGTTGATCGTGGCCCAACGCGCCCAGCGGAAACCGTTCAATCCGAACGAGGGCGCGCCCCCAGCCGTAACCGTGACCGGTGCGTTGGATTCACCGACCATTCCTCGCAACCGCCGTCTGTCCGCGCTGACGGGGGCTTCTTCATCCCGTTCACCGGCAACGCCAGGTCCCAGTTCGGCGCTCAATAGTACCAGTGTGACACCGCTCGGTCTAGCCGGTGGTGGTGAATACGAAGCGTTAAGTGTGACGCAACGCGTGGCAGATTTCGAAACACCCGTCCGGGAAACGCTCTACCGCGCGCTTAAAGAGGAGGAGGAAAAGGAACGCAATGCTTCTCCGCGGACGAGACGCATGAAGGAACTGCTCGCTACACCGCACGGAGCGCCCGGGGCTGCCGATGGTCACATCCGCACACCGACGCTGCCGGAGTGCATGACAAAACCGGTCACACCGTACGGCTTCCGGCCAGACGCGAGCCCCGAAAACCATGCCTTCCACAAGCGCAAGCTGCAGCATTGGGATCGGTTTCACAAGCCCGCGACCTCCGGCGGCACGGGGGAGGGTAGCGAAACGGCCTCCCAGAAGGAGCGTCGCATGAGCACCCCGTTGAGTGAGATCAAGCGAAGGTTCTGGCGGGAAAACCTGGGCGACGAGTACGTGGACTACATCGAATCGAAGTACACGACGCAGAGCAACGTACAGTCGCTGAACCGTTCCGGCGGGGACGAAGGAGGGGACGATGAAGTGGCCGGCACGCAGCAATCACCAAAGGATCCCTCTCCGGCGGGTTTCGCCCGGCAGCCACTGTTGGCAGCCAGTGGGAAGGATCGGGCCGTCTTCGACGCTGCCTCGACGAGCCGACGATCGCCGCTCGATCGAGGGAACGTAAGTGCGGAGAAGCGATCCCGCAGCGAACTGGACGACGACGAGGCGCACGATCGGAGTTCCTCGCGGGAACGGAGCGCCGACGAAAGCAGTGCCCTTGCTGGCGGGCAACCCGAGGAAGGGGACGGACGGCCGGTCGCAAAGAAACCCCTGCTCAGCGTGGCCGACGATGAGTACGTCAGGCGGCTGAGTGACGTCATTTCGGCGGCGCGCGAATCGGCCAAGAAAAAGGCGAAGAATGTTCCTCCACCGGAGCAGCATTTTACCGAGCACCAGGAACCTTTCGATTCGGGTATGGATGTCTTTTGTCGAAACGAACTTACGCCCACACACACGCTCAAATTGTCTCCTCTCTTCCGTAGAAATACATCCTGGTGTCGGGGGCGTCATCTGGCGCGATCGGGACATCGAAAACGTGCAGATAAATAAAACCCCCGCGCGGGACGGCGCCAGTGCTGGAAAGAAGACACCGGACGCCTCCCCTGCGGTGCACCGTGGCATGAAGCACCGCGGTACGCCCACCTTTGCCATCTCGGGCGTGCAGGAGGAGGTGCGGGTGTCGTTGGCGCAGAAAATCGAGCAGCTCCAGGGTCGGCTGGCGCCCGATCCGAACCGGTACGATCCGGCGTGCACGCACATCCTGTGCGGCAAGCCGAACCGTGGCGAAAAGATGCTGTCGGGGATAGCGGCTGGCAAGTGGATACTCTCCACCAAGTACCTGGACGACAGCCACGACGCGGGGTACTTTTTGGATGTAAGGCTAATGGGGGATGCCCCTAACGGTACCGTTGCTCGGAATGTTCCTACAAACTGGCTCCGTTTATTCTTCTTTTCCCGCGCTGCAGGAGGAAAGCTACGAATGGGGCAACCCGAAGGCGGCCGAAAATCTCGCGGTGCTGGCAACACCGAGCGAGCTGGAGACGGCCTCGGCGGTGTACACCTGGCGCAAGCGGATCTCTACGGACGTTGGCAAGCACGACGGGGCGTTCACCGGCTTCCGGGTGTTACTGGTGGTGCCCAAGAAGGATCAGTTCGTGCGGTTGCTCCAGTCGGGCGGTGGCTTCGTGGTCGATTGTGAACCACCGTTCATCAACTCCGAGCGTGCCATGTCCGCCACGCACTGTTTCGTCGACCGTAAGCTGAAGCTGCCGAGCGAAGACCATCGAGCGCTGGCCGAGGCCGGCATTGCGGTCCTGTCGATCATGTATCTGAACGCGTACCTCACCTCGACCAGTCTGCCCGATCCGAACAACTTCCAGCTGCCGTTGTAGGGCGGGTTGTTCGAAGCGGACATGGGGGAGAGTGCTTTTCTAACAAAACAAAACACATTGTTTAACATGTTTGAGCGGTTTATTGAGGTTGCTTTTGTAAATATACTCAGGAATATACTTGAGAAGAAAAAAACCTTAAGTGGGATCCTCTTACAGTTGAATATAATTGGGTTTGCTAGTGAGGGTTTATTTTTTTCTTCTACCCTGTCGTCACAATCTAAGCGTCAACATGGACGTCACACCGTATGGTGCTATGTAAAGTTGATGTATATTTTTCTTTTAGAAAATAATGCACATATGGAAGAATGGTGTCCTGTTTAGTGGGGCACTTGGTGCCTCGGTTTACGCTGCGTCCGAGCCGCAATGTGGAATGCATTAAATGCAACGTTGCTGGAAGTGTTCGTTGTCGAGAGGAGGGTTCTACCATCCTTTTCCACCTCCCCTGGAGTTCGAGGCTACGTTCGTTTTTTTTAACGCTTACACACTAGATAAATGCAAAACTGGTTGCCCCGACGAAACCCCGGGTGCCCGTTTACATGCGGAAAACGCCGAAACGGCTCTCGCCGACCGGCTGATTGAGGGCCGCCTGCAGGCTCAGGCCGAGGACACGGCGCGTATCGACCGGATCGATGATACCATCGTCCCACAGCCGGGCCGTGCTGTAGTACGGCGATCCTTCCGCCTCGAATTGCTGCACGATCGGTGCCTTGATGCGATCGCCGATCTCCTCGGTCCACTCGCGTCCCGTGCGACGGTACTGCTCCTCGGTGATTTGGGCCAGCACGCCGGCGGCCTGCGATCCGCCCATCACCGAGATGCGGCTGTTCGGCCACATGTAGAGGAACCGGGGTGAGTACGCACGCCCGCACATGCCGTAGTTTCCCGCCCCGTACGATCCACCGATGATGAGCGTTAGCTTGGGCACGTTGGCGCACGCGACCGCCGTCACCATCTTGGCGCCGTTCTTTGCAATACCGCCCGCCTCGGCATCGCGACCCACCATGAACCCGGTGATGTTCTGGAGGAAGATCAGCGGGATGCGCTTCTGGGCGCAGAGCTGTATGAAGTGGGCACCCTTGAGGGCACTCTCGGAAAACAGGACACCGTTGTTGCCGACGATGCCCACGAGCTGGCCGTACAGCCGGGCGTACCCGCACACGATCGTTTCGCCGTAGAACTTCTTGAACTCGGTAAAGCGACTGCCGTCGACGATGCGCGCGATCACCTCGCGCACGTCGAACGTTTTCGTGAGATTCGATCCCACGATGCCGTACAGATCGGACGCCGGGTAGCGCGGGGCTTCCGGCTCTCTGCCGAACGTGAGCCCATCATGAGCCATCATCAGGTCGGTGGTGACGCTTGCCAGCTCGTCGTAGTTCGCACTTCCCGGTCGGTTCAGGTTCTTCACGACTTGCCGCGCGAGGTAAAGCGCGTGCTCGTCGTCCACGGCGTAATGATCGGTCACACCGGACGTGCGACAGTGCAGATCCGCCCCACCCAGATCCTCCGCCGAAACGACCTCGCCGGTGGCGGCCTTCACCAGCGGAGGGCCTGCGAGGAAAATGGTACCCTGGCGCTTCACGATGATGCTTTCGTCGGCCATGGCCGGCACATACGCCCCGCCAGCCGTGCAACTGCCCATCACGACCGCGATCTGCGGGATGCCACGGGCCGACATGTTCGCCTGGTTGTAGAAAATGCGCCCAAAGTGCATCTTGTCGGGAAACACGTCGGCCTGCCGGGGCAGGTTTGCGCCACCCGAATCGACAAGGTAGATGCACGGCAGGTTGTTCTCCTGCGCGATCTCCTGAGCGCGCAGGTGCTTCTTCACGGTGATCGGATAGTACGTGCCGCCCTTCACGGTGGCATCGTTCGCTACGATCACGCACTCTACGCCCTGCACCCGCCCGATACCGGTGACGATGCCGGCCGAGTTCACCACGTCCTTGCCGTACATTTCGTGTGCGGCAAGCGTAGACAGTTCGAGAAAGGGGGACCCGGGATCGACGAGGCGATTGATTCGATCGCGTGCCAGCAACTTGCCCTTCGAAGTGTGTCGTTTGACCGCTTCCGGACCACCACCGGCAAGGACGTCCGAGGTGATACGCCTCAGGTTAGACACCAGGTCGCTCATTTGGCTGTGGTTGTCCTACCGATCGGAGAGTTGGAGAAAAAAAGACCCGATAGAATGCATGCCGTCGTTTCGTTCGGACAGGCGTACCTTAAACTCCGGTGACTCGCGGTTCACCTCCGTGGCCAGCACGTTCGCCTCGGAAACGTGCAGCGAGCGACATTGTTGCGTGGCGAGGATTTTTGCGATCGACCCCCGATGGTGAACGACCGAACGGGTCAGAAGAATTCGGGCCTTGGACAGCATCTCGTCCGTCTGTCTGTCTGCGTCTGCGCCGAAGCTACGGAAATTAGGATCACACCGGATCGTCGGGGCCAAATAAAAGTGAAATGAACGAAAGGAAGAGTATTATGTAAACATGCGCTTGAACTTGACTGCACTGCGCGTTGACAAAGTCCGTGGAGTGTGGGGAGATGTACTGTTTACGTTTCGATGGCTCCATTTGGATTGCTCTAGATCAGCTCTGATAAGAAAATACTGGATGCACCTTGGAAGAATTATGAAACGTCAATCCTTTTTAGGGAATGATTTCATTGCGGTTAATGATGCAACACAATTAGTAAATCTATTTTCAATCATAAAACAACTCAAGATCAACAAAACAGGAGGTATTTTTATTTATTTTTAATCACCCTTTGGCCACGTCAAGCACGACTGAACTCTTCAGCACGACTGTCTAAACGTCACCGTAGATGCTTGTTGTTTTGATTTTGGATACATGTCAAACAAATAGTTTGTCGGTGAATTTCAGCAAGTTTGGGTGATTCGAGGAGTTGACAGTGAACCACCAGCAACAGCACATCGTTTTTTTTCCAGCGCCTTTTTCAATTGGAGCATCAGTTTTTCTTTTTCCCGTCCCTTTGCGTTTCCCTTAAGCCGGCTTCTGAATTGAGGGAGCTCGCGATGGAGAAAACGCACGTTATAAAGTGCGATTTCAAGGGGATGCCACGTCCACCCCAGGAGGATGTACATAAATTCGTAAAAGACACCCTAAAGTTGGCGGTGGACGAGGTAGTCCAGCTGCATCTTCTAAGAGCGGAGCCATGGGCAATGGTCACAGTGACCAACCAAAGCACGGCTTTGAAGGCGCTAGAGAGGGGCGCCGAAGCAAAAATGTCGATAGGAGGGCAGACATACACAATACCGGTAACCCTGGCCGAAGGGGCGACCACGGTCAGGGTGGAAGATGTGTCGTCGGAGGTTACAACTGAGCAGGTGAGGGACGTACTGGCCAAGTACGGCAAAGTCCTCACAATAAAAAGACCGAAATGGCAGGACAACAGATTCGTGTACGCCAACGCAGCAACGGGACTGGTCATCGCCGTAATGGCAATCAAGGAGGAGATCCCACAAACCCTTCATGGGCTGGGCTACAACGGGGGAAGAGCGTACGTAGCACACCCAGGACAAAAGACCTGCCGTTTCTGCGGTACCACGACCCACCCGGGAAAGTCATGCTCCCAAGCCAGGGAGGGGGGCACCCAGGCAAGGCTGACCAATCCAGGCAGCTACGCCGGGATGCTGATGGGAGCACACTTACGCACAACACAGACCACGGCTACCACAACGGTAGCACGACAGAGCAACCCATCAACCTATATAGACACTAACCAAAGACCAACAACATCAAATCCTACTACACTGACACCAACACAAAAGACAACAACACAGCAGCCACCAGCACAACAACCACCAACACAACAGCCACTAACACAACAGCCACCAACACGACAAACATCCACACAACAAACAGTAACACAACAAACAGCAACACAACAAACATCAACACAACAAACATCAACACAACAAACACCAATAACGCAATCAACACAATCGGAGGAAATGGATACGGCCTCCCTGGACCTCACAGAACTGCGCGCAAAATTGGCGAGACGATGCCCTTTCCCAGTCGAAGGTACCACCGAAACTGCAGAGGCGGCCAAGCGCGGCAGAGGTAGACCGCGCACCAAAAACTCCAGTACCCCCAGCAGCAGAAATCAAAGCGTCGAGCTGATAGAAGACCCATAACCCAGACGTATTAAAAACAAAACAAAAAAAAAAAAACAAAAAAAAAACAAAAACAAACAAAAACAATAGTAATTAAAAAAAAAAAAAAAAGAACAAACAAACAAACAAACCAGAAAATAAGAGAAAAGCCAACAAAATGACGGACGCAGGGAAGATAACCATCCTGCAAACTAACATAAACAGCGTGCCAAAAAACAAAGAAGAGCTTGGAAGACAACTGAGTGCCGGGGACATCACCGTTGCGTGCGTGTTGGAGACTTGGCTCTCAGACGGAGACCCCCGGAGGACATACGCCATCCCCGGATATGACATAGTCAGGACAGACAGAGAAGACGGTTACGGCGGCACGTGCATCTATATAAAAAACAACATAAAATACAAGACAAACACAACCTACAGCTCTGAACACACACAGATCACAAACGTCCGCCTCATCCAACCCAAAATGAATATCATAGCCATTTACGCAGCCCCAAGAACCCCCACAGACACACTAGGACAGACAATAAACTCAATTTTCAATGAAAAAAGACATTCGACCAGAACTGTCATAGCCGCCGACCTCAACGCTCACCACACCATGTGGGGAAATGACTGGGACGACGCAAAAGGGAAGATGCTCGCTGAGGCAATCAACGAGTCACACTTCCTGCTGCTTCATAACAATGAACATACCTTTATACCAACGGACAGACAGAAACGTAGCTCGGCTATAGACCTTACCGCTATTTCGGAAGACATAGCAGGATCAAGCTCGAGGACAGTTCTGGACACTCACACAGGCGCGACTAACCACAAAACCATAATCACAACAATAGAAGGACCAAAAAGACAACACAAAGAAACACGGCTAGACCACAAAAAAATCGCAATAGAACTGCAAAAGATCAACACAAACACGTGCACGACATTAAATCAGGTCACAACACGAATCACTCAAATTATAAAATCAAATAGACAACCGATACGCCGACCATTGAAAATCTGGTGGGACCACACGGTGGAAAAAGCGTGGCACCAAAAGAACAAGGCAAGAAGCACGTTCAATAATAATCGAACAGAAGAAAACCAGATCGCGTACAAAAAGAGCCTGGCGAAGTTTAGACTAAAAAAGCGGGAAAACAGAATACATAGATACGAGGAAGCTCTAAAAAACATAGATGCCGACTCCAACACAAAGGAACTATGGAGACTAATAAACAACCTAGAGGGCAAGACAACCACAAACAAAAAGGAGACTAACCTCGTACACGCAGACAAAGACATCGCCCGGAAATTCCTACAAAACAACTTCCCAAGAAACCGCAAAAGCAGAAAACACATATACCAGGGACTGAGACCCCAGGAAGACATACTAAACATAAGGACGTGGAGGAGGATCTTGCTAAAAAAGAAAAACAGCGCCCCGGGACACGACCATATTTCGTACCACATTCTCAAAGGACTCAACACAGACACCACAGTAAGGCTCATACAGCTTGCAAACGAAATGTGGCAGAAAGGCAAGGTTCATAAAAATCTTAAAAAAGCAAAAATCATTGCGATACTTAAGCCAAACAAGGACCCGACCACCCCCGACAACTACAGACCGATCGCTCTAATCCCCACCCTAACTAAAGTCATCAACACAGCGGTACTGAGGAAACTTGAAAAACACTGTACAGTCAATAACATCATACCGGACTTTTCATTCGGTTTCAGAGCCAATAGATCTATTCACCAGAGCCTCAACTACATCACCACGGAGATCATCAACAACACCAACCACAACATCATAACAGGCGCAGCTTTCATAGACCTCACCAACGCATACAACAACGTCCGAACCGACGACCTTATCAATATATTAGAAACCGGAAACACGCCACTGGCAATCACCCGCTGGATAGCGGCGGTCCTATATAACCGGACAGTAGAGATCGAAACGGAGGGGACCACGATCAGGAAACTAGTGTCGGATGGGCTGCCCCAAGGCGACGTACTATCCCCGACACTGTTTAACATATATACAGCAGGAATTCACGCTAAAATGAGACATACACATGCCAAAACCATACAGTACGCGGACGACTTTGTCATCACAGTAACCGGCACCACCAAGCACGAGATTCAACACAAACTACAAGAAGCAATAGACACGTTTAAAGACGAGGCCAAAAGACTACACCTACCCTTAAACACAGAAAAAACGAAAATCATGTGCTTTGGCCCCGACATCATCACAGTTACCATAAAAATCGACAACAAACAGATAGAACAAGTTCAAGCATACAAATACCTCGGAACGTGGCTAGACCACAAGCTCACCTTCCGCAAACAGATAGAAAACCTGAAAAGCAAGGCCATGAACAAGCTAAACATCATCAAACGAATTTGCAACAGAAAAAACCAGTTACACCCAAACAAGACGATCGCGGTACACAGAGCCACAATAAGGAGCACGCTGGAGCACGGCGCCTCCTACTACCGTAACAATAAACAAAAAGCCTTCAGCTCGATGAATTCAATTATAAACCAATCCCTACGGAAGGTTTCCGGATGCACCAAAACCACCCCAATCAACACACTCATGGCCATCAACGCAGAAATCCCCCTGCACATCAGAGCAGAATTTGTGGCAACAAAGGAACTTGCTAAGAACTTAACCTTCTCCACCGCCAACAGGACCCAGTTAGAACAACTCGCTTTACAAAACAAAAACAAACGAAGAATGTCGTACATAGAACAGATATATGATAAACAAAGAGACATGTTTGATAATATGACGGGAGCCACAGCTAACGACATAGACGAACGGTTACCAGTAATTTACAAAAGCTGCAGAGAAAGTCCAATGAACCCCCTAGAGCGGAAAGCAATGGTCATCAAATACATGCAAGAAATAGCAAAAACAAGGACAAAAAGACCAACAATCTACACGGACGGCAGTAGGACAGAAGAAGGCAGTGGAATCGGCATATACATCCGGCTACACAACGACAAAACCAAATACTGGGCAATAAAACTTAAACTAGCCAACAACACGGGAATAACCTCAATAGAACTTAAAGCAATAGAAACGGCACTAGAAACAGCACAGCAAAACAACATACAACAACCAGTCATCTACACAGACAGCCTGGCAGCATGCCATACCATAGAAGAGAACCAATATAAACCCCACATAGAAACCAACATCTACAACATCCTAAAACTAGGGACCAACTTGAAGGCCGAGATAAGATGGATACCGGCCCACTGCGGTATCGCTGGGAACGAAAGAGCCGACGAGCTGGCCAAAAGAGGTACTACGTGCAACAAAACTATCAACAACAAACTCAGAATCACGGACATAGCAAACAGAGCAAGAGAAACCATGGTACTAAACACGAAACAATGGTACCAGCAAATAGGACAAGAAAAGGGCAAGAAGTTCATGGAGTTCCAACCAAACTTCGAAACAACCACATGGCACCAGGACATACCACTCACAGCGGACGAAATAAAAACCACAAACAAACTTTTGGCTGGACACGACCTATCCAAGTACTGGCTAACAGTCATGAAGATCGAACAAGACGGCAACTGCTCAACCTGCCAGGAACCGGACACAGGCAGACACCGAACATTCGAATGTAGGAACTACAACAGACCACCAACAGTAAAATTCTCTGCACTGAAAGCTAAATGGAAAGAAAAATCGGGCAGCACAATCAAAGCAATAACCAGGTTTATTAGACAACAAAAAATAGAGCTATAGTTTACCCCTCCAGTCGACCTACACACGCATCACCAACCGACCACAGCTACCTACCTTAACCAAGTGTATAAAAACCGTGACACCGGCCACCCAAACGAACCAACCAAAGTGTATAAAAACCTTAACACCGACCAACCAAACCAAAACAATAATCTGTCAGCCAGATGACGTAAAGTCGAAAGGCTTCAATCAGAGCTGGTACGCCTCTGAGTAGGTAAAAGAGGACATAAAGCCCGACAATACCTAGGAGGATATATTCCAACTCGCTGAATAGAAGAAGAAGAAGAAGGGTGATTCGCGCCGTTTTTAATCGTACCGTACCTATTCCAACACATTTTGCTGCCGTAAAGTTCAACCTTTTTAGCAGCCACAATGGACGGGAAGAAGATAAGTTTCGGATTTGCGAAAGTCACCAAGAAGCAGCCGCTACAAGCGGGACCCGCGGCTAGCGTGCCCCTCAAAAACAAGGACGACTCGATACAGATGATAGAATGTTTGGAGGGGCAGTCGATAAAAGTTATTGGGTACGTTTTACCGGCAGAGAGTGCTTTATTTTCCATATGCCGAGTACTGTTATACTAATATTCTTTCAATTTATTCACTTTAAGGGGAACAGAAGAACCACCCGCTCCGTTGGTGATACCGTTGCGCGAGCAAGATAAAACCACCGTCCCGGACCGCTTGGCGAAGTTGCTGGGCATTCGGCAGGAAAAGCAGGATCGCTTGCAGGCGGCTGAATCGAAGCAACCTTGCACCGACAACAACGTAAATGTTAGTGCAAACATTGACACTGGCGGAGTTGAAATTAAAACCGAACCTAGCGAGGACGGTGTGGTTGTACCGACCGACGAAACCCTCGAGCAAAGGGCTGCTCGTGAAATCCTGAACGACATAAACCAGGCAAATGTGAAACACGAAGAACTGAACAATTTCGTGGTCCCGCTGCTCCCGGAAGAGCTACCCCTGAACGGTGCCCGGGAAAGCACGATGGATGACTACGAGTCGGTGCCGATCGAAAAGTTTGGCCTCGCGATGCTTCGCGGAATGGGGTTCAAAGACGATCCGAAGAAGGACGCCGCCAAAGCTGACGGGCCGGATTTCGGACCAGTGATGCGCCCGAAGGGTCTCGGTTTGGGAGCCGATCGAGCGATGAAGGCGAAGGCGGCCAACGCCCCGCTGATTCCACCGGCGCAGGGCGAAGTGCTCACGATGAAGCGGGGAGCGCAGATAAAAGTGCTAGCGGGGAAACATAAGGATGCCTACGGAACGGTGAGTTTCAGTGTTTGTTACATTTATTTTCTTCCAATTTGATCTCCTTTCACAATACGATTTACCATACTGTCAAAACTTGTCAAATTCGTCTGTATCTTTTACGAGTTCGCGCATACATTCGCGGTATCTTTGCAACCGTGCGTCCATCGGGTACTTTTCCGGATTTTCACAAATCTCCACCGGCAGTTGGGCAAAGTTCGGTAGCGCGTAAGTGCCCATCGAGAGCGCCAAGCGTCCGAATTGTTTCATTTGCTTTTCCAACTCCTTCCGGGGTAAGGTTTGATCGGGATCGCCTCCCAGGCGGCGCAGGCACTGTGAAAATGCCTCGTAGAAAATGTCCAGCAGTGAGTCAAACTTTTCCCTTCGCAATTCGAGCTGCCCGCATAGGAAGATGAACAGAATGTAATCCAGCACCGGTGAACTGTAGCGTGCCATTTGCCAGTCGAACAGGCACACCTCGTTGACCCGCCCTTCGGAATCGTAACCGAACATGACGTTGTTTGTCCAGCAATCGCCATGGTTGAGGGCGGCGTACGGTTCAGCAAGTTCACCCCGTATGTGTGCTCCTGTGCGCGGCCACATAGCGTCACACAGATCCAGCAGCTGACGATGGCGAATGGGTTCCTTCTGTGGGTCGAATACGGAAGCCGCCAGCCGACAGTTGCGTGGCGTTAGAGGGCGCGTTTGTTCCGTGTCCAGTACGATCGAGAGCACATCGTTCAGTTGCCGTAGCTCCTCGAACACTTCCGGGCGGTCCTGTTTCAGTGCAAACGAGCAAGCATTGAGTTTGCCAAGAGCCTGCATCAGCACTCGAACGTGATCGTAATCGACCGGTTCGTATTGATTCAGCAGTTTCAACCCGGGATGCTTTGGATCGGTCAAATCCTCCAGTATCAAGACCGCTTCACCGCGTTCCGCGTTCCCGTGCGCCTTGTAGCACTTGGGATAGTTGCCGAAGTATGTCTCATCGCGCCATGCAACTCCGTGTTTTGCTTGGAGCTCCTCAAACGCCGGCAGTATGCGCCGATATATAAACAGCTCGCGTTCGAAGAGCAACATGGCGTGGAACTGCTCCCGCTGTTTCCGATCCTCCGGTGGAAATTTGCATATGACCGTCAACGGGGGTTTCTCTGGATCATTGCCACTCACGAAACGAACCCGCACGATCTGCCCGATGTAGCCGTCGCCCACCTTGGAACCAGGCTCATAGGTGATCGTTATCTGTTCACGACTGAAACCTTCACTTTCGGCCACCGACAGCAGTTGCTGCTGTACGTACGCTGGAACGCTTGCAGTCGGGGACATTTTCGGTCAAATTGCGTAAGATTACTGATCTTTCAAGCATCAGGGGCGGTGTGTTTGGTTCATTACACCTGTTGTAAACTGGTTTCTTTTGACAGGAGATAAACAGCACAAACAGCGGAATAAAGACATAAACACATTTCTCATGATAAGCTCTGAATGAATGTGGCGTGGCTTTTCAGTGAATGATGCTTTTTGCCGGCAACAACATAAATATGGGTTACAAAAAAAAATAAAAAGATTGCAAAAACTTACTCTATTCCAACAATCTCATGCATTTTGGTTGGTTCAGCAATTTTTTTTCTTCATTTGTGTTTGTATTGTGAATGTAAAACAAACACATCAATGCTCCCTTCAGCTAAATGGAACGCCCAAAGCACTTAATCGTTTCAATAAGGTACGCTTCACGAGGGTCACCTCTATTATGTTTCCTTATCTGAATTTGTAAACTTAATTTCCTTCACTAGGATTGACTTGGTGGGTCAAACGTAAAGAAACAAACAATTGTATGGAGTGAAAAATTGTTTGGAAAACTTCATGTTACTGCTATCGCAAGCAATAGTTGATGAAGTTGGACATAATATAGAAGTATTTACTGCATTCGATTTTTACTGTAAGAAAAAAATCAATTTAATTTACGGATTAAAATCGATGGCAAATAGTAAACTGTATGCTTTTAACAACAGACATAATTAAAAAAAAGGTTGTTTGTTAATTTTCTCCGGGTTTACCTGTTTAAAGCAGCAGTATTTTACTTCCAACAGATGGAAGCTCGAGTCGTGCAGCATAGCAATGTTTTATTATCATTGTAAAGCAAAATGTAGTACATGAATTGTTGTTTTTCTTTTGTTTTTGGTAATTTACTGCACGGACCAGACGGCAACCCGACAAATCAAGTATAAACGGAAGCGTCCGCACGAAAATGAAGAGGGAATGGCCGCATCGGGATGTCGAGGAACCAACGTTGGTGCTAATAGCGCAAGAAGTTTTGGGATACCAGAAGATAGCGGGGAGAAAGCAAGCGTGATTCCTGGGAAAGAAGTGGATAATTCTGTTCAATTAACAACGTGTGATGTTTCTATGAAATTTGAAATGCACAGTGTAGCCGAGGAAGATCCCTTAAGCATAACCAATGTCATCTCCCAAAATATCCAATCAATCGGTGTAAATAATGCACGGAGCTTTGGGATGCCGGAGGATTACAGGGAGCAAGTTAAGACCACACACGCAACAGAGGAAAGCAGCGGTGGAATAAAGATTATGAACATAGTCCACGTCGACAACGTTGCATTTGTTAAAGAAACCAGTCAAACAACAACGAGTATTGCCTTGCGAAAAAGTAAAAGGATCAATACTAAGTCGAAAATTGCCACCACCAAAGCCACCATCGGTGTCAATAATGCAAGAAGTTTTGGGATACCTGAGAGCAGCGAAGATGAAGAGTCAAACAACAAATTTCCTATCCAAAAAACAGCGGTTGCTGCAAAAAAAGAAGCTTGGGGCGTTCGGAAACCTGAGAATTGCAGGGAGCAAGTGAAGACCACAAACATAAATGGGAAAAGCAGCGGTAAAGTACACACACACACCCCCAATGTAAAGCAAACGAACTCAGTCCACGTCGACAACGTTGCATTCGTTGATGATTTTAGTCAAGCTAAAACGAGTATTGTCTTACGAAAAAGCAGTAAAAGGAAAAGCATTAATACTGAATCGAAAATTACTACCACCACCCAAGTCACCATCGGTGTCAATAATGCAAAAACTTTTGGGATACCTGAGAGTAGCGGAGATGAAGAGTCAAGCTATGAGTCCGACATAGAATCATGCGAAGTGCCTGTTCAAAAATCAACGGTTGATGCTCAAAAGGAAATCTACTACCCTATCCATGGTGCACGTTCTCTTGGATTCTCTGAAAAAACTGCCATGGACAGTATTGCTGTAAGCCCAGTGAAGAGGAAACGGATCGCTAACATAGACGAATTGTCAAACCTCAAAAGGCAACTAACAGCAGTGCACACATTAAACCTCCGAGAGCAAAATGAATCGATGAAAGCAACCAAGTGTGATACCAATACGTTAGCAATTGTTACGGCTAAGCTTTCGAAGTGTAACACTACAATGAGAGTGAGGTCAATAGTTAAGAAATAAAAAAAAAACTTTGAAATTTGGTGAAATCATCAAAAAAGGACTTCATTTTGTATCATCTTTAAGCAATAATAATGTGCAATTTGTTTATTTCTTCTAGTGTTATCCTGCTCTTCAGATAACGATTATTTTAAATTCTAACTACGGCTGAGTAATATCTTAGCGTTTGTGTGTGTGTGTGTCCTGCTAACTGAAACCTCAGTCTGCACCTTAGTCTATATGTAGCCGAACCTTATCACATCTCGAATAGCCCCCGACATTCGCTTCCGATAGCGAACAGCGGCCTTTTCCGTGGTACCGTACACCATGCCCTTTTCGTTCTCAGTACCGTTCGTTAGATCCTTCATCATCGCTTCCATGGTTTCGTCAGTATCGGGCAACTCGTCGTTCGGTGTGCAAATGATCGGCAGCACCATAAGGGACATAAGGAACCCGTAGCGTCCGAACCGCTTAAGCTGATCGCGGAAGGCACTCCGGGGATACAGCTCGTCGACGTTTCCACCGAGGTTGTGGAGATGTTCGCTGAGGCTGTTGTAGTAAATGCTCAGCAGCCGTTGGTAGCTGTGGGCCCGAAATTCCTCATCGGTGCAGTTGAAGATGAAGTAGACAAGATCGAGCACGGGCGAACCGTACCGGGACAGCTGCCAGTCGATCAGTTTAATGTTGCACGGAGTTACGTTCTGTAGAAAGGGTTAAAGCGCTGGTTAGCTTTTAGGTATTTAGGTAGATTGCATTTGTACAATAACGTTCACTTACATCTTCCTCGTACTGAAACATCATATTGTTGGACCAGCAATCACCGTGGCCAATGATGGCATACGGTTCTGCCGCTGTCGCATCGGTACACGCCAAGAGTTCTTGCACGCAACGATCGCGCAACTGTTCGAGCTTCTCCCGACGGAAGGTATCGTGTTGCTCCAGTGTATCGATGGCCCTCCGGCACATGGAGGACATCATCCGTTCAAACGCCTTTGTAGGATCCATCTCGAATACCTTGCTCATCGGATCGATAAACTCACGGAAGTTGGCACACTGCTCCGGTCGCTGATCTTTCATCGCGAACGATAGGGCATGCAACCGCCCCAGGGTGACCATCAGCAGGCGGGCGTGCTCCAAGTTGACCGGATTCGCCTTGTCCCACATTCGGAACGCTTGGAGTCTCAGGTCTTCCATAACAATCACGGTTTCCAGCTTGTCGACGACCGTTTTGGCGTAGTAGCAGCGGGGCACATTGTCAAATCGGGGCACCTTCTTCTCGAGCACTTTCTCACGCTGAAACTCCAACAGCAGTGGAATAATCCGCAGGTACGCATCCGACTCCCGCTCGAACATGTGAATGCCCTGCTGTTTGCGCATTTCGTTCTGCGGCAACTGCTTACAGAGCACAACTAGTTCGCGGTCCGCCTCCCGGATGAAAACTTTCACCAGCTCACCCGTGAATCCGTCGCCCATGTTGGAACCGGATTCGCACTCGATGTGGTACAGGCCATCGGTAAACCCTTGTTTGCGGGCCACCTCCTCCAGCCCGACTGCAATGTAGTCTGGGAAGGATGTTTTCACTGCTTCAGGCATTTTTCTGCACCTTTAAACCTCTTTCCTGGTCGCTAGTTAGATGGAGTACTACTTGCACGAAAGTACCGTGCTCAATGAACCTTGCGGCGTCAATGAGGGTCAGTTTTAAACGAATACCTCCCGCGAACTCTACCAAACCGGACGTGTACCGACGATTAGCCATCCTCCGTCCTCCTCCTGGCTCCCTAGGAACGACAACCGATTAGAGTTGATAAGAAACGCGACTACAATACGCCGGGGCGCGTGACTGGCACCATTCCAACTTGAGTTACTTACACGGTGGGCTATCATTTAGCTTCGGGCGACGTGTGTCGCTAGATTCGCGCGATTGGCATGGGCCATATAGGGAGTAATCTGATACCATAGCTCGCACATGTGCGGTATACTTGTGATCTGTTTCCAGCCCCCTGTGTCGTGCCTGTAATATTATCGATAAGAAAGACGCCACACTTCACCCCGCTGGTGCTACTTCATCAGTGGATGTCAAGATAAAACAAAGTCTACCCCAGTGAGGGCGGAGTTTTGCAATGTGTGTATCTGGGTGTTTTGTTTTTAAAGTATTTTTGATACCACATTCGGCATGCGCCAAAAGTGGCACACGGCACAAGTCATTGTGGCGCGAGCCAGTGATTCCCACATTTTGGTCACATCAGCATGACTGTGGGCATAGACGTGCCATTAGCGATGAAAAGTAAAACAATTGTTCGTTACTGGTATGAATGGCCACGAGCCAAGAACACCCAGCGTGACGGGTAAGATACGAAACGTTGTTTCATGTTAGGAGATAATGGAAGCAATTTCGCATTGGTTATAGTCTCAGATGATGGGATAAAAAAAAGAAGATGGGTCAATTAGTATGCAACGAGGGGTTTATTTGACTATCCGATCGTTAGTATCGCCGTTTAATACATTGTAAGGTCGTATTTTCCTCGCTTAAAAGTAACCGTACCGTATACTATCTTTCACGACATCACTGATCCGCTTGGAGTATGCCTCCTTGTTGGATTCGGTGGTTTTAAAGAAGCTCTCGTTTAGTTGGTTCGTTTCCTTCATTTGCTTGGCCATCGCTTCGATGTCGGGCAGCTCGTCGGCGCGTGTGCACATCATCGGCACCAGGAACATGCCCATCAGGATGCCGTACCGGCCGAACTGGTGCAGCTGCTCGTCGAGTGCCGAGCGGGGGAATAGCTCGTTCGGATCGTGCTGGAGCCTTTCAAGCATCGCCGACAGCGAGCTGTGATAGATGTCGATCATTTCTTCGTAATGCTTCCGGCGGAACGCCCCATCGGTGCAGGAGAAGATGAAGTACACCAAGTCTTGGGCGGGCGTGACGTACCGCAACACTTGCCAGTCTAAGAGAATAATCTCTTGCGGGGAACCGTCCTGCGCGATAATGTTTCGTAACCGTACGTTACCAGTGAGAAGGGTGTTTTAATGATCTACACACGATCACCTACCTGATACCGGAACATCATGTTGTTCGTCCAGCAATCGCCGTGTCCAACGACCGCGTACGGTTCTGCTAGCGACGGATCGCCACACCGCAGCAGCTCGCGGAACACATCCTCCTTTAGCTGTTCCATCTTCGCCCGCGTCACGGTGTCCTCCTCGTCCAACGCATCGATGACCATTTGCACCTGCGAGAGGATCATATTTCGGAAGGGGCTATCCTCTTTCAGCATCTCGTCGAACGGGTTCGGTAGCTTGAACTGCTCGAACTGTTCCGGCCGGTCGCGCTTCATCGCCAGCGAGATCGCGTGCAGCCGCCCGATGTGCGTCATGAAGAGGCGCGCGTGTTCGTAATCGACCGGGTCGTGTTTGTTCCACAGGCGGAACTCGCGGAGACGGAGATCCTCCATGATGATGACCGACTCCTGGGCCGCCTCGTTGCAGTACGCGTAGTAGCACCGGGGTGCGTGAAAGAAGCCATCGTCCCGGCTTCGGACGCCCTTCTGCCGTTGGTAGTCGAAGAACAGGGGCAGAAATCGCTCGTACACAAACGCCTCCCGGGCGAAGGCAATCATGGACTTAAACTCTTCACGGCGTGCATCGTCCAGTGGGGGAATTTTGCACAGATACACCTCCTGCCGTCCGCCCTCGCTGATGATCGCCTTGAACATCTGCCCGACGAACCCATCGCCCTTGCTGGAGCCGAAATCGAAGGCGATCGAAAATTTGCCCTCGGTGAAACCTTCGCGTGGCGCCAGACGCTCCAGCGCCCTGTACAGATAGTTTGGCAATTCGGGAACCTCCTCTGGTACGCCACTGTCACCATTGGAATGACCGTTCGCCGCTGGAAGCTGCTGATCTGCCATCGTTCGTTGGACGCTCTTTAGCTCAGAAAGACACAGATCGCAAGTCCACTCTAGCGCACCCACTGGACACGACTGATCGCCATGGTGGGGAAGAACTTCAATCGGCGCGCCAAACACTCAACGAGGTGGCGTGTGAATACAGTTAAATTGTGCAGGGCAGAGGCGAAGCTGTCCGAGAGGATGGCTATACTAACAACGGTACATGTGCAAGCTACTTGCGGACCTTGAAAACGAGCGAGGAGGAAGGAACATATTTATCTTTCATGACACCACACCGGGCGCGCACCCGGTCACTTTGGAAGGCGTACTAGCTGAACTTGACACTCAATGTTCTAGGCATCTCGTAGGGGTCGCCTCAGAACGGGGAGTGGGAGCTTAGAATCGCCAATATTAGATTGCAATGACGGCGCACTTTGGTCGGTGGTATGTAATGGTTCTGCCGTTATGGTTTTTGTGGTCAATTTTTTTTTGACGAAGTGGTGGTATGTGTTATATTGTACATTCTCACTGGTTTGTTGAGCGGTCGATTAACAGGTTTTTGTTGTTGTAAATTCTTACGATGTCGGTTAGAGTTTGATTGAGTCGCCAATTGGTCGTGAAGTTCGCTGAGCATTAGACACAGAAAAAAGAAACTCCAAGCCTAATGGACAAATGGAGGAGAGTTCGAAAGCGAATGAAGTTTGGATGCTGTATTCGGTTCTCTATGACGCCATCATAGCATCGTTGTGGTGGTTAGAGAATCGCGGGGTTGGAAATAGAAAAAAAAATCCCACTGATTGACCATGCAGAGAACTACACCAAATTACTTCATTGGGGCGCATTAGGCGAGTTGCGTGTTTGTCGTGTGCGCTGAAACAAAGACACAGGAATCTGGCTGGTGATAAGATAACACGCTCTGGTCAGAAGCGGTTTCACTCGATGTCGCTGTTCATTAAATTTTGTTTGTCGTGTGCTCGATGGAGCTTCGGTGCTTCGCGTGATTAGATTTCACGACTTCCGTGAGAAATTGAATGTTTCAGATTGGTGGGTTAGCTGGTTCATGGTTGACGTTTTTGCAAATCATGCCGTCATTGCAGTTCTTAACGTTGCCGAAAAATTTGCAACACATGCGGAATATGGCCTAGTTAAAGAATGTTACGATTTAAACAGAAGATCATCTGCCACCTTATTGTTCAAGAAGAAAAAACGCACATTAACACGACATCGCAGTTCGTTCAACAATAATAATACATTTGCTATGATTTAGCCAATTGTGTTCAAATGCATTCAAATAAGAATGATAACCGACGCAGTCATAGGTGGCAAGAATTTGGTCGGCTAAGATAAGATAAATTCAAGATTCATAGGCGCGAGAACCGAAACCGGGCAGATGTGGCAATTGTTTCCTCATTTGTTTGTTGCGTGCTTATTTAGACTAAATAGAACGGAAATTGGCAGTGGCAATTCAGTGTGTTAGCGATCGCTCAAACAAGCGCGATGTGTTTGCGGCAGATATGTTAAGAGCCACCCTCATCGACGTTACTCGCCGCGAAGAGGCTAAACGAAGCTCGTCGGGAAAAGTATCCAGTCATGCGAAATTCTTCCGGTGCGAAACTCTGACGTTAGTTTCTTCCACAAGTGGTCACTTTTGGGGGAAACACTTGATATTTCGCTATACGGTAATGTCTTCGCTACGTATCGCCCGTAATCGATCTGATCTATTTCCGAGTTTGCTGCACGGACGAGGACTTCCGTCAGCTGGAGAAGGACCAGGAAGCAGGATAAATATCCCTTTTAGAAGAAGGAGAAAAACAAACTGCAACAAATCTGACAATTCTTAAAGAGATTGGTACGGTCACTTCCTTTTAAAGGCAACGATTCTCCATTATATGGAGGATTTCTTCATAGTACTCATGGGTTAATCTTTTCATGTACACTTTGAGAAACCCTGTACTACAAATTTGACCATTTTGACGTTTTATGACCATTCTGACAAATAATTCATACCTTCCTGTGACTCACGATGATTTTGTTTCTTATTTAGGCAATTGTTGATTCGTTTCATAAGAATCATTCATTAACAACAAGTTCACACGACCGTCATCCACAATCGAAGATAAGAGATAAGAGGTCTCGGGAGTGCGACAGTCTCGTGGCCGAAAGCGAATTATCTCTACCATAAATGGTCCGTATTTTGTGGACGTGTGCCATGTTTCCCTAGGTCGTGATTAGATTCCGCCAATCACTGGCGCAAACGCAACTACGCACCTTCAGAAACGTCGATAATGATTCCATTTTCTTTGTGAATGGAATGTGGAAGAATCATTTGACAGAAGTAAATTATTAATCATTGCTAGGAATATTATCAACTTCAAAGTTGGCTGAAATATTGGAAGATCTATTCAAGAAATGAAGGAATTTTGAACTACGACTTTTATGAGTAACTTAGGTCGCAGAGTGTATCATACCTTTTACGTTATGGTTAGTTTAACAACATCATACGTATTTGAACCCTCCATCATCTGCTGGTTTCTGCTCAAGAGCGATCATAATACTATTTTGTTTTATTAAACAAAATGACGGTTGCACATTGAGAACAAAGATAATGTTACGCAAGGATGAGTGGTTGAAATTGATTTCCAAAATTGGAGGCTAGGTGGTATTTGACGACTTCTATGTATGTGTCTCGAACTGTTGCCTTGTGGAACTTCATTGCCTTTTAAAGTAATGTTGTTACCACACTCTACTACGTGTTGCGTACTTTGCTATCACATACAATTAATCCTTCGCTTGTAGACAGCTTCTTTACGGACGAAACTTCCGGTGGGGTTATCAATGTTCGCATCAAGCGATAGCCTGGGTGTTTTGATGGTCTTGAGCAAAACCTCCCGGCGACCGTAAAAAACACTTCCCGCGAATGATGATGCAAAAGTGTATCCATTTCGAAACGATGTTGCCGGTGGATGTGTGTAGGTATGTTCTCCCCCACCTCTGCTGGTGTAAAGATTTCTAGACGATCCTGCTGATTCGAGGCGGTCACGGGAGTCCTATAATGAGGTTGATAACCGATCGGCGCATATGATACGACGGTGGCGTCGCGAAGCAATCGCTACGCCGCAATGATTAGATAAATCGTCTGCAGGGGAAGGGGTTTATCTGTGGGTAGCTTATTTCAAAGTTTTATCGGTTGCCACTGCCATCTGCTATCGACATTCTCTACGTGACACTATCTCACCTGGTACTGAGAGATGAAACTGCATATAACACGGCGTCAATTGACCGTGGCCATTCAGTCGATCGGTTACGGTGAACTAACTAGCACTACTTGAAGGGGTGAAGTGAAGCAAGAGCGTTTTTTTCATTTTGTTTGTTTGAAATCTGAACTTCTTAAAAATGGTGGCGGAGACCCAAACGGACTCAAGTGTAGAGCAATTGAACGCGGCGGCTTCGGTGGAGGTACACCAAGAGCAAGCACCTTCTGTCGTCTCTGATGAACCGATGGAGAAAGTCAGTGTCGCCGATCATCGGGAGGAGCAGGCAGAGGAACAACAAGAATCAGTACACCAAGAATCAGCACCAGTTGCCGATGAGCCTGTGCAAAAAGTGGCTGAAGTTGATCGTCAGGAACGGCAGGCAGTGTTATCCCAACCCGGTGCGGAGGTTAACACTTCTCTGGAGGAAGTGAAAAACATAACCGAAACCCCAACCGAGGTTTCAAATGACCTGGAGGTTTCTCAGGATATCGTTAAACCCATCGAGATCAAGGAAGAAGAGCATTTGTTAAGTGAACCAGAAAAGGCTAAGGAACAAGAGATTACTGCCGAGGAACGTGCCGTAGAACCAGAACAAGAGGTAGCTCCAGAGAAACGAGCCGTGGAACCGGAAGAAGACGTAACTACTGTCGTCAATCACGTTCAAGAGGAAGTATCACCCCACCAAATGACCAACAACAGTGTCGACCCGATCCAGTTGCCCAAGTTCATCTACACGGCCTTGGAGAAGGTTGGCAGCGAGCAAGGCTTCACTCCCGGCCAGTTCAAGATCGAGTTCGAGGTAGGATCCAACAACGGCGACGGTTTTGTGGGCCAAATGTTCAAGGCTTTCCTCAGCGAGGGTGACCGGCGGGAGGTGTATCTATGCAAGATTCCCCCGCTGAACGAGGCCCGCAGGCGGCAGTTCCCAGCGATGACCATTTTCGGTCGCGAAACGCTTGCGTACACAACGTTCCTTCCGATCATGACCGCCTACCAGGAGGAGAAGGGCGTCAGCCGGGTCGATGGATTCTTCAACGTGCCGATGTGTTACCACGCCGAGTGTGACGAAGCGGCCGAGGAGGCGGTTATCATCATGGAAGATTTGCGGCTGGACGGATACCGCATGTGGAACAAGTTGGTCCCGGTGAACTATGAACACGCTCGACTGACGATGGAGCAGCTCGGTCGGCTGCATGCGGTTTCGCTGGCACTGAAGCGGGACCGGCCGGAGGAATTCGAACAGTTTAAGGTGCCCGATCCGATGAAGGTGATGATGCCCGAAGGTGGCCCTTTCGAAGGGATGATGCGGCAGATGATAAGCGATGCGATGGATACTCTGGAGCCGCACGAAACGAAGGAGCGCGCCAAGATGCAGAAGCTGCTCGACAACATGCGATCGGAGTTGGAAAATTGCTCGAACCCAGACCTGGCCGAACCGTACACAGTGCTCGGACATGGCGATTGTTGGGTTAACAACTTCATGTTCCACTATAAGGTAAATACCAGCCGTTGAAGGGAGCTAGGATGGTGATAATATGTTAATGGCTTTTTTTTTTGTGTTGCACCATTTTGTATCGTAGAACCGAGCGCCGGAAAAAATCGTGCTGCTCGACTGGCAAATCACGCGCTACGTAACGCCGGTCCTCGACCTCGTCTACTTCCTGTTCTGCTGCACGGACGAAGAGTTCCGCCGGCGTCACTACGACGAGATGTTGAGCATCTATCACGGCTCGCTGTCGGCGCTGCTGGAAAAGCTCGGCCACAACCCGCAGGAAGTGTTCCCCCGCACCGCTCTCATGCGCCAGCTGCGCCGTTTCGGCCGGTTCGGTATTCTGATGGCGGTATTTCTCGTACCGATGCTCTGCACGCGCAACGAAGATCTGCCCGATATGGACGAGGCGGCGGAGAAGTTCCAAGAGACGAACAGCGTCGACATGAACCATTTTACGGCGCACGCCAATCAGAGCGCGTATCATAAGCGCATGAGTGGGGTGATAAGGGACTCGGTTCGTTACGGCTATCTGTAGATACCGGGGGATTGCTTGAGGCGCGTGTGCCATACCATATTGAAGTTGAGTGACCGGAACCTTGAGCGTCCGGTCGCTTATATCCGTGGCGCGTAGTTAATCTCGATTATAAGACAAGGCTCGTTTTAAACCCTGTAAGTGAAGTTGACGAACTGAAAGTTCAAACGTTACCGAAGGAATATTATAAGGCCCATAAGCATTCGGCAGTGATGTAAATAGTTTCATGTACATTGTAATAAATACCGAACAAATTTAGTTATTTTTCTTTACTTACACGTCTGTCCCTTTCCGGGTGGCTGAGGACGGAAAGTCTCTCTAAAGATAGAGATCTGTATAGAGGAAAAATACAATTCAATTGACTTGCACCCATGATTCTACAAAACACGATAAACAAAACAAGTTTCTTTGGTAATCTCCTGCTACAAACCTATGCGCTACCCTGTTTGACCTCGATCGCGTACGATGGATGGGCAGAGATTGTTTAGGTTAGGAAAATTAATGGCAAATAATTGATTGAAAGTTTGAGGGTATAAAAATAGGAAGAATTTACCTCCGTGTCGATGACAACGTCATCCACCGCCACGGTGATAAGAGATAAGCGCACTCGATAAACCGCGCTTCTTATCTTATCAGAAATCTGTGTGGTAAAACACGCACGCAAGTTTGCGAGTGTTTTTCCTCCACTTGTCAAACGTCAGTGCGAAGAGTGCGGCCCTCCCTGGAGTAGCCATGAAAGGTGGCCTGAACATTCCCGACTATGTGCGCGACGCGCTGGCCAGTGTTGCCCACAAGCTGGGCTTCGTCAGCGGCCAGCACACGGTGGATTACGATTTTCGCTCCGGTGGGGACAATCGTTCGGTGGTGTCCGTCTTCTATCGGGTGACGTTTCGAGAGGAACCGCGCGAAACGACCGTACTGTGCAAGGTGCCTCCGGTCGATGCCGACGAGACCCTGTTGACGCTGTTCGAGCGGGAGGCTTTCGTGTACGGTAAGCTACTGCCCGCCTTCGAGCTGTTCCAGCGCAACCGGCACGAGCAACTGGCACAAAGTGCGTCAAAATCTTACGACACCACGACGGAGGTGGAAGACCAAGTGATCACTTTCGGGCCACGGTGCTACCACGCACACTGCGATGTGAAGAAGGGCGAAGGTATTATCGTGCTGGAGGACGTTCGAAGGCGCGGCTTTTCAAACCGACACAAGTTCGAACCGTTGGACTACGACCACGCCCGGCTGGCGATGGTGCAGCTCGGGCAGTTCCATGCGATATCGCTCGCGCTCAAGCAGCAGCAGCCGGAACTGTTCGAGCAGTACCGGCACATGGGAGAGGTCACACGGGAGCGCGTCCTCCAGATGGACGGATTCGAGCAGACGATGGAGCAAGCGTTCGAAAGCGCGATCGCCACGCTGAACCCGGGCGACGTAGGCCGACGGGAGAAGCTGGCACGACTTCGGGGTAGCTTTGCCGAAGAGTTGCAGAACATCAGCGATGCTGGCCTCTCGGAGCCGTTCTGTGTCGTATGCCATGGAGACTACGGTGGGGATAATATGATGTTCTCCTACAATGTAAGTCATGCCATGAGGGAAACTAAAGAATTCCATTCCATCGCTACAGTCTGTTCTCTGTGTGCCCCTCTCAGGGTGGCTTTCCGAACCAACTGGTCCTGCTCGACTGGCAGCTGGCAAAGTACGGCTCCCCCGCCCTGGATTTCGTGCAGACCATTTTCCTCTCGGCAGACGAATCGTTCCGCCGGAATCACTACGACAACATGCTGCAGACCTACCACAATGCACTGTTGAGCTACCTGGAGCGGCTCGGCGACGATAGTGCCACCGAATGGTTCCCGCGGACGGTGCTGATGCGGCTGATAAAGGTGCAGGCACGCCAGGCCCTGGTGCTGGGTCTGCTCCACATTCCGCTGACGGTTGCAAGCGAAGAAACGGCGACCGGTGAAGAGACGGATGCGGTGGAAAGCGACGAACAGCGAGAGGACAGTTGCTCCATCGACATTAGCGATGTTGGCGATGCAAAGTATCAAACACGCATGCTTGGTTTGCTGAAGGATGTGTTCCGATTGGGGCTCCTTTGAGAAGCGCATGGATTCTGTGTACGGCCGTGGCAACAATGAATCATGGAAAACATAACATGGCGAATTAACTTACAAATTCCCAAAGAGCGATTAAATCATAAGTAAAAGAAGAATAAAAATTAAAAGAGGGTTTTTTGGATAATTTACTCGCGATTCATGTTTAGAAAAATAAGGAAAAAGAGAAAAAGGTAAGTGAACTAAACAAAAAGTTTTAACCCTGTTTTCAACTCTTCAACATTATCGAATAAACCTTCGTGGTATGCCAAAGCGTGTTTCCATTACTTAAAATTGTTTAACAAATTTTCCTCTTGTATTTTTATTCAATTTCAATTTGTAGATCCAAAGCATAGACGAGGAAAGTAGTCGTGTGATCGTAAAATTTGCCCTCGGGGGTGCCCAGGAATCGCTGAACGAGTACATGGTCATGCTAGTGTCGAGGGAGGAGTATAACAAGTATGCCCGAATTTTAAGTAGGTATATATTGAGGGTTAGATTTTTTTTTTCCTAAACAAACAGATATTCTAACCGGAGAATTTTCTTTCACATTTGCAGATGCTGCTAAATACGAAGAATTTAAAAACCGAGAGATGGGCGTTAAACCGGAGACGAACAAAGCGGAAAGAGAGGGTGAACCGTCACGATCGGAACGGACCGCCAAGAGCGATAGACAACAGGATCGCGCCGCACGTTCAGTGTCGCCCGCCGATAGAAGATCGCGAGAGCGCGATCGGAATGACCATCAATCTCATAGGGAGCGAGGGGAGACCGACCAGCGGAACGCGGTAAAAAGCGGTGACCGATCGCGGGATCAAAAGAAAAAGCATCAACGCGATCGCTCCCGTGACCAATCGGATCGAAGGCGAAGCCCAAACGGACGAAGCGTCACAAATTCGCGAAGAAGTGCCAGCACCGGTGCTAGTGAGCGCAGTAAGTCGGACAGCGACGATGAACGGGAGCGGGAGCGGCGGAAACAGAAGAAATCCTCCTCGTACGTGCGGACGTCATCTGGTACGAAGAAAAAATCGCACAAATACAAACAACGGCGTGAACGGCGGGAGGACCGGGACTCTTCGCACGATCGGCGTGATCGCAGGCGGCAGGGATCGGATTCCGAATCGGACGACAAGCATCACAAGAAAAAGACCAAGAAGAGTAAAAAGCCTCGCAGTCGATCGCGCAGTCGTCGATAGAATCGAAGGAGATCCCGAGGAGTAAGAGCAGTCTCCTTGAAAAATGGAGGATATTAAATAAATGACCCATTCCCCAGAGAGGGAGAGATAAACAATTTCCGGTTATCAACATAAATTGAAAGGTGTGTTTTGTCCAATTTGATTTGCTATAACTACAACTTTATATAATTCCAGTTAGTTTTAAACACCCAACAATGGAGGCGCATGGTGCTTTTTACGTTTTAGAAATTGCTTTCCTTTTATCCAACTATATTTCAATAATTACTAAACCAAATTTCAATCGTAAACCATGTGCATTCAACTTTTCAATTTCAAATTCTTTATTGCAAACGTGCTTGTTACGAAGATTATGGATAACCTAAAATAACGCATGGTTCATACATGATGGAAACGCAATTTTTTGTTACTGTATACATCTTATAGTTAGAACTTACAAACTTATGGGAGGAACGATTGTCGAGGAAAACCTTTACTGTTGTACGATAACATTAACACAAACTGATAATGTTTGCCCTACAGTGCAGATTCGTGCAACGTTTTCCCATTGGTGTTGCTGCCACTTGCTATCGCCCGATGTTGGTTCCCTTTCAGCGCACAGTCCGGTCCATGAATGTAGCGTCGGACGAAGCCCGCCATTAGGTCGGGCGAAACGGTTTTCGGGTCGTTGCGTCCAAAGATCAGCGCGGAGCAGATCAGTGAGACCAGGATGGTTACGGACGCACCGAGGAATGTGTACCACATGTAGGACACGCGAAACAGTGGAAAGATATCACTGGAAGGAAATGGAAATCGGTGAGACAGTATGATCGTGCTTGAGGGACGTGTTAGAACATACTCGGTCGTGTAGACGCTCGTTGTGGTTGCATTGATCAGGGAGCGATCGAACTCGTACGTGCAGCCGTCGACTGACATCGGTTTGTGGGGGAACACTATCGTCCCGGTAGCGACCCAGTACTGCGCCTTCAGGCTAAGCCAGGACATGAATATAACCCCGACGATGCCACCGGTGAGAGCGCTCTAGAAAGGAAACCCCAACCGAAATGGATCATCAGTTCAATGTATCTTTCTAGCCCCAGGATCTTTCTGGTCATGTTGGCACGACGTGATCAACTGTCAGCGGGTGAGAAAAAAAAAACCAAGCCCAGCTCCACCTACCCTAGATTCAACCCACGGGACAAGAATACCGAGCGTGAATGTGCCCAACAGGGGACCGTTGGTGATCGCTTCGAGACTCATCGTCAGCTGCAGCACCGTTCCCATCTTTTCGACCACAAACACGAGCGCCGCACAGAGCGCCCCGACGCCGACCACGACCGAACGCATGATCCAGTTGATCGTTCGCTGCGAGAGAGGTTTGCTGACGAACGGCTTGACGAAATCTTCCAGTATCACCGCCGACATCGAGTTGAGGCATGTCGAGAGCGAACTGAGCGCGGCACTGAACACACCGGCAACGAACAGACCTGGCAGGCCGGGCAAGTCTCGCAGGATGTCCATCACAAACAGTGGCAACAGTTGGTCCTTGGCGCGAGCGAGCTGCAAGAAAACCAACCACACGAATCGTTGAACGGGATTCCATGAAGGACGGTCTGATGCAAATCTCCTTACCTTTGTCGTTAGTGGATCACAGTTTTGGTACGTGGCGTAGATCAGCAGCCCGCAGTAGCTACAGAGTGACATGAGCAGACACACGCCGAACACGAAAATCCACAGTGCCCGCCGTCCGGCCGCAACGGATGGGAGCGAAAGGTAGCGTTGTATCATATTCTGACTGACGGCATTCGTTTGCAGCCAGTAGACAAAGCCTCCGATCAGCTGGGACCATATCGTGTGCCGAGTGGTTGGATTAATGTCAAAGCTTAATTGAGAGAAGAAAAAAAAAACGTAAGCAGCATCAGTCATGTAATCATCTTGGCTCGTGGTAGCTTGCTTAGTTACTTTGGTCGCTCCAATCGTCCGGTGTTCCATGCGCTACGGAATACAACATCCGATCCCCCGAGATCGATCGTGCCTTTAACGGCGACGAGTACCAGCGCACCGAACATGGAGAATGTCTGCACCACGTCCGTCCAAACGACGGCCTTAAGCCCACCCTGCAAGAATGATTCATTGTGCAAAACTTATTAACCAGAAGTAAAGAAAGGAACCAAAAGAAGAAAAAAAGGAAACATACCACACAGGTGTAGAACACGCACACGATACATACGATGGGTGTAATGACGTGGATGTTGACGCCCGTTACTGTGAATGAAGCGATCACATTGTACGTGTGGACAAATTATGTAGCATAAGCATAACATAAGAAGAGAGAATTATAGTGAAAAACCATAGAGAAGAAAATTTACACGGAAACTATTGAAGCGCTAATGATCTGCTTTACTTTGCTAAAGATTACCTTGATTAAAGGCCAACGCCGGCACGTATATTACAATCGGGAGGTAGCCAATCTAAATCGAAATAACGTGGGAAAATGAATGTATCGGCTTAGAATAGGTATAAGAAGTAGAATTTGCTTTACTTACATTCATAATGGTAAACATGATTGATCCAAACATTCGTAACCGTCGATCAAAGCGTGATTCCAGGTACTAATGAATAGTGAGTAAGAAAAAAAAATTAGGTAAATTATTGGCCCATCAAATTCTGTGGCAGAATGGAGTCTCGACCTCTAAGCCAATTAATGCGAAGTGAAACTACGTTGTCCGTTTCACACTCAACGATCGTGATTGCATTTTATGGGCCTTAAAGTCATATTTCACTGATCCTAACGACTAATTTATCCATCTAGTGACCGTACCAAATTGGATTATACTCGTGCTGCTCGGCATCAACCATCATAAATTTTAACCAGTGGATATACAAGAAGGGATGAGCGTTTGCACCGTAAGCTCAAGCGAACAGAAATCCCCTTCCTGTGGGCATGACATGTTAAAACAATCAATCTAATTGAGTGCCAACGGTTGCGCTTTCGTGGCAATGGCAGGCTTGTGTCGTCACCACCATTCACCGTTTTAGCTTCCCGATTCCGGCGCACATGGCGCCGAGTGAAGAATGGGCAGCGAACCCCGAACAGTTCAGACACACGACCGTTCCGTTCGGTTTTGCTATTTAGATCGATACGAACCGAGCACCGCCGATAGGGCTCAGGAGTCGGTGACGATTTGGCGCCATCGCGATCAACGCGTGCCCCATGAAAAAGGTGCATAAGAAAAACAAAATAGACAGAACAGGGCACACTTTCACTATTTCCGGTTTGGCACACGATCCTGCAGCCGTAGTAGCTCTCACAAATGACGGGTTACAGTAATGGTGCAATCGTCCCTTGCTATTTGCCCTTGCAGCTGACCACCACCCCAGTTCTTGTGAGTAGTTTCACATGTGTTTGTATTGGGCTAGGGCTCAAGTCATCCTCTCCCCGTAGTAATCCAATGGAGACAATTCATATTGATTTATATACGTCAAAAAACACAGCCTTTCTGGTTGGCCGCGTTAAGCTACACGGATTGTTCTGGTGGTTTTCTGGGACGCTTAAGGGGTGCCCGTGCTACAATCCGCGAATCGAAATATGGTATAAATTTAAATTTGATTCAATTAGATAATCGTCATCGCTCTTGTCGGAGCTCTAGCCCCGAACACGGGGAGACATAATATAGTCAAACACGGTGAACCTGACTCACCAACGTGAGTTTCTTTCAACAAAGTTATCTGGCTGGGGGCACATTTTAATTTATTTTAAGTTTTTTTATGTTATTTTTTAAGCAGTCACCTGAAATTTAGTCACGTCTTTTAGTACCACCCACGGGAGCTATCTTACCTCGTAGGTTGATGTAATGTTGAGCTTGTGAAAAACGGGCAGATAGATGAAGCCCATGACGAAGCCCATTAGCGTCACACCGAGCGCAACGTAGACGTACTGGATTCCAAACGAGTACACCTCCGTCGGCAGGCCAAGCAACGTTATACCGGAGATGAAACTGAAGGCGTTTGGACGAGGAAAGTTCATTGGTTTGAAGAAAAAAAAAAACAGCTGCATCCACCACGAACACTCGGCAAACGTGGGCATGTTGAATTGCAACTCACCTGGCGATGAGGGACAGAGCAATCGGGAATACCAGCATCGTTCGGCCACCCATCAGGTACTCGGACTCGGTGTTTGGCTTCCGCTGCACAAAGCCAAAGTAAACGCCGATGAGAATGCACAGCATCAGCATCGACACGAACACCAGGTAGTCGGGCCACGCAAACCGTCTCATGTGCCCTACGATATCTTCCAGATCCGTCGCCATGGTTCACCGGGGGGTGCCACCGTTTCGGATGTCGAGCTACCAGTGACCACAGTAACAACCAACCGTAAAATCATGTGCTGACGCGCACACCACCAATTGGACCAGGACACCGGAAGCACTAGGGGATGACGAAACGGAATGCAACCACTCTCAGCTGATCACGAGAAAAACGGACACAGTCGCGCGAGTCAATCCCTTTCGAGCGCGCCTCCTGGCGCAACGTTCGATCCTCACCGCGAACAGCCACGACTGAACTGGCTAACCGCGACGATTAGCGTTGCTCGGAAGCGTGCAACGGACCGACGGCAAGCCATTCGGTGGAGCGATTACCACAACTACGATGCGCACGGATTAGTGACGATCCAACGAGACGCGCGCGAGCACAAGATCCCTCTCTAAATCATCTTTACCCCACCATTTGAATGCATGCAAGGGCGTATCTATATGTACTCTGCGCGGTAGATAACGGGGTGGACACAGGGTGGACGCTTTTGCCGGTCATCGGAAGCGAAAGAGAAAGGGCTGCCGTCCTGCTGTATCCTGCTATCCTTTTCGCCGACTTCCCGGCGCGCAACACGTGCTGGCCATCGGGAGGTAATGTGTTCGTTGGACTCGGTACGACGGTTGGCCGACTGCTATGATTTCTGTTGATTGAATCGAATGGTTAAACTGTAGTATGTGCTTCGGAATGGTACAATCTTCAGTCGCGTATTATCCTTGGAATAAGAAAAGCGTTAAGCAGTCAAAAATGGGAAAGTTTAAAAGTTCGCATACGGGTTTCACATACCGATTATTGAGTTATTTAGTTTTAGAATTCCTAGGTGATCCAAGGTGTGTCAAAAGAACGGTGTTATAATACAACTCTAAGTACACTTAACTGGAAAATTGCAACCTGAGACGATCCGATTGACCATGCAGTTCGTTCTTGCCTTTGCCACCCTCGGCTTACATACATTAACACCCAAGCGACGCCACGCGATCGGAACTGTGGGACGGGTTGTGTGCCAGTCAACGGATTTAGTTTAACTTACTTAACGGAATTACATCCAATTGTGTACCCTCCTCCCCAGGCAGTTGCATCTCGCATATGTCAAACGTTTCATTTTTCGTGTTTCCCTTGTTATTGCTATCGCTATGTGCTGTCCCTCCCCAATCGTTCGTTATCCTCCCGGCGGCGGGGATCGCAATTCCACCCGCATCGGATGCACCGGCGATTGACGTGCCAGATGGGCATGTTGGGTGCAATGGTGTTAACAAGGACTGTGACAGAGAGTTGCCATGGCGACGATGATGCCGATCACCTCCTTCGTTTCGAGTGCGGGATTCACAAAGTTGCTCCACGTGTTACGCGATCGTCGGAAGATGTGTGATTTATTTCATCAAATTCTGACGGTCATGGTTGTTGTTAGTGCAAGTGGACGGTTTTGGACATGATGTAAATTCATTTAAAAGAAACCAAAGCAGGTGCGACTTTTTTTAATTTTGAGGTTCTCGGAGAATGAGGAGAAGAGAAAGCAACATTAAGCACCTTTTATTCAACCACCGTTTGTTGAAACAAGTATCGGCTCAACCGCACCGTGCAACGATTCATATGCGTCCCGATGCGGTCGGTCGGAGAACGTGAGTGAATGAAAAATTCACCTTGAGTCGGTGCCAAACAGTTTAGCCGAACCAAGCCAAAATAAGAGCAAAAGTTAAAACGATACGTTGGGTTGAGCAAAGAATGCGGGTGGGGGTTCACTTCCACTGTCGGGTATAACTTATTGATTTGAAAATATAAAAAAATTCTGTCCCAAAAATACAAACCGGTAAAAAACGAAAACCAACAGGGAAGAAATCAAGAGAAATTCAGAGCCACCCGGTTTATGGTTTAGAACCAACGAAGATTATAATTTATGGTATTGTATTTGTTACATTTGTTAAACGATAGTTTTACAGTTTTGGGATGGTTCGTTATCAGTGTTATTAACATGTACTTGCAAAAATATATCCACTTTATCATCCACATCACATGTAACGCTCTCGGACTACCGCTCCGGGGCCGGGGTTCGGAAACCGGGATCCAGGCGAAAAATCGTAGCTCCAACAGAGTGGCCTCTACCAAGCGACCGGTTGTCCTCCCGCAGCCACCAATCCCTCGCCGGTCGGATTCGCCCCGGTAGCAGTAGATGAGGAAGAACTGTCGGTTGCTAAACTGTCGATGGCGCTGAGACTACGCTCGTCGCCATCCTCGTCCAGTCCGCCGGGGTGCTTGGGGGCTCCATCGTCGTCGCCATCCTGTTCCTCCTCGTCCGGGAACGTACCGTTGGAGTACAGCAGCGTCGAGGATGGCTGCGACAGGGTCGAGTTGGAGTCGTCACTGTCGTAGGTCAGCTGAAGGGAGGCAAAGTCTCGCTCCGTTGCCGGCTCGCTGTCCAGCGGTTCCGGGGCTCTCGCAGCCGATGCCCGCGGATCGAACGCCGGGGGTGGAGAGTTTATGGTCTTGAATAGGGTGGAGCCACCCGACGACACGGACGGCTCTTCCGTGGCTGCAGTCCACCGGGGCTGGATGATGGATTTGTACTGTGTTGATTGGGTCGATACGCCTGCCTCGCTGCCAACGCTGGTGGTGCTTTGAGAGGGCGTGTTCGAGTAGAAGTGCGTGGCCGATGATGGAGGATTGTCCCTGGCCATGCTGGCGCTGTACGTACGTGTTCCGTTCGTGTTCGAGTAGCTGGAGTTGCTGTGCGAGCGGGTTGAGTAACTGGAGGTCGAAGGGGACGAGTTTAGACTGATGCCGGCGATGGCCAGATCCTCAACGTTCACCCGTCCTTCTCCAGCACGAATTTCCAGCCTAAAACGACAGTTTTCAAATTATTTATTTCCAATGATTTTAAGCTAGTGCTTGTACTGTCTTACCGTTTATAGTTATGATCCACCGACCACAGCGCGGGCAGAAATTTGGGGCGCATGGTTCGCAGAAACTGTTCACGCCACATACGCTCCAGCTGACTCAGCCCTCCCGGGCGCTGCTTGAAGTACTCCACCACCCGCTCCCCGTGCGCACAGTACAGCTCGTTGCGCACCGAGATGTCAATGTCGCTGTACGTTTGCAGCAAATCCGGTGTCAGCTCCGTAAAACGTGTACCATTCTGCACTCCCTCCCCCTCGTCCGCCTGACTGTTGAGCAGCTGCAGAAGCTTCTCCTGAAGATGCTGGCAGCGCTCCGGAGGCATCAAGCCGGCGCTGTACCGAAGCGCTCGTGCGGCCTTTCTTATTTCAGTCATCGTTTCGAGCCGGATCTCCTTCGAACCGTTCTTCTGGCCGGCGAGAGGCGCCTCACAAAGGGTGGCCAACTCCTGCCGCAGTCTCTCGTCCACCATGTTGCTGCGCTGATGGCAGTCGGCACACAGCAGGAGGACATCGTGCGAAACGTGTTCTTTCATTATTACTGAGAGAGGGGACGATCGAGGGGTCCGAATAAGAAGCATGTTAAGAACCGGTTCCCGTGGAACCGTAGGAAGTGTTCCTTACCTGGAAAATGTCTACGGTAGTCTCGCGGGACAATATTCTTCCGATTGAAGCACTCGGTCGCCCCGCACACAACGCAAATGTTTTCCTTCGTCTGCTGATAGTACTTGCCCGGGTCGTCCACCGCTCGTCCGGCCGGCTCGAACCGCAAGCGCACGGTGTACGGCTCCTGGCACACCAGATCGCCGAGCTCGCGCTGCACGTACCACTCCGCCTTGCGTCGATCGCACGTGCACAGTATCTCACCGTCCGGTGCCTCCATGATGCAGTTGTGATACAGGGGCTTGGTGCGCGTCGTGTGGTACCGCTTGGCCGCCTTTTGTTGACTAGAAAAGACACCGAAAGAAATGTGATTATCGTCACGCCCCGTATTGCCACGTTGGCTGCTTGTATTTTTACTTTTGCGGGTCGAGCAGCTTCTTGTTTTTTGATCCACCACCACCCTTCGATTTGCGACTGTTGTACGGTTGATCCATAAAACAGTCCATCTCTTCCAGGACCTGCTGCAGCACGACCTTCCGGCTGGTCCAAGGGTAGCTGGAAGGAAAACGATGCAGGGTGTATAATTATGCAGATGTGTTGCGTCCTGCCTTCAAAAAGCAAAATGGTTTACTCACTGAGGGACCAGTTTGTAGGCAAACTTTTTAAACAGCTCCACCGCAACGTGCGCATCGCTGGCTGCGTATTTAAGCTGCCGCTCGGACAACTCCGGTGCTTCCCAGTCGGAGCAACGTATCTTCCAGTGTTTGTCCAGGGTGAGACCCAACACCTCGTTGGCCAGCCGGGCAATGCCGAACGGCTCGAGACCGGCCCGCTCCGCCATGAACCGCAGGTCCAGCGTGCTTTCCACCTTCAACCGGTGATCCTCGCGGAGTACACGCGCGTCTTCGAACGGCGACACGCCTACTTTGATGATGTTATCGTCGTTCAGGAGATCGTACAATTCCTGCGGTAGCTTGTTGATCATGCACAGCCTAATGAGGGCGCAGAGGCCACGGTGGGAGGCAAGCTGAAGCAGTGCCACGGGGCGCCGTTTGCCCTGGTTGCTCACCCATTCGCAGTCGAAGCCCAGTACGTTGTACTCCTGACAGTGTCTGGGTGGGGGAGGGAAGAAATGAGTCCGGAAAGAGATGTTTTGTTAGAAATCACCGACGTTGGTGGTGTGCAATCGATCGATACGCACTTGTGCAGCTTGTTCACAATCACCCGACAGTCGTCGGCCGTGTTGATGATGTGCACCTGCTGGCCACGGAGCGGATCCCGCTGGTTCAGTGCCTTCAGCCGACTCATGATGCCGTTCCGGTAGCGCGACAGTACGTACAGTACCCCGACACCCACTGCGGCTATAACGGCAGTAGAGACCACGGTCTTCTCACGCTCGGTCAACATTTATAACCTCCCCGGTTGCTCAGCGCACCGCCAGCGTTCCCAGCATGAATGCAAAGTGGATATCTTATTTGTTTATCAGCTGGATGCAAGACGCAGTTTTGCTTTCACACGAAAAACACATCAACACTGGTGGCACACGCGGGCCACGCGCGAACACAAGCCCTGGCCCACTGGAATGGACACCCGGATTGAGTCACCGTGCGAGACAGTTCGCACGTCGTCAAAATAAATCAATCGCGCAAAACGACGGCAGGCTGAAGAAAAAGGACTGATTGATTCGGTCCTTGACAGTAATCATCAAAATCTCAGCAGCTTGACAGGAAACCCCACTGCCGAAGGAATCCGGGTGGAATTGTGTAAGTTGACGTAAAGACTTTGACAAAACATGTGTGGTTTGTTTACGGTTTCCATGTGGTGCAGGTGCATTTTTATTGAAACATACAACATATTGTTTTTACTGAAAATACTTAAGTAATTAGAAAAGATACTATTGAGAAAATCTATATGAATCAAATCGCATCTACATTTACTTACAACAAAGGTGTTCTCTCATCGAACGCTTTTGTAAAACTTTAAAACTGCCATGCGTTTCTGCGAGACTTCGGTATATCCGACACGCCGCAACCTCTATGCCGCTATCTTCTTTGGTAAAGTTCAGTCAGGCGCTTCGAAGCGGTGGGAATTACTCAATTTATCTAGCAAGCTGGGTTCCTTAGCCAATGGAACGGTACCAGGGAGTTGCGTTTGCGGGGTTCGGCTAGCAAAATGTTGTGATCCCTTTAACTTAACAACTCCGAACGAACAGTTCCGCGTACGACAAAGACCCATCGTTTGCTGGTTCCGAAAGTACCCAGCACTACCAAGAATGAACGCAATCGCGATTTCGTTCGTTTGGATGAATTTGTTTTCAAATACGAAACAGTGAAAAAACGGTAAATGCATGGAATTCGAAGGACCGCGCGCTGGGTTCAGACGGATGAATTTTCATGCCAAACGGATTTGTTCAAGCAGGCGGCCGGCTGTTTTGAACTCTGTTGTCACTTCGCTCTCGTCGCTTCGTACGTTCGGTTGTTCTTAGCTCCAGCAGCGTCACGTTTTATTGATTCGCCGTGTTCTTTGTTAATCTCGTGTGTTATTAAAGCAATTGATCGTTTGAATCGAAGAAATCCTTCTCTAGCAAACGTATTCGTGTGAGTTTACGTGTTTGAAAAAGCTTACGGATTTCCTTAAACGTCTGTTCGATCGATCCCTTTACCGACCTTGTACACGCCGGTCCAGTTTGATCCAGTTTCGCGTCCATTCGATCGCTCGCTTTTCAATCGTTCTTAGCAGCCCGGGTAGAATTGCACAATAGAGTGAGTGAACATAGACGCCTTCGCAAAGTGTTCCCGGCAACATACAAGCTAAACCTTCCGTAGTTCCGACTGTGTGTTGTAGCGAAAAACAGCGAAAAAGGCGAACGTCGCGATCCTCCACAGGTCCTGTTTTGTTTGGCGCGTTTGCTGAAGAAGTGATTGCCTGCTCCCCGTAATACCCTCGTGTGTGTCTCCGTTCGTCGGTGTGTTTATTCGGCTTTTTCGTGTGTGAACTTGTTCGTCCCATTTGTTCTGCATCAACATGACCTCCACCAACTTCACGGTCGGATTCGGCGAGAACTCCAAGGCCTCTAGCAAGTAAGTAGCTGCTACCTTCTTCGTTCTGGGAACATCAAAGTGGTCAGGATCCGCAGTTGTACGTGCTTGCTTAACTTTTTTTTCTCATGTTCATAAACTCCTCATGTAAATTTGCCATCTGCGACCGGTAAAGAATGAAGAAGCAGGAAAGGAACGAAAAAAAAAGCGAACCAGTTAGAAGAGAACGTCATTGCCTTCTCTTCGGGTTGTTTTTTTCTTTTCCCTTTATAAATTCTCCGATTTCTCGGTTCTTTCTTGTCTGCCCTCGCCGTGAGCCGCCAGCGAAAAAGGTCATTGTTCGGCCGTATTCTTGCGACGATCATACTCGCGAGGCGTCTTTATTCTTTCCCTTTCGAAGCAAGTTAAGGTGACTTTACACGGCTCCATCGTGCGAAACTTGATCCACTTTATTTGGAAATTTCGTCAGGAGAACATCACAGGCGGCGTTGGTTTCCTGAATTGGACACAGCATTTGGTTGAAATAATTTTCATTTTTATTATTTAGCATAAATTTTAAATTGCATCTTACTCAAGCGTACTTTTCCCGATCACAAGTACGAGTAATTGAAAAAAATAAGATCCAACCAGAATGGACAAGTTGGATAGGAAAATGAGAAAAATGTACTTATTGCTTTCCCCAACCCATCCTTCTTCTGATTCCTCCGAATAAACGGGGGAGCGTGCGCTCTTCCCGGTGTTGTCGTTTTTGGGCTTTATTGGTTGTCTCCAAAAGATGACTGCTTCCAAACCGGCGGTCCGATTTACGAAGGGCAACGGAGAAGAAGACGGAAAAGAATGGAATCTTGTAAAAGCCCATTTCGGGCGTCAGAGGTTGACCGTGTTTAATCACAAACTTGTAGTTGTTGTGGAGGAAATTATGAAACTCATCGTTTGCTCATTAAATGATCACTTTGTTTTAATATCCCATGGTCGCTCGACGCACGGTACAAAACATTACCTAAGGTAAAATTTTTTGGGAGTTGGCTTTCATTTTTAAATTAATAGATAATTTAATGAGCAGCGCATGGAAACAATATTTGAAAAACGTATATTCTTTGCTGAAAGCAGTAAATATTATACAACAAAGGGAGCCAATTGAACGATAGAAAGCATTTCTATGTAACGAAAAACAAATTTATTGAACTGGAACGATCAATGTTTTGTGTTTAGATCTGCAAGGCACATACAAAAAACAATTTTATTGAACAAGAACGATCAATGTTTTGTGTTTAACTCGGCAAGGCACTAATGTCACAGTCTAAATATCAATAAATAAGAATTGATCAATTTGATACATTCATACTTAAAGCGTAATTTGAATAACTTCATTACAGATTTTACTTGCCATCGATCGCTATCGCAAAATGTATTACAATCATTTTTTATGAGACAATTCTAACTACTCTAGAACCAGAGGAAACATTACTGGCGCTCGTCGCGCCGTCTCTGTGGGACAATTTAATCCGGCGCCGTTGAATCATTGACAGAACCCAGATAGGTATCCACGGAACTTGCCCCAGCTGTCAATTTGATTACCTGCGGTTTTCCCTCGTCAAAGTCCTGAGCCAAAGACAACACGGACAGCGATGCAGTAGAATGCAATGCAAAGTAATTCATTCCTAATCCACTGGCAAGTCGGTGGCCTGGCAAGGTTCGCTTTCGTGCTCTGGAATTTCTTCGTTTCCACCGCACCTGTCTCGGTGAATTGTAAATGCTAATTTCTTGTGCGATATACAAGGGGGAAGAATTTGAAAGCCTCTGTGGCGTTGGGAGGAGATGGATACGCCACTCCTTCACGTTCACTTAAAAAAAAATGCCGTAGATTCCCTCACCATGCACAATCGGGACGAGAGATGCATTTTTGTTCCATCGTCTCCTCTTCGAGGCACAAGAGCTGTTTCTTTCCCTCCTCCACTGCGCTGACCCAAGTCTTGGTCTTGGTTGGAGAGTTTTATCATCCTTGCGTGCGTTGCGCAACGGATATATTCCATACCGGCAAACGTAGTTCTGCCTCAGAGGTACTGTGGAACTCGTTGCTCGTTAGGTGCAGATGAAACAAACCGTTCCGGGCCATGGCAGAATTCATCCTTTTCCAAGCGGAATCGGCTGGGCAATAATGTGGTTTGGAATTTGTACCAAGCTGGCTGTCTGCCTGCATCTGCTGCTGCTCCAGATTTCTCTAGCGTCCACTACAAATATGCCACCACGGGCAGCTCAGATCGGATGCGCAAGTCCAGTGAGTTTTAATTTATATTGTTTGTTGCTCTTCTCTGAAGCCGCATCTTGGGGGTCTCAAGCGGATCGCAAACCTTTATGCTTGGTTCCCCGTGGTTTTCCACGAAAAGCTACGTTACTAACCTACCTGCTGCATGCTCCTCCGGTGGATGGATTTTGGATGAACCTTCTTGTTTGTCATGTTTTCATGGGAGTCTTCATGTTTTTCATTCCATTTTTACACGTGAGAACGAAGAAGGAGAGTCTTCCGATGGAGTCTGTACCTTTCGAATCAACCTTGGATTGCCATCAGCGCCACGGATTTGCGCTGGAGTAAGTCGCACGTAGGCTGCACCTTAGTTTGAAACTTAGGTATAATTTTTCCTCTACAATTGCAAATCCGAAAGCAAGAAGGGAGAATTGTTGTGCCTTTTACTCTTCTGTCACACTCGAATGTGAACGCATTTTCGCTTCCACAGGGTTTCCTCGCAGGTTATCCACTCATACTCCATAGAGAGCTGACTCGTTTACTTGCCTGCAAACGTTTGCACACCAGCTGGCTGGCCGTCCACCGTCCTTACTACTCTCGCGACTACTATAGGAAACCCCTACAGTTCAGGTTAGGCTGGTTTGTTCTCGCCAAGTCTTTAAGGCTGGTTCTCCTACGTTCGTAGGGGCAAACGACAAGCACAACGCCCGGTTCGCGTGCGTGGTATTCTCGGGCCACTTTTAGCTTGCCTGCCTATCCCTTTTTAGGACACCGTCCGCGTTCCGGCTTGTTGTGCTCGGATTGGATTCTTATTATTTGCTGCAAACCTGTGCGCTCCCCGGTTTGCGCGATCATGCGACTCCAATCGGTGGTCGGAATAATACGAAAATCTCAACCCAAACGGCCGAGACTACACTACGGTTTGTAATTCCTTCGCTCTTGAGCCACCCGTTTTTGGAGATCAGAATCATTCGGTAGTTTGAAAGCAACCGAACCTACACTTCATCTGTTCGGGAGATTTTTTTTTGTGTGCATCCCACAGTATAGCAGCGAATTGTCGGACGAAGGTTGCCCGAAATTCGGCACCACTCCAAATTCGGTCGCCACTTTATGGTGCTTTGTTCAGCCGTAGTGTTCCGGCACTGGGGGATTTGATGGCGCTCCAGATTTCGGCAAACGGCGAAACGATGTGTCGTAAATAAATGAAACCTTGGTTAGCAAACTGCAAAGTTCGTGAGCGCACCTAGCCCAGTTCCTTTTTGAAGCGGTATTATGTTACCTAATGTCTCATGCATCTCTTCTAGAGAACGCAATATCTTTACGCTTTGTAGCGGCTGGTTCATAAACCCTTCACACCAGGGCACTCCTTCGTTCTCAATGAATCTCGTAGGTTTGTGCAAAAGCAAAGGGAAAACAACGACAAGTAAATCTCACCCGGTTGACTGCACTCCTCGTCGCAATGATTTGTTGCTGCGTGGGGTCGAAGTTCGTAAAGCGGAAGTCAACAGGCAATGCAGGAAGACGCATCTTTCGTTCTCTCCACGGGATGGGCAAACGTCGGCGATGAGTCATCGGAGGCTGTCAGGAAACTGGTCTGAATTCCCTCCACCCAAACGTCGAGCAGGGGATTTACTACACAAATCAAAGGATCTGTTTGTTCCCATCGCCCGCCCATCTACGTAGGGCGATGTCTCGTTGGAATGGATCGAATGATGTTCATTCAAAGTGCCATGATTTCTCCCTTTAATGTGTGTCGGTTGAATCTTTCCACGGTTCTCCTCTCGGCTGACTGAAGGCAGCCGTCGCGAGAGGGTTCATTGATAACGGCACATTGGGAAATTAAAACCTTTTTTTATGACCTGCCTGGGGTGGGGAATCTTTGACCAATAAAATTCTTATTGCATTCTTGATGGGATTCCGGCTTCTCCGCTCAATGGATCGGCAGTTTGGGGAAATGTACGTGTTCCTAAATGTTTTTTTTTTCCCTCCATTTTCATCAATTACAAATCTGGCTGATAGGTAGGTAGGCAGCATTTTAACAATTCTTATTATTCCTTGACCATTGCACTCTCCGGGAATCCATGAGTGTACTTTGGGTTTTATTGGAGTTGTGATAACTGCCTAATAAATATTTTATGAATTATTGAAGCAAAACGTGTTGTTTAAAATTATGTTAGATGAATTAAGAATGCTTTGTTGAAAACGGTTGCATGTGGATTGCTTTCCTTGGAAGTTTAATATGTTCTTGCTCAACGAACAAACGGCCTAGAACGGAACGTTATGGATTGGCAATTCCCTTCGCAACCTTCCCGATAGAACCTGAACAGAAATCTGAAACCGGCATTTTACGATTACTTTAAGTCTCACGTAGTCGGACCGCCTCGAGTGGTCTATAAGCTCCAGTCAAGTGTGCAGTGTCGTCCAGGGTGCTCGAGCCGACCAGGGAAGTATTCGATTGTGCGTCCAGTGAGTCACCTTCTGCGGTCTGGTGACGATCGACGGTGTCCAGTTGCATTTCCTCTCGTTGCAAGGCTACGTGCTTTCGGTTTCTTTCAAGCAAACGTTTGGTAGCGTAATCTGAAAAGTATTAAAGTACGCACCAGTCGAGGCGGAGTTGGAGTTGCAGGAGATGGAAACCACTAATTGATTTTCTTGTGCTGTGAACGGCTTTCGAGTGGAACCGTTTCGAACTGGGGGTGTGCGAGGGTCAGGCGAGCAAGAGAGGTTTGGTGTTAATTGAGACGAACCTCTATCCCTCGGAATGGTGCGTTTCCGTGTGCATTCTTTCCGTGGCTAAACCGGCCCGGTTCGATGTAAAACAACTCCTCTCAGCATCTCTTTTCCTAGGGTCTTCCTAGGGTTTGGTGGATTTGGTGGTCCATTCGTTCCCTTTCCGATAGTGAAGAATTTCCGAATAGATAAACACCCCCCGAAAGCTCTTCATGATCGCGAGGGAAGAGCACAAAGGCAGGGGCGGACGTGTGATTGTCTCGTGTGAAACAATTCGTCGGGCGGCGGCGGCACACCTTAAAACCCGAAAGAAGGGCAAAAGGACGCACCAGACGCATCCGGACGCATTGTGTAGCATTGTAGTCTGACACAACACAACAAAAAACCCCGTTTGTTAGACTTTCGGTTTTCAGCGGGTCCCTGCGCCCACTTGGCATCTTCCTTTTCTTCCCCGCCCCCTTTCCAAGGGGATGATGTGTACCTTTCGTTCCGAACGAAAATGGAACTTCCGACGAAGTGCGAGACAATTTCTTTGTCGCTACACCGATGAGTTATGGTCTTAAGGCGTATGTCTACGGAGATCGCGCAGTTGGCAGCCCGTTCGGGCAAGAGACGCGTGCTGCGCTGCATACCGATGATGATGAGTTGCGCTCGTCCATTCCAGAACGTACCAGTCTGCGCCTCTGCAAACACACTGGAAAAAGGCAACCATGATCTCGCGCTGGCGACATGCACTTTCAGATCTTCGTTTCGAAGTCGAAGCGATTTCCGATCCCGCGTCGTCTTTGTCGGGATGGATTATGTTTCACCGTGGATAATAGTCTTGGTCATTTTTTATCCCTTTTTCTGCTTCGTTCCAAGTAAGGTCAAGCTGGTCTGGTCGTGGGGAAAAAAGAGCCGCCCGCCGATAGTTGTGGTTTCGTGAATAATTACTCTGTCAATTGCTCGCGGCTGGCGGCTTGTTCCGCAGGCGTTCTTCTGCAGGATGGATACTATTATGCACTTTCGCGTAGGAAAAATAATCTCAAGTACGTTGATATGTATGCCGCGCGGTGCGCGTAGTTCAGCGAAGAGGACATTATTCATTGCCCACCAGAACGTCTTCAACGTCACGGTACTGTTGCTGCACTCAGCGAAAGATTTATGGCCAGGCATGATAAAATGATTGACACCGGGAAGATGAAGGAAACAAATGGCTGCTTGTTGCAATTGGCGTACTGGTGCTAAGTGTTGCATGATTTTACTTCGTTTGAGGTTTTCGCAACGCAGCGAATCAAATTCGCAAACCAATGCTGATCATGTGGTTTTACTTTGTTGAAAATCGGGACGAAGGACATAACAACCTAGGAATGTTTGACGAATGAGTTAGAATCTAATTCGGTTAACATGACGAACAAAATTCATGCAGATACGTGCTACATTTTTTTATTCATCTCCAAGAATTTAGATCTGAATAAATGAGATGTTTAAAAATGTAACAATTTCCGGCACAACGTGGGATTATTCTTATAAGGTTTTCTACCGTCGCCGGGTTGGTGGAGTTGTGCTTTGTTTCACTGCAGAATGTTTGAAAAATAAACTCAAAACCAATCCAGCTGCCGCGCTTGCGATGCGATGCGTGATGGGGCAAAAAGTTGTGGCTAGAAGTTAACGAGATGCGAAATAGACACGCCAGCTAAAGAAAAGTGCAAAAAGGGGGAAGTAGAAAAAGTCTTGCCGCAACGCAGAGCACTTTAGAAATAGCAAACAACAGTGTGTTCCGCGTGAGTAGGGGCAACCGAGTACGTCCAGTCTACATTGCTGTGCGCTAGACAGGAAATATCGAAGCTAATGAGTCACGTACGTCATTCAGGACGCGAATTGCAAAAAAAAAAAAGCTGGCATCTACCAGAACCTCTGTAATGTGAATGGAACAAAATTGAGCCGGTCTAGAAAGAGCGGAGTTTGCCAACGGTAGGGGGCTGCTGCGGATTAATCTGTCAGAATATCACATCGAGAGACGAAATCTTGCCGATGTTAAACGAACGATAGCCACGCGACAACAGCTGGTCAGAGTGTCGTGTGGTTTCGTTACCTTCTTCTGCTTCTTCAACTCTCGCGGGCTACCCTGTCCCGTTGAGGCAGTTGTGAATACTCGCGAAATTGCAGATGTTTTGATGAGCACTTGGCTCTTGCTTCTGGACGTTTTGATTCCGGCGTTTCGTTAGCCGAACAAGCGAGTGGATATATTTCGTATTTTCGGCTGTCGTTCGAGCCAAAGCGAACAATCCAGATCCGAGCCACAGTCCGAGAAGCATCGATCGATGAACGCTGCTACCCGGTCAGATTCGGTGGCTTCCTCCGTTCCCTTTTCGGAGGCCTAGACGGGGCTACAATGCTTTTAAAAATCGATTATCGCTTAAACATCACCAGAGACCGGCAGGCCCAGAGTCCAGCAAGCCAGAAAACCAGAGACCTTGCTGGAATGGTGGAAGAGTGCCGTAGTAAGATGAAACATAACATGCAAGCTAAATGAATTAAAGAAGAACAGAGGAAGGTCAGGGCGACGGGAAAAAAATACTGGACTATCCCAAGAAGAAGATGGAGACTGTGGATGTTTTCTGTGGGGAGAAGGCTTGACTCACGCCGCATGCTATTGCGCGAACGAACGATGGAACGGTGTGTTGGTGTGCACGAGTCCAAACCGCAAGGGACCCCTGTTTTCGTGGGTGGCAAAAAGTGGTCTCCAACGGCTGAAAGAAGCGAGAAGAGGGGGTGCCACTAAAAATTGATTTTAGGCTGTAGCCCTCTCAGACACCCATAGCTCCGTTGTCCGAAATTCCTCGAATGAAAGCTGCGAAGCAATTTTATCCTCTCCCGGTGCAGGTTCCGAAAGGAAGGTTCCAGCGTTTGAAGGTTGAATGTGGTCGATCCGTTGGGATTTGGGTGAGCTGCTTTGTGCTTGGCTGGATCCATCGAGATGCGCACAAGTACTAGCTAACGATAAATAACACCCGTTTCAACCGCTGGAACGGTCTTGAGCAGTCAAGAGGCGACAGAGTCACAGCGCCAGGTTTCCCCGGGCTAGGAGAAGTCGCCCGAAGGCGGTAATTGCACTCCCGGTGGCGATTGACTAGACGTTTTTACGGTGCCAGACAATGTCCGACAACCCATCGACCCGTGCAGTCGACTGACGGACAGGTTGACTAGGCATTGATTTGATGTATCACCCATTCAACAGCTACTTCTTGTGGCCCTACGATCGTCTTCATGCTCAAGGACCGGATTCAAACACATCCAAGAATGGACGATGTGTCCGTCTGCGGAGAGCCTTGTGTCCCCTGGGGGTGGATTACATTTTTGGCAAGCTGAGTCCACTTAAGAGTGTGACGAGGGATTGTGTGGAACGAAGGATATCCCAAGATGTAGCTGCGAAGGCCGCGAAGGGGATACGGTCGATAGATGGCAATCAGAACTCTGCTGTTCCCTATTTTGATACACATTTAAATTCCTGACTTGCGAGACGATACGTATCATGTTACCTTCCCGATGAACGGTATTTGGCATCGATAGATCGCTCTCTCTATCTCTCTAGGGGGAAGAGGTAATATTCTGAAACACATTCGCACTGGAGTTATTTGGCAAGCCGGGTTGGGCTAGAGCGATAACTATAACTTGTTTGGAAGATTTAAATTTGTCTCGTGTTGTTCGCAGAGGATAGGGGATAGGAGGACCGGCCACCACTTGGATCAAAATTAGATGCAAACGTGCTCTCGAGAGCCTTAAGAACCACGCTCTCAAGAGACGATGAGCAAGGCGACGTGCCGATTGCTAGGAACGACTCTGCCCGGAATGTGAAATCTGCTGTTTTCTTTGACTATGATTAAGTCGTCTGACCCTCTGTGGACCCCAGAAGTGAGAGAAAACATCGACCAGCACACTTTCTTGCCGCGTTGAAGAAGTTTCGACAAATATTGACCATCGCGCCACGCTCGGTCTAGGTATCAAGCCGGCATACTTCTGAGTTGAATGACGCGCGGCACAGGGGGGATGGGAAGGTGGTGAAGATGATGCTGTGAGAGCCCCTGGGAGAGGCTGTCATTTGACCTGAATTGTTAGTGGCATGCAGGTCAGCTGCGATCGGAGAACCGGGAACCGTTTCCCTCCCCATGGTTGTGTTGCCGGTCCAAAGATAATTAGGTTTGCTTAAAGCTCAACAGTTGAGGTCAGCTGTCGGTGGAGTTAAGAGGAGAAGATGATGGTTAATTCCGAGCTGTTTTTGTTTGGCTTTGGTATCTGCCTGAGAGTTGTGCACTTGTGGCTGGTATTTCCGCCGTTCCGATTGCTGCTGCTGCTTTCATCTAAACTATGGTTACAAATAAGAAGAGAAAAAACCCGCAGATGCACTAAGTGGATAAGGAGTTGTTCATAGTGGAAGAATGTCTAGTACTATTTAGCTCGGTCTCCACTCCGTTAAACCCTGGTCACTGGAAACAGCATTTAAAAAGTCCATACCTGCAAATCGTTGCAACTCTGTTGGTAATTGTCGCTTAACAACTCTCCGCTGTGGCATTCCTGACACCTCTGATGATCTTGGTTGGTTTGCTCCAGTAGATCGCAGGCATAATTTCCCGCTAGGAAATTTCGCGTTCTTTGTTGCAACTTCAATGACATTGACTCAGCGTTCCCCAACCTCAGATCACGATCGCGCGAAGAGATTCTGGAAACGGAAAGGAAAGAACAGCAAGAACGCCGTGCTGGGGTGAAGGAGGATTGTTATCATCGGTTCGTTGTACTGAAGGCGGAAGCTGCGGCACTGATTGCGTTTCGCCCGATAGAGCATTGAGTCGTCTGTGGGCTTTACGCGCGTTGCGCTGATTATTTCTCAATTTTCTGCATAGTGCTTAGTTTCTTTTAACTAAAAAACACATTTTCACAACAAACACTGAAGTGACGGATTGATTGAATAGGATGAGCTAAGCAAGTTATGCTCGCGTCTTGGGGGGTTGTGATTAATTACTCTATCATCTTGCGCGTCTTATTTATTGCTGAACTTAATTAATGTGGAGATGTGGTAATAGGTTTTCTGTTGCTTTTTTTCGTGCGAATGCTTCATTTGAATGAAATTTAATTTATCGTTCAAATGACGTTAAACCGTTGGGCATTTTTTCCATATCTATATCTACAATTCATGTGTACCTTATTTGCGTCTGTGCTACTTTTTGTTCCCCATATACCCGGGTAAATTAATGTTCATTCTTCATAAACAATTTGAGCAAAGCCCCTGCCTCGGTTTTTGTGGTCATGCGAAACGTTAGGTCGTTTGCAATCCGGCTCGAAAGGGGTTCGATTAGATAAATCAGCTAGAAACGGCGGGACTTCGTCCGGCAGTGCAGTTGTTTCGTTTAGCGAAACGAAGTGGAAAGGAAAAACAACATCGAATTACGTGACGCACTCCAGACGTGCACTCAGAAGTGCACTCGAAACGATAATTTCGCATCATGCGTGTCCAATTTGTAGCGCGCCTATTTGGTTCCCCCGGTATGCTGTTGTTGTTTGTGGCCCGCTCGCAGCCGAAAGCGATTCGTTACTCCTTATCAGTTCCGGCATCCAGTTGACGTTCTTTTCCTTCTGCCTTGCACGTCTGTTCTACTATGTTCCGTCCGTCTCGTGCAATCAGTTTGGAGTGTGTTTGCCAAGGCAAAGAAGGGACCTCGTCTAAATGCTTCGCTTTCTGTGCGAGAAAGTCTGATTACATGGGGTAACCCTTAGGCCCCCCGTCAGCGACGCTTAAAGCTGCCCCTAGCCTTTCAAACGATTCTTGGGGCAAAGGCAAAATCGTCTCCAACCTGACGACACCGACGACACGAGAAACTACTATCGCTAGCCAACACGTTCGTTCTGACCAAGTGGACGACGGGAGGTTTAGCGCTTGGCAGCGAGTGGCACAAGAGAAGGAAGGAAAAACTGGAATTACTATCATTTGATGGAGTACGTACCGCCAAAAGTAAATGACAGATTAAGGTCGACGCCTGCCTGGACGCCGACGTTTATTCTGAAGCGCCGCTGCCGATCGACTAGTCTAGAAGAGTTCGAACGCCGGTGCTAGTCACGCGATGCATTCTGTCGCCGGCTGGACCGATTCGGTGGTGTTCGATTAATGGCGTGTTTATGACCACGTGTTATATCTTATTTTCCCGCAAGGCGCGGCATGTGGGCGAACGGTGTGTGTGTGTGTGGAACGCGTTTCGGAGTCAATGCCCCGGCGTTGGTCAGACCGCCAAAGCCTACGGAACACCACCCTCCCTTCAACTGAGCTCAAATTATCCCTTTTTTATCGATGCACCACCGAGCCCGGCCAATGAATGATATCGCACATGTGGACGGTGGGACGAAACCGGACAGTTGTTCAATTTTTTAACGCTTGCATGACGGGATGGCGCGCCACCCCATCATTTACGGTAGGGTGTTTCGCTCCCAGACACGCGTCGTCGTCCCCGTCGTTGATTACTTTGCTCTTGCGAAAGGAAAAGTAAATCAATTCTCCACAATTCCCCGGAGAGCGGAAGGCGTGTTCTGCACAAAAATCGGCTCCGAAATCTCACACCCAAACGGTGTAATGTCCGCTTGGTTGAGGGTACTTTTTCTTTTCATTTGTGAAACATGTGTAATTGCAGCAATGATTATCCGATGACGAACGCGAGATAGTGAGTAGTGCGGCGCCGATTGCAACAGTGTGCTCATGGGTAAATTTTCTGCCTCAGAGAACTACCTTTCTGTCTGTCCAATTTGAATTCGGTGGTGCAATTTAAATATTTTACGTTCCGGAAGAGTCTAGTATAGCAGACACTTACTCTAGACTGGACTGGCCGATTGCAGGGGAAGAATCGTATGAATAATTGATGTTGCAGTGCAGTAATCGGTTCAATTGAAGCTAATTGATGGACGATTAAAGCAAAGAGTAACAGTATTGGGCAGGCATGCAACAACAAATCTTTGATATTTCTTCATTCGCCCAAAGCACATTAGTTGTTGGATGAAATTTTAAAAGCAAACTGCACTTCATGTAACTGACTTTCATTGCGCTACCGGATTGATTTGGTTGATTGGAACTGTTCGGTGTTACTTGGGCGAAACCGTTCTCATCCACTTTCGCGATTCGTTACGCCACTGAAGAAGAAATATTGTCTGGTTCTAGCAACCTCGGAGTACCAGAGGGGATCGAACAGTTGCACAAGCGCATGGCTGAACGAGTGCACGAAGAAGGAACCCCGTCAATTATCTTCGTCGGCCCTTTCAAACCGACTCCACATGTCTGCTCTAGTCATCAAAGAGTCATAGACCAATGTCCGCTCTGGGGGAGACGCTCAGCCAACCCTACCAGAGAGTTGGTGCAGTTGGTTCTGTTAGACTAGCCTCTGTATGATATGACAGTAGTGATACACAGAGAGAATGTTCGTAATAGTCGTTGATTTCCGAATGGTTTACCCTCCGTGTGCTAGGAGTGGCACGCTCTACATTTAATTACAGATGAATAATACTCCTGTCGATCCGGGAGATTTGATACTGTTGTCTGATCACGAAGGGCTTTCCTCCAAAAAGAAATTGAGCGGGGAGGGTGCGGTGAGTGCGTCGGTGTTGTTGCTTCGTGGTGCAGTCTATGAAATGAGCCTTATCAAAAGTGTCAACGAAAATTCCATCTCGCCCAAGGCGGTTGCACGTCAACGCAATGACACGCTCCCCCTCACATCATTCGCCTATCGGTCTGGGTTGAACATTTGTAATCACCAAAGTACACAACAGCACAAACTGCTCTCGCGGAAACAAAACACAGCTGCTGGATGGCAAAACCCGCAAGCAGCACCGCTGGCCCGGAGTGGAGAGTGGCCGGCGAAGAGATGACACATATCAGGAAAATGATAGGAACTGGGCAATTATTATCTGTGTGCAGACCAAACCGGGTCGGTGCTGGAAGGGCCAATAGATTCACCGTAGGGTGACCGAGGTGGAGGGTGGTTGTCACCTGGAGACCTTCTGCTATGACGCTGGAGAGGGATGCAATTACGTTGAGGAACGTGGTGGATAGCGGTTTGCTGAGCGGCGGGGGGTGCATTTCCTGCTACTATTAGCTCTCGACAGCTTGTGTCATACAGGGCGTGCTACCAGGTAAATGCGGTAGTGTCGGTAGGTTTTCGAAGGGTTATTTGATGTGGACCGAGGATCCCATAGTTACAATCTATACGCCGCATCATATCGAATGGTAAAACACTTCTCTAATCCTTTGCTTTTCTGGTCTCTTTGTAGGTACGTATCGGGTGTTCTTAATTGGCGATATTCTGGCGAAAAGTCTTCACTGCTGGTCCATCGTATGGTGAAAGTTTGGCAAAGACAATAGGTTGGAAAATTAGCCATCGACACATGAAACCCACCTAAGAAAGCTCGCACAGGAGTAACAAATTCACCCGGTTTGACATATCTCCAGCGTGTGCTGCAACCCAAGGTTATCAATCTGCAACCGACCGATGTGGCTCGTGGCAAGGGTGGACCATAATACCCTTATATGGGGTTCTCACATTTTAACCTGTATTTTTATGGGTATCCTTTTAGGGAAGCAACTCACCATCATTCACAGCCAATCCCCCGCTGTCGTTTTTGTACGACACTATGATGGCGCCATTGGATTTATTGCTTTTCGGGCATCGGTAATAGTTGGCGCGGCTCTATGGTGTGTAAAGAATCGTTTCAATGTACCATGAGGTGCCGAAGGTGTGTGCCAATTGCGCTGAAGGTTTTATAAAACTGCTGTAATACGATGTTTTACCTTCGTTTTTCCTCTTATTCAATATTCGATAAAAAAATTGCATGTACGAACAGCAGTTTCGCATAGCTATGAGGAATATAAAAATTAAATAACAAAATTTAATTCTACATGATGCTTTGTGATGTCAAATGTAATTAATATGAGCCCATCAGTTATCATTCTTCTTGTCGATAAAAGTAAAATATCAAAATCAAAATATAAAATTTGGAAACCACAAAAAAAAAAAGAAATCTCAAACTTTACCAGCTACTGCCATGCGTCTGGCAACATTATGGTTTAATGTGCTTGCTTTGGGACGGAGTAGAGGAAGAGAAATACGGTGAGCTGATTAAATTGTTATTTGATGCAGAATACCTGTGTTATAAAATCAAACTACCTGACCTGCTCTCTATGATTTGCGGTTTTTGCATGCGAAACATGCGCACCATGATAGAAGGAGGGATAGACGATTGAAGGACGGATATGCGGTGAAATTTAGTAGAGCCAGATTTTGGCCAAAAATGAAAACAAACCGAAATGCAAATGAGAACCCATTCCGCGCATCGCATCACATCACATCGGTTTGCTTGTGTGCTGCTGTTTTGGTCGCGTTTCGTAAACGCGCAACTTTAGAATTCTTCTCTGCGGAGTTTCCCGGTTCCATATAAAACGACGGCGATAATTTGCCATTATAATGTTCTCTCCGGTTCTTCTTCTCTTTTAGACTTCTCGTTTCGTATGTAGAATGGCGAAAACAGTAACCAACTTGTAAAGTATAACCCCGCTTGCCAACACACTGTTCTCACGTGTAAAGGGTAAATGACACCATGTTGGAGCTTTCGTGAAAATGTTGCAACAAAGTTCAACATCCTCATCTGCATTAGCCATCCACCATCGCCACCGCACCATCGTATGCATTCCCACTGTGTCGTCGTCGTGGTTGGTGACCCGCATTGCATACCAAAGAAGGATCTCTCCGGGTCGGTTCGTTTTCTCGAAGCGTCGTGTTGTTGTCGATCCTTGATCCTCCTGTTCGTGGAAGAAAATGCATTCACCGTAGCCTTTAATGTTAGCTGCTGCATGCGCGCCTGTGTTAACGGCGGAAACATGGATGCACACCGCATCCTGTCGGGAACACGCTCCGTTGATTACAATAATTTCGATGACAATGATGATCATGATGATGCGGTTAAGGTCCATGAATTGAGTATGTTATCCCACCCAGTTCACCCTTCATTTGAATCCAGGGCTCGGCGGGGTGTCTCGACCGCAACCGAGGAACCCCTCGTTGCTCATGTTACCATTCCAGACCTCTAACGAGGTTGAGTAGGAGACACTTGTCATTGACCAGTCTGGTCTGAGGGTCTCGACCATGCATGGTAAACTGATCCCCGTGAAGTCTGCTTTATATTCCGTGTTTCGCAAGGAAACCGACATGCGACCAGCGACTTCTCACTCCCACGCGAGAGAAGCCGTCTGGGGACTCGGCCCTGACACTGGTTCACATTGAGAATGTACGATAACGTTCTGCCACAGAGGCGGATCTTGCGGAGGATGGCTAACACTAAACGGATATGTTTGGCGTGTTGTAAACAGTGGTTTTGATACTGCTCCATTAAGGATAACACACATTGTGGAACGGTACGAAAAGAAATCGCTTGTCTAGCCTCTTCCCGGTGGCCAAAGATGGAACCGTATCGTCAGCCAGCCAACCCACGGAGCTGCTTGCACCGACTATGAATGGGTTGATTAATGTGACACGGCACTGTGACGGGAAAGTTCATTATCGTCACCATTTGGCGTTTCATTTTCATTTGACGGATATGGCCTTTTCAACATGGCTACACTCATCTTTTTTTTTCTTGCCCCGAGCGCCCTTTTCTTGTATAGTTGTAGAAAATGTTTCATTTTCGCAATGGTGGGTTTGTCATGCAAAGTGTGCAATGTGGGTTCACTATCATGTTGCGACCTCGGGTTCCTACTAGCTGGAAGTTCGTGTAGAGTTGACAGGAAAATCCATAATTTTTTCATCAATGTCATAATTTTTTGGCTCAAGTTTTCGGCCACGGCGCAACACCGGGGAGACGTTGGTAGGAGGTGCTGTCTGGCTGTTGGACCACGTTGGCATAAATTGCTATTTAACAGTGCTGACATAGCGCTTGTGTGGATGATGTTCGCCGGCTGTTAGGGCATCATTTTCCATTGACGACAGGGCGCATTGTACTATCGCCAAATCGTGCAAAACGAAGAAGGTAAAAAAACTGCTTAACTGTATGCTCCGCTTCTCACGTGTCAGAAGCGAGCAAGCACGAGAGTCAGCTGTTGTAGACCGGTCGCCCTGCCAAGCACGGACATTTGGCGAATTTGGCAATATTTTGGTTGCTTCAAGCGGGGAGCAGGAGCCGGCGGGGGGAAACAAAAAACCAATACCAATGCCGCCGAAGGTAGGCATACCGAAACCATGTATCCGTCCGTGCAATACGTGAGGATAATTGAAAGCGGGTCTTGCAGCGGACGTTCGCGCTATATAACAAGCCTAAACTCTATCCACCCAAGCTCCCCGAACCTCTTCGCCGACCTTCAGGAGGCGTTTTTATGGTGTCATTTTTTAATGATTTTTGTTAAATTTGGCATCTCGATCACGTCCGCCTGTGCTGCTCCAAGAGGCATTTATATTTATTTGTTTTCATTTTCCAATCATTTCGCCTATCGTCCGTCCGGCCGACCGGTTCGGTAATTTATCAATCCGTGCTCCTCCAGTGTTGCCAGCTTTGTCGGACGTAACATGACTTCCTTTACGATTCTTCACTTGCAAAAACGAGCGTTGGTTAGATCTGCAACCTTTTTTTCTGCTTTTGCTGTCCGTGCGAGTGTATTTTAAAATTCTATCCACCGCTCGCTGCTTATTGGAGTACGTGCTTGAATGAGCGTTTTGCAGTAGCAGCCCCGTTTCCGCCTTCGTCTGCATGCAACTGACTGCACTGGCGGAGGATGCAGTATTGATTTAAGCTGGTCGTTCAGCGAAAGGAAAAGTGAATCGATGTTTCATTTTCAATATAAGCACACAGGGGAAGGTCAAGACGATGGCGCGCGACGATGGCTCTTGAGACAGAGGCGGATGATTAACGCTGTCTGAAGCGGATGTTTTTCGCGCCGCTAATGGTTTTATGGGTTTAGAATGAGTGTGAAGCGCTTGAAAACAATATGTCATACACCACATTACAGCTAATAGAGGGTAATCACAGTTGAGTGATAAGCTTTAAGAGATCGTGATATCGTGGTTATGGGATTTCAAGAATTTCCAATCAATGTATTGTCAATCTTATACTTGTATAATGACCTCATTCCTGAATGAGTTGAATCGTACAAATCCATTATCAGCTGATTAAACTTCGTTACCAGCACGTTAGCAGGGAACACGAAAGAGGCTGCACCGATGTAGAGAAAGGAAATAATTTCCCTCAAAACCGGTTGAGCAGTCGCTATCTCTTCTTTGGATGCAGCTTCTTAGGTCTCGTTTACAACCCAAAAAAGAAAAACATATCGTGGTAGGCACAAGATCACACACACACACATACAGGGTAATAATGCATCCCAAATATGCATTCGACCGCATGGCATTGGCGGTTTCGTTGCACAAAGAAGCATATTCATTGTGGCGCAGCTTGAAATATGCAGCATGTAAATGCAACTGCATCGGTGGGCACAATAGTGTTCATTTTCATGGACAGCAGCAGCACCATGGCGCATAACGAAGGCGATTTATTCACGCCTCAAATGGAGGCTCTTTTTATTGGTTTTTTTTTTTTTTTGACGAATCGTGACGATGGACCGCCAGCAGAAAGGAAAGCTGTTCCGACGGAAGAATTTGCACAGGATCGTGTCCAAAATTGTCAGTGTTGCTGGTGGTTTGTTAAGTGATCGTAAATGCCAACCATATTCTCACGCATTTCGAAGCATAATTTGCCTTTTAATTGTAGGGTGTAACGAAGAGAAAACGGAGTATGATTGAGAAATAACCAACCGAAAATAGTTGGAGTTGATAATATGCCCCGGAAGCTTCGCTCCTCTAGAGCTTCCTCTTCCTTTACTTAATTTCATGAAGGCGTGTCATGTTGACTGTCCCTTCGCTGAAAGGATGTCAATTTTCTGTCGGATTGATAAATTGATTTCTACCACCAGGTCGCAGAGCGACGATCAGCCAAAGATTTCGAATGATTTCGAACAACCGATCGTAAAAGGAACCGATCGAAAAATGGCCCATAAAAATCGAGGTCAATTGCCTTGACAGTGGAAGAGAAAACGGACCGAAATTGCAGGCCGAGGACTGCATATTTATTTCTGGTAAGAAAAAAAAATTGAAAGCGCCGCCGGGCACGACAAATTCCTCATTGATTATGAGAAGGATTTTGCTGGTACAGTCGCGAGACACAAGACACCATCCTGAACCTTGACGCGCAGTGGTCGTGAAATGGGGACCGAAACCGGACACTTTCATAACAGTACACTGTCGCAAATTTGGTGCACCCCCGAAAAAGGGAAAACCGTGGTGAAGGCTGCTGGAAGTGATGATATTCAGTGCTGATCGTGAACTTCATTAACTTTTCCTCGGGCATTTTTGTGTTCCAAAACATCCCGGAAAATACCCTGTGCCTGCAGAGTAACAATTTGTAATTACATTTGTGTCGGTCTTGTGTTGCGGTCGGAAAGTAATCTTGCTTCTTGCTGGCAACCATTCCTTCGAGGAGAATTGTACAGATTGGAATGTCGTCCATCATGTCTTCATGGGTGCAGTTACACGTCTTTCTCTATCTCCGTGAGTTGATAATGTTCCGCGACTTGTTGACATTTACGAAAAGTTCATGTGCCGTGTTGTGGGAAGAATTCGGGAACATTTTTCCGCTTCCTTCCCCTGGCTAATGACGAGGTGAACCACTTTTGGGCGAAGGTTAAAGGCACGTTTCTGGCAGTCCCGAAGAACCGTTCCGTCGTAGAAGGAGAATCGCGAAAACTAAAAATCCTGTTGGACGGGGGGAATTTTCCCACTTTCGAAACCAGTTCCTCTGCCGCGTTTCGTAACGCCACCGCGGCTTGTATACCTACCAAAGTGATTTCCAATAAATATTCTGCATCGGGAACCGGGCCACGGCGTTTAGCGAGAATTAAAGAAATAAATAAACGCGAAGAAACTAGTTCTACCCAGCTCGAGACATAATTTGTTATTCATCGACCAAGTGTGTCGCTGCGACATCGTCGTGAGAAGGGGCTGCTTCTCTTTCGGGGGTCGGGACCGAAGGGAGGCGGACTGCCAGAAGTCGCCTCGGGTCGCCGGGTGTTGAATGGAACACGTTTTGCATAACATTTGCCACGGCGCCCAAATATGGGAATGTGTTCGGCCGCGTTCGTTCAGGACCAAGCGGAGGGGGTAGACCAGAATCAGGCAGAGGTGGTGGCTCTCGTGGTGGCGTCGTCGGTGCATATTGGGCGAAATTCAACCCAGCGTTTAATGGAAGCACACACCGGTGGACGAGAAGCCATGAAGGCATAGCCATGCATCTTATTGCCTTTTGCGACGATCGTTCTTTTTTGCACGTAAATATAAAATGTTTAATTGAAAATAAAAGGCGGGCGACAGAAAATAAACAGCTCGTCACGCGCCAGCTGGGCATGAAGGAATCTGACTGACGGAGATTTGTTTTTTGCATCTTTGTCGCGCTCTCTCTTCCTGCTGCTGAAGATCTACCAGATGTTGCGCCGATGCAAGCGTGTTTAATTGAGACGTCAGGCGAGATGAAAGAGGCACAACTCCTTTTTCGGGATGCGCTTGTAAGCTTGCGTTAGCTATGAGGATATTCCGTCTTCTTTCTTTTTTTTTTGCTACGACCCTAATAAACTGACACGATAAAGCTGAGGTATGCACAGGGAAAGGGAGCACATTGAAAATGACCATAATGAGACTCTGTGGTTCATTTGCTAGATAAGCTGTGTGTAGGTCCGAAGAGACGTGAGTCACGATGGGTGACGTTAAGGAACGGAGAAGGAAATTATGGAAATTAAGATAGTAAAAAGGAAGTGTTTCCAATTAAATATCGATCAGGTACATTTAGGATTACTACTTTCGGTGGGAAACGCACCACGAAAACTATAAATTTGTTACAATCAGGTGGTCATGTTCTTTTCTTCTTTTGAAAAGATTGGGTAGCTTTAATGTCATACGTCCAATGCCGTGGATAGATGATGTGATGTTCATGCGTACAATTACGTGGCACGTGTTAATTCCCGAACAAAAGCGAAAATAATTATGGCTGGACTTGATGTTGAACTTTTCTTCTTCTGATCGAAAATTAGTTGCGTGTAAGTCGCGTTCATAGAACATTTTGGAAGATTCCGTTCTTATCTTTCAATAAATCGTCTGCAATAATCTACGGCAAAATACCGAATTGTGTCGTGTTGCAATCAACTGTGGAAGCAAACTCTATTGCTAATGTTAGACCGAGACACTGGCGTGCTTCGTTTTAATTTTGATGAAATTCATCCTGATCGACCCTTGCCTTGCCACATGGTCTAGCGAACCTTTAAAAGTCGTTCCCAAGTAACTCCATATTCTGCCGATTCGTCTACAACGGACTGAGCGACCGGGAAACCTGACGGACTCAATGCGACTGACAGGTCGTAGACAAACATTCCTCCACTGTCGGACCCCTCTGCCTTGGCAAGTGAAACCCCTTTCCGAGACTAAGCACCGCTTGAGTTGTATACTTTTGTGTGTACTGTTGTGTCCTTTCAAACGCCGGCCGGTGGAAGACCTGCCGAGCACGAACGCTGAAGGCACCAATCTATAAAGGGTCCGTCATTCCTTCCAGCTGTACACACACCTTCGGACCGAGTTCCTCCGAAGATTCAATTTCGAAGCAAGGAACGCAAAAGGAAATAAACAAAGTTTGTAAACACAACAACCAACCTACGCCCTCTGGTCGTGGAAAGCTCCTTGGTCTATATAGAAGTTCGCCTAGCGGAAGGCAGGTTAGGCTCGGGTGTTGGCGCATCGTATTTATGCACAGGACACAATGGTAGCGCAATTGATTTTTGTTAGGGGTTTTTCCGCTCGTGTGCATACCACGCGGAGATCTCATGGCCCAGGCCTACCGTCCGTCTGCAGTCAACCAGTCAGCCATGCTCCGCCAGACCGTGCAAAGTTGGGAGAAACGGAAAGACCCCCGAAGTTGTTTGTTTCCTAATGGTAAACATAACAACGAAACCAAACGATGTGGAGCTGAATGAAGCTGAAGCTGATGGGCACTTGGAGGCGTTTGCATATACAAATTTATGAATCGTGCCGAACGGAAGAAGTCCTGCGGCGGTGGCCGTGGCCAGCGGAGGAATTAAAACGGAAAAGAAAGCCGAAGAAACTCAATTCTTTCTCTTTCGAGTCATATGTGCAAAACTGTATACGATAAGTAGTGTATTTACGTTTAAAGATAGTCCACCGCGGAGGCAATAGGCGGTTTCAGGCAAGGGCTTCTGCAACACACAGACATTGTTTAATGCTGGGTTGCGGCCATTTGGTATTCACCTACTTTGGTTTTAGCCTGTGTGCGCTTTGGCTCCGTTTTCTGTGCTGTTCCCGCGGGACATTGTAGACCGGCGAATGCGCCAATCGATACGAAGGAACGGTGGGCTATTACTTGCAGAACAAAAAAAGCGATTGCGACTGTTTCTTGCCTCTCTCCAATGTTTATGCTCGTGACTGGATAATCCAGGCTTGGCATAGGGTTCCCACTGTAAGTTCACAACGCAACGAAAAAAAAAAATCCTCTGGTATTTTAAGGTTATGCGTCGCCGCTGGTGTGGAAATATCGTCCCAGCAATGCCCCGCACAGCCGGCTTGTCTCCGGCTGATTGTTTCTGGAACATCCAGGAAGATGTGGCCAGATTTGTTTTTATCGGTGCTTCAATGGCAGAATTTATGTATCAACATTTCGCTACGGTCGATTGGAGAGAGCCGTACGACCTACTGTTGTTGCGCATGATAAACTGTGAGCATCCCTCCATGGCTGTTATGCATTCCCTGAGTCGGGAGGCATCTTAAAGGGTCGCCGTGAATCTTGAAGCAAATTACCGGCGCAATGAGTCTGTCACACAGTTCGGCTAGTGATTGATTGATTATTATCGTTTTCGCATCACTGTTGCTCCGCAAGCTCTCGGTGGTGGATCTTGATTGCATTTTATTGACCATTAAGGGCTGGCTGTTTGGCCCTGGAGGGAGTCGCATCTTTCGTCTTCATGCATCCTTCAATGCTTGTGATCACGTCAGTGGTTTAAACTGCTGCGATTTATTTTCCGGGTCGATACTTTTTTCGGTATTTTTTAACCGAAACTCAATTTACCATGTCGCTTGATGAGCGGCCAACGGCAAATCTCAGCACACCATCAATTTCAGGGAATTGCGCATCTAGTTCTTTTGTTCCAAACCCCCAAAGGGGTTTCGTTCCGATAAATGTTGAACATTTATATCTGTCATTGCAAATGAAAGACAAATCGCCACCTTTTGAAGATCCATCGCTCTCGGATTAGTCGAAATTTCTCTTGTGAATTAAAATTAACTTTCTCTTCGGGAGAATGAATCACTCTTAAATATTTAATTATCATTTAATAATGTAAATACTCGATTGATGAACTGAATTGTGAGGATTAGTTGTAGAAATGAACGCATCAGAATAAGTTATAGCCGAGCGATTCACTTTTCTGTTGCGACAACGCAGCGTGATGCACCCTAAATGCATAGCAATCGGTTTAACATATTAACGATCAACAACGTTAATGCCGACAGTAAAATTTAATGGAAACTGTGGCAATGGTGGGACCAGGAGGAATAGGAGAGAGATAGAGTGAGATATCGTACTCTTGATGCCAGATCCTTCGGCTGCCGGGTACCGTTATTGCTGAGGATATAAATTAGTATCCCGTGAAGAAACCGGCCCGCCCGGGAATCGCAGGGTCTTCCCCCGGATGGATCTGTTGCCTAAAGAAAAACGCATCACGCTTCGATCGAACCGAATCGATCGATCGGTCGCCGATTATTGCTGTTGCTTTTCGGATGCGTTATCGCCAACGCGGGGCCCCCTTCTGGTGGGGAAAGGTTTTGGAAGCCGCGTTTTGTACCGGGTAGAAAAAAAAAACCCTTTCTCGTCAGCCCCTTGTGAAAAAAATAAAAACGTTTTCTCCGATTCCCGACCATCGCTTGCGTTTTCACCCACTTCAGATTTTGTCAGAACGCGCTCGACAAGCGCGTCGACGCGCCCTTTCAGTTGCAATCCATCCGAAGATCAGGCGAAAAGATGAAAAATCCATTCGTCCCAGTCGCACGGCGATCGTCTAGACTCGGACGCCCTTTTTTGCGCTTCAAGCGTCCTGTCGGTGGGGGCCAATCGCAGCCAAAACGCAACCTTTTCCAAATGAGGGAATCTTCGATCCATTACCAGCAATTATTCGCCCGTTGGAGAGGAGCCTTTCGTGAGCATAATTTATAGGCGATGTTATCGGCCCGACGGAATCGCGCTTGTGTTCGCCACGAGGAAGCAGATCGTTCCGACGATCGACGGTTTGCTTCCTCCGCACCGGCCCTTTTGGTGATTCAGGAGAGTTGGTTTTTTGCACTTTGCCTTTGCCCACGGTGGTGGAAGCCATAGAGCGACGACGGGAAGTAGTGTGCACCATGAGGAACCATCGAATGGCTCAAAGTGCCGCAAGCGTCGTGTAGCAATTCCACCCCACGCTTTCGCAACCTACGAACAACAACGAGCCCATTTTACTTCTGGCTTGACTGCCTGGGCATCCCAAGCATCCGAGCACACACCTCACTCTCCTAGCCGAGCGAGCACACTCCTTGAAGGGTTTCTATTTGTTTTTCCCAAGCGTCCCCTTTCGCCCACCGAGCGGTCCGTGATCGAGAAACCACATCGTCATCTACATCATGATTCGTCTGGGCCCTGCCTCTGGATTGTACGGGAGTCGATTAGAGAGTGAGAGAACGTTGGCGAAGGAGCTGGCATTGTAGTAGGTGGTCGCATGAGCAACAGGAGAGGCTTCCATTCGGAGATCGATTTCATTAGACGTCCGGGCGCGGAGGCAGACCTTCGTAATGAGTATTCGGTACTTTCGGTTCCTTGAGGGCTCCGGGAAATCTGACGAATAATCTACGCAGGCTCAGGGCGGGCGGTCTGCACATGGCTGTGGTGTTATGCAATCTCAACCGATCAATCTTTGCAATCCCTCGAATGTGCATAAATCATACACATGTCGGGTTTAGAAGGATTGGCTACGAATGGATCGCTAAGGGAACGCTAAACGTTGGAAAGGAGTTTTTCTATAGAAATAGGTGGTTTGATGGATTTTTGTAAGGAAGGCGTTTTGATTGAATTTAATGGCTTTATTATGACCAATAGCTTGTTGGAATGCAGTTGAAGCGGCATGCAGTGAAAGTTTTGTTTCTATTCGAAACAAAGAAACACATGGGGAACCTCTTTTTGGGATCAGTTGCTGTAAAAACTCATTTGCGTATCCTGGCACTTCTCTAAGGCCATCTGCCATCTGCCTTAATGTGCGCTCCACGCAAACGAGCTGAATTATCGTGAAGAGGAGAAATTAGCACCCAATAAAACACTTGATGAAGCCCATATAAATGTAACCGTCGCCTGGTAGGCAGACCTGGTCCGCGTGGACGCGTAATTGTGCATACTCGAGAATGATGATTGGTGGGTTAAGTGGCTAGCCCATTTCGCCGGCATTTTATTGGCTTGCATATTCAGCTCGAAAGCAAAGGGAAGAATTTTAATTGCCTTTATCTGATGAGCCGGAAACCATCGAGAAAGCATTAACTAGAGATAGAAATTCAGTCGCCTAGCGAATCGATGAAACTATTGACGAAGTTTTATATTCGAGCTTGCATGCAATCCCCGGATCCAAGTTGATCGCGAGGAAAATCGACGAAAGTCAAGCGTGTGTTTGCGTGGCGTATACTTTCAGGCGCTCTAGGAGAAGTTTCGAACAAGAGGTGTCTTCGATAAGGTTGAGTTTCGATGTTCGCGTTTGGGGTACTGGTTTGCGACTGGTTTGTCTGGAATGATTTGCCATTAAAATCATTTCAACTATCTTCACATTTAACTTTTTGGTATAAATAGTTGTGGTACTTGAATATGTTTTGAAGCATTGTGTCAAAGCATCTTTGAATCCTAGGCAAAACACTTGAACCTTACAATTTCAAGCACATTTTTAAAACTTTTTGAATTTACACGGTTATATCTAAATGAACTGTTCGATCTATTGGCTGTAAACATTATCTGTGTGTCGATGTGATCTGATGTCACAGGAATGCATGCGCTCTTAATAACAACCATCGATCAAAAAGATTTACTACCTCCGACGTGACGAAAGCCGTCGTTCTCATCCTATTCAGCACGGTGATTTATATAGTTAAAAGCCTGCGGCTATTGGAAGATCAATTGTCCACCGGCTGCGGACGAAAACAAAGATGCGGTGTGAGGTGCGAAAATTGCTCCCCTAATTAAGCCGTAGGGAAAGAGATGTCCGACAACTCTCGGTTATCTGGAACCATCCGACGTCCCAGGCTCAACCATAACGCGCACCTTCACCAGGCGCGAATCTGACGATCAGCCTTCGCCAATGGATCGGATCGTTTCGAGCAGAGCAGTGCGAAAATTGCAACGCTTGCCCCGAGCGAACGAGGCTACCGGTTGCCGCGGACGGACACGGCTGTCGGATGCCCGACATCATGGGACTACCGTCGTGCAGCGGTGTCTATCGCTCCCACAGCATCTTATCTTTATTGTACTATCTATTGGCACTAACGATCGTGTCCGTATGCCTAATCTGCCGATCAGGCGAGTTGATTTCGCGGCGTCCACGGAAAGCACCGGAGTGTTTTGTTCGATCCTTTGGTGCATGGTTGGCTCCCGTCTAAGTCATCCAAGCCATTGGACCGGTTGTAAACTGAGAATGAGTCGTCAACGAAGTTTTGTCAAGATACAGTTCGCACGGATGTGCGGACACGCCGGCTGCACCCAGAAGCGTCAAGGGGCGAGCGAACAACAGCACCTACAAAGTGACACCTGTTGCGTGTTGATCGTGCGTGCGAGCGTCCAAGACAGGGAGAGGAAAGAAGGCAATCAGACGACACAACCATAAACAGGGGAACCGTGAAATGTTCCATCTAATGGCAGGGTTAGTGTGCTTTATCCGCACTCCGGAGCGGTACTCCGTTCCGATGCTTTACGATATGATGGTTTCCCACTCCGCTGCCCGTACCATCCCCTAATACACCATTCGAAGGAGCGTGAAGGGTTCATGGCGGTCCCATCGACAACGCCATCGTTTGAATTGTACCAGCTTGCCAGGAAAAATAGTCACCATTACAGTTTGTCACCGTTCCTGCGTACTCTATATTAGCAACGTCACGGTTTCCTACTTCGGGCAAGCGATGTCGCCCTTCGCGGCACCGTAGGCACGCAGATTAGATGACATTACATTGCACTAGAGCAAACGGCAGTTGCATAGTGCAAGAGGAGGACGGCACCTTTTTAATGCGGCCCTTAAAGTGTCTTCATTAGTGGTGTCCCATTGCGGTGCCATCGCTATTTACAACACGAATTCCCCCTTCGGAACGGTGGTTTCCCGCGATAACGCCAAGGGGAAGAAAGCTTGTGAGGAGAAAAGTCAGTGTCACGAAAAAAAAATACCGTTTGAATATATGTTTATTTTTCCAGAGCGATACCGACCAACGTGCTTTGGGTGAAAAAGGGTTCCGTAACAATTTCCTAAAGCAAGCGAGACATCAAAGAAGTTAATGATGCATATGGAGAAACCATCGTATGGGTTACGTTGATTACAATTGGTGGTGAAGGTGCGGGAGAAAATGATTATGTTGGTGGAAAGTGATTTGGTTTTTTTATTCGCTATTAAGATGTATTAAGCTGTAGTGTTTTACCCACTCGCCACAAAGATTGTTCAACGAAAAGTATGAAAAGCATAATTCTTGTCGAAACAAATACAATACATTTAGAAATACTGACGCAATTGACATAGATTTTATCAAAACACGTTTGACCAAATTCACAATTCACCAAAAAACATGTCGCCTTGGTGAAAATACTTTTCGAATGGCAATTTCTTGAGGAACTATTGGTCATTCATTTTTTCCTTCCATCGATCAAACCCCGGCATCCCTCTGGCTCTAAACATTTGCCAATAAGTCAACCCCATTGACTACCATTAGCCCTGTTTCTTCGGCGCGGAACGAATCGGGGAAAGGGGGCGCACGATTTCATTCTCATCACCGACCTGTCGAAAGATGATCGCGAATTTATGGAGCCAATTTCAACGTGAACGATTCACTTGACTTCGTAACCGAGTTCAATCTAGGCAATCGAGGTCTAAACGATAGTCAAAACAAGCAGGCGGATACGATGAAGACACAAAGAAAGAAAAACCATCGTAACCCCGTTAAAATGATCCTCCGAGGGCAAGAAGTGGTTGCAATAGATTGGCTTGGGACTGGAAAATTATATTTTCTTCTTCCGATTCAAGCTAATCATCTGTGAACGTCCCGTCTATAGAGCATTTTCTACTGGCGTCAAAGACGTTTGCTGACAAGACCTTTCTTTTGACACCGGCTCGTTGGGAGCAGTGCTTTATATTTACCGTATGCAAAATTTGGCGAAAGTAGATTATCATGAAAGTTTGCATGGACGACTGGCTCTCCTTTTTCTCGAAGCTAGAGGGAAATTTTAATAGGGTCAGCCGATCGCAGGGGGGAATTCTGCGGTCATGGATACAAACACTTGACGCTTTCGGAAATAGGCTTTAAAAATAGCACCTGAAGGAATCGAACGGGTAAGGATGTTGCGCATGCCGATGGAAACTGATACATCGTGAGGTGTTATCTCGGATATTTAAATTGGTCCATCGTGGTATGGGGAGAAGGTTGTGTTGAAAGTAAAAAGAAGGGAAGATTTATATCGTGCACTGATCGTAAGCATGATGCAGCATCTTGTGGAATGATAGTTGAGAAGGTATTCACAGCATTACCAAAAGAAGGTTTGTCGTTTTGAGAGAAAAGCCGTACGAACGAAAAAAGTACACAGTAATTTGATCCCCGTGGACCGTTTTTCCTGGGCCGAAATCGTGTATCCTGTGTACACGTAAGCGCTTAATATGTATTAAAATCATTTCTTAATCATCTTTCGAGCATAGGTCGCACCCTACAGTGAGGTATTAAAATGTTACCTTTTTGCCGAGGTGTTTCTGGATTAGCGAAATTCCCACCGCACCCGTGTGTCACGAGGGTTGCGTTCCTTGGGAAATCAAACGTGCATGCAAACGGCTTTCGTCCCATGGGAGTTATTTTTTCTTGCGAGCTTTGAACGCAGGTGTTCGACCGTTTGCATGATAACGAACTTGCGAACATGCCTGGCGCGCGCTCGTGCATTTCTTTAAAGAGTCGCGTAATACCCTTTAAAAGGGACTGTTAACAGCTGTTGGGTGAATTTGTATGGACAACACACGATCGTTGTCGATCTACATGTGCTTCTTGTAGCAATTGGTGCATTGCAGCGCCGAGGAGCACACGCCTTTCTCTCGCTTCGTTGGGACATTCGGCGTTGACTATGGTCAGCTTATTTGTGCTTGTAGAACAAAATCAATAATCAAATCAGTAGCGGAGTGTGCATGTCTCATGAACGAATGATTCATGCAGTTGTTATGATTTTAAGCAACCTGAATTGCTAAACGTGCTTGGGCAAATAATGTTCAGTTTTTGGAGAAGTAACCTTCAACGGTTCAAGTCAATCGACTGTGTTGTGGCAGATACCAACAATTGTAACACAATTGAGATGTGTACGTTATCCAACACTCGAACGGTTTCAGAAAAATGCAATCGAAATCTTCACATCCATATTCAACGACCCCTTCGAGGCGCGGTTTCCATTATTTGTGGCATTAAAATGTATCATTTTCTTCCATGGAGTGGACTCGCAAGGCAATTCTTACCTTCCCGCTCGATCTGCCCCAGAGAAAACGGCATGTCGATTGTTTCTAATAAACCATTGAGAAAAAGTTACATTGTCAGTCGCAATGCGGCTAGCACATTTATGCTATCGACGGGCGGTGGGCATGCTTGCTGTCGGTGGTTCTGGTTGTGTGTGATTACGGCGCAGTTAAAGAATTGCACAAGCGAAAGGGAAGGCCAACAGTCCCTGTCTTATTCGTTCGTTTTTCTTTCCGAAAGATAAGCGCAATAGGGTGGACGTATTGGGCCTGAGGAATATAGGCAACCGACCGATTGGCCCCGAACACGGAACGGATGGCAAGCGAAGAAATCAAACTCTGCGGACAGGACCAGGAAATGTTTTCCCTGGTGTGCCTGCGCGTTCGTGTGTTGCGTTCGTGAAGGTGGTCCTACTTTCGACTGATCTGGGGCGGTCAAGTTATCAGCGTAAATTTATGATCCTATGCATTGTTATGTGGCGCTGTACGAGGCCCTCCAATTGTAGGTGGAGATCAGGGCTAGGGCTGGGCGATCGGGAAAAGGTGTTGTCTGCGGCTTTTATCGCGACCGCCTGGGCTCTCTTTCTCTGCTCGATTTTTGCAAAATTTATAATCCCAATGCCAATTCTAATGAATGTTTTTTTTTTCGTTTCATTTTGCAGGTGAGTACCGTTAGGAATCACTGTCGTGCCGCGACGTAGAAGGGCCCCCAAGAGTCTGCTGAATTGCTGTGCGGTGACTACGGCTGTTCATTGTGTACCCCTGTACTAAGGAGAATGGGCAATCCGAGTTAAGAGGGATAAGCGAGACGAGATCCCCCTAATTCACCGTTGCAGATTTCGTAGCATTGCTGTTAACCGAGCAAACACCAGTTCTTCGTACCCGCCAGCCTTGACATATGAAATTTAAAACACTACCAACGACTACCACTGCGCCAAAACACGTTCAAGGGCTATGTTTTGCTTTTTCATTCTCTGATACCACGGTTGATTTATGTCTCCTTCTCGAGCATCGTGATCTTGATATTGTTTACGGCCATTGGCTCGAGGAGAATGGACGAGATTATGAATGAGAGTTTTGCACTGACCGATCGCCGCAGCCACTGCATTGCACGGTAATGATCAGCCAACAGCACCGGGACAAACGACAATCGCCATTCGAACGACGGATAACTTTATCAGCGTGGACGACAATGAACCGTAAATCGGCAGGCGATCGCACGCCTTCCGGCAGTGGCGCTATCCAAATGCACTCTTCGCGATTGGTTAACGGGGATCGGTTAAACTTTCTCGCGGCTATTGGCAAGGAAAACAAACTCCGCAGTACAGCAGAGCGTTCGTGTCTCATCAAAATATCATCCGCCTGCCGTAATCGGTTGGCGAAATGCGAAATGATAATGGTGCGCCTTTTGCAACCATCGCCAACTCCTCCGATGGGGGGCAGCCCATCCGTGCCTGCCGGACATCCACATGAGAGACTTTCGTTCGTTTGCTTGATAGCTTGAAAATGAGAGTAAATTTAGCTCTTCATCACTGCTGACATGACGGCGAGCCTGTGCTTTGTCCTGATGCTGCGAATAATAAGGCCCGTGTGCCAATCAAATGCACCACCCGACGAAAGGAGCAGCGGATATCGCATACGCAATGATTGGCGTACTGTCTAACGATGCTTCTCCAAATCGCCGACATCAATTTGCCTCTTCATCACACGCTAATTGCAGCTGTAAACAATACTATCTTATTAGTGGGCAATTTGAGAAATTTTAAGGAAATGTCTTTCCTCCCACACGGCAATACTCGGGCGCACTCGGTCAGGCCATTTCGAGGCGTACACGACTTTCTGGCGGCGTCCGGTGTCATGTTTCGAAACGGAAATAGAAAATAATAACGAATTCGTGTCACAATTATCCTCTCCACAGGCAAGTGTGGCAGGTGAACGCAAGCTGTAGCTTTCGTTTATACTGGAACCAATTTAACCTTTTTTTTTTCTTTTTATTTCAAGTGTTGTGGAATGTTTATAAATAACATTAAGCACAGTGGAAAGCTCTCGGTGGAACTGTTGAAGGGTTTACCTTAGACGATTAGCAGTCTCTCGTAAGAGATCACTTTCTTTCTTTCATGTCCATGGCTCTCGTAACAAGTATCAAGTTAAATAATAAGTCCCATGTTCCCGGTTCTCCAAGCTTAAGAAAAAACGCAATTAGCGACATTGCCCTCGAAGACGATAGTAAAAATCAATTTGGAAAATCTAATCAGTGGATTAATGTTTTCAAGGCATTACATGGGCATGACTGCGCACCTGTCTTAAATGTGAAAAGCTACCATAAGCTGTCACTTGTGTGCCGCTGTAACGATCACATGTGATCTTTTCCCTTTTTTTCTATTTAGGTGTTCTCTGTGACATAATGCTCACACTGTGGCATCTTCGCGATCGTTTGCCCTCTTACGACAAAACAATGGGAGTCTTCTCACGGGTGTCTTCGCGTTTCTTATGGGAAACGCACCTCCCACTGCCGGCGGGAATGATTAGCCCCCGAAGAAGTAAATAAAAAAAAACTGTACACGGGAATCAGTCCACCAACCAACACACGGGATCTTTCGTTCAAGTTGTTTAGCAAATATCTACCCCTGCAGGCTATGCAATCCACATTCCACGCCAGCGCTCACTGTCACTGACCACGGTGGGAAGCGAGCAGAGAGACTGCGAAGCGACAAAGGGCGCCCCGAGATGTACACCCGCCGAAGGCAACGCGTCATTCATCTCCTCACGCGCGCGCCGGATCGATTCCGGAGGTCCGGAGGGCGCCTGAAGTACGTTTTTGTAATTTCCGGTTGCGTGTTTGCGAGCGCGCGATTGCGTTCATTAGGAAGCACTGGTCGCCCCGAAGCAGCTTGACTTGACTTGACTCCAATCGAAGCAGGTAATGACGCCGACGCGCCCGGGGGTGGCGAGACCCCACAACGGGGGTGACACCAGTGTGCGCCACCGAAACCCGTCGGTAGGACGGACTGCCTCCGGAGTGGTGCTACTGTCGCCCGCAGGGTCGGGCGAGAAGCCACCGTGTCAGGTTGATTATGATCCCGCGGGGGAGATACGAAGAACAATTTCAGTACTCCGCGCGCAAGCCCCAGGAAATGCGAACGAGGATGTTGACTTGGGGCTCGGGAGTTGGTTGAGTTCCTCCTGGACGGCCGGTAACCGGTCGGCAGCATGGGCACGTTGGTTTCATGCGCAGGCGCTCGGAGTTTTGCTCCAAATTGCCTTCTTTTTCCAACGCGGCCGCAGTCGCCTTACGCATTGCGCACATGGTTTGTGATGGAAAACGGCAGAAAAAAAAAACAAACGCAATGGCGGTGTACTTCACTCGCTCGTCGGCGCCTCAGTCCCATCTGCGCGGGCCAGTGGCTTCTCTAATTATCCACATTAAGACAACTAATAGGCCGCTATTTGAGCCGCGTTCGTTTGCCCTGCTTCCTATCTTCCTGTCTTCCGACCGGTGGAAGTGAAGTTGTGAACTCGGAAGTAGTGTTGTATCCATCGCGGCCAAGATCCGGCACGCTCGCACCACACGTGGATCGACGAAGGGGGAACTAGATTGTTCGGAACAAGATGAACAACTTAACGAATGAAATACTTCTACCAGTTAATACCAGTTTCGATGAATGCAGCTGCGGTGGTATGTCAATTGATCGTTTTCTTGGTGATAGATGGTTAGTAATACCTTTTCTTTTTTTTTAGAAAACCACTATTACACTTAAAACGGTTAAAGAAACGTGAGTCTTCTTCTGCGAAAAAGGAAGATCGTTGTCATGGAATTCAAACGAGATTTCTCATGCTGCATTTTTCCTGTGTTGTTATGATCTTGTGTAACATACCAAATTTTTTTTTCTACGTGAAATTTCATTGAGTTCTTTTCCATCCACGATGGTATGGCTTGCCGGTAACACTTGACCTTAATGATATCTCTGTACCACAACTGCACAGGTTCATGCCTAACACATAAACACGTGCAGAACCTAAAGTGGTTGCGTTGGGTCCGTCTAAACAAACGCTGGCGGAGGAGCCCACAATCTATCCGAACTTACGATCTCACGCAACGTTGATCACGAACTTGCAGCAGAAAAATACTGTTAGAACGAGTGCGTTTCGATCGGCGTGCGCATGATTAATTGTAATTTGAATTGTTTATTACCGATTTGCCGCGAAACAAAAAGAAAAAACAATCCTATAAACCACTCCCTGGTGCTTACTTAATTTGCTAGCGCTCAAACGGGAGTGTTATGAGCATGCAGCACACCTCCAGACGCTGCGGCACGTCCACGTCTGGATCGGTAAAATAATCCGTACCTTCCAGATGGGGGATTATCCTAGATCCCGTTGCGCGGGGCCTGCATTCCTCGTCCGCCAACGCCAACTGGAGCACTGGGTGGTAATTGCCGTTTTTGCTCACACGTTTTTCACCCGGCAGTTTGTAATCAATCCGCGAGCGTACTCGCGGCAGCACCCACTGCTCTCGGTTCTTCCCGACCGGTAATTCAGCTTTTCTAATTTCGCCTTATCTGCTTTCCATCCCCGAGTAGCCCGCCGTGTGGCCTACCGAGTGGCGATTCGTTCGTTCGTTCTGGTACAATTTTTCCAGCTTAAATTTCAAACACCCTGGCCGCACAGGAGCAAGCGTACGCCTCGATGGAACAATGGAAAGGATTACTTCTCTTGCTGGTTTCGTTTTGGTTTTTTTTCCCCGACACGTAGCGCGCAAAGTCGATTGATTCCAGCGAATATTTAGGTCACTAGGTTTGCCGATTGATGGTGGATACTCCTCTTCCGCTTTGGGAGGCTGGTCTTCGGGTCGATCGAACGCGCCCATTCGTCTGCGATGAAAGAGGCGGATGGTTTTTTTTGGTAATTGCACGATAATCGTCGGCGGTATTGTGTTTTGCGCCGTTCCATATACCTGAGGGATGGAAGAGTATGATCGGTCTTTCGGTTGCAGTGCTGATCGCATGACTTTATGCTTTTGATTTGACATAATTTCATGAGATCATGACAAAGCATGTATCACTTACACTCTTGAGCAAAAGTTGAGTTGCAATTAAAAAACCTGTGCCTTATCCAGCCATTCCCGATTTTTTTATGTTTACTACACAAGCGCTTTGGCCGTTTATGTAACCGAACAGTTACAACAATCGTTTATCCAAAAAACATGGCGCTAAGCATTTAGGGAAATGCCTTTCTTCTTTTCCTCAACCCTTTTAACCGAGTTTGCGCTGCTGTTTTTCGCTGTATACGCCATGCTAACGAGCCGCTGACGTAATGCCACGGGATGGGGAGAACCCATTACGACACGTGGACGAAAAAGTGGCCCTTCGGAGAAATGTAATTATGTTCCGCTGGTCGTGCCGTGGAAGCAAAGCGCCCAGCCGCCCGACGTGTGATTGATCGAAAGTGAAGCGCAAACGGCTCGCAAAGAGAGGCCAGGCAGAAAGCAGCAAACACTTCTCCATCCCTTAAAAATGTCAAAAGTGATGAGCGGCCATCAGAAAAGGGTGACGCATCGCTAAATGGCGTTGATAAACGAACGATGACGTTCCTTTGGAAGGTAAAAATAGTTTCTGTATGAAGGAAACAAAACGATACAATCCATCTTTTCGGGTGCAATGGTCGAGTAGCTCTCGAGCGTGGATAATTGAACGGATGGAAGTGTTGAAAATAGGGAATTGAATTAGGAGTTTCTTCCTTTTTTTGTGTGCATCGACGGGGGACAATGTCTTTCGTGCCGTCTCTCGTGTCGTACGGGGTTTTAAAGTTAAATGTGATTTTCATAAATTGGTTGTGTAACGTCGTGCATAACATCGTGCAGCATTTTTCATCGAGCACCGCGTCGATGCTCGCTTTTCCCGATCGTTATCGTTTCGATCAACACTTTATGAAGCGGATTTATTTTATGGCTACCAGGAGATTTTTTTTTTTCCATAGCTCGGGAACCAAAAATCCTGCATGTGTGTGGCCGCCATCCCGTCGGTGCGGTGCGGATGAGATACGGAAGGCGAGGGTTTTCTTTTTTCTCACGCTCAATCGCTGGCGGAGCCGGCTGAAGCATATGAAATCACGGGCAGAGCAGAGCCGGTACTTTCGTCGACTTTTCGTGGACTTAATCTGCTGCGGTTCCCTTCGCGGCAAGATAAGTTTTGCTTTCTTCGGTTCTTCGGGGCGCATTCGGCATCGGGGTTTGGGTGGCTTGTGGTGCGCCCGGCATCCAGGGTAGCCCTTTTCGCCCTTGTCGGGTAGCAAGGGGTGGTAGCAAAGGGTAACGATAGTTTAGTTCCCATTAATTGCTGCGCTAAAAGCGCATTACTGCGGTAACTTTCGCCCGCGTCACGTTAGCGCAACGGTCGCCTGCTCTTTCGCTCTCTCTTGCGCGGCGTGTGTGTGTGTGTGTTGAGGGGGTTGGGGAGGCTTTGGCTGGCCACATCAATCACTTCATCTGGGGACCCCCTTCCGCCTCGATCTGGTCATAATCACCACCCGGTCACCGTCACTGCACTGCGCACCCAAATGCATCCGCATGCCGCGCACTGCACTCTCGTGATGATGCTCATACGAACCACCCCCCCCCCCCCCCCCCCCACAACGCAGCGGGAAAGTCGCTAGAAAATGATGGTATTTTGCGGGGCGCAAGTTGCTCTGCAAACACAACCACCGACCAAATGTTTGAACTTTGGCCAGCAACAATTTTTGTTTTTCGTTCGCCGAGGGGAGGAAGAAATCAATCATTGTAGCAGGGAATTTCATTGCACCGTCCACCGTTCCCCCCCCTAGGTGAGGATCTCGAACGTTTACTCCGCGCCAAAGTGCTCGTGCTGTAATCATCATCATCCTCCATCCAACCGGGCCTGGAGATCGGTAAACGATCGACGCGGTGCGGTGCATCAAAATCGAATCGGAATCGTGTGCGCAAAGTATGTAAAGCTCAACCATCGAAGGGGAAGAGGAAGTTACAGCATCCGACGGTAGACGTGTGTATGCTTGTGGTGCGGCATGGAATTTCCACGTCGTGCCGGTGATCGATCGATTAAGGGACCGCTTATTACGGCGACGAGTGATAAAGGCGCGAGTGTGGAATTGGAGAATGCACTTTGAACCTGCATGCTTGTGGGCTGTTGTTTTTTTTTTCTTCTGTCTCTCTTTCGCTCCTTCTTTTATATGCACCTGTTGATTAGAAAGGGTCCGGGCGTGAAGCTTTCCCTTATTTGGGTGATTTGTTTTGTTGTGTAACACTGCGAGGCACGGTGGCGTCTGATTGCTTATAGGTCACGATGATTGTCGGAACATTGCGGTACCTGTGGCATACGATTTTTCTATTGCTTTTAAAGGGCCAAGGTCGGTAATAAACCATCAAATATTCCTTTTTTATTTTAATAAAATAAACCTTCCATCATCTCTAGTATGTTTCTTATGGGATTGTTGATTAACAGTTAAGGCTGTTCCCTTGCTTCATTGAATAAGGTCTCGTACTGGCGTTTATGACTTACCGTGTATGCTAGGGCTTTAGAGATAAGGGAATGGAGATAACTGATGGTGGTGTTGGTGGTCCCTTCATTAGGGATTGGATAGGATTATCCCTTTCTCCATGTGCAGTTGAGGTTGCCTAATTGGACGAACAATTATCGTTTAATTTTACGAGCCGTAACAGTAGAAAGGGAGACAGGGGGATATATTTTCTTGCTCACAAGAGGGAAGAAAGCGCTTTGTGTGTGTGTGTGCAAATATGGATACCGACCAAACCCGGGAGGCCGATTCGGAACGGGTGTACATTAATCAAAAGATTTGCGGTGGCATGTGGCGACGAACCCGATGAAATGCTACTCCACGCGTGCTCCACTGATATGGGCTATTAGAAGAAAGATTGGTGTACATGAGGCGGGCAAGCCTGTGAAAATGAGAATAGCTCTTCGATCGATCCATCGAACCTACATTCCCGGAATTAGCACATTCATCAATGTCAGCCAGGCGTAGTCCGCGCAATGCCAAAATAGTTCAAACTCGTTCCATCGCGTTCCAGCGTCCAGTTTTGGCTTGTTCGCGGCACAAACATCTTCCGCCATCGGCTGCAGGAATGCTCGCAATGACAGCTGAAAGGTCAATGTAATCGATCTTTCACAGCAGCTACGGCAGCAGCGGCGGCTCAACTGCGTGAAGGGCGTGAGAATCGGGTGGGTTCGATCGATGAATGATACCCGAAAATTTTCACGTCTTCTGCGCAATTTCCTTTGTGGCAATTTGAACGCCTCACCTCCGCCACCAGAAAAAACCTCCTCGCCTACGTCTATCGGAGTTCACTTTTTGGTTCTCTCTTGTTTGTGCCCATGCAACATTTTTAATTCAGCAACAACGGAACGGGCCTCAAGCTGTCCGTCGAAGAGGAAGAAAAAACGGCCGATCAAAACCTCGCACGATCCGCTTCACGCTTTGGCGAATCTTTGACGGTCTCTTCGACTTGTTTGTAGGCTTTTGGCTGAAGCAGTATAGAGTAAATAAAATCAGATTGCACGTAATAAGAATAATAAAACTGAAATGTATCCGCACGTTTCATTTGGCAGGGGGAGGGGGGGGGGGGGGTCTGGGTTCCGATTCCTTTTTTTTTGCTGCTGTTGCTTCCAAACTGACGTCATACGTCTACCGGTGGTTCGGTGGTGAGAAACGGAAAAGTGGAATTTTCCCGTTTTGGTTTCCGCTGCCTGCTTCCATCTCGCCCTTCAAGCATCTTCGGCCTGTCGCTCCAGACTTTAGCCTTCCTCGAATATTGCAGGGTCCGTTAGGGAATGAAATGCACATTCGCGCCAGGGCTGCGGGGTCCGTCTTGTGTTCCAGCGGAGGAGCCGATTAGATTAAACATTTGAATGTGAAATTCGCAATGAAAATAAAACTCATCGGTCCGTGAGCTAATTTCGTGATCTTGGGAAGATTTTAGAGCGGGAGGAGCGGAGAGGGGAAATGAGACCTCGTACCAAGCTCGGCCACAATTTCTCATGGTTCGATATACTCTTCATCGTGCTCGACCGTCGCCGGTTCGGGCCGGTGTGTGTTTGATCGCGATGTCGTTTTGTTGGATGTTTGTGATTCTTTTTGTGATTCTTTTGCAAGTCTCTTTCCTTCCCAAAATGTGTCCATCAACGATCGTTGCACGAATGCTTCTTGCAAAAAAATTGCTTGTTGTTGTTTTGCTTAGTTGGCGCAAGTCTCAAAAAATGTATTCTTGCCGTCTGCTGTAAGTTCAATGTACCCGGTCCATTGCTGGGTGCATGCTTCGAGTTCGTTGCACTGTATCTGTGGTTTATGAGACAGTTTTTAGTTCCGGTAAAGCACCGTTGCTCCGCGCTATGTTGCTGTTTATGTTGAAGGATTAACGAATTTCCTCTGGTTGGTAGTTTTATGAGATGGTGTAAACTCACTACAATCTGGTTCTACATCTACGCAGCATTAACCAGCAGCTTATGTAAAACCGCAAGAAAGAAAAGGAGATCATGCAATAGTACGCTATAGGCTCACGCAAAGCAGAGTTTAGTAATTAACAATTTGAATAAAACTCATGCAACATAAATTAAACAATATACATTGGAAGTTTTTGAGTTGAATATAACTCTTTTATGAACATGCAGACTAACGGAAGAAGCATATCGAGATAATCAGTTGAATTTTAATCAATCTAATCGCTCTTAAACGACACCTAATTCACACATTTTGCATCCCCGTTTCTACAATGCGCTCACGCTACCCGGTGGCGTTTATCTCTACTGTCTCGCATCTAATCTGGCCCCTAAAGTTAGCCGGCCCCCGTTTAAGACGCCATTTCGTTTACAATCTTGCAGAAGGAGCATGCTGAGAGCGCACACGGTCCCGCTTCCTATTTATGTTATTAAATAAATTAAACTTTATCTGCCGCTCGGGCTCAGATCTTTTATAGATTTTATTTGCTTTCGTCGTAACCACAAAGACATGTAATCATCCTCGCCGCGAAACCTACTCTGCCCAGGGAAAAGGCCAACGGTGGAAGGAGGGGAAAGCCTTGCAGCACATGAACTGTTTCGAGTTCCAGTAAACAAAGTAAAAGGAGCAGTGGCAGATAACTCCTCATACGAAGGGTAAGCGTGTGGAGAAATAAAAAAAGATCTTCTCCTGCCTGCCGGCTGTTTGTCGCGTGAGAGCTGTAGCGCATTTGATGGTTGGCCAACATTAGATGGCGCTGTGCCGTCTTTCTTTGTTTATGATGGCACAATTTAGATGGAGTTGAGCTTCGGGGGTGGTCTGCTTGGGTCAGATTATTTCCGTAGTTTGCAACAATGTAGCGAACTCTGTTTCGGTTGTTTTTTTCTAGCCGTTTGCACTTTTTCAAGTCGTTAGGATGTATCGATAGCTCTCGGAAATTATTGGATTTCAACCCTTTTTTTCCTCGTCTTACTTCACGAGAATGTTCCGATTATAAGGCACCCACCTTTCCCAACGGAAGAAAGTATATCACGTTTTTTAGCCTCTCCTTATAACTTCTTTAGGGAAGCGTTCAATTTTCGAACCAACATTTCCATTTCAAGGAAATGAACAACGTTCCCTACTGACCCACCGTCACCCGTGTTCATCGTTTTCTGGCGTGTTTTGTTTTTGTTTTCGGTCGTTCGATCGATTTCAACGCTCCACAAATCATGAAATCCGCCCGGCAGGAGTCGAGCCGAGCGAACCCATCGTCCCATGTTTATTGGCGGGCGGAAATTTCTCCCAAGCAGCAGCCTCCCCCGAGAACGCAAGGAAGCAGTGCTCCCATCGTCTTCGTTAGGAGTGCCGGTCGCAAACGGACGATCCGTTTCCTCGACCTTTCCGAGGATACACACGGCGATCGACGATGATGGATGATTATGATACACTGTGGCAAGCGCCCGGTCCGGGAGGAAAGAGACACGGTGAAGGTTCTTTTTTACAGCATCGCCCCCACAGCAAGAAGAAAGACTTGGGGGACAAAGGAAAAGCGAGAGAAGAAAAAAACAACAAACTCACATCAAACACAATCCCGTGGTCCAGGAACGAAGGCAGTCGGACGTTGGCGACGGGGAGGATTGTTTTCGGAAGTCGAAGAAATCGAGTCGGCCGCAGTTGTCGGAGGCCGGAATGTCGAAGCAATCGACATTCAAAAGCGCTCCGTCAGAAGCGCCCCATTCATCCTTTCCACAGGGGCTTTCCACAGCTCTCGATGCAGCTCGAGCGGACACGCCGGCCTTCCGATCGTACATCATTCGGACGCGGGACGACCCGCGAAAGCTGCTGCACTTTCCTTCGTCGCCGGAAAGGGCCGCCTGACGTACGGAGCACGCTGGCCTTTGTGCGGATTCGAACGAGCTCGAGATTAATTAAGATGATGAAATATTCGTGATGTGTCCGAAGGTGTGTGTTTTTTTTTCTTCTTCTGCTGCTGCGCAACCCTTCTTTCTCTCGCGCGGCCGTCTAACGGCGGTCAGGAAACCGAAAGGCGCTGCTGGCGGAGAGCAGCGTTCGAGGGCAAGAAGAAACTAAAAGGCCAAGTCAAATGTTCCCGATGAAAGCGATATCATGCTTTCTTCGCACGAGCAATTAACTTGCCCGGCTGACGAGTGCTGATTTATGCTGTCCAATGTGGCGCACACCGAATGCTCCCTTCCCTCTCCTGTTCAAACACTTCGGCTAAAGTGCATACTCAAACCCCTCCGGTAGGTTTGTTCGGCGCGCAGCCGGGTTAGTGCAGCATAATGAATGGCGCACACATCATTCAAAAGAGTGGTGGGGGAGGGTTGGGGTAAGGTATAGAGCGTCTGTTTCTACCGACGTTGATTTTCCGGCGCGTGAAGTGGTTTCGTTTTTCGAGTGAATCGTCGGGTGAGAGGCCGTGTTCGGCCTGAAAGGCTGATGAAAATGCACTTTTTGCATCGTCCAAGCAGGACAAAAAAAGAAAAAAGAACACTTTTCGGGAGGCAGCATAATAATTCGAAGTCGGAAGGAAGGGCGGATTGCTTTGAGGTGGAATAATTATGTTGAAAGGAATTCGCTGTCTCATCCACGTTTCATAACCATGGTTTCCTTTCGCCGGTTTGTCACCGTGTTTTGACGAATAATGGTTTTAATTTCGGAAGGATTCATCAATAAAACACCTTTCCATCAACCCGTCCCTATATCTTCCTGGGGAAGGATTTAAAGGGGAAAAAAAAACATGGATTAACTTGATTTTCTATGGATAAGAATTGAAGGATTTAAAATGCAAATACGTTTTTACGCTTACACATATTTTCTACTTCCCAGAACGTTGAAACGAAGTGAAAATCTAAGGGGTGTGTTTGTTACTGAGGCTGTATTGCCACGTCACAAATTTTCACCCCATTTATTTCCGAAACACCACGAGGCCGGTATTTGAATCTTCAAACTAGACATTTCCCTCCCCCCGGAGGGAGTTTCCTTTGGCATCCGACGATGACTCACGTACAATTAAGCTGTAACGCGAGAATAAATCACCCCCTTTCGATTGTTTTTGCGTCGAATTTTGGACTCACCAACGTCCGGACGTCCTAAAAAGGGGGTTGCAGACGCATAACAGCAGCACGCTGCACCGAAGCACTCTCGAGTTTGCTATTTTGCGGGGTGGACAATTTTTGCAAACTACGCTTGTCCCATTAATTTCTTGCTGCCTGTGTCTGCCTCCCGTAGAGATTTCATGTTGGGGTAAGGTGCGGGAGTGTGCGTTAGAAGACGGGGCATAATGACGCTGCTCGGGATTGCGCAAAGGATGCTTCACACAACTTGTGGCGTCGTCGGAGCGGAGGAACGTGCCTTATCGACAATTTATAGCAGTTTATCGCGAATGCATCATGCGTGAAGCGTTGGCAATCGGCGCGGATGACATTGGCAATGAATAATTTCCGTTTTAATTGGATGTGTTCCGCTCGACTGACAGTGATTGAATGAGGTACCAATGGAGATGTGTTAGGAAAATGCCATCTGTTTTTGCTTTGCTCGCAAATAGTAATGATTCGTTGAATATAAAAGAATATTCCACTAACACAAAGAAATGTGTACTGAGCTACATTGTTGTAATGCAACATATTATTATGCACGTTTTTGTTGTGAAGAAACCTTTCCGAGGTGCAAAGTAATCTGCACAAAATGTGAACTTTAATTATTTCATCAGTTGCTAATGCAAGAGAAAATAACTTTTCTTCCGTTGAATTTCCGCCTTCAAGACTGCACTTTCTCACAAAGGAAATCAATTTGTCCCTCCATTTTTTCCACCAATCAACTTTTCCCTGAAACCTTCTTGCAACTCTCCCCCGTCGATCACGCAAAAGGCCAAGTAGGTACGATGCTTCTCCAAATGCGCAATAGTGCAAAAATAATAATAAGCTAGAAAAACTATTTTGCACGTGACTTCGGGTGAAAATGAGGGTCGATTTTCTTCCATCAGCCAGAACGGTAAACCACTGCTGATATCAACGCGATGCTGTTCGGAGCTGCAAGAGTTTGCTTACGGAAAATTGCTGGAGTTCGTGTGGTGTGCATTAGATGAAAAAAAGGTTCATTCCAGATTCGAAGGCATCGGCTTTACGGCTTTGCGTTTAACAGACGAGCGGCAGAAGATCTTTCGCTTTCTTTGCAATCACAGCGGGTCCCACGTGCGATCGTGCGCTCCAGAGCTGGCAGCCGGAGTTTGATGCATTCCCAAACGTCATCATTGCCGCTTCATCCATCATCATATAAACTGGAGAAAAATCGGGGAAGAAAATGATAGGACTTTGCTTAACCGTGCGCCGCAAAACACACTCGACCGGGAACGGTCATCGGTGCCGCACGTTTGCTGGTTTTCCAATAACGATCAGCATCTTAAGATGCACAAGGCAAGAGCATGCGAAACAGGGTAAGAGGAGAATAGCTGAGCAAAATACAAAGCATGCCGGCCGCACTGGCGTTTAATGGAATTGATGTTAATTTGCGATGAAGCTGAACATGAGTTATTTTCCCTTTTTTTTTTTTAAATTTTCGCTCCATGTCGCCACGTGCAAATCCTCCGCACGGCTGGACACACCATACGGCGGTACCCTTTCGTCGGCTCCTCTTGCAGCAACGACTCGGTGCCGCTCCTCATCATAATCATCATCAGCCGCCGCTTCGTCATCGATTAAGTTCACTTTCTTTGCCCTGACGGCGCCTTTCGTGTGCGGCCGAAAGCAAGAAGCTCGCGCTAATGTGTTCCGGCGGCGGTGGCCGGTATGTTGGAGCACGGTCCGTGCGCGGGTGTGTTAATGTTTTGTTGTGTGTTGTATGCTTTGCCGAGCACCCTACCGTCCCTTGGTTGTACCTCCCGTGGCAACAATGTTTAGTGGAGTTTTCCTCTTCTGCCGGTAGTTAGTCGCAGCCGGTTGCGCGCCGCAGAATTCATGTTTTCCTTCTACCGCTAGTATTCACTGAGTTTGAACAGTATCGGAACCGTTCGGCGATGATCGATACATTGTACAGCGAGTGGCGGCTGCATTATCCTCAACGGGCTGAACGGATCGCTCGTTGATGAAAACTGTGTTGCTAATAATGTGGAATGGTATAATTACTTTGAGCAAAGCATAAATTCTGGTAACGATTTTATGTAGCAATACAGACATGATTTAATAAACTAAACTAAAGCTAATAGTCTAGTTGTTTTAATTCTTTTTATTATCAACTAGCTGGCCCGACGAACTTCGCCCCGTCCAATATCTTTGATTGTTTGCAATAAGGTTTTTCTTGAAGGTTTCTAATTTTAATGAAAATAAGTTTGAATTTATTTTAATGAGAATCATTGATGCTGATTATAAAAAAAAATTCAAAAGTACAGAGAAGCTGGTTTACCAAAGCGTTAACACGCCACATATAGCATGGGCATGTGAAAAACTTGGCATTTAAGATTTATACTACACACTTCCATCGACTGTTGAAAATTGAATACGCTTAAATTGAACTGGCATATCGTTGGAACTTAAAGGAATTCTCGGAGTTAAACATGCTGCCTCCTCATAAGTCCTTATCACATTGTTTGAAAGCTGCGTGACAAACAGTCATGTTCCATAACATAATTTTGGGGCATGAAGGTTTCGGAGCATAATAATAACACCTCCATTTTTATGTCGCAATGAAGCGGTGGCCAAGAATCGAAGAATCCAAATCCATGAAGTTTAGAATTTGCATATATAATTTGTTCGCTGAAAAGTTTTCAATGATTTCCCGGCTACGCTCTTTAAAGCAATTGCTCAAAGTAGGCTGCGAAAGAAGAGCACGATTGCTCTCATAGCCTCCTATGTTTTGGAAAACTCGAAATTAAGAATTTTCTAATTTTCCAGCTGTTCTTTCTGAATTTTCCAATTGTCTTTTTTTCTAAACCTTCGTTGGGCAAAAACGAACAAATCTTCCAAAGACATCATCAATTTTGGTCCAGCTGTTTTTGAGTTTTAGCGTTACAAACAAACATACATCCATTTTTATATATATAGATGTTTTGATGATTCATTCTGCAAAAAAAAAAACAATTCATTCAGGCAATTTGGTTGGTTCCAAATAACAAACATTAATTTGAACGCAGCACATCTCACCGGAATGTGTGTCGACTTTTAATGAATTTATCTCTATCAGCTTTGTACGCCCACTGCGGCTTACTCAACTCAAGCCAACCGGGAGACGCTTCGATCGTTCGACAATTAGGCGCATTTGGCACGACGGGTTAATTCCCGGACGATCAACGCCGTATATCGAGCGTCCACATCGCCGTGGTGCCTCTAATAATCCCTTATCCGAGGGAGGGCAACTCGAGTGCTGTGCACATTATAGACTCCCGTTAGGCTCAAATTACCGATCGATTGACGGTCGAAGCTGGTAATGAACTTGACCAAAGAAGGCAACCGGGGCGGGGGTTGTCGGGGTCAAATCGAATGGGTGGCGCGTACAGTTACGGTCATTTTGGGTGAGAAGGAATTTGATCCCGCTAACTGTGTGGTAACTCCACGACCTTAAAACCAACCCAGTGCGGGAGTGTGTACTTGCATAGGCATTTTCTCATTCCACAGATAAATCATTCGATTAAAGAAAACCCTCGGCGCGGGGGTGTCATCTTTGGCGTGCCCAAGATGATGCTCGAGATGCTGGTGGAGCTAATTAACAACTGCTCACCTAATTCGGTGCGACTGCGGAAATAGTTGTCGTCCTTTCGCACGGCGAAGGAATCACTTGCGAACCGGCGGGGTGCGGAATGGGCCTGCCACCAATATGACAGTGAGTGCACCGGCACAGTTTATCATTAATCTTCGGATGCCTTTGGAAGAGTCGGCCGCTGACAGCTTCCACTTACCGTGCCGAAGACGGGGGAAGGCCTTGGAGTGTTAACCGATGCCTTGCCGGTAGCGCAGGAGCCGGGTGCGCGTTCGCCTCCGTTCCGCATGTGTGTGTGTGCGGCGGCACCAGCGTTCCTTTAATCATTATCATTAGCTTCGTGTAATGATTGCCATTATCAGTCATAAATCAATGTTTCTCTAAAGCGCGCGCCCGCGTAGATGGACTTCACTTTCATGGTAAATAATATGGTGGAGGAAAAAGGAGCACAGTAACGGAAAAAAAAGCAAGACCCTAAGAGAAATGGCATCTCTTCCGACGGCCGAACCGACAGCGCGCCGCCGGTAGTTCTGTAGAAAATCGAGCGTTCGCAGTTTTGCAATAACTTGGCCAGCAGCTTCGTTGCGAATCGATGCGCGCCGGAGATGAAAAGCGGATGGAAAAGTGATGAAATAAATTGGCGTGTTGAATGGAACAGATGATCATGGACCCTTTTTTTGCTTCGACAGCTGCAACGCAGGTCGGAACTGATAAGACCAATGTTAGAAGTGACCTTTAGTGTTCATGGCAAGCTATCAACTTTGCTGGTTTTGTTTACTAGCAGACAAAGTGTAATGCCCTTTTTTATAAATAAAACATAGATCTTAAAATGAATGTAGAGGGTTGTCATGTTGTTATTAAGGAGACATTTGGAACAGAACGAAACAGAAAATGGAACTGAAATGTAGGCTAATGTCCCGCTGTACGGTTGGTGAAAGTAATTGCTCTGCAAAGAAAGGCTAATCGTTTTTTTTTCCTGGAACTTCAAAAAAACAACATAGGAAATGCCTTTCATTGTTGCAATGAGGGTTTAACTAACACCGAAACTATTCCGTCTAACCTCAATGCTGCTCCTTTCTCACGTTTTGTCGTAAAACCCCCCACTCAGTCTTCCCAGGAAAGAAACATTTGGTCTTCTTCAGTTGAAGTCAAAAATGGTCCAACCGAAATCGAAATCAATTAATTCCTCGTCAACACCTTCCGTAATAGGGTGCGACAAATTACTTGCTCCCACCGGAGACCATTATGTCCCGTTCACCGTATCCAGCAATGGTCAGCATTCCCGGTTGCGAGTTCGGCTTATCATCGAATGGAGATGGAACTACTAGACGCGCTGCCAAGAAGGGAAAGCATTGAACTGCCAGCAATGGTGGTTGCGTTCGTTGAAGAGCCAGCTATCAGTGGATCCAATTTCCTCCTGCCCAACGGCCGTCATAACGTGAGCTGCCGCGAGGGTGCCCGGGATCATTTATCATCTGTCCGGGCTGAGATTACGCGTGTCGAATGCACCGCAGGTACGAACTGGTACAAAAAGGGCTACGGGGAAAGGTTGGTGGTATTTAGTAGCTCCCATCTGACCTGCCGGGAGGATCTGCTGAAGGAGATATATTCCGGCTGACAAACTGTGTCCGCGCGAATGGCTGAACTGTTTAATAATCATTTGTCATTCGATGGTAAAATTTGTGCTGAGTGAAGGGTTGCCATCACAAAATTGATGATGCCGGACCATTTCGAATCGGCTGTTTGTTTTATCGATTGTATATCTGTCCTTTTATGCTATCCGGCTATCAACTTTTATCAACATGTTTTGATCGAGTAACCAGTATCACCGATCCGTGTTTCCGTCGCATCGAATACATTTCTCAATCCCGTGGACTTTCGCGCGTGATTCAGAGTGACGCCTTACGCCTATACCATCTACAGCTTCTTCAACGACCTGATTTCACCGTTTCAACAATTTTACACCGGCATCGTTATCGCCGTCCGAGTTGCAACGATTTTGAGTCCCCTCCTAACACTCTTGAGCTATTAGGCGTGACAAATTAATCAGTTAACTTTGGCCCATAAAGCAAACACAAGAAATGCAACGGGAAAGAGTGAGAGATATTTTGAAGAAAACAGCAAAAGCAGAACCAAAATGTTTAAGAGAGAAAGAGAAAGAGAGTTCCGGAAAAAAAAAACGAAAAATAAGTCGAAATCGCCGCCAGCTTTCTTTTCCTGCCATTAAATTAATTAATTCGAGACCCATTGAGAGAGTGTCGTTTCTATTTGTTCGGCTGTCTGTTTGTTTTGCGAGTGTTTTCTGGCTTTTCCAAATTGTCGGCGAAAAGCTCTACGGGTTTCGGAAGGACTCAAATGGCAGCTTCGGATTAGTCGTTCGGAGTTCGCATACTAAAAAACCGCCGTTTTACCGCTATCTTTTGGGGCACTTGATTATCGACGATGGTTCGCTTTCAGTCGCCTTTCTTTCATTTCCCCACAAAATAGTACATAATCCATGGGCGACGAAAATTAGCGTTTTTCCAAGGTTGGTGTCATTGGTGTAAGTTTTTTTCTCTCTCCTGTGAACAGAGGGAAACCGGACACTCGGGTTTTACTCTCAAACCGATAATTCACGGTTGCGCCAACTTACTGACAAGAAGCGCCTTCTTATCGATTCCATTCCAATGGCTTCGCAATGCGTATCGATTGTCGTAATTGAATTCTGGCTTAATGCTTGCAGCAGGATTACGAGCGAGCTGGAAAAATGCGCTCGTGCCCGTCTTGAGGCTTAAACATTGCTACGGTGCGTTGCAGGCTTGTGCTTTCATTGTCAACGGATTCTATCGTTTAGATTATTTTGGTACCGAAGAATTTGCAATAAAACTGTCATCGAAACTTGACAATTGAACCTTCGTGCGCATTGATAAATAGTCCTTTTTTTCTGTTATTATGAAAAGACCTCAATGGATTTGAATGGAAAATGTTCAATGATTGCTACCGTGCGACAGTAACGGGAAACCTCACAGGCTCGGAAGGAAATGAAGGACTTACGACCTAATACAACACCGGTAGCCATGCGTTTCTTTTTGGGATTATCCCCTCTTCCTTTCTTAAATTTCAAAATAACCACACAGTTTTTGTTGTTGCTTGAAACCTTAAAATGCTGCGTAGGACCAAGTCGCCTTGGGTTGTCTTTTCTCTCCTAAATCGTTTCTGCATACTATTGAGTGCATGTGCAACTGTGAACCATCACCACACAGAGGATTTACTGCACATGTGCATAATCTGTGGGCTGTCCTCGGGCGGATGTATTCATTTCCCGTGGGGAGTAGCTTGCAGCAGCATTCGCGACCCTCGAGGGGGTTTTGTTTTCCGCACAGAAGTGCTTCCGAACGTGGAGGATATCCGTTCTTCCGTTCGCTCAAACGGTCAGCAAGGGCGTTCAGTATTGAACGCCGCTCGGATCGGGTAACGGTTCAGTAGTTCTGCGCCACCGACTCGAAGCACCGAATTGTTGAGCGGAAGGGGCTTGGTTGGTTGTGTGCAAAACATACCTGGTGGGCCAAAAACGCACGGTTTCGCCATCATTTAGTGTAACCCGATACCACCCCACACTTGCCACCGGGTGTGCTCGTTTGAAGAAGTGCTTGCAGTTATGCACCGAATCGAGCGGAAAGATGAAGTGTTGGTGGAGCGTCTAGCGATGCATTTTTACTGCTGCGAAAAGTAGGCGCCATATGGAAAATCATTCCCCACCGGTGGAAGTGGAACAAAAAATCTAGCAGAGAAGAGGAAGCCATCAGCAGTAACACAATGCGCAATGTCTTGGGGCCGCCTGGCAGTCACACCGCCGTCGTTCGTAACGGGTGAAAGTGAAAATTTTCGATCCAATTGAAAGTGAATTGAGAAATGGCAAATGAAGAGCGACGGAAGAATTGTATCCCCTGGGTTGGTTTGGTTGTGACCGAAGGCAATGGCTCCGAAATCAACTACAAACACAAATGAGGAGAGGAGGGGTTCGAGTTTAACCCGCACAAGCGGGGAAAGCATGGATGGAGCTATCGTGTTTTTCAAAACTATTTTTACGACACGACCCGCCGCCACACAATGGAGGGGAATGTGCTGTGCGAAATTGTTTCTAATCAAGCGGAACACTCGATGGTCAAATTTTCCTCTCGTTTGTATTATTTCCCTCGCCCAACTGGCTCCACCGCTTGGTGGCAAGAAGATGGGGACCCGGATCGTCGTGATCGTCTTTCGCGTCCCGGAAAAGAGCCCGTGCCGAGAAAGAGCAAAGCCCCCCCCATCCCATTATTGGGAGACCTGTGATTGAAGTCTTTCGTTTCGTAATGTAAGCGACGAACCCGAACCCATGCTCGCGCTTGGCTTTTGTATGCTTGCATTCGCGATTCTTCCGCAGCACTTAAAGTATTGCACAATCGTTGCGAGTATGTACTAGCCGAGTCGACATCAATATCCTCTCAGATATGAAAGGGGATTGGGTTTCCAATGAATCTTGTAGTTGTTTGGATTGACACAATGCCATAAATTGGAATTGCTTTTTGTTGAGCTATTCTTAGAAAAATCGAAACAAATATTTCAAATTTGGATAAATGTTAATAACGTCAATGACCTTGGTGCAAGGGAAAAACTTTCTCAAATTTGCCAATCGCATTTGGCTGAAGCCGTGCCGTTTCACATAAATCTATCAGTAAACCAATGTTTAAAGACAATTAACAGCCCTAATGGAATAATTATGACCAATTCGTAAGTAAAGTGAACCGTCTTCTTTTCCCTTTTCGATTTAGGGTTTCCCGTTGGCATTATTTTAGGTTGATTAAGAAATGTAAATTCAAACCCTCTACCATCCATCTCTTCCCGTACCGTTCCCCCCAAATGGCAGGTGGTAATGAAATGGTTGAGGAGGTCAAAGCTATCATGGAAGAAAGTTACCGAAGGAGACAGAAAAAAAAACGGTCTCCATCACACCTGCGACCTCGAGGGGCGTTTTCCTTTAGGGGCCAAAAGGAAGCCGCCAGTTCACTTTCGGTGCTGGTGTCAGATTTAATTTCATTTTCTCCACATCGAAATAAAACACGCCGCAATCACACGCACGACGATGAAGCTGCACACTTTCGCCCGGGAGATGGACGGACGCCTCGCAATCGTCACGGGTTGTGGGTTAAAGTGCATGCATTTGCTTTTAACCCGATGGGAAATGCATACTGGAAATGAGAAGACTTTCTCACTAAAAAGTGTGTTTTCGAGTGGATCCAAATTTGTTCAGTTTGCATGCGGTTTCATCAGGTTTTAATCAATAACTCCAAAACGATTGAATGATGGAACACTATTCGATTCCCTCGGCAAGGCAGTTCCAATCAACAGTCGTTTTGTGTCACCTGACGCCCGGCCCTCAACGGCTGCAGAGGAAATCATACAGCTTTTGCCGATGTAACACAACCACACAGGGGAAAGGATGTTACGTGCCTCCGCGGCGGACATTATGCAAATAGAAATTAGCTCGATGCGCATTCGTGAACACCTTGCACCGGTCGGCCGAATGCGACGGGAGAGTATAGGGCGGCAGGGCATTTATATGATGAATTGCGTTCCTTGGATGCAAAGTAGTTATTAATTTAAAACTCTCTTTCTTTTTCCTTTTCTTGCAGGTACGTATATGGCGAACGCTTGGGGAATTGAGCATTCATTCGCTCGGTGTCTTTGAAATCGGAATCGGACGATCGTTACAAAACAAGCGTCACGCTTATGGAAAAGAAAAGGTTAACATGTAAACATGTTTCATAAAGAGACCATCATTAGGAGCAGTTGACTTTCTTCCGCTGAACATTATTCATAACTCTTTCCGTTTGCGTACAATTGATACTTCAATTGGATTCCAAACGGTTTCAAATTGCTGCTTTAAGCAAATATTCAAACAATATAGGTCCTATAACAGCGCTGACTTCTGTATCTTATTTGTTCAGTTTATTGGAGAAACACATGTAATAATATTCACTTATATTTTCACCACAGCAAAATGGATTATAACCATTTCCTCCCGAAGGAACGCATCATTAGTGAACGGGAAAAAGGGGGACACGAGCTAGGCATCAAAGTGATATCCTGGGGCTTCCATTTTCCACCCCATTTTCCCAAGCCAATGGTTTAATGAACATAGCGACCCGGTTTGCTTGCCTTATTATTGGTTTTTATGTTACAAATCGTTCGAAGCCGAGAGAACGAAGGACGCGATGGATACGCCACCGAAGATCGTCTAACACACCATCTGCGTCGCGTTGATTGTTGGCCAGCGGACAGCGTGTGGTAGCGCTCGGGAGAGACACGGTGCGCCTGTGCCTGCATAATTATGTTACCCTCGGGCAGCCCGCAGCCAGGTCCATTACCACCAGCACCGGCCAGCGTCAATCGACGAGCGAGCAGCGTGCTGTGCTATCCCTTTCCGGGAGGAGATACTTTTAGCTTTTACAACAAAATCGTACCGTCGCATCATTTGGCACACTCTCGGGGGTGTGCGAGTTCGCGCGCGCGCGCGCCTTTGCAAAAGCTGAGAAAATAAAATCGCACCCTACGGCTTAGACAGATCGGCCACTTCCCCCCCCCCCCCCCATTCCTTTCTCACACCAATCACGCTCCATGTGGAGTATAAAATTAATAAAAACCCATCTAAATGCCGCCATTGCGAGGGCCGCGAGCCACGCGCCTGTCGGTTTCTTCGCCACAAGTGAGGCAGATATTTGCATTCGATGTTCCGTTTCGTGTTCCGTTGTTGGCTGTGCTGTGGTAGCATGTGCATGTGCAGCAGCTGGCCTGGAGGGCAATCTCTTTATCCCGAACGCCCAACAGAAGGCGGTTCCGGGTGGCAGGAGGAAAGCTGTTTTCAGCAATCATCCGGGCGGGAATTGGAAGTCGCTTACTTAAAAGTAGGCTGTGCTCGTTTAGCGTTAAATGAATGTTTATTAATTTCTCTGCACGAATTTCATTAACCTGTACCTTGTATTGCGCTTGTTTGGTGTGTTGTGACTGTGTAATACTTGGTTGTGCTGGTGTCGCTTTGGATCACCACTGCCCAAATGAACTTATGGCTTGTTGAGCATGTTTTTCTTGTTATTAAATCAACTTCGGATGGAAATTCAAGGTAGCCCTTTTTTTTTAGCAACTCCATCCTACATTCTTAGCTTTCGGGTTATGGCTCGTTGCGGAACAGTTGTCGACAGCTCAAACGAACGATGGAGACCGGTGGAGATCACCAGCGCGCCCGATGAAAAGGTGTTGATTTGATTTGCTTCACCTCGGCAGCCATTCCTCAATCAGTCAGTCAAGTCGGTCCAGTCAAGCGAGCGCTAACCCCGGTTCGAGGAAAATGCTGTCCATCAGGAGTTGAGGCGTTGAAATGAAACGCTGCAAACGGCAGGCGCGCGATGCAAATCAATTTCCACGGCATTGGGGCAGGCGGAGTCCACGGAAGGGACAGTAAACTTCTCGAACGCCTGAGGGGAAGAAGTTGCTTGGTTGATTGGTTGCGCCTAGCGGCGGCAAGAGCGACTGCCCAGGGTTCACTCCGAGAGCAATTGCCCGTTCGCCGTCGTGCGCAACAATGTCCCACCGAAAATCGTGGAAATCACTCACTCAGAGTTTATCATCTTTTGCATACTCATGCGCGCGCGCGCACGCTGTCTCGCAACTGCCCCGGACTTTCGCGGAAATAGAGTGTGTCGGTGGCTGCGCATTTATTCTGCAGTTCAGTCGACCTGCCACCAATGATCGATCGGATGGGTCGATAGGCGCTCGATCGATGTGGAAATGACACGCCGGGTGAGATTGAGTGGAACCGCTGACGAGGCACGATGAATGTGTCCACGGCTGGCAGGCAATTTATCGTTTTCCGGGATTTCTCATCCGCGGGAAAATGTCGATTAAAGTTTCCCATCGCACGATCGCCAATCGCTCCACGGATGGATGTATGGAGCATTTTTTTTTTATTCCAATCTACTATACAATGGCTCTGCGCTTTTCGTACGAGATTTAGAAAAGTCTCATGGTCTTGAGGTCAATGCGAAGCTGGACAACTCCAAACTTTCCTTGGGATTAAATGATTAAAAAACTGTATATCCATTATGTCTGGCCTTCTTTTTGATCGATTTTGTCGAAATGCACACTAAAGCTCTCGCTGCCCAAGGTAAACGGCATTTTCAATCTCTTCATGCTGGATAATTCGAGTTTTATGTGCGGATAAAATTTTACGCTTTCTTACTGGGATCATCCTTTCCTCCGCTCCTGGTGAGAGCATCCTGGTCCATTGAACGAAGCAAACTGTTGCCCAAGCGTCACAGCCTAATCCTAACCTCAGCACTAACATTATTCATAACAATTGCAGTCAATCTGCATCAATGCGCCCCCATGTCCGAGTGGATTTTCCAATCGCGCGCTTGTGAATGCCGGACGCCGTTACGTGCTGCAACCGCCCGGTCGAATTGTGGCGGTGACAGTAGAAAGGAACACTCCTTACGGCTACCGGTTCGAAAAATGCTTCTCGTTGTAAATGCTGCCCTCGGCTGAAGCCACACGGTCAGTTTTCGATGATATTCGGTAGCCGGCGAGGATCGACATTCCGAGAGGAGGAGCGGGCGATCGCTAGGCCGATCGTCGAACCGAAACGATTCATCCCGTTCCCGGGCCGATGGTGTGTAAGACCGCATCCGTAGCGGTGTAATTAGATTATGCTCACTTGAATTGCACACGCCCTGCCCTGGCCGGACCGCGGCGAAGCTTGCCGTCCGTCGGTGTCCGCTCTTTCACCATCGTTGAAGTCTCCCGTTAATTCGCCCTTCTGCCGGGAGTTCCGAAGAACAAACACACCGGGAGGGGGGTGGTATGTAACAGCGACAGTGGAATGCGAAGGCGGTTGGAACCGGGCTTAGGTAAATCTTTTCCGACCGTGTCCATCCCGCGTTATGGAGGAGAAGATTGAGCAGCATTTGCATCTGCCATCGTTCCCGCCTTGATGCTCCTCTCCCTTTTGTGTGAGCTCGGTTTGAATGTGTCGAATTTCGATCTGCGTTCGGTTGTCAAAAAGTGATCGCCAGAACCGCCTCCTCCTGGTTGGCGTCGGGTGAAAGTGGAGCACGGCTACGGACGGAGCGGGACGGAGAAAAAGCCCAAAATTTCGTTGGATTATGCAGGAAGAGGGAAGCCTGACGATTATCCAGGGGATCCTCTGTAGATCTCTGCCGTTGAAAGAAGGGAAATTTGAATTTGTGAAGTGTCCGAGCTGACTGCAAGCCCTGCTCTCCTGGGCGACGTGGTGCGGTTTTTGTTGTTGCCGGTTTTAATTGTCTACACTAAAACACCCAAATCGTGATCCCTTACAACTCTGGTAGTGAATCGATGTCTTGCAGCTGCAGCTGTGTAAATAGACAAAACAAGCATGCGATCGAAGTTTACTTTCAGAATGCCGGTGCAGCAGCGCCAGGTTGAACGAACCTTCGGGCAGAGTTTGGCGGAAAGTAAAGCAAAACAAACGCGTCGGAGAAGAAAGAAAGAAACAAAAAAAAAAACACCAAAGAAAAGAGTCAATAGCAAGGAAACATGACCAAACATATAATGCAGCGCGCACGGAAGCCGCCCCGCTAAGTCGCAGGCTTAGCCCACGAACGTAAATAGCTCATTTTGTGGGCTAATAAAACAAATCATCGGTGCTGCTAAAATTCCGCAACCGCATGTTGTCCGCCGTAAATGGCGGGGGGTTCGTTGTCGTAGGGGCCACGCAGAACATAGAGTGCTTCTGGTGTGCATGTGTTTGTTTGTGCCTCGTACAAGGAGAAACGACAGAGAGAAAAAAAAAAAACAGTTCGCCAAGCCAGGTACATGACGACTTATGCTCGGCTTTATGGTAGGTTTTAATAAACACACTATTAATTAAACTGAAAACTATACAAGGCAACAACAAAAAACAAAAAAACCTAAGTACTCCTTCCATCGTCAATGGGCTCGTTGCTCTTTGCCGTACTCGAAAATCTCCCATGCTGGTGTGCAATTGGAGCTGTGAGAGAAAGGCTGCCTCCCCAGACACGCTCCTCCCTCCTGCTTCTCGAGGTGCGATTAAGAGTTTTCCTTGGCGTTCCCGCGCGGTGCACTTTTTGTTCTTTTTTTTCGGTGTATCTGGCACTACGTTCGCCATCGGCCAGGTTGCTACAACCGCGGAGGTTCGCTGCTCGACATAGACCAAGCCAAAAGCCAACAATTAACCCTTGAACCTCCTCCGACTTCACCTCTCTTTCACCGACTCATTCTTGAACGGGGACAAATGGTTCACGCTCTACAAAAAAAAACAAAACAAAAACCACCGTACTCGTTTCGTGTTTGATTTTTTTCTCCAGCATGTTCTTGATCTCCGCCCGATTGATGGTGGTAAAGTGCAGTGTTGACCTCGGCTCAACATTTTGGCGCATTAGAGAGGAGGGGGGCAGATGAGCCAGGCGAATGCAACATGGTGCACGACGGCATAAATTCTATCGTGTGGCAAAAGTTTTCGTTTCTCGTCTTTTTTTTAGATTTTATTTTTTCATTCGGAAAAAATCAATTCCGCAGCTTCACGATCGGGCCACCGAACCCTTTCGCCTTTCGCCTGCACGGGGCGAGTGTGATTCGGGTTTCTTTTTCACGATCACGATCACGCACGGGCGGTGCTGCTGAATGGGGTTAAACAGCGAAGAAGACGCTGGCCCGCCTCAGTTTCGCACATCCCGGTGCAGGTCGGTGAAGATTAAATCGTAATAACGATAATCGTAAAACCAGAGTGCCCAACACCCGCCTCCCACCCGGCCTGCCAGAGTACATCCTTCCCGACATCGTCGCCGGGGATGGGGAGTACACGGTCGGTGTTGGCGTGTGCTCTACGCTCCGTGGTGCATCATCATTCGCGGTGCATCGCTGCAGTTGCCTCCCCCCTTTTCGGTGGCTTTCTACTTTACGCCGGTAGGAACAGCACTACTACGAGGTGTAGCGTACAAAATTAAAGCACTTGCTAAGCAACTACTGCAGGCCAGGCTTGGGGTTTTTGATGCTCAACTTTTGCTAGGCGTGAAAGGAAGGATTATTGAACTATGCCTTTAATGGGAGCGCTGTACTTGGCTAGAGCAATGGGATAGATCACCTACCATTTATTTCTACCACCAGTGGAGCACAGCTCGGAATCCGCAACCGAATCGGTGCGAATACTCGGTATGATCAGTGGTTCTCAATTGTTGTGCTGTCCATTTGCTGGTTGAATTTTTGGTTGAACGAGATCGAGATTAATGTGCATCATTAAATGAGTTCAATGATTATTGTGTTATCCTATCACAAAATAAAAATAACAATCTGTGTGACTTCACAAATTGTAAAGAAACGGGTTTACGAGCGATCGTCGAGTCGGGCAGTCGCGATTCCGGTCGCAGGAACGATAGATAGGTTAAGAGAACGAGGTTGAGATAAGAATTTGAGATTGAGATTATAAATAGAGAACTCTCGGCGCCAGCAGCCCTTATCCGCACTAAGTTGGGTTGCTGGAGGTTCATTTTTAATTTGGAACACAAGTTAATAAAGTTGCAAATAATTGTTAAAAGCAAACCCAACACAAACATTTACTGCTCTGAGAATAGCTGAGTTAAAATAAATCGATCCCACTCCAGGAAGCCGGCAACTGTTTGTCACTCGTTTCGCTTGTGCCTTGATTCCTCAGGTTGCGTGCCTAGGTTCAATGTTGCAACTACATAAAGTCTAGCTCTCGCCGGTGCAGGAGTCGGCGTACGTTTTCCAATCTGCTTCCTCTGCTGCAACTGAACGTTCGGACCACCGGAAACTTGAACCATAATCGGATGCTGATAAGCAAAGCGAGGTGTCAGTGTCTGCGCCGACACTTAGAAGTGTCGACGGTGAGGGAAGAGCAGGCGTCTTAGGTTCGGGTAGCGTATGCGAGGTGCTAAATTTCAGTTGTAAATCTAACGAACCTAACTCTCCTACCGGGGGGGAACCATTTTACTTCGCTGGGCTTCCCGTTTCCTTTATCTTAGCGAGACTCTGCACGCAACCCGCGGTATCTGCTATTAGTTGGTTTTATGTAGACAGTGATTGTGGACACCATGTGCCACTTCGGGCTGCTACGCGTTCCTTCCGTTGGACTGCACGTGAGGTTTCCCAGCAAAATACAAATTAAAAGGTTTCCAACGTTCCCATTTACTACTTTCTCCCTTTTCTGGACGGGAATTAACGATTATTAGTAAGGCAAAAGAGGATTGTGAATGTCCCTTGGGAAGTTTGGGATGGCCGGTTCCTGTAGGACTTTGTGTTTCCTCGGATCGCGTGGAGTGTGTTGTGAGAACGCTTGACATTGGCCGAAGAACACACACACACGAGCATACACACCCTGCAAATGTCGGCGGTCATCGGTTAATTGCTGTCCATTTGCCTTCCGTTACGGCTCACTTAAGACGGGGGTTGTAGACAGGAATTGCTTGTGGTATCCATTTGTCAACGACGGCTACCTCCCCACGCCCACGTTTGCTTTATCGCTGGGCGGCGTGCGTTACATTGTACTTAGCATAAATCAAACAATTAAAGCGAACCTACGTGTGGCTGCCGGAAGACAGAGATTGTAGCTGGGCCGCTTGGTTAGTTCTCACATAATTCGCGGTCGTGTATTTTTGCATCAATTCTGCTTGTTTTTTCCTGCCGTGTTATTGTGAGGAGGAAAAGCGTGCGCCTCGCGCTTTTTTTTTTGCTTCTTAAGCACTGGCCCAGAATGTGTTAATGTTGTTGAAAAATGCAGCCGTGCTGCTGCCGCCAACTGTCGCGCCGTAGAAGCCGGTGACCAACGTGCTGGCCGTTGCTCGATTTTGCACCGGCGAGCTGGGATGCTGTTGCCCTCCTCGGTCGAGGTTGCCCGCCTTGCCATGTAATTATGCTAATGAAATATGGCTTTTTAATTGAATAATCGGTTCTCTCCTGTTAGGACGTTCCAGTCGGCAGAGGCCACCGGGGAGAGGCATTACTTAGCGCCGATCGCTACGGGAGAGGACGAGTTTCGTCGTGACGAGTTCGGCAGGTGAAGAAGAGACTTTGGGGCAGGCAAAATACGAGCTTCCCTGACGCGGGAACGTCGGGAGGAACCGCCGTCCGCTAACTCGTGCGAAGTGGATCCTCCTCTCCGGGTGCGCGGGAACGCGCGATCGATGTCTCGCTTCACGTCCTAATGAGGCTCATTAGCAAGCTTGGCCTAGGCCCTTCAAATCCCAGTCCCGTGCACGTTTAGCAGACAAGAGGTTTTCCTCCCCTGGAATGTCTTAAACAAAAAAAAAACTGCTGGGAGGCTTAGAAAAGGGGAGCCGATCCTGGCGAAAGGTCGTTAGGAATGCATCGTTAACAATTGGTTCCGGTTCTACTGCAGCATATGGAAATTGCGGGATGACTTTCCACGACGCAAGATGGCTTGAGAAAGGCGGTTAGTGATAATGTTTCTTCATTAAGCTGGTGCGAAGAAGCAATAGGCGACGTAGGAAAAGCCCAGCGTTTAGAGTTAATGAAGGCAGGGAAACCAACCTTGGCGGTTTATTAAGGCCCTGGGCCAAGTAAAGCAGCAGATGATTACAACAGGTTTGCATTACCAAAAAATATCTTCAAGAGTTAGTTTGGATGCATACTTTCATCTTGATTTAATAAACTGACTCTGACCAATCATCGTAGGCAATCACAAACAGTTTCTCCATTGATGTATATCCAATGAACTTTGATGAAAATCGAATCAAACATAAAGACACCTCAAGTTGGGTGGTACCTACCACCACGAAATCAGTGACAGTGTTCCACAATAATGATTTTTCTGGCCCCATGAACCCGCACAAAACCATCCAACTCTCTCGTTCCTGCGTTCGAGTTGTGGAAACGGTCGAAATTGGAAAACTGCTAACCTTTCACGTTCGATTGTTGTTTTCCCTTCAAGACGGCAGCAACAGACGGTGGAATCTAATTATGAGCACCGATAAATTTTCCGAAGTGTAAAATCAGAAATTAGAAAACGTGACGCAGCCGGTCACCCTTCGACCACATCGCTACTCGGGTGGAGGCCCTCCGCGCAGATGCAATCACATTGTTCAATCGATGCAAAAAGCTCAACTTTGCACTCGCGTGTTTCTTCTTCTCTCTTGCCTGTCTCCTTCTTCCTCGCATAGGCTACCCCCCTTTGTATCTTTTGACCAAGAGGAACTGTATAGGCCACCCGGTAGGGTATTCTGGCTGGAGTACAGCATACAGTCGATCGGTCATTACGGTTTTACACCTGTGCGGCGCGCATCATCGAAGAGAAAGTGCAAGTGCACTTTGTCAGTTCCACTCACTCCCGCACTAAATGCAGCGTGGAAAAGGAAAAGCAACATTGATCCGGAAGGCGGAGACTGGCTGGCACAAGAAATCGAAATTGATAAAAATCACATCGAGGAGTGAAAATTTACATCATAAACCTTTTTTTTTTTTTTTGCTTCTGCTGACCAGGAATTAGCAATGGAGGAGGCACTTGGCTAAAGTTTAGAAGCAAAGCCGACGATACGGGGAAAGAAAGCGAAATCGATGACCAGCTAATCTCTTTCGTGAATCATTTTAGAAGGAACTCAAAAAGTTTTTCATTTTTATATTGAATGATTGATCTAAATTATTTACACGCGTTTCTTAGGTTTGCGTTATTTAGATGTTCAGTCATTTTTTACTACTGTTTTTACTACAAGTGTTACTTGTTAACTATCAATTTCATTATCTCAGTTTGTTGGACAACTTAGTGTCAAAATGACAGGGCTGTATAGGAACAGCGTGAGAAGTGAGGAGTGAGAAGTGAGAACGCTCGGACGTCCCGCGGGAGCAACGAACTAATTAGTTCAACAATTTGGATCGGAGCCCACGGGGGATCACCGGGATGGGTTATAAAAAGAAAAAAACCCGAAAGGGACTGGCGAGTCAGATTTAGAAAAACGGAGTTATAAAACCTAATTTTGACTAGTCAGTTGGCTACGTCTAAAATAATTATTATTTTCAATCTCTTTAAAAACCGCGAAAGTTGTAGTTACAACACTTAGCAAATTTTTTCCGTAAATCTTTTCAAGCTGATAATGTGTGTAACGGGCATGACAACCGCGAAACAATCGAAGAATAAACGTTCGCAGGTTGTTGCGTTCTCGTGTTTTCTGCTGTTCGTGGATGCGAGTACATTAACCGGGGATGCCATGGTGTGGTGGCTACGTCATGCGGAAATGCAGTTGAAAAATCACGGTCCTTCTTCGTTCCTTTACAACGGACCGAAAACGGCGGTGGAGCTGATGCCGTGTGTGTTTTGTGTGCGTTTCGATGAACGAAGCGGTGGAAAGTCCTGTTAATTGCTTAATTGCAACATCACGAACATTGAATGTTCTTTATAGGGGCTTTCCATTGCTTTTTCCCATTTTCTCTTAATCTTCGGATACTTGCTGTCATTTTTTTGTTTTGTGCCGTTTTTCCTCCGATATAGTATAGTGCTTTTACTATTTCTTCCGATGGCGATGAAGATGATGATACCACGGGGCGCAATGGAACGATGCATCCATAACCATCATCATCGTCGTCCTCGTCCTCGTCGTCATCGTTGTCGTCGTCGTCGTCGTCGTCGTCGTTGTAGGCCACCAAAGTCTTATGCTGCCCTTCATGCAGAGTGCTGCTTGTTGATGCGGTAATGCACGAACTGCACATTACCACCTTCTGGTGCGCCGCCGCTGCACGATCGGGCCCGTTCTGTGGCGTGTTTTAAATGGACTTTTTTGTAGCCACTTTCTCACCATTCCCCTGGAGAGGAAGTCCTCTTCGACGGTCGCGAAACGGTCGAGTGCGGTTCGTTCTGTGCGATGCTATGGTTTTTTTTTTTATTAAACCTCGCGACGTACTTCTTCTGGCCACGGCCCTATGTCACGTAATGTTTCATTCCTCCCTGTTCCAGCCGCTAGACACACACACACACACACCAGCTGAACCGCTCGAATGGAAAGGTGTACCCTGTTTCCTTTCAGTTCCAGAGTCAAACAGAACAAGTTGATTATGAAATAGTGACAAGATCGTAGCATAAATGTGTGATGTCGTCTTCACACCCAACCGCACCGACGTGAGTGAGTTGAACAGAGGGGAAAAAAAAAAAGTTAAAACAGAAGCCCTATCGCCGCAGGGTAAGCCGTTCTCGTTGGGCTAGGACTTTCCCGGACGGTGGTCGCCACCCGAGGACCATCCCGAGATGGTGTCATTTCTTATGGCGCACGAACTCGTTATGTTTCTTACCGCCACCTCGTGCTCATGGCCGCATGCTCTTGCCCCCTAAAGAGCCAACCTTGGCGATCAGCGCTCGTATGTTTCGTCCGTCACCTTCCGTTTGTCGTTTAATGGCAGCATTACTTTAGCTATGGCCAGAGCGGAGTTTATGCCACCGACGGGCGAGGATCGCGAGGAGAAAAGAGTCGCATAAACCACCGAAGAACGTTTTGAGGCGATGGCGTTGGAGGAGGGTAGCTGAACTAGGCGTATACAGTTGTAGGGAATGATGGAACGTGTTCCCTCTTCTCTTTGTTTATTTCGTGACATGTTTCAGGAACAAAAAAACGATTGAACGTACATTCCCGCTAGGTCGAAGAAAGTTTTTTTTACTGTTGTTTGCCCGTGTTGGCCAGATCGAACTCGATTGATTAAGATGTCCTGCACCTTCGAAGGAACGCCTTATAGTCCTCAATGTGAGGCGCAGTAATATGAATTCAGCACAATTCAGCTGCTGGATGGATCTTTAAATGATGATTTAAACCATATTAAATGTTGAATGTACGCTGTGCGAACCGTTTTGTTTCGAGCGGTCCGTTGCTTCAATTACAATGGTGTTTCCTGTTTTCGTTTTCATGTATCACATTTATCAGATAATTTTGCGTTTTTCGAGATAAGCAGACAGGTTGAGCGCAGCGGATTTAATGTCTCGAATTTTAATCGCACATTTCCTCCGGAGAAAACCAACCCCGTACCGGTTGTTTGTCGAATGCAAAACGTGGTTCAACTCTTGCCTAGACTCATAAATAACGCCTCCGGTTTATCAAGGTCCCCATTTCTTGCGGGCAAACATCGTTAACAGTAGGATGGGAGGAGGCAAAACAAAAAAAGGGTTGTTTCTGCTCCGATGTGTTCATTCGAGAGGCATTTATTTTTAGTTCCAGTGAGCTTAACACTGATTTGACATTTTGCTCCAAATGGGCAACATCCGTGGAGACGCGAAAGTAGTAGTAACACGCTCGGCGCACTGCCTTTTCCCCAAAAATGGCAACCGTTTCGCGAGCTGGTTGAAATATAAATCGCCCCACGGTGTATCATCTTTTCTTTCGGCCGCGTCCGAGCGCGCGAGCCCGCTGTCTCCTCCGGCCGCTCGACTGTATCGTGTTCGCGAATGACTCCGCTCTTCCGGGGGCAATTAATATTAATCTCGATCGCAACGGGCATGGATGGAAACTGAGACAATTTTCACTGCAGCAGCGTTCGCTCGCGAACGGCGTCTCCTCCGATTAAACTATTAAATGCCATCGCGCTTACCACACTCCTGCTGCCCGCGGACCGTTTGGGGGGGGAGATAAATAAATTAAATCCGGCCAACATTTCTTATCGAGGCGGAAACTACAGAAGAGTTTTCACGTTTCCGCTGGTAACCGGCGTTGTCGAGCAGCTTACAGTTACTGTAGATTAATGTAGAATTTTTAATTAACCCATTGCGATTTGTACTTTTCCAACTGCGAGTGAATCATAAAAGCGTGATTCGGGGAGTGTGTGCGAACGGTGAAATTGTTTTTGAGCGTTTTGTTCGATGGTTTTTCTTGAATGACGATGATGGTGGTGATTATTGCAGATTTCCGGTGTTGCTTTCTTGCATCTTTAGCATTCCTTTGTTATGATGGTGCTGCGCAAAGCAATCTGTTAATGCCGCTCCTTTCTTCTTCGAAGCAAGTAACAGCACCCCTTTGACACTCGCCTCGAAATGTTCTGCAAACAGCCGCACACCGACGCTGGTGTTTGCTTGGTGAAGCTTCTTCTCGTTCGAAGATTTCCGCCTTTTTCCACCATCGCCGAGCATAATTCACGCGCAGATGTCAGTCGCATCTCGATGCGAAATGACACGGCGATAGAGGTCGGTAATTATCTGTGCCGTTCCATCTAAGTTCCGCGCCCCTTTTTTGTTGTTGTTGTGCGCCGCAGTTTCCAACGAAAAAATGAAACAAGACAGAAAAAAAGGTACAAATCCCCTCCTCCTCCACTCTATAGTATTGCATGGGTTGGCATCGTGCAAGTTTAACCCGGCATAAAATAATGTCAGCCATAACAGAATGGGCGACCTCTGCCTGGTTGAGTTGACTTGGGTAATTATGTTCTCGCGTTGCCGGCTCCACGCGTACACCGACTGCATTCCTGCGAGAGGGTGGTGAGAAATTGTGCACCAGGAAAAGATGGGCAAACGCATGCATTTTTGCATTCTAGGGCGCTAGGGATTCAAGTTTTTTGTTGTTGTTAGCTGCGTACGGTATAGTGTGAAGTGTTTTAATGTTTGCTATGATATTCCACTGAAAGAAACTAGTCCTACTGCTTATATAATTTGCTTCCATTTTAGAATGCATGCAGTTCATGGGTTACGGGATTTTTTTCCCGTCCGATTGTGTCCAACGGTATTAGAAAGTTCACCCCACAAGAAGATTAATTGTTATTAGTAAGCACAACCATCACTAATTCGTCAAAGCCTCCACACTGTCACCACCTCAATCACCGCGGCACGACAGGAGGGGGACTGCACTTTCTAGTGCTCGTTGTCACACGCGTTTCAATTTTTTTGTTACAGCGAGTTCGTTTCTTGCACCAGCGTGCAAGTCTTTCGTTGGACCTAAGCTTCTATCCTCCCGGCCGGGATTGTAACAATGCCGTTGACAGTTGACGGAAACGCGATCGAAGCTCACGCACAATTACATATGTTTCGTTCCGTTTTTTCCTTTTTTACCTTCTTCTTCACTACCCCCGTTCGTTTCGTGCTGTGGTCCACCTAGTGTCTTCGGCGATCATTGTAGCATGTGGTCACTTTAATCGACCGTTTCGTATGTACGTTCTGTTTTTTTTTCTTTTTTGTTCCGGTACGACCATAACCCGTTCCCTGTGCCTTCATCCGAAGCCTACACTGGGCGCGGGAAAGTCAAGCCACACAAGAAGTCTGATTCGATGTTCGACACATGTATGGGGATTAAATTATTGCCATACATACGTAATTTATTAATTATCTTTTATCCCCGACGGCGTTCATAACTGGATCTCACGGTGTGGTCAGTTTTCCCTGACTGCAGCATCTGAATCGGGTTGAATCGGGTTCGATACGAGTAATATGTTTCATTTTCTTGAAGCTTTCTTTAATGTTTATATTACACCTTCTTTAATTTTCAGTACCTTTTTTTAAATAATTTAAGTATGTTATATTTCTCTGTCGCGTATTTTTTTTGGATACTGCATCAAGCTCTCGAATTTGGACTTAGTTTTACGAGTCACATACTTGCTGTAAAAGTCCTAGCAGAAGAAGTCGCAGCCATTTGAACGAAAACGGCACACAATAAGAGAAATGCTTGCAATCTAACGTCAGTAGATTGAATGCTTCGTACTCTGGTACCATGTAGCCTGTACTACTTTTCATTGATCTATGACTTTTTATACGGCCCATGCACGCAACTCCTGCACATTGCGATCCGTCCACCATTGTGTGTGAGTTCCGACCCTGCCCAAACGCTAGCGGTAGGCCCATATCTGCGGCGGCCTATCTTTCCCCCCTCGGCAAAAGTTAAAAGATCATTCAGTCACTAATTATTTTCCACATAATTGCTCCGGTTCGGTTCGGTTGTTCGTTAGCGTCACCGTGCACCAGATTGTCGGGAGTCGTAGCGAGGAATTGCACTGCGCGGCGAAAAACTGCCCCAGTCCGGCAACCGATCACCCGGTGCCGGATTCCCCAGCCAGCCACTCCTTCCTGCTGGGGCGAAAATCCGCTTTCCGGCCTTTGCTTTTCCATCATCGTCGTGCGCGTGTTCAGCGCCCGGGAAAAAGTAATGACAGTATGGCAATAGAATTAAAACATAATCCTCCCACACCCACACACCGTATGTTTGTTTGACAGCGATAGAGAAAAAGAAAGCGCATGGATTGGCGATAAAATGGATTCCAGCTTGGTGAGCAGTTAGGTCCCCTTTGCTTTTTTAATGATTGTTGACAGATCGGCGGTGTTTCCGTTTTATCATGTCAGAATGATTTAAAGGGCGAACGGATGCGGGGCCTTGGTGCAGTACGCCGCCCGGGGGTTTACCGGGTTTTGTTTCCGCAAGGAAAAACACATCCAGACTTTTGGTATGATGGCACGGCTGATTGTGCAGTTAGTTGTGTTTCTTGTCTTTTGTCAAAGACAAATCGATAGCTCTCTACTGTTACTTTCGTTGAATAATTTCGATGCATAATGGATTCGTTACTGTCGCATACCTATTTTAAGGAAGTATTGTATGATTGTTGCATCTTTGTTACTTTTAAAGTTTACTTTAATTGCTTCGTAAAATAACCTTTACAAACTGATCGCACACTCGAGCGCAAATACTACCATCTCACGGAACTGTCAGAACGCTTGACACATGATCAGTTTATGCTTGGTTATTAAGTCGTTTCCTCCCTGTCCGAATCGCATCGTGCACCTCACCCACGTCCAGACCCTTCTGCATCCGCGCATGATCACGATTTTCCACCCCATCCTTCACAAGACTTTTCATCTATCGGCTCGGCTATTTTCCCACCGAAAAGCAGCCTGGACCCGGACAGGCTGACATTTTTGCCGCGGCACCGGCCAGCCGTCGTATGCATCAATTAAATGGCCTCGATCGTGCCTAAAATGTTCCGTTCGCTTGTCGCGCGCGCGCTGTTACGACCAGAAACCCCCGTGGCCTTTTCTGGGGACTTGCGGATGGACAGCATAAAAACTGGCACAACCACCAACCAGAGCCCTGGGATTGTTGCTGCTGCGGTTGCTCCCCAGTGGCTAATGATGGGCACAATCGGCCCCCCAAGATTAGCCAATTGGTTTTTCTCGCCGAACGGTCACCGTGTTTCGGCCGGGGCACGTTCGCAACGTTTGGGGGAGATGATTAGGCAGCAGGGGGAGGGTACTGTTTTCCACATAATGGTCCCTCCCCGCCGGTTGCCACCGATGCGGAATTGCGCAAAAATCACGCGCCAGTCCGATCGACATTAGCACGTAATTTCGTGTGGACCCAGTCGGAGGGCCCAACCCTTCGGATCGTACGCAAAAATATGTGGCGCTGTTGGCGGAATTCAGCGGATTGGGCAAGGAGGTTGACCATGTTAACCGACGCTTGGAAGTAGCGGGTTAGCACTTTCACTAACGAGCAGGGGTTGTGAATTGATAATCGCATGAATCGTGGATCTTATCTGGCCCTGGCAGGACGTTTGCTGAAACAACTATATTACTTTATATGCTGCACGCAAAATGTTATTGATCGCTGAGTAAAGCGAAAAGCACGTGTTTTCAGCCGACTGATAGCGATCCGCTTATGATGTTGTAATGCTGAACAGTAATTTATGTTGTTGCAGCAAATCTTCTCAGAATTTCTGGCGTTCTTTTTTATAAAACCTAACCCTTCCATTGTTTTTTCGAGCGTGAAATTTATGTTCGACACATTCTTCGCAGCTTCCCAGCATTTGCTATCTGAAAAAAAAACGATGAAAAACTGATCTTTCCAAGCCGTCGAAAGCTGCACGCACCATCGAAACCTCCTCCCATAACTCGATGGCGGTGGGCGGATGCCAATCTTTCGTCAGTGAAGAAAACCCGCTCATTAATTACTCCCTATCGACCAACGACGATCTGCAGGGAAGGGAAAAGATGACAGACGGGGGGAACCTTGCAGGGAACGATCAGGCACGCCTCCTCACAACCCTCTGCCCTTGCGACCGTGCTTTCTTTCACCCCATCCCGATGACAATGGCGCGGGACAAATATGTCAAAGCGAAGATCAAGTTATGATGGCCTCTTCTGCGACCTAGAGTGCAAGTCCCCGAGGGTTGGTGCTCTGGATCATTGGTATTCCGCCGACGACAGCGACGCGGGCGAGATTGACGATTGGGATTTAATCTTAAAAGGCGAACGGAGCTGCGAGAGCAAATCAAAATGCGCGCCCTCCCTTGGTCGGCCGGTCGGTCGGTTGTGTGTTGCTCGTGGATTAGCGATCAAGTTGTTCAGCTGGCTCCCACAGAGCACGAGACAACGAACAAAAACCTACTTATTAGGGCGCTACGAGGAGGGCCGGCCAAGTCCCAGCCGCAGGACCTATACCTCGCGTTCGCCTGTTTGTGGCGCACAGAATTGCAGAGTGCAGCGAATGGCGGCGACGTCGGCATGCTGGCGCAGCCGCCCTGTCGACGACGTGTTTCTCTTCTAATGAGCATCAACGGCACACGGCTCTGGACTTGTCTTGTTGTGCTGGGACTGCTGCCCGTCATCGGACACCGGAGGAAATTGATGCCTTCAAAGAAGGTCCCCGGTGTGTAGACGATTGCCGATCGACGATGCGAACTAATCAAATCCCTTAATCCGCCACGCAGCCAGACAATGAGGGCAAGGAAACGGGTTGACTCCGCATGAAGGTAATCTAAAGGAAAGTGTTTCCGCACTGTGTTGGTTCTTCGTCACCTGGCACCTGGCAAAGCTTCGATGAGGTTTCACTCGAACGTGTCAGAATATTTATTAGTTTAATTTAAATTATAGCTGATGCTGCGCAAGACCTTCGCGCTCCATCTCACACCCTGCCAACGGTGTGCGAATGCAGTGGAATCGTAATTATAAGTGCCGCTCGGTATCATAAACGTTGTAGCTGGTTCCATCGCGAATAACAAGCTCTGTGGTACACGTTCTCTGATCCAGATATAGTAATGATGGTATTGCAATGACTGTAATTACTCTAATGCCCAACGAGAATATGCTTGAGTCGAGGGGTAAAGGAAGACCTGTTTGGTCTAGTGCTAGGTCCCACCAGCATGAAGAAGACGCAGGTTAAGAGATCCCTTCCAATCCTGCGTACGAACACGTGCGTACACATCGGACTTAGTTGCGTTGATTTCACTCTCGATACCGTTCACTTTGATTGAGAATTTCTGTCTCGTACCCGTGAGGGACAGGTAAAAATGCTTTCACCTGCGTTGGGCCCATCTTCGTCTTGACTCTGGATAAAAAGGGCAGGTATCGATATCTTGGAGACAAGTCTAGACAAAGCATCCCCCCTCAAACCGGCACGGATTTCTTTCCTTGCATCTGGTATTCGTTCCGTTGGTTCCAAATTGATTCATTCACCACGGGATAAGATCTCTTCGCAGTGAAGTTGGTAAAGTTCGAGCGGATCGCTGCTGTGCTGCATGCTGATGCACTAGCGCTGCACGGAAGTGTGCGCAGGCTTGGTACAGAAATAGAATGCACTCACCCAGGTTGGAACCGTTCCGGGAGAGTTGCAAGTCCGTCGGAGGAATACCGCCGTTTGTCCGCGCCTTGCACGACGGTCCCATATGGTGTAAGTGTTTGGGTTGGCGTGCTCGGAATGACATAACCGTGGCAAGTGTGTTTAAACGTGCGTGGCCTGCAGTCGAACCGCCGGCAGCAGCATCGCGCGTTGCACTCTCAATTGATCTAGCCCCAGCGTCTGCGGCGGCAATTCGCGCACACCGAATGTGTTTTAACATTCTGTACCACGGCTCGGCGGCACCGTCTACAAGCAAGCACTACCATTTTCCGTTCGTCCTGCATCTTTTGCACACTGGGCTAAATTTATGCGCCCCACCACAATCACAGTTTTTGCGGACGGGCGAGTAGCATAAATAAAATAACATAATCGTTTCGCGCTCCGCTCCACCGTGTTCCATTTCACTCCGCTACTGGCAACGTACGTACGGGGTGACGGGGAAACAGGGGGCGAGAGTGGAGAAAAGGCAGCGGGAAAACTAGACAAATATCTGCACAGCGCACAGGTTTTCCACCGACTGTGCAAGATCACATTCAATGCAAATGAGTGCAACACCATTCGAAGCGATTGGTTTTTGCGAAGTAAAACCAATGTTGACGAGAGTGTTTCGCCGTATTCGTAGTTTGTATAGTTTGTTTTCTTTTATTATTTTTTTAGTTTTTCAATCTGGCACTGTTCTTTAACTCCTTTCGCTGGATGAATGTATAATGGTGTGTTTGTTTGTTTCCCTTTCTTGTTACAACAACCACGGTTCTGTATTTCAAGATGAAAACCTAAAAGCGTTTTACTTGAATCAAATATATCCTATAAATTGGCTTAAGTTAATTGCCTCATTTTATTTAAACATGGCATTTTAAAAAATACACAGCTACATAGAATGGGAAAACACCTTCTGGTCTGCCCTTCTTTTAACTCATAATGTTCCTTTTGCAGATGATAACAGTTAGAAAAATATGTGTTAAGAAAGAATATTATGATCAGACATTTCACTTGACTTTTTCCACCAAAGGAAAATGAAATTGGTAATAAAAAAAGCTTGTAGTTCATATTTTTCGGATGCGATCATCATCGAGCATCAATAAAATTAAATTTTGTGAATATTTCTTGCTTAAAAGTATTAATTTCTTTATTTTCTTTCTTTTCTTCTTCTAGGTAAGTTGAACGAGTATGATTTCTTAAAACTGAAGTTTGCCGACCACATCTTTGATACGTCTCAGCGCTAACGTAAGGATGTTTTTCTTTTTTCTTGAAGTTCTAAAACGTATTTCGCCATGCCCGATTCGTGCATTCGCTGCATTCGTTTGTAATTCGATCGAATTGAGTCGAGCTTCCGATGCGCGGCGAGTGACGGTTTCACAAAAGAGCACACAAACCATCAATGTTGGCCGCTGATGGATGTTTGATTATGAACGTCCACATACCGAGCATAGTAACATAGGGACGGAGTGAGAGCAAGACCTTTCACCTGTCCTGTTTGACGCAGGATGGCGTCTTTGCTGCTCCAACAGTTGCGATTGGTTTCGTGGAGCGCGTTGGTTAGGTCTTTCTTTTTTCTATTTTGCTCGTGCGCCCTTCTGACACAAAGGAATTTATGTGCTCCCTCGAGCGGCTTTGGCGGCCTTAGGATGGGTCGGTATCGGGCCGCATCTCTCGCGCCTCGGCACTGGACTGCTCTGGCCGAATGCACCCCCATGAATCATCTGAAGGAAATGTGCTGTGTGCGCTGGCGATGCTTTTCAGCTTGTCACCACGAAGCGCTGACAATTTCGGTGAAAGGAGGTTGCTGGTGATGAAATCTTAGTTGGCTCTCCTCGCAAACGGACCCGATAGAGGACGCCAATGAATGAATGAATCGGCACTTGCCGCCCGACAGCAGATGGATATTGGGCCCTTTGGCTGGTGGTGCTTTCATTCTTCCTCCAGCGTACTACAAACACAAACCGAGCGGACGAAAGCAATCGATCGAAGTGCACGAACGTGCTCCACCTCGGGATGGAGATGTGTTATATCACAACCCGAACGATTCGGCCAGCAGGGGCTTTGCAGCGGAAATGATGCTCTATTTGCAAACCAATCGGAAAATTGGTGTACATTTTTTCCCAGCTGCTGCACCTTCGGTCGTTCTTTCTACGTCGCCGTCCAGCCCGTTCGATGGGAATTCCTTTCACTTTTCGGGTTTTCGATTTTCATCCCGCGCTATTTTTGGCTCCAAAGATGCGAGATTCGATCGTAGGAATCTGAGCTATTTTATGTTTGACACTGTTGATAAATTACCCCCTCGGTAGAAGTAGGAGAGGCAGGGGGGGGGGGGAAGAGAACCTTCCCAGAGATTTTCATGTTTTTTTTTTCTTCTCTTTTCGCTATTTGTTTTGTATCACCTTTCAGCATAAAATAGGCTATGGTGAGATTGTGTTTGGTTATGCGATTAGATTGAGGTAATAATGATGCTTATTAATAAAGAGAAAGGTGCCTATTTAGATTCCCGTTGCAAGACTCCTATTTATTACTAAGTTGACCTTGACCGTCTCTGATCAAACGGTTCATTGTGAAGGAGTATAATTGAATCATTTGAAGACTGTTAAAAATATTAATTTTACGTTAATTATTCGATTATTAATTTCATTCGCTGCATTTTTTAATTTACTTAAGTTGCATTACTGTTTTCTGTGGGTTTAACTATTGTACTAAGTTTAGTAATGAAATACGATTCGTGATGCAAATTACTATAAAAATTTCTTGTAAAACCCACTGGCGAGTCTCAATTTTTAATGTTAGGTATGTAGATGGTAATTTCCTTTCCCTTTCAAGGGGAATTACAAGCAACGACTACATCGGAAGTGGTTCACATCCGTCCGCTCGTCGTGTGTGCAAAATCTTGTAAATCACCAGGCAAAATTTGATCCTCTGTGCACCTGCAGGTGCGGTTTTCGAGGGGTGGAAACAGTAAGACGGTCGACGAGGCGGCTGTGGTAATACTACACGCGCCGGCTCATGTTTCGGACGTGATGACATAATGGAGACGAAGTTCGCCAGCCCGCGGTGCATATCCGGCGATGGGAAGTTTTCCGAAGTGGAAGTTACATAGAACGTGAACGGGAAGAAAGCACAACCACTGGCAGGACAGGGTGCGGCGGGTGGTAAACATTAATAATAAACTCCTCACTGCCCTCGAGGAAACACGAGAAACCTTAGGTCCAACCTTCCACTCGCCTTGCTTCGCTCCAACTCGGTGCCGCTGCTGGCGTTTCGATAAATCATAAAACACCTCATGTGTGGAAATAAATATAATCGTGAAACGAACTGAACCAACAAAAAACAAAACTAAAAAGGATGAACGGTCGCGTCGTCATGGATTGGCAGTGAAGCAGTGAAATGCGGAGCGTGCAAAACAAAAAAAAAAATAAGGGAAAGGGGGGAAGGAAAACCGCCACAGATGCAATCTCTTTTCTGCGGACGCTTTTCTTCGCGAAGGCAACATTTAAAACTGCAACTGCTAATGGAAGAAAACAAAACTACGAGTGTTTTCCAAAGTTCGTTACCGAGTGACTGAGAAAACATAGGCTTGGAAAAAAATGCTGCAAGATCATCATCATCGTCGTCAACGTTCTTCTGATCATTCGTCGTTCATCTGCTATGCGGTGCTCTGGGAAGCGTAAAAACCGCGACCAACTGGAGCGCGCACCTGGCCCTGGCTTTTCCTCAACGCGCGACGCGAGCTTCTTCTTCTAACGTTCACTGTGCACATCTTGCCGGCATCTCCCAAAGCCCCGTTAATGCCACGGCTTGGCTAAGCTTAACCGACGATTTGGGAGCTCGAAGCTGCTGAACAGCGGTTCGGTCCGGAGTTCTTTTTCGCCTCTTTATCCGTGCGCGAAACCCGCCGCCACCCAACATATTCCCGTTCAGCTCACGGTGGCTGGCGTTGGTTGGTTTTTCCTCCACCGAATGCTCACATCACGGGAACGCGCGTCCTCTCCATCAAACTGAACAATCGAACGGTATTGCCTTCCGATCGGACTTGCAAGGGAGGAAAGCGGTCGAGCGGTTCGTCTTGCGCTGACTCGTGATTTTCGTCGACCCAATTTTTTCGGGGGGGAATTCAATCGATGATGTTTCTCGATCGATCACCCCGTGTTCCCAAAATGTGTCGACGGGCTCGTACGGGGGAAAAAAAAACATCATCATCTTGGCTTGTTCGAGAGTCCGGACGCGCATCGGAAGTCTGTAAACCGAAAGTGATAAAGCGATCGTACAGATTCAGCCGGTTTGGTTTTTCTTCTTCACTTTCGATCCGGCACCAATTTGCCTTCACGTTAATTGTCTTTCTGGCAGAAAAAGCGACTTTCGTACGATTGTGTCCGTCACCGGCAAGCGAAATGGGTTAAAGATTACCACTTTAGCTCTAAGTATGTAGCTTGAGTCGACTCGTAGGAAAATAACAGGTGCTCCAATGCTAGAGGAGCTCGCTTTCGAGAACAAACTTTGACTGGGCGAAGAAAGATGCTCGATGAAGTGATTGCTTACAATCGCAAGACAACCGCTCGAGTAACGATCTGTCCATCTTGGAGGGTTCCTCTGCTGTCGTCTTTTAGCTTGGCATGTCTCATGGCATGTAGCATCGTTCGCTCGAGTGTTCAAAGTTTTCCCTTTCGCATACGAACGCATACGAACTGTGTTGTTATCAAAGCATTAAAGAAAAGATTTGCCAAGCAACGGAACCGCAAAACCTTCGAGTAGCATTGTGGACGCGGTAACGATTGGAGCATTTGTCCGCGAAGTCCATTGAAAGGGAATGAATGATTTCGCTCAGGGTTGAAGAGGGCATACAGCCGGGAAAGCATCGTCACGTACGATGCCGAGCATGAATGGTGAGTGTTTCGGGAGACGTGAAAATAAATTAAAACAAGCCCAATCCAGCTTGACAACAGAAAACACTCTGTGCTTTTCAAGCATGCACTTTTCCTTCGGAGTAACGCGTCCCCGGATTTATCCGTCCCGGGCATTTGTTAAACAATTCCACAAGCAGACAAAAAAAAAAAATTGCTTCCTTGCAGACACAATCAAAAGTTTAAAAAAAAAACCGTGTTCAGGCCATCAATGCTGACGGTGTGCATTCCTTCGTTTCACGAACACGATTGATGATGCGTAAAAGCAAACGCAAACCAGCAAATCACGCGCGCGTCACCTGGCGCGTCAGCAAACTGTAGGCCAATAAAATGTCATTTACCCGCGTGCCAATATTATCATTACTACCCCCCCCCCCCCCCCTTCCCCCCACGCGCGCGGAAGGTGGTTTGAAGAAAAACAACACAGTGGAGGGAGAAAAAAAAACACTCGCGGTCGTGGTTTTCCTTTCGGTTTGTCGAAGCGGCGTTACGCATGAATGGTCGTCGGCAAAGGAAAAAAAAAACCACGAGCAAGAAAAAAGAACAAAATCACGCGTTCGCTGGAATGCAGTTGGGTCTTGTGTCCCAAGAACGCGGGAGGGTGTGAATCGAGAAAAGCACGCGAAGAAGAAGAAGAAAAAATAAGATTCTTTCCGCTTGGTCACTCATCGGGACGCCCGGTGAACCGAGTCGGCCAGACAAAACGAATCCGGATCCGGAGCTCGGGTGGTTTACGGTGGATCAAGGCAGGCTAGAAGTGAATCTGGGATGCAGCGGAAGAAACCACAGCCTGTGTGTTTGTCAGCTGTGTGCTGGTCTTGTTCTTGGCGATGTTTTTTTTTCCAGCGTCATAACCATCCTGAGCTAATTTTTTCCTCCATCAAGCTCCACACGTTCCAGCTTCGTGCTTTGGTATGTGGTGGTTTCTGGGAAGTTTTTGTTTTGTACAAATGATTACGGAAGGGTCCTGCAGTTTCCCTTCATTGGTTTCGCGCAGTTGCATCGCGAAGAAATGTATGTGTCGGTCACATGCCATCAACCACCATCTTCGAAAACCGTGGATCGATGTCGGCGAGTCATTGAGCGAAGGTCGTTGCACGCGGATTAGCTGGCGAGATCCGATACTTCCTGTCCATTTGCTGGTTGTAATAACTTTTTCTGAAGCATGGTTGGAGCACACAAAATCGCCTCATAATCCAGGCTTATTCGGCGGATTTGTCGAATCGTTTAAACATTTCCCAGACGAAACGAACGAAAAATCAAGGCTCGTGAATCAAGAAAAATTTCTCTGCCTCAGAAATGCTCGAACGGCAGAGAAGTCAAACGATTTTTCGCTGAACATTGACGAGCTGTTTTACATCGTGGCGAAGGGGAAGCCACACCGCGTGGGGCTCGCAGTAGAACAGGAGGATTACAGATGAAAATAAACATAGAAAACACAGCTGACTAGCAGACAGCCGACGCGGCTTTCCCAAATGATCGTGTTTTGCTCGTCTCTCTTTCTCTGTGCGCTCTGGCGGGGGAAAAAAGAGCAAGATTTTCCACGTAATCTCGTGCTCTTTGCATCGTTTGTACGCTCTTGAAATCTCGGGAGAAAGATCAGTTTTCCCTATTGTTCAGCAGCCTGAACGCAGTGAGTTCCGCTGGATGGGTGCTACACTGTTATTTGTTTCGCAATTTCTTGTCAACTTTGAAGCAATTGCTTACGCATCAATGTTGGGCAAATTAAAATGATAAAAAATTGAATCTTGGATGCATGATGCTCTTTTGAGTGCCAACATAATGTTTGATGTAAATATTGTTTTTACTAATTAATTTGTTTTAAAACCCGTAGTTACTCCATGGAAGATTAACCATCGTATGTACTTTCGTTAGCCTTGACGCTTGTAAAAAAACATTAAATTTACAGTATATAACTACGTATAGAGAATTTGGAAAACAAAACAATTCAATTCAATCGTGTTGCTGCATTTTCTGTGAGTTCCGGCATCTATGTTGAAGCATGGTTTTTTTTTCTTCGTTGAAATGTCTCCCATAAAACTCTCCCGTTTCGCGGTTTCGAGTTGAGTGTACGGTCGGGAGTAAGAGAATTTCCACGAAGCGAGAGAGCCAGAGAAAGTGTAGAGCGCATGCTGCCAAGTCCCGCGACATTCCGATGGGGACCTATGCTCGGAAGGGCAGTAACGGCGCATGGGGGAGTTTAGATGTTGATGGAGCCGCTTTTCCACAGTGTGGGAGCGCATACAAGGCGGTGGCGCCGGCGGCGTGCCGACTGGATGGATCGCTCTCAATTCTCGCTATAGTTCGTCTCATTTCCCGCCCGAACCGGAACCATCCGACCGTCGGCGGCACGCGAGAGGCGGTGTTAGCGCTGATTTCCAGCTTCGTCGGGTCGCGTTTTTCGGAGGAGGAGGGAGGCGGCTGTCGAGCGGCGCGGCTCAGCTGGGGGGAGATTGCCACAACGTCGTTCCCTCGCCGCGCTTCGCGCCACGCTCCCCCCCGGAGCTGTCTCGCTCCGGTGGCCATTTCTCTCTCGCTCGGTCTATGCTGCTCCTCGCCTAGCGGACGGCCGGGGCCGTATAAAATGCCGCTGGCACGGTAAATAAAACCTTAGTCCAAACTCCAGCCTCGTACCGTGCGCATTCGTATATTGTGGTGGGTCTCTTCCTAGCCTTTCTAGTGCTTCTGTGAACAACGGGTTTTTCCCTAGGCTTTTCATCTTCCCGGGCAACGGTGCTTCATTCCGCAATATTTGTGATTCAAGTGGACGGACGCGTGTGAATGGCGACGAATTTTGGTGCCTTTTTGTTTTGTGCATAAAACCTGTTCCACCGCGTAAAGCCGGCTGAAGTGATTCTGGCTAGACAGTTTTTTTTTTTGTTGTGCCTGCTCCCCCTTCAATACCAGTTTGTGGCTTTTCCGGCACGGGAGTTAGTGTTTTGGCTCGGGAAATCTGTTTCCACCTTAAGCCAGTCCAGGTGGATGGAGTGCGGTGCAGCATAAGAGTACGAGCGCATTTGCACATACGCAAAAAGAAAAGAAAAAACGGTTGCATGCTAAGGACAGCTAGAGAACGTTGAGTGTTTTGCCTTTGTTGTTTTGGTCGGAAAAGCACCAAGAGACGATGAACTATTGTTAGGCACAGGTGAATGAGAATGGAACATGTTCGTTATTTGCCGCAAATGCTGTTAAAGTGAATGAAAATCGGTTCGGAAGCGCGGAACAATACATACACAAACAATTAGTTCCCGACGAAATGATATTGTAGTTGTAGATGTGTAATTCTAATGAGAATGTTCAAAATATCCGACATAATAAGTCGTAATTGAATTCGATGATTTTAGTACCAAAATCTCGAATTGCTTAAGAAATTCTTGTCTGGTTACCAAAAAAAAAAAAAAAAATGTAACTTCACTCTATTTGCAGTATGAAATATGCTCTACTTTAAAAGCTTTTGATGCAATCTTTAAGCCTGGCGCTTCGTTATCGTTATATTCGTTAAATGTTGCATGCACCAATTTTAAATTGGCCGTGAATTTTTATCGATTCCACGTCCAAATTTCACAGATGTTTCATGTTGTTTGATGACGTTGATGATGCTGTAAGTTACTCGCCGTCTCTCTTTGGCCTTTGCGTCTTTACGCATGTTTTACATTGGTTCATCTCCGACCAGCAGCATCCATAACCTTCATCAACGTGGTTTATCTTGCGGTACAAGTACGAGTCCTTGTGCTATGCGGAGGAACATTGCTGACGTCACGACGTTCCATCTGTGCCGAAGCTCCCAGCCCCAATCGGTGGATGGACTTTTGAACTTTTAAACACGCACCGCCCGAAAACGGGTCATCCCGTTGAGCTCGGAACGTTGAAGCTTTTCCGGCAACCTTTGGTGCATCTCTGCTTTTCTCGTTTTCACTTTCGGCAAGGAAGCCCCCGCCGCGTTGATGATACGTGAGATGTAATTTCCGCATTGTGCAGGCTGTCCTCTCAGCTTTGCGCCATTTTCAGTGTTTCCTTCTCAGTTGAGGAACCACAGATCCTAGTTGTTCCCAGCACTGATGCGAAGCTTCTGCGCGAACGTGTGTTGTCTCGTTTCGCTCGGTAGCATCTCGTTTCGATCCCATGGTTCCATTCCATCTACCAGCGGTGAGCAAAACCATGCTCCACTCCGATGGGAATCCTCGCGAAACGTGGATTCGGACGTGGTCGTCGTGTTCTTCGTGTTGCTCGGGCTCGATGAGTCACTGCGGCATTCCTCGCATTACCAATACACCGGCACGTGCGATGCTGGAGGATGCTGGCAGACGGTCGTCCGTCCCGTTCTTAGCTTATCGATTGGTGAATTTCTCCATCAAGCCAGTGGATGCTGGAAAAGATCAGCACCAGTTCGAGGCCAAAGAGTGCTGTAACGAGACTTCCAGTGTCCTAGGATCCACTCCCCGGGGCGGACGCGTGAGGCTCTCTGTTTTGTTTCGTCCTCGGCGACATCTTCGCTCCACTCCGCTCCAGCAAACAGTGTCCCCACTGCTCTATTAGCGGACTGCGGCGAGAATGTTCCACGCATACCAATGAACGGCTGGCGCAAAGGAGTCGCTACCGAAGGCTCCATTATTCTGTCTCCAGCCCGTCTTCATTGCAGACAGTGGCACCGGTGGTTGAAGCACGGAAAACCTGTTAGTCGAAAGTGTGAAAAGTTTGCCGGAAAAGAAGGGCAAGTTCCAAAGCCTTTGGACGCTGTGTTACCGAAAAGTGTTTCATTGGACCATCCACAGACCGGTGTACTAGTTCTAGTTTCATGCAACAGTTGAACAGCAACTTACGACGCATTCGCATCTTACTTTTCCCACAGGTTGAGTTTTCGATAATTTTTCATCAATAATTTGCCAGCCAAAAACATTTACCCAGCCCGCCAGTTGCAACTGCTCGCGCAAACGCGGCATACAAAGTGTGATAAAAGCGGTGTTTTTTCGGTTTTCCTTCCGTTCGTTCGCTGCGCATTTCGTTGCGTACATTTCTGTGAGAAAATCAGTGTCCGAAAGGAGTCCTCACAAAGCAAAACAAAATGGCCACATACGCAGCGTTCAAGCACGTCGAGCTGTACAATGTTGGAAACACCAAGAAAAGGTAAGAGTTCGGATCCTTTCCCGGGCATTCAAAGTGAGCGAACCTAGAAGGTCGAAAATTTTGACAGTACAGTTCTCCCTATAGACTTCGTTCGTTTCCTTGAAAAGAAGTAATTTTTTCTGCTGAATTGAAGTTTAATGTACATACGTTAGTTGTTGAGTGCATAAACATGATTTTTATGTAACCCTCTGCCAGTCGTCTACCTGGAAAACGGCTCTTGAATTTTCCATTTTCTTCGGCGCTTGAGCCCTACAACTGTAATCCTCCAAACGAACCAGCTGACTGACCTTGAAGGTTAATTTCATTTTTATGTAGATAAAGTAGCAGCTCGTAGGGCAGCCACACCCCCATGTTTGTGTCACTTGGCTTTTCGTCCCTTGATGCTCTTATTTTCTCTCCCTGACTGTCTCGAAAGTACTTCTCCTCCTCCCTCCCATTGACCTCATGATGATTTGGGACGTATGGAAAAATTGAAATTGTATTGCGTCGGGTGGACACAAATCCCCGAAAAAATAGGGGTCACTGAAGAGGGAGTTGCGGCACGTTTGTTACCATTCGTCGCCAAAGCGAAAAATCAACGGTCATCTCGAGAAACGCCAGCTCGAGCGGGTGGGAATGGGATGTCGTATAAATTAATTTCCTATGCAGCATAAATTCCGATGGTTTCCGACAAACATTAAAACTGCGGCTGGGGTGTACTGCACTGGCTGGCCCGGTCGGTGGCTACACGCCGAATGAACGAAGAAACATGGTGATTTTATTTATCTAGGTTCCATCGCAAGGACTCCGATAAAAAAAAAACAGGATTAAAGGCTACTCTCCCTCCGCACGTACAGCACCCAGCTGCCCGCAGAAATCTGGGCCAAAGGGGGGGTGAAGAAAAATACAAGGAAGATGATAGCCAATTGAAGGAGGGGAACTAACACAAACAAAAAAACTGTACACTAGTGGGTCGAAGGGTTTTGCTGGGTTAAGGGCACCGAATGGCTATTAACATTATGCGAAGGAAAATTCGGGCTGCTCATTCGGCGGCCAGTTGGCTTCGTTTTTCCTCCGTCTGCAGGACGCTTTTATTTTATTCGCTTTGCCTCGAGTGGGTAGTTTGGTCGATTGCCCAGTTTTGTGGGTACTTTTTTCGTGCTTTTCAATCGAACGTGGGCCCGGGGTCGACGATTGTCGGAAAGCTGACCGAAATTGGATTTAAGAACGTAGGAAGATTAGAGATTGCGTAGAAATTCGAGTGGAAGAACTTTGGGTTTGTTGAGTCAACCGATCGATCAGGAAGGGCAATTAGATCGTCGAATGCCTTTCCGAAGTAGAACTGCCCTGCTTCAGCAGGATGGTGGGTCCGGTGGAATTACAGAATGGTGTCATGGTCGATTTATGTTTCTCATGTTGAGAATGTACCACGATTCTCAGTCAGTAGATAGGTACCGTTGGCCAATCCTTGATACACTTACACTTTCTTGTATACTGGTATTGTGCAGCTGTTTGTGTGCCGTCCTAGTGCTACTTCCCCCGAAAACATGCTCCCAAATGTTTGCTTTCATGTAGCTCTGCTCGCACCGTTTAGTCGCTTTCTAATGTTAATCTTACCGACGATTTCAGTACACGATAATTTCTCCACCGCAACACTTTCATCCCAGTTTGACCCTCTTTACGGTAGCCCTCACCTGCTCGCTGGCCGCCCTTGTGTGTGGCGTATTTCGGTGATAAATTATTAATTTCTCGATTATTGCAATTGCTTTCGCCGGGCTGGGATGGAAGGGCGGTGTGCACGTAAGTGTACCTTTTCTACCAGGCCAGGCCAGCAATTCAGCTTGGCGAGACTATCTGAGATGAAGCGAAGGGCGGAGGAGCACAAACAAGAAATAGTACGAATGTAAAGTAAATTTTTCTGTTTGCTTCTTTTCCGCTGCTGCGCTCCTCCAGCCCGGGTTGGGTTTACCGCTACCGATTTGATCGATCGAGCTTTCGGTCCGCCGGTGCGCTATGATGGGCGATGGTTGGCGCTCGTGTTGTAGGAGGCATCCGTGTAGATGCTCACGGTATGTTACCCATCGCGGTCAGTGGCGCCTCCCCGTTTTCCCAGGCACCAAATGGGATGGTGTTTTCAGCGAAAAAATGGGTAACAGGCACACAACCTGCTCTCTCGCTGGCTGGCTGACGTCCGTCCGGTGTGCGAAGATGGTTTACTTTGGTATCCTCGGTCGGTCCACCCATGAACAGGTGGCATGAAGAAAGTAAAGCGCTTTACAACAAAAGGGACACCGTGAACATTTGGTGCATAAAAGCTTGGCTTAGTTTGCTGCAGCTGGCAAAGACATCGCTAGGGGAAATAAAAGTTCATTCATGCTGTCGGCCGGGAAGACTGATGTGTGCTTTTGCCTTGAAACTCTTGTTAAGGTTATGCTCTGTTTACAAATCATTGCATTTTGCAGACAAACAAACGCCCACACTAAAGATTGCCAAGGAAGAACGTTAGGCCTATGCAGCGACTTTGACAGTCCCCACGAGCGGTTGCCTTTAAATGCAAGTCCACGGCGCTAGGAACGCGTGCCTACGTCCAAGGAACATGCGTCGGCAAAACAAATATTAACCCAATGGAAGTCTTCGGTCTGCTGTTGGGTATCCGTCCCCAGGGCTATCGGAAGGAACGGCAGGGGCTTTATGTTTCACTTTTTAGCCCGACTGTCGGTTCCCGTCTACCGCGTCTCAGCTGCTGTTTGCCTATCAAACGGAAGGGCACATTAATTAATTCGCGCTACCCCAGCCAAGGGCTTCTCCACCTGCTTCGGCTGTAGGCTGTGTGGGATTCGTATGCAGAAAAAGGGTGCATCGGCTGACGCGCTTGGGGGTGAAGATTCTCATTTATGTCTGTTGTCATACGCTAATTACGTTTTCCTCATTTTCATCCACCTCGGCATGTGAGTCACTAGGGGGTTTCTTTTACATGTTGTTAGCTTCATTATCATCGTGATTTATTGATCATAAAACCTATGTATAGCGGCGCGCCGTTCGTCATCCATCGGGTGATCTAACTGCAGCCACAAAGTGTTGTAGCGATAGTTGAAGATAGTTGCTGCTGCACATACTTAATCTAAATTAAACCCGAGCCATTTTGTCCGAGTAAATGTTCATTATTAAAAGACCAAAAATACTCGCTAATGTAGCAATGAACGTTAGTGCATGTAAATTTCAACTCCATTAAGCACAGAAAAAAATATAGAAAAGAAGAACACTTGGTTGGTTTTTTTTTTCACGGCCATCGTTCAACGACCCCGATAAGTGCCAATGATTCATGCCATTCGTTGCTGCACGTGTCCCATATACCCGATAGTTGTTCCATTTTCCGCGCACTGGCAACTACGGAGGCATGATCCTGAGCCATTCTTTGTAGCGGAAAAATAGACTAAAAATCGGGAACAGATTCCACCAATTACGGATAATTACAAACGAGCAGCTGCATTTTCGGGAGTCACCGACACCGGCCGGCACACATCAGACTCAGCCGGAAGTGAACGATTTCCGTTCCACTCCGCACCACCTACTTTACTTTTCCACAGAACCTGTGTCGTTGACCACCAATGCGCTTGATGACGGCACTATTAGGCTTGGCCTGGTGAGCAGTAAAATGGACGTTCATACATGGCGCACGAAAAAAAAAGAACGAGTAAAAAATCAGATCTGAATCGCCCGGAACCGAAAGCGGCCCCGGTGTATACTACATTCATTAGCAGTGAACTTTCATCGCATTTTCGGTCGGTCGGTTCAACGCCATCACCGCCGTCCGCCCCGTCGCGGCCGTCTGTGGACGTGTGGTTTGTCCTACAAGAAGACTAACAAAACAGCAAAGAACAGGCACGTCTGGTACACGTGTTATGAGCTTTTAATTTTCGGACAAGACCCTCCGGACTCCGATTTCCCGTGAGCTGTGCTTTTCTCGCAGGGGGTCGTCGGATTTTTGTTTCGAATGCTCCTGTCCGCTTCCTCTCCCGGTCTCGGTTGACCAACATTTTTCCCGCGGGACCGTTGGTGCGATCGCACTGCGCTGTTATGCAAATGGGGTTATGATTGTAACTGTCATAAAGTAATACGCGAGCATAACCGATGCGTTGCCCCCTCTGCGCCGCTACCAACTCTTCTTTCCCTGCGGGAATCTTCCCTTTGAAGCCCTATGAATGGTTGCCCCACTGCGGAACGGAACATTCGAACTCGATGGCGAGCAGGAGGAGTCCGGCCACCGCAGGCGTCTATGAGCGATGAATAATTAAAAACATGCATTACACATACGCAAATTCCTTGTCTGCCCCTGAGCAAGTGAAACAATTCAGCCTTTGAATCGCACGCAGCGCAAGCTTTTGCGGCCAGACGACGCCGAGAGAAACAACTGTTCTTTTCTGTCCGTTTTTTTAACTGCCAGCGCTTCGTCGGAGGGCTAAGGATATGGGGTCGTGGATGTGCACTTGCCATACTGCTGGTACGCGGATTAACAATTAATTGTTTTTTTCTTTCTGTTAACCTGTGGCTAGTTCATTTGCTTTCTCTGTCCCTACAAGCCTTGTGCCCTGCTGAGCTGCATTCGGTCGACTCAAGACGAATGCGAAGACGGGGGGCGATCGGGTGATCGCGAGGAAACAGCCGGTTACGCTTGAGCATGGCTCTTTCCCGCTGTCAAACAAATACACACATTTTAAGCCTCGTTTTTGATCGTGCCCCGATTGCGACCTCCTACCGATTTTGATGCTTTGTGTGCTGGTGATTTTTATTTTCCCCTCTACCGCGCGTGTAACGGCTTTCCACTCATATTTCACGGATTGGGACCATTTTTCATCGCGATTGTATCGAGCGACTTTTCGGGCGATCTTTTGAGCATTCGTTGGGAGATTTTCGGTAAATGGTCTCCGTGAAATTTATAATCCGTTACAGCTACCGCACAGTGTGCGCGCTTTTCGTTTCGCCCCAGGAAGCAGTGAAAGTGTTACGCGACCGTTTTCGACGGTCAATTTGAGGAAACTGTCAAAATAGTCAAAATATTGAAGCATAAGCAAAACATTTCACTGTTTAATATGCAAATAAAGTGTAAAGCCTAATGCCTAATGTTTCTTCTTCGTTTTTTCTTTCTTTTTTTCCTTCTCTCTTGTAGGTAAGTGAACACGAAAACGATCTCAACGATTGGCCATTTCCTTCCGGTCGGGTGCCGATGCATGCTGTGGCGCTCGCGAAAGAAAGTTAAATTTCCCCAAATCACTGCACGGTCCCGCAGGTCGAACGTAGAAGAGGCGGACAAAATACGCGACCGGACAAATTACTCGTGCCTGTCAAAACTTCCAGCCCTCTCCTCATCCTTCATTGCCCCCCAGAGGGCCTCCAAGGATGGGAGTCGCCCAAGGGTTGGCTTTAAAAGACAACATCAACAAAACACCCAGGAAGCCCGGGAGAAGTGGCCAACGATGTTGATGTGGGGCTAATGTTAACTGTCCGGTAACGACCGTTTCCTCACCTGGCGAAGGAATGACCCACACGGCAGCCCTATGAGGAGAAGCTGGCAGTGGTCCGCTTGTGCGCGCTTGATCTCACCTATCGGGACGCGTCCATCGGTCCAGGTTGGATTGCGTCGTCGGGGCGAATGGGTGTTAGTTTGTTTCCATGTTGTTAGCTTGTCAGGAGATATAAACGCGGCAACGACGAAAGTGGAGCTAGATCAACGCGGATGCCCGCCTCTCACCCTGTGCCTCCTGTTGCGGAGCGTCAGGTCAGAGGGACGCCGAGGTCGAGGAAATAGCCTGCAGCTGCAACAAGTAGCACCGCATGTCCGTGAGCGGTGGACACGAAGCCACCGTAAATCGGTTAAAGAATACATGCACGAACAGGAAGTCCACTGTCGTCTGCGTGAAGATTTGTGGCGTCCACGTTGAGGTTTTTGTCGAGCAAAGGTGAATTTCGAGATAGTTTAAATGGAGATGAAAACAGCGGAACATTGAAACAGATTCCTCCTGACATGACATGCAAGATAAGCGGGAATTTTCTTAGCGCTCTGGGTTGATCCAAACTGGTTTATTCTAAGGCGACTAGTCTGACTGATTCTTTAAACGCTAATGGAAACCCTTTGTTCCCTTTGTATGTGGTACCACATTGTATTTGTTGATTATGCAGTCATAGATAAATTGTTTATTTTTAAGAGATCTCTCCCAAACGTGCGTCATCCATCGCTCAGTTCCGTAGCAGTATGTAAAACGTGCACCATTTTCAGTCACAAATATATTGTATCCAGTTGTCTATACCGCTACTCCTGTTGGCGTCAGCTAGTTAAATTAAAATAGGACAAGCACACCACAAGAGTCACATGATGTAAAAGGTTAACCAACAATCATTCCGATTGTCTAACTTCCCTTTTCCCCATCGCACCCATCGGATCGACTGGCATAGACCGACCGAACAAGAATTGGCTTTAATCTGTCAAAAATTCAATGAACCAAGTCCAAAAGTCGTGACAACCGATGGTGTGCGATTAAGCGGCCAAGCAACAGTCATTTGATGGTTAATTTAATTAAATTATCCCCACACGTTCTCTAACGCTCGAGCGCTCGTTCTCCTCGTGGAGTGACTTTAAGCGGTAGCAGATTGGAGGGCCACAAACATTAAAAGAAGTGCCGGCCACCGGGCGTACATGCGGCTACAGCTGCCCCTAATTAGTCAATGCGCTGACAGTGACAGTCGAACAGCGAATTTCCATAAAAGCCCGACCGACTCTTCAAACCTCTCTCACTTCAGGGTTCGTCTTTGAGATGCCTTCGCGAAGGGCCTTTGGTGCGATCAATCATATTTTCAATGCTCTCCGTTCACCGTGCGTGTTCCCTCTGTGCATAGCGATGTAGAGTTTCGACTACTTTCACCCGTTCTTACAGCCTTAAGTGCCCTGCTCCGTACGCATGCCGGAATGGATTTGCTACAAAATGATTTTACATCCCAGGCTGCCATTGCTCCATCGGCTCCGCTTTCCCCTGGGTTGTCCACTCAGCGCAGTAGACAGACTTGCGCTATGTGTGGGTCGATGAATGATGACAATGCTACCGGGCGTAACTTATGGAAATACGAAGCCAAAGTATTCCCGGCTCACGAGGTTGCGTGTTGGAAAATTGAAATTTTGACAGTTTTCTTAAACGTTTGAGAAATGATAGCGCGAACGAGATGAATCTTCACACCTTCTTCCCGGGTTGGTTGTGTGTGGCAACGAGGCAACGGCTGTGGGATGATCGCCAATTTTCCTCGCTGTCTGGTCCATCGGATCGCTTCGCGCTGGGTTTTAACATCTTGTTCATCTTGTAGGCGTGAGTGTGATCAGTTGTTCCCGATAAAGGGAGAGGTCGGCTCGCTTTTACTTTGCTCTCGGTCTGTGCTCGCCTGTGCTCTAGTGGTGCATCGTTAAAGTCGGTCGGTGTAGGTAGGTAATGAAGTTGGCTGTCGATTATCATATACCTAGCACGTGAAACGAAATCTTGCCCTCGAAGGAGGAGGATGGAACGGCATGGTTTTGCTCACCGACAGGGCTTAAGCAGCAAGTACGAAGCAGCGCGAACATTAATCATAAAGCTCCTTGAAATGCGCTCGGTCGGCGTGTGCACTATTGGCGTGCAGCGCGATTTAGCTGGTAGCCACAGCAAATCGACATCTCGGCGGCCACCGTGGATTCAGATGAATGGGGTTTTTTATGAAGACTTAGTCAGCAGCCAGCCAGCCTACACACGAGCATCGAAAGGTACATCGGAACTTTCCACTAAACGAATGTTTCTTTTAGCTGCACTATTGCACACACCACCCCGCTGGTCTACTAATCCCGACCGTCGACTCTCCCCAGGGAAAGTAACTGGATGGAGAGAAATCATAATTTGGACTGCCCGTTCAATGCTCGCCGGCCTCTACTAGAGCGATTATAGATAGCCGTTGTGTGTGCGAGCAAGGAAAAGATTAGTTTTTTGATAAATGATCAATTTAATGACTTAGATTTTCCGTTGATTCCATTCGGCAGAAGGGTGGTCTCGGATTAATGATTTTGATGGTTTTCATGACCTTAATGAAGGAATTTTTTTATTTGTTGCTTGAGTTAATCGACACACCATTGGTGCAACCCTTAGACTAGTAGGTACACATCATGTTGCACCTGGAAAAACCATAACTGCATTAGTATTTTCCATGTGTTTTTTTTCCGCAATTGCTGCGCATCGTTGATTGGCCGTCGCGTATCGAAATCGCCTTTTCACTGTTCCGTAAAAAAGCGAACTCTCCAATTTAACGGCTGTCATTAATTTTCCCCGGAAGTTTGAAACGAAAGTAAGGTGTCAGATAAGGTGGACCAATTTAGGATGAAGTTTCGAACTAATCTTCGATGTCACCCCGTGTGGATCACCTTCCCCACGGGCAAATAACTTAATTAACGGAAACTATAATCAAATGGTCGTTTGGTTGTATTCGGTCCACGGTTACCTTTTTTTTTTGTCACACCCGCCGTAGTGCTCGCGCCTTGCACAGGTGTTGTGGAATGGCCCGAAATTCATCACTTTCCGTGAATTGAAACCTGTCAGTGGGGGTTTCTCCAGCTCGAGCCTGTAAAGGCTGCTATGATTTTATCACCAAAACTCAGCTTCCATAAATTTTCTTGCGAGTTCCGTCGAACGTTGGCGGATCTTCTTGTTGCTTCACTCGCTTCGGATGATTGCCTCGAGGATCAGAATAACCGGGGATGCTCAATTTTAGATCTTCGATTGGCGCTTTAAATGGGTGTAATAAAATGTTAATCATTCGGTAATTTATTTACCGATAAACTTTATGTCTTCGCCTGGCTAAAGGCCGCGAAGGGAGGGAATGTGGAAACTTTTTCTCGGTTGTGGGAAGAAAAACCACGGCAAGGAATGTGTTCATTTTCTGCAAACGGTAGCGGTTAGGGAATGCTTTCTCGTTCCGCGTTTGCAAGACGGGGAACCTGTAAAATAAAACATCAAAAGAGGCTCGCAGATGAGAATCGCTATGCCATCTCTATTATTTTAATTAATTTTAGCATGGCGTGCTGCGGCTCGTTGGTGCTTTTTTCGCTTCTTCCACCGATGCAATCTCCTGTGGGCTTCCGAACCCGAACCTGAACCCGAACTCGAAAGCGTACGCCCCGCGCCCGAACGCGACTCAACACGATCGCGATGCAATTAATTAAATCGAAAAATTTACATACCTATGCGCCCGCTGCCCTGCTCGCCCGTTATCGTAAAACTTCATCTCGCGCGTTCCCCAGCTCGCTCTATCTGCAGCCATTGATCTTCGAAACCTCCCGGAGCCAATGGAGGTTTTTTTTTTTGCCTGCTGACGAGGTGTGGTAACTTAGTTTCTTCTTCAATTTCTCATTCCGATTAGAGGAGAATTCCCCGTGCTGCGGTTTTCCACGTTTTCCTCTTTCCTGTGCACACATCATCTCCATGTGGCATGAGACCCAAACTAACACGCATACAGTCATCTCTTGTGGTGCCATAAATTATATGCCACTTCTCATGGCCGTGTTCAGTTTGCTGAGCGAAGAGTTTCCCCTAGAGACGAAAAGTTATCCTCTTCAATAAGTGATGCATTGAGTATCATTGCAGTTGACGGCGGGTCCTGTCGTCTGTCGTTCCAGTAAATTATCATGAGCACAGTCATATTCAATAGTGTGCCTTGTGGCACTAACAAGCCCTCAACAGGTTTTCTTCGCCGTCGGATCGTAACAACCGATAGCTTGGTCTTATGCGAGCGCTTACCTCAAAGCCACCTCAACCGCACAGATCGAATGAAGGAGCACTGGAATGCACTACCCGCCCGAGTTGAGCATCATTGGTAGCTCCAGCCACGATAACTAATCATCCCGGAGCAGAACGGGAAGCAGCAACTAGAGGCACCTTTTGTGGGGAGCTTCAAGAACTCCGACATTATCACTTCCCGTAATTGTCTTCGCAATCGGGCAGGCGCTCCCCGGAATTAGCTGGTTCTTGCGGTTTCCGTAGTTCCCGTGGTCTGCTCTCAAGCATAAACTTGCCAGCGCGTGGTTGGCAGTGGGCATTGCCTAGCCCTCCCCCGTGTCATGTTCAATTTCCTTCTTCTACATCCGTATACATGGTATACGCTTAGGGTTTGCTGTCTGGGACGGCAAGGGAATGAAAACTAAGCACCACGAACACCTCCATCCCTCGACTTAGCGCCAGCGCAGCGAGTCACTCCTGATCGTCCAGAGCTGGCGGTTAATGGGCGTCATGATGATGGTTAGCTTGCGCACGTACCAAAGGGGTGAAAACCAGGCCAGCAGACAAACGGCATCGGTCTTGCAGCATTCCGCCAAGAAATCATGTTATCGTGTCAGTCGTATCAGCTGCTAATGGAGACAGGTGGTTGCTCGGAGGCTGAACGAAAGGCCTCGGAAAATCTCCTGGACACTTGCACAACAGGAGCGAACAAGTCCTTGAGTGGAATGATAACATTGTGAAGTGCATTCGTGGGATTATTATCCACCGTCAACTCGTGTACTCCGACTGCGAAGGTTAGCCATCTCGTGCCACTGATATCTTGTATACACCATGTTTGGATTAACAGATAATGTTGAGTTGAAGTCAGCCCAACATTGTACATTTTGCACACATTTATTACGTTCATTCGTATTATAGCGTTTGAGTTGGTTATTGGTAACGCTGAATAACTGTCTCACTCGCCGAAGGGGGCGTTGAATTTCATCCGTCTTAAGTTTACGGCCGAAGATTTAATCAATTGGCACAATAAAACTAGCGTGGAAGAGGTGAGATTTTATATCACCCATTTTAGTGGGTTCAATTCGAAAATGAATCAATATTGAGGTCCATTTTTTAATTTGCTATCATCTGTAGGAAATATTTTTCACCACTATAAAAATCGACTTTCTAGCAGCACGAACAGGGAGGAAAACTTCATACGTTCATTGAACCTCCCTCGTCCAGCTTTTTCGGTTGGGATCTTCCCGTGCTACTCGCACCGAAGCCACATTAATCCGCTTAGTTCGCCCAGGTTCAACAGTCGCCTGGTCTGGAAAGCCCTCGGCAAGCATGGTTCACTAGTTTGAACGAAGTTCTCCATAGCGAATGTTCCCTCGGTTGGTGGAAACGGGAGGTATAGGCAACGTTTCGTTCGTTCCGAAGTGAAACGAAACGATTGAAATTTTCGATTGAGAAGTAACTGGAAACCAGCCGTCGGAACGACGGAGGTTTTATGGTTAAGCCATGCCTGTCCCTCCTCCTGCTTTGGCCCCATCAGTTGATGGATAAGGGCTGAGCTCAGACATCTGGTACACAGTACAAACTGTACTACAGCAGGGCGTCGTGTAGGTTCTGCAAGGGACTTGCGTTAATACGATTTTGAACCATAAACAGAGTTAACGCTAGGTTCCAGGGAAAACTCGCAGGGGAAGTCTCACGGCAAACACCGGTGGTGCGTTCTGAGGATTCCCCAAAACTTCTGCCATGTTTCTGCCGCCCCTCGAATGGGTGCTATTTATTTCGTATTGGCCTGGTTTCTGTGGTCGGGTATCGGATTTGCGCCGGTGGAGAACCTAAAACGATGGCGCACATTCTTGGAAGTAATTCATTTGAAGGTTCTCTTTTTTCGTGGTCCATTATGTAGCGGTTCGGAAGTGTGCTAACGAGACGGTTGGGCGTGTGGAGCCTGCGGAGGCAGCTACGGAGGAGCACACTGTTCATGTCACGACGCACCAGTTCCTTCCGAATAGTGGACTTTTTTCCACACCATGCCACACGCGACTCCGCGCGGCTCATTCTCCTGTCGTCGACTGCCGGGTGATGTGACGGAAATAGACTTCCCTGGGAAATACTCCGAGAAAGAACCCATACTTTTATGTGTCTGCTCTTCCTCCTCCTCGGCTAGGATGGTGTGAATGTTGTTGGGCCACGCGGCTGGGGGAGATTTGTCTTCCTCCTTGCCGAGCCAGCGATTGATGTGCCTTTCCCAGGTTCAGGTTCCCGAGAATTTGAAGGATTACGATATGTGATTTGTTTACGATGGTGCTCATCTTAGTCGAAGGGGAGTAGGAACGAGGATACAAAAGGGTTAGTGTGGAATGTGTTTGCGGTGAAAAATGGCTCCAACAACGACATGCCACGGGAATGTTTAATGATTGGCGGGTTGAATTGTGATCCAGCCCTTGCGGAGGGATATTTACAAACTTCAAGCACCAGCAATGGAATTTATCATTGTGTTTGCTGTAGATTTGACAGTTTGTCAAACACGTCCAGTGATTCCTTTCTTTTAAATCACTTGCTAAACATTGCCGTTGGTGTAGAATATGGACTAAGGAAAGACATTATGCACAATCGTGTTATTCAGTTGTTCGTAATTTTTTTTCCCTGAGCAAGAACCACTAGAATATTTCTCCCTGAAAATATTCAGGCTTGTCTACCAGTGGCAACACCCTAGAACCCGTTTCCGAAGGGCATTCCTAATAACCATTCCCTTATGGGGGGGGAAGTTCATTGTCATGCAATTGCTGTTGGGTGCAGCCTTTTTTAACTGCTTTTTCCGGGTAGCCGGTCCAGTCGGGCAGCATTTGACCCGGCGCCGTCCATGGCCCTGGCACCTGAGTAAGGGCAGCACTATTGCTTGACTTTCCCGAGCGCCCCCAAGGTGGGGTCAAACGCCCTAGACGCGCGTTTCAGTCGTGCATAGTTTGCCATCCTTCGTTTGCCTACGTTCGGTAAGAAAGTAGTGGCTTCAGGCTAAAATTACCATACCGGGATGTGGCGTGCAACTTTTGGCCCAAAACCACCCAGCAACTTGTCCGGCCTGCGTGCTCGAGACGATGGAAACAGCCGGTTGCACTTGCACCGCATATCTGTGTTCCTGGTTGCGGCTATGGTTGGCCGTTCTCGGTTGGTTTGGCTCGCCTGCCTTGAAGACAAGACGTTTGAGCAGTCCTATCTTCTTTACTTCTGTAAACCCCCCCACCTCGGTGCAGTTCGGGCCTACATTGGGACCGAGCACGCTCTCGACACGCCTCTGCGCGAGTGTTTAGTGTTTAGAGGTAGGCCTATAAATAAACGTGTCACGTGTTCCGTGACAGGCGACCGAGATGCCGCTTCGTTCGTAGTTGCTGCTGTAGCTTTTGACGGAAGCGAAGATATGCTCCGGATTGTGGTCCGGTCCACCGGCGAGATGCACGCTTCCTCTATCTCAGAACATACACCGATAATCTTGTTGCAATGGACGATAACCATAAATGAGTTGACGAAGAGTGTCTGTTTAATGCTCCAGTCACTGTTCTACTCCCGTCCGCGTAGCAGGAAATGAATATTACACCTCAGAAAACACTCCGAACCCACCTCGGTCAAAAGGCTCTGCGAGACGGCGAGCTAAACCAAACCAAACGAAACGGTTCAGTGTGTTTTATCGCGCTTTTCCAATCGAGAATTGATTGTAGTTCTACCGCCGGCCAACAGCACACAGCCTAGAAGCACCGTCTCATCGACGCCTTCCGTCCGCATTCGGCCGACGAACTCCGAAACAAACGCTAGTGAGTCCTCAACATTGGATGCACCACCGATGGGCCTTTTGCTACCGTGTGCCTTCGTTTGCCTTAAAAATAGCTCTGGAAAAACTCCTTCGTTGGTAGTGGTGGGTGTTGGCGGTGTTGACGCGGTGGTTTCAAACACCGGCGTGTGTTGCGGTAGTCCAATGACGGCGTTTGGACATAGGTTTAGTTCGTTGAACTCGGCACGAATACATGAACCGAACTCCACTCCAAGCTATGGAAAATGGACTGGAGTTTTTCCCGGCCCGGCCGCGGTACTGCACACACATCTGTGACTTCTCGCTTGACACCTCCAGAGCAGCACTGTAACCACCGTATCGAACCCACGCGTTTTTATATACCACATGGAAGGCCGGGGCTCAGTGCATGTAGTTCTTTCCCATGCTGTCATCAATCCAGCACATTTTACCAGAGCTCGGAACACCGAGGCCTGTGGGAAACCGAAGGGTGCCATGATCAATCAGGGTAATATTTCCATTCGCGTATCACGAAGTAGCTGGATTATCTTTTTATGGTGGGCAATTAGAATCTCACTATCTTTACGATTTGGATAAACTTTGGACACTCTTTTTTTCTATGGCAGCAGGGAAATGGCCCACAAACCCTATACGGCACGGCACTAGTGATGGTTACAAAGCCCGCGTTTCTGTGCCTGTCCTGCTGCAAGCAATTTATATTAATGACCCCAGCAATAGACACAGAACGCGAATGACTAATTGGCTGTCTGAAGAGAGGGTGCCCGTGGGTGCAGTGTGAAAAATAGCTTGTCAACCGCGACAGGTATGCATTATTTTTGGATTTTTTTGCTTTCATTTTTACTTTCAAACTACCTTCTAAGTTTCCCATGCGATGAGGAGGCTTTTTTTGCATCGAAATTAATTATTTCCTCATCTGTCCCTTGCATTTCATTTTCTTTTCCTTTCGTGTTAAAAGAAAAATCAATAAAACCCAATTGATTATAGCAAATTTGCAAAACAGTCAGTTTGGGGCTTGTTGATCGTTTCCTTTTCGGCGCGGAACCTTACCTTTTCTTGGGATCGCGGATCAGTTCGCGGAAGTTTAACGTCGCAGAAATTAATGACCCCTATCTGCGCCACCATCATTCAATTTCGCCTTCGGTTCCCAACAAATTCGGGGAACAATCCTCTCGCGGGATAAATGGTGGTGTGTTTGAGAGAAAGAAAAACCGACGCTCACGATCGATGCAAACTGCGCGGATCTTCCGGTCATCGATGGTGGGTCAATTGGACGACCGTATAGGTCTCCCTCTGGGAGACCCCCCACAAAAGGCGTGAAGCGGATGATACTTCGGTGCCGATTAGACAAACGAAGGGAAGAAAACAAAAACCCATCTCCTCCGTTCTTCCCACCGGCCACGAAATCTTTCACATCCTTCTCGAAAACTCGACGCTCGACAAACTTCCCATCGGGACGTGCCACGGTTTGCCGAAAATTAGCCACTTCCCTGTCTCATTTTCACCCCGATTGTCGAACCCGAATGAATCTAAAACACGAAAATCACCAACCTTGATTCGTAAACCAATCATCTCATCAGCGGGAAAGATGGTCGAGGGTGGTCCTCGAGTGAAGGTTCGCTCTGTCACGTTGAAACTCAACTCATCTTCTTAGCCGTATGTTAGGGCAGCTCGTCGTTCTAACGCAGCAATGCGGTGTGTGTGTGTGTTTTGAAAGGTTTTCTTTTCCATTTTATCTTCGGACGAACCACGAGTTTGATCTTGATAGTGCTTGCAAGAGAGTGTGATTTCTTCATGACTTGCGTCGCGACTCATTACATCGAGGGGGAGAGAGGGTTTTATCAACCGTATCCCTCATGCCCTTTGATATTTTCCGCCTGCCGAAGGCGCTCGGTTTTGCTTTACTCCCTTCGGCTGTCACTAATCAGCATCAATTAAAGAACTTGAAACGCAAACGCGATCGTGAATGGTCGCGCGCGCCGTAACCGCAGTAAAAGCCTTCCCTGAGTCGGGAAGGGAAAGAGTATTTGATTTCCTCTGATTGCACTCGAAAGCCATGAAAGCTCGGTGGAAGCAAGACTCAATGCACCCACAATTCAAACATCCACAGTGCGCCTTCCGCCTGGGCCGACCTCTCTTTCAACTGCGTTCCACCTGGAGGAGCGTGTTCGGTATCTTATCCTATGGTTAGTTTTCTTTCGATATAAGAAAAAAAAAGTGAACAGGAAAGAAGTCGAATCAAACTAAACAACCAAACGGTAACAAAACGCCCCACAGGAAGTGGGCTGTAAAAACGTTAACAGCCTTCTCCGCCGGACCGATCCCGTAGGTCATCGTCGTCGTTGGCGTCATCGTCATCATCATCCGCCGGTTGAGCAGCTATGGCAGCTGTCCTCTGTCGTGGAGCGAGGCGGTTGTTAAGCATTTCCTCTTTTCCAACCGCGTATCGCGAAAACAGTCCGCACGGATCGCGACGGATCGACGATCGCGCTTGGATACCGATTGCCGGGCAAGTCACATTAAATTAAATCTACGCCATTTGCAACTTGACGCCCATTTGCGCCACGCGGTGCCCGAGATGCCCGCTGGCTGCGGTGGGAAGTGCATCGAATGCAGCGAAAGGGTGTGGAATGTATCGGAATGGACCATTTTCCTTCCATCCTCCCTTGGAGATCGGGCGCCCCCTCGAGAGATCGTTTGCCGTACGCCAGACAGACGATGGAACAAATTGATCATTTTGATTTCACCGGGAGTAAAAACACCGGTGACTGGACTATGTGGGGGCGCGTGTCTGTAAAGAGCTTGTTACAACAAAGAAAATGCGATATCGAATGTCCCACATCGCCGCGACGTCTACCTCAATCGACTGGGATTTATTTCCCGGGGGGCGAACTGTCATAAAATTAGAAGTTGTTAAACACAAATAAACGTTAGTTTAATTTAAGTATCGATTTAAAAAGAAGGACAACGTCTAAGGTGTTTTTTGTAGTGCTATAAAACAACCGTTGAAAGTATCGCACCGCTGGGTTCTGCATCATTTTGTCCATAATGGTCCATTGCTTTAAATTCAATGTATTGAATTAAATGTTTATTATACGCATTAAAAGGTAGGAATGAAACATTCAGTTTGCTATTAGTGAGGTCAACTCCATGTTTCCTTTCCTTTTTGATGTGCTGGAGTTTCTATTTTTCATCCTCAGTTTTTGGGGGGGTTTGTCGATTGTCAGTCAGCCATTCACCCTCCACCGTACTACTATAGACAAAATTTGACGGATGACACGAATGTGCTCCATTTTTGCGAGCGAGAACTCGCCCGGCGGAAAGAGAATGGCCTAGGAATGGCAAAGCGCGGCAGCGTGATCCTGTAAATCACCTTCACCAGGGATCCGGCTCTCCACTTTATACTGCCAGTCACGGTTCGCCGCGATTGCGATTGCCATTTGCAGAACAACATTATTGGCCGTGCCGCGAACACGGGAGCGGAAGAAAATTGGATGATCTTTTCGCGGGTGAAAGTCAGCCACCGTGTCGTGTCGCGGGTTGCGCACCTCCCTAGCCTCTCATTGCCACCTCGACTGGGTAAGGTTATTCCTGGGGAAAAATTAATATGAAATCCCCCCCCCCCCCCCTCCACCTCTGCTTTACCACTATTCCATCCTTTGCTTCTGTTTTCGGTGGAAACCGAGTGGCCGATGAGCAGCCGCGATTTGTGAAGCTGAAGGTTCGTTGTCAGGAATAAATGGATTTACTATATGCGGTTAATATACCATAAGCCAGCCATTCCGAGCCTCATTCCTTCGCGGCTAATCGCGTTGACTCACGGTGAGGAAGTTGCTCGCCACCCAAAGAGGCACATTGTCCTGTGGCCCTCTATGGTAGACTTCAATCGAAGACATTAGGAAAGCGAACCATAAAGTCAAACCCCGGCCATCAACCAGTTAGTTAGAGTCTTTCGCGAACAGGCAGCCGTGACGAAAAAGGGGAAGCTTAAGGCTACCGTGGACAATAATTTCCTCGTTGGGAACGCTGGTAACGATACGTTTTCGTTCGTCTCATCAGTTGCGCTAGTTGGATCGCGATTTGCATGACATTAAATTTGAATCAAATCACATTGCTCTATCCGTGCAGGTGCGCAAGAGAAAAATAAAGCCTCGTACAGATAGATACATTTCGCAGCGTGAATATTTATCGATACTAATGCAGGCTGTTTTTTCCTTTCTTTCTTTCGTTACAGGTACGTTTGGAGAGAAAAAAAAAGTCTGATGATATTCCACACTAACTTCGAACATCATCGTGTGCCATCCGGCCATCATCATTGTGGAATGGCATTTTCCGAACAAACGGGGAAAACTTCTTCCACAGAACAACGTTCCTGCCCTAGCCCGAAAATATCGATGTAACTCCGTGAGGGTTTTGTTTAGGTTTTCTTGTGAACCAATGCCATTAGCATATACGCCATGACGTTCAGGTTGTCGAGAGTAACAAAATCATAAAACTAACCCCGACTGGCTTAACTTTATCCGGTGCGATCCTCCCACCGCCGGGCTGCGTGAATAAAGTGGATAAACATAAATCCTTTTAGGGGTGGAACGGATAAAAAAGCACAAAAGCAAGCGGGTCTACGATTTGCCCACCCAAAAAAAAAAAAAAAGAGAAAAGAAATCAACAACGGATGTCTCGTTTTTACCAGGGAACTGCGTACGACGTTCTACAGGAACCGGTTGTTGTCCTTGTCGTCGACGTGGAGAAAAATGGGAATAGTGTTGTTTCCCTGCGTAGAAAAAGCTTCCTGGGCCCCCGACTTCCGGAACCCCCGTATCGATCTTTAGAGACCCAGTGCTATAAAGCGTTTCGTTTTAGGCCCCCGGTTTATGTGACTCCCGCTCGAAGAGTTGATCCCTGGCGTTGGTAAACGAAATTGTGGTGAACTAGTTTCGCTCGGGGTTAAAGGTCCCTTCGCGAAGGTGAAATACCAAAGTCTACGCCCATTCAGCCTTCATGTGCCTTGCGTCGGCTCGCCATAGCGACAATCGCAAACAAATAAAGGTTTCATCTTTGGGCCAAGCAGAGCTTTGAGCCAATTTGCAAGTGAATGGTACCGTACCGGGTGTCCTTCCCTATTGATGCTATGTGCGGGCAAAATGTGACGCGATCTTTCCCTACCTCTTACCTTGTCTAGTACATCGTGATGCGGTGGAAGTTTGCGAATGTTTGGAGGGTTTTTGTTTCTATCTGCCAGTGGAAGACTTCCGAAGGATCCAACCAACAGGCAACAACCATGAATCAACATTTCGGGTAATGGAACGCGCGTGCACAGTAAACAACCACATACGTCATTGCTCCAGTGGCAAATGCTGATGATGATGATGATGATAATATCGAGCATACAAACTTTTCCCACCAATGTCGATTGCATGTTTCGTGCTTAAATATTGCAACAAACTGTATTGTAGAACAGGAACAAGGAAGGAAAATATGAGATAAAAGAAGAATTTTGGTCACAGTTTAGTGAGCTGTGGTAAAATTAACCTTTTTGTAGTTTTTGTTTTATCAGTAGTAGAAAAGCCGCCTTCGTCATGCTCCTTCAAAGACGCGCCTAGCTTTGGATGCCGAGATTGTCTTCCGTACACGCGAGGAGTCACCATGGTCGCGGTCAAATGCTCGACTTGTTCCCAGCCGACAGAGCTAAAACAGGGGGAAGTGCTCCGTGTGTCGGATAGGCGGAAAAGGCGTTTCCCACCTACTGAACCGAACCGAGCTCGGCCCCGAGAAGATTACGGGAATTTAGATAAAACCAGTCATTTAACTACCGCTTGTTTTGTTCCACCTAACCAACCAGAATACTAGCTTTGTTGGGTTCAGTTTAAATACAAAGAAAAAGATAAAATTTCCTGAGGAACTTCTCCATTAAATTGGAAAACAAATTAGTGACTCGTCTGCGCGGGCCAGTTCCGCGTCTACCTATTGCCTAATTTTCCCGAGTTGAGCCTAGGAAACTGTAGCTAATAATCGACAGCGGTATTTGCCTTTTAAAAACCATCCGTATGCAGTAGAAGTTCGGTTGTAGATTTGGAACCATCGCCTGGGTTTTTTGCTTGTGTGTATGTGTAGAATCTACCGGTGCGTGGTACGGGGTAATTATTACGGAATAAATATTGTTTTACGGGATTTTCGAAAGAGATAATAATACGCCACCCGTAGCCGTTCCTCTGGTCGAGCTAATCGGGTCGTGTTTGTCGGGCCCCTATCTGTGTGTAACTGTAGAGTAGCATCCGATGGCGGCAATTTTGGGTCACCGTGATTTTGTAACCTTACCAGCATATCGCGTGTCGTCTGTCGCATGGATTCGCCTGCTGCATTTTGTTCAGTTCCATATGAAACATTCGATTCATGTCTGCGCTAAATGGGACTTTTTTAAACGAAGTAACCAACACACAGAAACCTGGAATATTGTTAAAGCATGAAGTTTATTTCATAACCGTCGACCCATTTCGAGTCGCTTCCCGCCACCAACCGAGCGAAAAGCGAGAACTCCATAAATAATGTCGGTAGGGGGAGAGGGAGGATAATTTGAATATATTTTATCGATACTCCACCGAACGCCGCCGCGGCCCATTGGGAACGATGACGCTGATGGTGGTCGCCTCCGTTGCCCAACCTACCTTCCGGAGTGATTGAAAAATACTTCCACCCACCGTAACGCCCCATGCGGGAGGATGGGGTAAGGTTTTCGCCCAATTTACCGGCAATCCATCCAGCTGTGGAAGTTGAGCTACCCTACACGTCCGCTTCACCTTTCCCGCGGAGTTATTCTTTGATTTTCGGAAGCCGGGAATTGTTTCTACAAACATTTGACATGTCGCCGAAAGAACCGACGAGGAGAGGTCCATGGCGCTGCGTCTCGTCGCTGTCCCCATTCGAATCGCGTGAATTATCTCCCCGGTCTGATCGCAGCGCGCAATGGTAGAGGCGAAGTATCCCTTCCGGTTGTGCCCCGTGGCCGGAAAAAGAGAGCCAAACGGGGGACGGAGGTGCATTTCACCGAGTGACCAAAATCGTGCTCGTTTTGGATCGATGATTTTTTATTATATTCGTGCTGTTGCTGGATAACATCGGAGCGAAGTCGAAAGTGTGGCTCGGGAGTGAGGGCTCGTACAGATCTTGCCTCCCTAGTGCAAACGAGAGCGATTACTTCCGTTGACATTGATGCTATTGAAGGCATGTAACCGTGGCTGTAAAGTGAAACTATAAACCATTTTATTTGAATTAGCGTCTGTCTTTTTTCCCAGCAACATTTAGTCTCTGCTTTTCCCGTGGTAGAGCAAACATTTTAGCTCGTGTCAGCAAATGAACGCTAATTTTCATTTATCAACACGATTAGGGCAATAAATATTCACCGCATGATCGTGCGGGAGAAGTGGTGGATCGCGCGAGATAATCTTGTTCGTTGCAGGCGCCAGCGGGAAGAACAGGCAAACCCCGGTAGGAGCGAAATTGAATCCTCACGTCTGGCGCAGGAAAAACATGAACTGTCAACCCCACTTACTGCGGCTCTGGTGTCCCCGGGGGAGTCAGGCTCACAAATCAAGACGTCGTATTCGGGAGCTCCGTATAGCTGCGGTGGTGCGTAAGACGCACGCGTTCCTCCCGCTCCGTTCCGAATGATCGATCTATGGCGAGTGGAACGACTGTGCTTGCTGGCCGATAAAGGGTGAAAAGATAAATCGAAGCCCGGGCCAGCGCGCCGGTTCCGGTCACGGAAAGGCGGTTCCGTCGCGACACGCGGATCGTTCTTGTTGCGCACGGACAATTTATGGGGCGGTCAGATACAATTTCCAACCCATTATTACTAACGATCGAAATGGCACTCTCTCGCGGGCTTAATAGGACGCGGTGCTCACTCCGTTTCACGATCCGAGCACGATTTTACAAATATTGCGTGCCGCGTTCGTCTTCGATGTTGTCCTGCGAAGCGAGCGATAAATAAAATGCACCGAACGGATCGATTTGCATTTACAGCCGCACAGGAAAGGAAGATAATTCAAACATCGGAACAGCGCCACTATACGACCGGGGAAGCGATCAGTTGGGCGTGAAGAAGAGTGCCATTTGGGATACCCCCTTTAGGGTTGGACCGACCGCGAAATTCCCATCGAAAGGTTTCCATTTCACCTGCCTCCGGAATGTGGAATGTTAAAGGTTGATTTGTTTTGGGCTGGAAGTTGTTTTCCCCTTCGTTTCGCGTCGGCGATGAATCTTCACCCGGTGTGGATCGTGTGAAAGTGCGCGCTCTGTGGTCATGGGAAAATCCCACACCGGAGCTGGTGGTACAGTGTACCGGCAGCATTTCTTTTTCGTCTTTTCACGCCCCCCTCTCTCAAGTCAAGGCTCGTGTGTGCGCCGACCGATGGCGTTAATGAACTGCATTGATTTTGCGTAACAAACGCAAATTACTGTTCGAAATTGTTCGACGAACCCGGTGGTGGTGGCGGTGCAAAATTAATTCGCAAGTCAAACAAACATCTCCCCCGTGCGTCATCCTGCTCTTGCGGGCGGAAAAGCAAGTCTAATGTGATGGTGCTGCAAGGCACAAAAGAAATGGCTCTGCAAAGAAAAGGAAAACTGTTTTCCCAGCATCTCATCTCAGGACGGTGGTCGGTGCCACGAATGACGGTGTCTTAGGGGGCGGTGGGTTGACTCTATTCGATCCCGGGAAAGCCAAACGCCATTAAAATAGTTTCCTACACCTTCTTCCGATCCGCGTCAGTCGGGTCGGGGTTGGTTATCTGTTTTTCAGCCTCCGTCTATCTTTGTTGTGCAGGTTTTCCTGCTGCGGAGTTTTTTTTTTTGTAATGCTTCCGCTCGATGGTGTTATGCTTAACTGCCAATCATCACGGCCTCGGATATGCAATTGTGCAAAATAAAGTGCACTGAATTGGGTGGAGAAAGCTCCATTCAATGATGTGCTGCCATCTTCCGCGAAAGATTGTCAATATCACATCTAGAACAGTTGTTATTAAGGAAACTAAATAGCTTTGTGCTCCAGTGCTTTGTGTTGGATATGACGAAACGTGGTTATGGTTAGTTGGCCAAAAAATAGAATTTCCTACTCATAGTTTATGTAATAAAACTAATGTATGTATTAACCAGATCAGTTCATTTCTTCTGTGCGGACCGGACCGCAAATATTGAAGGAACCCATTTGATTTAATAAAAAACCCGTAACTCTATCGATGAAGATGCCGTGGCAGCGCAATGGCGGTGATGATGATGCAATCTGATTATAATGGTGAATTTTATTAACCCCTTTTTTTTGTTCCTCCCTTGCGCCGTTCATTCATTTTCCATTATCTTCAAGAACGCTCGGTTTGGACAGTTCTTTTTTATTCGCCGCATCTCTACAACAATTCCTCGTCGATTGCGGAGCGTTTGCCGGGGCGAGGGCTAACGGAATCATCATTCTCATTTTCCTCAACCCGATGCTAACCGTCGTGGCACGGTCGGGCGACTTTGAAGAAGGAAGTATGTGTTGGTTATGCAAGGGTGGATGCTTCTGCTGCGCTACGTGGGTATGATGCTGCCACGGCTGCCGCTTTTGTGTCTGTCCATCTCAGGGCTTGCATGGAGAAAGATGAGGAAATTCATAGAACCAACCACCAGCTCGGTACGGCGTTCTTCCTCCCCCTTACCCAAAGACGATTGTTGCATTCCAGAGCAGCTGATCAGTCTCATCAGCACCACCGCCCCATGTTCCAGCCCACTCTGGCAGTGGAGCAAAGAGGAGTACAATCGATGTAAAATCGCTTTCCCATCCCTTCGAACACCTTCGCTGGATCTTGCATGCATCCAGGCACACCGCCCCTGCTCCCGCTTGGAGAAGAATAGAAAACGAAATATTCTTCCTCGCGTGGATCATCTTTATGTTTAGCAAAGCTAGCAGCAGCAACAGCAGTCAGTAAAAGCCAAGGCGATCTTTGTAGGGATCCCGCGCAGAAGAAGGAGCAAAAAAAAAAAAGAGGAACGACGAAACGAAATTGTGGAACAAAATTTAATTTATTTCTTCCCACACATTCGCGTGCCGCTTTTGCTGCTGCTGTTGCTTGGGGGTGGAAGGGATCGAATTGCATCCCTGAGACCGAGCGACTGAGCTGGTGATGGGTAGGTTTTATTGTGGGGAAATACCTCACACAGAAGCTTTGCTACCGAAGGCCAAAGCTGCACGAAGGAATACCGCACACAAACAAACAACCTAAGCACAACTACCGTTGACTAGAGCAGCACATGTCGGTTCAATGGACTTGTGGCTGTCGCGGGGCTGGCTGCATCTACGAAAGTGTGTAAATATTCATCAACGATCGCGTTTATGATCAAGTTAATTGTCTCATATTCACGAGCACCTCGCAGCGCCAGCTTCTCGGCGCAGGCGTTTGCATTTTGTTTGCTGTGCCTCTCCCCCTTTCCGTCGGTTGTTGTAATGAGCGGGAAGTAGTAGTAGCGCCAGCTTTGCCGATGTTGGAGGCCCATCATCTGACCCGGTGGGCCATGAAATTGTTATTGTTTCCCAGAGCGGATCCAGAGCGCCAGTGGTTAGACGCGTTGGGTGATCTAATACTGGTCCGGATGATTGCGATAGAACCATTGGTACACAAACGATCCCGCGTCGTGGATGAACATCAGCTGCGTTCAAGTTTAACAAGTCTTTAGCTGAGGAATCGTCTCTTTTATAAAAGAATTAAATCTCTGTGAGAAAATCTATTCGAACAAAGCTTCCAATTTCATATCATTAGTCTTATTGCTCATATACCAAGGCTACATCACAAAAACGGCACTGCTTCCTTCTGAAACTACTCTTCTGCCAACAATTGAACCTTTTTAAACGGGTTCTCATGTGAATGAGTCGTGTAATTATCCGTTATTAATTACTACCGTGCTATACCGATGTGCCTCATAAAAGACAAATCTGCACGCGGGCGCATCTGCTCACTCCAAACCACCCTAAGCCATATTTGTTAATTAATTTTTAACTGTAGTCTGCTCCGATTTGCTCGACGAAATGGCTTGCAAACGAGACGAGTTGAACAGTTGTTTTTGTTGCTAGAAACGTGTGGCAATGTTCCGTTGGAGTTGGATGGGTTTCGGCTGGTTGATTAGCCGCGTGTGCCGGTCAAAACTCGCTGGCGCTTATCGGGCGAATGGGGTTCATCCCTGCAGGAGCCTTTCGCGCTTACTTGTTGAGGAAATGGAGGTGGGCAAATTGGGGATTTGTTTGATAGGCAACGCGCATGTATCTCCGCGGGAACATATCGTTAAAGGCACTCGAGCAAACCGAGTGTAGTGTATACACTCTTCGTTGCTCCTCTCGCTGCTTGATATTAATTGGGAATAAATCATGTCTGCTGACGACTTTCGAAGGGTTTTCCTTTATGGAACATTTGTGGCCCTCAAGTGATGGTTGGTAAACAATTGTAAAAAAAAAAGAAATTTAAATTCGAAAGGGACACTGTTCCGTCCTACGCAATCATCCTAACGAAGAGGGGATGTCAAATCTGATGTCCTACTTGCATTGGTAAAAAATTTCAAATCCCTAACGACGGTTGGGCGCATGATACGTGCAAAGGGGTGGAAGACAAATTCCCAAGGTGCGAAATACTACACTGCACGCATTCGCTTACCTTTCGAACATCTCACCCTTCGGTATCCACCATTCACTCTGGAATCTTAACTGGATTGGGTACAAATTTGGACGACCACGGAGAGACTCGTGGGATGGCCATTTATGTGTGCGCCGCTGGGAAAGGTGTAAACTAACCAATTCTCGAAGCGGGCTCCAGGTCCAAGGTGCTAACGAGTGCACAACAACAGCTACAACGGCGGCTCGCTGTCTCGATGCAGAAGGGTTTTATCCGGGTCCATCATCGAGCCGAAACGAGCGATACTTTGATGACTGCAACGGACGCGCGGCGTTGCTACAAGCCCAGTGAAGGTGCATCGTAATTTATGTAAATTTCATGAATGCTGTTTTCTCGCCGTCTTTGGCCAGCTGGTCCAGTGTGACACGACGGTGTGCTGTTCGACTTGTTGGAACACTAGGGATCAGTGGATGTTTTTAGTTTTCGTTTTCTTTTATGAGATGAAACCAAACCTTATGGGCCGCTATGGGAATTAGTGGTAGTTGAGTTGACAACATAGTCTCCCGTTGAGTTTTTCTCGTAGGACGGTACACGGCGGGTGACAGGTTTTCTCCACTCTCCCCGTACACTCCACTCAGGCTGGGGACGAGTAGGCAAAAGACATACATTCTTCATTCTCTCTATGTGCGGCCGACGGGAGAAGACCACAGCATGGTTTGTATTGAAGGGAGGAAAAACAGGTCTCGTTTCCTCAATCGGCGACAAATCATCTCGCGCCAACAACGCGCCACGAAGTCAAGTGTCGTCAGGGGTCGTCGGGATTATCATTCTGATTTAGCGCCCTGGGGCTTTTTTCACACACGCCAACGATCTGCCCATTCCATTCGCTCTGCCTTCTTTTCCCTGCAGCTCCTTTCATCGACATCTCAATCTCTCCCACACGTTTCAACGAATGCTTTTTTGTTTTGGAGGAATTTCCATGCCCTGAGTGGGGGTTTTGGTAGCTCGTTGGTGTTTGTTGACGGTGGTTTATGGAAGTTAAATCTCGTTAGAGTAATCGGAACGGCACGCACGAATGGCCACTTGAGCCCAAGATGCCAAGTTTAAACATGAAACATGGTCTCGACAAACGATTCCCATCGATCGTCGGCGGATCGTTGCTGGAATGATGGCACGACATGCTTCGTCTCCCATTCACGGAGGGTAGGCTATTCTGTTCTGGGAACAACAGCGGATGGTTTTGTGTAGTTTGTCATTCGTTGTTTCAAGTACAAATTAGGCATTAGTGTTTCATAAGCTATCAAATAGACATTGCATCGATTGAATTAATAAATATTCCAGATAAATTCATTTTCACACAACTCATCGAAGACTATTTGATATCGGAGTTGCTTTAAACCCCTCCTCTAAGCTTGCGTGTGAAAGGGAAGCGATCCCAATACCGATTGCTTCGCAGTCGTAAGAAGGTTCCCATCGATCGTCGGACCAAAATAATCGCACCCGAATTCGTTGGGGACCACAATGCCGTGGGAGCCAAAATTTTCAATTTTCTCCTCCCAAACGGAGAAGAGGAAGGAACCGCGTGAAAGCTGGGATCGACGATCGATGATCGGATAGATTGAAGGGGACTTCCCAGTCGCGATGATGGTTTGATGAATGTGAGTCGGCGAATTTCCGACGTGTGTCCCATCCACCGTCGGAACGCGTCGTGCCCGTGACGATGAGCAAATTCGTTTGCTTTCCGAATCGAACCGAAAATTTCTCTCACTTTTACCGAAGCCAAAGCTCGCAGTCGTCGATGGTAACACGCACGAGGGCGGGACACGGTGGAACGGATGTTTGGGTTCGAGATCGCCGTGGTCGTCGTCGCAGGTGCCTCTATCGGAAAGTCACCGGAAACCTCATTTCTCACGTCGATTAAGTCGCCCAAAAGTGGAGAATAAACCTACGAATGAGGTCATCGACAAAATGGGCAGACAGGCCACTCTCTAGGACCGCAGGTTTATGAGCCAGGCCAGTGGTTACCCTCTTACCGCGGGCCCGCTCTGGTGTCGACATGCCGGAACGTGTCTAGGGCACGTTTATGGTCCATGCCGACGCAGCCCCGACTACCACCCGCTGCGCTTATCAGCGAATGCCGACCCAAATGACTGTTCAAGGTCGCCGCAATCACCTCGACTCACCCCGAAACCACTCATTAACCCAGACACCGATGCCGACTTTGCTGCCCTCCTCTCGAGGGGACCCTCTCATAACCCATGACAAATGAGTCACAAACGGCAGAATTCGACAGAACCTGTGTGCGTGACTCAGTATTCTAATTTCATTAGGCGGCTGCGACGCCCCAAGGTGCCCCCGAAGCTTTCGACGGCGAAAGCGGGTCCCAAAGTTTGGCGCTAATCGTTCCCATTCCTCTGCCGTTCAACGTCAACAGTAACTCCCTGCACCGTCTTGTCGGCTCGGCGTCTCTAGAAACACCCAACATCTGATTGTGGAAGCCTTGATTTCCGTTTCCTCTTCCACTCAAGTAAGCACTCCTCCTGTTCTTCTACCCTCCTTTTTTGGGGTTTTTTTTTTTGGCACATTGCAAACACGTGTGGGAAGTGGTCGAGGGATCTAGAGAAATGTAAATACTTGACCCAAAATCATCTGTTCACTACCTGCCCTCACACTCTTGTTTTGTGTTGGCCCGTTTTTCTTTTTCTCTGTGCGGTTTTTGAACACAGGTAAGGGTCTCAGGACATTACGCTTCCTCTTGTGCTACCTACCCGCGTGACTGCGTTTTACGGTGCCTCCGCAGAAAACCAACAAGACGGGCCAAAGCATACTCTCACCATCGACTCCTGCCACATAACGCTTCCTAACACCAATTAGCAACCCTCCGCCAATTCGTACCTGCTTGGTCCGGGTCCGACGCGAGCGAGAGAAACCCTTGCTTCAAGTGGCATAGGCAGCATAAGTTAGCATAGCGTAGGGCTAGAAAGGAAGTTGGGTAAAAGCATTCCGTACGAGTGCTAGAGTGAGATGAACTGATTATACAGCACCTCACGCACACACAGAAACACACATACACTTGCAAGGGCGTCTGCGAGCATCGAGAGCGCCCAGCAGGCTATGCATGTATCCTTTCGATCGTTTCACTGCCATACCGAAGAATCTAGTCAGCCTGGTCAGTCAACGGTGTGCAGCGAGTCGAAAATTGGTTTGCAGAAACGCTTTGCTAGAGGAAGAATATTTTGATTGCAATTGCAAATAGTAGTGAATTTGATTCTGCAACATTGTGAACAATTTGTGCGGTGGCCAACAATCGGATTGTGCAGTTTTCTTTCGTTCGAGTCGTTGTAGTGAATTGAGTTGGATTTAAAAAGAAACCCTGTGCAAACATTTGAAGGTATAACCTCATCGATTCGAGCGACGTTCGTTTAAGGATCAACCCGGTCGATTCCTTTTTACGTGTGTTTTGTAGGTTTCCGTTCACGAAATGAACGACTTTTTTCGGATGCTTCTTTTTTCCGCAAACCAGTCACTTACTTTTTCTTTTGCTTTTCATTTACAGAGTTCTGAAGCCACCGGGCGGTGGAAGCAGTGATCTGTTCGGCGCCGAGCACCTCGCGCCCTCGACCCCACGCACCATGAGCAAGAATCGCATGCAGTCGAACATCTTCGCCGCTCCGGCTGATGCCCACAAGAATGGTAAGGCTCTCTAACCTAACCCCCCGGTCGTTCGGTTGTTCCTTTGCTGGATTTGCTTAGGTTCGTGGTTGGTGGTGGCGGCCCCCAGCAACGAGATACGCGCTCCGGAAGCGGACTTGTTTACGGTGGTACCAGGGAAGCCTGTAACGGTTCGACAATCGGATCCAAAAATGCCCTCCGGAACGGCGGCATTAGACTCTCCTTGTGAGACCTGCTTTTTTTTTTTTTTTTTGGTTTTCCTGCACCCTAAAGCAACGCGCCGTCGAGAGGACGTTACTAGAGTGTGCGTGTGTGTTTGGTGCATTTTATGCTGTGTTGCCTATGCTTCGACATTCCTACCTGATGCTGATCATACTGCCGAGGAGAGTCGGCCGCGTGAAGCCGTGTGGCAGATGTCGTAAGCGCGTCCCGGTCGTAGGGCGATGATGATGACACTCGGTGGAATATGTATGCGTGTCCTGTTTCCTGCAGTGTGACGCGGTGTTGGTGAGGCCCCGGAACGATCCTGTTACCAGCTGTGTTTATAGCGAATCGAACAGAAAGGAAAATGTTCTAAACAAGGCAGAAACCGGCTTCCAGACCTTTAAGACTCGCTACTTTTGCGGAGGATAGATTCAGTGAGAGATTTCAAAATGAGCATTACAGCAGAATTATTAATTTGATTCGATACGATTGTTTCATGCATATCCTAAACTTACACAATACTAACGTTCTTTCTTCATTTATAATCAAACTCTTCTGAATGTATTTCTGCCCCGCAGTCTTCCGACAAGGAGTACACCGATTCTACTTTCTTGGTACTATTTCGAAATTTAATCTCGTACCCTTCTTGCCCGTTTTTTGCCTCTTTGTAATGTTCTTTATAATCAATGTTTGTTCTTAAACCTTTTATCCATCCGTCGGTTGATTCCTTTTGCGCTTTGATCACACTCCATGTACTCGCATCCATCTTGTCCGTTTTGTTTTCCAAACTGGGTTACATTGCTGTGGTTTTGTGTTTAAATTTGTTTGTTGTACGCATCGTGCAATAAGCTATTATGTAGAAAATTATTAAAATTGACTCCTGGTAATGCTTTAATTTTCATAATTGATGATTATGCTGCGGAAAATACCGTTGGTTGATCCCCATTTCTTGTGATAGTGTTTTTTGTTCCTCCTTCGTCTTCTCGTTCCCTCATCTTTATTCATGGTTTAATGTTCACCAATCATCAAATTATCTCACACCTTCGCTGATTACATTACGTTTATCCATCCTCCTGTTATGGGATCTCCTTTCATTTCTATCCCATTCTCGAGGGCTGACTGCTCCGAGGGAGAGGGATGGTAAAAACGCATGCGTACCGTTGTCCCTTTTTTCTCATGATCACCATCGCCACCAAATCGCCCATCGTTTGATTGTCCCCCCCCCCCGCTCCTCCCAGAAAACCGTTGTTAAATCATCATCGACCCTTGTTTTTTTCCCTTGACGGATCTTGTAAGTTGCTAGCCTCTCCAGCTGATTGCGCTTGCGCCATCCCTTCGACAGAAAAAGGTGACAATTGTCCCCCAAGAGACAATGGGACGGAATCGACGGTTGACACCTTTTTCCCGAACGCGGGGAGTCCAATTTTCTCCGGTAACGCTTTCGCTGTGCGACGTTGTTTTGGCACTTGTGTAACCATATTGCCTTGGCCATCTCCAAGACCCGAGTTTCCTCTTTTCCCCAGTGTAGATAGCGGGTCGAGCCAATCGCGCTGTGAGAACCGCGAGTCCCAGTAATTTGCTTGTTTCGTAATTTGATCGTAATTCGATGCCGTCGTCGCGGTTCAGCCATCACAACGTGATGCGACCCCGAGCTGTCTCTGTTCCTCCCAGTCTTATCCTTGTTCTGTTCCTGTTGTTGTAGAAGGCAATCAGACAAAGCTGATAGTTGATGGCACCAGTTGCGTTAGGGGGGTAGAGTTAGAGTTATCAAGTTCGCCCTCCCCAAACGATGTAGTTAAGTCGATGTAGTTTTGCAACCAATCCTTCCTTTTTAATCTAGTTAATCGAAGTTCGTACATCATTGTGCGCCCACGCGACGGAGTCTCTGAAGGACGATCACAATCGGGTCACTCCACTCTGACCGGAATGATATATCGCGATTGCGACGATATCGTATCGCGTGCGCGCTTAATGATGTACACGCTATGTTCATTCATTCTTTTTTGCATCACGTTCTCCATCTTCGTTGACGCATGAAGATGTGATTCGTTTTTTTTTCTTTCCGTCTCACTAATCTCTTCTTCATCTTGTTTCCCCTTGTTCAGGAGGCTCGGAAACTCCGCGCCGCGGAACCCAGGGCCAGGACTCGCACAATCGCCTGTTCGGTGAGCTGAACCGTCCGTTCACGCCGGCCAAGAACCACATGAAGAGCAACCTGCCGATCGGCAACGGGCAGGACCACCCGGACGGCAGCAAGGCGCACACTAACGGCAAGGCGAACGGCGCGTCGGCGGCGCACCAGAACGGCAACGGTACCGCCAACGGACACGGCAACGGACACAGCAACGGCCACAGCAACGGCAACGGACACATTTCGTCGGCTTCGTCAGATAACGGATCCAGCCACAGTAAGTAGTCGCACCGGTCCGATCCTTGCGGGAGTTTGATTTCCACTTCCAGTGTTCCGTAGATGCGATTGTATGTCTGTGTATTTTTTGTAGATATCTAGTGTGTTGCCCGTTTGTACACTCTATACTATTTAAGTTCCAATTTCTGCCACTTGACATTCCCGCTAATAGCACACCACGAACGCGAGGGCTGCTTTTGAACGTGAACTTCACGCTCGGTTGAAAGGTTGAACGGTGACGACGCCAAACGTGCAACAGTGTACTTCCCTTCGCACGATTGTTTACGGCAAATTGTTCTATTGCTATGTATGGCCTTTTTTTTTTCTTTGTAAAATTGCAAAATAATGCACAGTTTATGGTTTCGATTCCCGTGTGCCTCCGCTATGGAATGGTGGAGGGATGTTTTTTGTTAAATATATTGCGTTCTTCATTTGTAGCAATTGCATGCAAAATTCGATCACCTGGAACGGTCGCGGATCGATAGGTTCTCGGTGTTGTCCCGCAGCGCATATTCCCAGCGATCGTCACCTGCGATTATGAGGTGACGACATTCAAGATCCGCGACGACGTGCCGTATTTGGTTACACACCGTTCGCGTCTCACGTTTCGTCGCGGGCATTGTTTTATGATTTGCGCTGGTTTGCGTTGTTGTGTTCTTTCATTGTTAACCCAATTTTCCTTGAGCACTTTGGTGATCGTGATTATGTGCAATTATTCACAACCACCCGTGCACGGTTTCCTGGGTGCGCGGTTTCGCTCTCTCGCCCGTATCTTCTCAAGGTTAATCGATTTGTGTGTGTGTTTTTTTCCCTCCCTTCGATGCTTTCCCTACGCAGTGTTCCTGAGGAGATTAAGTAAGTCCGGGGTATCCGGGGCGCCAACGTTTGCGCCTGTGTTTTTTTTCTTTTTCCATTTTCGATCTTGCTTCCCCATCCAACTAAAGTAGTGCCGCTTGGAATCGAGAACAAAATCTGTTCTTTATTAGGAGTATGCAAACATGAGTCTTCATTCATTCATTGGTTCACGAAAAATAGAATTTCATTCCATATTCAAAAAAATTTTTGTTTGTACCATTCCTGTTTATTTTGTGTGATCTTTCTCTTTCTTTTGTACCATTGAAGTACAATGATGGTCGTTTAAATTGTTTATCAATATTTGTTCTGTTTGACGATACTAAATCGCAATCTTTTTCCTCCACTTAAGTAAGTTTCTAAACCACCGAAAGGCTTAGTAAAGATCGATTGTTGTTATATCCCTATAAAACAACATCGTAGCAGGGCTCGTTATTTATCCGTGATCAGCCACAGCAATAAAGTGAAGTTAATTTTCCGGTCGGTGGAACCCTTTGTAGGCAGACCATCACCCACTTTTGTTAGGGTGAGGTAGCAAAATGCTGGGTGGACGAAATATCGCAAACACAAACAGTAAACCAATCTTAAACCCCAGTAATCACAGTTCGCCTTCATCTAATTCGTGAGTTCTTGGCTGAATGCTCGAGCGTGCTGAAGTTCTCCACTGCTGATCGAAATCATGCCGAGGTCGGTTAGTTGGTTGGTTTTGAAACAAGGGAAGCACACCGGTTCTTGATGCAGGTTGATGACTCTATAATGTAGGCGGTACTTAGATCTGAATCTCTAGGAAAACGGCCACTCCGTAGGCTACGATATTTTGGTGTTTAAATTGAAAGGGAGTTTAATGTTATCCGTCGTCCATGAAGTTCGCTTGTCTGTTTCAGATAAGTCATCTGAATGCCATTTTTAATTAATTTTGGGTTTTCCTTATGTTACACTAGTAATCGTACATTCTGTAAAAACAAGCATTTCCGCTCTGTAAAGCCCAATCATGCCATCAGTATCAAGTCTTAGAGGTATGTGGGTATAGAAATTGGCAGAGTTTACAATCATCAACAACTTACTTCTCACTTACGATGCACGATTCGGGAGCGTTAATGTTTCAACTTAATTAGTAGTGGCTGCAAAAAAACAAAACAAAACAATCATCCGCCGCACCCGAAAGGTAGTGTTGTTCATGCCTGAGAAATCTATCGCTAGCCATCTTAACAGAACCCAACTGTGTTTCGTTTCTTTTCTACCTAACCGCTTAACTTGTTAACACCGGAATGCGCTACTACTTCTACTACAACCCGTACATTCTTCCTGATGTCTGTCTGTGTACGCCTGCCTGCCCGGCTACCCCGCCTGTTTGTCTGCCTGCGTGTGCCCGTTTGTATCCGTATTTGCATCCCTTAAATGTACCGCTCCTATCCGATTGGGGTGTTAACACACAAAAACGAAAGGTAACGAAGATGCGTCACCGGATTCGGCATACTCGTCGCAGCAGTCCCAATCGCACCCGGTTCAGTCGATGGCCGGACCGGGTGGCATCTGGGCCCCATTCGATGCGGGTCTGACCGCGCCGCCGCTATCCCCGCGCCGTCAGCTGCAGTTCTATCCGAGCGGCGAGGCGCTGAATCCGACCTATGCGTCCAACATTAATCTCTGCATCAGTGACGACATCATCATCAGCGTGACGGAACATTCGGACGACGTTTCCGCGAACGCGCTGCAGGCTTACGGCAAAGGTAGCTGATCGCTGAACATCCGACGGGACGGGACGAGCCTTATATGCTCAGGCCCATACCATAGGACGAAAACAAACAAACACACAAAGGACGATACTAACCTACAATTACTACTTACGTACTATTTCTTACTTTAAGTATAACTATTTTCCAATTGGCGTTAATTATTAATTAATGTTGACTCTGTTGTATTTCCGCCTTTCGCATTTCGATGTGACAAATGTTGTTCCTCCTGCCTGCTTATATTTTTCTCGCTTGCTTGCTTTCACTAACCCACCCGTTTTCAACTTCAAACTTCAATGCTTTTCCCACCGAAAAAAAAAAAACAACAACAACAACCCTATAGCATCGCCGAGGTCACCCCGCTCGCCACGGTTTGCGCAACGAAACCCGGTTACCGGCAACGGAATCGAAGACTACGGAGACAAACCACGGAAGCCCAGCTCGAGACGTGGAGGAGTTGGAGGAGGTAATTCGCGTCGCACACACGCTCACCCACACACAAACACACACACACACACACGCACTACCATTTTCCTCTTTCTATCGCTTCCTATATATGCTCCTTACTACTTTCCTTGCCAACGTCGTCGTCCCCTCAAAGCACACACGGCCCCATGCAAGTTTTGTGCGTGGTTTGGTTTTGTCTTGCACATATGTTCACTCATAAAACCATTGTCACACATGTCACTGACTACTAAAACCCATCGGGCCCGTCGCTAACAGCACGTCTTCTGTTCGAGATCAATCGAATGGTTCATTCCAATGGCTTGGATACTAAAAGGATATGCTCGAATATGAAATGATGGGTTGGCTATAATTATAATAATTGGTCAAAGGATTCTTACTCTGGTGGAAGGTTTAACGAAAATGGGACCAGGGACATATGCGCAGGATCGGCATTAAAAATCCTTCTCATATAATTTTTCTAACATTTTTCACAATTAGACTAAATTTAAGAAAAATTCAAAAAAGATTTTCTTAATTTCCCCTTTCAAAAATTCTTTCAAGTTACATTTGTGGTGATTTTAAGGACTTTAAAGATTCTTTAGAGTGTCTTATAACTCATTGTATCAAGTCGGTCAATTTTTATAGTTAATTTTTTTTTAAGATTTAAAATTTGCCTTGGCCTGTTGAAATTCCATTCGAAACCACTCACGTCTAATAGAAATAAGGCTCCAAATTGCATAATTTGTAATGCCTTGCACAATCTTGTGGTTAAAATATAGCACAATCATACCTGTGAATGGTGTTCCCATTAATTGAAAGATAAAAGACTGTACTTAGAGATAAAGGATACAAGCAAGCACCTGCGGAAACGGAAGCCGTTGGGATGTAGAAGATGTCGTCCCAGAAGAATTGCCCGGGAGAGAAAGCGTTTGAGAAGGAGAGAAACAACTGACCCCGTCCATCCTTCCCTTCCATTCAAAGCTGAATTCAAGTTGACAGACGATGATCCCCAAAGAACTCCCCTCCCTCGTGTGTTGGTGGTTTCTTCGGCAGCATTTCGATTAACACCAGCAACATTTTGTTGTCTTTTTCTTCTCCTTCCACAGACGGCAACCCGGTAACCGGTGAAGGGTACAGCAAATCGAACGGTGCAGCGGAAATCAACACAACGGTACCGTCGCTGAACGCTGGTGGACACGTGATCAACAAGAATCGCATTCCGCCCGGCGGTTTCTCATCCGGCCTGTGGTAAATCGCGGATTCTCGATCCTCTCTACCACAGAACAACCACAACACCATCCAGGAGACCGACCGGCCACCACCATCCCCCGCAGAGAGGACCATCGATGCCGTCGATATTTTGTCTTTCTTTTTTTTTTGATTATTTATCAACCGGATGTACTCTACATACACTTTCATCATCAACGTCATTCGAAATAGCCGCAGAAAGATCATTGTAACAAGCAAAAGCAATACATTTAATATCAGCTACAATTTACGTACATTTAAAACAGAACAATATGTCTCCATTCCATCATGTAACGGCCTCGTGATGGTTTGACCGTGACAACAAAAAAAAACAAAAAATACCGTGTAGACACGTCCTTTTGCAAACTCTCCCCAACAGCACGCAAAAAAAGTGTGTTTAAATCGTAGAACGAAGCAAGGTAAACCGACGGGGGGAACTGTGGCCCCGCCCGCGAACCTTCCAACACGAAATCAAATCTAAGGATCAAACGAACGACGATGAAATGGAGGCAGAGAGCGAGAGATATAGAGAGAACGAGGACGAAGATGGTTTTCATTTTTTAAGATCAAAAATGAGCATACGACAGGGAAGCCCAAGAAAGGCGCTGATCCTTTCGACTTTTTTTTAACCTTCCAAATCTCATTGGATGGATGGAATAGTTTTCTCTCTCTCCGCAAATTGCGTTCGAAGTGAGCGGTGGGAGAAAAGGTTGTACCGGATCATCTATGTTAGTTACACAAACATATAGCAAAAACATATGATAACAACAAGCAGATCAGATGATCCCCAAGCGAAACAAACGAGCTACGACTCTTCTCGAGGCAGGGAAGGAAGAGGAAAAGAAGAAACGCCTCATGTAGAGAAAAATGACATGAGGCTTTCCCCGCTGGGCGTGAATTCCCTAAAAAAAAAACGTATATACGAGATTTCCAGAGCATGGGTGAAACGGAAACCCTGAACGCGCGAAAACGAAAAAAAAAACAACGGGGCAGAAACGAAATCCAGATGGAACTCATATATAGCACTACTATTCTATCCGTACAGTAATAGAATCTTTGTATTAATGAATCTATATAATCACAGGCGCGAAACGACGTTGTATGATGCTAGAAATCAAATGAACAGGACGACGTTGCAAGAACGGCGTGGCTAAAGAATGAGGCGAGGGATAAAAGTGGGAAACGGAAGTTTAAAACGTAATCGTTAGAAAGTGAAAACAGATTAATTCGCGACGGTATCAGCATAGAAATGAAATTTATACACAACATATTTATCAGAACATTGTAAGGATAGTGTTACTGTGCGGCGCATTGTAATTTAGGAGTCAAGGAATCGAAAGGAAAAACATTACCACACAAACCACTATAAAAAGAAGAAGGTAATCAGTACGACTGGGGGTGGAACCCGAACATTCTTGACATGTTCCCATGCGCACGAGACGCTGCAATCACGAAAACAAAAGTTAAACAACGGATAAATTGTTTGAGGGTTGGCAGTTTTTCAGATGTACTGTTTTTCCGTTGCAAAAATTTGTAGATTCTGCCCAAGCAAGCAAGTCAGTCGTACGTTAAAGCGAAACCGTTTTGGTTTATGTTTATGGCCTTAGAATGATCGGATAGAAATGCACGATTGCCACTTCCCGAAACGGAACGAAGAGAAAAGAAACCCTGTTTGGAGATGTTTGGTTGCGAATTTCGATTGAGAACCGGTGGAGCGAATGTGATGCTGGTTTCGGACTCTGCCTAACGGTTACGGAAGTTGTGTTGATTCCCTTACTTTAGCGCAACGCATCCGCGTCCTGCTTGTTAGTGTTTCTCTGCCTCGTACGTCAGCAAGGGCAGAGAAGTAGCGATTGCAATCTGGCGTCGTGTTCACTCGCGGTGCCACGGTGCGGCCCACGCTAGTTCCGCCGTACTGTGCGGAATGCCGGGGAGGGAATATTGTCTTGGTGATGAAATTTCATTCGATTATAGTTCTGCTTGCTATTATAATTTTTATAAAATTACCAGCTATATAAAAGAATGGAAGAATTTGGCAGGATTGGAGCAGCCGAGTTTGAAACCTCGGATCGGCCAGCCCAATCGATCCGGTGCGATCGCGCGGAATGTGTGTATTCATTGCATAAATATTGAAAAAAACTCATCAATAATGAGAAGCGTCTCTTGTGTTTTTTGTTTGTGTAATAACTGTGTCTTTCCAATTTCTTCTTCCTTACCACTTTTTTTTTCTATCTCTTTTATTAATGGGTATATTATGCACACTTACTGATATCGTCTTATATTCTATATTGCATTTATGCAGTTGAACGGTTTGTTTGGACACCGGGTGGCCCCAGACGGAGTCACTGGGAACATATTTAATTTTGTGCAAATCATTCACACACCACACCAACAAACACACCTACCCGATATAAACGAATGTATCTCTTCAAACATGTGTAAACCCCGTAACGGAATGAATTCTTTTTCTCTTTTGTAATAATAAATTTTAATTTAATAAATTGAAACTTTTTTACTTCGCAGAAGAAATATCCGAAAATCTACCTAAAGAATCGCAATGGATGAAAAACGATCATTTTGAAATTTGACAGCTAGAGCCTCTTTGGATTGTCATGATTTTCCGTCAGATGGCGCTGTAGCTATCTGACGTTTCGCGTGTTGTTGTTTCCTTTCCTGTTGTCACTTGGTCGATGGTAAGCGCCTCGTGAAGCCGGCGTTTTTGAGAGTTGTGACATCTTCGCAAATTCTCTGCATAAGCGGATAAAACATCCACCATGAAGGCCATTATTCAACGGGTAACGGCAGCAAAATTTACAGGTACGACTTGGCTGTGACAATAAGTGATTCGTGATCTCGGTATAACCTCGCTTTCGATTGCAGTTGGCGATGAATTGGTGAGCTCCATCGGTCGGGGACTGTGCGTGCTGGTGGGAATATCGACGGACGACAATGCGAACGATGTGGACTGGCTGTGCGTAGGCAAGGGAAACCGACGGGCTGTGAAGAGCTGACCACAACTCACGATGGCCGCTTTCCTTCCAGCGCACGGAAGCTTCTGAATATTCGCCTTTTTGAGGAACCTGCCAGCGGGAAGCGCTGGATGGAATCGGTTGTGGATCAGCAGCTGGAAATACTTTGCGTCAGCCAGTTCACCCTGTACCATCGGATGAAGGGAAACCGGCCGGATTTCAGCCGGGCCATGCAGGGTGCCGATGCACAGCGGCTGTACGGGACGCTGCTGCAGAAGCTGCGCGAGCAGTACGCCCCCGAGCGCATCCAGGACGGTCGGTTCGGGGCGATGATGCAGGTGCACATTCAGAACGATGGTCCCGTCACGCTGGAAATCGAATCGCCCCCGCAGAGCGACCAGGAGCGCCAGAAACTGCAACGTTCTCAGGAACACCAGGCAAAAGCTGGCCACAAACAGGCAGCCAGGTCGGCCCAACCCGCAACGGAAGAGCCTGCTTCGATAGAAAAGCTAACTATTGGGGATTAAAAACCCATAAAAATGCGTTAAATAAATCATTTTGAAATCGCGACGAATTTATCACGATTTATTCGAATTTATTTATAGAATTTCTGAATAAATACTGCTAAAATAATTATTCAATGCATTGCTTCAATTTGCCCACAATTTATCCGAAAAAACAACATTTATTTTTCACCGAAATTCACTGAAAAATTTAACCGAAAACCCGAAAGAAAACGGGCAACGTTTGGCTCCACACACACACCCACACACTCGAACGCAACGATCGGCAAAAATCCGCTCGCTTCGACCCGTGTTCGCTTTTTTGCTGTTTACTAAAAATCCACCAAAAGTAACAGGAGCGAAGAACCGACCAGGAGGTAACGCTTCGCTGGTATCGGGTTCGTCGTTTGATGTAACGTTTAAGTCTTTAGACTTCAATGCCGCAGATTTTGAAAAGCGACGAACCCTGTAAGATTTTTGACCGGGTTTTTCTTTCTTATTTGATGCATTTTTGTGTTCAATGTTTTCTTTCAATCTCTTAATTTCGAATGTAAACGAATAATGTAAATACTTTTTATTTTATTTTTTAAGCAAAGAAACAACCTTTTGTGTTTTTTTTTTCATTGATTGCACTAATGGGACGGTTTTGTTTTGTACAATAGGCAACATTTTTAAACGTTCAAACACAAGTTTTGTTTAATTTTATCATAGTTGAGTCAACCATAGTTTCATTCCGTGTATAGAGTTGATCTTCAGTACAGCCATCATCATCCAGTGGTTTGCGTCTAAAATGAGATGAAAAAAAAGAAAACGATTACTCAAATTTCTTTTAGCAATAGATACAATTCCCCTTTACATACCTACTGCAAAACAACCAGTCCAGTTGGCCAAACTTCTGCTCCTTCTATCGATAAGAATATCCTGTGTGTCCGGGCAGGTGTTCGGTGTTCGGTGTTCTTCCAATCCTTGAAAATCTTCAAAAACCTTTCAAAAGTATACACTATCGATCAACATGTTAAAACATGGTTGAACCAAGAAAGATAATTATATGCTTGATACTCTGCTCATTTCATTCGCATTTTCGCCTATATTTCGTCCACATAGAACTCATCCGCCGGTCTTATAAATCGCTTTAAATGATTTTCTCGTCTTACGTACAGATTTCAGTATTGCAAAAACAACTTAAAAACTTAAAATAGCAATCTCCAAACTCCAATCCTCCGATCCGTGCCGACGGAAAGCGGAAAGAAAACAGCTCCTCCTCAGAAACGTTTCCTTCAATCTTCAATCTACAATCGAGGGCAGGAGGGGGGGAATTTTCCGCGCACAAAACGGAGGAGAAGGAGAATGAATGCGTTCGCTAAGATAAATTCACTACTTAAACTAAAAGTTCTTAAGTCGATATCGCCGATATAGAATAAAATAAAAATCTAAAATAAAACGAACAAACAGCTCGCCTCGCTTACCACTAGGAGACACTTAAAAGAACTTAAAATAGGCTCCTGGAGCCCGGCGGCACGCCTTTTGTCTTTTGCTATTGCTTCCCATAACTTACAACACACAAACAACACCCAAAAAGTGCGTAATGCTTATCAAACAATAACGAAATAAGTGTGTGTGTGTGTGTGTGTGTCTGAGTTTTGTTTTAAATATACATTTCCGGGGAAAATTCTCTCACATTTTTGACCCTCAACTTGTTGGAACGTACGACGGGAAAGGGATTTTTTTTACACACATCTGCACTCGCTTTTTCCCGTTCTTTCGTTCGGTTCACTCGGTGTGTGTTTGTAATTGTTTCTAAAACTTCTTGTCTTTTTACTTTTCTCTCACTTTTTTGCCTTTCCCTTAGCTCACGCACGTCGATTATTAATGGTGGCCAATTACTTAGATTTTATCCTTCTGAGTTGAAAAAAAAACAAAACCTCCAGCTATGTTTGTACTTGGGGAATTGGTTGGTCAAAGAAAAATAGATTAAAAACGAAAAATACAAACAGTTCTGCCTGCCTCGTGCATCTTCTTCCATTCTCTCTATAATCATATGCTGTTTTGTCCTGCGCTAGAGTATCGCTTTGATTAGCAAGCTTTCCAATCCATTTCTTTCTCCATTGCGGTGTAAAGTGCGGTTCCTTTCGCCAATTCCCTTGCTGACCAGAAACCGATAAATCATCCTATGGTTGTGTCGGTCTTCGGTTGCCTTCTGTTTCCCTTTAAATGCTTTCTACATAAATGATCGCTTAGCAAGAGAGACAAACTCAACGTGGTGTGTTACAAAAGGCCAGCGCCAAAATCAGCGCAATTCCATTTCATTCCAATTCCACTAGTTGCTGCTCGCAAGATCGGTAACAGATTTTGAAACACCGAAAAAGATCAACGTAAAAATAAATACTCTAAAAAGGAGTGCTTTGAACAAACAAATCCAAAAGTGCTCGTGGAGACATGGATTTTGTTTTTTTTTTCCCCATTTTCTTTGCCCATTTTCCTCGCGATGCGTGGGCGCTTTTTTAACTGTGCTTCTTTTCTTTCGCCGAAATCGACGAACGTTTCGCGTTCGCCCGGCGGTACATTCGCACTGATGTGTCGTGATGTAATCAACTCCGATTACTCGAAAAGTACTGCGGGGGAGGTTTGCTGATACATAAATAGCTTAGGGCAATGACTCTCCTTTCCAGTTACAAATAAAACCTGGCAACATACGGTTTGATTTATTTGTTTGTTTTTTTTTTTTTTTTTGAGCTGAGGAAATATACACCCACACGATGGGGGAACATTTTGTTTCGTTCTCAGCTCAACTTGTTCAAATGCAAAATTGCTTGGCCAGCTTGCATGGCGTACGGTTTTCGACGGAAAACTAACTCGAAAGTTTTGAACATGTGAGCTTTTCCCAGGAACGAAAAAAGGATTTGTTCAAGCGCTTCCGGACGCTCCAGGCATTTGGAGAAAGAGAAAGCTAGGAGGAAAGTTTCAAATCAATCCAAACACACGTTCCTAAAAAAAAAAAGGCATCTGCATCGTTTTGCCTTGAATATGTTGTTTGAGTTGAAGCGCAGACAGTTAAAATTATCTTCAACTTTTCTCGGATTTTTTTTTTTGAAACCCTTTCTTCCTGTTCCTTTTTAATTACTTTCGATAGCCCGGCTTGCCTTTTCCAAACATTTTCCATAACTTTTGCTTCTTTTTCAAGTGATTCTTCCTCTATTATTTGTAGTGTGCTTTTTCTAGTTTTTGGGCGTATTTCTATGTTTTGTCATTTAATGTATAAGCTCTTTTAGATTGATGAATTTACTTCCTTTCCATTAATGTATTCCTTCATGTGTCGCGATCGTGTGGTGTGTGTGTTTGTTTTTCTTTTTACCTCGTGTTCCCTAATTAAATCGCTCAGTGGTAGTTGCCTCACACCTGTACTGCTTTTAGCTTAGAGTTTTCAACTCCGTTCTTTCGGCGATGCAGCATCACGGTTCTTCGCGAATGGCCACTAAAGACGGAAGCAGCGGCCGTTGTAGAACTGCTTCTGCCAGCTTCCAGCACCCACTGTGCTGGTCGTAAATATAGTTCCCTATAGTCATCCTCTTTTGTTTAAAATCATTCGTGCGTTCAGCGTGAAAACCAGTTCATTTTTGTTTTGCGTTTCATAACATGTTTTGATTTTCCTCCCGTGTTCATCATCATCATCATCAACATCACCATCAGGATCAATTCCTTTCGGGTAAGCTAGGCATCAACTAGGAGGTGCATTAATTAACAGGGAAATGATAGCTGGCTGAGTTGTTGAATGGCCTTAGTTTCCCACTTTGCCTGCTGGTTTAAATTTATTTTATTTTGTTGTTGTGTGTTTGTGTAAAAGTATTGTCTTTAACTTTCATTTTTCAATACCGCTGTGCTTTAGCCATATCTTCAACTGCCGTGCGCAAAGTAAGTAGTGAACTCCATGCGCTTGGCGCTGCGGGCGGACGAGTTTCCACTTCCCTTCAAGTACCACAAGTACTTCCAAAATGCGTTTCCTCCAGGGACGGTGTCCTTTTTTAGGTGCGGCTACAACAACTACGACTTCACTTTTGCAACCATCATCATCATCATCATTACCATCGTCCACGTAACCGCAGTGCGGTTCATAAAATTGACGAAAGCCGCTAGAAACCCGGGAAACTTTTTACTGAGGCATCGCATCGTTTGTGTTAAATTTTTCGGTTTTCATCTTTTTTTTTTTGCAGAACATTTTCTATCGTTCGCCTATGGACAGGGGGAAGCGAGGGAGAGAGAGAGAGAGTGCCTTGAAGTGCTATGCCGTGCCGTTAAAACTGCAGATGGAGCCACCTGGCTTTGGTCAGGGTTGAAGTATTTACTAGTCCTCTATTCGCCCTACCTTGGGAAGTGTGTGTGTGTGTGTGTGTGTGTTTTTTTTTAATTGTAAGTTTTTCCTGTTTGCACGAGAACTTTCTAACGTTTCATGATCTACTCTTCTAGCTTTATATGGTACACACTTTACAAACGTCGTCGACGACGACAAACATCCGCTGCAGGCTAGCCCTATTGAGCTTATTCCTATTTGGGCTTTTGATGTGGGGAAACTAGCGGTCCGGCTGTCCCTGGGGGTCCGTCAGTGTTCTACTCGATGACTCCGACAACTTGGTGTTTTATTTGCATGCTGGCGATACGTCCCCCCGTCAACTTGTCTGTTCTTCGGTTGTCTGTACTTTTTTTTTTAATTTTTGCTTTATAGTTTCAAATGATGATACTTCTAATTTAATTTTCATTTTACAAAAAAAAAAAAAAACATCATCTATAACCGGTGAATTGCAAGCGAGCAATTCCAAGTTTAAAAGCTATTCATCACAGTTCAAACACATTGAAACAAATTTGCACCGGCAAGAATACTAGAAATAGAATTTGCGTAGTGTACTGCCGGAAAGGGATCCGGATCCAAAACGTCGTCAGGGCGTCTGCAATGAAACCGCTTTTACTCTCAGGGATGGGGAACGGTCCTAGTACAGGACATGAAACTTAAAAAAAAAACAGTTCCGGACACGTGCATAAGCTATGCACAGCACATTGGCGAACAAACACACACACCCACACACACACACACATTTTACTGCGGGGGAAAGGGAGGTTTTTGATGATACGTTTAGTTAAGGTGGTTTAAGTTTCGTTCAACGATGATATTTTTTATGTTGGTTGGTGTAATCGATTCCCTTTGCTTCCCGAACGAACGCGGTTTTCCCAGCTACAACTTACTTTCTACGATAGCGTCGCTTAGACAAATTAAGGGTTTGTATGCCGGTTTTGACCCTACCGTAGTCCTTTTTTCTAGGACTGAAACAACATTGCCCCCAACCGCTCGCTACTGTTTTCGTACATTCGATGTACTTCAAGTCGTCGTCTAAGAGATTACATTAAAATAAAGCGCATTGCACACACCGACACACTCGAGCGAGTGAACGATTTGCGATTTCTTCCTTCGTCATCGTTCTGTTTCATTTCTTCTTTGTGTTTCCTTTCCTGTCTCTCTGCTCCTATAAACTCAGCGAACGCAATAACCACTGGTGTATATAATAATGATATATGAAATCTTGATTCATCTCGTCATTTACAAACTCTTTTTAGTCTTGCTTTTGCGTTTGCTGCAACGGGCTTCCGACGCCATTCTCTTTTCGCTTTTTTTTTTTGTTGTTTTCGAGTAGGGATGCATATCCTTGTAACAATATAAAACCACATATTTCACTACCTTTTCTCTAATAACCGCAATCGGAATTGTGGCCACGCGGTAGTGACTAGAAATTATAAATGTAGTGTTGGTAAAAGGAGCATGCACAACTCACTGTGTACGAGTTCCGTCGTTTCGATTGTTTCGGTCGAATAAGAAAGGGAGGACAAAGGAAAATTGCAGTAAAAAACGCTACCACCCTTTTCAACAATTCAACAAAATAGAAGTGTATCGTTTCGTAAGTAGTCGTGCTAAGTAAATAGGCCCTGTACTTTGCATGGTAAAAATGTAAAATGGTACGGTCAATATGTAATAAATTAAAAATATACAATTGTAAGTGTATTTCCTCTCGTTATCTATCTATCTGTTTTCACGTGGGCAAGTTCGAACGTCTTCTCGAGGCAACAGAGCAAGTAAATGGCAACGGCCCAAAGGCGATAGCGGGGAAATCGTTTTCCAATTGTCGAACCATGTACCTTCAATCCCACACGTCAGTTTAAATAAAAGTCTACATAAAAAAAAGACACTTGCAGGGAAACAAATTCCACAAAGCAACATAATAGAACGGATAAAGTACGTCAACCGAACGATAGGACAGTGTATCCTTTTTTAACGGCATGGCCCAGGGAATGTGTGGCTAAATATAAATATATATATATATATAGAGAGGAAAATCCTCATTTCTCGATCTCGATCGAATGGGGAAAAATAGGCTTCCATATGGGTCGAAATTTCCACTGAAAAACAGAAAACATTGGACCCTGGAATTTCTTCCAACTCTTCCGTTTCTCTCGGCAAAAACAGAAAAGCAAGGCGGGGAAAACAGTTCTTAAAAAAATATTCCGGAATGCTTTTCCCTGTCCCATCCCCACAACAGCCGACCCCCGTGTCGTGTGGCTGTTTTGTAATATTTCTTTTTAAGTATAAGCGCATACTGTCTCCCCTTTTTTCGTCCCCACTTTCTCCCCACGATCTCTCTATCTCATTCTATTTCTTACAATCTCTGTCTATCCCTCTCTTTCTCGACGTCCTCTGTCCCTTACCAACGATTATCACATTTGAGAAATGGTTACCATCATTTTGATTACAAGAATAACTTCCGCCTGCCGTTGCTGCTGGCTTTGGATTCGGTGCTCCGTTGGCTACCCTGGGGCGAAAGAGTGGTGCCGTCGATGTGCGAGACGTCACTTTACTTACGCGCTATACACACCCTTTTCCCCTTCCAAGCCGTGGAATTTCAATTCGTCCAGCATCACCATCGCCATCCTCGGCATCGTCTGTCTGGTCTGTCCTGTTGCACTGTTCCTTCTGTTCAAACCCAAACTCCGTGCGGATTTTTGCTCGTCGGGACCGCATTCTCCAGCTGCCTGGGTGATCCGATCATGCGTCTGGTGCTGCCGGGTTTAACGGAACCAACTGGTGGGGGTGAAGAAAGAAAGGGAGATAACATTATATTTCATTGAAAAGCTGTTTGTGTATGGGTTGACAAAAAAAAAGGAAATTTAACTTATTCGAAACCTTTCCCGGCATCGGTCATTCGAGGAGTTTGAAAAAACAGGTTTTATTTTTAATTCATGTTAGTTTATAAAAGAAAGAACAATGTTTTTGTGGTCCTTTACAAGTTAGTTAAAATCATTTGAACAGCAGGAAACGAAAAGCTCGTGAATAATAATAGCACAATAAACTAAAAAAAAGCTCTAACCGAGTACGCCCGGGATAAGGCAAAATACAAGGAGGAAATGCCTTGTGATTATTATATCTATCAGCACAGGCGGTGCTGAAAATATGGCGAATGCCGTCTTAATAAATTTAAATAAAAAATAAATAAACTGAACAAAAAAAAGACTCTTACACTCGGAGGACTCACCTTCCAGCAGGTGCCGGACCTCCTCCGCCGGCGGCACCACCGCGAGGCTCTGCAGGTTGACCTCCTTCATCTCGTGCACCAGCTTCTCGACCTGCTTCTTCTTGTCCGCGATGGCCCCCTCGAGCATGGACACCTCGCCCTTCAGCTTCTCGTGCGCCTTGTTCGCTTGGTCCGCGCTCTGGACCGCCAGGTCGATTTCCACCTGCAGCCTGTCAACTTCACACATTAGATGCCGCTCCAACAGCTGCTGTCGGTTCGGATCGTACTGTCGGCTATACTTGCGCTGCTCGACCAGAATCTCGTCCATCAGCAGCCGGATCTTGTTCTTGCACTGCAGCAGCTCGGTCTCGCAGTTGGCCAGCTTCGAGCGCAGCAGCGTCAGCTCGGACTTGAGCGTCTTCTCCTGCTGCCGCACCAGCTCGCTCTCCTCTTCGACGTACTGGAAAGCCTGCAGCTGCTCGCCGGTCGCCCGGTACTGCTGGTCGGTCTTGCTGATCTCTTGCGCGAGTGCGTCGAGCTGGTCGATCTGGTCCCGGCTTCGGTTCTCCAGGTACAGGATCTCCGAGTCGTACTGCAAAAAGGGGTTTCGATAGAAGCGCGAAGTTAGAAAGTTAGACATCGTCGTTCCGAAATCCGAAAGCCAAACTCATCCACTGAGCTAGCCCCACACTTGACAGGCACTTAATCCAAGTCCTTTCCATCACCGGTAGTGGCAAGCAATCGGTTTCGAGCACTCCACTCCAGATGCTCTGCTACAATAACCACAAGCGTAAATGTTAATTTATTACTAGCACACTTGTTACGAGAGGAGATGACTGGTTATAGCGGGCGCGAGGGGAAAACAATGTCAAGACAACTACATTAACCACAGGCATCACACCATCTTCCTCGCTTGATCCTGGGAAAGAAGGAAGCGTGAATCGAATCGTGAAAAAAAAAGAAACCATCCCCCCCCCAAGCCACTCGAAACGTAGAGCAGCATCCGGTAGAGTGCGCAGCCCCAGAAGTGTCCTCTCATCGTTGCTTGTCATCATTATCGTCTTGTCATCGTGCTACCGCGTGGGGAGGCGGTTCCTGGGCGGCTGTGGAACATACAATGGGTGTCGCATATACACACACACACATATTCTTGCGCGTCGTCGCGTGCCGTTTCGAATTGGTTTCTTCTCTTTTGTTCGACACATTTCGAGGAGTTCCCCTAGAACGCTTCGCTAAATCCACTCGAAGACCTTAGGCCAGCTACTCGTCGTCGTTGTCGTTGAGGTTTGCGTTGGGTACTCGTTGAACGACACTCAGATGTGTTTTTTTTTCTTTCTTTCCATCGTCCCTTACGAGGTAATCGAAGAGCCAATAGGAAACCCTTGAATCATCACTCGCTGTGACTTGCTACCTTACTGGAAGCGGTCCTTACGTATCCTTAATGTACAATAGGAACGACACACCGATGCTGGTGCTTACTGTTTGCCGTCCTTGCGGCATTCCACCGTCGTATCGACTACCCTGTCGGTCGGGCTTTCAACTGATTTCAATCGACGACGATTTAAACGTGTGTAGTAAAGGGAAAAGCATGAAGGTGCTATTGAAACTAATAATAAGCAAAATTATAAGTTCCCGTACCGGTAGCTCCACGACAAGCCATTAGGAAAGACAAAAAAAACTTCAAGCGGATGTGAAGGGGGATGGTGGATTCAAACACTACACAGTTATATGATGATGGCATGTACACTGCAGAACAGAACGAAAGCGGAGGAAAACGGATGAAACTGGCCGGAAAAAGAACCCACCTTTGTTAGATCGGCCTGCTGGGTATTGATTTTCTCCCGCTGAAGTTTGATGAGCTGTATCAGCTCTCGGTAACCGGTCACCGGGGGTGCCGGCTGCTGCTGCGGATCCGATGGGCCCGCCCCGATGCCTATCAGCAGGTTCGTCTCGGCGTTGGTCAGCCCGAGCAAGGGTTCGCCCGGGCCCACACCGACCCCCGTACCCGATGGACCGTACGAGGAAATGGTCGACGAGGACGACGACGATCCACCGCCAGCGCTGAGGATGACGTTCGAGGAGCTGGCTGCGGCCAGGTTCATGTTGATGCTGTCCTTCTCGAACTTCCTGCTCATGCCACCGGCACTTCCGGCGCTTCCGGTGCTGCTAAGGCTGGTGAGCGTGTTGCTGCCGTTGCCGAACGCACCGTGGTGATGGTGATGATGGTGACTGTTACTGCTACTGTTGCTGCTTACACTGTGGCTGTTGTTGTTGTTGTTGTTAAGGCCATCGAGCAGAAGCCGGTGGGACAGTGGACTATTCCGTGGTGGAGGTGGATCTCGGTAAGGTGGAGGCACGAGCGCCCCATTCGAGGAGATGCCGGTGATGGGTGAGTTGGTCGTCGTACCGCTGCCACCACTACCACTACCACCTCCACCGAGGCCGGACGAAGAACCGCCGTTCAGCAACAGGTGGCTCCCAGCGTTGGAGCCGTTACTACCCGCACTATGGTTGGCCCCACCGACGCTCGAACTGCTGATGCTACTTATGCTACTCGTGTCCAGCTGATGGTGCTGATTGTCGGTACAGAGCAGGTTCTGGAGCTGCGTGTGGTGATAGTGTTGCTGATGCTGACCTCCGTACCGATTTATCGTCCCGGTGTGGTTGTGCTGATCGGTCTTCATGGTTGCTCCCACAATGACGCTTGCCGGACCGCCGGAAGGGACCACCGTAGCCGACGGCGATACCGTCGGAACCGATGGGACTCGTTCGTTGAGCCCATTGCTAAACACGAGCCCGTTTACCTTCCGGTCGAGCGAACTGCGCAGATCGGCCGCGTTAAACTCGCCGACCACATTGCCGCCGGTCAGGTTCGTCCCCGCGGGACTGCTGCCATTGTTGCTAACCAATGATGTATGTGATTTTGGCTTCTTGATTACGCTTGCATACGTTGCCTCCACGGGCTGCTGCTGCTGCTGCTGCTGTTGGGGTGGATGATGGCCACTGGAACCGGCGCTTCCACTCCCCGCACTCCCACCGATGCCACTGCTCGTGCTGGTGTGCGTCGACGAGGCGGAACTGGCGCTCGAGGAGCTGGCACTGCTGGCGGTGCTGCTGCTGCTACTACTACTGTGGTCACTGGTCGCCGTTGCGGACACCACCCTCGTCGCGTTGGGCGAGTGTCGGGCATTGTTGGTCAACTGGTTCAACTTCTGCTGCTGCTGCACGACTCCTCGCACGATTCCCACGTTTTGGTTTTGCTGCTGCGTATGTTGGTGCTCCGTTTTACCCGCGCCGGCAACCTTCAGCGATGTCTCCGGAGACGATCTGGAACTGGTCATGGAAGGAAAGACAGTAATTAATTGTTTGTGATTGGTTTTTCGTGTTCAAGTGGGTGAGAGGGAGGAGGTCTTAGGACTGGGTGAATGGTTGCAGTAACCGCCCACCGACCGAATGCACTGACCGTGACGCCTACGGTTGATTAGACGGTACGTTTAAAAATGCCACACACGCACACAAACAGAGCAGACACAGCTACTCCGCTCCAAATGGAGGACTACATCGCACCCAGCTGCATGTCGTCGTTGTTGCAAAAGCAATTACGAAATAAGGGAAGACCGCCGGTACCGTCTGTCGGTGATAACGCTGCGTCATGTGCTGCTGACGCGAAACGTTACGATGCACCACTGGCTGGCTAGCTTGTGGTTGTGGGTTTTCGAGCGAAGCTAAACGATATTGCAATGCAGCGTAAAGAGCTAGAGTGTGTTGGGGAGAATATGCATGATATTCTCCGTAATCGCAGCAAAGCGTCTTGGATGGTCGAGATGATTCAAGTGGGGGGGAGGTAAGCAGATGAGTTTCAACGATACCCAAAATTTATGGCAGCAGGCGGGTAATGGAAACACAAGGAACCCGACGATGCAAGGACGGAACGAAATAGTTAGCGCTCATGTGAGCCAGCGAATAGATAGAGCTTAATGTACTTTCCCATCTCGACACACCCGTGGTCGGTAACAAATGTGGAACGTTCTGCTGGATTTAGAACCCATTACATTTTAAAGTATCGTCGTTTAAAGATCGTTACGCGGTTCGAGGAAAACGAACAGTTTGAAAAAAAGCCCACCGGTTCACCTTTCCATTAAGACACAAGTTGTACTGCAGCATTATTAGGAGCGAGCCTCGTAATGTCAGCCACGACCTCCACGTCCGCAAGGAAACATAATGTGACAATTAGCGAATTCCGGCAATTTGTTGGCAGTAAACAACGGCGCAACATCCGCTCTCTGCAGGATCTTGGCGCTTGGAAGGGGCGATATGGCGTGTTTGGTCGATGCGCCAAACGTCCACGAAGGAAGTAAATCATCGTCAGCACGTCAGCACTCCCTCTCTCTCTCTCTCGTCGTTCCTTCCTTCTCCTTCCCGTCGATCGGGAGGGCCGATTAAAGGGGGGAATTTAAAATCGAAACATAATCCAGCCCATCCACTGTGAGGACGAACACAGCACTGGTAAGGTTTGTGCTTTCGTTCTTCTTTGGGGCGAAAAAGCATTTGCGTAGGAACACCCGGTGTCCACGCTGCTTCCCTTTCTCCCCCTTCACCTTCCATGAGCGGTGAATAAAGAATTTACGATTGAAATGAAATTTTGCAAAAACTCACAAAACAAACTCACTTCTCGGCCGGCTTCCTCTCCTCTCTGCGGTGCTGCTCCGAAAACAGAGTGTAAATTCCTCCACGTGCTGGGCAATAAATATGCTTCAAGTCACGCTCACGCCGGGAGGTCGTCCCGGGCCGTCCGAGACCGCGCCGGAAACGTGGCGGACAGGTTACGAGCCACTGGCTTTTCCGGCCGTTGGAAAGGTGAAAAGTTCTTTCGGACAGGCAGGAGCTGCTTATTTTTATCTTACTTCCGAGTGTTGTAAATGGACGTCCCGGCGGTTTGTGGCCCTTCTTCAGTCATGCTGGCCCCGCTTTTGTCAGGTTCTATGCGCTGAAGTCTTGCTATCGCAGACCGTACCCGAAGGTTCATAAATAACTTTACAAGCCACTCACATGCGGGCGGCTCGTAATGCGCCAACATTTTGTCGGGTGACGGTCCACAGTTTCCTTTTGGGAACGTCACGTGAAGACGGAGCAAATTGCTTCCGTTCGCTGCCGTGACACGCGGATTGATCGCAACTGCCAGTCACAGTTGCTCCGGACAGCTGCTGCCTCCGCGTAACCCTTTCTGTTGCAGAATGCCACTTCCCCTCAAGGGAAGGGAATGAATGAACGAGGTGACATGTTGATAGACCACAAATTCATCACCCAACCGAACGCGCGGGACGACGAAAGGCGTTTGGAGGATGAAAAGTAAATGAAAATTGATGTTCCGCGGAAAACCGAGGGAAAACCCCTTATCACGTTTCACACTGCCGTTGTAGTGCAACGCCACCGCGCCGCCGACGGATCAGCGAGTGTCAGTGACTAACATGATTTATCAATTTTCTAGCAATTTTCATTGCCTTCCCCCCACCTCACCTGATATCGTCCCTCCCACTGACAGGTTGTGGGTGAATTGACAGAAGTGACAATAACGTCGCGCCGATCTGTCGCCCCCAGAGTGGCGTGTGTGTGGGTGTGTGAAACCGAATTGAATTTAACCGAAGTCTTGCGCGGATTCGCTTCCCTTGTCTTTCCGTCCCACACTGCCCGGACGGGCCACTTCCGGGTGGAGCTGTCGTAAAACGGTAATGTGCAGCCCGACGGAAAATCCCTCCTCCCCTCCGCCAGGGAGTCTGTTTTCCCGACGCTCATTTTCACGCAATCCACCTCGAAGCTCGCGGGGGCTCGTTTGAAAGGAAACCGAAGAATGCGGAGATAAAAAGCGAGAAGAAAAAAAAGGACATTTTACAGCCCCAGCCGTCATCTCATGCGCTTCCGTTCGAGGGCCAAACCCGTTTAAGGGTGTCGTTAAAATGCATAAATTTTGCCTAACTGAATTCCTGGGCAAAATGTCGTCCCGGGCCACTCTTCCAGCCTCGTTAAAGATGGACCATGGAGCGGAAAAGAAAAGTTCCTTGCATTGTGATTTCTTCGCTTGCGCTTTGCATGCCTCACAAGCTGGGCTCATGAAGCCGGGAGTCTTTCGCACGGTAGAGTGGAACAGACATTCCAAAAATTTACCCCGCCCTCCCCACGTTGCTAGCCGCCTTGGGCGAAGATTGCTTTTTCCAATTTTCCCGACAGAAAAGCACCTGCAGCGCGGGCGCACACGAGACCTCCTGGGGCCAGGCGGTGGCTACCACGGTTCGGTTCTTGTGAAGTTTCATTTTTGAACAACTTTTTTTCCACTTTTCATTCACCAATGTTTTTTTACATTTTTTTTATTGTACCTGTTAACGGACACCCATCGGTTCGCGTTTTGCGTGGCCGGAAGGTTAAGATAATTTTCCACATCTTTGGGGCGGAGATGAATAGCGCGAGAAAAACAAACTTTTTGCCACTGGCCGCACGTGGCGCATGAAGCAGGCCGGTTCCGTAGGAAATGCTTACACCGGAACCGGCGTTTTTTTCTTCTTCAAAACGTTTGTGTTCTTTTTTGTCAATTCTAAGGTGCCAAGATTTGTTTCTTTTTTGGGTCGTGTAGACAATTTAAGGGCGGAATTCACAGAAAAAATTGAAGCAGAACGTCCCGGAAGCGTCACATGCCGCCCGCCAGCGCTTTTTGCGCTTGCAAATAAAGCGAACAATATATCGCCAATGATAACAACGGCCGCGGACTCTTTCCATTGCCATCATCTGCATTGTGGTTAGATCTAAACTTCCATGTGTTTCCGCTTTTTCGAACAGATGCAGAGTGGACAAGAGCAGAAAATGATGAAGAGAAAAAAAAGGCTCGTGTTCCGATGTCCCAGGAAAAGGAGTACACCGTCGGGGTGTAGAACAAACCCGGTGACAGACACACACCTACAAACACATGGCGGCAAATGAAATAGGGGGCGTAAAGCATCGACGACGCGACACTCGCACATACTCCTGCCCGACGACATCGTTTAATGCGATTTAAAAAAAACATTGGCTCGCCACAGATTCAATTAACACTTTAATCGAATCACCAGCAACCGAACCCATGCGATCAGGCGGCGGACAGAGTGAGGGAGCAAGCGGAAACACCAAGGCAATCGTCGCCTCGGATTCGCGGGAAATGGTTTTAGTTTTCATGGGAAAAAGCATTCCCGCTCGATGCAGGAAGGAAAACCAGCGTAGCGGTGTCCAATTTTCAGCACGTTTTACCTACGATCGTTTAAAACCCACGCACAGCCAGCAGCACAGTGATACGAGCGGTGGACTAAATTTAAATTTCACACAAACAAAAAATCACCATATTATATTATTCGTCCGAAAGATATGAGAAATGTAGTCATTTGAAAATGAAATCGTTACGTACTATTTCAAACCGTATACGAACTAAAGAAAATGAAAATAAGGATACACAATTTTCAAAAAAAAAAAAACAATTCCGTAATGCCATTTTATATTATTTATTTATTATGAAACTGGAAATCGGAAATGGGTAACCTAGGCAGGATCATCCTGGATGGGGTTAGGACTGGGGCGTTAGAATTTAGTTTTAAGTTTTTCAATCTGCCCGTTCAGAATTCGCCAGCAAAAGCCACCCCAGTTTGCCCCGGACGCATTCGGAAGAAATGTACTATACAAACAGGCTATGATTTTCATGTGTGAACCATTACGCACATATATGTATGTTCCAGCAAACATCCTGCATCAAACGCTCCGGTTGGTATTGAGGACATTCGTAAACATTCGTTAAAGGACGCGATAAAACACCCAAACACCTGTCCTTGAGGGGAACACAAACATGCACAGGCGGGAAGGCTTAGTTACGCACATGAAAACTAACCGTTATCATCGTACCGCTCGAGTGGTTGCACACTCCTCCTCCCCCCTTCCCCCCTTCCACCATTCCTGAGTTTATTCAATTGAGAAAACCCCCCCAAATCCCAATGCGTGTGTGCGTTTTGGCGCGACGCTTCACTGTGGCGTATGTGCAAATGGAGGCGCCTGGTGGTTGTTGCTTTTCCGGTGAGTGTTCGCACAAGGGGGAACAATTTCCCATCGCTTCACCAGTCCCATGGGAAGCGAAGTGGTAGTAGAAATCATCGACCACCAACAAAACGACAGTTCGATTCGATTCGGGAAGTGGATTTTGGGGCGAGTGCGGTTTAGGACTCGCTTCCCGTCGCGCTGAGTGGGCGTCGATGGAGCGGTGTGGTGCTAATCTGCTGCCGCCCTAATCCACCCAATTCTAACCGGCAGACAATATAATCAGTGGAATTAACGCCGAGAAACCAGAAACCGCGCCGCGGTACAGCGTGAAGCGAGCAACGTCCTCGAGCGAACGAACACGCTTGGATGGCCGTTTAGCCGGATGAAGACGGCCCTAATGCGGTTGTCTAACACGTAATGCGCCCTTGATTGTTCCACGAAAAGGTTTCTTGAGGAGGAAGAGCTACTGTTGCTCTCGTGAATGCTTGCTGGAGTTGTGCATGCGTGAAAACTCATATGGGCCGTAAACAAAATCAAAACCTAACGGCACATCAAAAACTAATACATGTAGAACAGAATAAATATTTCATGTGCTTATGTAACGCCTCGTAAATTGTCTCTAACCATGTGCGAAGATGTCCCTAAATTCAATATAGACAATAAACACGTTATTGTCACACGTTTACATGTTTTATCCATCAACGTACATTTAACGACATGTGAATCTGGCTAATCGGAAAAAAACGAACGAACGACATGACGAAAGCTTTGCCCTGGTCCGCGATTGTAAATGTTTATGCGTCCCGAAGTAAAGATATGCTGTGACGGACGCACAAAATCCGAATCTTTTATTAAGAAATTTACAACGCCAAAGACACTAAGGGCACGTGTGTTCAAAACGTACGCTTGTGCGCGCTTCGCAATGCTTTAAGTTTTCCATTCTTTCCTCCAATCGAAAACTTGAAAGATGAGAGCCCCCCGCCTCCACAGATTTGCTTGTTTTTTATGTGCTTCAACCAGAGAAAGAAAACAAGTGGAATTATCACCGATTCCCAGCCGCCTTCTGGCGGCCAGCTTGCTTTAAAAGGCGCATAAAGCAGCGATGGATAACAGAAATGGCCATAACGGTGGTGGCTACTAAACTGCACCATGAATGATTTATCGATGTCATTCCGCCAGCTGGGTGGCTACCGGAAGAGAAGCAGCAAAACGAGCAAGAACAAGCGCCAGTTTCGGCACCAAACAAACGATTTCCCGCGATAAACCCGCACACCAAACGAGCGCAGCAGAAATAGACGGGGAAGCATGGGACCGAAGGGGGGGAATAAATCCGACCGAAATGGCCTAATGATGGAGCCCCCCGTCGGTAAGATCGAGACGAGCGGGCAAGCAGGCCAAAATAGCTCTTTTACCATAAATCAGCACTCAGTTGCAGCAGTTTCCGAAGGAGACGGTAAGTGTTTACTCTCGACGAGAGACCTCCAATTTCTCAGCCGAGTCCAACCAAACGACGAGGGAAAGAAATGGAAGGACAGGACAGGTTACGGGAGGAGCAACTCGAAGAGAAATGGCATAATGCAAATGTTATATTTTTGGCAGTGCATAATTCGCTTGTGCCGTTAAGATTGCGGCGGCTGCTGCTTTCCTGCTGGGCAAAGGTATCGAAGGCTGCCGGCGGGCAATTGGAGGACAATTTGTGGGTTGATGGAGATTCTCGAGGAAAAAAAAAAGGAAGGAGATAAGTTGACTGTTTATGGCCACATTACACGCAGATTAAATATAAAGAGTCTGGCAATGTTTTGATGGTAAGAAAAACATCTCGTCCAAAACCTTATGCTTTGCGCGCGATGTAGCTTTTTGAAACGTTTCTTAGTAAAGAGCTACACGAAAACACATACACAAATAAATTTTCTTCCAGATGTCATCACTCTTTCGAATCATCGCAACACCCGTTGCGCACACATTGAAGCCACCGTGTGTACACAAACGGAATAAGATTTGGTGAATAAATAAACCGAATCCGCCACGCGTCACACACCGTGACGAGACATTCCAAGCCAAGGGCAAGGCAACTGGAATGATACCGTGTAATAAAATGTCCCCACGACAACGCTTACGACGATTGCGATGTAGAAAACGGCCCAGAATCGCATGTACCGTTTTTACGAGGTGCTGGGGCGTAAGGCATCATCACTCTGTCCACACGAGGCTACGAACGGGGCGTATTGTTCAAGGGCTGATGGATTACTGCAACACATTTGAGGGAATTACGGAGCCAGAAATTAGGCGATATTTGTTTCCGACACCAACAACACAATCAAAGGGAGGCTCTTTAGCAAGGTTATTGATATGATAAAGACGAAATATGTTGTAACCATTGAAGTAAATCTAATCCCAGCGAAGAACAATCTCGTTTCGGAGTGCGCATCGGAGTGGTATGGACAAATACAATTTACCAATCTTTCCGCAGCCTTCATTCTCTTGATATTTTTGAACCAAACGAGCGAGTTTGTTGTTCTTCCCATTCGCTTCACCTCAATAGAACTTTTTAAATTTGATCAAACAAAAGAAGGATTCGAAAATCCTTCGATCCAGTCTCAGACAAACACATCTTCCACTCGTCGCTCGGATGACTCAAATTCAACGAAAACAATAACCCAAATGAGAGAAAAAAAGCGCCTAACCTTGTTTGCTGCTGCGGAGGGATCATTTTTCAACACAAACAAATTTACCTCAAGTGTGTTTGTGTACCGAACGACGGTGTTTGTGCTGCGTCTGACGACCAGAATCGCATATATTCAATTTAAGGGATGGCCAACGTTTTTTTTTTTTTTTTTTTTTTTATTATCATTCTTGTATCGCTGCTCTTTTAAGCGACAAACAAATATAGCACTGTACAAAAACATCTCACATTTTCCCGTTATCCTCTGGTGCACAGGAATCCACAAACACAGGACAGCAGACGAACCCGACGTGATCTGCGATCGAGCTGGGGAACCTTCGTACCCCCAGGTAGCCTTCAATTCAACGCCGAGGCCTTTGAGGCAGGCAAAAGGGACAACTAACTCGTGGAGAAACCACCGGAGCAACATTCCCATCCTTTACACACTGCAAATAAAAACACGCAATACCGTTGCCCAATTTTTCAAATCCCACTAGACGGGAATGAAATGCATGCAGTCACCTGAAGTTGAAACCAGGGTCAGGGTAAACGTGAAACGTAAGTGAAAGGACACGGGAAACGGAAATATGCGCACACATACCAAAAACTTCCAACGCTACCTGAGACCCTTTCCGTATAACATAGTTTAAGCATTAAAAAACAAAGCAGAATCAAAAAGCGTACATGTGTTTTGGGGCGGATATCGAGACATTTTCATGAAAAATGGAACCCGCTCGAGAGAGTGAAGCATATAAAAACAGGTCGGAAAAAGTCCGTGCCGTGCAACCAACCAACCCTGTGTCTACAGCTACAAGGGGATAGTTTCATGCTCGAAAGTCAGCCGGCGGAAGAAGTGTGCATTCCTCGAGCGATTTTGAATCCGAATCTGTGGCAGGATGTACCAATCCCCATTCCTTTTCCTTTTCTCTGACAAACAACATCTGTGGAGGGACACAAAAAAAAACCACGTAGATACCAAGGCCAACCGCGATGTTGGAAGGGTTGTTTGCCGGGGGGGGAAAAGAGTTTGAAAACGATTCGACGGTACATTTAGCAAAGGTCGTCCGGGGACGGTTTTACATCGGGAAAAAATAGAGTGGAAAGCAGTACACAACAGCGAAAACGACTCGACGAATCCGTGCGAGGGGAAAAACGAGCGAAAAACCACACAACAATCACCGCTTCGGAACAAACGGCACAGCGCAGCGAGGACCGGATCGGAACCGTGCGTTGAAGGGATCGCAAAAAGCTTCAGGTGATAATGTCAAACTGTGGCACTGGGTTTGAAGTCCAATCCGTTTGCTCCGAAGGACTTTAAATAGCAGCGTGGAGAGGGGGTTCAAACAAAAAAAGAAGGAACGACGACATCAGGTCCAGGAAGTTGGAATCAGGAAATTTCAGGACCGAAAAAAAAAAGAACACCAGTCAAGGTTTCCTCCAAAGAACCAATCGAGCAGCGAGGGAGCTTAGCAGCTGGTGGTGTATGAAATCCCTGACCAACTTTGCCGCCAGTTGGCAGCACAATACCGAAAATAAAAGGACCTGCGAATGGTCGCCCGAGGATACAACTTTTATTGCGCTTGTAATTGTTTCGGTCGGTTCGGGCAGTTTCAGTCCCGGTGACTTTCATTTCCGCTTCCGGTGACAGGACCTGCCGCAGATGCTTACCCCTTCTGGGCAGGGTTCGCGTGGTGGTGCAGGTAGTGGTTGGTTTCCGCGCGGGGTAAGTTTTCCACCTGTACTCAATTTTTTTTGCAACCCTTTCTCGACCCTCAGTCGATTGCGAGAAGCTTGGCTCGATATCGGGTGCCTTTATTCGCGAATGTCGGAATCGAGCCGGGACGGTCAGGTTAAACGGAAGTTCTCTTTTTATCCCAAACCCTGTTGTGAACGGAAATGTAGCTTCATCAGCGGTAGAGAATAGGAAGCAAAAAATACTTTTAATCACTGCCACTAAATCAACGTACCGTGAAACAAAGTAAAGTGACGCGGCATGCGAAAGGAAACAGAAAAACGTGTCCTTTATACTCGAAAAGCGTTATTTATAATGAAGGAGTGAGAAAATTAATCGAAACAAAATTAATCAAAGACTGCCGATGGCAAAGGAAAGATTTTAAGGCAACGTCAAACTGAAACATCGGGTCCAGGAAGTAAGGGCCGCTTTGGAGAACTTTAATCGCCGGGTGAAAAGAACCCTTCGCATTCCACTAGTGAATTGAGCACGGCTCCGCACAAGAAAACAAAACAAAAATCCGGTTGAAAATATCAGCAACTAGAACTCCAGCGAAACGATAGCAAGTCAAAGTTTTGATTATGCACAAGAGGCTATTGAAAAATAACTGACTCGTTCCGGAAGCTGCTTCACTGATGATGCTTTTTTGTTTAGTTTTCTGTCTCCCGGCTTCACTAGAGTTGAAAGAAAAGGCACAGAAAGAAGATCGTACCCGAAAGGGGGTGGATAAAAAAAAAAACGACACTTTCGTCACAACAGATTACACTGGTGTCAAATTATATTTTATCATCATTTATCTTCTTTTTTGTTTTTTTTTCTTTTTTGCTCATGATGCGATTCGAGCTACTTCTATAGCGTTTATTGTTGCTTTCCGTCTCCCAGGGGGGTGGTGTGGAAAATGGGGGCCTCATTCGACACGTAATCGATAAGAAAACGACTTTTAGACGCACTTTCGAGAGCGCATTTATCGATGGTTCTTGTGAGAGCCATCCACAGGCAACAAGATTTTACGAGCGGACTGGAGGCACACACACACACAAGCAATAATAAAATTTGCATTTCTTTCACTCCGAGACGGCGAACTTAAAACGGAAGCAAAGATTTACTTTCTTCTTTCGCGGGATAAATAAACAAACGTCACAAAACTACCGTAAGAAAATAAAAAGATCCCTCCGAAAAAACTTTTTCGATCTCGACGCACGCGATTTCCTCCCCCAAAAGCGCCATATATGCTAATGGTGAAACGAAGTCACTCGCGGAGTATGGCTCACTCAGCCACGGTTTGCAAAAAGTCGGTACTCCTGAACTGGCACACGCAGCAAACAAAACCAAAGAAATGTGGCGAACAAACTGTCCGTTTACTTTTGCCGCCACACGAGCCCGCAACCCACCGCGCAAGGCTGGGAAGCTGGAGCTGGAGGCATCGTTTTAGTTTCTAAAATGTCTCTTTTTATCTTCCCAAACCACCCAACCGCCCGCCCGTCTATAATATTCTCTCGCTGCTGCTCCAGCCCCTCATTGCCACCCACTTCATATTCATACCGTGCAGTTTGCGCTTAAACTCGCATAACGAAGAACCAACAAACAAACGGCAAAGGAAAAAAAGAAAAGAAAAGCGTGCGCAAAACTGTGCCACTTCTAGCGTCCCTTCGGAGGCATTGCGCCGGTTGCGCTGATTGTCTCGTCGTTTTTGCGGCTGATTGTCTGGCGGCAGTGCACCACCTTGGGCGAGGAGGGGAAGCTGGGAGGGCTGGGAGAAATGTGCTGCATGTGTGTGTGTGTCCCTTTCCGTTCTGCAGCTTTGTCGTCACCGTGACTCATGGAGGAAAGCAGTTGGTACAGTGGTGTACCTTTGAAAAAGTGCTACAGTTCAGTAAATACAGTTTGATTAAAATCACCTAAACAGATGAGTTAGTTACAAAGTTTTACTTACACATAAATAAAAATAATTGAAGAAAGGTGAACTTTATTCCAAAACAGTCAATGTGTGTTAGAGCTACAAAAAAAAAAAAAACATTTGCAAGTCTAACACCGACGATCGCCATTTAATTATCTCCTATCGTATCATTCAACGATGCTGATTTTTTTGCGATAGAACTACGCTAAATAGTGTGCTCCGATCTGTGCACGTAATGACTTCACTGCACGACCCAAGCAATATTAATAAACCAGCGAAAAAAAAGAAAGAAAGGAAAAATAGAACAAAAACGACTCGGCCTCATGCGGACTCCGGCTGGTAAAAGGCCTACGAAATGGGTTCACAGGTGAAAATCGCTCGATATGGAGCGATAAAAGATGTCCTCTGAAGCACTCGAGGAAACAGTGGGACGCTTAGGGAGGAGGACCGTGTACAAATATTTACCGCCGCCTCCCAACGCCGCATGCCCTTTTTCGCAAGAGTGTGTCTCATATGGCCACCGGAAAACGGGTTTGGTGTCGCCGCAGTGGAAAGCGTTCGACGTGTGTCGTTATTTTTGTGCTAGCGAAAAGAGTTGTTCTTTCGTTATATTCTTATCCCTCTGCGCCGCTCGCCCCCCCCCCCCCCCCCTTGGACAACCCATTTAGCCACCCGCCACTGGCGCTGGGCTATTTGCCAAGTCAGCAGCATTTTCCCGCAGGAAGTTCGCCGTTTTTAGTGGACGGTACTGATCTCGGCAGTTCGGAAGTACTTTTATTTTCCCTCTTTCTCGCTTTCTCTCGCTCAGGACGCCTTCTCGTTCTTTATTTAACGCCGGCTCTTCTTGGCGCTTCCTCTTGTTTTTTTTCTATTACTTGCTTGCTCACTTCCCCAGATGATGCAGAATTTGATTTAAAGACAGCCAAAAATATGAACCACACCGCCTTTGCCACTGTTATCTCTCTCGTTCCCTCTCTTTCTGGGGCGCGAAAGGGATCGGGGAAAAGGATGAGCGGGTGGCAGCATAAAGCATAAACACGATCCGAACGATAGCACACGCTAGGAGCCGTCTTCCGAAATCCGGTCCGAGCGGAACAGGAAGGAAGAAAGGTGCAACCGGAAAAGTGCTTCTGCATGTTGGTCGTTGCTGCCATTCGTGCGGCTCGTAAAAACAATGATTTCATTCTCATAACTTTCATTACGGCATTTGCTGCATCAACGGCATGGGCAGCCGACGCTCGAGGCAACGGCGAGATTTTCCCGTGCCTGGTGAAAATGTGTTGTGCACGCGGTGAAGGGAAAATCCGTCCGCTTACCGGGTCGAATCCGAAAGTGCACATGTAACTGTAACGAATCCGCAAGTGTATGTAGCAGAGGTTCCGGTGTCATAGCGCAAAGTAGAACTCTGGAGGTGTTCCAGATTTCCGAGCGGAGCATGGGATGGCGGAATTTCGTAACTCTATTATAGAGTTGATGGTGTGCGCCCCGCAAGGACAAACCACCGTTCTTGGGACCGTTTCGTGTTGTTGGGGTACGGCTCGTGGAAGTCCACCCACTAACACAGAGCCGGAATGGAATGGTCATCGGACATCGGACAAGGGAATCCAGCCACAACGGAAGCCACGGACGAGACTAGTGGTGTCGTTTGTAATCTCCCGCCGGTAATGATGGTCTGCGAGGTTGGTCCACTTCGATCCAGCACTTTATGTGGGCGCCAATTTTACGGATTTACTTGACCAACACACCACCGCCGCCGTCCGTCACGGAGAGAAACGTGACGTGTTTGTAGAAAAGGCGGCACAATTGTCCGCCGAGTTTGGCTGTTTGGGTAACATGAAGATATGGTTCGGGTCGGGCAATGTGTTATCTCCCTACATTTCCCGCCGGCTAAATAAAAACGTTTACTTTATTTCCTTCATAATTGACGCGGCAAAGTGAGTGCGAGTGGTGTGGAAATTTACGGGAAGGTGTTGGGATTGGAAAAATAAAATGAAACGGCAGGAGCGTGAATGAATGAAACCGACTTTCCAAGCTTGCGGTTTGCGAAATTAAAAAATGGAAAAAAGAACCAGAACAATAAATTTTCTTCAACTTCCCTGCCCACTGCCTGTCTGGGCCATGATCATTCACTTTTCCCCCCCCCCCCCCCCCCCCCCTCAAAGGTGGGAGGAAGAGGGCCAGCTTTTCTTTGCCAGCTTTCCCCCGCAGGGTAAACCTGACGTCTCTAATCTGTTTAGGGAGAGATGGGCGGGTAAAAAAAAAAAGCGACCCTGACTCTGCACGCAAAACCTGCGCAAAAGCTTACCGCGAAAGGTGGTTTGATTGGATTCTAATTTAAAGTTTTCCCGACCTTCAGCGAATTACAACACACGCACACACACACACAAAAGAACATCGGCCGACCGGCTAGCGTAACATTTTTTTTTCTTCTGCCCTCTCAAGCTTTCCTTTGCATGCGGTTGTGGTTGTTTCTTACCTGACGAGCAACTTGTGGTACAGAAGTTTCCCGGAGATTATAAAACCCACCTGGTGGGGCGGTGGATTCTTTTTCTTTTCTCCCTCTTAGCCGCCCTTGACGCAATGTCACCCACATTGTAGAGTACGACCACGCCACCTTTCTCATTTCCCTCGTTATTTATTTTTTTTCCTTAAGCTTCTGTTGTGGCAAGTTGACCTCAATTTTTCATTCGTCAACTTTGTCCGTCTGCTTCGAATGTGTGTGTGTGTTTTTTTTCTCTTTTTTGGTTGGCATTCCTTACGACACGGATAAGTAAGGAAATCAAATTAGGATCGACGATTTTTCATGCCCAGCTTCCCCCGCCGCTCTGGGGCTTTTCCGAACGCTTCATTAGGCTACCGCAGCAGTTGCGGGAAAGCAAACGACCACACTGGGCTGCTTTTACTACTAAAAAAAAAACACAACACAAGCAACAAAAACTCATTGAAACCACATTAAAATGGGAAATGGATGAAATGGAAGGGAAAATGATGCAAAAAAAAAAGCTTCCTCTGCAAAGGATACTTCGGCGGTCCGAACACCGCCATAAGGCACGGAAATGATGTTGCCGAGCATGCTCCCCCCTCCCCCGCTGGTTCCCCCTTTGCGTTCTCCTCTGAAAAATGATCGACAATCCCCTCGTGATCGGTTTACGATGATTGATGATTTACAGACTTTAGAGCCCTCGCCCTCGAGTGGGAGTAATACAATTATTGTAAGTTGTTGTTTTTCGTTCGTCCTTCGGTCCATCTCTGTTGGTGTTGTTTCTCCGCTGTATCTGTGTGCCGGCGGCTGAGGCCTCATTTTCCAGCCTTTACTCTCCTCCGTGCCGGTGGCCGCTTTTATGTGCGACGGCGGCACTCTTCCTTCCCCATTAGGGGCACACACCTTATTTAGTCGGTCCACCCGAGCACCCGGCAATCAGTTTCGGAATGGCTACCGTATCCCAAGCAACGGAGTTCTGCGGTGCAAGATTAACAGAGCAGCCATTCTTTCCGGGCCCTAGTTGGAGAGGTTTTGGAAAGATCGGTACTGCTTTTCCGAAACAGTCGTAAAATAAAATTGCAAACTCATCGGCGTTAAGTTTGATTTTTATCGGGTGAGCCACCCGAGGCGACCGTTCATTTTGTCTCAATTTCTATCAACCGATGCGGCAGGGAAACAGATTGGAGAAGCATAATTGCGATGAGTGGCTTTGCGCAATGAATTTTCTAACACCAAAATGCTCTTAGCCTAATTTTTTGTACACAAAATGGACCATTGGAAGTAAGTTGTGGACTTTCAGATCGAAGTTTGGTTGCAAGGGGGTTGCCTAATATTTTCAAACCTTTCTACCTCCAGGAAACGGAATCAATGTACCTTTATTTCAAATCCCAAGTACAGAGGGTCCAAAAAATCCAACAAGCACATGTTTATTTCGCCGCGATTGAAAGGTCAACCAAACGGAGAAGATAAACGTCACTTGATATGTCGCCCATCGGTCCAAATTAAATGCGCTAATCAAGATAAATTAATGCAATAATCTACCGCTGAAAAGCTACCCGCCAATTGGGCAGCACTTCCGTAATCAATCGCTTCGCGGGCAGTGTTAGGCACGCCGTAGAAAATTACAGGCTGCCACCGATTGAGCGGAAGGACGCGGGCATCGGCTCCACGGCGAAGAAAGGTACACTAATATTTGGGTCAATGGTAATTATTAGATAGCATCGGCGTCGTGTCCCAAGCCACAGGCAAAGGAAATCGGTTGGCGGATGGATGGACTGAAGGTGAGAAAACCACAGGCTTAGCATGGATGAAGTCGCCTTTACGCTGGCGCGCGCCCCCCGGAGGGCCCATCCGCTCGTCGACGCTATCTGTTTCTTGCGCTCCTCGATGGCAATTCGTGGAAATCCTTTCAATACAGGTGATGGAAAAGCCCACCCCATTGAGAGGGCTCCATTAGTCGCACGGGAGGCTCGAATAGAAGCTGTTTAATCATTCCACCCCAGCATGTCCGGACCGGGCGGGGTGTGTCGATTTCCATCCAGGAAATTGTTGTGCTACCGATTCGTTGCCTGGAAAATGACCACCGGGGATGTTCAGGATGTCGTTTGTGCACTTTTTATTCAGAGTAATGAACAGTCGAATAAACAGATGAAACCGCAATAACGAATATGCCCTCGTCCCGTTCATGCCCCTGCCGAGCATCACCGAACGCACCAGTACCATGGAAATGGATGAAAGACTACATTATCCAATTTGTTTCCATTTTAATCATCAGCAAAGAAAGGGTTCCCCGGGGGGGGGGGGGGGGGGAGGATGATCATACTTAGAGGGCAAGCAACGGGAGGCTGGTAGTTTTCAATTTGCATTCGATTGCAAATCTACCTCCCAGCTCCCCTTTTGCCAGCTTCTTCCACAGCTCGACGCTGCAATTCGTATTCCATCTCCGCCAATCACCACCGAATCTGGCGGCGGTCGGGAGGAAAAACCGGATGCCTGCACCGGCAGGCCGGGAACACCATCATTAGTTCTAAATCAATAGGAGCGTGCAATCCGTCTGATTTATTATTAAAATTTCCAGCTCGCTTCCGCTCCGAGTCGGCGTAACGTGTGTCCCATTTTCCGCTTGACAATCGGCACATTCACGTGTACGTACGCCTCTGCTCCGGGGGCGAGATGGGAATTTAATTTTTCCCATCCGTGCTGGGAACGGGCCGGATGGGCATCGCCGCGGGGGACTTATTTTATTCCTAATTTCGAAAAATAATGAATTTCCTCTACCGTAAAACCGTTCCGTTTGCCAGCGTGTTTCCACCGATCGAACCGCCCGGTTGATCGATGGACGGGCGGAAAAGGATCCATCACTGAATTGGTCGGCGGTCGTAGTTAGCGTTAGGCTTTCACTGTCACTGCGTCTGTGCTAGGGCCCGAAATGAGGCGAGAATTGAATTCTCTTCAATTAACCTACACCTCCTGCCCATCACCACCCGGCTGCCGTCTGCTGATGATGACGGCTTCGCGCCCATCGTTGGCAGCAGGGAAGCGGAGGCGTGAAATGTGATAAGTCTTCACCGTCTATCTAATAATTGCCAATTCGTGCGCCGACTAGGTCGCCCTCTAGGGTATTATTGGTTTCCTTTCGCCGCTCACCCGTGGACCGAGCGTGTGTGTGTGTATGTGTCGAACTCGCGCGCGAAGAAACCTCGCACAGAGCTACGCTGAAGTAAACCAGCAAACTTCTTCCTTCGTGCCGATCCAGCGTGAAATATGCTCCGAATAATCCTCAACTAATTAGCGTCCGTATCCTCGCAAAGATAATGATTATGTGCCGGAATGGGAAGAAAAGGGCGTCGAGTTCGGAATCGCAAAAAAAAGAAAAGAAAATCCGTGCGTCGAAAGCCAAGCATGCTGCAGCGGCTGGGCGATAAATGACCAGCCTAGTATAATACTGGCAAGAGAAAAAAAAATAAAATAGGAAAGGTAAACATTTATGCAACACACCCATCGTCCCAGGAGCGAAGGTGTCCGTCCTTTGGTTGGTGGGTGGCCGAAAAGGAGCCGCACGCAGTAAAAACAAATCAATAGATTTTATTGACCCTCCTCGAAGGCGCACCGGGCGGACCGTCGGGCCGGGAGATGCCCGGAGGGACGGGTTTGTATCCTTGTTTGTTCGTTTGGATTACTTTTTCGTCGAAGTCGCAGAAGACGAGCGCGAAGGTAACCCGAGCTTTCCACACACCAACTCTTACAGATTCCCTCCTGCCGGTAGAGGAGTACAGAGCGTAGCCACACGTAGCTTACTTTCTGGAAAGGATTTCGTAGGGATTTATTTACAATCCACCTCACATCACTCGCAAGCGTTCCTTCGAGTTCAGAGGGGGGGTTTTCTTTTTGCTTTACCTAACTTTTTGCAAGCCAGTGGGAGTACAACGCCACAAGTGGATACGATATTTCTTTTAATGAATTATTCCAATTTTAAAAATGCCATTCTTGAAGTAGAAGGATGAAGGCTTATGATAGTTCCATCGTTTTTTAAATAATACCACATAAAATAATACCGAATTTAATGTAACATTTTTGAAAGCGTAGAAGTTAAATTTAAAAAAAAATGGAACTTCAGTCAAAACATTATTAGTTAACAATTTAATAACTGGATCATGGTTCAATCCATGACACTGTTTGGTAGCCATTGTAAATATATGATCATTTTTTAAAAGTTATTCTGAAATTGATTTTACACTGTTTTCCCAGTCTTCCTTAAACGTCCCTAGTGCCTACTGAGTATATTTTCCACAAAACAAAACAAACAAACAAAATAAAAAAAACACATCCCTAAAACAAAAGCCAAAGCATACAAGTAAGTTGCTACTTTGATGCCGCACGCAAAGCCAGAAAAACTTCCGACAGCCGGCAGAGGTGTGCATGAACGATGGACAGGAGCCTGCTGGGTGCCGTGAAAAACGGACTGGTAAAATGTGTATGGTGCTGTGTGATGGTGGGGCAGTAATATGGATTTTAAGGAGATTGCTGGGAAAAGCTCATGATGTTCGGGGCTTCTAGAAATGATGATCCTGCGCTGCAGATGGGTGTGCGTTTTAAGGAATGAAAGCTACAAATGACTACAACCGGTGGAGGTGGGGTTTCAAGCTACTTTTCTGGAACTTATACTGGGCGGTCGGTGTAGGATGGGCAACGCGACAGGACGTATGTATTCACTTGACAACCGATTCACAGCAAGCGCTTGCTGGAAGTAAAAAAAATAGCATCCTTGGAAATTGGATGCTTTTCAGCTCGTTTGCCATTTTACAAACCAGTTGTTTTAAAGCGGTCTTCCACACTGGTCTTCTCCCATGCCGCCTCACTCAAGTCTACTACTCTGGATACAAAAAAAGAAAAGGCTTTTTATCCCGTCATGGAAATCGTCCTTTTCTCACAGGTTGTGTGGTAGTTTGTTTAACAGCCACACGCTTAGGGTTACCTTTTCTTTTCGGAAAACCCAGTACACCACCGCCATCGTCGTTTTTCGTCCTGCCTCTAATGGGACGGTTATGTAGTGCTAATGGTGTGGTAATAGAGCTCCATCTTCCATTATCTAAGCATAGCCCAGGCAAAACAATGAACTTGTGTTGCCTAAGCAAAAGGGGAAAAGCACACGAAGGAGACAGTGTGGAACAGAAAAGCATTACTGTCCGAGAGACAGACGAAAACCGCAAACATTTCTTCATTTAGAAAATTCGGATTTCGATGGCAGATGGAGGGCACTTCTGTTCGTTTGTGGCAAACCAAGTTACGAAAGGGTTGACAAATGACTGTTGGAAACAGTACTACGCTTGTTTAATTGGCCGCACGCAATTGACGCGCTCTGTGGCGTTGCAAATTCTTCCGATGAAAAATGTCGCCAACTTAAATTGACTGCCAAGCGAGGGAATAAAATTATTCAAATTACACTCAATTCAATTATCGTCCACTTTCCAAGCAAAAGTCGCCACCGGGCGAGGTTTTAACGACTGAAATAGCCTCGACTGGCCCTGGGTATAACGAGAAACAAAAGTTTTTCCCATCATTTTCATCATTTGCCCTTCCAAATTTCTGCTGAACAGGTGGGATGAGGGCACCAGCACCGAAGTTGCAAAATCTGAGCATACCATCGTGTCAGGGCAATAGAAAATTGAATAAATATTCTTTACGAGTTGAGAAATTGAATTGCAGTCCAGCAGAACGATTAAGTTTGGCGCAAGGACGCACGCAGCATACCTTCGGCTGTAGGTCCAGTCCGGTCAAAAGTCAAACTTTTTCAACACTTTCGCTGCCCTCCGAGGACTTTTGGGAAGGTAATACACTTCGGCATCGTCTCCTCCCAGTGACCTTGTTTTCTTTTTTTGGAGAAAACATGAAATGTGTTGGGCGATTTTTAACGAGCAAACCAGAAGTAACATTACAGCGTGAAAAAAGCTGATTTTTTGTTTGCTGACTTTCCAAAGGTACACGAAGAACGCACGAACATATCCCGCGGGAAAAGAAAATTACTCGCAAACGGACCGAACTGACCGAGCACAAGACAAGGAAGCACGGTAGAGTATGCCGTTCTCTGGAGGGTAGCGTTTTTTTTCGGGACTGTTAAATAGATTTTAAATTGTGCAAGAAATTACTTTCACGGAAAGTTTCGTCCGCATTTTCCCCCTCGCCATCCTGCGCCGCCACGCGATTGCCTTAAAAGTGCCAAAGGAGCTGCTCGCTGAAGAAACAATTGGCTTTATCCGACTAGGTTCGCGCGGGGCGATGGAAAATATGAGCTACCGGAGGCCAGGTTGGCTTGGGACAAGTTTGGCACCGCTGACAAACTGCACTTTGCACCCCGCGGGAAAACGCGACCGGAGCGGAATAGGCGGCGTTGTGCAGCAATTTGTGGCGAATCAAGTAAAACTAAGTAACTATTTGCCCTTGTAGATGGCTTCCGGCATGAAGCAGTAGATGCTTGGGACGGTCTGTCGGAACACCGGTAGCGGAAGCCATGCCAGCAAGATCATTAAAAATGATTACTTTGTAGATATCTCGCGGAAGCGGTAAGGAAACGACAGGGCATTGAAGAGGAAGAAAATAAAATTTTGCACAAATTTAATCAGTCCTTCGAAACAAATATGCAGCGGTAGCTACTATTTAAAATGTTTCTAAACAATCCTTTACGTTGCTGGTGCAGACGAAAATTATCATTTTAGGTGTTTGTGGGGGCGGAACACACAAACGTCACGAAGTCTGCAGTAGATTTCGATTGTAGACCCGAAGCCAAATTTTCTCACCCTGAAGGTGAGCAGCCAGCGGAAACAATTCCATCAGTTGTGATTCAGTCCGGAAACACCACCTACAGCGACATCAAACGACGTCCACACGACGGCACCAAATAGTCTTAATTAAAGCTACGTGCCGCTTTAAGAAGATCTTCATGTTTCTTTTATTATTTCACCTAGACGTCTTCTTCCTGCGTCGAAAAGCGTGCTGCTAACCAATTACTATGTTGGCTAATGTCGATGTCATGACGATCGTCACCGCGCACTAAACAACGGAACCATCAAATGCAACGGCTGAACCAGTTCAAGGTGAAACAGTTTTATCGTGACAAACTAGTTCAGTTTGGGAAATTGTCTACACGAGAACACTAGCGGTTGTGACTCGGCGCCATATTCATGGAACTCGATTCGACATTTTCTACCCTATAAAGCATCCAGTGCACGTTATTGTCAGAGAGATGACGATGGCAACGAGAACGGGGAATCTTTGTTGCGTTCAGTATACCAACGAGAACGATGGAGTGTTTTCAATAAAACCATTTGAAGTTGCAATTATAAAGCGGAAATTAAAAGGCTTCAGATGAACTTAACTCGAATATCGCACTCCAAACAAACCCCTCGAAGTTCCGGCATAAGTACGGCAGAGGTCACGGCTTTTTGCGCAACCATATTTTCGATGGCATATTTTGATTGGCTTTCTTCCCCGACACTCATGGACTTGTTTGTCGCATTTTAAAACCTTGGAAGTGCCATTGAATTTTCCGCAACGCAGCCAAACATTGGCAGGTGATACATCGGAAGCGTTCGTGGCAACCAACGTACCCCGTGTGTCGCTGTTTGTTGTCATGCAAACTCTGGGCGTATCATCGCACAGCACCGAGGGGGATTTTCCTGGAAACAGTCTCACACCATCGATTGGGGTCGGAGGTCACACACAAGGATAGCAAAGGGGGTGGGAGGAGGACAGTGCTTGACTAACGTGTTCATGTTGCACTCGCACTGCCAAAAATGGAAAAACAGGTGAACAAAAGCAAAACAAAAAGTCCATCGGTTCGTTCGGTTGTGTAAATGTGATTTTGCCAGCCCTCCTTGTGGTTTGGGTGGGTGGGAGGTTGGAAAGTGAGGACCCGAAGTGGCAAGGCAGGGCTGGCCCATGAATCAGTGGTTCATCGTGACATCGCGTGACCGCACGTCGAAAGCCACACGAGCCCACAAGGTGCACGGAACACAAGAAGGAGACGGCTCTCGTCATTTTCCCGTCAACCATCCCGTCCTCTCCCCACCACCTCCGCTCTCTTTTTCCACACTTGTCCGAGCCTACATGTACAGCACAACTGGTTGCACTAATTTGGTTAGGAAGTCCACGTGGGCTCGTGTGGATGGACTTTAGCTTTTCCGTGTCGTTCCTGCAGACATTCCGACAAACCGACCGAGCGGTGGTCCGGTCTCCGGACCACGGGTGTTTGGATGTTTGAAACCCAACACCATCGCCGGTGTCACCGCCTCGGGATTGCCTAGAAGTGGAGCTCGATATTACTCGAGTTGGAGCGAGCCAGGCACTTCGGCATGATTTATGAACCGAGCGTGTTACCGGGTACGTTTGATGGTGAGGAGAGTGTTGCAGGACACGTCACGAAAATAGGTTTCGCTTTGCGCGAGCTCTCCACCGGACGGTTGATTTTCCCTTTCCCCATTTCCCCCAGTAAATTTTTTTGCCAGTGAACCTAGAACCCAAAAACCGGTGGCCAAGAAAAAGAGGGAGACCGACCCGATTGATGCGCATTTTTCACGGGCAATGATAAATCGATTATCATCCCACGGCTGATAGATTGACCGAAGAGTTGACTTGCCCCAGCCGAAACGGTACCCGAAAAGGTTACGCAGGTTATGGGCCTGCAGAGAGTGAGACAGAGCCGGCCGGGATCGAGGTCAATCAATCGCCTTGCCGCGGTCGCCGGTCCCCGAAGTTTAGACCACCATTTAATTTTTCTCTTCCCTCTCCCCGTGCTCGCTTCAAAGGATTTGCTTAGGGATACCATCCGGATTGACGTTGTGGTTTATCTTTATCGTAGCGGTGTTTCCTTTTCGTCGCTTTTTTCAGACCAACTCCTGGACGACTGGTTTAGTTATCGCCGTTTTATCTCTCGCTCAGTGGAGGTGGATTTTGGTTCTTTCATTTCATTAGTTTGGAACAGGACGCGCCGGACGGAGTAGATGACAGCCGACGATGCGACGACAGCAGGGACACAAACTTGGAATACCACAGCGTGCTTTTGGGACGGGTTCGATTCGGTCGGTTTCCCGAACCACCAGCGGTGGCAAGAAGGTAAAAGTCCTTTCCACGAGTCCCATCCCGTCCATTACCGACCCTTCGTCGGAGTTGGCTTTGTCGGGCGCCCTTCCGAGGCCGAGACCAACCCTTCTCGGGGCCGACGCGCCTCAATGTCGGTGTTGATTAGCTCTCGCCGTCTCCCATCGGCGAGGACAACTTTCCATCAGTTTTCTTTCTTTTTACTTGCATTCTCCTCGCACTATCCGCCTTGGGCGCGTCATGAAGATAAATGTTGAAATAAAGCAACTTCAAACAACCGGTGACAGTTATTTACAGCTTGCCATCAGCGCAAAGGCAAGAACCAGCCGCCGCTCGACGCTTATCGATCGGACTGTCCTGGCTCACCACGTCGTAAGCCGAAACAATAGCACAACACCGAGATCGAGACGACTTTTATGGCGCAGGACGACGAGGAGCGTCAATTTCAACGGATCCTCTGTCCAACGTCCAACGTCGGAACGAAACAGATTGGCAATTGTTTCCCGTTTAGGGGATCCTCCGCCCGCGGTTCGGCCAGTTTGGATCGCCGGCGAAACCAGTTAAATGTAGATTTACGATAACGAAAAGCTATTTCTTCGTCAAGCTGCGCTGATGACACGTTGGCGCGTTTCAAACGGGTGTGTCTCGTCTCGAGAATTGCGTTCCATCCACCTCCGAGAGGCAGTCCCGAAGCCTTTCAAGGAAAATCTGAGAACGGCTGATGCAGAATCCTTTCTGCTCAATCTGGTGTCAAACGGCATCCCAAGGATCGGATAATTAAAATTCTCCGAACTGCTTACCAACCCAGACAAACGCTAAACAACCCTGTTCCGAAAACGGCCCGCGGTAAAGTTCGAAACGGTTTTTAATGAGTTAGTGTTTGCCATTTTCCATCGAAACCCACCACGGCGAGTGAAACGTTAGCGAGAATCGTGAAACATAATCAAATAACTATCAGGGCACAATCAAACCATTCGATGCGCGTGGAAAAGGGTTACGATTTTCACACCGCCTGCCTCCGGCCCTCGAAACGAGGGAAGTTTCGGAAAGGTTTACTAATCGAAGGATTCAATTAAAACGCTTCAGTTCCGTTTCGTAACGGGCGTCGTAGTGAAAAAGCGGTAAGACATTCGTGTCGTTTCGATTTGGAAAGCCTTAGAACTTGCAGAAATGTCCCGATTCCATGTTTTACGATGTAAGAAATATTTACTTAGGATGCTCCACTTCTAGATGTGAAATTTTAGAACCAACTCTAGGATTATGTTTCATACTTTGAAACATTGTGATGATGCGATATGCGCAATTAAGAGACGATAACTTTCACCGGCATCGTGCGTCTCGACGTAATCCTATCATTAGGGCAAGTCGGGCCTGAGAAAGGCACTTTGTTGTCGTTCATCTCACCAACATTCTTCGCTGCTTGCAGGAATCCTAGGAACGCCGTGCCATACCATCCCCCATCGACCGCGAGTCGTGCTGTTCTAGGAACCGGAAAAGGTTGACACCGGGGCATGCTTTTAATCTTTGCACGGGAAACACCACTTCTACCATCCGTCAGGCCGTCCACTGGTGTTCTACCTTTGCAGCAGGAGGGCAACAAACTTCCCACGCCGAAAGCGACGCCAGTCCCAGCGCTGGGCGGTAGCAATATTTCACCGACTTTTTCTTCTTTTTCGGCTCAACAATTAGCCGAACGACACAACCTGGGGTGAATTTGTCTGCCCTCGACGGTGTTTTAAAGAGTAATTTCGTGCTCGTCTGCTGGAAAAGAGATAGAGTTTTGGGTTTCCAAACAGCTTGCCTGACGCCTGTATGGTGTGTGTGCGCGGTGGAAAAAAGTTTCCTACCGAAAAGTTTTCCTCCTCCATGTCACTCGGTCGGGGTATTGGAATAAATACGAGCGCGTAGCCTTTGAAATACCGTTTGCAAAGATTGTTGCTTGCGAGGGGCTTTAGATGAACGTTACGCCGAAGATGTGCTCACTTTACGATCGTTTGTGTCATTGGAGTTTTCCGGAGCGGTAATAATTCTAAGCAAGCCCAGCAGATGGCAAATGGAAATGGTGAAACATTCTTCAGCCATCGTCACAGCTCGTGACGCACAAAAAACTAAAAACAAGCTCAACCCGAAAGCATAAATCAGTCCACCTTTGCGAGAAACTTCACCAACTGGTGAAAAGTCCACCGCGGTTGGAAATGAAATTTTCACAAAGTATGTTAATTCATGCTCGGAAATAAAGAACGGCGCAACACAACAAAAGGATTTCCTTGTTCGGCCAGCAAGTGCCACTTAAAAACTCATAAAGTTTGCTAGAGCGCGAGGGAAGCATCGTTTGGTCGTGGGGGTTTTTTTTGTTTTGTTTTATTGTGGGGCGAAAAGCGAAATCATTTCCATTAACATGGTTAATCAGAAATGGGTCCGCAAAAGAGTACGGAAAGATTTATTACAACAATCCCGGTTCCCGTGAGAGCAACTAAAGGGTTTTTTGCTAGATAATTTTTTCTACATGTTGACGCAACAAAAAACCATCATCCTTACAACCCTGGCGAGGAAAATGATGATGATAACGAGTTGGTTACCATCAAGCACCGGCACCGTGCATTGAAAATGCCTGCCGCCAGGATATCCGGACGGAAGGGAGTGCGCTATGGATACGGTCCTTTCAGCAGATGAACCATTTGCATTACAAATGGGCCACTCGCAAGCAATTAAAACCGTTGTAAGGCGCTCAAAACGCCGGGTTAACGGATGCAAAAAAAAAGAGGACAGCTTCGAAAGGCGTACCCCGGCTCCGGTTCCGGTTTTGGGGAGTGGCGCAGGATTGCAGCCATTGCCTTGACGATAATTACGTACGATCGTGGGGGCTGAAGAGCAAGCGACACAGCATAATTCCATTCCACACACGGGAGGAGCCATCCATTAATCGCTCCCGTGCACGGTTGGAGCACAATGCCGTGCGACAATAATGTTGGGACGATCTACGACTGACTTTCACTTCGGGCTTATCCACCACGTAATCATCCCTCACGGCAAAATGTTGGACAATTATGAGGCAGTGGCATTTTGAGCCCCCCGGAGACTGCCGATGATGGAAAGCCAGCCAACAACGTTGGGTTGTGAATAAAAGCTTTCGCAAAAAAAAAGCCCCACACCACTTTTCCCCACAGAGAGAAAAAGGACACCGCCTCGTAACGTTTGACCTGCAAACGAAGACTGAACGCAACCATTATGCTCCGACATCCAGTGCACCGTCGCATCATTAACGATGACACACATAAATAGTCAATTTGGTTCGCCATGTTTGTCAGTTTTATTCTGTCGCCGCTCCGACACCGACTGTCGAGCGAACCTACTTCCGATGGTGAGTTGTTTCAGCCAGCGTTCACGCTTGGCTGCTGCTCGATCCGTACGTTACGTTCGTCATTCGATTTTATGGCGGGAAATTTGCTTTGACACGATAGAAGCAGACCCAGCAGACCAAACACACACGAGGGATGTCGAGGGAGTAATAAAATTGGAAAAGATACGCTGATGCAAGCGGTAGATCGGTAACGTAAGTGCCTTAAGTTGCACAGCGTCCACAGGAGGGGGATCGGAGTCAACGGGCGCTCGGAAACAAAACGGTTCAAGCGTGAATGCCATCATCAGTTGGGTGCAGTTGCAATCGTCACCGAATGCTGCTCGTTACAGACTACATGCAGAGGCGGAGGGGAAGTTCAGTGAAGTGCCCAACATCGCAGTGCGTCACGAAACGACTGCAAACTCACCCTCGTCTGTCAACCTGAACCCAGTACGCCCGATCAACCCGAAGGCACTGATTGACTGGCTAACTGACCGACTGGCTTCTGGTGTCGAATGCAGCTTCATACGTAACAACAAAGGGTTCGCCGGGAAAACATAGAGCAACGTCACTCTCACTCGCTCTCTCCAATGCTATAGTTCAGTGGTGGCGAACTTTTTGGTTGGTCACTAAGACCTCGAGGTATTTTTTGGCATGGTTGAATTATGTTTTCCTAAAGCATCCTGCATGATTATAAGTGTACCTTACCGAACTTTTGTTTTAAACCCGAGTACACATCATTTCACTGCCTAGTTCTCTTACGGCACACTAACTTTGCCTTCACTGACCGAGCTTTGACTCGCTGTGAGGACAATACAGTATCGACCAGGTGTCCAGTACTTATCCCCTTTCCGGGAAAACTAGGCACTAGCGCAGTACCATTTAATTGGCTACCTGGTGTGATTGCAAACCAGATTCACCCTATCTGTCACGATTATAGCCATGTTACACGGTAGCCGGAAGGATGGGTTGATGTTGCGTTTCGGAACACACCCGGCAACATATTGACTCGCCAAACAAACATAACCTGTTCTATTGTGGACGAATGGCGAGAACGCACTCGGTGGCGAATCAACGCAAGGAAACGGGGGCCAGACGGTTGCATCCGAGCATTTTGTTGGTGCAAAACGACAACTATTTGTTCATAGGCATAGTGAGAACATGCAGTATTGCAAATATAGTCTACCCATTAGCTCGCTTGATTTAAATAATTAAACGACGTTGCATCGAACTCGCCGATTAATAACATTTCATGTACCAATTTAATTAACGTCGAACGTGTTTGATGCTGTTTACCTTTTGAGAGAAAATATAGTCAAAACTCAACCGCACATGAACCCATGATGGAATAGGTGATGGTGCAGAAATGATCAACATAACATGCGAGGAAAGTTATGCTTTTCATGATGAAGCAATCGTTTTAAAATCGCGGACAATTACTTCAGTGGCCAAACATGAAAACCTTTTCGTTAATGGAATTGCGAAGTGTTAAACAAACGACTTGAAGCTAAATTCACTATTGTAAGTGGAATCTTACAGCCAAATACCGCTGAATTTGCGAACGTATTGTTTTTTTGTTTTACCTTTGTTGTTGCAAAGAACAATTCAAATGAAACAAGAAACACAAACAACGGAAGAACTGGCTTAATCCACTTCACGGGGAAAATGGTTTTTCTCTCCAGCCAGCTCTGGAGGGTAGAAAATATGGGGAAAAAAATAGCAAACGAGCCAAAAAACCTGCAAACCATTTATCCAATTAGTGACCATTGCAGGAGCGTGAGTGTGTGTGTGTGTGTGTGTGTGTGTGTGTGTGTGTGTGTGTGTGTGTGTGTGTGTATGTGTGGCGGTGTTAGTTGCACGCCCTGTCCATCTGAGGGCGAACACCTTTTTCCAATCATTAGCACCGAACTGGAAGTGGCGGTTTGCTTTACAGTTCAACAAAACTACCCAACACCGTGTTGGGTTTTGGTCTTGCTCTTTCTCTTGAACCGTTTTCTATTTTCCATTTTCCATTTCAACATACCAAACCACACCACCTAACCACACAAGCAACCTTTTTTCGCCCTACACATGCCTGGTGCAGGCCAACCTCCACCTCCTCCAGAAGGAGAGGCCACCTCTACGATGGTGTCCAAGGGTGTTTCAACGTCCGGTCGTTGGCGCCTTGCTTTGGTACTTCTATTTTCCATTTCGAATTGGCTTCGCTTGAACCCGAACCGCTCGTCTCGTTTGTTATTGTGTGTGTTTTTCATACATCCAAACTATGTTCGAGAGGCACTTCTCGGATTGTGTGTGTGTGAGTGTGTTTTTTTTTTACCTTTCTCCATTAACCAACCACGCTAACCACTCCACTTCCATTCCAAAACCGAGATCAAGCAAATACAAAACGAACTTCGAGTCGTACGCGACTTCGCCGCAGCACACGGAATTTGTGAAACTTAATTTAGCGCTTCGTATGACGAAAACGATGGAAAACCTACGCCCTAGAGACGGCCCCCCATCGGCGACGCGCGAACTCGTAGTCAAACAAACAAGGACGAGCATAAAAGACAATAAAAGTGCGTCAATTTTAGTCGAGCATTCAGCCGCACCTTTGTCTAGGTGGAGCATTTATTATCGATTCGTGTCCACCTTGCGCCGACGTCAGCGTCTTCGTGGTCCCGTCTCTCGAATTTGCTCGGGCCGGTATGACGTTTTCATCTGACAGAAATGGTTAAAAAAAGACTGTGACATTGTCCAAACACAGCTAGTTCGACAGAGAGTTTCTGCCGTGTGTTTACCTTTTTAATTGATTTTGGAGAAGTTTTGGTGCATTTTCCTGGATTTGCTGCCTTGCCATGATTGTTGTCCATGATGTAGAAAGAATCTTGTTCGTCGAACATGGCATATCTGCTTTTCCTGGAACACCGGAAACTCTTATCCAGCGCCCGGAAGCTAGACAACCGAAAGAGTTCCCACCACTTGGCGCAACGCGGACCGGATTCGCGAGCGATCGAAAGAGAGCGGAAAATTTACGACCTGCTGCATGGGCCAGACAGGCGCCACAAATGGGTAGAATGTCGTCGGCTGGAGTCCGTCAACCTGTCGCGAATCGTGTCACCGTTCGTCACTTTCACCTGATCGAGTCCAACCGAGCAGCATCCCCTACTACATCATCGATGGGTGTAAAATGATGAGGGGGGGGAGCTCCGATCTCGCTCCAGGAAAGACAAGGACACTCGATGATTTAGTGATTTATTTTCCCCCGCCCTCGGATGAGTTGGTTCCACTACAAGGGAATCATTTGTCAGGACCAGTCGAATGATTTTTCATTTGCCGAAGCTTTCCTGTTCCGGCCGACCACCACTCGATTTTCCCTCCCTCTTTCCCTCAGGCTCTTTGTAGGAAGCCATCAAAACCGACAACTGCTGTTTTCGTCGCACGGTAGTCGCACCTTCATCATTTTTACCACCAGTGTCAGCGTTGACCACGGAATGGCGAAGAAGATTGACGGGCTTTTCAAAACGACGCGAAGTGAGAAACGCAGACGAGCCATGTTGCTCGCTGGTTTTAGTCAAGCGGGGGGAAGCGATAATTTCAGGCCGGGTGGTATTTTGACAACGACGAGCTTCGAGGATGATTAAAACGTAATTACGGCTAAACGAGAAAATTATGCTATGGTTTCCCCTCGGGCCATGCTGGCGGAAGAAATAAAAACGATTATCGATCTACAGCAGATCTTCACGTTATCGCGGAGGAAAAGATTGCATCCATCGTTTAAGGGACGAGGGAGATTGTGGATATAATTAATCAGCATCGACAATTATGGGATCATTTTCACTTGAATCTAGAAACATGCAACACAACATACCGATGCGATGAATTCATCAAAAAATATTTGCGTAACCACCATTTTGTTCCTTGACGGATGAAATTACTTCGAAATAAACATGCTCAAAAATACTTTGAGATAAAAATCTGCCCTTTTCAGTTGGAATACCGGATATGGTCACTTTCAACCAAAACCAAGACATCCCAATTCCTATTTCCTCAATCTAATTTGACGACTTTCGAGCGTAGAACACTGTCACCCTTGAAGCGAGACTCGACAGGCGAAAGAAGATTATTAAACAAGATTTGGTAGACTAGCGCAATAAAAGATGAACGTGCGGAAAGTTCGCGTCTTGGGAACCACGAGAAGTTGAACGAGAGCAGACCATCCTACGGCCGATGCTGGCACCTATCAAATTGGTACAAGCGTTAGAAGGCGAAGAAAAGTCGTTGGCAAACGTGGCGTGAGGGACACAAGTGGATGGAAGGAAGAAACTCATTTGGAAAAGTTAAGTCAAATTGCACTGACTTCTTACGGCGGATGGTGGCACGCGTTGGGAAGGGCCAGCGATGGCGGTGTCAATGACGTGGTACGGTTGTAACGGGTTCGTCGAACGATACTCGCGCAGTCCGTGTGGAACGATATGACGTAGCGGAGCAAACAATTGAGCGGAGCGCGAAGAAAATCCCTCCCCAACCATCCATCCGGGTGATTCGATTAAAAACTTGGAGCGCGTAATTTTGTATTAATGTTTGATGGAGTTGAACAAAAAACCAAAAGGGTGGTAAGAAAAATAACACCTTCCATGTGATCTATGCTTCTTTCATTACCCCGAGACTTACTAAATTGATTTAAAAGAAAATCACCGGAAAAAATATTCCATCAGAAACACACCAAGATGTTCTGTTATTGTTACTTAGGATCTTAGGATTTCGCTCAGGAGGATTTATGTGGTGTGAAATATGAATTGATTAAAATGAAATTGGAGAGAAAAAACGCCAACAAATCAGCCTACGTTTCCAGATTATGAAACTTTGCCATGGGGAAATGAAATCTGCTTCGCCTTGGATTCGAAAAACGCTCATTTTCAAACCCTTTCCACGTCAGGCTTTTGTAGAATCGTAGGTATTATTCGGTAATGTGTAGCAATTTACTGGCGCGCAACATTACACATACACACTTTTCGCTAACACTGTTACCGTAATCGACAAAACTTGATGCAATCAAATCGATTCACATCAAGTGGGAAGAAAAGTACCACCGAAGAGAAGCACAGGGCTAGCAAACACACACAGACGGGTTGAAACGGAAATGGAAAAAAAAGCAAAGCCATCAACGTTACGGCACTCGCACCGAGATGCTGTGCGCGAGGAAAGGGAAAACTTTTTCCATAGAAAAACTTCGCGGAGTGATAAAAAAGAAGCGTACTGCAGCAATTGATCCATCACACCTCGCTCGGTGACGAAAGAGTGTGTTTTAACCCCTCCAGGAGTAGGAACGCGCGGTGCAGTCATAAAGTGAGTCACTGAGTCAGACAATCAGGGCCGACCGGTGCTTTGATTCGAACCACGCGCTCTAGAGCACCGAGCGGCACTCCATCGGAAAAGAAAGAAGAAGAAAAGTCGACCATCAAAATAGGAAAACACACAAGGCGCCGCCGCCCGCTTGTGTAGTTCAATCGATAATCGCATGATTGGCGCAATTTTGGTATTACATTTCCCGCCCACGTTTTCATACGCATACCGGGTGTTCCGCCGATTTCACTTTCGGCCAAAAACTCGGCCTAGTTTTGTTTTCCTCGTAACCGAAAAAGTAATTCCCACGTCGGAGCATTTGTAGCATAAAAGAGTATGTGGTGTGTGTCTCCTCTTTAGGCACCGGTCTCTTGTTCGCCACTTGTAGGCAGTGAGTCAGAAAAAGAAAGCGAAACAACGGCACCTACCCCTCCTTCAAAGACCCGAAGAGAGCGAGGTTAACGACGAAAGGTCAGCTGGTGGAAACACCGAAGGAACATCCTTTACTGCGGCAATCAGTTCCTCCGGGCGCCTGGCTCGACAGGCGGAAGATCTAAAATATGCTCCAGCAGCTTTTAGCGCCGGAATGTCATTTTGAATATTTAATCGACCAGCAGCAGCGGCCGCAGGTCGTGGTGCCGAGTCCTGCTTCTACGAACCCCAAATCGTGACCCAGTGGCTGCCCCGGGAGCTCCGGGCAATCCGGAAAGGAGACCTAACGAGCGGCTGGAATCATAGGGGAGCACTGGTTGAGCAGCACACACACACACAAAAAAAGGATAAAACCTCGGTAAGGACCGGCAGGACGATATCATAAAGCGATGCTTACGGTTGATAAAATCGGGCACTTGCTGAGTGTGGGACAAGGTGCGAAGGGACCTTGGGACGGAAACAAAAAGGGCATCATTTCCGAGCTTGCAAGGATGGAGGGGACCTGGCAAATCGATTGAATCGAAAAGCCTGGGACTTTTGCAAAGGATAAGGAACAAAAAAATTAAACCAAATCCCCAAGCGCCACCGCTCGGATGCGAGATAAGCGAAACCGTTTGCCGAAGATCGTAGATTTATGCTTTAATGAGTCCGATAAAGTATGAACGAGACGGCATGGCCTTTCCGGCCTACACGAGAGGCGCAGGATAAAGCAATCGATTCGAGCTGAAACATGCGATAATAATTGGATAGAGTTGGACACAGGAGCGCGGAAGCCAAGAAGTTCCGCAGAGAGAGTCGATAAAGGAGGGCTTTCCCGGTTCGACGACGAAGACGGGCTGGGGCCTTTCTCGCGATTTACCTCCCCTCTCCCCCCTCTACCCACTGCACCATGCCGGTGTTGATGCGCCAAAGAAAAACTTTTGCCGGATTGAATACAATTCACTGACCACCGAGCGCCACATTTCCCAGAGTGGGAGGAAAAACCACGTTCCAGGCGAAGGATAATGAAGAAAAGGATACAAACGAGTACCTTCCGCTCCAGGCAGAACAATCAGAGGAAGCTCCGGCGGAAGAGGACAAATGGCAGGGGATGGCGTCATCTTTATCCCGCCATCGGTCACCTATCGCGCACAGGATCGGACTGGATCACCAGGCGCAGACTGGATAACATATTCTTCGGCCGAGTTGCGAAACTCGGGCAAAATTGATTGCCATTTATTCACGCTCCAGATCCTCCACCAGCAAGCGACCCGCAGTGAATGACTTAGTCTTTTAAGGATGAGTATCCCGTTTTGTGCAAGCGAGTGTGTGTATGTGCCTTTTCATCCCTCCCTCATGTCTGCTTCTTCCCATTGGCCGACCCTTCCCGATCGGGTTCGGGGTGAAGTGTTTAAAACTTTTCTCGTTTTCCGTAATGTTAGCGCGGCCAGCGAACGGACAAACGATGATTGTTGGAGGCGATGATGGACGAGTTGTGGTAGAGATTCGCACTTCACCAGCGATTATCGCCCATTCGGGGCGATTGAATCCGTCAAGTTGGAGATTAAATCAATGGGAGTTTGGTGAAGATTTCCTCGGCGAGGAAACGAACAGCAGGAAAAACGAGCATTGTTGCGTTAATCAACAAATCAACAGATATCAGTAACGCTTGCATTGTTGAACCAAAAAGTATTGAACCATGGCAATGAAAATTTTTACTCTAGCCACCCTTCTACAAAAGTTATTAAAAAGTTAAACGAAATTAAACAATTAAAATGTACATTAAAACCAAGCCAAAGTAAAACATGTCATAAATAATGCAACAATAGCCATGAAATGTATGTAATACAAAGAAGAGTCGCCAAAGCTGTTCATCGCACATCTTCCTTCTCGGAACCACAACACAGTGAAACGGAAAAAAAATGTGGTGTCTACCTTGTCCGAGGAAGCTGTGCTACCAGTCTTTTGGCATATTTTTCTTTACTTTTGTTTCATTCGTAACATCTCCAACTCCCACCCTGATATTCGCTCGAATCAGACCTGCCTCTCTCAGGCTTCGAAAGCTATTAAATGAATATAAATGATGATGGCAATAATTTTATTCCTCCAGTGCGGCGCACGTTGGCCACGCGCTTCCGGTGGGCACGAGGTTATTTATATATTTTTCCTCTCCATTCTCCGCCACTGACGCATCATAATTTTCGGCCAAAGTTCAATTTGCTACAGCGCAAACTTTTCCGGGAACACACACACACACAAAAAAGGCACATACAACCACGCAATCACAATCACGGGCAATTTATAGCCTTTTTCGCGAGGGAAAGCGAGAGGGGGTAGGCGTAAATTGGGATAAACCTAACACAAATCGCAGATATTCTGGATGGCTAACAGAATGAGCAAACCGTTTGCTACGGGTAACAACAATGGGGTTGATTCATGAAAGAACTATTCAGTTCTCAGTTTTGAAGGTTTACATGATAATCTTTCTCAAATTGCTGTTTCCGTTGCTCCTGACGATTCAGTAAATCAAGTTCAACTCTCTCTGCATCAAAACCACTGTTAAGTGCGCGTTCTATTCTCGGCGGAGCGTTGAAAATTGTTAGCACACATCACACGCCGGACGTGAATCAGTTCAAACGAACCTCTGAAGAGCGTATCGGTTTAATTGAATGAGCAAATTGGAAGCCCATCCATCGAACTTAGACCCGTTCCACCTATGCGTGGCGACCTTTGGCTCTTGACCTGACCGACGGTCGTTCCCTGGCTCGAAACATGGCCAGGAAGCTGGTTTCTTGTGCTGCTCATGCTTAGGTACTTTTCGATTGATCGCTCCAGGGGATCTACAGCTGAAAAGAAAAGGAGAAAATGGAGTGCCACAGAGGAGGAGGCAAGCTGTGAAAAATAACCACCGACCCCTTTAACTGTAGACTCTGGACAACACACATACGTTTGTGCGTGCGAAGCGAGCACAGGAATGGAAGAAGCATAAACTAGATAAAAAAACGACGACGCGGCGGAGGACGTGAGATCGAAATACACACCGAAAGGGAAAATTAATAGCTGGGCGATGCTGGACCACCGACAACACAGCATAACGCCGATCAAAGTACGGAACGGGATGGGACGGCATAACGCGTCTATGAGAGAAGTAAAGATAGAAGAAAAAAAAAACTCCGGCGAAGGGAAACATCCGAACGGACAATCTGACGGCGAAGAAAACAAATCTCCCTGACCAGAAGCAAGGCAGGGGAAAGGAAGAAGGCAAAAGGGACGAAGCCAAAAGGCAACGGACTGAAGAAAACATAAACAGTAAACCGTGGTTGGGCTGAACTCACCCGGATGAATTGAGACTTTTTCTCGCCTCCCTGCCTCGCTCGAGCGGACCGCCGCCGCCGACGATGATCAATTCCGTCTGCTTCGGGCCACCTCCACCACCAGCAAGCGTTCCATTTGAAGGATCATTTCCGGTTCGTATTAACGCACCAACGCCGTTCGATTGATGATGCTGCTGCCGGAGGTGATCGGACGACGTTGAAGAAGACGAAAGCTGATGCTGATGGTGGTGTTGCTGTTGCTGCTGTTGTGGCTGTTGCTGTTGTTGCTGGTGTTGCTGCTGGTGTTGATAAAGAGCTTGCTGGTGGAGGTGCTGGCCGTTGACGCTGTTTTTCAGATTATTTTGATGCAGTTTACTCTTCGACTGTTGCTGCTCGTCCCCATTGCTGCTGTGATGGTACGAATAATGGTGGAGGCCGTTGTTGTTGTTGTTGTTGTTGTTGTTAATGTTGTTGATATGGTTGTTGTGCGTGCTGAGGACGCCATTCGGGATAAGGGAGGTGGTCGTGTTGGGACTGGTGGGTCCACCGTGATTGCCGCTCCCCGCGCCATTCAGCACACCAATGTGGTTGTTGTTGAGCTGGTTGAGCTTCTGCTGCTGGCGAAGTAACTGCTGTTGCGATTGAGCGGCCGGCGGTTGTTGCGTTATTGGGGGCGTTTGGTGCTGCTGCTGCCCCGCCACCGGCTGCTGTTGTTGCTGATCCTTTTTCTGCTGTTGCTGCTGCTGCTGCTGGTCGGATCGTTGCAGGATGAACTGGACGTCGCTTGAGTACTCGCCCCATTTCATCAGGATCTTGAGCGGGTTCTCGTGCGGTGCCAGCAGACGCTCGTTATTGCGCCACCGCTCGATGAGGGTAAAGCGACCCGTTTTGCCGGTTGCGTGTGCCAGCGCAAACACGACATCCTGTGCGGATGAAAGAGAATGTTTTAATGCGCGTTGTGGTTGAGAGTAGCGAGCTTCCAAACAATCCTTCCCAGTAGAACTGGTGTGATGATATACAAAACAATGTGTAATAAATGACACCCTAAACCGCAACCAACAAATGAACTCCTCACGATCGATACACCTGCTGGAACATTTCTCCAATCTCCCCAAGGAGGCACCAAAGCATGGAAGGGAAAGCGCAAGACCAACCCACGGGCCAAATGCTAAGTGACGACACGCAGTGGAATTATGACTCGCGATATGTGACACGTGATTGTGCTCGCTCGTGACGGCTCTTTCCTTCCCTGTTTCCGTTTTCACACTTTCACCACAACCCATCGACCGAAGCCGGCGCGAGAAAGAAGGCGCTCGCACGAAGGACGAGTCTCGGGTGAATGGTGTACGTTCCGCCAAGAACCAAGCCAGGAAGACCCCGATGCTTCCTCGTGGGGAAAAATGGGAACGACTTCACTTCATCCTATTTCCATTCGTCATCACCGGCACGGGCGGACGGGAAAGGGAGTGGGCTGAAGTGGGTGTGGCGCGAAAAACGTTATCATGCTCATCCCATTTCCATGCCATCATCATCGGTTGTTGTGTTTTTCTGCCTGTCGTTGTTTGCACTCGGGGACACATCATTTATGAGACCGGAGCTGCTGGATGATGATGTTCGAAATGGTTACGGGAGAAATAGAGAAAGAGTGAGAAAACGCAAGAGAAAGCGAGTTGGATGCATATGATTCTGCCTCTAGCGGGTTTCTGCTGATCCCTTTATTTGCCAACGACGGAAATCCTCGGAAATCCTACGTAGTATTTATCCTCCGCTTTACCGCATCTCTTCCCTTCGCAATTTTCTTCTCTTTTTCTCCTTTCCTGTTCCGCTCCATTTGGCCTCCAGTCTTAGGGTGGCAGTTTTCCTCCAGGGTAAAACAAATCATGGATACATATTTACTGCACCAACGGGCTAAGAAGGGATTTCATTATTCCGTGACATTCGATTGCACCACGCTGATGTGTTTCTCTGCCGTTTCTTTGCTCCACTGCCCCGCAGCATTGCTACACCGGATGCGGCGCAAAATCAATATGCAAGAGGAAGACCTCATCGTAATGAGAGAAGAGGGGGAAAAAATAACGAGAGCACAACGAATACCATCGGGTGCGGTGAAAGCCCCTGGGATTATGAACCACGTCTGTTTGCCGATATAATCCAGACACGAAAGCAGCGAACTGGGCAGAATATTTAAAATAAAACTCACTTTATATGGCTATGTGCGCGCATTTTCCTGTGCAGCTCTCGGGCTAGCTATCATAAGCCCGAAACATGCGGCAAATGGAAATGCGGCTATCAAATGACGAGAACGTCGCACGACCACCGGGATTCGAGCGGACCTGCGTTTGTGCTTTTTCACCGCCGAAAGGGTTCCAATCCATTTAATCCGCTTAATCCATTTACTCCGCCGCATTTGGGATCTACGAGAGATGCACCGGCAAAGGAAAACAACAACAAAAATCTTCGATCGAGTAGAGATATAAAGTTTCCACGTTGAAGTGTGAATCGAGATAGGGAGAATGATGCGGACGAAGGGCAGAGCATGGCATACAAATTGTTTAAAACGGAACCGGCCAGAACCGTCAATCGCCGCATTGCGAGTTAATCTGTTTTTCTTTTTCTCACAATACGGTGAGTTAGGAGAAGCACAGGGCCAAATCAATACTTCCCGAAAGCAGACTGGAAGTTTTTTGCTTTGAAATTTCCACCCCGTTGTGTGCCAGATCCTGCCTGCATTCCACATTCTCTAAATGTTCGCCCGCAGGCGCGTATCAAATGCATTTATTATCATTTGAATCAAATCAAACTCCCGCCAATGGTGCGAACAGGGTTTGGATATTTGCATATATGAACGTGTCATGTGTCACTAACAGCTTTTGTGAGTTCTATTTTTTCTAAAAAAACACCATCTAGAAAGAACTCGAGATATGAATGATTAATCACACAGCGGATTTTAATAAAATATGATCGAGAATAAAAGTTCACAAATTGCTGCTAATTACTTCGCTAATCAATGATAGTCAACAATTCAGGAACCATGCCTGATATCCATTGCAAAATAGTGCATCCGGGAAAACTGGAAAATAAATACAATTAAAAACATGTACACTAATGAACATTGATTTTAGTTAGCCAGGTTCTATCACAGATACCCTTAGCGTGAAATGGAGCCTCGTTTGGCATGAAGCAAAACAAAAAAAACTTCAGCAGCAAAGCTTTACGGGCGCGGAGATAAACTCATCATCATCAGGGCCGCGGCGAAAAGCGTGTACGAAAAGCGGCCGTAGTCCTGTTGGACGTGTAATCATATTTTCCCTTCGACCAAATGAATGAAGCAGCAATGTCGAGTCCTCGATAGCCCAACGTCTTGCCCCTTTGCTGTGCTCAACGTATCTCCGATCACTCTTTCTACGGAGCGGCTCGTACATATTTGGCTTCGGGAAGATACTCGCAAACGCGCTGACGACCATTTTCCGCGACCTCGGGAAAGGGATGCTCCTTCCGGGTTCTATCGCAACACTTTTTGCTGATCCCTTTTTGGCCTTTTGCCCTATGAGTGTCGGAAAGGGCGAGCACACGCGCAAACACACACTCACCTGGCACGTGGTGACTTCCGTAACTCCACACACGATTCGTTGGATTCCTTCGACCCACACCTTCAGCTCCATCGCACCGGACGGACGGGTGGGATGCCTGGGAGGTGGAGGGCGTACGCCACCTCCTTCCACCCGGGCGGCCCCTTCCGGTAGGATCTCAGCCGCCTACCCGGAGCAGCTGGTGCTACTCGTGTTGATAATGGTGAGGCTGGTGGATGTTTGTCGTCGATGTTGCAGTTGTCAGGGTTTTGCTGCCACTCCACTCCACCCCTTCCGCTTTACTTCCGGCCTTCCGGTGAGGCTCGGGAATGCGATGTTTTCCCGGACTTCCGTTCCCGATATCGTAATCGAGTCGCCGGTGCCGCCGAAGTACTCCGCTGATTGACTGCAGGGTTCGCCTGGGCTCCTTCTTCTTACTGCCGGTGACGTTCGCTTTCCTCTAAGTGTCGTACACTTCCTGCGATCTAACGCCCATGCAACGGCGAACGATATACCTTCGTCGCGTCCTCATAAGAGCCTAGGACACACAAACGCTCCGTCGACGGAGGAAGTCGTCAAGTTGAGGCCGGTCTGTGGGCGTTTTCGTTTTGAATTGGAGGCTCTCTCGTTGCCGTCTACGTGACACCGGCGAAGGATCTTATGTTGGCGAATCTCATGTCACGGCCAGTACACTGCAACGGATCGCTCGGTGACAAACAACACTGACGGGGGCCTCAGTTGGGATCAACATCAAGCTGAGATCGGCTAGACCAACTGTACACTCTGTAAGGGAAACCAGATAAAGAGAAAAAATAATGAGTTTAAAAAAAATGAACAGTGAACCGAAAGATGAATACAAAAATTATAAACCAACGACGTCCACGTCCACCCGCAGTCCCACCATCCCTGCGAAGGGATGCACGAAATCAGGATTCGAGCCAAGCCGTGCCGAGTCGGGAAAGGAACGAATCAAAAAACGAAACAGTGAAGTGGTAATCAATTTCGTTACGCCGCACATTTCCGTGGCGCAAGGGCGCAGTACGCCGGAAGATTGAAAATGATGATGCGCTACGCCACGGCCCAAAGAGGATGCCAAACAAGCCAGAACAAGAGCACGTGGAGGTGGAGTGGCATTTTCTGCCGTGGTATTGTGGGAAGATCTGGAGTTGCGCCTTCTTTCCAGTTTTTTTTTTTTTTCGTTTCAACGCCTCCCACCACCGGAAGGTAATCGATAGAGGAGAGATGTAAAAAAAATCGTGATCCTCCGAGGATTAGCTACGCGTTCGCGTTCGCGTTTTCATTTTCATTTTCGTTTATTATTTTCATGACGCCGGCAGCCGTCTTTCGGAGGAAGAAAACACTCCATACGTTTCTTGGATACAACAGCACGGTAAACCACGTTCGCCTCCGTATCCGGCCGGATTGCTCCGGTGGAGTCGTTAAACGCATGCCTCGGTGTATCATCCAGACCGACCAGACCGACGGAACGAAGGCCAAAGTGATTAAAGTACCAGCGAGCCGGCTTGAAATTCCCCAGAGGAAGCTCACGCTGCTTCGTGTCTTCCAAGGTGAAGCTGCAAGGCTTCATTCCGTGCGTCATTCTTGCTGATGTGCACCAGTTAAGGGCGCTGCATTTCTGTCCGCGTGATACCAACATCTTTTTCACTCGCCAAAGATGTTTGTGTGCCTTTGCTTTTGGGAGATTTTGCAAGAACACGCTGAATCGTTTTTCGTGTTTGTGCTGCACCGGACTTAGGCTGCACAACGCGGTGAGAGTTCTTATTTTTGTTTGCCCGCTGCGGATGCGGAAAATTCATATGCCACAGGGAGCTAAGCGTTGGATTTTTTTTTATAACGCTGCGCACCCTTCCGCCCCATCCCTCATCCCACGTTTCCGAGCAGAGCGGCATTTAACAGTTCTTCGAGCTCTCCACAGAAGAAGCGCCAGCATGACGAGGGTGTGGTTTTGCATAATAATCGTGTGCTTCCACCCATCCATCCCACTCGCCATACAGTCGAGAGTACGGTGCATTTAACATACCTCTCCGGCGAGGGTTCGCAACGAACGCGTGGAATTGGACCATGCCCACCAGAGGCCTTCCAACCGGTCCGTGCACTGCAATTGCGCCCGACTGCACACAATGCGTTGCAAATGCGATGAGCTTTGCCAGGCGGCATATTGTGACCGTCGCGCAGATTCATTTTACATTGGTTGGGTAACAGGCAAAAGCACTCACACACAAATACACACACACATAAAACACAGGGTATCGCTTCTTGGGTGGAAAACTCAAAGAACATTCCCGCAGTTGCAGCGGAAGTGAGCGGAGGTAGTCGCTAAGCTTCTCCAGGGTGGGCAAAACGAAGAGGCTTCTGTGCTCCATCCCAACGTTGACAGTCACGTAAGCAGCCCAGAGCCGGAGCTGCTGATGTAAAATGAGTCGACGTCGACGGCAGCGAATGCGACACGAATACGACAACGGATTCATGCGAGGTTTATTTGCGATAATTACATACATCGGAACGCCCGTCGAGCGGTTCTTTCGCATCGTCCACAGGGGGGGCGAAGGATTGTATTCCGAGCGAATAAGCAGGAAAATGGTTCCCTCGACGCCCTCGACGCGCCTGCAGGCTTCTCCCGCTCCGGATGGCGGAAGCCAGTGTGTTCTAAGACGGGCAAACAGTGGACGACAAGTTTCGCGCACTGCATGAGATAGCAAGGGCACTGTTTTTCTCTCGAGTGCCGCCTTACGGTGCCGTCCAATGCAACTCACATGATACAATACGGGAACAAGCTTGACTTGCTTTGGAGCACAATGAGATGGGGAAAAATACATTGCGAACAACTGCCAGGATTAACGTCGTCCTTATGAGAGCGCTAACAACGTTAAAGTGGTAAGCTATGCTGCGCTGTATACAATCGGCATGAAGAAGCCAACAGCCTAAATTCTTCGTCAAATATTTCGATGCAGCTTGGTTTCTATTTTAAAAACAAAGGCAATTTACTTTGGCACAGTGGTAGCTTTTAACAAGCTATTTCTAGGACCATTTTTCACTTGGTTCAAGAGCATCGAACCACCAAATGTGCTGAGTTAATCAAAACACATTTCAATTTAACGTTGGCTTCTCGGCACGCCGTGACACTTACCTTACCTTATTAACTTCCCGAGCTCGTTTTGATAATCTTGTTTATGTTTTGCGAGCATTCCTCGCTTTTTCTAACCCATCCGAGCGCGACGACGACGACGACGACGACGGCTTCGCGATAAATTATCGCTCCAAAAGGTAGCACAACACGCACGGTGGCTCGCCTTGACGCCTGTCGTCGTTGTCGTAGGAAGGTGAATGAATCACCCACCATCCTGCCGCGAAACATTAGCATCGGCAGATGTGACAAATGCGTTGTCGGGAAAGTGATGAAATTAATTTTTCCTGCAATTAATTTCGCCTCCCGTCTCCCAAGGCGCTTCGTTCGGTTCGTAGGAAATTTCCTTTTTTTTCTTTTGTATTCATTTTTCTCTAAAAAAACCACTTATACAACGCTCGCTTAAAGGATAATACGGTCCCCATAGAGAGGTTTACACAAAACCATAGAAAGCACTCCTTCGAACGAGTTCCGACTTGTGTTTTGGTAGTGAGGTGTAGCCCCATCTAACCTTTACATATTTAATGGTAATGTTTCTTCTAAATTGTACAAACCCATCCTGCTTCGTTCATCGACATCTGCCAGCTTGTAACGATTTATCTCAAGTTCTCCAACTCCAACCGTTGCTTAAAACTGGGCTCCATTCAGATGCAGACCGGAGAACGATTGTAGAACCAAAACGTTACAATTCCGGGAAGCAGGGAGGGGATCTGTGTGTCGACGATAGTGATTTATTATGCAAGCAAAAGAGTAACATCGTTACAAGGAAACGTCTACCGACATCGATGCTAGACCAGCACTGCTTTCAGGAAGCGCACCCAAACCTCAAGCAACGAAGACTTCGAAGAAATAGAATGTGGCGGCGTAAGAGTATTTAGGCAGTCTCCAGAGCTCCTTTGTTTCCGAGCTTCCTAATGCAGCGCCAGAGCTAGGCTGTGCCGATGTAAAAGCTTCCGAGAGGAATTCTCCTCCCCTTCGGTATGCCGTTCATAATTGATACGACGGCGGCAGGGAATAGCATGCATACATATCTTGGCACACATCATTACAACTGTTTGTGCGCGCATTTAGGGAACAGTCCCCCCCGCCACTGGAGTGGCTATATGCAAATCTCCATGCCAGCTCGATGAAGCACGACGTGTTTGTAGTAGCAGGTTGGGTTCGCGTCGGGTGAAATGATTGACACACATTTTGCTCCAGTGTAAGACATCCATCCATCCAACCAATCCATCACACACACTCAATCGGGGAGCAACATTCGCCTACGGTTGCAGTCGTAACTGTCAGCAGTCGGCACTGGCTCGTCCTTTCGGTCCACGTAGCATCATCGATCTTCCATCTTCCCTAAGAAGCGGGAAGTCCTGTGCCCGACAACGGTAGAAGTTCAGCCTTTTTGAAGCCCCACGAAGAGAGGAAGCGAAATGGTGCCACAGAGCCCCGAGATTCCTGCCCCTTCCTTGCGGCAGCTTTCGCCTCCAATATCACACCAAATCAAACCACCCGGATGGGTAAGACGTTGAACGTGACGTTGGCTGGAACATGGATTTAGATTGATTTCAATCGATTTCCAGTAGTTATGAAACAACGGAAACATTTCGTAGCTCCGTAAGAATGGCCCGCCGCTTCGTGTGTAATGAATCGATCGATCAATCGATCGAAGGAACGAACGGCAGATGGATCAATGTCTAGGTATGAGATATTGCCCACAATTTGTTGCGGCATTAGTTTCACATGCGTGCGTGCGTTCGTCTGTGGGACTCCTTCCCTCGACCCGAAGTTCTTAGGGTGAAGCTTTTTCTTAGGGTGGTGCCGGTGGTTCCTTATCAAACCCCCAAATCAAACCCACACCAGAGGTTGGAGCGGTTTGCAGGGTTGAAAGGGCTTCTTAAGGGGAGACGACGGCTGACGCATGAATGAGTAAAACCGGGGTTAAGATGGTTCCGATGTAAGGTCGAGTTGCTCGTCGAGAGTGGCGACGCGGTGAGGAAACGATACGATTCCGCAGGCGAAACACGGCGACTTCCGAACAACGGAAACCGAACAGAAGCTATCGAGAAAGCCTAAGCCGCAATCTGTTCACCCCCCCGTGGGAGCTAAACATGCGCATGATTAATTTATGTGATTATGTAGAACAAATAGTAGCGGCAGCACCCGGATGGAAGCGGGTAAACAAGAGACGGGATGAACCCTGGTTGGACGGGATGGGACGTACATTCTTCGTGCTCGGTATGGACAAAAATTCCTTAGCTACATGCACTCAAACTGATGCTTCCTTGCCAGCCAAACTCAAACAGGGATCGTCACAGATACTTCCTCGCCGAAACGTAGTCAGTTATGTACACTAAATTTCAACACAAACCGTGTGCCGAAACAGACGCAATAAATGTTTGCCATTTGAATTGGAAACAACGGTTGATTCACGAAAGCACATTGAATCACCGGATTGTACGAGGTTGCTCAGTTTAATTTCCTTCGCATATGGTGCAGGACTGGCTCACCCGAAGCCCATTGTGACGGAGCGACATATTCTCGGAACAAAGCAACTTTTAGACAAGCATGAGACAAACGCAAGGCTAAGTTCGAATAGAAATAATATCATTCCTTCTTGCCGCTGCGTCTTGGACTGATAATGAAACAAAAGCAAAATGACACATTTATGTCAACCGTCCCTTTTGGCACATTATAACGATATCGGATAGTTTTGAGCACGCTGCTGCACGGAATAAGCTTCTCCCGATAGTCTAGAGGAAACCCTTTTCGAGGGCCGCTTTCTTGGATTCTCGAAATAGAGCTAAGACACCATCTTCGTAACGGGACGACCTGTCTTCGAAGGACGCTCTATCCCTCCATTACCAAACTCAATTGTCAAAAAGATAGAAGCATTCGAAAGCCAACCATCTCGCTGAAGGGGGAGCAGAAAGACAGCTGCCAGCGATACGAAATTCCGAAAGCGTCAACATACTCGCACAAATCTGGACGTATCCCACGTTACACTTGCTAGGTTTACACATTCCAAGGCACGACGACAATAACGGGCGCCTTCGCCTACATCTGCCCCCGGTAGGCGACGTCGGCTAGCTTTCATCATACTTGTCAGAAGAGGGCGCCCACGAAATATCTCACATGATAGTCTCCGAAACTAGCCGAGAAATGTCCCTAGCTTTGCACCGGCATCCTTCGTCAAAATCCCTCCGCAACTACCCGGCGTTGTCCCTCTTCGTACGGTGTACAATTGCACCGAGGTTCAGCCTTATTGGCGACAAAAGTGTAAAACTTGTCAGCTGGATACTTTCCAGATGGATTGATGACAAAGAAGGAAAGCTGGTGGGGGGGGGGGGAGGGTTGGATTTTTGCAAAAAACCAAATATACATTCCGCAGCCAAGCATATTTTCCTGCCTTTGCCTGAAAGCTCGTGTTCCGGAGAGCTGGGTTTGACATGGAATTTCGATTTTGATACTATTTTCGTGCCGGTTTCAGCAGTTTTTCCCTTTCCTGACGCGGGTGAGAAAAAGCGAGCTAAGTGCTCTTTGCAGCTTCCCCTTCTTTTTTTTATTGCGGTGCGGATTTATGTCACCGTTGATTTGTGTCCTTGCCGGCGTTTATGATTTGATCCTCTCGAAAGGAACGAACGGGGGAGGGGAAAAAGCTTTTCGGGACTATGCTTTTGCCATCATTTTTCAAATACCTTTCGAGTTGAAATTGAACCAGCGAAGAGAAGAAACAAGTAGACTGAGTTTTCTTTTTTTTATATTTGAAAATCACCCCAAGCGAAAGCAATTTAGTACAGATTAAACGTTCGGTTGGCTCATTGATAGCAACTCGTATCTACAGAGGTAGAAAAGTTTTGTAAACCTTCTCTAAAAGAACTTTAACGTCCAGAACAGGTTCCATTTGTTTTCTTACTGCCAAACGCAGGGCTATTTAACACGTTTCTGTATTCCATCAGATACGCCCAACTTGCTATGGAACCGATTGTCAATAGTTTTCGGGAAAACTCGTTTACCACCCACTTTGCCCACCGGGAAGGCTGGCAAATATTTTCTCGTGACTGGACAATCCTGGCCCGGTGTTATTTCGGCTAACGCCATCCTCCTTTCCAGCGCAGCCCCACGATTTCTAGCAGGGAAGATCAATTCCATTTTATCGTTTCGATAAACTTTTGCTCTTCCACTTGGCCAACACTCTTCACTTCTTCCGGGTCGGTTTCCGGTTTGATTTCCTACCGATCTCCCCGGAGAGACCAATTTTTCCGCCCTGTTGCTTTTCATACCACAAAGTTTTCCTTCCACCGTACACACGATGGCGCCGGCGATGACTTCTCGATCCCCGACGATTGATTTGCAAATGAAAGCACCAACTCCGACGTCGGGCTCGAGTGCCAACGATTCGCCAGTGCTAACGGTAAGATAGGACCAAAAAAAACTGCCATCGCCTTGAGGTTTTTACTTCGGTCTTTACCTTGTGGTACTCACTCGATATGCCATTTAGAAAAAGACACAGACGGTGACTGGAGCAAACGGTGATTTTTTTATTGAATTTCCGTAAGTTTCGTGAATGATTTCCATTCAGATTCATGATCGATCCGTCAGTTTGATCTTTGATCGTTTTTTATGGAAAGCAAAAAAGGATTCAAGTGACGGGCTACTTGAGTTAGCAGTCAAAGTGTACTTTTAAATGTCTAGGATTCTTTGAAATACGTTCTCAAATTCTATCAGCAACTTTATTTTCTTGGATCAAATGAATTGGAGTGAATGAAAATAGACGCACTTTTTTGGTAGGAAAAATTTCGCGCGCTTAATAAATAACATCCCAAGACAATAATCGCACGGTTCACGCCATAGGTAGCATTATGTAAAGAAAGCAATGGTCCCACAATAAAAATGAATAACAAATCAACCAGAAAAACAGATAAAATGATAGGATTTTAAAAATAAATAAATATATAACCAACCATATTCCAGCGGCGCTTGGGATCAAAAGCGCAGACTTTACGCCCCCGGGAGTTTGCTATTTTATTTCCATTACACACTCTCACCACCCACTGCGCTTATCAGCAGGGCCAGCAACAGGTTGCAGAAAGGCAGCAAATTGCAATCACAAACCGTAAGATAAATACACCCCATCGCCACCCGCTTTTCATTCTCCCGTCTGAACCGGCGTCTGGCGTTCCCAGATTGAAATGTTCCACCAATGCGATGCCGCCCGGTTGACATATGTTGCCCGTTGCCTACACAGTAGATCGCGCCACACCGCCACACATTTCCATTCGCGAACCGTGCGAAGCGCGGAATGTGTTCGTTGGCGTCGCGAGTGCGAGATGATATCGTACAACTCCCATGCAACACCCAAACGGAGAGGGAGAGCTGCTGGATGGCTGACTGACTGCCTGCTAAAAAGGGGATCAAAAGACCATACCAGGGTAGGTGCTTTCGGAGGCGGGCAGGACGTTGATGAAGGGCGCCGGCAATGACAAACCATAACTGTGAACATGAGGCAATATTACGCTGCGCATCAACGAGCTTTGCAGACTTTGTTTTTCGCTCATGCTATCCAAAAGACGATTCAGTTGCCTTTGTTTTTTGTGTCACTCAAGCCACCTCTTGTACAACGGCACAAGCAAAAGGAATGCCAGCCCGTGGAAAGCCTCGGAAAAATTGGTACCCAAAAAGGGAAACTGCCGCTACCCACAAACTTTTTCAAAAGGTTGCCCACCACGGAAGGCATAAATAAATCTCCGCCAAGCCAACCGACGCCGGTTGACAAATGATAGGCGTTATAGTGGAGTCATTGTAATCCGGTTCATAAATATGTTCCTCTGCTGCTCGGCGGCGGCGTGGTGCTTTGGCTACTGATGCGGCAACCTTGTTGTAGCCGACGACCGGCAACACACAAAGCGCCAAGGCCGATGGAAAATGGGCAAACAAGGCGGTACCTGGCGGTCCATATCTCATCCATGTAAAGCAGGCACGCACACACACACATGGTTGGACCAGCGGAAAGCGTCGTTCATCAACTTGGCCCTATAATAAAGATGATGGAAAAAAGGCATGCCCATGGCCGAACCGTGACTACTTCGAACTGTGTAATTTTTTTGGGTACGTTTGGGGACCCTTTCCGTAGTGGTCCCGGTGACTACAGTTTCGGGTATTTCCATCGTCAAAGCGTGCCGGATGAAGAGAGGCTACACAAATGGCTACACTTCATTTCCCAGCCCAGACGTATCTGCTGCATTGGTATCCATTTGCACTGAACACAGCTCCGCCGTAGACGGCGCTGTGCCATTCATGAAATCTGGACACACAAATATACCGACTTCCGGTTCAAAATGTGTCACCCATTCGCCCGATGGACAGAGCGCTTCGGAGAAAACATGCGCAACCTCGATATATCACCTGGTCTATGTTTTCTTTGTGGCTTCTTCAGTGTGACTCTTTTGTTGTCGCCATTCTCCGACAGGCTTTTGTTGACCAAGCTGGTCCAGAACGGAGGACACATCGTAGTGGAGTCGTAAGCGGAGGATGAAAAAATCGTTCCGGAAATTTCCCAAAACGAACAGAATAAATGAGAAACCTTTTCGCCGACCAACGCAAGTCTCGCCAGTGCAGCAACGGAACCGACGGACGACGCGCGGTTCATTCCGGCATTGCCATAAATTTACGATTTCCATCCGAAAGCTGCCCACCTCCACCTCCTGGCCAATGTTTTAGCATTGGCTTTTGTCGACCGCTAGAGACCATGTCACATCGCGCGAAAAACGACTCATTTCCGGATCCCGGCAATGCGCCCCGATACTCCCCGTCGCCAAAATTTAAGTGACCTCAGAGCCATGTGGCGAAAATTCTTTCCAAAAAGCTGTAAAAACAAACCATAAAACCGACAGGGACCGTCCAGGGACTTCATCCCGAACTCCGGAACCGCATTGAATAATCAGTATTTTAAATTGGAAAAGCGAAAGACTGGCAATCCTAACTCCAGTATCTACGTTATTCGGAGCGTTGGGAAAAAGGGGGCGACGTCGGTCGGGCGACTTAGTGTTCTCTCTTCACACCATTTACTCCGACGCCCATGTGTCGACGCAGGCAGGAGGCGGGTGAAAGTCAGAAGCTTAGTATAAATCTTGTTTTAACGATTTATGGAGATAGAGCTCGGTACCATATTGAGTCGTTAAACCGGGGTCACTCCAAACTCCAAATTGGATGGAGATCACCAGCACGGAACATCGGTAGAGCGCGTGTTATGTGAATGTACCGGCCTGGGGGGTCGTCACCTTTTTGACCACCGGATTGAGCTTTTCTCTTCTGGCCAGTAATGGATTTCGGCAATGGTGAAGACACCGGAAAGTTCACAAACGAATTATCTGTGAGGTTCAGATTTAGAAGAAAAAAAAAACAGTAAACCTCCCCCAGGGGTTAGACCTGCTCCGAGCGGGTTGCGGGTGAAAAATGAGCAAGTGTTCCATTACGATTTCCGGCCCATTTTCCGGCATCCGGTGAGACGCACCGCAGAGAGCAGGATCAACGCGATAGGACGACCGTAATCTACTCGCCGAAATATTAGTAGCTTAATCCACTTTGCCACAGTGCCGCCCTTGAATCGCTCACAACCACCACACTAAAACACAAACTCACACTTACCATTGTTTGGATGGCAAGTCGGAAAAACCTTTTCCCCTTCGTTTCCGTTTGTTCATCCCGCCCTCGCCCCCTAATCCCTTTTCCCTTTTTTATGCAGGAAAAAGTCGTAAGTTTTGCGAAAGTTTTTAAAAGGGCAACCCGTGGGGAGCCTTGGACGAGATTTACCGGGTCGAGCCCTCAACGAGAAAACGCGCGGGATTAAGTTGAACGAATACAAAAAAATTATTCAGTTTTATTTTTCAGTCACAGTTAGCTGAATAAATAAAGAACGGAGCAACGGAGCGGGGAGCGAGTGGGGGAGGCGCTACAGAATCCGGATCCGGTTAGAAAATAATTTATTGTTCGAGGACGGTCCAAACAAAGCGCTGTTGTTTCGTTCAGCTAAGGCTCACTTGGCTCTCGAACGAAATTAGAATTGTGTTTAACAGAACTCAGGTTGTTGCTTGCCGTTTAGTGAACGTCTGTTTCACTTTTTGCAACAGGGGTTTTAAAAACGCGGCCAAAAGCCGGCTGTTCCCGGAAGAAAAGCATTCACTGTGGTAGGGAGGGATTCATTACGCCCTACACTATGTACACAGATAAGCCAAGTTTATTGCACCTACAGTTTTCCTTGGCTTTTCTTGCACGTAAAGTTGATGGCCTAAAGCGAACGGCTTCCTGTTTGAAATTCAAAATTGAGGCGGGACAGAGATAGAGTAAAGAAATACCATTTCACTCCGCGAGGACAAAACCCTTTAAAGTGGTGGCAAAAACTCATTGCTTTTAAATTCATGAGCCGTGTAGGACAACTTCCTCACCGCCCAGCAGAGAACGACACGAACGAAAAACAACAGTAAAAAATGAAAAAAATAAACTACACCAACATTTACACAATCGCAAATGTAATGGAAGCATATCCGGGGTATTTGTTTCAATAACAAAAAAAAAATCTCGACCCCGAGAAACAGCGATTCTTTATTCATGAATATCATTCTCCGGCAGTGTTCACTCATATCAACAAGCACGAGAGCAGCACGGGGTAAAAGCCGTGGGCCAGAAAGGAGAGCGAAAACCAGCAGCTTCAACATGTGCAGTATGCATATTTCATACGATACCCAAACAGATACGCCGCTGCTGGCTCGTGGGCAGAAGAAGGGAGCGCGATGAAAGGGAACAGTTGTTTCCACAAAAAAGAAAATCTCTCCACGTATGCAGCACGCAGTACCACAGTACCAGTGTGCAAGGAAAAGCGGATCGAAATTATTACAGCACATACTTCTTCTGCCCAACGACTCGAAAGAACGAGCGATAATTGATTCGGCATACACGTACAAACGGAAGTAAAAAAGAACATGGGGAGAGAAATCAGCATGCCGATGGGTCGAGATGCTCTTCCCCCGGTTGGAGCGCCCACATATGTGGTCAGCCGGGAAAACACAGGGGGTGGAAATCGTTCCACCGAGCACCGAGGACTCCTGGCACGTAACCGCACACTGTCATGCCAGACGATCCTGTTGCTGTGAGATATACCGACCCCGGGACAGGTTCATAAATTTAGTACCGGAATTAGCCAGCATCACACGAAAACCATAATCCTTTAGGCTACTCTTCTACGCCTTCTTCGCCAGCACGCCATGGTTTCCCGGGCCCTTTTATGATCTTCCAGGCGTCCGTCCCGTTTCCCGGGGCGGGGCGTGAGTCAAACCTACTTGACACCAGCCGTGGTAAAATTTGACTCCATCATAGATAGGAACCACACGCTCATGGCTCACCAGCAAACTGGCCAGCTGGGCTGGGAGAGTGTGTTTTATCTCTCATCCACCCAACCCACCCCCATTAGTTTTTTTTTTTTACTTTCTTCTCACAGTTTTCCCAGCGAAGAAAGAAAGATGATTTTCCGGTGGCTAGAAAAGCAGGAACCGGGGCGGAAAACATACGGACGTCGCAGCAGGAGCACAGCTGGTTGTGCCAGGCGAAACGGGGAAGTCGCAGGGAAAATAAGGCCATTTGAGGGATGAAGGCGAACCATAAATATTCTTCGAAAACAAACTTATCGCCAGGGCCGCTTGACAGGCCGCGTTAGAACCGACCGTTACGTTTACCGGCTGGAGATGATTGAATATTGACGCCTGTTTATCTTTAGGGCAGACTAACGGGTTGTTTACCGAGAAATTGGATCCCTTCCGTACCGTTATCAGAGACAAAGGATTGCGGATTAGCCCTAGCATATTGAGTAATATTTTCCAAAAATATTTCCCGATTTCCCGAAACAGCCGTGTTTTAGAAAAAAATTCAAATAAAATCTTACAAAGCGAAGCTACAAACAAACATTATTAAATTATCCCCTTTCTTCTTTCGTAACGGACAATTTGGTGATGCATTCGAGCTTACTTTTCTCCCCTGTAGCGTAAATAGATCGTCAATGCAAACTCTGAATTCGAACCTACAACATCGTGGGCCATCCCGGACTCCCTGTCATTTAACTATCTGTAGATGATTATGTTTGCCCGACGATGAACCAAAACTAATTTACCACAGTTATGATTACCATTAGGGTAAAGAGACCAGCTTATCGGGGACTAACTAATTCCAAAACTTCGTGCAACACGACACAAGGGAAGAATCAAGTAAAAGAGCTTTTATGGCGTATAAAGAGTTAGGCAAGCCAGCATCACACAACGCACCTTAGAATTCCCGTCTACCGACTCCAGATGATCCGGCGACAGCAGAAGTTTAATTAAGTTTACTTGCTATAGAAAGCATTTAGCCTCTCCACCGTCCTTCACCGCCTCCTCTCTTGAAGCAAACTTTCATGAGCTTGATACACTGCACCCTTGCAGCGTGGTGCAGTGCAAGTGAATTGACGGCAAGCGAGAAACCTGTGCCGACTTTACAGCTTATTAGCAGCGACTTCGGTGACCCTTTTTTTTAACCGGCGATCAAACTTCAACGCCGCAGGCTCGGCAAGCATTTCCCATCTGCAGACGCCGACGGCTGAACACAATCGTTCCTGCGCACAAGGAACCCGCAGTAACAAGAACCACCCGGAAGGTCCACTTTACAATTGCGAAGGGCCCTTTCTTCCCCCCCCTTTCCATGGTGCTGCTGCTGCTCCGCGCATTGCGCCAAGCTGGGATGGAAAAGTTTGCCGTCTCACTCAAATTTTTACAATCCCCCCCAGAGGCATAGTAGACCCGGTCGTGTGCGCTTGCTGCACGTGCTTAAGATAACCCTGCCGTGTGTGCCCTGATGGATGGGGAAATTAATGATACTGTTTTCCGTAGGATAAAGGGAAAGGGCTGCAGCACCTCGACGAGCCAGCCGGCACCTGAGGCAGTGAAAAGATGCTTCCGTGAAAAACCCCATTGTCGGGAACCCTTTCTCTGCAGACGAACGAATGAGTTGCGCGTGTGGTTTGCTGCAACAATGTACTTGATGTTGGCACTGTTGAATGACATGCACACACATATCCCAGGGGCCAGCATTACCATGAAGATTCACGGTGGATGCATCAGCTAGAGGGATCCGATAGCATTTCCCGTTGCTGCTTCACCCGGCAACCCAGCAGGGAAGGGTGCTGATAAATTGCGAGCACCATAATGCTTGATGCCGGCGCTGTTTAGCATACGATTCAAATCTAACCCGAACCGCCAGAACGGTGATAATAACATGAGGATTTAGCTTGGGCATGTGCGGGGGAAGTCTAACAAATAGGAGGGTACAAACCGTACCGCTGACGGGGGCGACCCTGAGTGGAACGAGGGAAGGCTTGCCCATTTTCCGAAGGTGATGCTGTGGGAGCCCTTTTTCCACGATCCGAATAAGAAAAAAACGCAGCAAAATGAGGTGAGAAAGTCAGGGCCCAGCAGAGGTACGACAATCATTTCCATCGCGTGACGGGTGAAAGGGTCGTCCGTCTAGCTGCTTTCGCATTCAACTGTCACATATTTGCTTGTGTGTGTGTGTGTGTGTGTGTGTGTGTGTGGTTGGCTTTAATGTGGGTCACACATACGTACAATTTGCAAAAATGGCTTAGAGATTTTTTTCTGTCAGCATGCATTTCCATCCAGGCCAGTCTTTCTCCCCTTCCATTCGCCTGAAAACGGTGAAGGTAGCATGTGGAAAACTTGAGTGTTTTCCTCCACCGTTCCCCAAGCTAACGCCAGCAGCTCATGCTAACCGTATCATGGCATCGCGAACAGGTATTGCTTCGGATGGCGCCTGAATTAGTCAAAGCTTTCAAAAGTGGCGAAAAGTTTTGTCTGCAAAAAAATGGTGTCGAAATGCTCGCAGGGGTTTGCGTTCCCTGCAAACGGGCTGGTTGGGAGGTGGAAGCTGGAAAAGCGCAGCCACGACCCATGCGTTGTCCTTTAACGAAACGCAGCAGCAGAAAAATGGGTCTAGCATGATACGGATTTCATGTTGCTTTTCTTCCCCGATTAAGTCCCCACGATCTCATAAAGCGAAACAAAGCGCAACACTTAAAGGGCAGCAGATGTGCGGCTTCACTGCCACGGAAAAGCCGAGAAGGTAATGCGAAAAACGAAACGCCCCTTTTTTGTGCCTCTCGCTCTCGGCTCGTGCGTTCTCCCGGATGGATAGGTCGTTGAGTCCAAATATAATGACACCTGAAGAAAAAAAAGCCTCCAAATGAAACCCTACATTAAGCATGAACACTACATAAAGCACAGAACAATCTGGCACAGTTTCGTTTTAGCTTTCCCTCCCCCTTTTTTTTTTTTGCTGGCTCCTCTATGCTGCATGACTTGGTGCACATAAACAGACCCTTGAAAGGCACCGTCCAGGCTGAGTTCGTGGCGAAAACGAGCGAAAACTAATTAAGTGTTATGATAATATGCTGCTCTTAGCGCCTGGCAATCGACGCGAACGGAGATGCGTGAGGGACGGGCGTGATGGAGATGCGGTGCTTGACTTTGAACGATCTTCAATATTTCTTATCAAGAAACGCGCATCATTTCCCGAAGTAAGGTATCGTTTGTTTTCACATTGCAAGTGCGGTCACAGTTAGCAACACAATTTATCGTAGCAAAGCGATACTTAACCATGTTTGACAATTTCACCCAAAGTTCCCCACCCGCACTACATTTCCATCAAGGAATGTATGGGAAATATAGCCGGACGACGGACGGAATATTTTCCCACACCACAGCGAGTTCAACGCCTGGACGAAAGCTTTCGCCAGAATCACTCAGGTGGCTCTTCTGCGCTGTTCTCCTTCTCTCCGGGGCGCGCAGCAGATACTTGAGCTAACCATGATCATTATCATCATCATCTTCAACGTAAGAACCCCACAGCATGGCTGTCAGCGAGACACGAATTAAAGTAGCAGCAGAACAATTACGGGGAAAATGTCACGTCGGTGGGAAACTCTTTGCCAACTGCCTCTCCACACCCACCCGCGGTGGCGCTCATTCGTGGGACCATTAAAAGCGGTAAAATAAATAGAAGGATAACGATGACGACGGGTTGCGCCGCCGGGCCGAACAACGCCGGAGTGACTGAACCCTGTCGGCAAATATGACAATTACCAATGTCCACGGGCGGTGCAGCGTGGCAGGACACTTCCGCTTCGCAATAAGAAAGCAGATGAACTTCTGGAAGAGCTTATCAGCCCGCACACATCTTCCGTCCTTCTAAGCGGCGAACGTAAGTGCGGAAGGGGAAAGTTTCGCGATGGTGGAAAAAGCTGAAGGAACAAAGCCCTCTGGCAGACGAGCTCGCCGGTTGAAATTTGCTTATTTTAGTTCTGATTCGAAAAGAGCTAGGAGTGAGCAGGCTATCAACTGCCACTTTTGTTAAATGAAAAAAAAAACCAAAGTTTTTGTTCTACCGGAAGTATCCTTTCAGGAAGCTGATGATTAAGCAAAACGTCACGCGAATAAGACACCAGCCAACGCTGACGATGATAAATGGAATTCTGCGAAAATGAATTAAAACCCACCCATTTTATGTTTGCCGACATAATGCACCGCAGAGCCATAAATAGATGTGATCGGTTTAATGACTGAAAATGGTCGAATTTAATTACCACTTTATTAACGCTGGCAGAAGCATTGGCACATTTTTAATTCAACCTAATGAAAATCGCAATCGCTGCTGAATGAGTTTCCATGTTTAATAATAAGACTATTGTTTTACCGCAGGACGAGCTACGTTCAAGCTTGAACAAGCTTTCTGATTGCCTCTAAGCATGAAATAGGATAAACTACCTTCAATAGGGCGACACGCAACTAGCAAATGTCTCAACAAAGGCTCGAATTCCCGAAACGATCTTACCGAGAACAACTCAACAACAACGTTCAATCGATTTGCTTCGTTTTTTTCCACCCCTTTGCTCATACTCCATCGTCTGGCGATGAAGCTGTTGTATGCAACGTCCGGGCCGTCACCAGCGATTGGATTTTATCGACGGGGAAAGTAACGATTGCTCGAGGCAATTCACAATACGGCCAAATGAGAACTTCAAACGTTGCGGAGTGAATTTTCCGAAATGTGCCCGAGGCAGGCAATCTGCACCCTTGATTAAGCTCGGCTTCTGGATCGAAACACATCGCATTGGCCCTCCTCAACCCCTGAAATCCTTCCGCGCAGGTACACGCAGGGGCTGCGTGTCAAGTTTTCCAACGTTTTTATTTATTTTTTTCAATACCGCCAAGCCGGTCGTTCTCGACGTTAAATTTGCGTGCCATTCGGTATTAAGGTGGAGCGCAACGTCCAACCCACGGTTAAAGGTCGAAGAAAAAGGATTTGCCCTTCGCATGTCAAAGGGCTCCTGCGAAAGGTAAGAAGGTGTAAATCTTGCCGGCCAACAAAGATTGAGGTCCTTCCATATTTGCGGCCTCCTCCCCCAGACGTTTTATGATTTAAGGGAAGCGATCTGTCGGACGAAATAACTCATTACTTAAGAACCTTCCTGACCACAGCAAATGGGTGGTAAAAAAAATACCGGGATGGTAAATTATTATGTACAACCCCCGTGTATAATTAACCGCTAATTTGATAAATTAAGCTATAACATGACTGGGGTATTCTGGCTAAACTAAACTTAATAACTAATCTACGAAAGTTTTGCGCAACACGTTACCAATGCCAAAATTGGTTGAAAAAATCAACAAAGTTTTGCAAAAAGAGAAATCATTGTAAATTTCTTAGATATGGAATTAAATGTAGTAAGAGCTCTTAAAAGGAGAAAAGATTGATAACGTTCATCGGCCGACGGCTGAAACATTTAAGGCAAAAAATCCTTTCGATTCTGCACGTCTATTCGCGTCGAGCATTCTTCCGCTAAAAGCACTTCAAAACTGCTAATGATTTTTCGATTGCCATAAAAGTGCATGATGTGCATATGATGAAATAGAAAGAGAAAAAAAAATTAATCCGCTTTCAAAAAAAGCCAACGTAACTGGGCTGAACATATTCTAACTCCATGTAGGAATATTGAGCCAGCTCTGGCGGATATCATTAGAAGAACTGCTAGCTCGCTGGTGCGGATATAGAAAGCTCTCTTGGTCGTGTGTAGACCACGGACATGTTACGTAACGACAAGGGGAGCCTAGTCTGGGCAACAATGTGTGCCGCAAGTTCGATCCTTTCCATTGGCTAAGTAGACGAAAGCGCTGTGCCAACATAAAATTACATTCGGAACGTCATGCGAACGCACAACAAGCCGGAGCGAATGGGGCGAGTAAAATACCGAACGTCGTTCGATTCGGAGATTCATTTGTTACATTCCGTGCAGTGGCTGAATATTCATTTGACAGCCTCCCGAGCATGATCCACATCCATCCTAATTTCTCATCGCTCTTCAATCGATCCGATCAGATCGTTGAAGGTCTGTTAATCTTATGCCATAAACCCGTATGCCCAACGAAAAGGGTCTTTAACGAAGCGATGCAATACTTATACGGTGGTAGTATTTTTTTCTGTCCTTTTTTTAATTCCACCAACTAAATTCCAACGTAATCACCCCGCGGTTCAACCATAAAATAGGAATAGCAATAACGAATAGCAAATTTGATTCAATTTCGTTTTGCCGGCATCAAAAGGCATCAGACTTTTCTGGTATCGATTCTTGATCGATGTTGTATTTTTTTTTTTCTTGCCTCGAGAAAATAAAGACTTCTTCCTTCATCAGGCCTTAGCTAGCTAACGAATGCAGGACCGTATGTTTGGAGTCGCTTTTAAGGTCTGGCCCCTCAACGGTACCAGAGATAACACACACTCACTCACACAAAGAATATATGAAATGGAAAATACATCATGCCGAGCGAACACGACATGCACAAACGCTAATCGAGACCGTGGGACGTGAGCGATTAGGTTCGTCATGGAGCTTAGAAAGCGAAACATGCTCCCCCAAGATGCCGGTGACACTAGCAGCGAAGAGATTCCGCACGAAGGACCGGGCCAATGGGGGACGAAACGACATAACGAACGTCTTTTGGACCCCCGACAACCAAGACGGTCGCTCCAGGGAGTTTCACGAATCTTACCCGACGGAGGGGAGCCCCGTTGGGAAACGCATCGCCACCGAAGGGGCCCTTCTTTTGAGAAGCAAAGCCCTGACACCGCTGTGCTATTGCTCGATGCTGACGATGCGTAATTTGTTTCGTGCGAACTTGCTTCTGCATAATAATGGCGGCAATTCCAGACGCACATGAATTGGCTTCGTTTGTCGGCAGCGTTGGCCTACAGATCTTGTTCACACTCATCCCCAGCATGAAGGGGTTAGCACGACATCTTTTCACCGTCCGTCAGTTCGTCCTTGGCCAATAATGGTCTTATAGAATTTTTCCAGCGAAATGGCAGACACCAGACTCCTAACGGGACGAATGAGCGATTGTAGGCACTTAGTTGGGAAGAATCCCTCCGAGAAGCGCCACCAATTTCATTGTACCATTTACACCTTCGTTATAACTTCCTTAGGCCTTGTATCTCGATCTGAGTCAGATCCGTGTGATGCCTTTTCTCGCTTTCGGCAAAAGTACGAACGGTGCAATAATAATAAACGATCCAAACAGTTTATTTACCGGCTATACCAACCCACAAACAGAGCGCTAATCCCATCATCAATAGTTTATATATCGATTGGCTAACTCACAGGTCACCTTCCATTTTCATGGTTTTCCTCCCATTTGTAATCTTTTAAGCAAAATTGCTTTCGGCGGCTAATATGGTGAGGCTAAACTAGGTAACACCAACATATGGCAAGCTGAAATTTATGATCCGACTTGAATTCCTAATAGTTGCCAGGAAGGTTACTCATCCTGCGTGTGGGAAGTTATTGGGTCGTAGCGGAAACTTGTTGATTTGACAACAACAAGAAATCACTAATTGGATCGATTCCTCTCTTCCTACTTTGGAAAGATAATTAAATCCAACGCACTCGGCAGGTGGATAAATTCGAATCATTCCTCCCAAATGGCAGTACGGCACATTAACATTGTGTTTTATGTCCATCGTGGACCCGAATGCAAGGGGTTTCAAGTTCAATTCCAATCGAGAAAAAGCTTACCTTTGGATTCGGTAATCAAAATGCATCAATTTGCATTCGTACCTATTTCCAACGTAGTCCCGGGCGTGCGTTGATCGAAATGAAAAGTAAACAGGTTTGCTCCGTTCTGTGCAATCCAGTAATGGCCTTCGGGCCGGAAGACTCGGGGTGATTGGAACCCAGAGACCGATGAAATATTCACAACAAAATTGTGCACCATCCTCTGCAGACCTGGTCGGGAGCCGGGACGGAAAGTGCAGAAAATCCCATTTTAATTATAACGACAATCGATCCTAAATCGATCGGTTCCACGCCACGGAGAGAGGTCGACACAGTAACGAAAGGCGTCAGTCGCTGGCAGGAAGACACGAACAGGAAGTCACGGGGACGAAATCGAGCCAGTGTTGTGAAGGCAAACTACAAAAAGGGCCCTTTTGATGCAGCAACGAAAATGTTGCCCAGAGTCTACACGTACGGCGAGATTCCGGTAGACTTAAGAAGAAGAAAAGCTTTTGTGTGTGTGTGTAAGTTGCCACAGTGGAAAGTGGGCCACCCTCCCCCGCCCTTTGCTTCGACGCACCAGTGAAAGAAGACCGTCGAAGGCACGAAGGCCTGAATAGAAGCTTTTATGATGGGCCCCAACCCCAGGGCCGCAACATAGAATGAACCTCGTCATCGTCGTCGTTGGCAAAAGCAGCAAAAATATGAAAATCTTTGTTCCATACGGAGTGCCATGCATACGAGCCAAATTTCGAGCAACATATTGCCTACAATTGTTAGCGACGAGCGGAGGTCTTGACACTGGAGCAACTTACACGTTGTTAGTAGCCTGGGTAATGATATGCCCATTGATGGGTTAAACAAGTAACAAAACCCATATGGAAGAAGAGAACATAATACAAACATCAATTTAAAATCACGTTTGATGAATAAAATCAAACAGTTTCAAGGAGAAGTTAATAAAGATTCGGATACAAGAAACTGATGCCAAGTGAATAATAAGGACATGTTTGAAAAATTTAATTCACAATAAATTTCATGAACTCATTGCCAGCTACGATATAACCATTCCAATATTTTAAGTAGAGCTCCAAATTTCGGCAAAGTTGTTCATTTAGAACATTTACAACAAAACTCGTGAGTTTGGAAAAAAAACTGCGTAGGGGATGAATACCGTCACCAAACCAGCATAAATCTCTCACTTCACATTCATTTGATGAAATATGCTGTTTCATCTGTCATGAGGTAGCCTTCCGGAGCGGTCCCTTCGTGGTACGACCAGCATGAAACTTTCGCATCCCTTTCGAATCGGCTGGCGGTAGGACCCTGCGTGGGTCGTATGAGGAGCATGAGACGCAGAGAAGAGGCTACTGGCGATTCCGCAGAAGTTATTCAAACCAGCTCATTGAATTTGAATCTGCATAAATTCCTAACGCAGTTGATGCTGTCTTTCGGAAGTCCACCCCCGCCGACCGTTGCTGACAACTCCTCTAACGCTCTTCTCCGCCTTCGTTCGGCGTCATTATGTGCCCGTCGCCTTCATGCTTCGCCGATTACGGTCAATTGCAATAGACATGGAAGGGGGATGCGTGGCTGACAACATGAAATGCCTCCGATCGCGGCGCATGGAACGAGTCCGGCGGCACCGTGAATAGGAGCGGCGAACAATATTTGGCTTGGCAATGACCTGGTTTAGTGTTTCGGAACATCGTTGTTCCACCCCGCGCGCCACCAACGAGAATGTTTTGCATCCAAAAAGAACGACCAATTTCTACCAATTCGTTGAGCGCGGTAGAGACGTGCGTTAAAAGCAGTGTCAGTTATTTTGGAGGCTACCTACCGACGGTCATTTCAAATTCCTGCAGTCATTTCAGCGACCGTTTACCGGCTCGGTGTGAAAATCCGGCTGAAAAGCTGAGTTCAGTACGCAGTCAGTTCGCTACCTCTAAATGATTGCCTGCTCGTTTTTCCGACCGAGAATTGTCAAAGAAAAGGACTGACTTACAAAAGGCAGCCGAGTATTTATTTCGGTTGCTTTTCCGAACATCTTTTTAGGTATCAGTAAGTGGCTGAAACACGGATAAGAACTGTGATGGTTCTACTGCGATTGCATAATACTGAAGCGGGTATAGAAATCAGATAGTACGAAATTTCGCTTACGGAATAGAATAGTAATAGACCTCAGTACTTGTTACAGTCACGTGGCATCGTTAAAAGACCATCACTAAAAAAATTGCACATACTAATCGGAGACTATCGCGAAGGAAATTATGCATGTGCAAATTGCGAATGTGCTTTTGACGCACATCGAATCACTGTGGGTGTAAACTGCGAAGAGAATGCGAGCCGCGCAGTTTTAATATTCAACCAAAGAAAGTCGTTCCGAATACCACGATTCGCTTTCGGCTCGCCCTTTGTGACGTTTGTCTTGGCCACATAATTCAACGTCGGAGGAAGCCGATGCCGGACCCTACATTACCATAAAATGGCGACGCGGAAAGTGATCAAAGATTATGATGCTGACTTCATCCATCGCACCCCAAAAGCGTCCCGTCCTTTCCTCCCATCTTTTTCACTCCCACAAGCGAAAGGGCCGCATTTCATTAAACGAATTCTCTCGCAAAATTGTTCATAATCACAGCGCGCACCACCCGTCGTTTGCGCGTTTTGCCGCGGGAACCCCTGACGTCCTAGGCCGGCCCAGATATGGCGGACGGCACGGATGGGAAAATAGCGCACCATGGCCGATCGTGACGCGGTGAATGATGCAAAAGTCGAGCAGCCAGCCACCGGTTGCCGGCGGCGTCGTGGGCGAAATTGGATAAATATTCCAGCGTTTTTTTGCCAGCTGCACGCAATGAACCGTGACGGTCGACGCCGGTGTCCCGAACCGCCCGGGCATCGAAGCTTGGGTGAAATGGAGAGATGAACGAAACGAACGCGCCAAGTCAACTGTAAAACTGCACCACGGCGCCAAAAAACTGCAGTCGCCACACGGAAGTGGTTTGCAAGACGACGATGGAAATGGGCCTTCGAGCTCCACACCATGATGCTCCACACCTGTCAGCAATTCTTGCAGCAAAATTTTACTTTCCTCACCATGCAACTGGAAAACTTGGCTTTAAAGTTGATGGAAAATGGTATGGCAAACCGCGACAAACGCAACGAGAATGGAAATATTGCAGTGAACTGAAAGTAGCCTCTTATCGCAGGGAGGCTCTATTTGCACATAACTCTTAAAACACTATCCGAAGAGATAGCAGCATAACGAGCCAAGATTCTTCGGTGCAAAGCCAACGCTACTGACCTCAATTTCCCGCACACTCTCCAAAGGGAAAATAGAGGCACTTGGGCACTTCCCCAATCATTACCCAACAGTTGTTGTCTCTCGCACTACCGAAAGTCTCGTCGGTCCACTGCGCTGCCTTTCGAAAGTGCAACTAATCTATCCCTTTACGCCGGCACAAATCCGTTCCCGATTTGCCAGAAAATCCTACGCTTTGAACTCGTGACACGACGCAACGGGAGCAGACGGGAAGCAGGAACCTTTGATCATTCGGACATCAAAGAGGATCCGTCGACGGTCGCCTTCCGGAAGGCTTGCCTTGGCATCACGAGGGCATCATCAACACCATCTCAACTTCATCATCGCCATTGAGGGTGGGGGAGGAGGATTGAGCAACGAAGTGGAAATTCATCCCCGACCCGGACTGGACGAACATACCGAAGCCAATCGACTGGCAGCTTCGTCCGGCCAAGCTCAAGTCAAGGTTTGCGGCAGATTCTATCGGCCACATCGGAGCAGGTGCGCACGGCAACCGTCCGGGCAAAGCGGGCGAATTGACATTAGGGATTGATTTGCAATTACAATTCACTTCGTCGTTGCAATCGGCCAAGCCGTCGTGCGTCATCGAAGGGAAATCCTTTGGGGCCGGTCCTCAAGAAATCACCCCGCTGAGCCAAACGACGAAACAATGGGTGTAAAAGGTGTTGTTTCCCGCTCCCCCCGCGTTAAGGCATATTTATTTTCCATTTTCCTTCCGCCACACCGAAATCAGCATAATGGCAAACGCGGTGCAAATAGGATCGAGGGCACAAGTGCTCCGGCACGTCAGTACGGCAGTCTCGGGGATTGGCTTTGAGTAAGTAAGTGATTCGGTAGAAAGGATTGGCTTCTGCATGCCCTTCATCATTCGCTAGCCCGGCACTCGGTAATCCGATGGGCGGCACACACACACACACACACACGCAGACACACATACGACAGCGTTAACCAAGGAAGGACGCCGCCAGAGAGTCCATGGTACGTGCCTTCGGAAGCCGCAGGTGTTGCTTGCAGCAGCCGATTGGCAGAGAATGGTTACAATCAATAGCTGGTTTTTGCGCGCTTCCATTACATCGATCCACTTTTGTAGGTGAATTGAGAAGTGAATTTTCGAAGCTAATCCGAAAGCAGTCTAAAAAAAATATACTTCTAAACCAAGATAATACAATCGCAAAATGTACAAATAACTAAGTAAACACTTATTACAAATTAAAACCCATTCCACTTTCCTCGAGTCGAAAAATAACGAAATTCTGTCAATCAACGATAAATGCGATAATTTGATTAATTCGTTTTTGAACCGCCATTCAATGGCGCTACTCTAAAAAAAAAAACCCCCCGCCTGCACAAATGTGAACGATTTTCCCGGTGAGCAAAACAAGAAGCCAAATATTCATTTCGACCCCCCCCTCTCCCCCCCACACACACACACACCTTCCAACGCATACACACGTGCATGATGCCGGCGGGAAATGGCGCGCTCTGGTCCGTGGAAGCCTATAATATCGTTAATTGAAATCACTTAATCGCTCATCCATCATTAATTTTCGCGGAAGTGTAAAAGCTGTCGGCAAGCAAGACGTGAAAAGCCGATCAGTGGAAAACGATGCGTCCCCCACAGCGCTTAACTTAACGATTCACCCTCACACGCACACAAACACGCGCGGGAAGGAACCGTCGAACAAAATCTTTGTTCAATTTTATAGCTGCAACATCTGTGTAACGCTTTTCGATGCCTGCGATATTTTTTTTTTTTTTTTTGGTTCGGGTTTTCCCCACGGCAGTGCAGCAGCACAACTTGCCCACTCGACTGAAGTACAATCGAATGTTTCGGAAAACGCTTACGCAAGGGCCGTAGGAAAATCGGGCCGACAACAGACGAAGAAAGGGCTCCCCTTCCCCCCAAACCCTCTGACGAAAGCAGCACGCGGAGTATAAATAATCTATTAGAAGTGTGATAAAAATCGAGGGCGGAAAAATGCCGTCGGAGAAGCGAAGCCAAAGAAACCATCCCACAAACAGTTGCAAGCAAGTCGTTGTCGAAATAATGTGTCACATTTTTCAACACCCTATCCCTTCCCGGAACGCGCGGGGCAATCCTGCAATATGTATGTCCTAAACTCGCTGTTTGTGACACGCGCTTACGGAGTTCGGCCTTTTCCACGACTTTTTCATTTTTGCTCCCCTTCGCAAAGAGCAGATTTTCAAAAAGGGGTATGCCTTTATGTGTCCGCCCGACCGCCATCCTCTCTGGAATGCTGATCACTTTTCAATTCAACTTGCTCGCATGGTTTGCTGGAGTCACGGGAGAAACGCCCTTCATTGCCGTCGCTGGTGACGAACCGTCTGAGCAAGTAAAAATGCGCGTGGTCGTCGCTTTTTACTCCAGTTCCATAAATTCTCCGATTTTTTCTTCCGTCGCCATGCGAGCAACCCAGGCGCAAGGAGCTAGTGAAGCTCGCATTCAGCGTGTCAATATTTTTCGCACATCAGCAACACGTTCCGCCACGAGCAAAAGGACTCTCAATCGGCTATCAGCTTTCACTCGACGAGGGGTTGATTTTTACTTTCCAAAAGGATAGAAAGCAAAATCAGGGTACAGAAAATACGGAGCTGGCTCGGGGAAAAAATACCCGACAATAACTCCACAGCACGATCGATAACATTCAACTCAACCGACCCGATCACCCACAACAATCCTGCCCCAGGACCCCTTCCCACTTGACTCCTTGGCCTTTGCGTGACAACACGATTGAGTCGAAGTTCTTTTCCGATCCAGAGGCGATATACAGCCGGAAGCACAAACAGGTTGGCGGCACTTGGCGGATGTTTTCTTTTTTCTTCTTCTCTGAAACTGAATAAAGCGTAAACTTCGCACTCTCAATCAGAAAAGGATTCGGGGGAGCCGGTTTTCTTGTTCCTCTATTTGCTTCCGGAACTTCCTGATACAATTGTTCCCTTTGCCTTTTAACCCCGCCCTTGCCATTCGGTAGTGACTCAATGCGGGAGTTAAATGTTTACCAAATTTGCGACCCTATCTGGAGAATCGGGCCCGAAAGATTGCGAGATTTAGTTATTTTTGTTTTGGCTGCCTTGCCCTTGACCCGCGTCCGGTTTCCACGAGCTCTCTGTGGGTCTTATTTTTCTATAAACATTCTTCCAACAGGCGAGATCCCAATTGCTGGCAATCAGATGAGACCTGATCAGAAGATAACCGAACAAAAAATAAAAAAAAAGACCGACCCAGTGTCCACCGCCGGGTGAGGCTGATCCTTATTTCGGTTCCGGAAATGAGACAAAAGTCATCTGAAAAAAAGGTCAAACGAATAGCTTCAACTCTGCCAACACTTCGTTCCGACACAATGGGACACAAATTGTCGCATTCGTTCGCGCGGCTACCGTGCAGTAAAAGCCGATGGAAAAATCGATAAGAAAACGAACCTCTCCCTTCTCTGCTCCGGGCATTGTAACGTTTCTTCACTCCGGCCATGGGGACGTATTTTAAGTATCTCTTTAATATTCATTAGCCCTCGATTAGTCTCGGGACGGGCAGGAGAATTTTTATAAATATTTATCCAACACGGAGCGCCACGGATTAAAACAAACCCCTTACAAACAAACGAAAAACAGCGACGCTCAAATCGATCGCGCGCCCAATCGAACGCGAAATATCGCCTTTCTTAACGATCTCCTTAATTTTTGCTTCTTGCTGATTCGTTTCGTGACGGACTCGACCAGGGTAAAATTTTCACCGCCTCCACGCGAGTCGACGAAGAACGCCAGATGCCAGATGCTTTGGTCATGGGCGGTACTTCATTTCGAGACGATTTTCCCAGGGCTCGAAAAATCGGAGATCCCGGGCTCCGTACGTGCCCATCTATTTGTCATCATTCTTCTTCGCTTTAATCCGGCCCTCACCATGGTGCGAAGTGGCGAGGGTTGCCAAAAGGGTTTTGCGGAGGATTTTCCGGGAAAGAAGATCGTCACCATGTGCCGTTCCTAACGTCCACCTTCGGCAGTGGTTATGAAAGTAACAGCCCTTGGTAAAAAATTGCCCTCGAACGAAAGGAGCAACGATAAGACCAAAAAGTTGATGATGAAAAGTTAAACCACAAATTTAACCGAGGTGAAGATTAAACGAAGGATTGCCGCGAAAAAGCAAGAAGAAAAGCACGGTAGTCAGCAACCGAAGCTACCAAGGCGACGTCAGCCTGCGTTGAGATAAATCGCATTGAAGCCCAATTAGATCGGAGCGCCCGGCCAGAAGCCGTTACTTACTTGTCCTGCCTTCTGGGACCTTGGACACAAGGGACTTTCTTTCAAACAACACCGAACCAAACGCAGGAGTCACTCGGGACGGGGGATGAGATTATGCGTCAGCAACACTTTAATAAGGCTCGTTTCAATGATCAACTAAATGGACTAATCGGATTTGCTTTATTGGCTGCGCCATGGCCGGCGAAACATCGAGCACCATCGAAACGCGAGCCAAAAGATTTACATTTGAGTGACACTGGAAAATTAAGGAAAACACAGTGCCGAAAGAACTTTCTCCGTCAGCTGGCTGGGAAGAAGTACAGCGACACGGAAACAATCGACCAATTAGTACGGAAGGGGACACCACTGTACAACCAGCTTCCGGGAAGAGGGGAAGTTTCGTTCCGTTTCGAAACAACAAACAGCAAACAATTGATTAGGAATGGCACGCTGGCAGGCCGGCGCCACGGGCGGAATCGACTTTTCACCACGCACTGAACGCTTAATTAGAGGCATGCATAAGAAATTTGGATTGGATTAAATTAAATGGAAAAGCAGCCTCGATAGTATGGAAATCGTCTTGCGTACATACTTGGCAACGTAAAGTTTAGTTAGATTTGATGAAGCAAATGGAAAACTTTTCAAATCCATTGACTAGTCGTAGTATTTCGAGAGTTTTGGGAATGGCGACGACAGACAGCTTAACGAAATAAATCGATTTATCTACTTCTCAATGCATTTTCCTCCGTTTCCAAGCAGTAATGGAGATTTCGTGGGAAATTCTGGAAAATATACGAGCACCCGAGATTCTTCCCGCATTTTTTCCTGCAATTCTGTTGCGAGACAAGTTGGCAAAGTAAATTGATTGCTTCGACCGCCCACAGCGCTTATCAATTAATTCCCGGCTTCCCTTATCCCGAGACTGCACTTTTCATCCGCGCGTGGCAGAAAAACAAACATCTTCAGCCCTGGGGTTTTTTTTGTTTTGTTTGCTTCATTTTTTACTCCCTAAAGTTTCCCACAAATTGATACTTTTGCCCCATCGTCCCATCGCAAAACGGAAAACGCTCGCGAATCCGAATCCCATCGATCCATCTTTGGGTGACAGCTTGCTATTTTCTCGTACCCTCCGCCGTTCGTCATGACGGTCTTTAATTTTCTCACCGGACTGGACAAACATCCTACTGCTGTCTTCTGAGACGAAGGACCGGCGAAAGATAACGCCTCTATCGCTTACACCATCGTCACCATCGAATCAATCACCGGTCGGTTGCTTCGTTCGTTTTGGCCGGAAATGCTTCGGATTTCGCCGGGCCACGGGCCCACCATAGTCATCTCCGGAAATCCTGGACCCTTCCCCCGTCGCGCAAACAACGTTTCCGATATGCGGCGTTGGATGGGAAAGAGAAAACTGCACGCTACACACAGATAAGCGCGGCGCGGGAATGTCTTGGATCAATTCATTTCCTTTCGGCTCACGAACGGATACGGAGCTGTTCAAATAGCTGCAGACGCGACAGCGAAATAAATATACCGTCTCGGGCGGGAGTCGACTCCCTCGTCGTCATCGGAGCAAGCCTTATCTATACTCGTCCATTGCCATATTTACCATGCCAATTACACGTACAGCTCTCTTTTTTACAGCGATCCAAGCACGAAGCGACGTTCGGAAGCAACAAGAGAAGCAAACAAAAAAGAATAAATCAAACGCGTTAAATTTGGTCTGAAAAGTCTCGCAACTCCCTCCCGATTGCACAGTTTTTTTTTTCTTCTTTTCGGTGGAAAAACCTTCGCTTTGCCAAAACCTAAAGCCCCTCCACATGCCACAGAGAAGGCTATTCGTAGAAGTGCCAAGAGCACTTACATGGAAGGGGGATGCTCCGGCAAGACACGTCAGCAAGAAAGAGCACGACTCTCACACGCCTCGCCCACGTGTTGCACCGCACGCGCGCCTTGAAAACGCTGATTTCTCGAAGGATTGCCTTCGTTTGAAAAACCCGAATATGCAAACACGGGCGAATCTTCAGCGAATTCGGCGGAGCACCGTCCGGGTCAGTCAGCCCGGTGTTGTTTGTGCTGGCGATTCGGATCGATGTGGGGAAAACCTTTCGCTCGTGTTCTTGATGCGGTGCTTGACTTTGAACGATCTTCAATATTTCTTATCAAGAAACGCGCATCATTTCCCGAAGTAAGGTATCGTTTGTTTTCACATTGCAAGTGCGGTCACAGTTAGCAACACAATTTATCGTAGCAAAGCGATACTTAACCATGTTTGACAATTTCACCCAAAGTTCCCCACCCGCACTACATTTCCATCAAGGAATGTATGGGAAATATAGCCGGACGACGGACGGAATATTTTCCCACACCACAGCGAGTTCAACGCCTGGACGAAAGCTTTCGCCAGAATCACTCAGGTGGCTCTTCTGCGCTGTTCTCCTTCTCTCCGGGGCGCGCAGCAGATACTTGAGCTAACCATGATCATTATCATCATCATCTTCAACGTAAGAACCCCACAGCATGGCTGTCAGCGAGACACGAATTAAAGTAGCAGCAGAACAATTACGGGGAAAATGTCACGTCGGTGGGAAACTCTTTGCCAACTGCCTCTCCACACCCACCCGCGGTGGCGCTCATTCGTGGGACCATTAAAAGCGGTAAAATAAATAGAAGGATAACGATGACGACGGGTTGCGCCGCCGGGCCGAACAACGCCGGAGTGACTGAACCCTGTCGGCAAATATGACAATTACCAATGTCCACGGGCGGTGCAGCGTGGCAGGACACTTCCGCTTCGCAATAAGAAAGCAGATGAACTTCTGGAAGAGCTTATCAGCCCGCACACATCTTCCGTCCTTCTAAGCGGCGAACGTAAGTGCGGAAGGGGAAAGTTTCGCGATGGTGGAAAAAGCTGAAGGAACAAAGCCCTCTGGCAGACGAGCTCGCCGGTTGAAATTTGCTTATTTTAGTTCTGATTCGAAAAGAGCTAGGAGTGAGCAGGCTATCAACTGCCACTTTTGTTAAATGAAAAAAAAAACCAAAGTTTTTGTTCTACCGGAAGTATCCTTTCAGGAAGCTGATGATTAAGCAAAACGTCACGCGAATAAGACACCAGCCAACGCTGACGATGATAAATGGAATTCTGCGAAAATGAATTAAAACCCACCCATTTTATGTTTGCCGACATAATGCACCGCAGAGCCATAAATAGATGTGATCGGTTTAATGACTGAAAATGGTCGAATTTAATTACCACTTTATTAACGCTGGCAGAAGCATTGGCACATTTTTAATTCAACCTAATGAAAATCGCAATCGCTGCTGAATGAGTTTCCATGTTTAATAATAAGACTATTGTTTTACCGCAGGACGAGCTACGTTCAAGCTTGAACAAGCTTTCTGATTGCCTCTAAGCATGAAATAGGATAAACTACCTTCAATAGGGCGACACGCAACTAGCAAATGTCTCAACAAAGGCTCGAATTCCCGAAACGATCTTACCGAGAACAACTCAACAACAACGTTCAATCGATTTGCTTCGTTTTTTTCCACCCCTTTGCTCATACTCCATCGTCTGGCGATGAAGCTGTTGTATGCAACGTCCGGGCCGTCACCAGCGATTGGATTTTATCGACGGGGAAAGTAACGATTGCTCGAGGCAATTCACAATACGGCCAAATGAGAACTTCAAACGTTGCGGAGTGAATTTTCCGAAATGTGCCCGAGGCAGGCAATCTGCACCCTTGATTAAGCTCGGCTTCTGGATCGAAACACATCGCATTGGCCCTCCTCAACCCCTGAAATCCTTCCGCGCAGGTACACGCAGGGGCTGCGTGTCAAGTTTTCCAACGTTTTTATTTATTTTTTTCAATACCGCCAAGCCGGTCGTTCTCGACGTTAAATTTGCGTGCCATTCGGTATTAAGGTGGAGCGCAACGTCCAACCCACGGTTAAAGGTCGAAGAAAAAGGATTTGCCCTTCGCATGTCAAAGGGCTCCTGCGAAAGGTAAGAAGGTGTAAATCTTGCCGGCCAACAAAGATTGAGGTCCTTCCATATTTGCGGCCTCCTCCCCCAGACGTTTTATGATTTAAGGGAAGCGATCTGTCGGACGAAATAACTCATTACTTAAGAACCTTCCTGACCACAGCAAATGGGTGGTAAAAAAAATACCGGGATGGTAAATTATTATGTACAACCCCCGTGTATAATTAACCGCTAATTTGATAAATTAAGCTATAACATGACTGGGGTATTCTGGCTAAACTAAACTTAATAACTAATCTACGAAAGTTTTGCGCAACACGTTACCAATGCCAAAATTGGTTGAAAAAATCAACAAAGTTTTGCAAAAAGAGAAATCATTGTAAATTTCTTAGATATGGAATTAAATGTAGTAAGAGCTCTTAAAAGGAGAAAAGATTGATAACGTTCATCGGCCGACGGCTGAAACATTTAAGGCAAAAAATCCTTTCGATTCTGCACGTCTATTCGCGTCGAGCATTCTTCCGCTAAAAGCACTTCAAAACTGCTAATGATTTTTCGATTGCCATAAAAGTGCATGATGTGCATATGATGAAATAGAAAGAGAAAAAAAAATTAATCCGCTTTCAAAAAAAGCCAACGTAACTGGGCTGAACATATTCTAACTCCATGTAGGAATATTGAGCCAGCTCTGGCGGATATCATTAGAAGAACTGCTAGCTCGCTGGTGCGGATATAGAAAGCTCTCTTGGTCGTGTGTAGACCACGGACATGTTACGTAACGACAAGGGGAGCCTAGTCTGGGCAACAATGTGTGCCGCAAGTTCGATCCTTTCCATTGGCTAAGTAGACGAAAGCGCTGTGCCAACATAAAATTACATTCGGAACGTCATGCGAACGCACAACAAGCCGGAGCGAATGGGGCGAGTAAAATACCGAACGTCGTTCGATTCGGAGATTCATTTGTTACATTCCGTGCAGTGGCTGAATATTCATTTGACAGCCTCCCGAGCATGATCCACATCCATCCTAATTTCTCATCGCTCTTCAATCGATCCGATCAGATCGTTGAAGGTCTGTTAATCTTATGCCATAAACCCGTATGCCCAACGAAAAGGGTCTTTAACGAAGCGATGCAATACTTATACGGTGGTAGTATTTTTTTCTGTCCTTTTTTTAATTCCACCAACTAAATTCCAACGTAATCACCCCGCGGTTCAACCATAAAATAGGAATAGCAATAACGAATAGCAAATTTGATTCAATTTCGTTTTGCCGGCATCAAAAGGCATCAGACTTTTCTGGTATCGATTCTTGATCGATGTTGTATTTTTTTTTTTCTTGCCTCGAGAAAATAAAGACTTCTTCCTTCATCAGGCCTTAGCTAGCTAACGAATGCAGGACCGTATGTTTGGAGTCGCTTTTAAGGTCTGGCCCCTCAACGGTACCAGAGATAACACACACTCACTCACACAAAGAATATATGAAATGGAAAATACATCATGCCGAGCGAACACGACATGCACAAACGCTAATCGAGACCGTGGGACGTGAGCGATTAGGTTCGTCATGGAGCTTAGAAAGCGAAACATGCTCCCCCAAGATGCCGGTGACACTAGCAGCGAAGAGATTCCGCACGAAGGACCGGGCCAATGGGGGACGAAACGACATAACGAACGTCTTTTGGACCCCCGACAACCAAGACGGTCGCTCCAGGGAGTTTCACGAATCTTACCCGACGGAGGGGAGCCCCGTTGGGAAACGCATCGCCACCGAAGGGGCCCTTCTTTTGAGAAGCAAAGCCCTGACACCGCTGTGCTATTGCTCGATGCTGACGATGCGTAATTTGTTTCGTGCGAACTTGCTTCTGCATAATAATGGCGGCAATTCCAGACGCACATGAATTGGCTTCGTTTGTCGGCAGCGTTGGCCTACAGATCTTGTTCACACTCATCCCCAGCATGAAGGGGTTAGCACGACATCTTTTCACCGTCCGTCAGTTCGTCCTTGGCCAATAATGGTCTTATAGAATTTTTCCAGCGAAATGGCAGACACCAGACTCCTAACGGGACGAATGAGCGATTGTAGGCACTTAGTTGGGAAGAATCCCTCCGAGAAGCGCCACCAATTTCATTGTACCATTTACACCTTCGTTATAACTTCCTTAGGCCTTGTATCTCGATCTGAGTCAGATCCGTGTGATGCCTTTTCTCGCTTTCGGCAAAAGTACGAACGGTGCAATAATAATAAACGATCCAAACAGTTTATTTACCGGCTATACCAACCCACAAACAGAGCGCTAATCCCATCATCAATAGTTTATATATCGATTGGCTAACTCACAGGTCACCTTCCATTTTCATGGTTTTCCTCCCATTTGTAATCTTTTAAGCAAAATTGCTTTCGGCGGCTAATATGGTGAGGCTAAACTAGGTAACACCAACATATGGCAAGCTGAAATTTATGATCCGACTTGAATTCCTAATAGTTGCCAGGAAGGTTACTCATCCTGCGTGTGGGAAGTTATTGGGTCGTAGCGGAAACTTGTTGATTTGACAACAACAAGAAATCACTAATTGGATCGATTCCTCTCTTCCTACTTTGGAAAGATAATTAAATCCAACGCACTCGGCAGGTGGATAAATTCGAATCATTCCTCCCAAATGGCAGTACGGCACATTAACATTGTGTTTTATGTCCATCGTGGACCCGAATGCAAGGGGTTTCAAGTTCAATTCCAATCGAGAAAAAGCTTACCTTTGGATTCGGTAATCAAAATGCATCAATTTGCATTCGTACCTATTTCCAACGTAGTCCCGGGCGTGCGTTGATCGAAATGAAAAGTAAACAGGTTTGCTCCGTTCTGTGCAATCCAGTAATGGCCTTCGGGCCGGAAGACTCGGGGTGATTGGAACCCAGAGACCGATGAAATATTCACAACAAAATTGTGCACCATCCTCTGCAGACCTGGTCGGGAGCCGGGACGGAAAGTGCAGAAAATCCCATTTTAATTATAACGACAATCGATCCTAAATCGATCGGTTCCACGCCACGGAGAGAGGTCGACACAGTAACGAAAGGCGTCAGTCGCTGGCAGGAAGACACGAACAGGAAGTCACGGGGACGAAATCGAGCCAGTGTTGTGAAGGCAAACTACAAAAAGGGCCCTTTTGATGCAGCAACGAAAATGTTGCCCAGAGTCTACACGTACGGCGAGATTCCGGTAGACTTAAGAAGAAGAAAAGCTTTTGTGTGTGTGTGTAAGTTGCCACAGTGGAAAGTGGGCCACCCTCCCCCGCCCTTTGCTTCGACGCACCAGTGAAAGAAGACCGTCGAAGGCACGAAGGCCTGAATAGAAGCTTTTATGATGGGCCCCAACCCCAGGGCCGCAACATAGAATGAACCTCGTCATCGTCGTCGTTGGCAAAAGCAGCAAAAATATGAAAATCTTTGTTCCATACGGAGTGCCATGCATACGAGCCAAATTTCGAGCAACATATTGCCTACAATTGTTAGCGACGAGCGGAGGTCTTGACACTGGAGCAACTTACACGTTGTTAGTAGCCTGGGTAATGATATGCCCATTGATGGGTTAAACAAGTAACAAAACCCATATGGAAGAAGAGAACATAATACAAACATCAATTTAAAATCACGTTTGATGAATAAAATCAAACAGTTTCAAGGAGAAGTTAATAAAGATTCGGATACAAGAAACTGATGCCAAGTGAATAATAAGGACATGTTTGAAAAATTTAATTCACAATAAATTTCATGAACTCATTGCCAGCTACGATATAACCATTCCAATATTTTAAGTAGAGCTCCAAATTTCGGCAAAGTTGTTCATTTAGAACATTTACAACAAAACTCGTGAGTTTGGAAAAAAAACTGCGTAGGGGATGAATACCGTCACCAAACCAGCATAAATCTCTCACTTCACATTCATTTGATGAAATATGCTGTTTCATCTGTCATGAGGTAGCCTTCCGGAGCGGTCCCTTCGTGGTACGACCAGCATGAAACTTTCGCATCCCTTTCGAATCGGCTGGCGGTAGGACCCTGCGTGGGTCGTATGAGGAGCATGAGACGCAGAGAAGAGGCTACTGGCGATTCCGCAGAAGTTATTCAAACCAGCTCATTGAATTTGAATCTGCATAAATTCCTAACGCAGTTGATGCTGTCTTTCGGAAGTCCACCCCCGCCGACCGTTGCTGACAACTCCTCTAACGCTCTTCTCCGCCTTCGTTCGGCGTCATTATGTGCCCGTCGCCTTCATGCTTCGCCGATTACGGTCAATTGCAATAGACATGGAAGGGGGATGCGTGGCTGACAACATGAAATGCCTCCGATCGCGGCGCATGGAACGAGTCCGGCGGCACCGTGAATAGGAGCGGCGAACAATATTTGGCTTGGCAATGACCTGGTTTAGTGTTTCGGAACATCGTTGTTCCACCCCGCGCGCCACCAACGAGAATGTTTTGCATCCAAAAAGAACGACCAATTTCTACCAATTCGTTGAGCGCGGTAGAGACGTGCGTTAAAAGCAGTGTCAGTTATTTTGGAGGCTACCTACCGACGGTCATTTCAAATTCCTGCAGTCATTTCAGCGACCGTTTACCGGCTCGGTGTGAAAATCCGGCTGAAAAGCTGAGTTCAGTACGCAGTCAGTTCGCTACCTCTAAATGATTGCCTGCTCGTTTTTCCGACCGAGAATTGTCAAAGAAAAGGACTGACTTACAAAAGGCAGCCGAGTATTTATTTCGGTTGCTTTTCCGAACATCTTTTTAGGTATCAGTAAGTGGCTGAAACACGGATAAGAACTGTGATGGTTCTACTGCGATTGCATAATACTGAAGCGGGTATAGAAATCAGATAGTACGAAATTTCGCTTACGGAATAGAATAGTAATAGACCTCAGTACTTGTTACAGTCACGTGGCATCGTTAAAAGACCATCACTAAAAAAATTGCACATACTAATCGGAGACTATCGCGAAGGAAATTATGCATGTGCAAATTGCGAATGTGCTTTTGACGCACATCGAATCACTGTGGGTGTAAACTGCGAAGAGAATGCGAGCCGCGCAGTTTTAATATTCAACCAAAGAAAGTCGTTCCGAATACCACGATTCGCTTTCGGCTCGCCCTTTGTGACGTTTGTCTTGGCCACATAATTCAACGTCGGAGGAAGCCGATGCCGGACCCTACATTACCATAAAATGGCGACGCGGAAAGTGATCAAAGATTATGATGCTGACTTCATCCATCGCACCCCAAAAGCGTCCCGTCCTTTCCTCCCATCTTTTTCACTCCCACAAGCGAAAGGGCCGCATTTCATTAAACGAATTCTCTCGCAAAATTGTTCATAATCACAGCGCGCACCACCCGTCGTTTGCGCGTTTTGCCGCGGGAACCCCTGACGTCCTAGGCCGGCCCAGATATGGCGGACGGCACGGATGGGAAAATAGCGCACCATGGCCGATCGTGACGCGGTGAATGATGCAAAAGTCGAGCAGCCAGCCACCGGTTGCCGGCGGCGTCGTGGGCGAAATTGGATAAATATTCCAGCGTTTTTTTGCCAGCTGCACGCAATGAACCGTGACGGTCGACGCCGGTGTCCCGAACCGCCCGGGCATCGAAGCTTGGGTGAAATGGAGAGATGAACGAAACGAACGCGCCAAGTCAACTGTAAAACTGCACCACGGCGCCAAAAAACTGCAGTCGCCACACGGAAGTGGTTTGCAAGACGACGATGGAAATGGGCCTTCGAGCTCCACACCATGATGCTCCACACCTGTCAGCAATTCTTGCAGCAAAATTTTACTTTCCTCACCATGCAACTGGAAAACTTGGCTTTAAAGTTGATGGAAAATGGTATGGCAAACCGCGACAAACGCAACGAGAATGGAAATATTGCAGTGAACTGAAAGTAGCCTCTTATCGCAGGGAGGCTCTATTTGCACATAACTCTTAAAACACTATCCGAAGAGATAGCAGCATAACGAGCCAAGATTCTTCGGTGCAAAGCCAACGCTACTGACCTCAATTTCCCGCACACTCTCCAAAGGGAAAATAGAGGCACTTGGGCACTTCCCCAATCATTACCCAACAGTTGTTGTCTCTCGCACTACCGAAAGTCTCGTCGGTCCACTGCGCTGCCTTTCGAAAGTGCAACTAATCTATCCCTTTACGCCGGCACAAATCCGTTCCCGATTTGCCAGAAAATCCTACGCTTTGAACTCGTGACACGACGCAACGGGAGCAGACGGGAAGCAGGAACCTTTGATCATTCGGACATCAAAGAGGATCCGTCGACGGTCGCCTTCCGGAAGGCTTGCCTTGGCATCACGAGGGCATCATCAACACCATCTCAACTTCATCATCGCCATTGAGGGTGGGGGAGGAGGATTGAGCAACGAAGTGGAAATTCATCCCCGACCCGGACTGGACGAACATACCGAAGCCAATCGACTGGCAGCTTCGTCCGGCCAAGCTCAAGTCAAGGTTTGCGGCAGATTCTATCGGCCACATCGGAGCAGGTGCGCACGGCAACCGTCCGGGCAAAGCGGGCGAATTGACATTAGGGATTGATTTGCAATTACAATTCACTTCGTCGTTGCAATCGGCCAAGCCGTCGTGCGTCATCGAAGGGAAATCCTTTGGGGCCGGTCCTCAAGAAATCACCCCGCTGAGCCAAACGACGAAACAATGGGTGTAAAAGGTGTTGTTTCCCGCTCCCCCCGCGTTAAGGCATATTTATTTTCCATTTTCCTTCCGCCACACCGAAATCAGCATAATGGCAAACGCGGTGCAAATAGGATCGAGGGCACAAGTGCTCCGGCACGTCAGTACGGCAGTCTCGGGGATTGGCTTTGAGTAAGTAAGTGATTCGGTAGAAAGGATTGGCTTCTGCATGCCCTTCATCATTCGCTAGCCCGGCACTCGGTAATCCGATGGGCGGCACACACACACACACACACACGCAGACACACATACGACAGCGTTAACCAAGGAAGGACGCCGCCAGAGAGTCCATGGTACGTGCCTTCGGAAGCCGCAGGTGTTGCTTGCAGCAGCCGATTGGCAGAGAATGGTTACAATCAATAGCTGGTTTTTGCGCGCTTCCATTACATCGATCCACTTTTGTAGGTGAATTGAGAAGTGAATTTTCGAAGCTAATCCGAAAGCAGTCTAAAAAAAATATACTTCTAAACCAAGATAATACAATCGCAAAATGTACAAATAACTAAGTAAACACTTATTACAAATTAAAACCCATTCCACTTTCCTCGAGTCGAAAAATAACGAAATTCTGTCAATCAACGATAAATGCGATAATTTGATTAATTCGTTTTTGAACCGCCATTCAATGGCGCTACTCTAAAAAAAAAAACCCCCCGCCTGCACAAATGTGAACGATTTTCCCGGTGAGCAAAACAAGAAGCCAAATATTCATTTCGACCCCCCCCTCTCCCCCCCACACACACACACACCTTCCAACGCATACACACGTGCATGATGCCGGCGGGAAATGGCGCGCTCTGGTCCGTGGAAGCCTATAATATCGTTAATTGAAATCACTTAATCGCTCATCCATCATTAATTTTCGCGGAAGTGTAAAAGCTGTCGGCAAGCAAGACGTGAAAAGCCGATCAGTGGAAAACGATGCGTCCCCCACAGCGCTTAACTTAACGATTCACCCTCACACGCACACAAACACGCGCGGGAAGGAACCGTCGAACAAAATCTTTGTTCAATTTTATAGCTGCAACATCTGTGTAACGCTTTTCGATGCCTGCGATATTTTTTTTTTTTTTTTTGGTTCGGGTTTTCCCCACGGCAGTGCAGCAGCACAACTTGCCCACTCGACTGAAGTACAATCGAATGTTTCGGAAAACGCTTACGCAAGGGCCGTAGGAAAATCGGGCCGACAACAGACGAAGAAAGGGCTCCCCTTCCCCCCAAACCCTCTGACGAAAGCAGCACGCGGAGTATAAATAATCTATTAGAAGTGTGATAAAAATCGAGGGCGGAAAAATGCCGTCGGAGAAGCGAAGCCAAAGAAACCATCCCACAAACAGTTGCAAGCAAGTCGTTGTCGAAATAATGTGTCACATTTTTCAACACCCTATCCCTTCCCGGAACGCGCGGGGCAATCCTGCAATATGTATGTCCTAAACTCGCTGTTTGTGACACGCGCTTACGGAGTTCGGCCTTTTCCACGACTTTTTCATTTTTGCTCCCCTTCGCAAAGAGCAGATTTTCAAAAAGGGGTATGCCTTTATGTGTCCGCCCGACCGCCATCCTCTCTGGAATGCTGATCACTTTTCAATTCAACTTGCTCGCATGGTTTGCTGGAGTCACGGGAGAAACGCCCTTCATTGCCGTCGCTGGTGACGAACCGTCTGAGCAAGTAAAAATGCGCGTGGTCGTCGCTTTTTACTCCAGTTCCATAAATTCTCCGATTTTTTCTTCCGTCGCCATGCGAGCAACCCAGGCGCAAGGAGCTAGTGAAGCTCGCATTCAGCGTGTCAATATTTTTCGCACATCAGCAACACGTTCCGCCACGAGCAAAAGGACTCTCAATCGGCTATCAGCTTTCACTCGACGAGGGGTTGATTTTTACTTTCCAAAAGGATAGAAAGCAAAATCAGGGTACAGAAAATACGGAGCTGGCTCGGGGAAAAAATACCCGACAATAACTCCACAGCACGATCGATAACATTCAACTCAACCGACCCGATCACCCACAACAATCCTGCCCCAGGACCCCTTCCCACTTGACTCCTTGGCCTTTGCGTGACAACACGATTGAGTCGAAGTTCTTTTCCGATCCAGAGGCGATATACAGCCGGAAGCACAAACAGGTTGGCGGCACTTGGCGGATGTTTTCTTTTTTCTTCTTCTCTGAAACTGAATAAAGCGTAAACTTCGCACTCTCAATCAGAAAAGGATTCGGGGGAGCCGGTTTTCTTGTTCCTCTATTTGCTTCCGGAACTTCCTGATACAATTGTTCCCTTTGCCTTTTAACCCCGCCCTTGCCATTCGGTAGTGACTCAATGCGGGAGTTAAATGTTTACCAAATTTGCGACCCTATCTGGAGAATCGGGCCCGAAAGATTGCGAGATTTAGTTATTTTTGTTTTGGCTGCCTTGCCCTTGACCCGCGTCCGGTTTCCACGAGCTCTCTGTGGGTCTTATTTTTCTATAAACATTCTTCCAACAGGCGAGATCCCAATTGCTGGCAATCAGATGAGACCTGATCAGAAGATAACCGAACAAAAAATAAAAAAAAAGACCGACCCAGTGTCCACCGCCGGGTGAGGCTGATCCTTATTTCGGTTCCGGAAATGAGACAAAAGTCATCTGAAAAAAAGGTCAAACGAATAGCTTCAACTCTGCCAACACTTCGTTCCGACACAATGGGACACAAATTGTCGCATTCGTTCGCGCGGCTACCGTGCAGTAAAAGCCGATGGAAAAATCGATAAGAAAACGAACCTCTCCCTTCTCTGCTCCGGGCATTGTAACGTTTCTTCACTCCGGCCATGGGGACGTATTTTAAGTATCTCTTTAATATTCATTAGCCCTCGATTAGTCTCGGGACGGGCAGGAGAATTTTTATAAATATTTATCCAACACGGAGCGCCACGGATTAAAACAAACCCCTTACAAACAAACGAAAAACAGCGACGCTCAAATCGATCGCGCGCCCAATCGAACGCGAAATATCGCCTTTCTTAACGATCTCCTTAATTTTTGCTTCTTGCTGATTCGTTTCGTGACGGACTCGACCAGGGTAAAATTTTCACCGCCTCCACGCGAGTCGACGAAGAACGCCAGATGCCAGATGCTTTGGTCATGGGCGGTACTTCATTTCGAGACGATTTTCCCAGGGCTCGAAAAATCGGAGATCCCGGGCTCCGTACGTGCCCATCTATTTGTCATCATTCTTCTTCGCTTTAATCCGGCCCTCACCATGGTGCGAAGTGGCGAGGGTTGCCAAAAGGGTTTTGCGGAGGATTTTCCGGGAAAGAAGATCGTCACCATGTGCCGTTCCTAACGTCCACCTTCGGCAGTGGTTATGAAAGTAACAGCCCTTGGTAAAAAATTGCCCTCGAACGAAAGGAGCAACGATAAGACCAAAAAGTTGATGATGAAAAGTTAAACCACAAATTTAACCGAGGTGAAGATTAAACGAAGGATTGCCGCGAAAAAGCAAGAAGAAAAGCACGGTAGTCAGCAACCGAAGCTACCAAGGCGACGTCAGCCTGCGTTGAGATAAATCGCATTGAAGCCCAATTAGATCGGAGCGCCCGGCCAGAAGCCGTTACTTACTTGTCCTGCCTTCTGGGACCTTGGACACAAGGGACTTTCTTTCAAACAACACCGAACCAAACGCAGGAGTCACTCGGGACGGGGGATGAGATTATGCGTCAGCAACACTTTAATAAGGCTCGTTTCAATGATCAACTAAATGGACTAATCGGATTTGCTTTATTGGCTGCGCCATGGCCGGCGAAACATCGAGCACCATCGAAACGCGAGCCAAAAGATTTACATTTGAGTGACACTGGAAAATTAAGGAAAACACAGTGCCGAAAGAACTTTCTCCGTCAGCTGGCTGGGAAGAAGTACAGCGACACGGAAACAATCGACCAATTAGTACGGAAGGGGACACCACTGTACAACCAGCTTCCGGGAAGAGGGGAAGTTTCGTTCCGTTTCGAAACAACAAACAGCAAACAATTGATTAGGAATGGCACGCTGGCAGGCCGGCGCCACGGGCGGAATCGACTTTTCACCACGCACTGAACGCTTAATTAGAGGCATGCATAAGAAATTTGGATTGGATTAAATTAAATGGAAAAGCAGCCTCGATAGTATGGAAATCGTCTTGCGTACATACTTGGCAACGTAAAGTTTAGTTAGATTTGATGAAGCAAATGGAAAACTTTTCAAATCCATTGACTAGTCGTAGTATTTCGAGAGTTTTGGGAATGGCGACGACAGACAGCTTAACGAAATAAATCGATTTATCTACTTCTCAATGCATTTTCCTCCGTTTCCAAGCAGTAATGGAGATTTCGTGGGAAATTCTGGAAAATATACGAGCACCCGAGATTCTTCCCGCATTTTTTCCTGCAATTCTGTTGCGAGACAAGTTGGCAAAGTAAATTGATTGCTTCGACCGCCCACAGCGCTTATCAATTAATTCCCGGCTTCCCTTATCCCGAGACTGCACTTTTCATCCGCGCGTGGCAGAAAAACAAACATCTTCAGCCCTGGGGTTTTTTTTGTTTTGTTTGCTTCATTTTTTACTCCCTAAAGTTTCCCACAAATTGATACTTTTGCCCCATCGTCCCATCGCAAAACGGAAAACGCTCGCGAATCCGAATCCCATCGATCCATCTTTGGGTGACAGCTTGCTATTTTCTCGTACCCTCCGCCGTTCGTCATGACGGTCTTTAATTTTCTCACCGGACTGGACAAACATCCTACTGCTGTCTTCTGAGACGAAGGACCGGCGAAAGATAACGCCTCTATCGCTTACACCATCGTCACCATCGAATCAATCACCGGTCGGTTGCTTCGTTCGTTTTGGCCGGAAATGCTTCGGATTTCGCCGGGCCACGGGCCCACCATAGTCATCTCCGGAAATCCTGGACCCTTCCCCCGTCGCGCAAACAACGTTTCCGATATGCGGCGTTGGATGGGAAAGAGAAAACTGCACGCTACACACAGATAAGCGCGGCGCGGGAATGTCTTGGATCAATTCATTTCCTTTCGGCTCACGAACGGATACGGAGCTGTTCAAATAGCTGCAGACGCGACAGCGAAATAAATATACCGTCTCGGGCGGGAGTCGACTCCCTCGTCGTCATCGGAGCAAGCCTTATCTATACTCGTCCATTGCCATATTTACCATGCCAATTACACGTACAGCTCTCTTTTTTACAGCGATCCAAGCACGAAGCGACGTTCGGAAGCAACAAGAGAAGCAAACAAAAAAGAATAAATCAAACGCGTTAAATTTGGTCTGAAAAGTCTCGCAACTCCCTCCCGATTGCACAGTTTTTTTTTTCTTCTTTTCGGTGGAAAAACCTTCGCTTTGCCAAAACCTAAAGCCCCTCCACATGCCACAGAGAAGGCTATTCGTAGAAGTGCCAAGAGCACTTACATGGAAGGGGGATGCTCCGGCAAGACACGTCAGCAAGAAAGAGCACGACTCTCACACGCCTCGCCCACGTGTTGCACCGCACGCGCGCCTTGAAAACGCTGATTTCTCGAAGGATTGCCTTCGTTTGAAAAACCCGAATATGCAAACACGGGCGAATCTTCAGCGAATTCGGCGGAGCACCGTCCGGGTCAGTCAGCCCGGTGTTGTTTGTGCTGGCGATTCGGATCGATGTGGGGAAAACCTTTCGCTCGTGTTCTTGATGCAATGGGGAAATTAATATTCAAACCATCGCCAACGAAAGGGGACACCAAGGTGGATCCGCCATCCACGAGCCTGCACTCACCTCGGGCACAATCGAAACTCATGTGATCGATATCACCGATCCATGCCGTTTGTGAGGCAGGCCAATGTACCGTAAGGAGTGTTATACATATTCAGCACGCATGCCGTCCGGAATGGCCGGAGAAGAGGCTGACAGTAATCGATTGCCATGGACATTTCCAAACGTTTTCTTCCTTGTCATTACGCTAAACACGAGTTTCACATTCCGCAACTGACCAATAGAGGCTTTTTCGCAGCATGTGCTCTGCTTACGAACGTTTTGCTCGAAGGAAGTGTCACTCAATCACCTCGCCATTTCTCGGAAATTCATCATAATCGTCCGTCCTGACAAGTCGTCAAGTCTGGAAAATGGCTACAGGCGGCAGTCCAATAAAGCGAATGGTCCAAGGACAAGGTCGTCTCACCAAAGCTTCCCTCGGCAGAACCGGCTGGATTTTTCCTCTAGACATCGATAGTAAAACCGTCATCGAAAATACTCAAAAGCAGAGACTGTTAGTGGAATATTGATAGCGCTTGCTACGAGCTTTGCCACGACAGTTATTGTGACTCGAATCTTGGCACGACGATAATTTCCCCACTGGATTGAAAACAAATCCTTAGACCTCGTTTTTTCATCCCACGTGTTGTTTGGCAAATAACTTGTTTGTGTGTTTTTTTTTTGCATCCGTTTTGCATCCGTCCTCCGTGAGTTGGCCGGGTTTGTGCCTCTTTGCTAGCATTAAATATTCATTTCCATCCGACTTCCTCCAGGCATCGCTTCCTGCATCCGGAGTCGCTGCCAACGCTCAGCAAATCCATCCCAACCGTGCCAGTTCCGTAGCAGACGATACTGACAAACGGTGTGGATCCGGTTTCTACCGTGCCGGAAATTCAGCAGTGACCGAAAATGGCATTTTAAATTTTTTCATATGGCTTTGTTTCGCGTGTGCATTCAAAGGGGCTTGCGCGAGTGCAGCTGACAAACAGGCGGAGCGCATCGAACAACCTGCTGTCGACGGAAAATAAAATCGAGGTCAAAGGGGACGCAATGAAACACGCAGGGAAAATATACCCCACACTGCAACTGCTAACGTTTTCTTTTTTTCGTGACCTTTGCCACCTACCTCCAAAGCCAATTTGTGGGTGAATATGTTTCCTTGTAGGCACGTGCGAATTGTGATACAGTGCAGGAAGAAAAATGTGCACAACGATTACAAGATTTAGGACGACGGTTAGGCAATTGGTTAGACAATAATATGTAGATATTTTTAGCATTTCTTCTTCTGAGCGTAACGAGCGTTACTTGGTCAAGTCTACCTGTTAAAGGCTTACGATACTTTTTCTCCTGTAACGTACGCGGAAGGACAATCCTTTGAACTGGGGGAGTTTCGGTCTGAAATTCAAACCACAAAATTGCAATATTTATTCTCATAAAAATAATTAAGAAAGGCAGCGTAAAATATCAACTCCTTGGAAAAAGTAATCTTGTCATATTTGAAACACAGAACGCAGAATTGTGGAAAGACAGCTACGAAATCGTTAAAGCCACTCGCTTAAAGACTGTCGAGCCCAACACTGTCCACCGTTCGGCAGGGAATGTTAGTTTCGCCCCGTTGCTCACGGCTGAAGTTGGGCGTTGAAAACATGCTAAAAACTATGCTAACAATCTACCCGAGAGACCAGACATCGAGGGCGGGTTGATTCCACCATCAACAGCAGCGGTTTGCCGGTGAGGAAACGAGCAGCAAACACGGCTAACTACCACAACAAAAATCCCAAACAACATTAACACGTCAACGGACAGGCACGCGCTGGGCTCTCTTGCTCTCACTCTATCTCTCGTTCTTTGGGGTGGACGCGCACAGCCCATTGCCTGCAGCAGGCGTTATGTGACCAGCGAGTCAGGCCATTCAGAAAACTATTCTCAAATAGAGCGCGCTGGCGGGAAGGTTGGCGAGCCTTTGGAGCCTTTGGAACTGTGCCGATGAAAAGGGTACACCACACGTGGTGCAATGGAGGGACTACGCAACATAACTCAACGCTGCTGTCGGCGGTTGTGGTAGCATTTTAGTTATTTCCCGCGGGACATTAACCGGTCACCGGTCCCGATTTCGAAACCCGTTCCGTCCGGCTCTGCAAAAGAAAAGTCTGCCGATTTCTTCTAACCCGTCTCCCTGAAGGTGAATTCCACGGGATTCCGGGGTACACTAGCACGACTTGAGCATAAGCTCGAGTGGCCATTTATTAAACGAACGCGTGCACGGGTGGATACATATCGCACGGTGCGTCAGGGGCGGAAAATGTGTCCCTCGGGGAAAGGACAACCACAACATAAAGAACACCACATCCCGAGCCTTCCCCGGATGCGGAAGCCTATTCCTCCCTCAAACGTTCACTTCCCTATTTCCACCTTCAGAAGCGAAAAGTGAAGAAATGAACTAACCAAGAAAGGTGTGATGCGGCGAGTTCCAAACGTGACCAGCATATTTCGGCGGGGCGACACTAATGGACCTTTTTTTTGTACGGTGAACTCCACTCCCAGCGGAGGTGATCGCTGGTAACGGGAGTTGTTGGAAGTTTTATGGCCAGCTTAAAAAAAAAAGCATATCAGTCCCGGAAAAACGGGCCACAGCGTGAACATAAATAACAAGCCGTTAATAGATACATCGCTAACTCGTCGAAGGATGATGATCTTCCGAAATTGATTGGGAGAAATCAGAAACAAATCACCTTCGATGATGGGCTTTCCAATAAAACAAAAAAATCAAAACTATATCGAGGTATTAGGTGGAGATGAACAAATATATGTTTTATGCAATCGTTTTCCTCAGTCATATGCATTTTATGACACATGTACTTCAAATTTATGCATTAAAAGGGTGCGAATACATCCATATTGTGTCTGTTGTTGCTTCGATCAATATGTAGTAACGCTTGACATGGAGCCAAATCTATTTTCCGTGCTGAAAACCGCGAAAACCATGCGTTTTTTCTAGGCTAAAAAATGATCACCTGGAGCGTAAAAAAGGTTAAAACCTGCGGTCGAAAAATGTTTGAAAAAGATGGATAAAACAAAAGTTTTTTTGCAGTTGCTGAAGATCCCTCTAAATCATTATAATTGTGGGGGATGTTACAGGGAAAAATAAAGGGACGACTTGACAAAAAGTCTTTCAAATTTGAACCAAAGTCCCTGCATAGAATTCGCGCGAATTTTGTCCATAGCTAAAACATTCACTTTTCCCGACAAAAGCAGAATAAAAATGCTAGTTTGCTGTAAAATTAAAATAAAACCATTTTCAGCATACAACATTGTGTTCTCCACACAACAGCGGAGTTGTTCAGACCGAAAGCAAAGTTTTGCGTCGGTCGAAGGAAAGTGCTGGCCGCCGAAAAATACAGGTTTCCACCGGCGGAAGAAGCTCTCGTTTTTGTCCGTTTTTTTTGGAAAGTTACCATACCGCGACATCGACGCCTCTACGCTGCTGATTAATGCTTATGACAGCCACGGTCGTTCGGGCCGTCTTATGTTTCGATTTTCGAGCTGGCCTCGCCGGAGAAAGCGGACCCGGGTGGAGTCCACGCGTTTTGGGGACAAGTTGAGCAACGTCGCAAACCGGTAGGGAAATCGATTACGACGAAACTTCCCGCCGGGGACGAGGCGTGCGCGACCGGCAAGGTTCGAAGGGTTTTGCGTCCGATTTCGCCGTTCGATTCGTTTGATGTTTCACCAGCTGTGAGCGCCATCATCGTCGGGTGGGAAATGTAGGAAACCCTCAACATCGTTGTGTTTCCTTCAAGTGCTGTGTGTGTGTGTGTTTTTTTTCTTCTTTTGCTTCATTAAATTGTCCATGATGCCCGACGAAACATGGTCACGGGTCATGGGCAGCAAAAGGGGGTTTGGAAGGTTAAAGTGTGTTCTTGTTTCCCCGAACCCCAAAACATCATCCTTCGTAGCACACATAGCAACAGAGCCGCAATAAACAAATTTCGCACGCTTCATTGCACCAAGGACCCTCGGAGTGTGGAAATTGGCCTGCCGGTCGGTGCAATAGAGCACATCCTTCCATCCATCCACGTTTCTAACGTAAACCTCCACCTCGAAACCCCCCCCCCCCCCCCCTTCGTTTGGCCGCATTTGTTTCGGACATGGTAACGGTTGCTAACGATGCCGCTTGCCTGTCTGCGGAATGAAGTTTTCGGGCGCCAATCAAACAGGATGACTAGACGGTTGGAATGTCCAGCGCGGAAAGAGAAATTCCCCACCGTCGATGACAGATGACGGAGAGCCAAGTTTCAAGGGCATGCAAAAGGGGGACGGAGGAGTGGGTCAGTTCAAAGCCCGCGAGTGCAATGCATTCCATTCCACAGGCGTAACGTCGCGTAACGCAGCAACGCGCGAACCGCGAACGTGTGCAAAACACAAAAATAAAATGCTTTTATGCAGCAATAACAGTAACAGCATCAAACGGGGGGCAACAAACAGGCTATAACCACTGTATATGCTTGCTCTGTGTTTGTAGTCCGGTTTATGTTGGAGCTTTTTTTTTCTCTCTCTCTTCTTCTTCTGCTGTTTCACCCTCGCCAAGAGACGAACCGGACGGACGAGTTCTCCCCGGAGACCGCCGGAGGATCCACGCGCGAGGTTGAGGGTGGGAGGCAGGGTCGCAGCTCTTGTGCGAAGTCGCCCCAACATGTTTTGGGAAACTGACACACTCGGAACGCACACACACACACACACACACACATGCACCCGCGTGGCGTGTGTTCGCGACACGTACCCGCACGTAGAAACGTGAAGCGCGTTCTTCTCGCTCACCTGCACACACTCTCCCGTTTCGTTCTATCTGGCATGCTTCTGGATCCAGTACCACCAACACCATCGCAACCAGGCAGTCCAACCTTTTGCCTCCCCTCCTACGTCGTTCCACCATTCTTTGCCCTTCGCCCTTGGCTCGATCGTATTCGTTTCGTTCTTTTCTCCTTGCGCGTTCCTTGGAATGCAGTCTGGCGACCTGTCCGTGCAAGTGTGTGTGTGTGTGTGCGTCGATTGGCTCCGTCTGGCTTGTGTGTGACGGTGGGCAGCAATAACAAAATGAAATCGAGGCGAAACAAACAACGCGACGCAACCACAACACACCGAACAACGATGATGGAAAACATTTAAAAAAAAACGAAGAAGAAACAAAAAACCGTCCCACCGTCAACACAACACAAACACCCGCGTTTGGTTTGGTTCGTTCGTTGCGAGGGCAATTTGAAGCCCATCGCGGATCGAACCAAGGTAAGCGCATTGAAAAGAGGGGGGAAAAATCAACCCCACCCATGCAAACGCAACGGAAACCACCAGCGGAAAAACTCGGCTCGAATGTCCATCCAGGAGGAGGGTTTTAAAGGCGAAACCCTTTTGCCCCGATCGATAGCTTTGACCGTTCGAAAGCATCGATCGATCGTGTACGATCGCACACACCAACACAGCGCTATCAATCCCCCGTCGTTCCCCCCCTCTCCCACTCGATACTTCCCTTCAAACCACGCTCGCAAATCCCTTTCGGGGCGGCTTTCCACTACACGCTAATCGCGGACGTCGCAGCATTGCCCCAAAAACTGCCCACGTGTGTGTATGTGTGTGTGTGTTGCGGTTCGGTATTCTGTACACGCGATAGTCAGCGCCGTCAGCTTACCAGCGATTTGCTGATTGTCAATTGCTTCTCGTGGTTGGCACTTTTTTCTAACCATTTTCGCAAAATTTACAGCCAACAACCCAACTGCGATGGAGATCGAGGGCGAGCGGACAAGTCACAATACACACACACACACACACTTACTTGCAGCTGGAGCAAAGATCGTCGCGAAACAACTAATTCCGCGTGCGAAGTTTGCGATAAAAAAGCCGCCTCAAAACTTGTTCGCTACAGTACGGTGCTACACATGTGTGTCACTGAATGAAATACATTTACATTTTGTCTTGGACTTCTTTTCTTTTTTTTTTGTGTTCGATCATTCAAGCTCAAAACAATGTGCTTGGGTCGCATAAAATAGTCAACGAACACTATTACGCCGTATCTCACCGAGTTTGAATGTCGCTGCCGCCGAAACGGACAGCTTAAATGGGAATGGGATTTATTCCAACAGTAATCGAACGATTTGGGAATGGTTTCCCTGGATACATAAAAAGCAAGCTGTGCGTACAAACCTTCGCTTGTCTCGGCGTCAGGAGCGACAATCTCTTCTCTGGAACGATCAAGCAAACCACGGTAGAAGGCGAACGGAACGGCACGGTGTCAGGATACGGGTACGATTTAAATATCACACTACGAAACACGTCGATCATCACACGGCTACATTTTACCCGAGGTTATACAGGACGCACCAACATAACGGGGCTTATTTTCCTGAAGGTTGAAGATTTACACAAAAGAAAACACTTTCCACACCGCGATTATCACCTTTTGCGTTGACAGCCTCTTTTCTTTTCCTTTTTCAACACTATTGCATCACGAGCCGGGGGACCACCATTCTGCGGCGATCGAAATGCATCCGAGGGCAACCCGCAACCACTTGCCCGCTCTTGCCTTTTCCCGCACGTACTTCGCACCGCTTCTGCCGCACTCGTCGGATGCAACCACCGTTTCACCGCACACGTTTAACGGACCGCACACACCAAACAAGATGATGGGCTTCGGAGGGCAGGCGACAAACAAAACGGAACCGCCGAATAACACTTGTTATGGGACAGAGAAAACATAATAAACATTGCTCGAAACGCACGAACACACACGGGCACGGGCACGCAACAAGAAGAGGAAGAGGGTAAGAGGTGGAAGAGAAGGAGGAAACCTGTGGCACGAATTACAACTGTTCACCCGACGAACTAAAGCGGCACCAACCACCAACAAACGCACTGCATAATCCACGGACAAGCGTTATCCCTACTCGTTCACCGGTAACGCAGATAATTTCACAAAACACTGGAAAACATGTCGAAATGTTGTACTATCAACGCGATGCGTTAATTTTTTTCGTCTTTTACTTCTCAAAATACAAGATTTCCACGCACCGAATATTTTCGCGTCCCTCCACTGAGGCAGTCAACTTGCTACTGACGTCTCTCGTTCACGAAGCCGACGCAAAATGCCGGCAGTGCGTCCGTTCCACGAAACCGAGAGCAAAAGGACTTTTGGATCGTCGGGTCGGCTTCGCCTGCTGCGTAACGTACCGCTTAGCGGTGGACAAACTCGCTCCGTGTTGCGAACCCGCTCAGTTTCACGATGCAACTGAGCGGGTAACATGATTTTATACCTCTTGATCCATTTCTGAGTATGACCTAATCGAACAAAAATATCACCACTAGGTTTTTTTTTACAGCGTGGAAAACAACTGTGATGTGCTGTTAGCTCTTTAACTGCAACATGTTGTAGCACTTCGCATAAAGACAGGTATGGTTGCTAGCTTATCATTCCTTCGTACCATCTCTACTACATGCGCTCCGTTTGGAAGTTGTAACGGTTTCCGCGCAGCCGTGCTGCCAGCACTGAATTACTCCACAATTTAAAGCTGTTCCGTAACGCCTAGGTTCATTATGACAGTTACAAATAACGCCTAGCCTACCTTAAGGCGCGAATGCTAAATGTTTCTGTGTCGATTTTCATTCTTTTCTTTTTGTTATCTTTCAAACGAAATAATAAAAATGTGACTTATCTTAGCTACAAGATTCATGTTTATTTGTGCTTATCGAAGAAAGATACAGTTTCCAACTATTATCGCTAAGCTCGGTACATTAGCTCTAAATCGCTAAGACATTTTGTGATCTTTATTTATTATTCTCCGCCAGTAAACAAAGCCGCTACCATCTGTCGGATGGCGGCCGGTTGTTGCATTCATACAAGAATCTTAATTACCATTTGAAATGCACCAAAAGTACGAAAGGCGCGCGTGATGCACTATTATCTATATGCTTTTCTGCTAAATGTCTCAAAAATGCCTTACACCATCTGCGATCGCGGGCTTCCTTCATTGCCTTCTTCATGCTACAGGAAATTACGACTTTTGTGCCAACACTTTTACACATGACATTTTTTTTTTTACTTCGCGAGAAACCACTGCCGACAAATTTTGTTCGTAATTCTTCCCACTCTGCGCTCCTTCTCACTGCCTGTGCTTCTTCTTGCAAAAATGAGATCAAAAATCTACATCACAGCCCTCTTATCTCCAAAAAGCACAAAATAAAAGCGAATTAAAATATTAAACCAACGAAAAATTCAATCTACGGGTCTCCGGCGACGCCAATCGGTACGATCGCGACCGCCATGGGCTATCGTACTAAGATAAAAATAAAAGAATGGCCTTTTTCAGCTAATCGATTCTCGTCCTTCGCGTACTTTTAGCACCTGCAGTGCCCCGGTTAAACTGTGTCGTTCTGCGTAGCAAATATTCTCTAGAGGCAAATTATTAGATAATCGTCAAAACGGACTGTTTGAAACAACCCCGCTTCCCTCCAGCTTGGCCATCTGTTTCTCGCTGTTTCCTGCTCGTTAGATCTCCTCTGCTGTTCGCGATTCTCTGTGCTCGTAATGATAACAGAACGGGTGATTTAAACATCATCTGCCGAAAGAAGGGGGAAAATCCTGATAGCTTAGAAGTGTTCCTTTCCTATTTCTGTGTACCGATAGTGAGATCAATCTAGGTTTGTCCTTTCTGTGTACGTTTCGGTTCAATTCCCAATTCTCCATTAATAAGCCCTCTTTCCGACTGGGCGAATGGGAATCTGCGGAACCAACATCGAACAGAATATCCAAACCCAGACATCTTGGAAAGCATAAACTGAATACGCACAAGAAAAATAAAAAAATAAAAAATAAAAATAAACAAAACAAATACAGCAAAAATCGGCAAAACAAAATAAAAAAAAATATCTTTGGCCACCTAACACAGTGGGGAATTTCTCTTCGCGAATATTTGGAATATTTGCCTTATGTGTTGGCTTTCCCGACTGATCGCTGACAAAAACGACGATCTCTTCGGGTGATGCTGGTTAGTTTGCCCTGCTTGCTGCTCTTTTTTCCTGTTTTTGTTTTTTTGCTTTCGTCTGCGGCGCAATGTAGCTATTGTCGTTGGTCTTATTCGTCGCTGCGCTTAGTCTAAGATGTATTACTATGGACAGCCTTTCTGAAGGCACGTCGTTTCCGGCCTGATGCAGTAGCACCGGGTGTTCTTATGCTAATATTCATTTTTTGTTTTTCTAGGCTACATATGGATGACCAATTATCGATACCATTGCCTTATCTCCTTGGCCCACCAAAGCGAAGACAAGAGACAGAGAATTCTATCCGTTGGCACTGTTCTTTCACGATTCACCGCACGCATACATGCATTCACATGGTTCTTCAACTAAATCTTTTGAGTAAATCTTCCTTAGATATTTAACATTGCCTAGTTTACTGAATTGCTATCGTTTCCTTTACAGAAAAAAAAGATGTCTTGTGTAGCTCAAGCTAGACTTATTGTCTTTGAGTTCATGCTTTCAAAGACAAAAAAGTAGTAATGAAATGCGTCACTCGCTGAAATATCTCCATACTAATTAATTTAATGCTGCCATTCATTTCACAATGCATTATCACCACATCATTCCCGAGGAGGATTATACTAAAATAAGAATATGAAAATGAACAGGAAGTAGCTGTGATACGTTAAAGAGATCAAAACATTACCTTTTCTTTAAAATCATTTTGCAAATCGAAAAAATCTTGTTTGAACACGATTGGAACATCTCTTGAATTGAAATCCATTTGTTACTGTTGCAAATTTGATCCACTTACGGTCTAAATGAAGATCATTGAAATCATCCGCATAAAAGCTAGTCCGTTTAACTGTTCTAAGTCAAACAAAATTGGTGTAGAAAGCTAGAACACATGCTCTACGCTTATCAAAATGGCAGACAAAGAGATCCAATACTAAAATAAGAAACATGAACGGCAATGAAATTATTAGTTATAAAAATAATCACCCAGGCAGCACCGCTGACACGCTGAAGTCTGTCCGGGAGCAATGTAATTAGCAAAAAATCATTAGCTGGAGATGTTTAAAATTCTACGATAAACATTCGCTCAACGCTCAGCGGAAGAATGAAATCGCGGAAACCTTGCCACCTGTACTCTTCTCTCGTCTAATACTGCCTAAGCTTAAGGTCGGTTAAGTAGAGTCTTATCTATTGTTTTCTTTGTTTTATGCAACGTTAAACCACCACCATTTATTTAAAAATTATATCCCAACATGAAAAATCTAACACTATGGTAAACTCAATCAATAATTTGCTGGTATCGTTTTTTTTTCTTCTTAAAGTAGAACTGGAAGAATATAAAGGCAATCATATTTAGTAAATTATTATTTAAAAAAGCAGAAGCAGCAGCAGAGAAAAATAGCGTAAAAATCAAATGCGATATTTAAAATATGTTAACCGATTCAATTTCGTTCGGAAGATTCGGGTTGTAAATGAAGCTCACCGTTTCATAGGTATCTTTTAAAGATAAGGCATTGCGCTTATGATAATGGGATGGCATCGGTTTTCTAAAGAAGCTCATCCATATGAATAAAGCCGATAAGATGCAGCGGCTCACTGAAAGGGAAATGTAACTTTCCAGAAGGCCACCAGAAATAAAAAGAAAGCAAATGTAACCGCGGTACAGCAAAACTTCTTACGCTATTTGGTTAATTACTCGTAGCACGTAGCGAGTTGAGACCAATATGAAATTTTCTTCTTAACGCTTCGTTTTCCCTAAATCGTTTTTTTTTTTTGCTAGCAAAATTTTGCTCCCGTCAAACATTTCAACTTCTTCATAGCAATTGCAGTTTTTGTTATCACGAATGGTTTTTTGTCTCAAAATTTTAGCGAAACATTTTTATCCTTCCTTCGAGGTTAAATTACCTTCTCTAACAAGTTAATGGGCTGTGCAGCTCATCACTTTCGGTTCGGTATTCGTCCTGCTTATGTCTATGCTGATGATCCCCCCGGCAATGCGTGGCTCAGGATTGGAATTATGTTATATAAACGTTATAAAAGTACGGTAAAAAAAATGTGTCTCAATAAAACGATAACTTCTGCATTGCCTTCCGCTTTCGCATAGTGCTGGTCCGATGTTGCAGATGACAAAAATGTATCATTTTTTAAGTTTCTCTCCGGGTGCAGTGCAACGCAAGTTGCATCTAGAGTTGTCCGCTGTATTCCCGCCAAAAAATCGCTCCCGGTATTCGCTATTCGGGCTGGCAGAAACGAGGGCTTTCCACCCGGTAGTCCCGGTGTTCATCTGCCGACAAAGTAGCCACATCCGAGTGCAATCAGAGCCGCCGTTACAGCCATTTGCCACATCAACGGTTTTTCCAGAAACTATAAGATATGTAAAAAAGGAACAATAAAAATAAATTAGAAATTGTGAATATTATAAAAAACCATCAACAATGATGAAACAAAATAAAATTAAAAAAGAAACACTGCAACGGGTTGAAATCTTTAAGAACGAGCTGAGAGAGGTCACAAAATGTCCCACTTCGAAATGGAAAGGTGTCTGATTGTTTTTAACAGTAGAGACGAAATTATAAGCTACTTTACTGTCGTATCTGGGGCTCATTTCAATTCCTCATATCGTCTCTTCATATTCCAGACACCTTCCCGCTTGGGATCAGCTTTCTGCGACTCAGGGGTCCCAGTTTAACTCCCCTATGGGGCACGTCGCGGATGCGTTAATCTGGGTCACCGTCACGAAAGGGGTCAACTCAGCGCAAAACCAACTGAAAGGGTGGGGGAGGGAGGGAGGTGGTCGGAAGGATTCGCACAAACACGACTACGCACAAACAAAATAGGGCCCGCGCGAAGACGATAGCGATCGACGCGAGGTGACCGCAAGCCAAGTATTATCAGTAATTTAACCCCTTTTTAAAGAGGAGACTCAAATGGCAGCCGGTCGTTGCAACATGCATCCTGCACCGGGCGGCGGTTTAGGCGGTTGCCATCCCCGTGGCCGATAAGCGACAAGACGCTACCAACGGCACACGCAAACACGGCTCGACGGGTGCAACACTAACCTATATCCGATCGCAAACACACACGCGGCTCGATGCAGATGCTGACGGCGATGATGGTAATGATGATGGTGACGACCATTTGTACGCAATTATTAGACGTTCTTATCATCTTCTCCCTGCACCACTGTAATGGATAGTCCTTTTTTTTTCTTCTTCTTAATCTCTCCCTCGCAGACCCGCGGCACGTGCATCGACGGGACGTGATTTGATTGTGGTTCTCTGGTTCGCATCGCATCGATTATGCATGATGCATATTATCAACACACCAGCAAGCGCCACGCTTCCACAGGGATTTTATTTGTTGAGGATCATCGTGTTTTTACTTCTCCTTTTGCTCCCTTTTTTTCACCATGTTTGCACTGTGCAACGCTCAGGAACACGCAGCAAATGGGGAACGATGCAACGCAATGTGGGTTGCGGCGGAAAGGACAAAAGAAACCAGCTCGAAACCGGAATCGGATTCGGCGCCGTGGGAAAAGGGGATTATGATTTTGTAAATCGAAACGCTGCTATTCGAGGAAATCTAATTGTTGTGGAACGATTCAAATCACGTCGCTATTCGCGTACAGCGAACCACGGGAGTTTGCGGGAGCGCGATAACAAAATCAAATAAATGCATGTCCTCTGCCGTAACAGGAATTTTACTAACCCCACCGTTCTGGCTGGATCCGTGAAGGAAGCAATATTATGGACGTGTTTTGCAATGCTATTGGAATTTAATGCACATGTTGATTCCATTACTTTGCCATACGTGCCATTATTTGAAGTAAAAAAGAATCCCTTTTTGCCCTGCTACCGTTTTGTTAAATTTTTTATTTGATTTTTAACTGCCTCGGGCTTCAAATGGATCTGGGATAGCATTTGTCCAAGAGAGGTTTTGTTTGAATTCTGTAAAAGTTTTATCACCCCCTCGAGGGTGAAATGATTTAAATCTTTAGAACATTTGTTTCTCCAAATAAATACACGCCCCACCAAGCACTCCTTCACGCTTGGGCGTTTTGTTTGGGTAATGAAAACTCACAATCACCCTCGATCATCGGGAAGCAGTAATGTTGAACGATCTCCAAACAAACAGACGGCAAGCAGCAACGCCACGCTTGATGGAGGCGCATGGTTCTTTATTCCCGTCCGTCGTGCGACACCTAGCGTAAGGTCAATGAACGCGCTGCTGGACCACGCATGGATCTTCCGCACGCCAAACGATCAGCGACGGTGAGAAACGGGACAGAACCTTCACCCAATCAATCCACTCTAGTGGTCAACTCTCGTTCACTGGCGTCGGCTAAGATGGTCCCGATTTGATTAGGTCTCGTTAATCGCTCATCGGTTGAGTGTAATTTGGAGCGAGTTCTAACCGCAGACCTCGGGGGCCCCCGGCACGTGTCGCGAGCTCGAATGCGCAGCCCCTGTGTCATGTCCGGAAAAGTGCGCGCACACGTGCATGCCAGCTCCCTTTTCCAAAGATGCGAGGCGTACACACAGAACAATAAACACACGAACGCGCGCGAACACACGGTACGTATTACGCGGCGCAAGACGAGTACGCTGGGTTGGCGTGCCGCGCAACCAGCAGCATGGGTATCGATTAAATAAACAGCACCGGTTTTCGCTCCCCTGCTGCGAAGCTGGGTCAACTGTTGGTGGGTTCCCCCTAGCTCCTGCGCCTGCCTGCAGACCCGGCCACCCGTTTTATGCTACTGTCCCTTCGTCATCCGCACAACGAAGCTGATGACGACGCTGATGATCCGATGAAGGTGGATTTTTGATTTTAATTTGTAAGTAAACACGGTGCAGGGGTTTGCCTTTCCTTTTCTTTCCCTACTTTCCTGTTGTGTGGTTCATATTCACGCCTCTCCGAAGGTTTAATTCCTAGCCGGGAGCATTATGAACAAAACTTCAGCACGCCACCCCGCCCCAAGGTGCAATTGAAAATGGATGCTACTGCAAGCCATTCGAGCGATGTCTCTTTCTTTTCGGGGGGATTAATTTTACCCACTGCTGCGACCGATGGCAATGCTCCACATTCACAATGTGCGCTCGGAAACGTGGGTTTCGTGGAGGAAAATAAATCTCCAAAACGTCGAGTCGAGTGGTTCCGTCCCGTTCCGCAAAATAGAGGCCATCAATTGTTTATTTACGAAGAGTAAACAAAAAAAAAGAGAGGAAAAAAAAACGCCCGAGCATCTGAGTCTGAAGTCACACGCAAAGAAAGGGAATAAAGCGAAAGAAAGAACTCCGAAGAACGTCAGCATCGTGGAAGCGGACACATGGGCATGGTGGTGCTGATCGCGAGCATAAGACATCAATGAAGCAACATCGATCATAACGCAGCAGGACTGTGCATACTGACGGGGAGCGGAGGCGAGAGTCTTCCATTGCGCTACGGCGATGACGTGCCGAGGGGAAAAACATAAACAAAGCGCGAGGACCAGCGCATCTCGCCAGCGGGGAAAGTTTGTTTACGGGTTGGAGGCGAAGGAAAACCCGGGAATGAAAATGCCCCAGGGCCGGGTATGATTTCTAAGGTGGGGGGAGGGGGGGGGGGGGGGGGGCGGAAACACGAATGGGTACGACCGGTGGCTATCTGGTTGCTTGATGCGGCTAATTATAAACGAACCGATCGTCGATCGTCGATCGGTGGACATGTTAAGTAATTGTCGGAGCTCCTCTTCGCGTCTACTCTGGTCAGCTTGGCGTTCAGGAAGGGACCCGGGGGGGGGGGGGGGGGGGGAGGAGGGTAATATGAGAAACGAATACAGTTTTCTATGGTCCCGCTGGTGGTGTCGATGCCGTCCGTGGGGTACAGCATAATAGCATAATGAGTACCGCTACAGAATGGGAAGCAATCGAGTCTACTCGTTCGGCCTGGTCCAAAGTTCGCATTCAAGCTGGCGTTCCGTTGATGAACTGAAAACTGAAACTGAATGTTGATGTTTGGACCCCTGCTGAGGACGCTGGGTCATCTCTTGAATTAATTCAAATGGTTAGCAAACGAACAATCATCATTTGTAATGTGGAAAGCTGGAATTAATCAGTAGAACCATCTCTTAGCGCCCCTAACGAACTTCTAACTCCTAGACGAATTATTTAAATTTGGGCCTCATATGGACAATTCTATGTCATAAGTAGATTTGACCTAAAAGGGAGCCGCCTTGTAAATGGTACCACATTGCCAACCAAGCTGGAGTAAACTAATCCGTCCTCTATCAGTAGTTCCTTTTCAGGGGTAAAAGGTGAGCATTATCACCATCATCACTCCCTTCAGTTTTAGACACTTGATATTTAAGTCTTATCAACAATAGGTCTTAGCGCTGGAGTCTCTGTTGTTGCACGCAACTTACCCGCGACTTTTTCGGCTTGGGCGTGCGCGAACGGCGCTTGCGCTGCGGAATCTTGCCCGGAAACTCCTGCAGCTGGTCGCGGCGCACCATATAGGTGTCCAGGTGAGGCGGTACGACGCCGTGCACGGTCACACCGAACGGAGCCGCGCTGGCAGCACCGGCCGACGACGGGGTGAGCGAACCGGCCGTACTGGACGACTCCGACTCGTCCAGCCCGTAACAGTACGGGCTGCAGCCGGACGAAGATGTAGCCTGCGACGACGAGGTACCTCCCTCCGACTCGCTCGAGTCACCGTCGTCCTGCCAGTTGAACAGTACCGGCTGCGCCTGACTCTGAACGCTGGAAAATAAAATAAAAAAAAGAGGGGAAAACACATCGATATCATCGAGCTGCGGTCGGAAATGGAAGCTAACACGGAGGGGTCACCCTTTCGCAGGCCACTTACTAGTGCGGAGTGCCGGACGAGCAGGAGGGAGTGTCGAGGGAGCTGCTGATGCCGCTGCTGCTGGAATGGCTGTTGGCCGACAGCGGGGTCGGCTGGGAGGGGAGCCGGGGATACTGAGCCCCGGGGCCCGGGGTGGACGGGTGGAAGAACATGCGGCCCCCGTTCTGTCCGACCGGCGGGGCACTGGCGGGTGCGCTAGGGATGCCCGGAAAGAACGTCTGGGGCGAAGCGCAGAAGCCTCCGGTGGCCGGCGGGCTGCAGGAGGCGCTCGGCGGCGAACGGGACAGCGGTGTCGGGGGACTCTCTGTGGAGAAGGAAGGCACAAGAAAACACCTTTCGGTTAGTTTCAACTGTAACTTACTTGTACTTGTAACTACTTCAACTTGTAACTTACGGCTACAAATAATTACAATCAGTCACGAATTTAAAACGAAATACTACTACTACTACGAGAAATACTACTATTATTGTGTTTTACAAATCTAGCCAAGCCTAAGTGTTTTTAGGATTCCTGCGTTATTTACAGATCTATCTTGTATTTTTTCTCTTTTTCAACAAACCATTTCCACAGCATGCACACAACAGACGGAGCAACGGAGCCATAAAGAAGCCCATTGCCTAGGCGCGGAAGTTAGCAGCCTGGGTGCTCCAGTAACAAAAGCCTTTGTTGCGATCCAAAAAGACACCGTTATCCGAACGCCATTCCTCTGACCCCCTTCCTCCTCCTCACGGCAGCACCTTTGGTAAAGGATATCGCGACGTATCGGCCAGGCGCCCTTTCCTGACCGCAATTAAAATGCTCGTCCGGTGACTCAACGCTCCGAGGTACCGGGCGGAAGCTACAGGGCAAACTATGAGACGACGTATACGTAAGGCACCGTTAGCCACCGAACCTACTCGGTCTCATAGGGGCACGAGGTGCAAGTACCCACGTTCTGCCGAGTCACGGTGCTGGTCTACAAGTAAGTTCTTGAATGCGTCGAGGAAAAACTAAAAATCCTCTGATAAGGAGTTAGTCTATCGGGAATAGAAAGCGAGTTAGTCAACGCTAGTAAAACACAGCGAAACCGTCTAGATAAGCACTATATAGGAAAAAGACCTTTTGGCATTCGCAATATTTGTCTTTAATAATTTTTTAATCGCTTTTCGATCTTCATGTTAAAAGTTACATGTTCAATAATATAGTTATTTCAGTTAATTTGGTTAATAATCACTTTTTGGAATGTGACTTGATATTAATGTTTCAACATACTTCAACACAAAATTCATTTGGCTTTTATTCAAGGTTTTGTTCTATTTCCCGGTTGTTATCTGTTTTTTTTTTACAGTGTTTGTTTGATTCCACTAAATGCAATATTAAAATATCTGTATGATTTGTTTCAGTTCATACCTCTTGAGGTTATTTTTGTTTCCTTTACCTGAACAACTTGTTGCTTGTTTGTTGAATTTTTCTTGCTGTAAATTTACTGTCTTTTAAATCTCACGTAACTTCAAGGACCAAAAAATTTGCCGGAAAAGTGAAATGGATGTTAAATAAATTAATTTCTGCTGCCGCTCTCACGGTCACGCATCCTGTCGGCTTCGCCTCTGATCATTGGATGTCTTGGGAGGGAAATGCACGCAAAAAACAAGCGGCGACGCATAATCCCTCAATGGGTCCGACGAAGCAGGATATCGATCGAGGAGCGGCCGACCAAACAAGGAACATTCCTTCGCAGGCGCAGGGATAATTAAAATTCTCACGTGTCGCGTCATTGGGTCGCGGCGAAAAGAAATATGCACCATCAGAACGTCATGCTGCTGGAGCTGCTAAGGGTATGACGTGCATTCATTGGCGGCCTGCAAGCCCTGCAGTGCAAAGAGTCATCAATGTTGTCTCGTCGCTAGTTGTCTGATTAAATATTGAGAAAAAAAAGCGGCCAGATAAAAAAGGCAAAACATCTTTTCCTCTCCGACGTGCCGTCCAGTGTGCCGTCGATTCAAATACAAACACACACGCAAATATGTATTCCACTACGAATAAGGCAGTGTGACATCATGATTGACCGTTGATTGACTAATCGGTGCGCCAATATGCGATGTTTGCGTTCGGCCAATGTGTTGAGGGTGCGAGCGACATGCTGCGCTTGAGTATCATATTCCAACGATGAGGGCTACACACCGTCCACCCCATCACCACCCCCCTCCCATCACCCAGTACACACACACACACACACACACCCAACTAATGGGAGCATTGTTTTGACTCGCGCGGTTTCGCCATTCGCCGGTGCCGTACTGTCTGCCGCGGATCGCTCGAGCTCGCGTTTCCTTGTTTACTTCGCGGAATGTCGCTACCGGTGTCTGGCCGCTTGTTGATCTTGCCATCCCCCATCCTACCCAACTCCCGTTTTTTACCCCTCGCGTGGAATTGCAATTGATGCCCGTTTTTGCAGCATTTTGTGATCGCGCTTTTTCCCAGGGTTATTTGTTTTATCACTCACACGATCTCAAGATGAAGGCGCTTTCCTGAAGCTTTCCTGTTCACCCTTTCTTATCTCCCGCAACAAATGGATCTCCCCTAGCTTACCTTGTTAAAAAAAATGTACCCCCCAACCCCCAAACCGTGAAACGTCGTGGCTCGTTTTGTTAAAGCGTGCCGATAGCGATCGAGAAATGCTAAATAAGCTCGCCCAAACGCGTGCCCAAGCGGTGCTACTTTGTTTTCCTTTTTTTGAGGGGGAAATATAGCCAACTAGCATATCTTGTCGGCCATTGCTAGCCGAGCCGGAACGAATGATGGGTTAATTTTATGGTACGCTTTAGGCGCCTCATACTTTGTGCTCGACTGCACGGAAATATTACGCTTCGCGAGCAAAGTGAACACCAGTAGCGGCGTTAGTTAAACAAAGTGTGGCAGAATTATGCAAACAACTTTATGAGTTATGTTTAGGTGCGGGAGTTCATAACAGTGAGGGCGAGGAATTTGGGAGTTCCACTGGAAACGGCCATTGATATCAATTTGTTACGATATCGACAGGCTACTTGAATGTAATAAATTTTGAATAAATTAAATAAATCTTTCTGATAGGTTGGTTTTTGGAGGGCAAAACCCCGTAAATCCGACACATATCGTTACACCGATATTTCCACTCTAGATTTGTTTTATTGCTCCAAATATACTAGCGACTTCCTGACCCTCGACCCCATCATAATCGGTGTCGCCCTCAGGAGCCCTCGGGAATGGTTCCAAGTGCCGCGCTTGCCAGCCGTCAGGCGCAATTGATTTATCGCGATGATTAACCAAATCCTACCAGGATGCGGGATAAAGGCACCGGTTACACTCGAGGAACCAATGAAAAAAAAAAAACCATCCATTTATTACACGATCCACCGTGGACCCGGGGACGGATTATAGGCCGTGCATTAAAAGAACTGTTTTCTCCTCTTTTCTCTCCGCATTCGGTACACTTTTGACACATCGCCATTTGGGCCCGGTCCTTACCGTGACGGAAGCTCCATCCATTTCCCGCCGGAGCAGTAGGGAGAGAAAGAAGATAGTTGTAGGAAGGAAAGAAAAAACGTAATAAAACCAAATCCGTGCCAGTCCCAGGCCAGCAGCAGCCAGAAGTAAATCGAAACCCACGGCGGCAGATATGTTTCACCTCATTTGAATATGAAAAACGATAACCCCGTGGTCGGACCCGTGGCTCCCGGAGGGCTTCGCGTTCTGCGCGCCGTTGTTGCATTCGGTAGCAGAGCGAGTGGCAGAGACAGAGTGCTGAACTTGTTCTGAGGGCTCCGTGTCAATGCACTATCCCGGATCGGTCCGGTCGGCCACAAACAGAACCGTTGCGCCAGGAGGAGGTGGTGAGGCAGGCAAGAATATACGCCCGCGGGGAGTGACAATCTGCCCGCCTCGGCCGCCCGTTAACGCCCCAGCGAAGAAAACCAGTTCCATGGCGTGGCCTACTTATCTTGCGCGACGCCTTCACAGCGGAATACGGAACCATCGAAAGGCACACAAGAATTGGGAAGCAAGGGGGGGGGGGGGGGGGGCGGTTTCGGGCAGCGAAGGGAAATTATATGTAAGAAGTAAAATAAAACTCAAGCTTCTCGCTGAATCGCCTAGCAGGAAGGATAAACCCGTTTCGATAACGTCGCGATCAATTTCGAAACCTTTGCTCAGCAGCCGGAAATTGTGCGTTTTGAATCTATTTTGTAAGCGTTAGTACGATGCAGCTCATCGCAGCAAGGTTTAATCGTTTCATCTTTATGTTTTTGAGGCGAAAATGCTCTGGAAGCCTTTAATGTAGCTCCATCCAAACAGAATGCTCACATCAAAATACACCAACAACTTGTATCATCTTCAATAAAGCGTGAATAAAAAGCAAATCTTGCAGCAAGCATGCTTATCGACCGAGAAAAGCGCGCCAAAAGTTAAGCCGAAAGACGAACACGCAGGAACAGAAAGAACGGAAAAGTCGTTGCACTCTCTCGGCAACGAGGCATGGAGAAACGGAACGAAATGATGCACACATAACGTGCCCCATCGCGTGATTCAAAACCTGAACGCCGAGAATGGAGAAGTAAGCGAGCAAAACAAAATCTTGAAAAGATGAGGAGAAGTTGATGCGATTTCGGTACGCGATTCTCTAGCAATAAATCTGAACAAATCAAAAGTTAAGTAGGTTGAGCATACGTAGGTTTATAAAACAATTATTGAATCCTTGAAAAATTTATCTGACTGTCTCATTCAAAGCGATGTTGAGTTACATTAAAATAGCAATCAAACCAAAATCCAATAGATCTATTCAGTAGGGCAATCTTTCAATCAATGTTCAGCTTCTTTAAAAAAATATTTGCATTAGCTTACGAATCAGAAAACCATCTTCACTTTTAATTATCTCCAATGCATCTTTCGCTGCAGCTTCTGCGTTTGTTTAACCTCCCTTCTAGAGCAATCGAGCACTTCTTGAGTCCGAACAGCCTCGGAACCGGATCCGAGAGCAGCATCGGGAGAGCCTCCTCAAACAGCGCTTATGCGACTCACGATATAACCACTTGGCGACCCAGGCAAACGGGGTGGATTATCTTGGCTAGAACCTCTCCACCCGAGTTCCGTTGGGCCTCATGACTCGCGTGCGAATGACGGAATAAAAGGTAAGCAGCGAGAAAAGGGGGAGAAAACAAAAAGAAGCACTGGCTGCAGAAGGTGTCCCTTAGCAGGGACCGTAACGACGAGGGCCAGCGATCTACGTAGCGAACGTGGGCATAAACACACAAACGAATGATGGTGGATTTGGTTGGGTATGGAAGCAATACACAGATGAAAAGAAAAAAAAACTAAAGGAAAGGAAAAGAAAGGAGCAGCGCGTACAGCAAACAAGCGAAGGGAAGGCACGAAAGCGAGCAAAGTGATCGTCTTTCGTGTGATCGAATGACAGGCCCATCGGACAGTCTGGCAAACCAAACCGAACAGCGCCGTAAAACGAATGGAAAAAGGGGCGAAAAGAAAAAGGATAGAAGAAACGACAGCATTAAAGAACGATCGCGTCCATGAAATGGTGGAGCGAAAGCAAGGATGGTTTAAAGGGAGTTGAAAAAAGGCAAAAAGCATCAAAAGGAAGGAGAAGCAGAAGAACGGACAGTAAACTCTAGCAGAAGAACGAGCAACAGAACGGAGCTGATTGTAAACAAAACACAAATCCGTTCCGTTCCTTTCCTCTCCAAACCGATTTTTCCGTTCGTCCATTTCGTCTTCGCCTTACAAAGTGCATCGAGGGATGGCACTGCACCAGGCGTAGGGCACAAGTTGCACCGCTCTCGCCTGACCATCACGCGAGATACGGCCATGGCTGTGATTACGATGGTTTTACCAACACACACACACGGAGCCATGTCCAGGGAAAAAAGCGTGAATAATAAATAAATAAAAGCGATAAATAAATAAAAAGGCACCACAGGACCGGACCGAGCCATCGCGCCCCCGGTTGACAGCTGGATGGTGTTTGCGGCGGAGAATGGGGGAAGGCGAAGCGGTGCGATAAGCGAACGGAAGGCGAGGGCGAGCACCGAAAACCCTAGAAGGGGCCGAGGGATGCAAAAGAGCGAACCTGATTGTGTCGCGCAGGGTTTGACCTGTGCGTCGATCAGGACGTAGGGAAGCAGAAGTAAATTTGGTTTTTTTTTGTTGGTTACTGTACAACGGTGGGTGAACGGGCGGGGTGTGGTGGATAGGTTAAAAGTGAGCAAGACGCTGTGCTGTGCACTTGCGTACACGCCTTGTGGATCGTGGGGAGATTGAGGGAGAAGAAGACGGACGGGACGAATGAACGGAACAAAACAAAAACGTAAAAACGTTAACGTAAAACGTGGTCGCCCGGTGGAGCGGACGGGGGACCTAGGGAATGAGTAAGGGGTTGGAAGGGAAGATGGAAATGAAAGTACGATTGTAGTAGATCGGACGGCGCAAACCGCGAGGCAGAAGACGACGAGCGCGGGGAGAGGAGGTGAAAACCGTATGTTCTTTCGGGCGCAACTGGAAAGATCACGCGGTTGTCGGATGGATATGGGCCGGCGGGTCCCGCGGTGGGAACCGTCATGTCGAGCAGGTGGTGCACACGGAAGCGTCCGATGGGTCGAGGGAAGGTGGTACGGGAACGGACGGGGTGGTGAAAACGATGGATGAAAACAGAACGAGAACCAAAACAATCAAGCCTTTAGTGCAGGATAGCTGCAGTGAACGCTGGAGAAAATCGTAAAAGACAAGCGAAGAGGAAGGAGCAGAAGGAAAGGGGAAAAAAAGGAAGAACCAGAACCCGAAGTAAAAGAAGAACCAGCGAGGAGGCGAATGAGGATGGCGTGCTGTCGCTGAGGAAAGTGTACAACCTCGCGACGAAGATGGAAACGAAAAGAGAGACAAAAAAAGCGCGCGATCGCGTCTTCGATCGGATTATGGATGCACAGTACGACCTCCCGTTTACAGGCGCTCGGGGTTGAGTTGGGATTAGGATGGGGAGATCGCCGGTGAACTTTTCTGTTTGTTTTCCTCGCATGCATCGATGCATCAATGTTGTGTGTTTGCACGCGTAAAGTAACGGCACATTCGGCAGCCCCACCAGAGCAGGCGAGCTGACAATCGTTTCGTCACCGGGGAGGAGCGCAAAAGATCCCGCTTACAATCCCGCTTAAATGTCACCCTTCGAGATGAGTGAGCAAAGTGAGAAGGTGAACGATGAGAAGACGGCCCGAGTGAGCAAGGGAGTGAGCGTCTCCACGGGGATTTGCTGCGTAAGATGGGGTTTTTAACGCGCTAGTCCAAATCGTTATGGAGTACGGATCCCATAATGGTCTCCTATCTCCGTTTGCTGATCCCTTTTAAATACCCCATTCTTTCTTCCTTAACCCCTCGTGCACACGGACACACTCAAGCTACCGCATTGTTCCCTTCACTACCATCGACGAGCAAACTGGCGTTCGTTGATCTCGCCCGGCCGCGTTTGCTCGTTCCTCCTCCCCCGGGGGTCGTTGAAACGCGAAGAGTTCGAGCCCAGGTGTTCTGCCGTAACGTTCTGTGCAAGACGCAGACGCGATCATTTGTTTTGCCACGCAACGGACGGCCCGGGGTCTCGCGATCGAGCCACCGCAGATTTGAACGATCGAGCAGACGACGAGCCTGCGCTGTCCGCTTTTGTTTCTTTGCCTTCTACCAAACGGATGCGGAGAGAGGGGGTTGGGGAGTGCAGTTCTCGCGTCAATCGGGAATCGTCTGTCCAGTTGTTACTTTCTTCCAGCGAACCGAGTACAAAACGCGCCCTTCTCTCCACCATCGGTTCGGTTTATTGCAGCCTCCCAAATGGATTTATTGTTCTATACTTTTCTTCCCCGAGGTGAGGCTGGAGCTGCACGCCCAGGCACACCCTCCCCCCGGGGGTTTCTAGCAAACCGCAGCCACGCAGATCAGTCTGGGTATTGGCCGAGGCTCCCGCACTTACACGAACCGTGCCTCACGTGCCCTCCGAAGGGTGGTTTGGCTACTTTCGGCCGTAATCGGTTGCGTTTAGGTTGCTCAATTCTTGCATCTCCAATTTACGGTTCGCAACCAGCATCGGGCAACATGCGTGTGTGTGTGCGTGTGCCCATAACGTGAGCGAAGAAAGGAAATTTAAATCCCCATTTGAAACGAGAAAAACCTCAAACACCACATCGAACTACCGTTCCGACGCGAGAAAAGTCATCGACCTGCGCTGTCCGGGAGAGCGCAGAAGAAGAAGATGCAGAAAACCAGAACAGCTCGCCGGACGAAATGTTACATCGTTACGTCGGGCGTTCGTGCGCTGGAAGCTGAGGGGCAGCGGCTACTGTCCATGGACCAGCACAGCCCGTAATCTTCCCTCGCCCGCTCGCATCCCCAAAGTCTCAGATGTTGGAGGCTGCAAATATTAATCCTGCAGCGTGGTGCATCGTCACGTTTTCCGCGGGCGCGAACGACGGACACTGCTCGGCCCGTAATGCGGGGCGAGTCGAGGGCAATCAGAAGCACTGCTGCTGCTGCTGCTGCTGGCCATCTGTTCTCTGGCCGGACACGTTTTGTGCCGCGGGTCGTGGCGTTGTTTAGGAAGCTTCCGAATTGCGCCCGAAACGTGTGTGGATGATTGCGTTTTATTCTTTGCTGGTTCTGGTTCTTTTTTTTTTGTAGGACAATTTTGTTTAGCTTGCTACAATGTTTCAGTTCCTTGCATTGCGTTTCCATGCTATTGATGCTTCCAGATGTACTGAATTAACCAAAGGAAGAGTCTACACTCCAGTAAATTATAAGCTTTCAATTAACTTTTAAGATGCTGTAAGGTTGCTCTCATTATTCCCTCGCCTTAAAGGGAAATGGAAGAGCGACTGAAAGCATTAGAATGACGAATTATACGAAGACCCGATACGAATAATGGGTTGTGACAGGACTGAATGCAAAATGGTTTAATTTATGCGCACGTTAAAAACACATTTCAAGGAAAAACGAAACTAATTTGCCCGAAAAATGAAACCAGCAGCACTGAATCGCGTTCCCATAAATGTAGCATAAAATAAATTGCATGTCCAACGGTTTTACCGACCTCAGGACTCATCCTTCTTTTAGCCTTTTCTTGCTTCCTCTCGCTCGAGAAGCCGCAACCTAACCGCAGTCTCGAAGGGGGGGAAAGCACTGACCACCCTCCCCCGTACCAAACGGGGTCGCAACGCACCAGTCGGCCGCCGGGAACCCACTTTCGGAAGGGAAGATTTATTTAGCACCTTCAAATCGAAGTACAGGTTCCTGGCTTGACGCGCACCGAAATCCTTTATCGTAAACTGTTGCGCCCGTCCGACGTGGCTTTACGAGCGCGTAGCAGCGGGAGCGGCAGCAACCCCGGTAGCCAGGCGAACTTTAATTTTCTTTTATTCTGTTGAATAATTTTTATGAGCCACCTCGCATTTAAGGTGTGCGTGTTGCGCTTGCGCAACGTAGTGGGCGCGAATGGGGAATGGGGAGGGGAGTCTGAACCCGTACGCGTACCGATCCGACGGACGTTATTCTGCCGTTCTTATTTATTGTTATTAATCCACCATCGTAAATACGGAGCTCGGTGTAAAACGGAACGATAAAACTACGCTCGAAGCACTAGCCCGGGGGTGCAAGAATAAGGTGGGATGGGAGGTTAAGGTAAATGAAAAAAAAGAGAACCCTCTTGTCCATGGGAGTACCATATCTTGCCAAAAACCGATCCTCGTGAAGAGCTGCAGCAGCAGCAGCAGCAGGCAGTCCAGCTATGAAACCACTCGCAATGGAGGTCAGCGTCACTGATCATCATTAACGTTAGCCATCGTTGGAAGGGCTTGTCGTTGTTAATGTTCTGCCTCTTTTTCTTGCCCTGAAAGAAGGAAATTGAATGTACGATCCACGAATAAACTTCTAGCGTACGTCTCCTGCCGACAAGCAACCGAAAGCTTCTGAGGCAAGTAGAAAGACTATTTGGATTTTTACTGGTTTTCAGAAATGGTGGTCCATCATTGGAATGATGCTGTGGACAAAACTTGTGGGGCATGGATGAGGGCTACCATCATTTTATGTTGATAACTTGGTCGAGCGCGCCGGTTTTATGATTTATGAGCTTATTAGATTAAATGAGCTACACATGCAGTGGAAAAGCCCCTTGAAAATCATAATGACCATTTGGTGGCACGTGGAAATTAAACTCAGTATATTTTTATGGCTTTTTGGCAATTAAAATATGTGTTATTATTATTTTCATACAATCGTTGCAAATAGATTTGCGTTTTGACTCTGCGTTTCGACTATTTGCCTATAGGTTACTTGACCATAGCAAATGCACCTAATCACCTTTAAGTCCAATTATGATACTCTTATATTCTCGGAAAAGATTGTTTAATCTTCTCAAGTAAGCCTGCTGCAATTTAAGCCTGGCGGGCTTGGAAATTGAGCGAAATATTCGGTGAAAGACAAAGCAGTATCAACGAAGCAGTAAGCAACAACTTCTTGGAAGGTCCGAAGCATATTTTCCGATCAAACTGTCTGGTTCGCTGGCAACAGACAAGAGATTCGATGGGAGGGCAAGGCAGCTTCCTATTATTTCGGCATTTCGCAGGCGTGGAATTGTCTTCAGACTGCAAAATTAGAATCGAAGAGGATGATGAAATTTTATCTCCATTGCATCACGAGGATAAACATGGCAAATTTGGAATGTTACCCCTTTTGTGGTTCGTTTTGGGTTGTCTGCCCTAGGGCATGGCGCAGATTTTCAAGGCATATATTTCCTTTCCAATATAATTATAAGGAAGGATTTGGTTGAAGATGACCAATCGGAGGATGAAAAATAAAACAATGAAAGAACTAAGAAAGCTCTGGCATCTTCAAGGGGTCCAGCTGGATGCCTTTCGACTGGTAAAGGGTTAGACGATAATGTCTGGACGAATGTGTATTTTTCTGGAACGAATGAAGAATAACAGCAACAAGGGACACCTAAGCGATTCGCGTAGCCCACATCGAGCTTGAACGTTGTGCATGACTAATCCGGTGGGGTCAAGTGACTAATCGTGTTGGTTTCTAATGTTTCATGCTTCGTTGAGGGCTCTACGGGACATTATCGGTGTTATGACTCATGGACAAAATGTGCGGGAATTATTTTAAACGGAAGGCTTTTTGTTATGAAAATGCTACTTGAAGGTGCGACAATAATAGTATTTGTTAATTAACATTTGTTTATTAGAAAAGAGGAAAATTCAACTACACACCATATATAACAATTTGTTTAATTACGATGGACTCATTTTCTTTTTCTGTTTAGCACCAAGCTGGGCAAACAAATGAATGCTGGAATGATAAATAAAACCTGCTTGTTGGTAATTGATCGCAAATTTCCAACGATCAATCACTGCACTCCTTGCCCGGGCGGAATACCGTTTCAACTCACCGACACATTTCACGACAAAGAACCAGAGGCAAAAAAACACTCTCAGGATAGGCATGTTTCATTTGCAGCGATTCATTAGTAATCGCATACATGAGGGATGCTCGGGCTGGTCGTCATTAGCGAAAAGCGCACACCGTCCGCAGAAACGGCATCAATCGCTCGACAATCGATGTCCTTGGTCGAAGGTACTAATTTTGTAATGCCCCCGTAAGGTTCCCCAGGATTGCCCCGCGATGACGATGGACGGTTGCTCCTGATGGACGCTAATATAACGTCGTCCCACGATGACGTCCGGGGCTGCCGGGTTCGGGTTGGCGCAGTTGCAGTTGCAGTTGCATGTGCATTCATTCATTAAACATCCACCCAGGGAAGCGTACGCCAGCCGTCGTCGGCGAGTGTTGCGAACTGCAGCACTTGACGCGCTTGTTGGTTTAAAGCGTCCAATGGTTGGGTCGTGTGTACTTAATTGACTAATTGCTAGCTTCCCCCCTCGGCGGTCGCGCTGGCTGGGCTGTGGCGGGTGGAAAATAGACCGGAGTTTTCCCAGCCACCGTGGCCGTGCACTTGTCGCGAACGCTGGCGCAAACACTTAAAATGGAACGTGTTTCCCTGTGCGCCATTCGGGGGCAGAAGGAATCAGACCCAGCGAGCGCACACACACACCCGTTTGCAGATCAGCTAAATGGAAGTTGATTGGATTAACGTAGCAAATGATTTACAACCGAATGGAGTAGGACAGGCCTCGGGCAGACAAAAAAAAATCATACAATGTCCATCCCGATGCTGGCCGCGCCGGGAGTGCGAAAAGAAAACCTCCCGGCCTTCGATTAGAGAGGGTTCCCGCTGGGGCTGGCAGTTCTGACGAACGAATTAGGGCCAATTACTGACCAGTGGTGTAGGGCAGGGTTTTTTTTCTTTTCTTTCTTTTATTCCTCCCCAACCGAGTGCCCTCCGTAGATTGGATGATGATCAGGACTTGCAGTGGCCTCTTGATGGCCCTTTGCAGAAAACAAAAAAGATGTACACGTCTTGGGGACATTTGTGCACTTCTTGTGACGAAAAACATTAACATCATCCTTTGCATACAACGAGAGATATGTTGAGAGCGCAACAAACTTTAAAAAACTCATAGTTTATTGACTCAAACAGCCAACATCTGGCAAATCTTTACATCCGCAGCAAAGCGCCACTCGCAATCGTTTTCATCAGCCATCATTTACAGCGCGTATGCAAAAATGCAACACGATTTCCCTTTCCTGTCTGTCATTGCTGCGTTTCGGAAGTATCTTGCGTTGCCTTTTGCACACGTGCGGGAGAATCGAATTGGAAAATAATAGAACGCACTGTTCAAGGGCGCGATTAGGTTTTAAAATAAAGGGCTTAAATCTATCGCTTCCGCTTTCGTTCGATGGCGCGACGACCGACAGCAGCGGAAACGGCGAAGGAAACACACACACATTAGTTACGTAGAATTGTTCGCAAAACGAGCAGATTCATCTCCGGTCGGCTTGATGGTGCACTTAATCTGCATCTTATTCGCCCTTCGGCAGCCCTGCAGTTGCATCTTCCAGCAGGCAAACGGAAAGCTAAAACTCCCGCCTTTGAAACATTTGCATATGCGTCGATCTACGCGTGTCTCCCGGGCTGACGGCTTCCATTTCCACGCCTGGCTAATTTTTTTTTACCATGAACTTAACCATGAAAGCGGTTATTCAATGGTTTGCATCGTTTCGAGATGTTTCAATAGAAAAATGTAACATTTCTAGAGGGGTAATAAATACGATACGCAAACGCCAAAGATTTTTTCCCAAACACACACCAGAATGCGCAGGATGACGCAGGAATGGAATGGAAAATCGTTAAACCACGCAAGCATCCTTCCCGCTAATAAACATTTACATATTTATTGCTTCGAATCGTGGCTTTTCGACGCCATTACGACGTCTTTTTAGTACAAGCCCTGCGCTCGGTCCGTTGCATCATAACCTCCTGCGAAACCCTTCCGAAAGGGTAAGCCTGCCAGCGCACCAGGACATACGTGCGAGAGGGAGAAGGTGCGGGGATGACGACATGTCGAGCGAACAAACGGGAGGCCCTGATGAGCCCGACTAGAAGACAACTTTGATGGACAACAATCGATTCGGTGAGCAGAGCCGAGCAGTGAATAATTGCACATGTGCACTTAGAATAATTCATTTACTGCAGCTGCAACGAGCGAGGCGATGAAGTGTACGAAGCCAGAGAGAGAGAAGGAGGGAAAGATAGTGGAGGGAAAGGCAAAGGTTAGCGTGGATCAAACGGATGGCGAGGATGGGCTGGAAGCAGGACGTCAGAGCGGGTGGCAAATAAAGTTGCATTAGGCGGACGACAGTGCAGTCTGCGTCTAATGAAGCTGACAACGGTACGGCACACGGCAATCGGGGGAAATAGTGGAACTATCGCGCGATCGTCCGTTCGATGATCGATTGGAGGAGGACGGGGCACAGGAACGGGCTGGATTGAATCCAAACGAGCAAGCAAGAAAGAAAAAAAATACAAACGCACAAGAACGACGAACGACGACAAACCGAACCCACGAGGCAGCCTGGCGACTTCAGCCGCCTGGGTCGGTTCAATCCGCGGCACGTCTTGGCTCGCGATCGCGATCGCACCGAGGAAATCTTGCTTATGCAATCAGGCCCGGCTCAAGGTTAACCACCGGCCGGGGGTTGCAAGTGAGGCACTGCGGTTGTGCGCACATTTCCTGACCGCGTCTTGGAGCCGTGCCGTGCACCGCCATTGCACCTTAAGTAGCCGAGCGCACCGATCGGTGGCATAAATAGTGCACGTATTTGTCGGTAATTTGTGATCGGTTTCGCGGCGGTGCGTTCGTTGCGCGGGCTTCGCGGGCTTCCTCCAATCGATCCATCCATCAGCGGTCTCTCATCTATCTGTCGTCTCGTTTTCTTTTAATTCCTCACTTTTTTAAGAAGAAGAAAAAAAGCAGCAAACCCGTGTGCATCAGCACGCATGCGCCTCGGACCCTGATGTGGTGAAGGTTCACGTTTAATTTTCATTTATGTTGCACCGCCTCACCGTACGCGATCCTCATTCTCGGGAATAACCGCAACACGTAGGGTGGTTTACCCTTCGGTTCCATTGAGTGTGTTGGTTTTTTTTTTTTGCGTGCTTCTTCTTACGATTATGTTGCCGGCGAAACACGACGTTGCACTTGTCCGACTTGAGCTTGCTCTTGATTGGTAAAGGGACGAGCCGGAGGCTTGGCTTGCGGTAGCGGAACACGGGAGCCCTCCATCGTCGAGCGTCTGCCCTTTGTGCCTTTCGGATCAACATGACAGCTCCACGTTTAATTACTGCCTTCATGTTTCGAGCGAAGGATGAAGCGCCAGTGAATGGTCACAACTAGACAAAGCTACCGTATGTACTCGGTCGAGTTGGGGACAACGAATTTCGTGAACAATCCTAGAACTGCAATGTGGCTAAAATGAAGCAAAACGATACCACTTTATATGGTTAACAAACTTTTGGATAAGATCTTCCACGGGGTCTTGAGGGTCCCGGACGGAGGACGGCGTGCGTTCGAATCCAGACCGGGCCTCCCCCCGGTACGAAGGATTCACCATCCGGGTAGGCCTTGACCAAATTGGTCGATACGCCGGGAAGAAGATGGTCTTCAGGAAGGAAACGAGAAATCCATTTTATAGAAGAATTAATAGATATTAAGGTTTTGCAATGTAATGCACAACCATTTGAATGTGAACATTAATGCTTCTCTCATGATTGTGCTTTAAATGCATAAGCATTTGTGGCTTCGATGAAACGTAACACATTTCACCCTGAAAATGAATCAATTGAATTGTACCCCCTATATGGCAACACGTGAGTTTCCCTTGCTTAAGCTGTAGCTGCAGCCAAGCCCAGTGTCACTCAAGTCAAAGTCGGCTACGGCAAAAACATAAAGGTGCATTTTAATTGTTCCATCATCGCACATCGTTTCACCTCGGACGGAATCGAGCCAACCAGCACCGGCGAGTGTTGAGAGCTCAACTTGTCAACTCCATTTAATTTTATGTTGTGCCGTTTTTTTCCTTCTGCACGTGTAAAAAACTTCTTAAAGGAGCTATAGAGCGAGCAGCGAAGGAAGGAGCTACTTATCGGTAAGCTTCCTTGCAAATCCCCCCCCCCCCAGTTAATAGTGGACTTGGTAGGTAGTTTTCTCAACTCATCGAAAGTGCTAAGAAGCCTACATGCTACCTGGTTGTTCCGTTTGCACCTTCTTGTGATATGACACAGATCTAAAAAAGGTACACCATATGGATAACCATTTTTTCCCCCTTTTTTTGCCACAACGGCACTCTGCTGTGAGGGTGCAATTTGTTTGTGTGGTCATGGGATACTTTTATTCCTTTTCATCATGTCTTGGGCATGAAAAAACGGAACCCCGCATTAATCTGCAACTCATCGTTCTTTGCCGAGGGTCGCCCCGATCGGCTCCCTTCCCACTGGTGGGGCAATTTGAACAATCATTAAATGATATGTGCATTCATTGTTATTTATCTAGTGTCATTTTTCGATCCCCACCTTCGGATCCTTCGGTAATCATCTTTACCGCGCCGCTTGCAGCCATCGACCATCGACGGTAGGACGGTAGCGCGCTTACCGTCCTCGTTTGCAGATGCACTCAAATTGCCCTGCAATATCATGTTTATTTAGGGCCACACTCGTTGCTTGTTGCTTGCTGCTCGTACGTTCTCGTACTCCAACACGGCCGATGGGGCAAAAGGACTCGCATCGGAAGGGGCCTTCGGGTTAGGAGCAGATTGTATTTCTTTTTTATCTCTTCTTATGCTTCGCAACACCATCTCGCGTGCATCAACCCGCTTGCCTACTGAGCCGGCGGCGCATGATAGGTGAAGACCGCGCGGCATAAGCTTAGACGGCGCACGGCAAAGCCCACCTTCCAACCGACAACCGTAGCCGCTACGGTTTGTCGGCGAATTACCTCCACTCCCACCGTGGCTGACCGTGACACATGTGGCCGAGGCAGAATTGCAGCATAAAATTTTTATTAATATATGTGTCGTATCTTACGCCGTTGTCGTCGCAGCATAGGCCCGTGGAAATCAAACACCGACGTATCGATCGCATCGACCTGCATGCACGTGAGCGCGCCCCGGACCTGGCCCGGAATGATTATACTTGCGGCGAATTACATTTCAGCAAAATGCATCGTACACCGAGTGCGAGTACTTGGAATTGTTTGCTGTTTGCCAAGGTTGGCCTAATGATCGCGCAAAAATTACAGTCTCGCGGCTTGGTAATGATAGCGAGCTAATCGAGAGTGAAGAATGGAATTAAAAAAGAAAAACCAACACACACACAATCGTGGCTCATTCGGACAAAGTGGATCACGATGAGTGTGAAATAATCAGTCATAAATAAAAGGTCAAGGTTTACCCCAGTAGGATTGAGTAGGCATAAAAATGAGCCTAGAACGGTATGGGATTTACACGCTTGATCGATGCTGTGCCGAGAATAATTCATTTTGTTAAGTTCTATCAAATAAGAACTCAATTCAGAAGCCAAATATACTCGATAACATAATTCAGTATTAAGTAGGCTGAATGTTTCCCAGAACTGAAGAAAAACGGAAAATGCAATAAAGACAGACCGAGGCCCATTTAACGATCATGAGCCGACTTCTTGAGCATCTTAGTCGGAAAAATCGGAACCACATCAAAAGACCACCAAACCGTCCTGTGGGAAAACAAGCCAGGGTGTGGCCAAACGCGCGCCTCCACGCGTTCCAAGAAGTTGACGGGATTCTCGAAACTATCGTGAAACATGATAAGCGCCATCGCTTCGGAACGGATTGAAGTTCAAGCGCGCGTTCCGAAAATAGCCGCGGCAAGTGCGCGATATGAAGCCATCGGCAAGAAGTCTTGTCGCTCGCACGCCGTAATGTCGATCATATCTTTGCAGCAGCGCGTCGCCCAACGAGTTCAGCTTGCATGGCGTGGCAGGGGGGGGGGGAAAAACAGGGAACCAGAGAGAGAGAGTGGTTAGATGCACATTTGTTTACGGAACAATTGTCGATGCACCGAACGCTTCTCGACTGCGCGGTCCATCGTTCGGCGCGCATCGATTTAACGATGGACGGTCGGTGAGAGGGAGCAAGAGCGAAGCAAAAAAAGTGTGGGGAACCCGCGGAAGGCTCTGTCGCAGTTGCTGTCTTGGCATATGTGTCTGCGTCTGTGTGTGCGAGCGCACTTGCACTTGGTCAGGAGGTGAAGCGTCAGGCAAAGGAAGATAAAAACAAAACTGCCCATCAAGTGCAAACGGGGAAGGGCGAGTTTGCAGGCAGCGGGAAAAAGGGACAACGGCTAGAGCCGTCTCGAGACCCATATGTGCATTAACATATGCCCAGCATCGAGCGAGGGTCCAGCAACAGCTCCATCACACTGCAAAACCCTTACATCTCCCCAGCTCGGCCCCTTCACCCAAACCAATTGAAACGGATGGTTAATTTATGGTTCGCGCTCGAGCCATCGTAGTAGTCTCCATTATCGTGCCCCGTCGTCGCCGTCGTCTATGAAGATCTCTGGTGTGGCCTGTGCGCATATGTTTGTAGCCCGCTGCCGTTTGTGCCAGTGCTGTTATGCAACTGGGTACAAGTGTAAATATTTTATTATTATAATCACAAACACTTGCCTCCGGGCACGGTCGGGCTGGGGCTTGGTAATGGCGTGAGGAGCGGCTAGCGGGGTATCATCATCATCACCGACGGGGTTGGTTTTATTGTGGGAGAACGTGCAAGAACCTAGAAGAGGCTCGTGTTGGTTGTAGGGACTTGCAGGCGAGGACAGAACTCTTTGATCGGGACTCCATTGGCCGTGGATACATTTGATTACGGTGCATTGAGAATAAATGAGCTCTGTAGTGTTCGATCATTTGCTGATGTGTGGTCTTTTAGTTCCATTAAGCAAACGGCAAGTATTTGTTGCCTATAGTTTTTGGAATTATTTGGAGTTCAATTGTTGTTGAACATAAAACATGTGGATCAATAAAGAAACCGACGCAAAAAGGGTTTCGTATCTTCGTGTGTCAAAAAAAGATCCTTGTGCAATTCAAATCAGAATTAAAACAGTGCATATAATAACCATCGACTAGTCATAAAGCATTTTCCACTCAAATGCGCACCACAAACACGCACCAAAGAAAGTCTTGGAAGCAACGGCCGTGTTCTTGCCCTTGCGGCACCGATCATTGCACGTTCTCCTTACGCGCCTCTTTCTTTTCGCCAGCAAACTGTTTGCGCCATTATTTTATTGCATGCACGGGACACACACACTCCTAGGGTGAAGGTAATAATTATGCAAACATCGTAGCTGATGGATGTGTTTCTATTGCCCCGGCCTAGGCCCTTGCTCTCGCGATGCCACTCGGCAAGAGTCCTCATTAATTTACGCGAAGATTTGCGCTCCTGCCAAAGAGGTTGAGGGTACGGGCAGCGGCACGCGACGTAAAGCTATTCACTCGTCGAGGCGTCCGATAATTTGCCAATGTGATCGAAGGGGGAAGCGGCTAGAGAGGCTTTGCGAGCAAAATATTAATCTTGTATCGCTCGATTGTAGCCCGCGAAGGGAGTGGCTTTTATTTTTCACTCCACACGGAGCCGCAAGCCTTCATCTTCCATCGGGAGGTACCTGATTTGTTATCCCCCACTTCTTCTGCCGATGTCCAAAAGGGGGCGCATGATAAAGCGTAATTATATCCTACTTCGGTGAGTCCTCGGTATCCCTCGGGTGTCGGACGGGTTGCTGGTTGGCCTACATAACGTCACACCGGAGCCGCCCAGACACGCGATCGTATCCCGATGACGGGAAGAGTGAGTTGGGTGCATTAACAACGAGAGCCCGTATCATCGCTTACTTCCCGGAACGTGCCTATATTTCGGTTCGCGCGAAGTCTAAGTGGGTTAACGGGCGATGCCAGGAAGGGATTAAAAGCGGAGGCATATGGAGGGACGGGCTCGTGGACGATCATAATAGCTGCGGCTGATGACCATCGCACGGTGTCACGATCGCAAGCGCAAACCATCCCTTCCGTATGGGACCTAGGGTGACACCGTTTGCCATCGTTCAGGCGTCACATCATCGGACCATCACGAGTCAACTTCGCACAACGCTTCCAGTGTGCCCTTTGCTTTCTATCGAGCCACAGATCTAAGATGCTTCCACCCATCTTTACATCGGCTACAATGTGTTTGAGTGCCGATCGGTGAGCAGACCACGTTTGCATGATCGTTGTCCCGTGACAAGAACGGAAGACAAATATGCATCCTCGCTTCCAGCCGAGCGATCCTCGAAGCCGAGAACTGTCCCTTAGGCGATAGGTATTACGGCACACTCGCCTCGTTCCAGGGCTGCCTATTTCGCAACGGGAGTCAAGTTTACAACCGCGTACCGAGGAGCACGAACAAAAAAAAAAACATTCGGCAAACACCTAGAAGACGCCTGAAGCTCAAAATGGATGACGCGCTGCGCTGGCTTCATTTTGCATCTCGCTGCACGCCACACGCTCGCCCTACACCTTCCAGAACGCGGTTTTGGATCGAACGGAGAACGGATCGATTACAAAAAAAAAACAAGATGTCCGAATCGCGCGATCCTTGAAGGTGGTGCGCAGAAGGGAAGCGATACGTCCTGTTCGAACGGGTGCAACGGGGGAAGCAGAACCTCCACAAAGGGTGCAACGGTGTTGAAGACGAAGTTTACACACAAACGGGGCAACAACAACAAAAAAAAGGCAAATCCCGCGTTGAGGAATCGTGATACGGTGCGCGATATTCTAACCTGGTGGCGGAAACTGGTTTTTGGTGCGCACATATGGCAGCAAAAAAAAAAAATTATGGGGAATATCGAAAGAGAGCGAAAGACAGAGAGGTGCAGAGAGATGGTGGAAAAAAAGAGGTACAAAACCGGCTCCTTCATCGACCCAATGACTCCCGTGTGTGCATCGTCTCGGTCGTGGTTCGATCGCATCGGTGGCTCTGGTGGCTAGCGCCGAGATTAGAGCCGGGCTGCGTCGTGAGGCGCACGGAGCCTTAGAAGAAGAAGTGTAGCGTAGGCTAACCCCCACCACCGCCAATCCTTGTTTCTCCGAGGGCTCTAGCACTAGAGATTTGGCGCGCAAAAACCCGCGACCAGTGTCCACCAGAGTGATTGGCTCTGCAAGCTCCTGCGAGGAATACGTACCCTCCGAGCGGACGGGATGGTCGACCGGGACGGGACGGACGCTGTCAGTTGTTTACGACTGAGGAGCCAAGGGGAGCTCCTGGTTCTGCCCCGCCACAGTTCTGGACAAACCGGCTGGCAGGTTTACCGTGTGCGGGCCACTTGGCACGACAAGGGGTTACGGTGTCGTTTGGTCGCCGGTTTGCATAAAATTGCACAAAGAAATAATCATGCTGCTGCTGCAGGGTGGCTGTGGAGTTGGAGCGCAGCGTGGGCAAGGAGGTCTCAAACTTAGGAAGCTCGCCGAGATATGCATGACCTGATGGGGAGGGCCAGGCGGAGCAGAGGCGCAAACACGAACGGGTGAACATTAGTGAACACGCTGGCGACGGTCAGCAAACCCTGAACTCTGGCTTCCGTCAACAGTACAGTCGGTGACGCTTGACCGTACAACACATTATGCATGGTGTTTTGGTTTGGAGCTCATCAGTTTATGAGCATGTTAAAGTTATCCTGCATTAATGATTTGAAGATTTTACTAGGTTTACGGTCAAGTTTGCTTTTCTAGGAAACTTTAAACTATTTGCGGTTACCTTAATTGACGAATTTAAAGTCATTTATATTGATTCGTACGGTCTCGTGCCGACATGCAAACACCCGTTCCGCAGAAAACAATCAGCCAGGGTCAACCATGGGGTGCGCAAGAGTAAATCATGAAAAATCGCCAGAATCGCGTGGACCCAAAGACATAATTGATATTGACCAATTTCTTAAGTGCCCTCAGCGGCGCGGTATCCATTTTCTTTGGCCCAATGCGCAGCACACGCCGATATCGGCCGGGGAGTAATAACGTCTGGACACGGAGCTCGTGCCTCATACTTTTTGTTTAATGTGTTTTGTTTTTTTCCCCTTGTTTTTGGTCAACTGAGCTTTCACAACCGGGCCTGAACTTGATCATTTTCCATTTCATAGAGTAGTTGGCCACATCGGAACAGGGTGTGTCCCGCAAAAGGGGCACAACAATTTGGCGAACGGGTTTGTCCCTTTGCCCGAGTGCTTCAAGGTGAGGGTTCGCCGTGGATTTTGTGCAACTGGAGTTGCATTCGCTGCACGCTCCGCTAGCCTTGAGGCGCTACGATCGAACTAAGTAGGGCCCGACAACGTAGCCAGTTTCGGGCCGGATGGTTTGGTCGGTTCCAAAGCCGAGCATAACCATAATTGAATATTTGACCAGTGGGCCGTTTCGCTGAACTCTCCACCGTTTTTCCTGTTTGTGGTTTGAATGGCTAACCGGTTGGCTGGCGGTTAAGGATTAATTGGAGACTTTCGGCTAAACAAATCGGTGTGCTTAGTTCATGGATCCGGCAGGAGGCTAATGGAAAACGGTAGCATTTAACGGCACGAGCCAAGACGCGAAAGATCAATGGCGTTGGACTGGAGACGATTAATTTTCAGTTAAGACCAGCAATCATCTACTAACTTGTGGTACAAAGAGTGTTATTTGAAAAATGCACAACTTCATTTTCAACATAATGCTTCATAATACAAAAACGACATTTTATGCAAACATCAATCTTTAACATGCAAAATAAAAAAAGTATCAACCAAAATAAGTAGGACATTGTGCATCATCTTCCCAAAATACCTTACCCCGAAATCTTTCGTTGATCCACCAGTACAGAGAGCAACTTAAACAATTCGTACCTGCGAAGTAAAATAAAGAGAAAAAATCCGATTAGCTTCAACTATAAAAAAATGAAAGAGGAGAAAAAAAACTCTATCTGATTCAAACACCGGTTATCCTTCGTTTCATTTGCGTGGTGCAAAGAGGAAAAATCGGATCCCACACAAAAGTGCCCCTTAATGCGTGTGCGCATGAAAGCCGAGGTAGTGCGGCAGAACAAGTGAACGAACGTGAAAAATGCGTAAAAGGATACACCATCGTTGGGTGCACGTTGGCGAGAAAATGAGACCAGATGTGCAGGTCCTAGTCCGTGTCCATGGCATGTCGGGACTACGATTACGATGATGCGTAGCGCGTACGCGACCCTGTGAACCATTGAGCCCCTAATTTACTGCCATCGCGTCCCACGGAGCCCTTTTTTGCCACTTCCCGGGGGCACTTCGGCGCTCAAGCACCGAGCCATCGATAAATGGGATGCAATGAGGGTAGCGGCCCGAAATCTACGATGCCTCAACCCGAAGCGGACCCAGACTCAAGTGTGCTGCACCGTTCGGAGCTTTCTCGTATTACACCGAGTTCGAAAGGCAGCATATGTCGGGAGCCTCGGGGAAAAGTTCTTATCTCCGCTCAATCCGACACACCAGAGGATTCCTTCTGATGGGCGACAAGAAAGGGAAAAAAATGTAAGAAAAATGTGCACCAAAACTGATCGGCCAAACAGGGGCAGAGCGAGCTTGAGAGCTGCTCCTTTTTTCCTGTGCCGTCGACGTGCTCCTCGAACGTGACCCGGGATGATTGAGGTCTCAAAGATTTCTTCCTCAAGCCTAGCGGGTCGTAACACGCGTGTCCTTGTCCTCATATGGCTTGTTTCAAATTATCCTAAGGCTGTATGCCATCGTTTTTTTTCATCATCGTTTGCACGCGCGTAGTCGCTCATAATTTACATTTTTATGTTCGCAGGCGGCAAGGATACAGTTACAGCAACCGAGCGATCCTCGCTGCCTGTTGTGTGTGCCTTGTCAGATCAAAGTCTGTCAGGACAAGAGGCACACAAAAAAAAGGCCCAATGTTCCATGTTTACTGCAATATTTTGGCTTCCGTAGTAAGCGTTTCGTCGGGCGGAGTTTTGACGCCTTCAGCTCGCTTCGTGGTGGCACTAATTCGACGCTCGGTGAAGTGTGAAAAGGAAATGGAAGTGCAAGTAAGAGAGCAAAATTGGAGAAGAGGAATTTTTGAACATGTGGAAAACCATAGGTTTAAATATAAACCACACAACAAGCTATCGAATATATAAGACAGCATGGAAGGCTTTAATAGGGTCGAATGGGTTGATCAGATGTTGGCTTAATTTGTTTAGCCCTAATCAACGTAAGCTGATCCATCCAAAGCGGCGCGGTTTCGTAATGTGGGCTTTAGTGTCAGACACCGGTTCAGTCGCAAAACTTCAAATGATCTCACTCAATCTGCTCTGATCCACGACTTTATACCTTGAGTTCGAAGCGCGGTTCATGATAAGCAAAGTGGATGTAGATTTTAGCGGATTAATAATGTTTCACGTGGATTAACGGGGGGGGGGAGTCACTTTCAGGTTTTATAAAGAAGTATAAAAGAAAAAACTGAAGATAAGTTAAATGTCTTTTGTAAGTTTGCAACATTGTAAAGAACATTATAATATTTATAAATATTATTTTCGCTCGTTACGACATCTCCTGATGTAAGCGGGTTGAATAATGATCTTAGAACCAATTGCACGTGTCCAAAGCACCAATCGTAATGAAATTAAGCTCAAAATAAATAAAACAAACATCCCCCTCGCTGTGATTCTGGGATCGGGTGGGACGCAAAGACACAGAAATGGAATAATATGTCGGTCATGAATAATGCAAAACGGCGATCACCATACAAACTGAGCTGCCAGTTCGCTGCCGGCCCAGACGATTTATTCCAAGCCGGGCAAGAAATAATTAATTGCCAGCGATGAGAAGAATTACTGTAAACGTTACGGCTACCGGTTTTATCGTTCCTTACCTACAGCAGACCAGGGATAATTCTAGTTCATTCTCGCAGAAAGTTTGTTTTCCACGTTCAACCATTACTTGGCGCTTAAATCGGCGCACTGGTGACGAAGAAAATCGATGGGTTATTAATATTATTAGACGAAATTATGAAACCTTCGCGTGAAGCACCGGAGCACCCACCGCTCTGGCTCGGGGCGCAACGATGTACAAACTTTCGAACCCGAACCGAAAGGAGGAAAAAAATATCTCCACTGGCTCGTAAAAAAACCGCAAAAGATCTGCGACAAACAAAAAAACGTACTGCACACAGACGCAGCATAATGAGCGTCCAACGGAGCGTCGTCGAGCGGTCTCGTCGATCCGCGGTGGCACAGTATTGGCATAACGGCCGGGCACATCGAAACACCCGGTAGACGTCGAAGGTAGCAGCAAGCGTCTTAATGCTAGTGATTTGCCATCTACGCCGAGATCGCGATCGATGCACCAGCCACCAGCCGTGCAGATCGAACTGCAGCCTAGCGGCGCGAACCAAAACGCCTGCACAGAAGTGACGGTAGTCCACCAACGCGTTGCTCTTCCGCATTCGCACCTACGAAGCATCGGTCGCCCGAATGGAAGTCGCGTGCTGACAAGTGGAAGGTTGGTTTTTTTGCTTTTCTCTCGGCCAAGAAAGCGATCGAAAGTCAACGCGCGAGCGGAGGAGTTTTTGAGTGGGAAACGCTGCACTGTACACAACTCGCCACCACGCACGCAAGACGCAGGCGAAGAAAAATTAAACTAATTTTCCTACAATTTCGTCATCCGCGGTTGGCAAGCGGTTCTGCGGTTCGGTGGTCCCACTCGGGCTGAGATGTGGTCCTTGAGCAGGTTGTTTGTGTCAGCTTTTTATTTTTTCTTCAAGCGTTTGTTTTTAAGCGTATTAAATCGTTGCCGCAGAACCGTACTTATGCAATCGGTAAGAATATGACAAGTACGGAACCAGTACGAAGAGGGGCGATTAGTGATATTGACTGGGCATGGGATATAAATAGATTGATGTTGAGCTGATTCTCGACATTTCAAAAGAAAGTCCACTCGAGTCTAAGACATGCAAAGTATAAAACAGAACATCATGAAGGTAAAGTTAAACGAAGCTTCCCCCGGAGGCCTGATCAGTGACCAACAAGTGTTGAAAATTGTACGGTCCGTTTCATACCATCAACACCCTTGTTTACAGGGGCAGCATTTATTGGCGTATTACGAAACCACCGCTTATTGTACCCCATCGGTCGGCGTGCTTTTTTTTTTCTCTGTTAGCCCGGAAAAAGTGCGGCAAATGGTACTGCACGCCTATTAATTTACGGCTCAATTGCGGCCAGTTTAGGAGTAGGTCTCTTGGGCACGCGGTAGCCGATTCACCATTATTTTCTAAGATCGATCGAGGGCTAACTCCGATGCGTACAGCTCGAAGCTCATTCGCGAGGTAATACGCACAGCACCGTGGCTGAAATCAGGTGGCAAATTGGCAGTAGCTTCAGCAAGCTAGCTCCCTAGCGAAGCATGGTCCTGACCGACCAGACCGGAGAAAGGAAGGATGCTGAAAGACGAAACGGATAAAGTAAATTGACCGTAATTTTGTGAAATACAAAAAAGAAAGAATCACCAATAACCAATGCCCGCTGGGGAAGCCTTTTCCCCGGCGAGGACGATCAATTGATCGCACGCTGGGGAGCACAACAGTGAAATGGCGATGAAAAAAAAAAAGCCCATCCAACACAATATCAACAAGAAGCGAACGACACAGCAGCGGGAGCCCATCGTCAGATTAATACATCAATTCCTCCGCGAACCAATGCACCACACGATCGATGGTTGGCTTGGGTATGGGATTGGGAGCGCCTGATCGTTTCTTCCAGCCCGCCATCGCCCAGAAGGAGCTGTCCAGAGTCCGCTGCCAAAGACACTGCAGCCAGAGAGGGAACGCACGAAAACAGACAATAAATAAACGCGCGAGAAAAGCGAAGAGTGGTGGGGATGGGATGAGAGTGGGAAAGGGAGAGAGAAATCACCAGTAATCAACGGACAATGAGCGAACGACGCTAAACAGGGCCTTGACGGAGTCGCGGCGCGATATCGAGAAAACCCGCTTGGAATCAGATGGCAAAATGCAGCGCTGCAAACTGCAACAGTGAAGCTCGTGAAGGGGTGTGAGGGAGGAGAAGGGGGGCATATGAGATGGAGGTGCCAGGATGGTGCCTCCAAGCCCATGCCCTCGAGTCCTCGAGCACGAATTGCACCCCGGTTTCGACCAGAGGCATACGGCGCAAGAGAGACGGCAAGAAAACCTATAATAAGCATATGTTTATAGCGGGAATAATTTATGAAATGCATATACACAACAGTCACACACTCACACCCGTAAAGACGGACACACTCGCAACCAGAATGGCACACGTTTCCACCCAGCCGAAGAGCAAAAGAGTAAGAGAGAAAGACGGACCGATCGAGTCGCTGGGCTCCGGGGAAGAAGTCGGGATCGACGGGCCGAGGATATGCCATACGGAGGGCTCGGGTTCTCAAGGTGGCCGCGGGGCGTGGGATGGGCAGAAGAGACGGGGAGGTGGCAGCCGAGAAACTGCGTCGTAGAATTGAAACTTCTAGGCTCCATCGTGCGCGCGAAACGTTCGCGCCCGCGATTCCAGCGTACTCTTGTCGAGTCTTGTTATAGACAAAGAGCCGCGAAGGATTGCGGCGCAGTCCGTGCACAACTTCGCCCGAGGTGGTGCAGATGCGGACGGCGGAGAGGGAGTTGTGCTCGGCTCGGGTCGTGTGCGTGTAGTACTTGGTGTGTAGAGGAGAGTTAGGGGGTTGTTTTTTTTTCCTAAGGAGCAGTACATACTGGAGGGTTATTAGTTGGACCCCAGTGCAACAATGGATGGCTTCCCGGGATCCCGGGATTCGTTCCACCACGTTTTAGGATAGGCTGGTCAAACGACACAATTTAGAATGACTCTCGAGGTGATGTTAATGCGTTTGGTGGAGCTCTGCGCGTGGCGTGGGCTCCGCGTATCGTGGACCACGATCGGATGACACAGAGATAGTGGCGAGATGGCCTACGATACTGCCTAACTCCTGACCACTCTGGAGCCCGGTGTCGCTTCCATCGTAACGAGCGCGACCGGACTAACGACCAGCACATTATCCACACACGCCCGACCGTGTTCTACGCCCAACTTCGGCTCCTAGGTGTTCCAGCAAAGTGTCCAATTGGACCGAGGAGTGCAGAAAAATAACCTCATCATTGCCAATCATCATCGCAGCGCTCTGCGGAACGGATCGGCACAGCGTCGCTTTTCCCTCCCCGCGCAAACGGATTCAATGCACGAGTACTGCAGCGACGGGAATTGGCTTGCCGTGCCACCAAACACGTCTTTTCCTCCGCGTCCACCGGCACGGAGGATCGCACAATCTTAAACCGAGTGATTAATGGCAGCGAGTGACAAGTTGGTTTCTTTCTTCATCGGCCAGCCTGGGCCACCACATTTGCCGAAGAGCTCGCGTCGCCGCACGGTTGCAGTGGGTTTGCTTTGCGCTGTGTTTGGCGACGCGCGCGTGAAGAAAATGGACGAAACGCCACATCTTGTCACGGAGGGAGCTCGGAGGACACTTTTCACGTAAACGTTAGCATTATCGCCGGGGCGAAGATTGGATTAATCTGTTGCGCGTACTTAACGAGTTTCGATACAGGGAAGGGATTGACGCGTCGTGTGCCTTTATACAAATTGTCCCTTGCGAAGGCACACACAAGCATCGTTTCGCTTTTCCGCTGGAGAAGCAGTTAAATGTATGATTGAATCAAGGTACCAGGTACCAGGTCAGCAAGAGGGATGGCAGCGATAAATTCTGCCCATTCTGGAACGGCCTGGGCAATGGTGCGTTCTGTGATACATTGTTGCGAAGGCTGTTTTTATTTTATTTTAAGGATCGCTTATACTTAATCTTAAACCGTCGAACAACGACGTCGACAGGTTTAGCATCACGATTTGTATTTACCAGAGGCTTGTGCAACAATGTATGCAAATCCTGTTCAAATTGATTTTATGAACACAATTTCTCTCGCGATTGTATTCTAAATGGCAATGCAATGGAGACGCATGGTGAATTAATAGGTTTGTGTTTAATAAATGTTCCTATGGGTTTTTATGGAGTAAATTACAAAAAATCAAGTATGCACCAGCTTATGTCAATCGTCTAGCTGACAAAAATAAATCATACGAGCCGAAGAAGGAACTTTACGTTTAAACTTCAACCCCAGAAGAACATGTATCTCGCGAAGCAATCAATTTTCTTCTGCTCCTTAGAACCGACCCTCCGGGAGCACCTCCGGGCGTCCCGTGATGTGTGCAATTGTTGGTCGCATACACGCACGCATCAAGCGTGGCGGAAGACGGAAAAGTGCATTTGCCGTTTCGCGCTAGACTCCTAGGGGTAGGCAGCCCGAACCGAAGCAGCTCCATGCTTGGCCATAAACAAAGAAAGACGACGACGACGACGACGAAAACCGGCGGACACGCAGAGTGTGTGTGTGTGCGTTTATTTTTAATCGCCCACCAAAGGCAGTTGCTACAATTAGCCGCGCTGCAACGCCTCCGGTACCATCATCCATGTGCAAGTGCAGTACTGGACGGATGCGAAAAGAACAGCGGAAGAATCCCAAATCGATAGATTGTCTAAGAATGATCGAGAGTAGAGCATTTGAAGCGCAAAATAAATGTGAGAGTTTCATTTTATAAAACTGAAAAGTAATAGAAACTGGAAAACAGCGCTCCAGTGACAATTTACCATCAATTAAACCTCTCCTGCTCAATTCTAAAACGCAAACGCAACGCAAAACCCACATGAAGCATAACAAAAAAAGAAGTTTCGCTCAAAAACCTCCCCTTGAAGCGAGTTTCACTTTTCCACCCTCAGACTCTGGTTGATTTATTATCTTCGATTTTACAATATATCCCTGCACTTGCATGCAGGTCCCTGTTCGTAACCCAAAAAACCCACATTCAAACATCAGCCTGCTTCTTCTCAAAATCACCGACACACACACACACACGCAAAACGCCACAAAACCCACCACATTGACCAGTTATTGCGAGCTGCCCGAGAAGCGAGAGCGAGCGGCCGAATCGGTTACGGTTTAATTAACCCTCACACACCCCAAAGGTGGCAAGGGTTAACTGCAGCTAACCCGGACAGCCAGCGACGGACGCCTCGGCACTCCCAATCTTCCCCCCCAGGCCACGGTTCGGGCAAGCCGCCGATGCAACCGAACGTGCCGTGCGGGCGAAAGAACTTGTTTTATATTTTACGGAACGGTTCTCGACACTCGAATGAAGTCACTATGGGCCCCCGTTCTTAACCCGACCGTAAATCAAACCGTCGAGAAGACGAACGGAGGCGGCGACGCGTCGGTGTGAGGAACCTTTGACAGAAGGGTGCTATGTTGGTGTGCTATTTGCAATTTTGTCACAGTAAATTAAATTCGCCCAAGAAAAACAACACATCAGCTTCAGCCGTTTCCACTCGGGCCGGGGTGGGGGTTTGGAGGGGGTGGGAGGGTGGTTTTGGTGCTGGAGAAAATGTGCAGCAACACCGATGTGCACTTGGTGCACCGGGTGTGCATCACGCCGCTCACGCGCATCCGGTTCCCTCCGGCCGGTGCCGTTTGGCGTTATGGCCAGAAATAGGAAAAACCGCAACGTACAGTTGCGTTGCAGTTGCAGAATCGCGGAACTGTTCTTTTTTTTTTTTTAACGTTACGTTTGCATTCGGAAAATCGGAAAAAGGGGGAGACCACGGAATCATCTCCCGCTCAAGGTGCTCCGCTCGAGTTTCGGCAGTTAATGTTACGAAATTAAAATAAACTCGACGGGGGGTTGTTGTTGCTTGCACTCGACGACGCACTCGACACCCGAACGAGGCGAAACAACGAAAAATAAAAAAAAAACCCACGCTTTATGCTCACTTTGCGCCGAGAGGAACGAGGCAATACAAACCGAAGGGAGCAGAAACCCATCCAGAAAGAATGCAGCACTGCAGGGACAGAAATAGACAGGGAGGAGGACGCTGGTTGCGGCCCGAAAAGAAAGCGATCGGAATGGTGGATGGATGGAAATAAATGTTCAAACGGGCGAAAGTGACATGAAAAGGTTTTTACGCACCGCAGTACACGAAGCAGTTGCCTTCTGCCCCTCCGCCCCACGTTGCTACGCGTACGCAGCAAACCCGACGACCCGGAAAAAGATCACGAGGGTCGCCGGGTTGTTGCACATGCCGTTGCTGCACGGGAGCGAATTTTGTGCACCCGCAAAGATGCATTGCTGACACGAGCGAGTGCATTCTTGCGCAAGGGCACGTAATGTGTTTAATCTTCCGCTGGGCGTCTCTGAATGAAACTCCTAGCGTCGCCGAGCGCTGAGGGGAACATTTTCCGCACCAAAGGTTAAAACAAACAAAAAAAACTGCAAACGCTAGCATCGAGGGGAGCAGGAACCGTTTGCTGCAGTTGATCTTAAATTGATCATGGGAGCAAGATGCCACGGTAGGGAGCAATAATTGTAGCCCGAAGCGCATGGAAAACTGGCCCCAATCTGCCCCACATCCTCGGGGTTTGGTAGGGAGGAAAAGTGCATCCAGAAAAGCAAATGAAACGAAACCATTCGGAAGGTACAATGCACCGACAAACCGGGCAAGTGTTAAATGGTTAGGGATGGTAGGTTTTTCTTTTCTCTACCTCACGGTGAGGAGGCGACAGTTGCATTACGGGTGCATCCGAGTGACACGTCGTGAAGGAAGCGAGATCTCGCCTGTGAATGCGTCACTGCTGCACGATGCAAACCTACCCTTCGCTTGACACGCGGAGCATCGCTTGCGCTTTTGTGCACCGTTTTGCATCGTTGTTCTCGGTCGTTTGCGGTTGTTTCGGCGAAGGGGAGTACGGGGGTTTTTTTTTGTCTCCCCTTAGCCCATGTTATGATTCCAAATGTCACGGACATCCCGTAGCAGTTAATGGCAACGATGCTGCTACTGATGATGTGTTACCGCATAAAGTGCTTAGTGGCGGTTGTGGCGTCTGCTAAAGGACATTTTTTATTGCTCGTTCAGAATGGCTAAAACAAGAACGATTCTCTGCCACCCCGATGCTAACCATGGAAGGACACGAGCAAGGACAGCTTGGTTGAGCTCAGGGATGTTGTTTGTGTCACCTTTTGGTGCGCTGCGTCGTGAAGAACATTTTGATAGTCACGTGCACAGTCGTGGTTGTTTTAAGGAGAGTAGAACATGAAAATAACATGCACACAAGAACATCGGGATCGAGCGATAGAAAATTAGAAACATTGAAACCCGCGCATCCGTTATGCGAACCGATTGAGTCGAAGGAACAGGAAATGAAAAATGCACCATATCATTAAAGCACCGGCGAACGTTCGCGACCGAAACTAACGTAGACAAAGAGGGGAGGGAACACAAAAGCAGCACCCACTCCTCGTTTGGCTGATGCCTCGCAGCGGAAACTCGGGCAAAGGATGATCGAAAACATAAAATCATCTCGCCCCGCCACGAACCCTTCCCAATCAGTAATGACAAACGTAACAACAACGTGCTAAAAGATCCACCAAGCAATCGGAGGCGCTCCAGTCCTGTTTTGTGTTCTCTTCTATTTTCCCGTGCGTTTTCCGCCCCCGTCACGCCAAATAACACACATCAGCAGGAGAGACATTCGATCCGGTCTCGATTATCGTCTTGCACCACACGAACCATCGCTGGATTTCCGCCGGTTCCCGTTTCTCGTCCCAGTTTCCTTGCGCTAGAATCGCGTTTGAATCAATCTTCTTTTGTTTTTGCCTTTCAAAGAAAACATGGAACTTGAAACAGGCCCAAGAATGAAGGACCATTTTCATTCGTTTGACCCACGACGCGGGACGATTCCATTTACAAATTCGTCATGAGCCATCGTCCATCGTTTGGGGGGGCCTGTTTGGCGTTTCGTTCGGTTGGTGAGAAGTCGTTAGCAATTATATAATTTAATACGTCTGCCAATTCGGGATGGCAGCGGCATCGAATGTATTTGTGCAAGTCAAAATAAACTCAAGTGATAACGAGTGGGAGGGATAACCGGAACGAACGCGAATAAAGAATGCAACGAGAGTCAAACCAAAATACAAAGAATACGAAAAGCATCATTTGCTTGTGGACAGATGATTTAAAAGAAACAGTGGGAAACAAGAAATTTCATTCAGATAGGAAGACAATTTAAAGTCACAAAAAAGTTTGCGGAATAAATATGCGAAGAACCGCAAGCGCGCAACACAAGCGTCAAAAGGAGAGTAATAAATTAACAAACACTTGCTTGTTGAGGTTTGTTCGGTGTTGCCTCCGGCAAGCAAAACGGTGCCAACTACAGCAACTCATCGGTACAATGCAGCATCTGATGCAAGCACCACGGTGCCGTTTGCCTTCCTCCGCTGCCGTAAGCCGCCGTTCTCCAGCTTGCATTTCCTTCCGTTCTCTTGCTTCCGCGGCAGAAGGGTGGACCTACGGTTCCACGGTTTTATTCTAAGTTTTAATATGTGTTTGACACAGATATAATAATAATTTGTTAGTCGAGTGCCGCAGCTCCTCGCCTGGTGGCACGATTTTTCGCTCGAAGGGCGCGCGTGCATGCTTGTGGGTGCCAACCCCACCGCCGGAACATAGAACAACCGCATAAATCCGGAGCCGCACGAGCCGCGGCCCACGAGTGTTAACGCTGGTATTATACTTTAATATGTGCCCCCCCCCCCCCCCCCCCCCCCCCCCCCCCGTGCTAGAACTTGCTACGCGAGCCTCAGCTCAGGCGCAAAAGTTGTGGCACGAGCCAGCAGAGCAGATCGGATCGGAAAACCCGCGCCCGTTCGCTCATTTGAACGTGCGTTTGTGCACTTTGTGTTGTGTCGCCCGAGCTGCATCTACATCCGAACTCGAACAGCGAACAGCGCGAGCCCGCGGCTACGACCAACTTCCTCCTCTACCACCGCCGACAACCCAGGTTTTTTTTAAACATCGCTGTTTACATACCGGTCTTTGATCTGCGGCCGTGTTGTAACATGCTGGGCCATCGCGACAACCGTACGCGAAACCCACTCGCAGCAAATTGGCAAACCTCGCTGGCACTCTGCCGCTCGGGCAGTCAGAGCAAGTTGCGACTTTAGCGATTAACGTCTCTCCGAGGAGCTCCCACCGTCTGCCAGCGAATATCCGCGCACTCCGGCACGACGACAGTTTCAGTTACTCTTGAGCGCGGATTTGCTAAAACATAAATCGTTTATAATGTTTTCACTTTATTGTTATATCGCTTATTAAAACATAGTTACCGACGGATTGGCGTGGACTTGCATGGAATTGAGACGGCACGGAGATTATTAGCGTTCGGGCGAGGGATGCCGAGACGGTGGGCTTGCGTTTGTGCAATTTTGTCTCGTCTCGTCTCGCGATGATAATGGGTTTGCGCATCGCCAGCAAGCGAAAGAAGATGATCCTCGGATGCGGAACGCAGCGAAGGGCTTGACGGAGTTGAGTAACAGGTTATTTAATTGACATAAAGAAAGTCAGCGAGGGTGTGCTTTTCATTGCGTCACATAAACTATAGAGCAATGTGGGAAATAGATTGTTTCTTTTAAGGCTGGTTTACATGAAACGCGAACTGCTAAGCGAAAACAGGAATAAATCGCTAAAAGCCAGTGAAAACTGACAAACTACAGAGAGATTGTATTATCCAAAAATTAATGTATTTTAATTCCAAACTTTGGCTTTGGTAGTTATAATTGTAGATATGTTTGCGACAAACCTCCCTTCGTTCGCACTCAATCACAAGCGAAACATTGTTGCAAACTGTTTGTGGATTGGTTTTTTCTTTCCATTTGAATTCGCCATAACCTCACACAGCTGGCCGTTTGCTGCATAGTTCATTAAACTCAAGCGCATCCCAGGAAAAGGGCGCGACATGCATGATAAAACTGCTCAAGCAACTAAAGGTTACTGAAATGCGTGACACGTGTTTGGCTGCCCCTTTTTGCCGCTCCCCTCTCATTGGTTCGCTTTCTTGCTCTTGCTTGCCCCTCCTATCTTCAAGTACATGCAGTTCCCGCCCGATGAACCCTCGAGATACGACCAACGGTAGCATCAGCGCCACGGCACGTGTGCGTTTATGCTTTTAGCTTCGCGAGCCGTCCGTCCGCGCGAGAAGCTTAAAAGCTTAATTGATTTTAAACTCTGGGTAACGGTACCCTGGCCGACGCGTCCAACGAGGTTCATGGACTTGCGGGATGAATATGGGCAGCAGGAGCGAAAGGGAAGATCTTCCGAAAACATCGCCACTAAAAATGCGCCAAATGGACCATGAGTTGACGAGTGCTGCTTCGCGTTCTCCACGAGATGCTCTCTATCTCTCTCTCTCTGCGGTTTACAGTGACACTCCAGAAAGGTTAATCACCAGTTTTGGCTATCGCATTTCTCTCCCTTACACGCTTGGCCCTTCGCTGCGTCCGGTGCGATTCTACCTATCAGCCGTCCCAATATGGAGCCCTCCTTGTTTGTTTATTCAAATGACGAATTAAAATGTTACCATCGTCCACTTTACGAAATCCATCAGCGTTCGTTGATCTGTGTTTGAAGTCATTTTTGTTTTCGCTTCCGTCCACAATCAGGCCCAGTCCGCGACTTTTCCGTATCGCGTGCAGACATTGGTGCAAACAGCTCCACCGCAGGCACAAATGTGCACCCGGATTTATGGGGATCAAAAGGGTAACGAGCATTGACGGCAAGTGGGCCATATGATGGCCCGGAGGGTGGATCAAAATTCATCCACCAACACCTCCCCCCCCCGGCCGTACTCACACAGTAGCACTGATAACAAAGTTACTGTTAATGCATTCGTGGAAGTCATTTTCGACGCCGCAGGGCAAGTTGTTCGCGGGGCAGAGAAATAAACGGTTCTTTTTTGGATCTTGGATCCCTTCCCCTGTCGGTTGGGTCCGTACCGTTGGGGGGGGGGGGGGGGGGGGGTGGGGGATGGCGAGGGGAGTAAACATAAATGGGCTACCATATGCAGGCTTCGTGCAGCAGAAACTCTAGGGAAGATAAGGCAACACACAACCCTCAGACACACGCCAGCCCTCGGGCCCATCATCTGCATACACGTATTCGTACGGTTCCGATAAGAATCTCCAAGAAAACCCGCCGTAAAACTCCGCATCCACCCCGACCCCTGCTGAGCCGTACACTGTTTTTTTTTCTTTCCTTCTTTTCCTGTTCCTGTCCCTCCTGGGGGCTCCTTCTTTATTTCTTGCACACGCGGCAGGAAAACGCAATCGACGTGGTGCAGTGATTGTGAGGTTATGATTTCAGTCGTTGTTCGTCTCTTTTTTTTTTCTTCACCGAACGGAGGAAGGAAACGGTGGAGCAGTGCAGCGTTCGGTGTAGTATTGTGCGAACAAGCAGAAGCACCAGAACGGAGGCGCGAGCATTTATGCTTCATGTTCTAACGTGTCCGGAAGGGCGGCTCGACCGAGGCGAACAAGTTCTTGCAGGTTCGTACCTGTTTGTGCTGTGGCGGTCGAAAGGGTTCGTTCGGGCTGGAGAGCCTATCGGGTGAATTTGATAGCGTATGGTGGTTTTACGTTACGATATCGGTCCTCTTTTCCCGGGACGGTGCGGACGATGATGACTGGCAAGACGCGCGAGAGGCACTTGATGGGTCGAGGAAGCAACAGATTTTCAATGGCTATGATTGACCAAGCAAAACGTAAGTGCACTACGGCAATGATTATTTTTACCAATAATATATTTTTTTTAACTCAGCACATTTAATAAAAAATAAAAAGATTTTAAGAAGGTTGACTCATCATCTAGACTGTTATGTTATATACTTTGTAAAGGTAATTTGAATAAAAACCTTTCTGATAAAGTTCTTCTCATGAATATTCAGAGCTCAGAAGAAGATGTATAGCAATTTCAAATGTTTCTTTTCAATCCCAACAGTGATTCAATTCTACAACCAAAACCTGTGAAAAAGGAAAATGAGGCAAATTAAATCGAACCGACCGAACGCTTATACATGCGTTCCTTCAACTAACAAAAAAAAAATCCCAATTGAAGCCATACAATCCATGCCGGAGGCCAATCATAGTTCCACCCATACGCCCGCATGCAACATGAAACTTATGGAAATGAGGTCCTTCGATATGTTTTCCGTTCCTCTTAGAAAAAAATAAAAAACACATGTCCATGCTCGTGTACCTAGTTGTCGGTGCATCTCCTGGCACGGCACGGAATCGGTGTTCCATTACATTAGACTTGATTACATTTGATGAGCTTTCTTCGTGTTACTATTGTCCCCCTCGTCGAAGCGAAAACCCTTTTATGCCCCGGGCGTCGTCGCTGCTCCCGCTGAAACCCGTTGCGTATCATATCGTTTGAGTTACCGGATCGATAGGTCTGCTGGCACTCCGCCCTTTTCCCATAGTGGCCCGTGGGAGCCAACCCACATCGCGATGCTCCGGGGAGGAGTTCGGAGCACGGTGGATAAGATTGCTGGTGTTCGCTTTTTTTTTAGATCTTTTTTCCTCAGGATGGGAAATGTGATGCACCAAGGAACCGGCAGGCCTTCGAAGTATCAGTTCGAAGTCGCCGACGTCGCCGACGTTCTCGCCCTTCCTTCAGGTACTGTTTACCTTCAAGGAAAAGGAACCCGATACTTCCATTTCGAAATCTGACAAATCATTTGATATGATTTTTCTCCCTTACCCTACCAGCAAAGAAAAGAGGAGGAGAAATTGTTTCGTCTGTTAGGGGGTGTCGGTAAGTGTGTCATCAGAGCCATCATTTTCCGGGGAATCTGTACCGACACCATGCACTTTAGTTTTACGTTGTTCACCAAATCAAGGTGTTGTTCAAACCATCCATCAGGTGGTATCAATTTCCATAACTTTAAAGTGGAAAATATGTGTTAGCTACATGCAATAAAAAAAAAGAATTTGGGCCTAAATGTATCTTTTTTGATTTAAAAAAATAGATTGTCAGTCAATTAAATTTTGTATACTGCCTTCGTTCATCTTTTGCACCACATTTGAAATTTCGAATTACATTTTAATGCAAAAAGTGGTTTTAAATTTGTGCAAATAATTTCGACCAATGCCTCAGAATTAGATAATCTGTCCCCTTATTTCAAAAGTGACTCATTACGGCTTTATTTTCTCTCGCATCTTTATGACACACGAGCTCCGCCCACAACGGGTTTACCATTTTCCCAGGCTTCGCTGAACGAAATGCCCGAGAAAACGGAAACCGCTTAAAGAAACGCTCTGCGGTCGATGCACTTGATGACATCTTCGGTTGCAACTGCACCGCTAATAACTTGGCTATGCCATAATAACCGGCGTGCCGAGAAATGAAGAAAAATCTCTCCCCCTCCGTTCGCCATTTCAGTTCCCTCCTACATCCGGAGCAATTGGCGATAAGGCGAAAGGCGGTACTTCCTCGAGGGACGCGGGAGAAGCGACGATAAAAGAAAGGTTGTTAGTTAATTTAACGAGCGACTTGGGACGCTGGCGAGCACATCGTAAAAGCGAACGAGCAAGCGTAATTAAATAATCGAAAGTGTGCGGCTAGAATAAAGAAGCGCTCAACGCCATCCCCCCTTGCTCTCCGTTCCGTGCGAGCTGCTCAAGAAAATACTGCTCCGAAAGCGAACGAATCACATCCTCGGGGAGGATGGATCCTTCGCGCCAGGTGTATGACCTCTCGGAGCCATTGGAAACGATTGCCAAGCCAATTCTCATTCTCGCGTTCGCCCTTTGTATGGGCATTGCTTTTAATTATCCTTTTAAAGGATTATACCTCGAGCGGCGTCTCCGTTGAAGCGTGAGCGGAATCGTTCGTATAAGGATGCATCCTTCCGACACTTCCGGCGTTCGATCGATCGGTTTTATCACGAACGAAATTAAATTCACGAGGTCAGGCATATGGTAGCTGGTGTCGCTTTTGGTCATTCTGTGGAGCGTATGGTTTTCATCCAATTAAGGGATCGACGAGGAGCGTGAGGAGTCGCACCGCGATGTTTAGTAGCGGTTAAAGCTCGTGACAAACGTTAGATGTCAATGTGTGGTCTCAGATAACGGAATGGGCTGGCTGTAAATACCGGTGCAATATTCGAAGCATTTATGTGTTGATTTGTAATTATTTTCCAAAACATGGAACATGGCTATGGATCAACCAACTATTTTTTTTTTCGATTACTTTTTATTTTCCTCTTTCAGCACTTCCATGGACCGGTCGGTTAACGCGCAGAACACGGTGCAAGTTCGGCGCAAAGATTGCGCTTGTTGGCACTCAACAAGCCGTGGGGATGAGTCACACCCACCTTTATTTATTTGTGTTCCCTTCGCATCTACCTTTTTTTTTTAACTGGACCTCAGCAGGGGGCAAACACAGAATCGGAAAACCTGTTTCACGGGCGACACATTCTTCCTTGCACTCGTCCGTAACGGCGGGCGGAACTTTCGGCAGAGCTGCGCCGTTAGTCATTCGCCTTACACTGCCACTCAATCCGGATGACTAATTGTGATCGAGATGTTGAACGGACTGGTTTACATGGGCTAGAATAGCTAGCGAGTGCAGTTTATTTGACTAAATCAAATTACCATGAAATGGTGACGGATAGGATGTGCAAACATGTAAATTAAGTCAGAGCCTCATAGATTGTGACTACCGTACAGAATAGCATCAACAAGCATCCGCAAATATTTACCGTTGGCACGTGCTCCATTTTCCATCTGAAGAGTAGACGTCGAATCAATGGTAGAAATAATCAAAAATCAAAGAAAAAAGCTCTTTGCTTTGCATCACGATCCAAATAAGCATGTTAAGGAGCGTAAAGCAACCCCTTCTCTCCAAAATTTCACATTTGCTTATCGTCACGATATAAGGGCACGTTACTGAATTGGATGGACTTTCGGGATTTCCATTAGATATGTTTTCGTGCCCCGTTGTGTAAAGACTGCTTCATCCCCGAGGTATGATTTGTGCGATGAAAAGGGATACGGTTTGATTTCATGGCGTGCATCTCTCTCCATTTTACCGAATCCCCGTAGGAGTCCCGCGCACGCGGCCGGCTGTCGATGAAAGCCGGTGATCGATATGGGGTGTATGGGGATGAGAAAAGAAAGAATAGAAAGAAGAAAGAAGAAAAAAAACAGGAGCATAAACGCCACCGTCGTTTCTCCAGCGGGGAAGTGAACGCATATTCGCAGAATTCAATTTCATGCTCGCTTGCCACTAATGACGTTTTGCCGAGGAGCACGAACCTCCTGCCAACGAGCATCATGTCCACACACAAAAAAAAAAAAATGGGGAAAAGGGGAGCCATTAAAGGGTAGAAAGGAGTGCACAGGTGCGCAGGTGGGTGGGCATCATACGGTAGCAGTTCGGGCCCGGCGTGGTGCTCTGCATAAATGTTCAGCATGAATCTTCTCCTCCTCAACTCTCCAGCAGTTTTATTCCACACTACCTTTGGAAACCTTTTTGCTCCTTGTTTTTTTTTTCGTCTGCCCCATCCAAGTTCTCGAGCACCAATGCGTTGGCGTTCCTTTCGTTCAGTTCTTCGGTTTCACTGCTTCACTCGGAGTCTTTCTTCCTTTTTTTTTGTTGTTGCTTTCTTCCCTTTCGCTATGCTTCTAGATGCTGGCTTTCAGATTATTATCCATCCCGGCCGGCTGATAATCGTTCGGTCTCGACAGCGCGCCCGGGCTCCATCCATCATCCAGTAGCTTGATCCAACCGAAGCCTAAGAAACCGCAGGGAGGCTCATCTTTCTCCACAGTCTTCTCCTCGAACGCGATGGGTCCTCGGGAAGATGTCGAGATGCTCCCGTACGGTAGCTTACTGGTTCATGATAGCGGCTACTGTTCTGCGTGATTGTGCTTGGAGTTTTGTTTTTTCTTTTTTCGTTTTTTGTTACTCGTGAAGCAGAAGAAAAATGATGCGAGATTTGCCGGAAAACAGAAGGAGGAACAACACTCAGAACAAATGGCGAGGAAATAATTTGACACGGAATCGAGAATCATCGTGAAAGATGTTTGCGAGCGAAAAAAAAAAAACCTCGAAGATGGAGCACGAAACATTATCAACACACAAACGGGCAAAAGAAAAAGGGGATAGTTGAAGATGAAGAAACGACAAAGCAAGGAAGAAAAAATCAAAGGAAGAAAAACGCACCGAAGACAGACAAGGCACAACCAACGCCACCCGCCGGGCACGTGTGGAGAGCGAGCAGGTTAAAACCCGGACCAAGGATGGAGGGAAGGCATTGTCGAAGAAACAAAACAAAAAATCACCAATAAACATGTTTTAACATAAATTGAGCTACTGGTGTTGCGGTTACGCCGAGCGAGAGAGCGTTTATGTGAATCCTTCCACCCGGGGCAGGTTCGTCGCTTGCGTTTATCTTCCCGTTTTTCCAGCCCACACTTTCCTCAGCCCCCTTCGCACTCCCTGACGGCCAGATGATTTATGTTTTTCGCGCAACCTTCGACAGAGCTTGACGAGTTCGGACGAGAAGTTGAGAAAGCTTAAAAATGACTATGATTTTTATTTATTTCGTTCCTTGATGTTCTGCTCTTGTCCTCCGTCCGAGCCGAGACCGAAGCCATTTGCTCCAACATAATCGATCCGATTGGAGATTTTACGATTGGATTATCGAGCTTTCTGAACCGGAAAATCGTGGAAAGATGCTCCCCGGGTGAAACGCTCCCGTTGTTCGTAAATTTTTTTCGTACTTTTCCGCTTCACTTTTCCGTAAACGTTCCATGGGCAGAAAAGCTTTTCTGGCTCGTGGCAGAAGCACACTTTTTGTCCACTGATGATTCACCATCCCGTCGCAGAACAGCAACTGTAGCAACGATCGCTGAGGTTGTTGATTCTTCCCGCTTCGTTCGTCGGCCACAGCCACAGATTCGCCACAGCCAATCGTTCTCCCCTCCGATCGTGCCATCGTCGAACCAACGGTGTCCGCAAATCCTCTTCGATACAACCTATTCGTCAAGCCCGATTAGAGCTAGTTCGTTCGGAAGTGTGCCCGGTCAGAAGCAGAAAGAAAGCTCCAAGAACGGCTAGTACCGTCGCGAAAACGGGCCAGCGAAATAACACATTTCCGTTCCATCGCCGATGCTCCCGGTTACGCCGATTAAGCGTGCGAAATTGATCGACTCTCGGTACGGTTCTCGCTGCCAGCCAGCCTCATTTCACTCGGTGGTGGAATTGATGTGGCTTATCGATGACCAAGCGGATGGATAATTGACGCTGGAAAACGACGGAAAGAACAGCTAGATGCCGGCCGTTGTGAATAGCCTGCCGTCCTACAGCGTAGGCTTGTATGCGGGGAAAAGCGAGTTAATGTGGTTTTCTTCTCCTGTGCAAAGTTCTTGAAATTAGCTCTACGTGATCGTCGGGATGCACCCTAACGACCTGCTGCCCATTTGCGCAAACGGCGTAACGATGCTTGCGTGTTTATCAGGTCGTTCGCGACGCGCTGGCGATTGGAAATAAATCAATCTCGAGCATGCATGCCCGCGCTCGATACGCACATCCATCAAATTATCTCCGCACCCTTTAGCGGACCTCGTCGACATAAAAGCTTATGATTTATTTTTGCAGTTAATCTTAAATATCAAAAAGGAACTGACACGTAATTGACATTTCTTTCAATTTCATGGCAAACCGAAGAAAAGCTTTTAAAAGTGTGGGTTGAGAAGTTCATCGAAACAAGTGCATTAGGATCTTTCAAAGTTGTTCTTTACCAAAACCAAATTATGAATTTTTCCAATGCAATGTTCCGTGAAGAATGGCCGATATCATGATAGCTAAAGCTCCCTTTAATAAAAGAAGTGCATGGAAACCAAAACTAATTCAACAAAAACCCGATCCAATCTTTGCACTAACCAGCAGAATCACTGCCACGGGTAAATTAACAATTTTCCAACACCTTCCTACACATCCTCACCGCAAACGCAATGAAGTATCCCCACAATGAAGTGCGTTTTTGGATGACGTATCCCTGCTGCACTGCTGGCACAATCTGCTCCACTATGCTGGTTACACTTCAACCGAGAGGGCTGCAGGTAAACCCACATCGAGCGGACTCTAGTCGGATCCTCGTCGCCCGATTAGCCACCGCACAAGCCACCGTGGCATGCAGGCGCCGACGTGCGATTCGGCTTTGTGGTGCGGCTCAATTAACTGCTGCATTGTAACCGAAACCTGCGGCGAACCGGGCAGTGTTTAGTGCCGCTGCGTGTGTGCAGCCGCGGAAAAGTGCACCTGAGTGGAAAAATAGTTGCACCGCAGTAGAATAGTTTGCGCACACGGGGCAACAAAGAAACGGTTTCCAAACTGGAGCCAAGCCGCCCGGACGGAACGGAACCCACCGGTACAAGTGTGTTTTCAGCAATGGAGGGGGCGGGGTGTTTAGCGAGAGGGCCGGAAAAGGGAAGGATAGATGATCGGAGTGGCACTAAAACCGCGTGTGAGTCATATTTTCCAACGCTCCAGCAGCAGAACGGCGGTTCGATTGCCGTCTCGCCCGTTTGGATCCCCGTCCCCCTTCAGGCTTGGGTCAGCTCGGTCATAGATCATACACCGTTTAAATTGTCATTTCCTGCCACCTCTGGATACCGCGCATCGACCCGGCCCCGGTTCGTCGATCGCTTTATTCCTTCCTCTTCTGCCCTTTGTTCGCCGGGTGTGGAGTCAGCGATTTCCAGGCGAATTGTTTGCTTCATTTGCTAATCGATCGATATACGCTCTGCGAGTGGTCAACTCGAGAGTTTGCAGCTATTTGCAGCCATAATTCATCGTCCCTAGCTCAGTGTCGGCTAACGACATTAAGTCCGAGCTATTAAACCCCAACGTGTGGCTACACATCTGGCTGACCCGGGGTGAATATTCGGGAATTCATATTTTATGCCACCAGGAGAGGAGGAACGCCGACGGAAACGTTCCGAAAATGAGTTACTGCGCGAACACTACCGCTACCGTCGTTCGGGTTCCGTGTTTCCATCGGAATGTAATCAGCACCGCGCCACACTAGCACCTGCATTTTCTTATCTTCTCCGCGCTGCTTCGCGGCTGGATTGGTTGCTAATTTGCCACCCCTCAAAGACCTCTTTGGCTTTTCAACCACCGGTTCGATGGTAGGTGGCAATTAATTAGATAATTAACATGTCGCTAAATCGAGCACCGCTGGGAAACAGGGGGCATCCTCTTCCCAAGTTCCAACCACGCACCCTGGACGTTACCGATTGGTGAACTTTGGTGGAGCTGTAGGCGACCCTTATACTCCGTCTCTGTCGGGTAACATCAACACCATTTACGACCAGACGCTGCGAACAGCTGCTGCTGCTGCTGCTTCGTCTGACGCTGCTAGACAAGCCGACGCCACGATGGAAGTCTAGAGCCGCATCAAGCCGGAAACATTAGAAGATTGCATCCGACAAACTCCACCACTTCCCTCGCCGCCAGCACACCGTAGACGAAACTGTTCTGCGCCACGGTTCAGAGGAGTTCGGTGCGTTTTCTTCACCACATCCTTGGTTGACCCAAGCTAGGACGGTGGTTTTTGACGAAGGAAGTGATGTTTGTGGCTGCAGCGCACGGCAAGCTGGCTACGTGCTACAATTGTAAATAATGGATGCAACGCTTGGCGTGAATCATATTCTCATCCCTCCGTGTCCGTCAGTACGGAGCTTGAACTGAATTGAACCCGACCAGTATGGCAAGCGGCTGCGTGCATCACATGGGTCGGTTTTTGCTTCTGCAAAAAAAACAACCTCTCAGCACATTGCGTGCACGCCTCTGCGGAGCCGTAAGGGGCTCTAACGATCTTCCAAATTCGTCACACAGCCACCTCAGACGACCCTCGGCGATGCTGAGGTTCACGCCATCGCGACCCGAAGGGTTAAGGTTCGCATTGGTACGGATGAAAAAAAAGTCCGCTCTCAGTGCCCTACTGACCGTTCAGTGAACCTTTTTCCGTGGTGTCACGGAAGATGCATAGATGGGCATGGGAACGTCACGTACAACGCCGCAATATTGGCGGTAATTAAAACTGCTTTTTGCACCACAATCGGATGGAGCAAAAAGAAACTGCCGTTTTTGGAAAATTGGATTGGATTGATCTTGTCTAACGCGTCGACTGCCTTGCGCGCGCAAGACCATTCCGTGCAGCAGCATAGACAGAGTTGTCAATGTCAAGTTCGCCTCGATTGGTGGCGGCGCGCCTTCCGTGTGAGGTCTTCACGTTATGCTGTTGTTTATGGTTATGCTATGCGCTGTGTAAGGCAAGGCACGCGATCCGATGGCGTTAAAAAAGGTGATTCGGTTTTGCCTGTTGTGCGAAATGCGCTGCTCAACTGCTAATTCCTCCGGATGCCGACACGCGGAAGTAGCTAGTGGTATGGTACCGTTGTGATAGACCATTTCGGAAGAGAATTCTAAAAGGTTTTCGAACCTTAGAACGAAACGAATATCTTACATCGATTCGAGAGCCTTTTGGCCCTCCAGCACCATGTCTCACTAAAGCCTGACAGTAATGTGCCGAGTAAAATCCTTACTAATCACTTGTCAAACTTGTATTTGCAGTAGATAAGCGCTCGTTGACGGTCCTAAAGTCGGATGTGGCAATACGTTGCAGTAGAGCAAAAACCACCGTGGGCTTCCTCTAGGCCGATGGAGAAGGAATTACCGTCCGGAAAGGGATTAGCAAACGAATGATTGATCCTTTGTTCGCCCGTCGTAATGCTATGCCGATTGGTAGGTTCCATGAGTTACTTAATTCTCTATTGATGCTGTTACCACGTCCATGCCGTCCGTAAGATATTTGTGCAAAGTAATTTATAGAGAATGGAGCTGGACGATCGAGTTAACGGGAGGAGAACGCTTGAAAAGGAACGAACATTAATTCGACATTAAAATTTACGGTGTCTAACTGCAAGCAAAACTTGTACGCATTACAACGGCAACTGGCAGCATGCCATTTATGTGTGCTAGCGTTTGACAGTTGAATAAATTTCCACAACGACTTCGGCCAAGCTTCTCGCGGGTACTGCGGCATACTGACACAAAAGAATTCCTGCCGATGCCATCCCCGGCCATTAACACATCCTTGTGGGCAATGGACGAAGAAATTAATTAAGATAACCGTACCCGAGCTCGTGTGCGCCCATTCGTGCGTGTTTTACTTTTCCACGAAATGCATCCATTTCGAAGCTCGTTCGCATTCGTCGAGTGCGGTCGGGGAACCCCCCCCCCCCCCCCAGGGAGCCAGAGGAGCTTTTAATTAGCACCGGCAATGGTGGGGCGCATACGGTTCGTAGTAGAAAACGGCTAAGGTGTGATGATGGTTCAGCCCGTCGGCAAGCAAGTTTCCACGACAAAAGACCGTGCGGCGGACGGGTTGCGAAAGAAGATAAGCCATTGCATTGACACACTGCAATTGCACGAACCCGTCGCCGTGGGTGTTACTGCACCGATGCGGCTCACTGCACCGCCACAATGGTGCATCATAGTGCACAATTTCTCGGCACCGCTCAAGGTGACGGGTGGTATGCGGCGGGCGGCACAATTCAAGTGCAAGTGCACGGTGAAGGTTGTATTTGCACCGACGGCATGTAACCCCGACGTCGTGGCGGGAGAGCTTCGCGAGCGAGCATCAAAATTCCTCCGAGCGTTCTCGTTCACATTGATTTGCCTTATTCCCAGCCTCGGGTCACCTGGAAGAGCTGGAGAAGAATAACATTTTAGATGCGTAATATATTATTCCTCCACGATTGATTGACGTAGTTCTAATACCTCTGACATGAGCAAGCAAAACCCCGGAAAAAGGTGGTGTATTTTCCCCGTCTGCATGATACAGACGTGGATCTGGAAGCCTCCCGGCAGTTGCACGCGTTGGGCTGCAGTCGCGAAACAGTGCAACCCTTTCTTGTGCACCACCCAACAGCTTCTAGCGGTCCTGCGCGGGCCTGGGAATGTTTTTAAAGATTTAACGATCCTCTGCATGTGCCTAACCATTTTATTACCCCCCCCCCCTCCCCCCGCTCGGTGGTGCATCGAAACGTCCTATCCGGGAACGTCCGTTTGCTGCTTGTCGATCGTCATAATTGCTCGGACCACCACCGTCTGGAAGCGATTGGCAATGTTTAATTTCACGCTTCATTGCAAATCGCAAAACCCCTGCCAGCCAAGACATGGGTAGCATGGGAAGCACGGCGGCATCCGACTTGTTCCACAACGAGCACGTAATAAAACAATCGACGGGACGGTGGGGAAAAGCAACAACAACAAAACTATCTGCCAATGCATGCTCATTTCGGAAGGTGTCACTGGGTGCGTCTGTCTCGGGAACCTGGGAACTGTCCCGGTTCTCGAACGGGAAGAATTATGACTCATAAAACAGGCTTCGACGCCCGTCGATGTTGGCGGAACCTTGGCGGAAGAATTGCATCCCGGAGCCATGGTGCAGGCAGCGCCATCGGGCAGATGCTTGTAGGTTTCGAAGAGCAGCACAGCATTTGGGCGGAAAGCCCTCTTTGATCGGCGCAGATCTGCATGAATCATGGTGGACTTGTACATTCCTTCACTTAATCCGTGCAGGAGATGTTTATGGTCACTCGATGGTGTTGCGATTGGTAACGGCAGCTGCTCGAGAACGATCGCTCATCGGCCGCGCAAGTGTTTTGTTAATTGGAAAAGCAGAGAAATAAAAATGAAAAGCCATAATTTGAAACGCTTTTACATGTGCAGACCCACATGGAGCGCGGCGATGAAACAAGTCGATTGTTCGACTTGCCGAGAATCATGAATCGATCATCAGCCGTGCAATTCCTTGGGAAAAGGATTATAGGCGGCTTTCTGACATTGGCAAATCAGCGAAATGGAAATTAAATACAATAATCTCCAGTGCTTTAAACATGCAGACCAACATGAAAAGGTGGCGCTGAAACACGCCGATTGTTCGACCTTGCCGAGAATCATGAATCGATCATCAGCCGTGCAATTCCTGGGGAAACGGATAAGGTGGCTTTCGGACATCGGGAAAACAGGAAAATAATTTCCAGCGCTTTGAACATCCAGACCAACATGAAAGGTGCCGATGAAACACCTCGATTGTTCGGACTCGCCGAGGATATCGAATCGATCCTCGGCCGTGCAATTCCCGAGGAAAACTTTTAAGTGGCTTGATAAGGAAATTGGAAAAGCGGCGGCTTAAAAATAAAATGCAATAATTTGCAGAACTTTAAAATCTGCATACCAACATCAAAGATGGCGATGAAACACTCCGATTGTTCGAACCCGACGGGCCTTAGAACAATAAGGCGCTTTCTTAGCATCAGCAGCTGGTTTGAAAGTTGTATTCTTGCAGTTTAAACTGCGATACCCTTTCTGTGGCTTCCGAGAAGCGAGTCGCGGTTTAGAAAATCGACAGGTGAGTAATGAAAAAAATTATCTCTTCTACGTCGCGCGATAAAACTGCACTAGATGTTGAACAATAAGGGTGGCTAACATGGGAAAAAAAAAACACTTCGCTATCGTAGCTCCTTGGTGCAGGGCGATGAAAAGACAGGGAAAAAAATACACAACCACGGGAAGCAGGCACGAAATCGAACCACAAGCCAACGGCGATGCTGGACACGCGATGATGGTTCGCTTATGAGTCATCCTGTAGCTTGCGATGCTGATGAGGTTGATGAAGTGAGGGGCTGCAGGGGCATAGGAAAGCGATGGCGGGGGGGGGGGGGGAGGAAGTTTAAGACTACGACGGTCAAAAGATGTGCACACAAAAACAACAGCAACACCCGATCGAGCACTTGCAGACGATCGAACGCAGGAAAGTCGAGGAAGCGAGCAGAATGAAAGCATCGATGAGAAAGCGGAGTGAGACGAGTTGGGGTGAAGCAACTCACTTGCCCTCCTCGGTGGGGGGAGGTTGTGGCTGCTGATTCATCAGCCTGTGATCAGTGAGCGATCAAGGTGAAGAAGCAAACGACGGACACGTGCCGAGATTTTATCAATCCTCGGACGCTTTTATAAGTACGGGCACGGGAATTGGATTAACGAACTGGCTTGAATGTGAATTTATTCCTACCGCCCTAAGCCACCGCGAGGGGAAAAGAAAATTACAGCATGACGTCGGCATGTTTTCCACGGTTACCGTTGAACCGTGCTTTTTCCCGTCCGCTTTCGGCACGCAACGCATCCCAGCCAGCCTCTTCGGTGGTGTAAATGAGTTTTCTCTCAAACACAAGCTGAACGAACATCTCCGCATCTCGAGCCTGCCAAAACCTGCTCGGGGTTCTGGGGTTCTTTAAAGTGTGAGGTACAGGTGTTACCCCGTCCCCCGGCTGAGGCTGATGATGCTCGTTCTTTCCCGCAACTGTCTGTACAGCATCGCGCCATGACGCAGCATCCGTATGCGTAGGCAAAGGCATCATGGTTTTCTTTTCTTTTTTGGTATTCCATTTGGGGAAATTTTGACAGTGACGATGTAAGTTTTCCCCCCCGGCAGGTCGTCGTCGTAGTTGCCTGGATCCAAAAAGAAACGATTAAATTTTCGACACTCGAGGAGAAGAAATTGAATTTCTTCAAGTCTTCGCGGTGCACGCTGTCGACTCTCGAAATCGATTAGCGTGACTCGAATGTGCGTCCCCGGTATCGATCGGTTCTGTAACCGCTCAATCTCGCACCTCAATGGCCACCGGACAACGACGAGTCAACGAGATGTCTCTGCCCAGCAAGCCGGGATGGTAACACTACAAGTCAATTTACAGTTACAGCAGACGGCCAATCTTGAATTGGTAGCGCATCTCGAACTGATTAGGTTAATTTAGATGGATTTTTGAAATCAATTATGTTCGGTCTAATCGAACTCAACCAACTGGTTGTTCCCAGTTCCCCTGCCCGTTACTTCGGCAAGCTAATCGGAAAAGGTTGTTATCCTAAATCTGCTCCATCCTTCCCGGGAACCACCGTTGAAAGGATCAATTTGTTGAGTTTGATTTGTGACGAACGTATTGATCATCCCGGAGGTCAAATCGATGTAAATGTCAAACGATCGGTAAATTACGCGCCGCTGACGGATGGAAAGGCATTTACCAGGAAATGACCCCATTTCTTCAAATTTATCCCCAGACATTAGGATCCATGTTTGACGAGAAGAAACAACAATTTATCACGCAGCGTGTAGCAAACGGTTCCGTGTTCGTGTGTTTGTCGCATCGATTTTTTTTCCCCCCTCCAGGACCCTGTTCCTGGAGCGCGGCCGAAGATGTTCACTGCGAAGGTTCTGGAGAAAACGCCTTTCCCGCTGTCTACAAGTAATGAACGAAAATCATTAAAATTTAACTATTATGTCACCGTGTGTCTCTCAACCAGCGATCGGTGCGTGTCGGTGCGTCGTCGATGGCTAATGATTTGTTTTCCTTTCTCGCGCGCGCGCGCGCGCGCGCTTAACGCGTTTCCCTCAGCCATCTCCTCAGTCCCCCTGGTCACGCACGAAAGCCATTCAAACACCAATGCGCACCAATGCCTCACTAATGGCCAGGCAACTGTGTCCCGGAGCGTTCTAAGTCCGATCCTGGCCGACCGGGGATGGCACGGAACATGTCCACAAGACTTGCCATGCATGATGCACATCAGCATCATCTCACATTACCCACACGGACAAGTTGTTCCTCGGTCACGAACGGTCCAATCTCTCCGCCTCCGAGAGGCGGCAAAAACGACATGCAAAACAAACAAATAGCATCATCAAACAAACAGCAGAAACAGTCGTCGGTGACCATGGCAGCAGGCAAGAGGCGGACCGAGGCAGCGAGCGGGCGAGCGTTGCCTTTTTCCGGGAAAACCCCTTCAATCATGCGGCCGATGCGCTCCGCTGGTGCGCGTTTGGGTTTTTAGCAAAACCGAAAACGAACAACCACACCCAACGATCGCGGTCGATCCTCGGCTAAGAAATATTACACCAGCGTCGCCCGTCAGTCCACCGTGACTATTTTTCATCTTTTCCCCCCGCTCGCTCGCTCGCTCGTCCGCTTGAGGCAAGTGTGAAACGGTTTTCCATCCGGTTCGGTGCGAAGCGACAAACAAGACAGCTTAGCCGAACGAATCCATTCTTGCACGGGAAAACAAATAAAGAAGGACTACCCGAAGGAAGAGAGTGACGGACAAAAAAAAAACAGTGTCCAACCATAGGACTGCACGCGGCGTGTTGCGATCTTGCCTTCGCCATGCTGTCTGTATTGAATCATTAATCTTTTCCCAACCGCTCCGCGCTCGCCCTCTCCAACCCACGCTTCCCATGACGAACGGTTGTCTTTTCTCGCCCTCTCCAACCCACGCTTCCCATGACGAACGGTTGTCTTTTTTTTTTGCCCCGTGCCCGGTGGCTGGCAAGAATTTTCATTTTCGTTCGCTTATTACATCCTTTTAGGGTGTTGCCAGGGAGCAAACGGCGAACCGTGTTGATTTTAAGGGAACCTTTCAACCGCCACCGAACCACCGAACGATTGAACGCTGAACATAAATAAATATTTTACGTAAACATTCTCTGGTCGGTCGGAGCTTCGGAAGCTTCGCGTGGCTTCCCTGGCTGGTGGCTTCTACTGTGCGGGCGTTTCTGGCAAAGGACTCCCCTGGTGGCGTGTGCCCGAAGAAGCGGAATGATCACTACCGGCTCCCGTTTTTCCTGCTGGCGAGCGAAATTTGTCTTCCCAACTGGCTGACTGACTGACTGGCTGACTTATGGGCAGAAAATGATGGTTGGTGGCCCGTGTTTGCCATCGCAGAACCGCACTCGATTTGTTTATTGATCGTGGCAGCTCCGTATGAATATGTATTTATTTTTGCACGACGCAAAAGTTGCGCATCTTCTCGTTGCCCCTCGCTGGCTGCCGTTGTTTGTTGAACCAATTTTGTAGGGCAGTGGAGGCAATCACAGCAAGCAGACTGATGAGTGAGTCAAACTCGTCACGATGATGTCGTTCACGTGCGGAACATTATAATGGTTAATAAACTGTTCCGGGTGTATTGATTTAGATTGATGCTCAAGTCTAATTTTCATTTTTATCAACCAGTAAACATGTAGACTTTTCCACGTCGAGTAAAAGTAATGAATGCACGAAACCAACCAACGCCACGAAAAGGCGTTGTTGAGTCTGACTACTTAAACCACTTCATAATGCGACCCGCGTAAAACCAACAGTCAAGGTCAGCATCCAACACATCGCTCCAATCACTCGACTGGCCTTCACACTTGGTCCGTGAGTCGCACTGTTTAGTCAAATCCCTTGGGAGGTACTTTATCGATCGCATCAAAAACAAAGCCAGACTCGCAGATTGATACACCCGAAATCCGTCCAACAATCTACACTAGTTCCGTTATGCTCACCCCAGCTAACCTACGACAATCGGCAGCCACTTGAGATCCGGACGGCGTCATCTTCCGCCTTTCGCCATTTGATTCCCGCCCGCTGCGATGCGATTTCGCAACGGCGAGCAGCAAAGCAGAAAAATAAAACGTCGTGCGGAACAAAGAGAAATCAGAAAGAAGCGACCGTCGACGCTACCGCCTCCACCAGGCACGTGGTGATGGTGATGGTCGACGACGACGACAACGAAAGTGCATTGCTGCACATCGACGACAAAGAACGCATGCACGCTTTCTTAAAACACGCATCCACGTTCTGCGGCGACGTCACCTTCTGCCAATTGTCGACTGGTTACGTCGAATCTTTACGTCACACCGTCAGCGCTTGTAATATACAGGAAAAATAAAACAAGAAGCTATCGGTTGCCCGCATGGGATATCAGCGACAGCATTGACATTCCTCCAGACTTCCAGTGGCAGTTTTGCACCAATGAGGAAGTGCTAAACAAAAACAAAAAAAGGGTTTGTGTACGAATTCAAACGCCTTGCCGAAGCAGTCTGATTAAAAGTTGAAATCCAGTTCGAGGGCTGCAAAAAAAGGAAAGGAAGTAATACGCGCTCGGCAAAGCCGACTTGCAACTTGGTTCGGAATATTGGCCTTGGGGCGAAACATTGGCGCAGTTGCAGTTCCATACAGCGGATTGTAACTTGAACGCTTGAAGTTACGAGTTCTGTTAGCGGAGCAGGGCTGCTCCAGTTGTGCGAAAAGTCACACTTGCCAAAGTAACGGGGATTTGTTTAATAATATTATAATGTCTTCTCCCCCTCCCCCACACCCTCCCATTCCCACACTCTGAGCCGAGGTCATCGAAAGTCGAGTGCCTCTGGAATGGGGCTGACGTTGGGGCGTCGTCTAATAAGTCATATTAAAAGCCGCGCCAATAACCGGGACTTATGGGTCACGCTGTTCTTTTTATGGGTCACTAAATTCCATTCCGACCACACCACTTGACACGAGTTGGGCGTTGTGCGAAGGGGAGGAAGGGGGAGGCGAATGGGCGATAAAAAAGTGCCGGTTGATTAAAAGTGTTAGTAGATCGCATTCGGGAAGCAGGTCAAACCTCAAATCAATTACAATCGACCTCAAATCTAACTACGCAGGAAGTTCGTCTTTATATCAATCGAAAAAATCTCATCGCATAAAAGTAGAGAAAATCCTCCTTCCCTCCCACCTCTCTAGAGCCTCTCCACACCCGATACGGTTCGTCAAGTGTTCAATTAGTTAATCGAAGATTGATAGGTTAATATAAATATTTATGTCCAGCGATTCTCGTTCGGCCAGGCCCTTTGCAAAAGAATTAAACTTAGGGGTAGTACACGGCAGCCACATTCTATGGCGGAGTGTGGAAATGGGTGGATGGGTAGCAGTGGGAGAGGCAGATTAACTACAAAACATCCTAGCCGACGTAAGGAATCGATCCGTACCGCGGACCAGGACAAAGACGAATAAATTAGCATATTATGAGCTCCGTGCTCCCCAGCCCTTCTCACCGTCTCGCTCCTCCGAGTGTATTCGATTACGTTGCACCTCGTCTGGCGTTCTCCTTTCCTTCTGCCAACAATGTCTCAGCGGAATCTCGCCCGAGACAGCTTGTAACGCGCGCGTGAATGAAGTCAATCTTAGCTTATCGAATTCCGTCGACGTCTCCTTCCAACCCGGTGCGCTTGTGTGCATGCTCTCGCAACCCATTCCCTAAACTAATTTCTTTACCCCGTTCTCCTCGTGCAAGTGCATCCGACACTCTCAGGGCCCTCGAGCCCTTGCGTGCGTTTCGTGTTGCGCTATTTTCGTCACCGTCTAATCACTTAGCAGCGGATGCAACGGTGGGGTCAAACTGATTGCAGCCGTGCGGACAGGGGAAAGACGCCTCGTGCAGTAAAATGGTAAATATATTCTGTCATCAAAATTATCATCGCTCATCGATGGGAGCTCGCTGGCGTATCCCTTCGGGGCACCGCCGTCGTAAAACGTGATGGAGACAACCAAATAAAAAAAAAGGAAATGGTGCCGATTAGCCTGCTCGAGCAGCAAACGTTCGGGAGGGGTTCGGGCCCTGGAGCAAGAGCATAAAATTTATAGCATTGTCCATTTGAAGATTAGTTTCTGTGGGGCATGGGGATTGCCGTTTGAACCTTTCAGCGTATGAAAGGCGATGATTTTTGTACGACGAGACATAACGGCTCTTCATTTGTCGAACGAAATCAATCAAGCTCCATGCAGGAAGGATAAATGTACGTTGCGTGTTTATGCAAAAATGATTAATTTGTCTAAAACCAATAAGGACGGTACGAGGTTTAGTGCAGCCAACGTATAGAGGCGTAATTGGAGTCATCCTATAAAGCATTACCTACACGCTAGATGTGCATGTTGGAGCAAAGTATATTAATATTGGAATCGTGGAATCAAACAATGAATGTTTTTGCCATAAAATCCGGGTGTAGGTGAAAAAAAGTATCGAAATTACTGTACCGTTGTAGAATACACTTGGGGGATGTAATGATTTAATGATTATTACAATTCCAATCAGCCCACCGCATAAACCTGGATGTGGACATTTGATATCCAAAGTACTCGCAGCATAGAATACGCATAGTCGCGACTGATGAGTGATCAATTTTCCCTTACATGCTTTTTCCATTCGACGTCGATTAAATTAACGTACTGCAATGGGTGACGTAATTAAGTTCCATCGAATACATTCATGGTAAATACATTAATGTTCAGGAAATATATCCAGTTGTTCGCAAACTAAAAACGTATAATTCATAAGGTTGCATTCTTTTGCAACGCAAAACAAGTTTCCACGTCACCGTTGGTCGCTGTCCAATCGACCCTGACGTCAACGCTCATCGCACTGACCCATTCGATCCGCCGTGTAATGGCTTTTCACTTTCAGTGCCAGCCTCTCGAACGATTAGTCTCAGCTTGTAGTTATCCTCGAAAATCACTTGATTCACGCCAACGAAGGGTTCAATATGAATTGCGATCCAAATCAAAGAAAAGAGATTATCGAAAACTCAATGTGTTAAGTAATAGGACCGGAAAAATGTGCTTAGCAAGAGAGAATTGCCAGCGCCGCGTAATTCCCCACATAATATGACTGAGGAATTCAATGTGGCATGTAAATGAGCTTCCAAGAATCTTGATCCATTAGCCTAAGTTTCTGGGTTTTTCGAATCCGCAAATGTTATCCGCTGGAAATTTCATTTTTGTCCCATTGTAAGCCTCCACTGCTGCGACAATGAAGCTTAGACCCATCGAGGAACACGGTTCGAAGAATTTTACGACGGTTCAATCCGTTGACGATTGATTTTGAGTCATGGCAAAAGGGGGTTCGTCGCTTACCTCGCACACCGCAACGATGCAGTGCCTCGTACAGGGCCTGCACCAGTTCACCATTTGCCGGCCCGTGATGGGGCGGGTGGGCGAAGGCACTGTTCGGTGGCGTCATCACGTGCGGCAGCGGATGCTGGGGCGGATCCGCCGGATTGCCACCGGAGGACACCGGACCGACCGGATGCGCATACGGGCTGCCCTGGTAGGGCCCGTGGTAGTAGGGGTGCGGCTGGTGGTACAGCGGCTGCGGGTGATGGTGGCCGTAGTGGTGGTAGTAGTGGTTGTTTCCACCGGTTACCGGGATCGGCGTGGAGGCGGCGTGACCCCCGGGTCCAACCATCGGGAACGCTCCGCCGTTGCCGTGCGAAACGATGGGTGGAGCACTCTGCGGCGGCTGCTGGTATTGCTGGTGCGGAGCCGGGTAGCCGGGGTGAGGGCCCGCTTGGTTGGCATTGGACGGGCCGGTTCCGGCAGGCGGTCCGGCACCGGAAGAGGAAGCACCTCCACCGCCTGGGCCGGGCGGGTCCGGCAGTGCGAATGGTTTTGCCATCGCGAGCTTCACTAACTAGATGTTTAAAGCGCCTCTTCGTTGCAAGTGATTCTTGACTGCTTTTCAAATCACTCCGATGGGACTTTACCTTTCCCCGTGGTTTAGAACACTCTGGCAGTTTCTGTTACGTAGCCTGCTTAAGTTTAGCTAGCTGTGTTTTTTTTTTATTTTTCTTTGTTGCCCAAGCAGGCTTGCTCACAGCCTCTCTTCGACAGAACCTCCAAACACGATCTTCACAAAACTGCACTGATCTGCAATCTCTTCACGCTACATGAACATCAATCGGGACTTTCGAGAAATATCGGCCAATAGTGCATCTTCATCGGTATCCTGCCGGTTGAAGAACTCTCCGCTGTTCACAGTGCGTATTTGTTCGTGACTTTCTTTTAAATGTCCCTACCAGAAGACGTACACTTGCTTTTCACCGATTCTCACAGTCAATTGCTATCGATTGTCGTATGCACTTGCACCCTTTGCGGCACAGTCTGGCCCAACTCACTTGATGTTACCTAACGACCGGTCTTTGAAGATACTTTTCAACACTCTCGTTCGTCTTTTGCGTGAAGCTGATGGCGCAACTTGATGTGGCGTGATTAACAGTTTGCCGGGCCGGCGAGATCGCCACGATGGGAAATGTCGAAGGTCACAGGTTCTTGCTTATCGGGTAAGAATAAACTCTTTCACTGTAACGGATTCAATTTTTTTTAACGTTGACAAAACTTATAATGTTCCTTAAAATTGTTCCTCACTGGCAACAGCTTTATTGGTTGTTTGATCGCATTTGCACTCGTCGAACGTGTACCGAAGCGAGATCACTCTTAACAATCGCTTCCTTATGATAGAACACTTCACTTGGCTAAGAATTGCGTAAGGCACTTTTTTCTAAGTTTATCGTCCTTAGGACGTTTTGAACAGTTTTAGGACGCTTTTTTTTTATAGACACAACAATAAGACTCGATCAGAATTTCCTCTGGAATTCGTTCGATCGATCTTCCGATTTCGATTGTTCCTGTATCTGTCTTCGTTTCGCACAATCTTAGCTCGATCGCTCGCCGAGGAAGACGTTTCGAAAGGACACAAACCAGATGGTAAAAAGGCACCTTCTCCGACAGGGCACAGAGATCGCACTGGGGATTCACAAGAGATCGTCGATCCGTTGCGCCGTTCCGAGAAACAGGCAGGCACCCTTCGATTGGTCCAGCGTCCCAGGCAACCACACGCACACGACGCACTCTGTATCTCTGCCGCGTCCGAGGGGCAACAGCGAATGCGTTGCGATGCGATGCGAAGCGATACGCTGCGTCAGTGTCTTCAGGCTCCAGCGAACTAGTCAACCGTGCGTCCGAAGCGCTATCCAACCAAATTACAACTAACCGACGGTACACCGCGCTCTTCAGCATCAGCACCCGAGCGAGGCGCGAGATACGCAGGCAACGCCAGTACACCACCACCACCAGCACCGCACGCACACGCGCCGCATCGGAACGAACCGCGCGAAGCGGAATCACGGGAACCGCGGAGATGGAGCGATAAGAGAAAGAAAGAAATCAAACTGCAACGCACACAATCGCACCCGCGCCAGAACGGAACCGAACAGCTCGCACTATAGAACGGCACGATCGGGCGCGTGCGGGAGCGAGATGGCGCAACAACAAACGCGATCCTGCAGTTGCAGTTGCATTGGCATCTCCTCACCCTCTCTCTCTCTCTTCCTTTCCCTGGGTGTCTTTGTTTTTCGCTCGCTCATTCGTTCAAACACCACTCTCTTCCTGCAATGCAATGCACTTCTCCGAGCGGATCCCGCGGTACGCACACAAGCACACGTGCTCGATCGAGCGTGTACGGACGGGTACAGATTTGTCGATCACGGAGTGCATGCTTGTGTGCGGGAATGTGCTTCGGTGTGCACTGCGCGCGTTGACGGATAACAAAGAAACGATGACGTCCGCGCATAGTGGACGAGGATCATCGGATCGGGATGCAGCGAGACGCGAGATGAGCTGATCGGGTGAGGATCGAACAGTGAGTAGCTCGTGAGATGGATGGCGATGAAACAGATCGTACGATGAGTTAGTTTTCTCGTCAACTGTTCTGGTTTCGAACGCTGTTATCATGAGACACACGTTTTGATGGAACGGAACGGTAATTATGTCGTTTTAAAAAAAAAAACACTTACGTTTTGTCACTTACAGTTCACCGGGTTTATAAATATGATTTTGTGTAGCAGCTTCAGGAAAAGAGATGAAACGAAACATCAAGAAAGATTACAAACGTTATCCATTGGTTATTTAAAAAAGGTGATATACTGATTTGGATAACCAATTCATTGTTAAACAATCCCGTATGCGTATTCGAATCGCATCAAGTTATCGAATACTTGATCAACCTATGGATTGTAAAGTAGTCGTATAATCTGGCGATTAGATCAGGTGATGTCTATCGTACGGTGACTTCTTGATTTGTTTATCAACTGATCCGAACATTATTCGATCCCAACAACTAACGATATTGCTTAATTTTGACAGATATTGAATGATTGGTCCATTGTGTACGGCACTAATAGCTTTAAGGACATGCTTTAATTTTCTATAGTTTTGATTTAAAAGATGTTTTAATAGATTACATAAATTGGAGCTTCATACGATTGCGATAAGAGATATATGGACTCAAACATCGGGCAATCTTATGGCCATGGGCAATTGTTTCTTTGCTCGTGTAGAGGTTTCTCAAAAACGAAATGTCAGGTGAAACATAAGTAAAAGTTAATAAAGATTAAAAAAGGTTCGTTTGATATTGGCTAGTTGTAGTGTCAATTTACGCTTTTCGACAGATTTACGCGCCAGAAAAGTATAATTTGATGAGTGCTACAATTTACACTTTTCTGGCGCGTGCTTCTGTAATTCCTAGAAATGTAGGCTCTCAGCATGCATCCTCGGCTCGTTCCCCATCCATGTTTACGTTTAGACCTATTTTCATCGCGCACGCACCATGAATGATACAAAAATTTGCATTTCGATTGTTTTGCAGGTGAACAATCTGACAATTCCTTAGAAGTGTGAATTATTCGTAAGTTCAGGCGCAAAGATGACTTAAAAGCAGCTGCACCGATAACTTTTCGCTACTGATAACATCAATACTGATTGATTGATCTCGTTACGTAACTTTAATAATCAACCCTAGCGATTTACGACGATTCTATCCGATACCATTAAAAAAAACACAGTAACATAAATTACTGCAGAAGAGCTGTGCATGTTGACAAAACACTGCTTCCGAAAAAAAACTCACACCGAAAAAGATACAACAATTGTGCTACTGAAAACTGACACCTGAAAGACCCATTAGGCATCAACCCATTGGCTGGCATTGTGATCAAAGGTGAAGATTGAAAAAAAAATACTTTTAATGCACGATAGAAAAAAAAGGATGCCTGCAACCGAACATCCATAAAAACCGTGAGGAAGATCTCGTTAATGTGCAACACAAGCTTGCCCAGGCTATCGAGGAGATCGATTAAAGGTGGTAGGAATAAAAAGAAAAAGGTTGATGAAGAGAACAACCAGCAACGGCAGTTCGAAAGTTATAGTTTATTCTTCTGCATATGGCTTGTCAACCATAAAAACGTGTCCGTTTTCTGAAGTGTTAATCCAGCGCGACATCAGAAGTAACGAGAGTGCGGTTAATTAGAAGACGTCCTGCAGGCGGCGAACATTGTTGCATAAGCACTCGTTTTGGTGGAACAATTAAAAGATCCTGGTCCAAAAGCGAGTGCCGGTAACGCGGGTGAACGTTTCGTTGAAAAAAAAATAAAGAAGATCTACTTGACAACGGGAAAACCGGCCCGGTTCCTCCCGTTGCTAAATTTACACCCATTACATCACAGGACCGATCGTAAAGGCTTATAATTTATGCCATTGCCCTGCTCGGTGAAATGGTGGGGGACTCTAGCCAGGCGGGCCACCGTTCCCTGCAGCTTAAGCTGGAGTGTTCCGGGCAAGAGAACGTGCAAGAACAATTTCACATGCCGCACCTTCGCGCAAGACAAAGATTCCATTTCATAACACGGCTCGCACCGGGCAAGAACGGGGGAAAAACAGGGAGAGCCAAGTGACAATCACCGGCCCGAAGACGATTGCAACATGCGAATGTTTATTCCGCCTAGCATCCGCCTATGCGTTTGCTTCGCATAGGCTGCTCCGCATGCTGCTGCTCGCTTGTTGGGGGGATATTTATATTTTGCGCGTAATGTGCCATAATTCCAGGTCAACGGGCGAATTGCTCGCTGAAGGCACATATGTGACGATGTGATTCTCGCACGGTGACAGGGTTTCCACGGCGGCGGTTGGTGTTGGTTCCAAGCAGGGTTGGACAGCTGAGGTGTCAGAGCGGGGCACCGAACGAAGCGAGGGAAGATTTGCGATCGGGCGAAGATGTGTGTAGATCGCGTAGTAGCGAATCATAATATTTACAAATCGCACCGGGGGAGGCGGAAGGAGCGGCAGGGGAGCGGACGGCGACGGTGTGCTGGGACCGGTTGTGATAAAAATAAACCAGGAACCGCGGAGGGAAAGTGTGCATCAAAACCGAACGGTGGAGATGGAAAAGAACGCAACTTCGGGGAACGTGTTTGCAAAAGCAGAAATAGGAAAGAAAGGAACACGCGGCATATCGACGGGAAGGAAAGACGGGCATTTCTCTCGTTGGCCGATTCTCGTGCGCTTTTTTTTGTTGTTGTTGTCTTAGGTTGTTCATTCGCCTTCGCGCTCAAGAACCCTCTTCGGGCAGAAGATCAACATCAGCGGGAGCCGGGGACATGCGGATCTGCTGCCAGAAAACATGATGTGGCATCGCATGATGCGCCCCGCGTTCGATGCGCACACGTGCATACAAGAGTGCTTCCTGGTGGAAGGCGTCCTGTGGAGCAGCAGAGAAACTCCACCCAGGGAGAGGGGGATGGAAAAAGGTAACCCCGTGGATGTACTGACACAAAGTCCGAAGACTCCTCGCCTCGAGAGGGCTCGAAACGTGGCGATAGGAAATGCGATGGAAGATGAAACAAGAACACGAACGCAAAGATACATCGAGCGGCGAGCCTCGTTCGACAGTTTTCATCGTTCATCGTGGATTCGATCATTACTCAAATCGTAGTATATATGTGTGTGTGTGTGCGTGTAAGGGTTTATACGAGAGCAGCGAGCCCGTAGAGTCGCGAGGAAAAGGCTGAGTTTTTTTTTTGGTTGATCTTCCTCGCGCAAGATAATTTCTCGGTGCACCTTCCCAATCCTCCCAGTGCACAAACCGCGGGCACAGGCAGCAAAAGGCTTCCCTTCCTCCTGCTCTCCCCCCGCTGTCCTTTCTTTCCTCCGCCGCGCTTTCCTGCGGAGGGTTGGCTTTGTATAGAATGAAGCACCACAGCGGAGGAAGCGAAAATCGAACAGAGGTTCTACGGATCCACGCAGCCCGAAATCCCCGGCAATGAAAGAGGTTCATTGTGCCTTGGACGACGGAGCCGGTGCAGGTTGCCTCGGGCGTATTTGCCAAGAAACAAAAAAAAAGAAGAAGAAGAAACTCGAAGAACTGCAGTTCGCGTGATGCACTTTGCGCGATTTTGCACCCCCGGGCGCAAAGTGGAAGGACTCGGGCAATTTGCTCATCGCCTATGACCGTGTTCCGATGTACGATTGTGTACGTGTGTGTGTGTGCTTGTGTGTGTGAATGTGTATACTTCCTCCAGTATGAGGCTGGAGGAGTTAAATCGTGGGTTTTAGCGCTTCTCTTGGCGATTGTTTCGAAACTCACCATATTTATTCGACCATTTGGTTTAGTTTGATGGTTTGATGAAGAACTGTGTGTTTGAGAATGTGTTTGTGTGTGTGTGGAGTTTTTTTTTGCTGGCCGTTTTGTTTGCATCTTTGCATCCTGTCCATCCAGTGTTCCCTTTTTTTTTGCCTTCGGTCCTCTTCTTGTGCTCTCGTTCGAATTTGTTTTACTGTCAAATTGATGGTTTTCTTCACGTTTCCCCTGCTCTTGTGTTCCATTTTAGGGACTTCTTTTCTCTCGAATTTTATTTTGTTTCCAATTCCGCTCGCTCAATCTTCCCTCAAATGTAGTTGCGCACATGCAGCACCATCCACCGCCCCCGTCCTCTTCACACCCTTTCGGATGCACACGTTTCCGTGCATCCTCTGCACATCCATCTGGTTTTGGTGTTTTTTGTTGTTTTTCCTTTGCCTTCCTTCCTTCCTTCCTTGTGGCAACGTAGCCCGCAGGACGGCAGCAACCACTATTATTCCCTCTTCGCCTGCCTTGCCTTTCCATCCCGTCTGCTCGAATTCGTCCAACCCAAACTTCGATCGGTCGGAAAAGTTGGGATGGTTTATTTGCCAAACCGAAGTGCCGAAACGGAGCCGGAGGAGATGTGCAGTCAAAAAAATTAAGCAACAAAAAAATACGAAACCCAGCGTCAGCTACTTTATGCTAAGTTGCGTGCAGATCAGCGACGGTTGGAAGAAAAAAAAAAAAGGAAAACGAAAAGAAACATGGGATGAAAGACTCATCGCTTCGTTTGCAGTTTTGGACGAAAAGTTTTCCAACCACCTTCTGCTGCAATCGGGGAAAAAGAAAACAAAATGTACGCAGGAAAAAAAAAAGACGCAAACGCCTTCAGAAGCGAAACGATCGCTCGGGATGGAAGGAAATTCGATCCGATTTATGATAATTCAAATGACAGTCCCGTCGAATGGCAACCATATGTGCCGCATGTAGCATCTCGGAGTCTCGCAGTCGGGCACGCAGTGCTCTGCAATGCCGACCCAAGTGACCAGACACTGTTGCACTCGCTACACCGACCCCCGAGAGAAGAGACAGGGCTGGACAGTGTGTTGCCATTGCACCAGAACAGATGCCACGGACGAAAATGACGAAAGAAAAAGAAAAAACTCTTTAAAAAAAAACCGCAACTAAAGTGACGTTTTAGCGCCATGTCGCTCGCATGAGTGGAGGATCGGATTCGCGAGCATCATCATCGTCGTGGGCGCAGTTTAAACGACGACAACTGCGGGTTTGAAGACGTCAACGTGACGCGCCAGCCAGGGAGGGGGGCGAAGGGGGCGGCATGCCGTTTTGTTGAGCTATCGTTATGATGATTCGTGGGGATCGTTTACCTTTTTTTTTTTTTCATCGCCTGCCGAGCCGGGGGGGAAGTTATAATTCAACCGAAAATCTGAACCCAAAACAGATGATGGCGCGGAATATGTTCTGGGTAGGATTTTGTGCGCGTGTGTGTGTGTGTGTCTGTGTGCCTTAAGGGGGTAAGAGTTCACAAATCATCAAATCACAGCAGTTTCGCAACTGGTGGCATTATTCGGTTTAATTAATATCGTTTTGCTTTTGATTATTTGGCAATCATGTAAATCCTGAAGATCCGAATTTGATAAAAATGTCTTCTTGAATTTTTTTAGAACTTTCGAGAAATTAGCAAGAGTAATCAAAATCGTAAAACAGATATTGTCATGCACGAAAGATGCTCATGATTTCCTCATGGGCCGTTGAAAAACGCCACTGAAACGCGTACCTAAGAATAGGTCAAATAAAAAGGAAGATCAAGAAATGCGATGTCGCCGCAACGAATGCAACGAAGATGAAGTGAGTTCTGATTCGGTAAAATTGATGTGGATTCGAATTTCACTTACGATCGTCCCATCCGTCGACGGGCGAAAATCCGGGATGAAATGGCCCGTACAAGTGCATCGAGTGGGCGGCAAGGGTTTAGGGTTTTGGGACGGATCCGAAATTGGGTTAATGGTTAGCAGTGAATTGTGTCTAGGTGGTGCACCGGGTGCATATTCCCGCTTGAACGGGCTAGATAGATTCCGCACGGTCGAGCGGATCGTAAGGGTTGCCTCCCGGTGTATCGTTCTTTGTCCTTTCAAGCGGGTTTGCTGATTGAATGCTCCCGGGAACGGATGAGTGGCGGATTTTATGATGCGGGTTTTATTGCCTGCGTGCTTGCTGGTAGGTTTCATTCGTCTTTCTTTTTTTCATCTAATCTGCATTAATGTTAATGCTGCTTGATAGCACAAAGAGCGTTGTAAAAACTTCTAAAATGTGCAGAATGGCTTGGTTGACAAGGTAATCAATTTAAAGTTTTCTCTGAGCATGAGAAAACATATACCAACATATTACCCACCAATCTGTAGATTTTGTTTCCCTACACAAGGGCATATCTTCCGAATAATGTACATATCAAGTCATAAGTGGGGTAAAATATGAGACGCATCCCCCGGAATATTTGTGACCACACAATGTGTTGCAAAACAAGATATTTCATGCTCCGGAAACGTTTGATTGAATTTGAAATGCGAGCAAAATAAAAAAAAGGCGTAATTTCCATCTGCGTAGATAAGCCAGCAGACTGTACAGTTTCCCATAACCACAAAGCATTGGATTTGTACTGGTTACGTATAGGTTTTGCTGGTGAAACCGTCCCTGCGATGGTGGATGGTGATAAGAAAACGTTCACACTTTCGCCTCTTTCCTAGCGACTTTAGAAACACCTACCCTCGTTCGTCTTCCCCTGCCACGGCGAGTCAGAGATCTTTATCACATCGGAGGTCAGCCCGATGCCCGCGTGATGAACTGTTGTTTGACAGCTAGAAGCCGTCGTTGCATGTAACACTTTCGTTATAATTGAGAAATAATTTGTGGAACCAGGGTTGAAGGTTAAACCACTTCCTAGCGTGCAGGAGCGACCGTTTATCAGTTCACTGGTTGTTGTAAACAAAATTACAAGAATGAACTGTGTCGTCGAAACGAAACGCAGAGACCGGCAAGTTTAAGCCAGCTAGCAATCCAATAATGACACAGATCAAATAGGCAAACTTAATGCCAAACCTTCAGGCATTCTGCAAACGTAATCACGGAAAACAAAAGTAAATACAAATAAACAATCTAACGTTGGCTCAAAAGCCACAGCTCACTCAACAACTGTTTGGAAGCAATTTGTTAGCAATAAAATCATCATCACCATCACTCGTTCGCATCATCGCCCTAGAGTGCGCCAGAGTGTTGCGGTTTTAGACAGCTACTTGTGGCGTTAGTAGACGCGCTTATCGCCTTCTTCGCGTGGCTTTCGTCGACGGGGGGAAACTGTGGCAGTAGCGTGACGTTCGAATAAGTGAGTCGTGGTGGGTGGGAAGGTTGATATTTTGCGATAATACTGTTGGCATATGCGTAGTAGTAATTAGCGTACGCGTGGAAGCGGAACTCGTGGAACACACCCCAGAAGCGGACAAACAAACATCTTCCGGATTCGATTCGTCCTTCAAGAATTGTATCAGGAGGGTGGTGAACTTTGTTCCAACCAGAAGGCGAAAAAAAAAAGAAACCCCAATGAAACAATCGCTGTCCCATCCGATCGGGGGGAAGAATTCACTCTTTTTTTTGCAAGTTTTTGGGGGAATCTTCAAAATAATTCCCCCGCCTTCGATTGGAAAAGCTCATGCTTGGTGTGTTTTCAATAGTTGTATTTTATTTTCCCACGGTCTCTCACGTGGAGCAGGATGCACGGAGTGTTTGACTCACGCTGCTGGAAGGGCTCGTCAATTACAACCTCCTTTCGCTGGCAGTAACGGCGACGACGACAAAGGGCCGCCCTTATCAGCGCTCCCCCGGCACGTTGGCGCACTCATTCCAAGCCTCGTATATGTACTTTTTTAAATCGAGTGCCCTTGTTGTCGATACTTCCTCGAGGTAAAAGGGCAAAAGAAGACGAAAGTTATGTGTGCTTGGGGAATTGATTCGATCCAATGTACAAATGTGCTACAAGGTGCCGCTATTTGCATACCATATACAATATTCCAATAAATAAAGTTTGCATGTTTTTAAGTATAAAAGAAAAAGAAATATAACAAAATCGACACCAGGGTGAAAGAAAAAGGTTACCTTCTGCATGAAAAAAATGAGAGCATTTTTGTCAAAACCCTAACCATGAGTTAATGAGACCAAATATTGATCATATAAAACCCAAACACTCCTAGGTCCACACAATGTATCGATTTGGTGAAAGTGTCGGTAGCTTTTCAACATAAGTAGATTCAAATTTATCGAAAAGAGATGTAAGACTTTGCATATTAACCACACGTGTTCGAACATGCTTCTGCTGACCCAAAAGTCGAAACGGGCACAAATCATCATTTATCCAACGTGTGATTCATCCCTGATGGCTCGATTTTGTGGTTTTCCGCTGCGAGACGACATGGTTCTGCCTCACTATTCCACTTTCTCCATTTCCTTATCGCTCCCGGGGACCCAAGCGGTTTGTTCTAGAGCGGAGTGGGAAACCGAAAATGACCAGCGCGCCAGGGGGGGAAAAGGAATAGGTTTAAAACAATAAGCTCACCAAAGTGGTGGCAGCTTTAGCTTTAGCAGTATTCTAAGGGTCGTATACACTTTATACAATCGATGTTCCTCTACACACTTAGCGATTCGACACCGAAGTGTGCGGCTGAGGAAAGAAAGGGATCGAAAGAATCGATTGAAAACAATCACACCCTCGTGAGCTGCACGGTTGGGGTGTTGCATAATGATTTTAGTGATTTTGTGTGTCTCCGATGCCCTTTTTCTTTTTGGGTTTCCTGCCCTGCCCGGGAAGTCATACTGCGCGAGGCCCGAGGCGAGTATGTTCTACCTACTGTGCAATTATGTTGATAATGTGACTGAAACCCCAACCCAGCGGTGAAGGGAGAGAAGAAAAAAAAACACACACACACAGCCCGTGCAGCGATTGCGTGGTGCTGGACGACGAAACGGACGACCAAAACAGAACCGCTGGACAAATGGATTTATCAAAGTAGATCCAGGGAAAAGAAAGGAAACGGGAGAACGAGAAGGAAACCGATCTCCTTCGAGGTGATCCACGGGGCTGGAAGGCGATCGAATGAGACACACACACACACACACGCAAACGTACGATGCATTCGATGCTGTGTTAGCCCAAAGTCCAAAGCCCAAAGGAGAACCCCGAGGGACGGGACCAAGATATCAAACCAGAACGGCAGCGTTGACCCTTGCTGTACGACGGGACGGGTCTTGAGACACAAATTGATGGGACATGCGTTTGGCGATGGAGTTCCTCTTGTGCGATGGAAAGAGAAGCGGGAATAGGGAAAGAGGAAAAACACAAAAAAGTATATGAACAGAGACCTCCTCTCGCACGGGTGAGTGAGATCGCACGATAGGAAGGCAAACAAATCATCATCCCTTCTGGCGTCGACTCCTCTTCCGTATACCTTCGATGCTGCCTACGATGCCCGAAGCCGTAGCATCGATCGGGGACTTCGGTTTCGAGCGATCGCTCCAATGCGACCTAATTGTTCACGTGAGGCATCGCCCGGACAGTCGCTTCCCTGAGGGACCCCAAGCGGGACCCCGGAAAGTTGTAATTGCCGTACGGTACGGTCGGTGGCGACCGGGGACAGGGCCAGAAGAACGTACTGAACGCGGAAGGCATCATCACGAGAGGCCAGTAGAACGACGACGACGACGTCTCCCTTTCGATTCTGAGGGACCTCATGACAAACGCTCTCGAGCCAGACACTGGCCAGACAGGATCGGGGTGTGCGCAGGTTAGAACGGGCCGTTTTGGACGTGTTCCTCGGTGGACGTTGCTGCGGTTGCGTTGGGTTCACTGGTCTTAACACGGCGTTGAAAATCGACGAGGGCTAAAGTGTTGCCAAGACGAAGGCGCAGGGGCGACGCGGGTTTCAGCAGAGGTCCCTCTCTTTTCAATAACCTATCATCTCGGTCGTCGGCATCGAACGCGGCCATGATGGGCCGACGATGATCATCGCGTACGGAGGACTCGGAGGGATTAGCGGAGAAGTGGGACTACGAATTAAAACTCGGGGGGAAAAAAGAACATCGAGCTACCGCGGAAGGATGAGAAAGAGCACGAGTCGATCGATCGCAAAAGAGTGAGACGGAGTGGAAACCAGTTCTGGCTCGAGGTTCACCGTAGGATTGCTCTGCTGCACCTACAGTAAGCGCACACCCGATGGTTGCAACCTGCGAGACGTCCCTTTCGGACGGCAGTAGGAACGGAAAGTTCTCCGGCAGAAAAGAGAACTTCTTCGCAAGCAAAAGGGATCCTTTCTGCTGCGAGAAGAGTCGCTCCTACGAAGCGGTGCGGCAAGGAAGGAGGTACAGCAATCGAAATTCGATGACAAAATGGATCGCCGCGTGAAGAACGCTACGTGCTACCGTTTGTCAGCGACCTGTTTCCCGTTCGGTGACTTACTTGAAGGAGGATTTCGTTCGGGTGGGGCGGCGAAGTGAAAGTCCAACACCGTAACACCATCTGGAGCCGGAGACGTGACGACGAGGACGCGAGAGATGAAAACGCGGTACGCTAATTGGGAGTGGGAAGCAGTCAAATCATGCGGGGTCTGAAGCTACTGAATTATAATGCGACTTAATCTGCTCACGGATTATGGAGGGATTTAATTCTCCGGTGAGGCAGGTTTAGAGGATGGCTTAGAATATTGTTGTGTTATTCCTCGCACTGTTCTGTCACTACCAAAAAGCGTTTTAACGATTTAATTGTAAAATCATGAAATACGTAAGTCTAATATCTTTAAAAAGTCGAATTTTTTAAATTTCAACTTACCATGAACAATGTATTACCACAACAATATCTTTCTCTTCTCTTCTTTTATCTTCGGATGTTATCATCACATCAAGATGCACTCTGGTGGTTTTGCTTTATTTTGTTAACACGTGTTTTTCATTCAAGTTTGATTATTTGATTTCTCCCGTTTTGCGACAAACAAGCTCGAAACAAACCCGAGCTCGCACTCCTTTCTTTTGCGAACAGTCGAATGTGATAATATCGCTACAAAACTTATATCACTCTACTTTTCACACTTGTCCACGATCGATCGATGGAAAACCATCAGCTCTACGTAACAAACAATACGCCCTTCCCCTTCCCGAGGTACAAAATGTTACCGGTAAATATGGAACGATTAAAAAGTACTGTTTTCACAAAAAGAAGGGAAACAATTGGCTCCTTTCCTCCGATAGATTACATTGCAGGGTGTAGTAATAGTGATTATTTGCCCCAATTTGTGTTTGGGTGGATATATGAGTCTTTTGTAGGTTTAATGTTCTCGTTGGAACATCGCCTCCAGGATCTTTCTATGAGTTTGGTTTCTCGTTCGATGCCATACATAATTGTATTATTTTCCCTATCGTTTCATCTAACTCGATGGAAAAGAGATTGACGAGAGAGTTTGGCATCCATCCATCGATTGTACCATTACGGAAGGCGTAAAAAATAATATTCTGTCTTGTTTTTGCTGCTGCGAACTCTCTTTGCTCGGTTCAAGGCGTATCACTGCGAGGACGAAATGGGCTAGAAGAATTGAACGGATGGGCAGACGAACGAACGGACGAACAGTTCGCTTTAATTACCTCCGATGAAGGTTTAATTGCCCCGAAAGTCAATCATCGTGCTGTCCAGGACATGCCAATTACATTCTTCCCCCGGCTACCCGAAGGGTTTTCGTCTGGTTGGAAATGAAAAAAAAGACATTCCTGCACCTCCTACAGCTACTGCGGACATTTGCAACAGCCGTCATAAAGTGGACGGATCTGCGATCCCTAAAAGGCGTCCCGACGAATTGTTGTCTGTTTGTATTTTCTTTTACTAGTTTATTTTCAAACGCAGGCGACTTTTGATTATCGGCACGAAATTTCGTTATCTCTTTTCCCCAGCTGGTGACGTTCGCCAGAAAGGACGTTCGAAGAGGTCGAAGGGTCACCCCAGGAGCAGACGACTGGCAGATGAATAGACCTGACCTAACCTAGCAGGCATCAATCGGTGCTGACGACCCCTCCCGGGACGATAGGGATTCGATATGCATCGATGCGTTTTAAAATTGTAGCTCCGGCGGAATCCATTCCTCTGCGGTGCACGGACGCGTCGGCGCTTCCTCACTAGATGACGCTAGTGGTGCAGCAGGAACTGTGCAATGGTTGCCCGGCTCGATGTCCAGACAGGAAGAAGTCAGAGCGGATACGGTGGCCCCACTCGGTTCCGGGTGCAGCTCCACAGTGGCCGTTGCAAGAAGCAGACCTAGGGATGGGCAGGGTTTGGCGGATGGGACACCGGTCGGGGTGGAAGGAGTTCCGCCGGGTGGACCCCGGCTGGACGGGCGGATAATGGCGATGGGCTCCGACGGAGAGGGAAGCTCTCCGATGGCCCTTAATTATCTGATAATCGGTGCCGAGCGGTCGTTTGTCTTTGTCGTGCGCAGTTTCACCGTCGCGAACTGGGAAGCTCTGCGAAGGTGGAAGCGGAGGCGGTATGGTGTTTTTCCGGAGCGACAGAACGACGACAGATAAATGTGTGCATTGGAGAGGAGTTGAGGAGAAGGGAACGTCAGACAAGGCAATAGAAAGACAATGAAAGAAAAGTTGTTAGTTTTGGTAGGGATGTTAAGGTACATGATATGTTAATGTCAGCGCAAATAAGCATTTATATCGATTTTGATTACATTTGTCGGTTTGATTTTGCTGCCTAACCGACTGTATGTTTAATTATGATGAATGTCGCACGCACTTTTAAATGATTCATGATAATATCATGGCATTGATTATATTGTTATGCTCACTTTCAATTGATGATGTAATAATAGCTTGTCCTGCACCACCCGTCGCCCCTAACGGGCAGATGAATGTAAATCGATTTGATCTCATTAATTTTGATTGCAATTGAAACCTGATTACACGTTTACACGAGATCGTGTTCAAGCGGTTCGAAAAAAAAAACAGCAACTGTATGTGATGTGATTATCGGTCGAACAAACCAAAAACTGGCATCAGTGATAGCTTACCAATTACCTAAACAAACATTTATTTCCCAGCAAAGGGCAGTGGCAAAAGGAAGGTAGCATAAATGGTTTGGGCATGATGGCCCACTCTGCGCCTGTAAGCGAGTGTGTGTGTGGATGTAACCGTCAATATTGACACGCTTTTATCTCTTTTTTCAGCTTTCGCAGCTCCCGGAATAGGGCTTAGGCAAACTAGACCATTTTTGCAAATGCTGGACCATTGTTAACTTTTGCCCTTCCTATCCTTCCTGCCATGCTTTGCTTTGCCCTGCAGGGATTGTTTGCGCTAGGAGAGAATCCATCGATTGATGATAAAACGTGAAGGTTGTTTCTCGGTGTTATCTTCGATTATCTTCGAAAGGAGTGCAATGGGCATTTTTCACGTTATATATTTTTCCTTTTGACATAGCAAACATCTCAGTATTATCTTAAAGAAAGAATGTCATTTCTTGGTGCCAAACAGAAAAAGGAATTGGTCTTCAGAAAACAATATGGCAAGCTGCATATGCAAGCTACTTTGAAGCCATGGTAAACCTGAGTAAAATGGGAAATGCAGTTTCCAGCGTAAACAAAACCTACATAGTGGAAATGCAGTTTCCAGCGTAAACAAAACCTACATAGTATAAAACATGTAAGTAATGGATAAGAAAATTATCTGATACTTTTGAAAATGTAAATTGTTTCTACTGAGATTGTTGTTGCGAGCTGTGCGAGAATAGGTGCATCCTATTCCGAGCGTTGGTCGACTACTGATAATATTTTCTCTCAGGCAAATCCTCCTCATTTCTGTGATGTGTTCATGAAATTTTGATAAATTTTCTTAATGATCGATAAGACTGTTGACTTACAATTGTAATACATTTCATTTTTGACCAGGAAAAAACGTTTTGTCAGAAAGTATCGTTTTGACGCCTTTGTTTAGGCAACCGGAATACATCATGAAAAATTTCTCTCAATTCATGCTTTGAAATATTTCATTTCAAAACAAAATTCGAAAACAAAAGAAAATGGATTGAAAAAATTGATTGGAAGGAGTAATGACAAATTTTGAAGCATTTTGAAACAAAATACTCTTGCGACCCTTTAAAACCATTCACATAATAAACACATGATTGTTTCTAACATAACTTTATTTACGATAGAATAGATGTTACAATCGTTAACACAACACACTTCCAAACCAGAGCCGCAAGCACGCTGTGTGGCAAGCGTAGCTCCGTCCTGACGGGGTAAAGCATATCTTCCCTACAATTAGATTATACACTCAAATGGGTACAAAAATGACTATCTTAATATGTGAAGTAGCTCCTTACAAGCAGCTATGTTTTGTTATAATGAGAATTGTTTTTCGTTTAACAATTCATCTGTTTTCACATCACTTTGAACGGTTTTAAACTGCTTGCCCTCAATCGAACCAGGTGCTTTACTTTCTGTACATGAAACGGGTGTCTCAGTGACGCGTCATTGTTATTTGTTGGTGATAACTACTCATTAATATCCTTCAACTCAGCTTCATTCCTGCGAATATTTCGCATACTATTGGCACATTATCTTCTGTCACAGTAAAACTAAAAGTTTATCCTACATGTTGGTGTAGCCCTAATGCTACAAATCAATAGGCTTATTTCTTCGCCTGCGCTTTCATTTTCGCCTGATGGTTTCACTTTTTGAGCAGAAATCCTGCATCCCTTGCCTTGGTCGGAATGCGTTGTAGATTGGCATAGAGGTAAAATGAACAAACTAAAAAAACAACGGCAAAACTGTGTAAACAATACTGACTAAGCCTTATGGATTCTAGTTGTGAAAAAACGTTCACTCTCCGTTTGCAGAAAGACATTGAAGACGGTAGAAAGTCAAAACATAAATCAGTAGAACATAACATTCTTATACATCCCGCAACCAGAAATAAAATTTGATAATATGAAAAGTAACGAAACAATTAAACGTCGACATAAACATTAACAGTGTAGTGTGTATAATATCTTAACGGGAATGCTATTTGTTGAAACCTTTTTCTGATTTTAAGTACATGAACCGTTGGCTGGTTCTTTACCTCACTGCCTGACTCTTCACCAACGGAATGTTTATTACAACTTACAAACTATCGCCACTAATCGGATTGAGGTGAAAACAATAAAAGAAAAAGTCTGGGTGCAGTGTAGCAAAACGTAAAACGAACGACATTTAAATAAGTCCTAACAGCTAAAATATTCCACAGCGAAGCTTTCTGCAGCCCGCTGCGTGCATTTGGGAGTGGTTGCATGGTGGTAATCATCGTTCAGAAGCTCATACTTTGTCCAAATCGATCTTGCGAAACGTTTTGCGCTCTGTTGGTAGTTTTCATTTGGTTGCCGAAAGTTAAAATGTACCCTCCCGTTGCGGAGTTGTGTCCGCGGAGCGTTTGTGAAAATGGTATGTGTTTTTCTGTTGGTTTGGGTTAAGGGAACATTTTTTTGGAATCATTCATTCGTTTGTGAGGTTTGATCTTGTCTAACGCTAGGCTGTGGTGTTGGTTTTGTATAAGTACTATTGGGCGACACCGTAGGCATCGATAATCTGAGGTGAGGATAGCTTCCGGGTTTCGGCTGAAATGCAATCTTTACGCCAGCGATAAAGACTGATTAACCAATTGGTTGCGACTTGCGTCGGCGCGTAGGAGCCTACAGCTTCTGGTTGTGAACCGAGCTGTCCGTGCCCCAGAGGTCGTACCACGGACCGTACGCTTTCCCGTCCGAGGCGATCGATTTGGTGGACTTGCGCTTCTGCTGCTGGCCGTTATTCTGTACCTTGGCGCTGATGCGCGACTCCTGCTCCGACTCGTACTTCGACTCCTGCTGCCCATTGTTTATCTTCGACCCCTTCGAGCGTCGGTCGCGGGTCATCATCTGTTGCTGCTGGTGCTGTTGCTGCTGCTGGTGCCGTGGCTCGTCGTCCATTAGCTCATCGTCGAGGGTCATCGAGGCCATCATGGTGTCGTCGTCGTCGTCGTGGTGCTGGCCCATTCCACCGTTGCCCCCAGAAGCGCCTCCGCGGAACGTTGAAAACGCCATTTTGTCCTCGGGCATGCTTTTCTTTTTCTCTCCCCGCCGATCTCCCGTCGTCATCATGCGCATCATGCCGTCTCCATTTGACTTTCGGTCCGGGCGACCGGATCCGCTCTTGCCGCCCTCACCGCCTCGAGGGCCACCTCCTCCACGCATCATCATCTCGCTACCACCGTTGGCAGCACCACCCGTCGCCACCAGGTGGTCATCCACCACGATGCAATCGTACGGGTCCGAGCTGGACGAGTTGCGCTCAGTGTCGGTTCCGCTCGAATAGTACTGCTTAAGGATCTCCTTGCGGCGAACCGTCTTCATCAGCATCATGTCGTCCATCATGCCGTCGTCATCGTAGAAGCTTGTGTCCTGCATCATGATCGAGTCGCTCGGGATGATCGAGAAGTCGTCGAACGTCTGATCTTGGTAGTACTTGTTCAGCGCGTCGTTGTTGCGGTTCCTGCTCGTCTCGCGCTCCGTTGTTCGATACTTGCCGTCCTTGCCTTGCTTGCCTCCACCCATCGGGGCCTCCCCGTACAACTCCTGATCCTGATGCTGGTGGTGGTGCGAGTGCTGACGATGCATATGTTCGCCAGCATAGCTGTGGCGATTGTTGCTGCTGTTGTTGTTGCTTTCATTCTTACCGCCGCCCTTCGACTGCTTGCGATCTCCGTCCCGATCGCGCCCTGAGCGTGCTGCACGTCCACCTTCCTGTTCCGACTCCTGCCCACCACGGCTGGCCTTCTTCTGGTGTTGCTGATGCTGTTGCTGATGCTGGTGGTGCTGGTGGAACTCCTGGTCGATCTTCGAGATGCGCTTGTCGATGTCCGACTTGGTGATCGGGAACTTCTCCTGCTCCGGCATCATGGCGATGCTGTGCGGCCGTTCACGCATCGGCTCCCGCTGCTGGTCGCGGTCGCGCTCCCGGTCGCGCGACTCACGTGGGTTGTTGCGCACCAGCGTGCTCGTGTTACTGTCACTCTCCATCATCAAGCCATTCGCCGAGCCGCCGCCACCGCTGCCACGTCCGCTCTTCTTCTGCTGCTCCTTCTGCTGTTCCTCCTCCGCCTTGGCGGCAATCATCTCCTTCTGCTTTTGCTTCTCCAGCTGCTCCTTCTTGCGCATGTTGCGCTTGAGCGTAGCCTCCTTCTTCTCCATCTCGCGCTTCTCGCGCCCGGTCGGTATGATGTCGTTGTGCTTCCACATGGCCATTCCCTCAAGGATGTGGTCCTCCGACTTGGAGAACTTCCAGAATGACTTGGTGCGCTTGATCTTCTGCGAGTCGCTCTGGTTTGGCTGGCCCTCGGCCGTGCCGCGGTTCCGTGAACGGTAACCATACTCAAGCGTACCGGAGTTACTCTCGGCAATGTTTCCGTAGCTATTCGCTTGGCGCATCATCTGGCTCTGCTGGCGCGGCCGGGGTGGCACGATCGTGCCGTAGATATCATCATCGTCGTACCGCGGAGACGGAACGCTGCTGTCGCGGCCATTGGAGCGCGTCATGGTCTGATCGTTCAACAGGTTCTTCTCCGACCGGGCAGATCTAGGTTCGGGCGGGGTGAAATGTGGAGTTGTTTACTGATGGTTCATGAAGACCTTTGTGATTTTCATGCATTCACCTCGTTGGTTAGTAACAAACCGTGTCTGATTGGTCAAATTCTGTACATATTTCTGTGAGTGTGAGACCTGTAGTGTTGTATATACAATCCACAGTCCAGAACCATGCGGACATTTTATAGTGTTTTAGTTGGGGATGCGTCAGCCGAAGGAGGGAAAAAAAAGAATTTCACAGCAAACTACACTCAAATTGATTAACCAAGATGATAAATCACTTATTCACCACTAATCAACTACCGCGCACCACTATTCACAGTTGTATGTACATTATTTCAGGATGAATTGTTCAACCCAATGAGAGCGATAAAGCAAAGCATGATAAGGCAAGGGTTTGAGTCAACATTATATTGCTATGTTTTAAGCACAATGAACGAAAGCACTGAAAAGCTGAATGGAGAATGTGTTTAAAAAAACATCGGAATCCCGCAGCATATCTTATATCAGCCTCGGATTTGCCACCTAGATGAATCGACGAATAAATGAGCTTGACAATCACCACCCCGGAAAGCCCAAAACGGCGAATTAATTTTCAATCAAATCGGTTAGAAGCAAACTACATAGCAGACGAGAAGCAAATTGCGCCGAATTCCAAAGCAAACAAACTATCTGCCCTTCGCAAACCACCCACCTGATTGGCACTCGGTTGACCGGCTCCTCGTCGGAGTAGAGGTCGGCTTCCGGCTGGGGCTGTGGCTCGTTGGAGAATCCACTGTCGTTGCTACTGTGTAGCGAGGCATTGGCCATTCCGTTGCGGGATGCCTTCGGTTTCTGGTTGCTGCTCGACGGCTGTGAGTAAGAAAATCGATTGGAATGATTGAATTTGGAGGTGGGCATTCGTGAACGTACCGGCTTGCTGAAGTTCATCGTGGCCGAGCCAGACTTGCGTTTGTCTGCCATCGGCGGCACTCCAGAAGAGGAGAAGCTGTTCGACTGTGGTATGCCACCGGCACCGCCGCCGGAACCGGACGCGCCATCGTGACGCTGCTTGCTGCCGTTGTAGCTGTTCGGGACGACGGGCGTGGGCACTGGAGCCGGCAGCTGCGGCGGCGGACCGGGCTTCGGTGGCTTCTCGCCGCGTGACAACCGACGGAACTGTTTCGACTGCCGGTACTGGATGGTGTCGCCGAACATGCGCGTTGGCGAGGCATCTTCACCGCCGTGGTACGAACCGGTCATCTTCGACAGACTGTCGTCGACCAGCGTGCTCTCGAGCGAGGTGTCCGGCGTGTGTTCGATCTCGATGTCACTCGGTGGAGCCTTTACCCACTCGCTTATGCTAAAAGGAAAAACAAATCGAAACAAGGTAAGAAACATTTCACACAGGTTTTAATTACACTCCTTCTCTTACCTCTCCTTATCGTCTCGCTCGGTCTCGGTGTACGCGATCGGGAACCAGCCGAACTTTTGCGTGCGCAAGTTCTCTCCGAACTGCCAGCCCTTCGCCCGGTCGCCCACCAGCGCGATCCGGTCGCCCTCGAGGAAGCTGAGCTGGTTCTCGCCCGACGACAGGTAAGCGTATAGGGCCTTCACCGTCGGGCGCTCCCAGTGCGAGATGTCCGGCTTGCCGTTGCTCATGCCGCCGATCATGCTGGCCGCATCGTGGCCTCGCCCTCCCGCCATCATCATCATCGTCGTCGTGTGGTGGTGGTGATGCCCACCATTGCCCCCGCCCCCCAGACCCATCGTGCCGTTGTTGTTGAGGTTAAACTCGGACTTGGCGCGCGGCATCTGGAGCGTGCCATTCGCCACGTCACCCAGCGAGCGCATGTCCAGACAGGACGCGTCGATCGAGCGCGTCTTGCGCAGCTGCGACGCGATCGACTCCCGGTCCTCGTCATCCTCGTCCTCAACGTCCCGTAGCGCCTGCTTGGCGGAGAACATGTTCTCTACGTTCGGGGGTAGGAATTCGCGCGTCGCCGCAACGTCGTTCCAGTTGTCGAGCGATTTCTCGATGATCACGTGCCCGGAGTGGTGGTATGCCATCCAGTGCTTGGCCAGCGAGCACTGGCGCTCGAGCACGAATCCGTACCGGCGGCGCTCCTGCGTCATGGCGTTCTTCAGACTCTGCTCGCAAAACTGATCCAGCTTGTGCTTCTCCTCTTCAAACGCCTGGATGCTCTTGATTTCCTTCTCCGCCTCCTTGGGTGTGTTTTTCGAGTTTTTCTTACGGTACTTTTTCATCGTGGCGGCCGCCTTGCTGTAACTGTCCGAGCGCATTTTGTGCTGCTGGAGAAATTTCTTCTGCTCAAACTGCACCACCTTGGTGTCCTTTTCAAGATTTGTTTCCAGCGGCACCAGCAGATCGACGTAGAATGCCTTTAACTGTCGGCATCAGGAGAAGAAAAGAAAAAAAAAGTTCACTTAAAGCTGGTATACCTTTGGCATGGCGGTATCTCCAGTGAGACCGCTTCAAATGCCGCTGAACTTACGATGTTCATGTGCTGGTCCTGGATCTCTTTATACACGCCGACAATGTTCATCAAGGCGGAACCTGCAATCAGCGAAGAGAAAGGCACACACCAGTCCACCCAATCCAACCACGCGGGATGTAGAAGGAGATGGAGGAATGGTGGGTGAAAGGTTTTTAGTAACGATTCGCTTGTTCTACACTAGAGCCGTTCTCTCGTGGAGTGACCCGAATGCGTGAGGCTGTGTGGTGTGCGGGAAAATTAAATGGAAGGTTAGCAACTGCCACCGGCGCACACCGTGTCGTGCACGCCGCCGTCGCTGCTGCCCATTAATTGTAGTGCAAACTTCAGGAATGTTGATTTATGGAAATAGGAGGGATTGGTATAGGCAAGGTGCTAGTTTCCGTGCAGTGCCGTGTGTATGTGTTCTTTTATCTTGAGGAATGCCACCAGTTGCCATTCGAACAATTCTTATTATCCAAGGTTGCGCGGAAAATGCTTTCGAGCTTCCGCGTTGATTAAAGTTAGGTTTGATAAGCGTCATACATCATAGGTGCTTTTATTTTTCAGAAAAAGTATGAATTTTCCTAAATAAACTGGTTTCAAACTTGAAAATTCATGTTACAGCAAAAATATTTTTTAGATTGAAACAAAATGGCTGATTGAAAAATTCGAATGCAGTAAAAAACTGCATCCAAAACATGCTATACATGTTACAATGTTTACCCGGTTGTCCTGATTGTAAACGACAACATTGTTCCATTTTAATGTATTCAGAATTTTTTTTGAACTACACAGAAAAAACGCATGCATCAAATATTGAGGAAAATGTGTTATTTCATAAAAATGAAGGTGGGTACGAAAGACCGGAAAAGCGAAAATCGAGACTGAAGGCACGACTGTTTATTTTCCTTGCAATTTGTGCTCAAAGCTCATCCCTCTCGGAATCAATTCATTTCAAATTTATCCATCGATGCCGCATGTGTGCTTGTGGGGGTGAGTTTTTCATGAAATATCAATTTTCCCACTGCATCCTGCCAACGGTCTCGACATCATGTGCCACCCGCCTGATTGTTTCCGACCTGGGCTGTGCGTTCAGCGTGGCACGCACTTGTGGACAAAATAAATAAAATTAATGACTCTGCTGAAAAACTGCCAACTTATCGCATCGGATGGAAACGGATGCAATTTGGCAAGGCCGAAAGAAAAATGAACATCGTACCATATGGCAATATGTAAAAACACATTTTAAAAAACAAGCACATTTTCACAAATATCCACCTTCATTATCGATTGAAAGGGGTAATTTTTTCATCTCGTTTTTTACTAGGACACCGATCCGCCGAAAATGCTTCAAAGGATGCTCTGGATTTTTATCTGTAAATAATAACAGACTGTGCTGAAGGGCAAAAACTTGAAAATTAATAAATATCTTCAATAGCTTCTCATAGTTGTCATGTTCATGCGCAACATTTAAACCAGTTCTAAATACATTAGCTTAGAGTTAGTTTCTAGATTTTCTTTTTAAATCCTTAGCATAAAAAATCAGGAATAAAACACAAACACAAAAATGAGTAGAAACAACAACAAAAAACAAAATCACAATGCAAAATGTCGCTTTAAAGGGATTAGTGATAACTTATGTTTTGCTTGCCACACTCTAGCCAAACCTTCAGACCACAAGTTTGATCCTTTGCCGAGCCTTCCTCGAAAAAAGTAAACAGCACATCTGATAGCCTACCAAACGCGCCGAAGGGTACACCGTTATCCTTATCCAATTCCGAACGGGTCAAATGACTGGTGAATTTCAAAAGGCGTTCGTCCGTCCCGGTCGCCCTTTGACGACGAAGGAACGCAATAAGCTGGCCTTTGGAGCCGAATGCGTACCGAAGAGCCCTCAATTCGTGTGTTAGGAGAGGACGAGACCATGCGAGATACGAAAAGGGCACGAACTCGACTGAAAGCGATGGACCGTAATTTGCTGGTAACGAGCTCCATCGGGGAAATATTTATCGATTATTTTACGGGCCTATGATAACGATAGGAAACATATTGAGGTGCTTGGTTATCATAAAAGTGTGACGTTGAAAGCATAATGTTGTTTAGGGGTTTTCATGAATTAAAGCATTTTTCCTTGCTGCAGCGTTTAAAAAATGCAAAACAGTTAAAAGCGCAAACCCTTTTTTTAAGACTAACAAAACTAAACTTCACCCACCTTGAAGCACGCTCCACTGAAGCATGATGCATATTAATGCACCCGAACTGCAGCATCTCGTTTATTTATGTTTTTTATTCTTTTTTTGTCGGAACTCCCGAACCGCCAAGTGGTTGTTTATTAAATAGTGAAAAAATTGGTTTAATAATAAAAGGTTTAAAAAAAAATCGAGTTCTCGTTTCCCACCCACAGGGAAGCATATTGGTTGCCATTCGTTCTTCTTTTTTTTTCCTCCGTTAAATTCTGCCGTCCACGCGAGGTCTCCTGGCGATGAATGGCATCATAAACGAAAGCGGAGAGGTCCGTGCGCACGTTCGGGAAATGAATACGAAATTTCCACTGGCAGCTTGGTCGAGCAGGCGGTAGGTGGTTGCATTTGCCGGCATTCCCTCGAGCAGGCACGTACCGTTGGGAATTCGAAAGCTTCCCTGTCGCGCACACAGAATGAAGGGGAAAAAAACGGTGTGCATTCGCATGCGTTCGACTGCAGCACCTCGCTCCTGACATCGCAAAGCGCGCCACCAGCGCCACCGGGATGCGTGGTTTGCATTTTTATGCAGGACACAAGCAGACGCGTGGATTTACATAAACAAACGAGTAAAAAAAAAACACAAACACATCTTTTCGAATTCCCACATGCACATTGCAGCGGGAGGACGGCGGGTTTTGCTCCGATCGTTTCGATTTGCATTCGATTCGCGGGCGATGGCGGAACGAAGGATGCAATCTCGTCAGGTTCGGGACACCCTTCGAAACGGAATCGCTCGTTTCTTATCAACTGCAGCCGCTGCCAATCAACCACACAGCCGCGCATTCCGTGGGCGACAACTTCTCGGATGGGCCGACGCTGGACGTGGTTCGATTGCAAACGTAACAGAAAAATCTCCCCCGGCAGATGCATCTACAGCAGCAAGCAAGGTATCGGGAGGAATGATAGTATAACAAACAAAAAAAAGGAACCGCAAACAGTCGATTGCATGTTGACTGCCTTTATGCAATTTGCAATTTTATCACTACACCACCACACCGATGCGAGTGAGATCGCGCGTTGAAGGATGCGGCATCCTGGAAAACCCCTGCATGAAAGCAAAAAAGAAAGATTTTTATTTAAAAAAAAAAACAACCACCCGTACCAGTGCAGTTAAGTTGCAGTCGTGATCGCGAGGCCACTTTCGCTATCGACGGCCAGCTGGCACTCGCCGAACGGTCACTTCCGTTGAGGTTAGGTTAGTTAGCGCAGCCATCATCGTTGTGTCCGATCGCGAATGACGAGTCCATCGGTGACAGTAATTGGACACTGATTGGCGCAAGTCCTCAACCCGGTTGCGGAATGTCATCACGCGTATCGAAAGTCCCCGATGCGGTAGCAACGATTAGCATCAAATAGAGCTCGTGCTTCCTGTGAGAAGGAAGCCAATATTGTTGCCGGTTGGCGAGGGTAGGCAAATGGGAAAGGTGCCACCAAGCAGTAGGAGCAAAGCGCAACACAGAAGGCGCCAAAAGTAAGGTACTTTGCGAGGTAGGCATTGGAGTCCTTTTGAATTGCACTAAAAAAAGAAACCTTTAAACTAACATTGCATTGCAGATTGCCTTCGGGTAAATGGTACCCAATAAAATCTGATTCAAAAAACTGCCTTCGGCTTACCAATAAAAAGGAGAAAATGCAGCATTTATGCATGCTCTACCATTCGCTCGATAATATCACTTCCGGAAGCGCGTGCCGGAGTCCTACATATGGCGAGTCCCTAAAAACTGCGGTGCTAATTGCGGTGCGGTTATCGAACAAACAAGCGTAGGCTTTTTTTTTCTTCTTCTGTCCATCCGGTCCACCCAAGCATCTTGCGACGAACCCGTTCATGTTCCTTGTGACCCTGCTGGAGCCACCAAGGTTTCATCTTGTGTGTGCGTGTGTGCGGCTGACAAACTACAAATTACACTCTCCATCTCCAACAGACGGAGGGGAAAAAAGTGCATTCACTTTCATCCCGCCAGGCGCACATTGCGTTCCGGATGAAGTGCATCATCATGGTTCACGCGATGTGATAAGATGAAAATAGGCATCTCCGGTGTGCGGCGGTGAGATAATCGTAGGGGGCAATGGGCGGGTCGCAAAACGGTGGACGACGGCACGGGGGTTTACTGCAGATGCAGATAATTGATGAAATCATAAGTGGTGTCAATGACGGGTGAAGCACGCGCAATCCGGAAAGGATTCCCCGCTTGACGGGACGACCGCAGCAGGCGATTTTCCTGCATGCAATTAATTAATGAAGCCGTTCGAACAACGGATTGTGTGTGTGTGTGGTGGAAGCGAAACGCAAATGTCGCGTATGCAGAGACAACGGTAATGATATTAATTAGGGTAATATACATCATCCAGCTCAGTGGAGCAACTGGAACACTTCCTTCAGGTGGTGAAGTTGTGCGTTGATGGGCATCAGCCTGGACGTGCAATTGCAGCAAATGATGGCTTATGCTATATTATACCTTTATTTGCTCTAGCTGTCAACAAATGCTACGTTTTAGCGCGAGAGTCCCTACAAACATTTGGTTGATTGAGGTAAATAGTTTGAAGTTACTTTAAATGGAAGTTAAACTATCTTGAAATCTAATAATCTATTTCAATCCGTTGGCATGCTAAACTATATTTATTTGGCAAAATTAGCAAACCATTCGCTAAAAAACAACTTTTAAGAAGTGAAGGAGGAAACTTTAGAGGAAACTCAACTCTGATTTATTAAAAAAAAAACCAACCTTACCAAACCAAGCCTTTCCGTACGTTCCCCTGGTTTTCAGGAAATTGATTTTTGCTGATCGTCACGGTCGATATTTATTTCATGCTAAATTAAAATCGACTGGAGCGTTCCGATGGGAAAATATGCAATGTTGCCTAAGCCACCTCCATGCAAAGGCTTGTAGGTGAATAACGGCTATGCCAAAGTCGTACGTTAAGACCCGGAAAATCAGAGGTTCCGTCGGTAAAAAAAAAAACATGTGCAAGTGGAGAGCATGAAAGGGAGAGTAAGCCGAGGGCTGTTGCATGCATTCATTCATTTGCACACCATTTTTCTTCCACTTATCGGGTACCGAATCTCTGCCGGCACCCTAAGTCAACGAGACGACGCTTTTCTCGACGCTACACCCATGGCAGGCCTTATGTATGGTTGAGGCAGTGAGTTTTCATTGAATATCAACACCATCTGCACCACTAGGGGAAGGAAGGATGAATCGAGTGCAGTAGGAAAAGTCGAAAAAAGCGGCCCGAGATTGCAAAACCGATTGGTTGAACTCATCAGGTGTAGCACCTGATGGGAAGAAGACAAAAAAAACAACAACTCAAGATAACGAAGAAACAAGCAATTCGGTGAACTAAGAAGAAGTGTAGAGCTAAACGGATCCTTCCGGTGTTGATTTTTCATTTTCGATTCAATGCAGCACCCGAGACTCGGTCGATTACAGATAGGGCAGCCGAACGATCCTTGCTTCCTCTCACGAAAGGTTTTTTTTTTTCACCTCCTTAGTGGGATTTTGGCTCCAGGATGTGGCCAGAGCTTCCGCCATCCAGATATCCAGCCGGAAAGCTCGCTTGTTGCACTCGACCCGGGTAGAGAACGTTCAGCAGTGAAGCAGTGCAAATCTGGCACGACCATTTTTCTCACAGACGACAGCACCGGCCAGATTGACTCCATTAAGTCAGATCTCGATTTTGCTTCCAATTCCGCCGGCACCGTTGATAAATCCTACTGATAAGATTATACGCTACGGTAGGCGCTGATGGTTTATTTTTTGTTCGTTTGATGATTAATTTAATTCTCGTCGTCCGTTCATTCGGGTGGCATATTGAGAACCTGCAGGCGGCATAGATGGAACAGAACGAAGCAAACGACTACTGATGCCCTGATTCACTGCACCGAAAACGAATTGCAAGATAATTCTATTAGAGAGTCTACGTTAGGGTGTGCTGCAGGATAGAGTTTGGTGGAGTGTCCTTATTCAAAATTATAGCAAACAAGGTTACTGCGAATCATAGTCAAGTTTACTTTAATAAAATCAACTATGCGAATAAATGCTATTTAGATGAATTGTTATAAATTAAAACAAAAAATAACCAAGAGTCGCTAGCTAACGTAACAAGTTGCTTCCTGAAACGTAATCTGAGGTTTAGTCTATTGCAAAGGCGTTTACAAAACCCTCCTTCGTCTGCACAGCTGGCTTACATTTACATTGACATCGATTAACTCTTGCTGGGCCTCGGGAGGGTTTTTTCCTTTCCACATGTCTAGCCTTGAGTGCCTTTCGATGTCACGCTTGGGGGGCGTCCTTGCTCGCTCCTAGAAACTTTCTTCTGCTTTTGCTTCTCTGTTACAGCTTTTCTTCAGCTCGTTTAGCCGCGGGATATGTTTCAAACAACGCAATGAATGAATTCCTATCGCGCTTAGCCGGAAACCGATTTAAACCCAAAGTAGCTCGGTGGGGAAACGGCATTCATGTGATTTGCAGCTATCGGTTGCTTTGACTATGAGCTAAACTATTCCCGACAAAGATAGAAAAGCTCCTTGCCACCGGAAACTACCTCTACTGATCGTTTCCCAGCGGCTCTCCAACGAAAATGCATCTTTTATCCATAATGTGGAGTAATAAAGACAGTCGCAAAAACTCGAATAAAGAGCACAAGGAGAAGGTGGAAATGAAGCTAACCTTCCCGGCAACCTGTTAAGCCGCTCCGAGCATGCGTCTGCAGCATGCAACATCTGCACCAAGCACGCTGTCCAAAAACAAGCGAGTCCACCATCGGACGAAGGACGTTCCGCTGGGACCAGTATTTATCAGCGAACGCAGCCTTCCAAGGCATGGGAAACGTGATTTTAAAGGTTACCTTCTGAAGTCCATCCTGAAAACGCACCGGAGGATAGACGCACTCGGGTTTGTGGGTCCCATAATAAAGATCAAGTAATGGGCCGCTAAGTGTTTCCTTTGCGTCCGTTGATTTTGCGTCGATTTATTCGTTTTGCATCGAATCACGAGGTGCTCAGCTCAACGCGAGAAGAATAATTGCGGCGTGCAAAATGCTGATTGTATTTACATAAATATGATTCTACAAAGGGAACTAAACGAAGTAAAGTGTCCGTGTGTTTGCTGGTGAAATATGTGTCTTGTTGATTCTTGGATGTTTGTGGGCTATTGCTTTGCAGGAGTCAGCTTACCAATATCGATGGTTCCACCCTGCTGTGCGTTGACGGCAATCTTGGCCAGCGCCTCGTTGAAGAGGTTCGACGCCGCGGACGCTCCATGTAGTGCCTTCAGGTAGGCCTTGCCGGCGCTAATCAACTGTCGTGCTCCGGGATTGAACTTATCCAGTATGTTCTGCAAAGGATGGACAAGAAAAGGGAGAGAGAGAGAGATAGAAAAAATTAATAAATGTTTCAACATTGATGCCGGCGATTCACTGCACAATTAGTGTCGAAATGGGAAATCTCCGCTGTCAAGAATAAGCTGCCCTTCGAGCGTCTTGTGGCACGCGCAGGGAAGTATAGTAAATAAATATGATTATTGATGCAGGCGACGAGCCATAACAGCAATTGAACAGAGTTGAGAAATCGCAATGAACGGATGCTGTTAGGCAACCATAGTTCCAGCAACCAAGCAGCTTGGAAGTCAACAGTGAACAAACCCCCCCAAGAACATCTCAATGGGGGGAAGATGTCGCAAGTGCGAGTTGATTGGTGCACATCATAGGCTCCACTGTTCCACCAACACCACGATAATGAGCTGAGCATAGTACTGCGTGTAACGAGCTTTTCAGCAAATGATTGTCTACCTCCGCCAGCTGTAGGTTCCACTCCTGTCCTCTGTCACGAATTCGAGTAGAGACTCACCCACAGGGAAGCACGGTGACGTTCTCCTGCACTCGTCTCAACGTACAAAAAAAAAAATGTAGGCAAACAGGCGAAATAACAAACGCAGATTCAAAACGTGCACCCGACGTCGAATGCAATTACCACCGACATAAATATCGATACTAATGGGCGGCATCTGTTGCCCTCCGGAGGTCAAAGCGAATAGTACTCGACCGAAGCCGGATGGATGACTCAGAAAAGTACTCAGAGTTGTGCTGCGCAGAGATTTCTATCGAGGCGGCTATTTCCACATCAAAGTCGTGACATGAAAAATAGAAGTATCAAGAAGTGGAAGGTGTGTTTGTTAATGACGAGATTCACTTATTTCTATTCTTAAACAAAAAGTTTTACGATACCTGGAAAAATGGCGTCAATGTTCTTTTTTCTTCGATGCAATAATGATTGATATGAATTTTATATCTTTATTTGCCTCACATGATTATGTATTCATATCATGTAAATCATGGTGAGTAAATTGATACGTGTCATCATCCACAAGAGATAACCATTTGATATGCATGAGATGTGGGTTGTAGTAAATGAAAGGATAACCCACAATCAATATAAGACGTCGCAAAAAATCCTTTACCGAACATCACTGAACACAAAGACAATTTTCTTAGCTTGACTCTTGTGGTGAACCATGCATGATAAAATGCTATCAGTCACACCCATCAGTCGATCCGCTTGGCAGAGCCGACACAAAATCCACCAACTCCAACTAAACGCTCGGAAGCAACGGAACAATTTATGGAAATTGTCATAATGCACGATTTCTCGATCAATCAATCGCGCCGGAGCCGACACCGATGAACCGTGTCCGGATCGTGTGCGGTACTGATGCTTCTTCCTTCGACATTCACGACATTTCGGACTCGCTGTGACTATGCTGGTGCTTCTGGTGGTGTAGCAAATTTCCTATTTCGCCATGCAAAGTAGTCATGCAGACTTGAGGACGCCTATCGAGCATCGTGCGCCGTCTTGGATGCGAGTAGATGGGAATGGTTTGTGGGATGGCTCTACACGACACGAGCAGCTTCCGGTTTCGTCAATTGTGGAGAGGAAACTACACAATTTGCAATCCTCGTGATGAGGGATGGCATTATTTGAAACTGCAACCGTACTGGGAAGTTACGCTCCTTCAATTCCTTCATGCAATTGTCAAAAATCTATATTTGGTTATGGTGTTTTTACCCCACAACTCGCGTTGTATCCATAAGTTATTCAATATTCCAGATTGCAGATTAACAAGATACAACAAAATATAGCTATGCTACTCTACAGATATGTTTACCTATGAGAATTTTTGGGCAATTCTCCATTTACTTATCCAAATTAAACTACAAGGAGTTAAACAATTTTAAATTGACTATTACTTGAGCATTTTAAAGATAAATTTAGTCGCTTTTGGCAATAGATCCTAAAGACCTCTAACCAAAGTTTTCACGTTTTCCCGAAATCTGTTGGTTGCTGTAATTTTGGGTTTGACTTTACAATTAACTTTTCAACTGGCGTTACCCGAACATGCTAATGATTATGCTGGGTGAACATCGAAGGCAGACGCCGGATAACAGTTTTCCATTTTCACTCGCTTCCAACAACTTTTAATGAGATAACTTTCGTAATGTAATTTTAAAACCTGTCGAACCTTTCGAACCAGATCCGACCGAAACACAACTGAAGTGGCAAATAAACTTGAGAGGATGAAAAAATTGATAAAAATGCACGCAAACTGAGCACTAAGGCTGAGGAAAATATGAACAGACAGAAAGGCGTCGCTGCGTCCAACCTTTTCTTCACCGCTCCAGTATATGCTGATTCCGAGTCAAGTGCTGCCGAGTAACTTTACCATTGAAGGCGAAGGGTGTCGTCCTTCCAATGTCGCCTCTGTTCACAAAAAACAACAAGGCCAACCCCTTTGCCATGGAAGATCGCTTGGGGCTGGGAGAACGATGGGCCCCGAAAGTAATCCGATTGTGCTTCCCTGCAAACGGCCCGGAGCCGGGGATGGTGTTTGCTTATTTTGCTGTCCTCATTTTTCACAAACATCCCGAAGGGTATGAGGCGCTTGCCACCTCGTGGAAATCGATGGCAAGGGTAAAGAAAACGAAACAAGAACGGTATCCAATACCAATAATGCGCTGTGCGAGGGACGAAATCAAATACGGCACGGCAGGAAAGACCAAAGGAAGGGCGGACAATGTCGGAAGAAAAGCTACCGGATGTGCAAACTCAAGCCCGAATCCGAATCCGCGACGACTGAGCTCGAAAGTTTATCCGGCAACATAAAAAAAGGGGAGCCTTTCAGTAAGTGTGCTGGTGGAAAACATAATAAAATCATATCCGCTCCCTCGGAATGGGCAACAGAAAAGCCATCAATACCGTTGTTGGGTCTGATAATGCTTGTTTATCGAAGAGATGATAAGAGGATGATGGTTTTGCTGGGGCTTAAAATAATGCCGAGCGTTTGAGCAGATCCTAGCGATGGATTGGACAGAACAAGTGAAAAAGGGTTCCAGGCAACAAGTTACTTAAATTAGTGTAATTAGCATTAAACCAAACTTTCGGTATACTGATGAGTCCATTCAATGCCGATAAGAGCGATTCATTATAGTAATTTTTACGGTAATAGGATAATGTTTAGGCCTACAGGAGAGAGTGAGGGAAAATGTAGCAAAAAAGGATCACGTTAGGGAATATACTGGACTAAAATCGATAAAAGGAAATGTTTGGTAGAAAAGCTTTTAAAGGCAAACACGCAATTTACAAAGATGGCCATAATGAGGAATAACTTGCTTGAAAACTTGCTTGAATTGCAATTAAAGTCTCATTTATTTCCATCCTCAACACTTCAACCCCCCAAACATTGGCGAAACATTGGCAAACCCAACGAGCAGACCGTGCTCTTGAGTTAGGGAAACAATATTTAAATTAGATTTGTAAAATTGCCCTTGCGCCGTTGTGTATTCCCGAAGCAAATCAACCGTCAACATGTGAGAAAGGTCTCGCCAAAAAAAAAAAAGTCCGATCTATGCATGCAATTATCCTTTCTGCTCAGGCACGTGAATGGTCGCTGGCAATGCTCTGGTGACACAGGCGAGTCCGAGAAATAAATGTTTATGCAAGTTACGTACGAAACCAGGTAGCGGGCAACATTATGCTGACGCCGCAGCCATCCGTCGTGACCAACGTCGTTCTCACCGTCGAGACTAGCTCCGGTGACCAACGACGTTCTCGCCGTAAGACGACGCCGCAGCCATCCGTCGTTCTCGCCGTAAGACGACGCCTTGGACAACAACGTCGAGCCCCGGTGTAAGACGACGCTCCGCTGACCGACGCCGGGGAATGCAGCCCGGCAACCTGAAGCCCCGATGACGCGCGGGTACAGGTTGGAACCCATCCCGGCAGCGGATGAGCAGGCAGTTCGTCACCGGCCTTACGAGAAGAATAAATATAACTGGCGCCCGAATAATTGGTCCCTAGTCCGCCCAGTAATTGTATAAGTTTGTGTGCACGTGTAGTACAGAAGTGCAACAATCGAAGCTGTTTTGAGCCACCTGCAGCAGCAGAACTTCATCGACCGGACCTAGCTCCATCGCTGTCAAATCGGCCGATTTGCGTCTTTGAAGAACGGCGACTAGACACACTGGAAAGGAAACCACCATCGGAGGGAAACCAACTTGGATGAACACCAACACCGGCATCTAGTGGTTATCGGAAGTTTCATCGCTGCCACCGACAGGACACCCATTTATCCTGCTTCAAAAAATGCCAAGGAAAGTTTTGCTTCTTGCATTGTAAGTATTAAAAAAAAAAGAATAAAAAAGCAAAACTACATCCGAAATCCGAAGAGTGAAAACCAAAACCGTGAAGATTTAAGGAAAAAGTGTTCAGCAATTTGTTTTTTTTTTTAATTCCTCAGTTGATAAAAATCACCGAAACCAAACTTTAAATTTAAAAGTAATTTTTTTTTTATTGTGAAAAAAATAATTCAACAACGTGTACGAACGCTGTACTTATAAAAAATGACGTACGTAGTGAATGTGGATACTCCTTTCATGGAGCGTGGAAAAATTCCACAAGTAGTACAAGAAATACCCACCTTCTCGGGAAACCCCCGTCAACTGGCACGTTGGATGGAAGATGTCGATAACGTTCTACAATTATTTGCTGACAAAGTAGAGACAGTAGAATACTTTTTTATTGTGCGTGCAATTAGAAATAAAATCAGAGGAGAAGCTGGAGATATTTTGGACTCCAACAGTACACCACTTGAGTGGAACGCGATAAAATCCACCCTGTCTCTTTACTATTCCGATAAGAGAGACTTGATGACGCTCGACAACGAGCTAAAGTCAATGAAAAAAGGATCATTCGAATCAATTGAATCTTATTATGCTAAAATTGCGGAAATGGTGTCGCTAATAAGCTCAGTTGTGCGAATGGATGCCCAGTGGCTGGGACACGAAGTAGCTATTATAAGACTCTATAACATGATAGCACTCGATACTTTTATAAGAGGGTTAGGAGAGCCCCTCTCTTTGTTCTGTAAAAATTATAAGCCAGCAAATTTGGCCCAAGCATACCACTATTGCTTGGAATACTCCAACATGAGTGTTAGAAATGGTCCTTTGAATGGCGAAAAATCAATGGCGTTCAATCGTAAAATCAGTCACACGCCTGCCCCTCGCAATAATCTGCCAACTTTGCCTCGTCCAAATAATGTTAGAAGTCAGTATCATCAAACTGGCAATAACAACTCAAATAATTTTCGTACGACGACAAACAATAATTTGTCACATAGCAAACGCCCCGAATTTAGGAGGCAAGAATTACAGCCGCAACACGAACCAATGGATACAACTACCATGCGTTCGCGTAGCACACATTTTGACAAATATAGAAGTTCAAACAACTCTATGCGAACTGAAGTCTCACAAAGAAAGCAATTCACACACCACGCGGAAGGTTTTCCCCACCCTGCCGAGTACGAAGATTGGTGCAACCAACAACCGCATAGTAGCACTTCAGTAGAAGATCGTACTTTCGCCAATGAACAAGCCCAGTGTGATTTTTTAGAGACACGACAGGAATGGAAGCACAAATGGAAGGATTAATTAATCGCCTTCCTTATATAAAAGTGCCAACCGATAAAGGCGTTATGAAACTTCTTGTCGACTGTGGAGCAAACATGAACATATTATCAAGAAAATGGGCTTACTCATCGGGAAAACCAATACAAAAAATTTCAACAGTAACTGTGAATGGTGTTAACGGACGGTGTAAAATTTCGGAAGCCGTACAACTTACCATGTTCGAACCAATATATAAAAAATCCGCACTGTTTTTAATTTACGACTTTCATAAGTTTTTTGATGGGATTATTGGTACAGGAATATTGTTTGATAAAAATGTAAATTTGACAACGCGGAACTCATTGTTGCAAGTTTTCGGTCCAGAAGAAACATTAAATGTTCCACTACAATTTTATTCCTCAAACGATGATCGGGAAAATGTGCATCATATTTCACACAATTTTGAGATAAGAACGTCTCACCTTTCCGAAGAAGAAAAACAAGCTTTACTCTCCATCGTTGAGTGTAACAAGCAAATTTTTTACGATCCTGATGATCGGCTGACGTGTACGACAAACGTAGAATGTCACATTCGTACAGAAGATGAAGTACCGATTTATCAGAAATCCTACCCATACCCCGTTGCATATAAAGAAGAAGTCAACGCACAAATCACAAAACTCTTGCATGACGGAATAATCCGCCCATCTAGGTCACCCTGGAATTCGCCTATTTGGATTGTCCCCAAAAAAATCGACGCATCGGGCACAAACAAATTTCGTTTGGTTGTAGACTACAGGAAGCTCAACCTTAAAACGATATCTGATAAATATCCTATGCCTGAAATTAATAACATTTTAGACCAACTGGGTAAAAACCGCTACTTTACAACGTTGGATCTTGCTTCCGGGTTCCATCAAATAAAGATGCATCCGAAAGATATTGAAAAGACCGCCTTTTCTATAAATAACGGAAAATTCGAATTTTTACGAATGCCGTTTGGCCTGAAGAACGCCCCCGCTATATTTCAGAGGGCTATTGATGATGTTTTGCGCGAACATATTGGAAAAATATGTTATGTGTACATAGACGACGTCATAATTTTCGGTAAAACATTAGAAGAAGCCACAACAAATTTAGACAAAATTCTAAAAACTTTAAATCAAGCAAACTTAAAAGTACAACCTAACAAATCAGAATTTTTGAAAAAATCAGTTGAATATTTGGGATATATCATTACCGAACAAGGAATCATGCCTAACCCAAAAAAAATAGAAACCATCCGCAGTTTTCCTGCACCTACGAACCTTAAGGAATTAAGGGGCTTTCTAGGAATGATGGGTTACTATAGAAGGTTTATTAAAGACTTTGCAAAAATTGCAAAGCCTCTAACAAGCATTCTAAGGGGGGAGGAAAACTCACAAAAAAATAAGAAAATTTGTTTGACTTCTGCACAACTGAAATGTTTTAACGAAATGAAGACTATCCTAACCAGTTCTAACATTTTAACATACCCAGACTTTACTAAACCTTTGTTACTAACTACAGACGCTTCTGATTTCGCAATAGGCGCTGTCTTAAGCCAAGGCACAAAAGGAAGCGATAAGCCGATACATTTCGCATCGAGAACGCTGAACAGAATAGAAGAATCTTACTCGGCTACGGAAAAAGAACTCCTTGCAATTATTTGGTCTTTAAAAGTTTTTAGGAACTATTTATACGGTCAAAAGTTTAAAATATTAACTGATCATCAGCCACTAACCTATAGCTTGTCACCAAATAATTGCAATGCTAAACTAAAACGCTGGAAATCATTTCTCGAAGAACATGATTACGAAATAGAATACAAGCCAGGAAAAACTAACGTCGTGGCAGATGCCTTAAGCAGAATACAAATTAATTCGCTCACTCCAACTCAGCACTCAGCTAACGAAGACGATAATAATTACATAATTTCGACAGAAGCACCATTGAACGGTTTTAAGCTTCAAATAATACTTGAGCAAACTAATCTTTGTTTCGATACGATGGTTACTATACCTTTCAAGGACTACAAACGAATAACGATCAAAAGAACTTGTTTCACAGAGCAAATCCTACTAACTCTTATGAAAACATTTTTTGTCCCTCATAAACTAACCGGCTTATTTACTTCCGAAATAATTTTAGGGAAACTCCAAGAAGTTTACAAAAAATATTTCAGTAGGACGAATGCTTTTAAGATTCGATATACGCAAACCGTTTTGACGGATATTACTGATACAAATGAGCAAGAAAGGATCATCGAGCAAACGCACGAGAGAGCACATCGTGGAATTGATGAGAATAAGCAACAGATCTTGAGAAAGTTCTATTTTCCAAAAATGACTCAGATGATAAGAAACATTATAAATATATGCGATGTATGTAATAGGTCGAAATATGATAGGCATCCTTTGAAAATTTATGTACAGGAAACACCAATCCCTTTACATCCTTACGACATCATTCATGTTGATATATATCAGATAGACAAGCAACATTATTTGTCGAGTATTGACAAGTTCTCTAAATACGCCAGGATGATACCACTGCGCTCTAGGCACCTCTCGCACGTGAAGAAAGCGTTTGAAAATACGATAACTTCAAACATTATACCATCCGCAGTAGTAACGGATAATGAAAAATCATTTCTTTCACCAGAAATAAGAGGAATAATGCTAGATCTGAAAATTAAAGCATACGTTACACCTGTGAATAGATCAGAAGTTAATGGGCAAATCGAACGACTACATTCTACTATAACAGAAATGTATCGAATTCAGAAAATTTTGAATCCTTCTTACACATGTACAAGATTGATGACACTTTGTGTAGAAAAATATAACAATACAATACACTCAGCTACAGGGAAAACGCCCAAAGAAGTTCTCCTAGGTAAAACCTCAACCATTGTCACGGTTGAACAGCTAGACGAGATAAGAAATAAAATGTACGACGAAATAATTGTTAAGCTAAAGGAAACGCAAGAGAAACAATTAAACACGCACAATAAAACAAAAGAAAATCCTCCGGAACTAACGACAGGTCAACAAATATATGTAAAAGACAAAATAATCAAAGGGAAACACAATCCCATTTTTAAGAAACAATTCGTTCAAGAAAACAGAAGAGTCACACTCAAAAACGAGAAAAACAGGTTGATACACAAAGCTAACCTGAAACACGCAAACTTATACAAACCACAATAAATTTCTCGTTTCAGGATAGTGCATATCGCGACCACCACGCAGGCGCAAATTCAAATTAATGATGTTTCAAAACACCCTATGGTACTAGTAACTTTAGGTAAGGCTAAGTTAGCTGTAGGAAAATTAAGGATAGTTAACCCTATCAATGTAAACGAAATAGGCAAAACAATAGAAGATCTTGATGAAGCAGCAAAAGAAAGTCAGATACCCAACTCATTATCAGGGTTGATCATCATAAAGCTGAACAAACTTGTAGATACTTTTCTTAAAATTAAACCGCGAAAGAGAATAGCCAAGCGATGGGACGCAGTTGGCAGTGTCTGGAAATGGATCGCTGGTACTCCCGACGCCGAAGACTTGCGTATGATAAACTCCTCCATGAACTCCTTGATTCAGCAAAAAAACAAACAAATTGTTATTAATAATCGAATCGGCGACCATTTACAAAACACAATCACGATGATTAACAAATTCACGATGCATGAAGTAGAAACATTAACACGACACTCACAAGAAATGAAGCAACTTATTATCCTCTCGAGCATTGAAACCCTGCTACACCAAATTGAAGCAATGGAAGAAGCAATTTTGCTTGCTAAACATGGGATACCAAGTAGCAAAATGATATCAATCGAAGATTTCAAAAGTATCGAGGAAAAATTGCAACAAGAAAATATTCACATCATATCGTTCGAACACATCCTCACACTATCAAAGGCCCAAGCAATATTGAACGATACTCACTTCATATATGTATTGAAAATTCCTCACTTATCCTCCAAAACGTACAACTACAATTATATCGACTCAGTGATTCGAGATGGCAAAAGAGTCGTGATTCGCTACAATTACATTCTGCACGACAGTAACGAGGCTTACCAACTTAAGCAACCATGTGAAAAATATCAAGAACAATTCATATGCGAAGAAAAGAACATGGAACCAACTAACGAATGTACCACAAATCTAATAAGAGGAAGACACACCAGTTGCACATTCGAAAAAGTCCATGTGAGTGGTATCGTGAAACAAATCGAAATGGGAATTATATTCGTAAATGACGCAGCAGCAGTTAAGATCTCATCCACCTGTGGCAAAACAGCAAAAATTCTCAACGGATCCTTTTTGATACTTTTTAATGATTGTCACGTCAACATAGGAAAAGAAACATTTTCCAACGACAATATTACAATGCCAGAGCAATTTAACTCCCCAGCATTAGGACTCTTAGTCCACGAAGAAAACTTAATCAACAAACTTCCACCAGAATATCTGAATAATTTAACTCTGGAACATCGTGAAAAAATCAAACTGCTACACCTACAGAATAATTCTCTAAAATTTTCGATTCACCTCTTCGGATCGATAGGATTAACAACGATTACGATAACGCTAGCAGTTTTCGCCTTTTTACTTCGGTATAAGCGAAATTCAACAAACATTGAAGTAAAGATAACGCCCGAACCGGCTGAAGAGGATAAAAGCGCCCCATGCGCAGGAGGTTCGCAAATTGTGTTTCAGCCGAAATATCTTTGCGGACAAAGAATCTAAGGGGGGAGGAGTTACGTACGAAACCAGGTAGCGGGCAACATTATGCTGACGCCGCAGCCATCCGTCGTGACCAACGTCGTTCTCACCGTCGAGACTAGCTCCGGTGACCAACGACGTTCTCGCCGTAAGACGACGCCGCAGCCATCCGTCGTTCTCGCCGTAAGACGACGCCTTGGACAACAACGTCGAGCCCCGGTGTAAGACGACGCTCCGCTGACCGACGCCGGGGAATGCAGCCCGGCAACCTGAAGCCCCGATGACGCGCGGGTACAGGTTGGAACCCATCCCGGCAGCGGATGAGCAGGCAGTTCGTCACCGGCCTTACGAGAAGAATAAATATAACTTGCATATGGAGATTTGTTCACACAAACCCCTTGATGGATGACGGTATGGATTCGCAAGGGTTGCTGAGGTTGTCCGTCCCGGGGGCATTCTCGCTTGCCAAACACGTGCCCGGTTTCACCGAACCAACCTGAGTTGTCTTTACCAAACGAATCAGAGATTCAGCGGTGCCCTTCGGGTGATCGGAAGCCATTGAAAAGAACCGTCCGGCAGAGGAATTTGCGCCCTGGAACTGGAACTCCTTCTCCACACCCATTGGTTACTCTCTGAACGGTGCAAAAGGACGTTGCTTTTGCAAAACATTGTACTTTCAAACCCTGCCGGTCTTCACTTCCATCCGGTTTCGGTGTCTTATAAGCGCCTGCGATGGATCCAATGGCAACCCCATAGGAGGGGGAGCATGGACACACGTTACACTAATAGCATTACGTTCCTGCTGTGACTGAACAGGAGGAGTTTCAATTCTATTTCTAGGAAAGCGCAGAACGTATGGAAAAGAAAATTCGATCAACCATAATCTACTCAGTCACCGTTGTTGTTGCACGCGAGTGGCCGGAAGGAGGCGTCGGAAAAATTACAGAACCTTACGTATTGCGAGTTAACATGCCACACATGCTGTAAGTAATACTTTGTGCGCAACAGAAATAGAAAAAAGCATTGTTCAATTAGTAACACTGGTGGGAGCTATCTACAAAAAATCAGTTAGCAGTTGCATGACACTTAAATTGAGACGCTCTTATCGTAGCTTTAGCGCCACCTGTTCTAACTTGTATAGAATTAAGTTCTTTACAATGTGTATCCTTTTCCTTAAAATCGTTCGTAAACAAACCTCTCTTAAAGAGGATTTTATAGTCATAGATCCTCGCACTGTGATAAAACAGTTTTGCGGGTAAGATTTATCTCTTAAACACTTTAAATCCACCAGATTACCAGATAATTTTAGAACTTCCACCCAGTGTAAGCCAGTGTGTGGTACAGCAATAATTGAATTTTATTAACCACTTCTACTTCTGTTTTTCCTCGTTGAACCAATCCATCCCCAAAAATAACAGCTAACAAGTGAATGAAAGCGTAGCAATAACAATTGAACCCCTTCTTATATCCTTCTTTTTAATTAACGTGCAAACTCACATCCATTTTCCGTTAGAGCACCAGTCTGACAGCAAATCTCCAAAAGTTAGTGCCAACCGGCATCGTTTTTATCGCTCTCACTTACAGGAAGGAAAAATGGTGGCTTGAGTTTGTCCTTCATTCTACCAACAAAAAAAGAAGTGCATGGAATTGGAAATCCAACGATTTCCTGTGTGTCGGAGGAGTCTCGCTCTAGATGGTTCATATTGGATATAATTCTAACTCCAGACTTCACCCGTTAAGCATCCCGACCGACACCTTCCGAGCTTTGGTCACCAAGTGTGACTGAGCGCTGGTCCAAATTTCACGCAGCGTCAGGTATGGGGAACCCTTGGCCTGCCAAGAGCAGGGGGCCAACCCATTCGGTATTTATCCTCACCCTCGGTGTCGGTTGAGGTCGCCACAATGAAATGTGAATGACCGCCAGCCATTTCCGGTGGCCGGGCAGACGAATGAAGACCATTTAATCCGGAGTCGAGCAGGAAAAAAAAGGGAAGAAGGATTACGTGGCCGTGACGCCACGGGTTGCTGTGCCAAACGGTGTCAGGTGTTCCACCGTCCAAAAAGCCGGCATGACCGGACAGGAAGAAAGCCGCAGGAATGGCCGAACAGGGTACTGAAAGGAAGAATGAAAGAGACGAAAAAAGAACCCTCCTGCACAGGAACTATAAATCCCGAGGAAGAACACATGCTGCGCGACAATGGTCGGAAAATTTCGCACCGGAATTAGACCGGAACGGAATGATGAGGCGGAAAAATCCACCACACCTATGCCGGCAAAGCTGACTGCCGAGTCCTTCGTGTTGGTCCAGCGATTGCCCCGAGAAAAAATAAAATCGAATAAGTTCAACCGACCGACCATAATGCTGCAGGATGCTTGGTACGTATTATCCCCACCTCCGAACGGGCTGAGCTTTCCACGAGTTTCCCTGGCACCGTGCGGTAGCTGTGTGCCCTCCGGATTGTGAGCATTGTCGGGGATTGAAAGCGGATTACCGTTCGGTTGGCCATCGGTGTTTGGAGTGTCGTTGTGGTAGTTTTTTTTAAACCTGGTTTTTCTCCCAGGATTAGTTTTTTCCTGAGCTTCAGTTTCACCGTGTGGCACGTGATCTCGTGAGCCGGATGGAAATAAAGGGGGGAATCAATGCAGGGATTGAATCGCGTTTCTGATTCAATCGTCCGTACGAAATAAATACACGCAATCGAAAAGGCAATGCAATCAAATGCCAAAATAATGACTCGAAGATTTAAGTGTTAATATAGTTACAAAAAGTTTTCTCATTAAACCACGAACAAATGCAACGTACATCACAATCCTTTACTTTCGCACACGGCATATACCGATAAGCTTAATGCGTCGGAAAATGGGGCGATATACACAATCTACAACTATTTGCGATCGGAAACCGACGACAAATACGATGAGATTGGTGAGGAAATTGTTTTCCTGCATCTCACCGCCGGAGCGAATCGACACAAACGCGAACAAAATGGAAACCAATTTGAGTAGACTATTTTTCCTTTCAATCGAGCGTGTGTTAAATTTCCTTTCGCTTGTTTGTTCCATTTCCTCGTGCCATCGGAAAGAACCGAGATGCTGGCTATTGTATCTTACGAGTCTGGTTGCGCTTTGCCAATGTTTCAACAACCCCAAGGGGTGGTCGCGGTTCTGCACCGTCTGGTGCCGAAGAAAAGTGGGAGTGCAATCTTTTCTCGATGCAATTTGGAAAGGAAAACTCATTCGGTATAGCAACGATCTGTTAGTTCCACCGAGCACGAAAGTTAGCCTAGCGTTGATAGTGTTGCTGTTGGGAGAGATTGACAAAATATTAGCTATTTCTTCGACAGATTTTACTCGTTTTTCGACCGAAAGCCTCAGATCCAGGATGGTGGGTTGAATCAACTAACTTTTACGTGCCTGTGTTAAAAAATTGCAAACAAATCTTCATCAATGGCCCATGGATGAACAAATGGACATTTAATTCGCAAAGCTCTAACACATTTATTTCGTCAAGCTCGCACTATCGCAAGAATTGTGTTTATTGAAGAGCTGAATTAAGCCAATCATCCTTATTTTATCATGTTTCCAAAATGATTCTACCTTACGATGCACGCCATGGTGAATAAAGTTGCATTCACTCTCGAGTGCATCCGCTGGGAGCCGATGATGTCGGATGTTGTAAAAGATTTTCCCGTCAAACCTTCGCAAATCCTTTCCAGTTTGTTTTACCCCTTTCAGCACACTCCTAATGTTCTTCCCGTTCCGCAAACTTTCCAAATTTATACACCTACTTTACACGCCAGTGTTCACCCCGAAACGGTGCGGCGGAAAGTTCTGCACCACAAACCGGATAAATTCTCAAAGATCTTCGCCCGTAAACTCAAGGGTGGGAATGTGCACGAGAGCAGCCGATTCCCGGGCCCGGGGAGAGTTTGTGCGCTTGTCAATTTTATTGTCAATTTTGTCTGTATTGTGGCATTGACTGCCATGTGCTCTGGGCACTTTTGGCGTGCTAACACAACGACTGTCTCAAGGCCAGCAGGAACATGTCTCAAAACTTGCACCCAAGGCAAGAGGCAGCCAAACGGAAACAACATGGAAAGTGGGAATCGTGTAAAGTTTCCGTTTTCCTCGTCCGCTCGTACCCGGGCGTCGCCAAGCAGAACGTTTCGAAACCAGCTGTGACCTCCCCGAAGACGTCCCTTCTTCGCTGCTGGAGGACGAACAGAAACTGCGAGCATCTTGCCTTTTGCGTCAACAGTAAATAGGATTTTTCTTTCCGGGCGCATGTCGTGTCGTGTTTTGTGCATCGTGCATGGCGAACCGAGCGGAAGAAGAGGACGAGAGGAGGTCTTTTCGATCCCAGTTTGGCGACACGTTTGCCCGTGGTGTCATGGTGTTGTTTGCCTAAAGCCTGCAGCGGAAGATGCTGCCACTTCCCCTAAAAAAAAAACCCCCCGGCGCCAAGGAAAATACGCCTTGCCATCTTCGTTTGGTCGGCTCAGTGTCAAATCGATATCCACGAGCGGAAGTTGCAGAACGTTCCCGGGAAAACACGACACGTGCTTCCGGAAGACTACGGGCAGAAGGTTTGTGATCGTCGTGCATGGCGTGGGGCGAAAAAACAATCAGCCCGTGCTACGTGGCAGGATTGTGTCCGATGAGCATGGCGACACTTTACACCTGATTCAATTGACAACCAACATGCTTTTCGGAGCGTCCCCGCTCACTAGCACACGGATGCTTACACGGATGTGTTGTCCTAATTCATTTACGACAAGTTTTGCTGGCACATGTGGCGCAAAATATGTTGATTCAATGAACGGAATAAATTTATTCACCCTTTCCCCGTCGTCAGGCAAATAAATTATACAACCCAAGAAAAACATTATTCACTCCTACAACAGGCGAACTTTGCTATGAAAACATCACATGCCTTAGGGCACACGCTAGTAGTTCACCGTCGTGGCACACAATTGAAGCATCTTACCGTGACAAAAACACACACACGCGCCCAGAGAAAGGGGGACCGCTTATGCATGAATAGAACCTTATTCATAACTCAATTCGCTGGCCGGGAAAACTTTCCTTTCTGCGCATCCGGCGTCACACCGGGGCGTCTGATAGGCAGGAAGGGTGGGAAGCTGGAAAAGTTTTCATCAACATCGAGCCGATATGACGGCAGTGACGTGTGCGCGTCTGGAGCACTGCAAGGGAGGAAAAATTGAGGGATGGGGTCGGTGCTGAAGGCAAAGATGAGAGGTTGATTGGCGTGTAGCACTTTCCACTAGAATGGAATGTGCGAATCGATACTGCCAGATGCAATGTCACATGATTTATCTTTCGAGTAGGTGCCAGACGTTTTTGTGACAAGTAGATCGGCGCTAGAATGAAGAGGCCACACAGATAATACGGGAAATTCACCATACATTGGTTTGAAGATGCTAACGCATTATTTAAAAAAAAGTCAACATTAATGATTTTAGTCACATTTTATAACTTGTGTGACGAAATCAATTTTCAACGATTATCTAGCAACTACCAGAACTTGAAAGAGGGCACGTTTATCACATTTTTAAATGGTTTCAACTTAGGAGCGGTCAGAGCGAATTTTAAGGAGATTTAAAACGTTTAACAAACATTGCATGCTACGCAATTTAGTTTCTAACGGTTATCGTGTGCCCCACACAAAAAAATCTGGGTCAAACTGTACAACATCACTGCTGCACACAAAAAGAATCCAAAAAAACTCCCCCCGACAGCTTAATCTCCTACGCTGCGGGTTGCATAATCTGCCCGCGCGGACAATTTGTTTCATCCAAGGACAACCTTTTCTTCATTCTATGTCTTAATCCATGTCATATTTTTTAAGGCACAGAAAAACGTGGCAATAGTACAGCGTCGTTGGAAAAAAAAGAAGGTAAGCGTCTCTTGCAATATCCTTCCTTCCAAATTATAACCTCCAGCGGAGTGACACACTTCCAACCGTGCCAGCGTTAGCTGGACGCAAATGATTTCAAAACGGATTCCACCAAAATCATGACCATGCTGTTCTGCTGGCCGCTTGTGCCTGTGCGCCTGACTTGGACGAATGCCAGAAACGCCGGGCAGCGCCAGATTGCAGCCACTGGTGCACCAAGTGTCTTGGAGCAACAATTTGGGAAGATAAGAAAATTTGTCCACCCCTCGCAGGGATTGCGCTCTTGAACGTCTTTTTTAAAAGCTTCACATTTTTCCTCCAAAAAAACTGCAAAAAAAACCAAATCGTCTGCCCTCATGCTGATTACATTCCTCCGTGGGCTGAATCTACCGTAGAACACGAAGCGAGCACAAATCGAATCATGTCAAGTTCATTTTACGTTCAGCACACTAACACGGAGCACGCGACCCTGCAGGTGACCTCTCGCAATGGCGCCGGACGACGAATGTTTGAGGACAACCGTTAGACCTCGGGTCCCGACAGGATAGCGAAACGGATCCCTCGTTTATCTGCTGTGCTTTGTGCCTGTCGTGCTAAAGGTTTTTTTTCTTCCTCCCTTCAGCTTCTTCCAAGATTTATCCAGTCCCTTGTACACCGGGGAGTCGCCGGCATCCAGCTTACGGTGCCACTACACCGGTATGATAATGCCGGAGATAAAGATGATGATAATGGTAATCATGACTGTGTTGAATTTCATTTTGCTTAATCTAGCAGAAAACCGGAGCGCCGAAGTGGAAGCAAAAACTTCCTTCGTTCTCGTGCTTGCTGCTTGCTGGAGGGCTATGATAAAACACAGATGAAGCAGCTTGCGTAAGAATGCTGGTTTACTGTTAAGAGCATCCTTAAAGTTGATGAACCTAAATTTCGCGAAGAGCGAGGGATGATCTGGACGGTGGAGATCTATTCCATGAACAGTTGTTTTGCTTTGAACATGGCACGGATAAGTGGGCAATCTAATGTTATTGTAGTAATTAGTATGCTAGCAAAGCTAGGATTTGTTGTCCGCATGATCTGGTGACTAAATTGATATCCTCGCTTATAGGCAAACATGTTTTGTAGCCCAATTAGTAAAACAGTAAGATCCTTTATTTGATTTGACTTGGTTGTATGATACTAAAGAGCAAGTCTTATTTTTCATTACAATTTATTACATTTGACGAACTTTCCAACTGCCTCATGCATTGCTAGATATGACACGCATTCCTTCTCCTTTCGAACTCATCGAAAATTCCTTCTGTTCCGTCTCGTCGGTTTTCATAAGTCCTTGTAAAACCCATGCATCCAAAGCTCCGCAGCCCAATGCAGGCTTTCCGCCCGTACCAACACCCATTATCACACAAGCTAAACCGTGCTACATATTGACGTCGTCATGTAAGCCACTGGCCAAAACTCCCTTCGGAAGGATTACAAAGCTTTCGTCGGTCACATTCCGACCGGAAAACAAATGGTCATGGGGATGCAACACCGGTTACAACAAATCGGACACAATTCATCAGACCAGAAGACCGTCGTCCTGCTGGAAGGCAGGCCGGCAAGTAACGGACCCCGATCCGGCAGCAGATGCCATCAACGGTTCAACGTACCAGTAAAGTGCATTCCCGTGTGCAACGCATCGTGAAAACGAGTTGATATCTGCCCCGGAACCGGGCACGTTGGGCACGGTCGTCCGCAAACAACCCACTCCGGAAGGTCCTTAAGGGTTGGGCGAGCGCTTGAAACTGTTTAGGTTGTGCCAAAGTCCCCGGCCGGTCACCGAGCACATCATTGGGACCATCGGGGGGATGTAGGGTCTGGTCAAATCTGGTTAAATGTCGAAAATCAGAGCTACCGTCCTGCTTCGTGTGGTACACCGAAGACCGGACGCTCGTTGAACGGGCTGTTGCGCTGCTGTCAGTTCTGCCGATAAGAGTCTTCACGTTCGCTCGGCCGGAGTCTTCCGCAGCCAGAGTAGCATCGGACCTACGCCTGCCCTACTTGCTGCGCTACTTCAACTGATTCATTTCTCTCCATCCGGCCAGCGCCAAAATGGTTCACGAGCCCGCATCATAAATATTTACGCTCCACCGGATAGGTACACCTACAGGCCACACCTGTAGCACCTCCCGGTCCGGTCCGATCCGGGGTCAGCTCCCTTCTCGCGTGGTGTAGCAGATCTCCGTTAGCAGACCGTCGGCGTCCGGGTACCGCTTCCTCCGGTCCTTTCCTGTCTCTAGATTGCGAGAATCACACACAGTAACACTGCCAGCGCCACGACGGGCGAATGCTTGGTTGATCTACTTTAACCCACATTCCAACCACGCCACGCCGTCGATGGCTCCTATGGCTCAGGACGGACTACAAACTAAAGCCACCCTTTTGCGCCAGCATGCGGCGTTCTGCCAAACTCACAGCGTGGTGTAGATGGAAACTGGTTCAGGTTGGCTTTTTTTTTTTGTTCACTCTCTCCCTCCCGCCATCACAGACACTGCACTATGATTCGAAGCATTCGCAGCCACAATCTTGCGATACAATCGCAGCGGGCAGCGAGCAGCCTAGCCCATACATCGAGGGAGTATGGAATGGACTAAGGAATGCGGGAAGAATGAAGAATGGCTGCCGGAATCTTTTGACGTCAGTCTCTTCGTGCGTGCCTGTAATTGTTTCAAATGACTCTATCGTGGAGTGGAGATGCTATGGCAAGATAGCGCAACATGTTTGATAAGTAACTAAGCAGCATCTTAGCCGGGGTGAATTTGAAACCTTTTTAATTTCAAATAAATTTCTTTTGTGTGGGTTTTGTTGATTTTAATGGTTGTGTTACGGCTTATCCATGAACTTGGCGTTTCCGCCCTGCCTATTAGCATCCTTTCCGCGGATAATCGGGAGTCTATCTGCTTTTGAGAGAATGTTTTTTCTTCAAGTTTAAGTAATCGCTGCGAAAACTGTTACCATTGAAAAAGATTTAAAAAAAATGAATGGATCGGAAATTGAAAACATTTTCCAACTAAAACACTTCCTTAGGAGTCAATGGATAGTATTCAAGGAAAAATATCTCTTTGTGCTAAACTTTATGGTAAAATAACGAGACTGCCGATCGCCCAGCCTTTTTTAGTTGTAGATAATGGACGAAAATCAAGTTTGACAACTTAAACGAAAGGAAAATCTAATTTCCTGCTGCAGCTGCCGCTTGCTCACCTTATAGATCCCATCGACGAGTTTAATGATTTCCTCGGTTTCCATTTTGTAGCCGGTGTCGGTTCAGGCGGGAGAAGTTTTGATCTTTGCTTGTGTAACCTGCACACCCTCTCTCCTTCTGCTTCGCAAGCGTGCACTTTGCGACAATACTTGATGCGCGGAATTCCACCCCTTGTGGTCGGTCCGCGAATGTCGTCGTTAGAGTCGAAAGCAGGGCAGTTTCGCCGCGAACGGATGCACGGATGAATATTTGGTTTAATTAACTTTTTCCCACAAGCCGTTCTCCGTGGAGTGGCGGTGCATGAACAAAAAAAACCAAACTTGCTTCTCCTTCCTTTTCTTCTCCGCTCACTCACTTCCTCACGCTCACTTTCAGGCCAAAGGGCGGGGGAAATGCTTCCGCCCGGCGCCACACGCTGCCCGGTAAGAGTTTCACTTTCGTTGTCGGCTTTTGCTTGTCGCCAGCCTATCGCCAATTTGCTCTGTTTTCATTTGATGTTTTACACTCCGGCACAAGTACTCTCTCGCATGTATGGTCAACCCTGTTTCACTAGGGTTGGTTGGCTACTGGAAAGGAAAATTAAAAGCACACGTTAACGATCGATGAATCACTTGAAAAAAATGCTCACTGGTTCCTAAAGGAAAACATTTAATTTCTAAAAAATTTAGAAAATTAATAAAATATAAATGGAAAAAGAAAACACTTTGCACTGAAAACTCGCCGAATTATTGACAGTCGTACCGTCCTTTCGGATCGGGTAGAATATTGAATGTTATGGCAAACCGGTTGCACCACTCATCTTCCATTATGCACCTTCGAGAGTAATAAAACACGGTCCGGTTCGCTCAGATAGCATCACTCATAGGCTCACTCAGAAGCCGGCCTATCGTTTCCGCGTTACGCGCCGACGCGAACCCGAAACGTCTTCACCGACCGTGGAAGGAACTTCCAGCACGGTGCGCCACAATTCTTCCGGCTCCTCGAAGCGACCGGCGTCAGTGCAATCGAGCGTCGATTGAGCCGACCATAAATCATAGCACGCGTTCCGACAGTTATGGTCCCTTTGTGCCGTTTGCTGCCGGGAGTCAGAAACTCATAACTAATAATTTATCGCCGGGCCGATGGAAAGGGCGAAGGCACTCGGAACGAAACGCGAGCAACGTAGAAGGGACGCGCGAGACGGCAGATGCTGGATTTCTTTGCCCGAAACGTTCAACAAGCAAGAAAATGATGTCACGAAATCTGCAAGAAAAGATGGAAAGATGGACGGTATTAGATACGTCGATGACGATAAGCATGGATTTGTCATAGAATGTTCATTGATTTCTTAAAAGGTACATTAGTAACAAGTTAAAGTCTTTGTATGAGTAAGGCAGGTCTTCGGAATATCGTGTTCCAACATTTACAGTTAGTAATTTTAAACTATTAATAAACCAATCCACTTGACGATGAACCAGCGAGGCAAATATTGGCTGCGTAAAGGTGAAAAGATTAGGTTTTAATTAAATTTATGAGCACCCCTTAAAAGCTCCACCGGAGTTATAGCACACCACGTTGATTAACTGTTTGTCCGTATCAAGTGAGCCTTCATGCACCATTGGCGCCCATTTGGGCATGCGGCGGAAATCGTTGGTAATATTCGATTCCAACCACCACATTTTCTCTCCAACCTCCGTACTCCCGCCGTCGCAAACGATCACCCCTCTATGAAAATTGCACTCCCGCTCCGTCTGCTTCCATCAGGGCGCCTATACTGAGACACAACCGTCGACGGACGCAATTTAAAATGCAAATATTTTGCAATTAACCACAGCGAACCAAACGAACGGACGGACGAACTCGAGCCCGGGCGTCCGAATGAACGCCATGCACCAGGATGCTGCACTAGGCAGAAGAGTTCTGGTACCGGCGAAAAAGGTGGAAAGGTAAAGGTGGCGCGGAGGGCTTATGTTTGCGAATTCGATATTTTATTGAGTTTCCAATAGCGGTTTTATGCTACTCGGTCGTGATGCGTAGGACTGTGGGCAATATTTTATATTCCCTCTCCTTGCCAAACCGTCAGGCCCGCCCCAAGTGAAAAACTTCAAAGCAATGACCCACTTAAATCGAACTACTTTCAACCCTGTGTGCTGCACGAGCCATTGGATCCAGTAGCAATAAATCGATCGATCAGCCGTTCTCGATTTGGTTCTGTATTTGTGGCTAGCGCTCTGGTAACTTTGAGCGCTTGGTGGAAGCGAATAGAAGTTGATGATTTTATCAGGTGTACGAATCCTAATCCTATCAAGTTGTGATGTTCGCTAGCAGTATGGTAAAGCCTGTTAATTATTTTACACCTCAGACACATTTCTATCTCATTCGTTCGCTTTTAACAAATTACGAGTTAGAATAAAATTTATATTTCTGGAAATGCCAATTTCTATTTTAATTCTGAAGTGTAATTTATTTTCCAATAGTATTCACAAATAATGGTGGAAACCGTTCCATACGAGTAAGAGCAAAAATAATATTTACTTGTGGAAGCCAAGTCATGGTACTAGATATTACACCCGATTGTATTTGCCTTTAGAACCGCGCAGTACATTCACAAGGCTGATATGGAGTATGTGTTCATTAGAATGAGCATTGTAAAACAACACTGCAAATGAGGCCTGCAATTGTCGACTCGCATGTAGTGTCTTGGGTAAGCTCGAACATCTACTGCAAGCGCAGAAAGTACTACAATTATCGGTGGTAAGGCGTGATCGGTGGGGTGAAAATCTTATTCCCGTGAAGAGAGTGATAATTTTTTGTTGCAAAGACACCGCGGCCATCCTTTCTCCGCGGCGCTTGCAATAATGCGAAGTAGATGATGATGATGGTGCGGCAAAAGCCTGCTGCATTTCGCCGTCCTCTAATGATAGTGATAAGTTTGAAGGACGAGCCGGCTTATGGGGAGCGAATGGGGTTTTGCCGCGTAAAGTGGGCTCGTCGGGAAGCGCCGGCCCAACCGGGACGGCTTTTAGTCTAATGAGATTTCTTCTCATCAACCAAAAGGCTCGTGCATGTAAGACTTGGACTCGGCCCGTCTTCGCATTGAGGTCGGTGAATTCAGAAGGGAAGAAGAAAGCCATTGGTTTCCGATTTGTAAAGGAAAACTTTTTACGCAACTTCCTGGTTTCGAGCGAATGAGTTGCGCGTTCTTTCTTAGTTGAATTACAATCGAGTTGTATACAAATACCACGGTTAAATTCTACCCTGCATGCAGAGGTATAAGCGCAACCAAGCACTGTGTTCTATATTTCGAGCGAAAATTGACGTTCTACAATCGCCTTATTGAGTTGTCTCGAATTTCCCGCTTCGCTACGCCATACCAAACGGAAAACGATTCGCATCGTTGCGCTCACTGCAACCGAGTGTCTAACGGGTGGCGAAATTAATTAACTACTCCCCATAAAAGCACCACCGCCTCATCCGTCTTCCATTCCTGCCATCACCGGTCCGAAAGATTTATTCTTTGGTAATACTTTAATTAAATCAATCGACGCGTTACTTTTAATCCTATTTGAAGTGTTGCCGTGCCTGGGTAATTGTGATGGCGTCGTCACAATAGGACGATGAGCAACCGACCCCCTGTCTGCCCGGATGACGTTTTCAACATGACCAGAAAAAATGGACGATGGCACTACGAATTAGCTCCCGGAGCGCAGGGACTTGTTAACTCGCTTCAATTGACACAGCCCGTGGTTTATCAACCCGCTTCGGTGGAGACGATTTGACACGGTTGGGAAAATTTGGCATTCAATGGTTTCCCTAGAGCAGAGGCCTTTTATATTGCACAACAAAAACCTATGATAATACATTCTCGCTGGAACGGCTTAAGCAGGCCTAGAAGGGGAGTTCGAGGAATATTGGAAACATTGCACGTGCAAGGATTAAACATGAAATGAGGAATATGCAATAGCTAATGAAGTAAGAAGTAATTAGTTGAACGAAAAACATGCTTTAATTGTGTATTTAAACAAAAGCAAATATTATGCTTCTTGCTATCGACACTAAAATTCATGAGGACAATTTTCATTAATCCAACATTTCGTTTAGCTATAACATCTCTTAAAATTTCACAGGATTCTCCTGATCTGCGCCTACAGATAGATGAAATTATTTCACCGTTAAGTTCATGGAAAACTTTGCTCTTGGCAAGGCACTGAATGGGCATTGATTGGTTTTCTTTGAACAAGCACATGTAATGAAGTACTGGGTTCAATCAGAAGCTATCCCGAATTTCTCGCATTCTAGAAAAAAAGCATGCTGCTTCTGTCAGCCATAGAAGCGGAAAAGGAACCGCTTAAACTTTTCCGAAGTTAATTTGCAGCTACGGAAAAAGTTTCCACTTCCAGCGCCTCTTGGGTAAGAACAAAAACTAAATGGTGGAACACAAGGTTCGTTACATTTTTGCTCCCTTCCTGGATCAACTCTAGGACACCGAGTAGTATCATCCCATGGCCAAGGAACCTAGAAAACAAGTTACCTTCGGGATGCAAGAACCTAACCAAATGAAAAAAAAAACAAAAAGAAAACAACGATGGTGGAACAATTTCACCTTAGCAGGTTACAAGGTAAAACTTTTTCCTGTCCGCATACCGGTCTGTATTTTTTTGGCGCGGGGATTCTCCTAGCTACCAAAAGCAAAGGCATGTGCGGAATTCCTCTGTGGAACTAAATTTTAAAACAGTTCCAAAGTTTATGATTCCCTGATTCCAGTGCCGCCGTATACCTCGCAAAGCGACCACGCAAACCACCACGATGGGAGTGATAAAATAGTCTAGCAGACTCGCGTTAGTTTGGCCCGAGGAGAAAAACAATATCGCACGGTAATAGAAAGTCCTCCTACCAAACTTTTTTTTTGTTTCCCTGGTTATCATGCCAAATTTAAGCAAACCTGGGAATCGACCAAATGCCCTGCTCTGCTGCATCTGATGACGACGATGATGATGATGATGATGCGCCAGCGCAAATTGCGTTGATTCGTTTCGATTCGTATCGTCCCGCGAGCCGACGCCATTCGCCAGCCAAAGCGCGAAGGAACCTTCGAAGGTTTTTCATGCTGCCACATAAAACAGCATATTGCTGCATCGTTTGTGCGGCGCTCGCAAGTCCTCGGGGAGACCACAGCGTCCCGTTCATGATGTGCTTCGAATACAAATGGGTAAATTTAGCGGCAGAGATTTCTTGTTTTCCTTTCGATGGGCGGTCGGTGGCGGTGGGGCAAATAAAAGCATACCCCCACTCCCCTCCGCTGGCGCCAGAATGTTTTTGCGCGTTGCGTGCGTGCTCATGGTGTTCGCAAGTAGCTGTAAGAACTGCACCGTGTGGCACGATTCGCCATTCAACTTTTCTTGCCGAGCGTAGCATTACTGCAGTCGGTTCATCTGAATGAACGAGCTTCAGGAAGAAAACGATTACGATAAAGAGATTTCGCGGACAAGAGTTGCAGACTAGGCACTAAATGTATTCTCCTTCCCTTGGGCCTACGTGCCGTTTCTATGCTTCAAGCAATTATGTGTTTGGATTACATCCTATGTAGCGCCATGTAAAGGCTGCGAATGTTGCTAGGCTAGAAAAAAAAGGCTCATGTAAGATTATAAGAAAATGTAACCGCACTAAGCCGGCATTTTAAACTTACTTGCTAGAAAATGAAAAAGAAAATATGATGAAGACAACTCCTATCACAAGGCAATGACTCGGTTGCTTCCTTATGCGTATCTGTATTGTAGCGTGGCAGCAAAAGTACAACTTACAATAGAGATGTAAACGTGCTCAACTTCAACCGTTTCACAAAAGAAGTGATCCTCAAAAAAATGGTTTTTTAAGCAATGCTTCCCGCTGCAAATCTTCCGTACACGGCCATAAAAGAAATGTGTTTCTTGCCTTCAGCAAATCGAAACAAAAATGCGAATGTGTGTAAGTCGCACCGATGTTTTCCTTTCACCTAGGGAATGTCAACGTTGATAAAATAGATGTTCAAGCCGCGAAAAAAAAACACCTTAGGAAGAGCATGCATGCTTTGCCAAATTTTATTTCGTCAAGCTTATCTCAGTCTGACGACCGGATAGGGTTGTTAAACCGGCTGGAAGGCTTGTTTTATTAAACCGACGTTAAACGAACGACAACCATCAGGACCGTCAATTCGTGCCTCGGAAACTTTAACAGAACAATGACATCACGGGCCGATAGAAATATTTGGAATTTTTTTGCACATAAAAGTTGTAATTTCCGCTTAGCGTAGTAAAACATAGTTTCTGCTTTTGTCTCCTCATCATCATGTGCCTTCGGAGCATAAAACAAACGCGACCCGTACTCTCATGGTTCACGGAGGCTTATCCTTATGTGCCTTTTTCATCCATCTATTTCCGGTTTTTTTTTTTTGCGAGAATTATACACACAACGACCGGAAGCTTTCTCTCACCCAGCCGTCACCTCAACGCGATCGTAAATAGCGTTTTATTTTGACAGTAAACAGTTTTACCTCCCTTCATGAGCCAGTCATTAAAATTGTATCTGTTTCCCGAGCGGTACGTTAGCGGATTCAACGTTTCGCGCCCTTCTACCCTTCGCCTTTTAAGCTGAACTTCACAACGGCACGCAGTGAGCATCAAGAAGTGGATACTAATTTGCTCATGATAATTTTTATTCCAACCATTGTTTACCGTATCATTTCGCGCAGGTAGTTCCATTTATCTTTCCGTTTCGCAACTGTTTCATGTTTCTTTCGGGCTTCCATCGTGCAGTGTTCTCTACGTGGGGAAAGGTTTCGTCTTTTTCGTTTTTACATCCTCCGCTAGTTCCGTCTGGTTCCGTGCACGGTTGCAGGCACAGATTGCGATAGCGATTTGCAGCAAAAAAAAGGGGGTTATACGAAGCCTCAGTTGACCCACACGATGTTGTATATTTCCATAGCATTGACATCATCGTGGAAAAAAAGAACGCAACATACATCCTTTGCTGGAATACCTCCTCGGAATGGAAACGGAAAAAAATATTACTGCCCATCCACGGGAGGATAGTTCATTCTTCCACATAAGGGAATTCCCACCACAAACGAATGTACGTAGTCGGTGCAAACTTTTTTTTATTTTTGCGGCATAAAAGTTCGCCATGCAAGACATTCGTCGGCAAGTCCACGTATGCTGAATAACGAGCAGGAAGATGAAGTGTGCAAAAAACAAAACAAAAAACGGGTCATATCGTCGACAATAGGATCATAAATTTGAGGCCACACTTCCACGCTACCGGAGTTATTGCACCTGGGGTGTGAAGAGACCGCCAAAAAGTGTCGCGAAGGGGAATCCTTCTTCGCAAAATGCCCTCCTAGCTTCAGTTTAATATGCATGTTCAGACTGCATACAAAAGAGATAAACTTTCAGCAAACGGCCAAAGTGTTAAGGATTTACCCTCGAACTCACCTATCGAAAGGTGTTGGTAACGTAGGCCGCGATTCGCTCTGAACGAAAGACAGAGAGTTTTGAGCACAATCAGGTGTGGACAACACGGTGTTGCCTCGCGTGCGTACTCAGTCTACAACCGGTAGAGCAACAAAACGCAATAAATTAGCCAGGGGCCAGATTTTAGTCCCGCTTCACCTATGATTTATCATGGCCGTTACGAAACCGGTGGCGGAGCTGCTGAACAGGATGCCAGCCGAACATGCCCGTGTTGTAACGTCACAACTCGTGGCCGTCGACGGCTGGTGTAAAGTTAAGCCATTTATTTATATGGCCTCCCACGACATGTAGCGCATTTGACGGGCGATGTTTCGGAAGAGTTTCGCCAAATTCGGCCGAAGGAAGCACTTTCTCCTGGTGGGTTAGGTACCAATGGTAATAAATATGATGTACCATCTTCGAGCATTGCATAATGGTGTCGTTAAAAAGTTGGACTATGATAAGACTAGCTTCTCACGACAGCGCCACTATGGATCAAATAGATTTCCCCAGAGGCCACGAAAATATTGACTTTAACCGAAAATAAACCGACAGAAAAATCTTAGAGAAATCGATCTCGAAAGTGAATATTTGTCCAAAGTAATGAAAGGGAAACTTTCTGCATACACTACTGCCAGTACTGAATTTTTGGCAGTTAGTGAAAGGGAAAAGTACGAAGCACCCGGAAGCTTTCTCTATCAATCCAGCTTTGGCGAAAATCAAATTGAATTAAAATTTGGCACCCGTTCAAATTTCTGATCAAATAAAAAACTAATACCAATCGCGAACCTTAATAAACACTCAATTTCCGCCGGGGTAGCTCCGAAGCGTCGGATGTTATTTGATTGCTTAATTTTCTGTGTTACTTCTCCGTTAGCCATATTCACTTCGCAAAGAGCCTTACCACGGGAAATGACACCTCACGTTCGCTGGTTACTGGATCACTTCATTAACAGCATCATGGGTTTCTCTGCCTATCCGGCCAAATATTGAGAAGAGAAAATTGAATTTTATCCCAATGTCACGGCTGGCACATGATTTGTAACCGTTGGAGTGATATGTGGAGTTGGTGCTTACTTTGAATGAGTTAAACAGCTTTCATCGGCACACTTCTTCAACACAGCCACAGCTTCAAGGCACTCACCTTCGTCTAACAACTCACCCCGGTGTTAAACAGCATAAATGTAGATAAAGATTTCCGGTCGGAAGCGTCTAGAACATATTTTAGGCAGGGCAGATCGACGACATGGCTGTCATCGAGAAGGCAAAGGACGAATCATTTCAGGTTGTGGCATTGGTTTGTCGTTTCACCGTAACTGAACCGTTTAATTAGGAGATCGGCAAAATAGACGGAACAAGAATCGATCATCCGATATGCAGTGACATTACACTAGAAAAAAGTCCTCTGCATTTGGAGGAAGTGGTAAAATAATTAAAAAAATGAAATTAAATAACTGTTTTGAAACGGTTTTCACATTTGAGATAGTCCCAATAATGTTCAAAAGTTCTTTGTTAGTTAATATCATCTTCACAATAGATCAAAAGATGCTTGGCACAACAGTCGTACAAAGTAAATTTAATTAACACACACTTTACATAGGGCACCTTCCCCTGGAGGCGCAAACGAAAGCGTTGCGAGCTTCTCGAAATTAATTAAATGTGTCACAACATCTTGTTCCTAATGCTTCCTAATTAAAACAAACACACCGGTCACGGCGTAGTAGAACTGTCGTTGTTCAATGTACTACCTTCCGAAGATGTCCTCCCGCAGATGTGCTACTCAAGCTTAAGACGCCCAGGTGGATAAACAAATCCTAAAGCGAACGCAACCCGGGCGGGACGAGCTCGGCAGCCCTGCAACGGTGTGCGATGTGCACTTGCTGGTTGCGCAATCCGCACAAACACCTTCCGGCGTCCGCCGAGTGTAGGGCAAGAGATAAAGAGAGAGAGAAAGAGAGAGAGGCTTGTGCACGTGCACGCCACACTTGATCATCACCGGCACGTTTCGTCGAAGGTCGTCGTTTCGTCGGCAAAGGCACGCCGCGCTGCTAACGATGCCGCAGGGCCGAATACGCTCGACGCCCCTTGAACCTGCCGATTACGGGGGTTACGTGCCAGGACCTTTCGGTTTGGACTTTTGTTCCGGTGAAGCTTTGACATCGAACATGGTTGGAATGCTTTATCTTCGGTGGCCTGCAGGGGATTTGGGCCCGGATTGCGCAGCATCACGCATTCCGGTACGCACATTATGCTGGCCAGCTTTCGACGACATTAATTGTGCTTTGCTACGACGTCTTGTTTTTGCGATTCGTTCGTGCTCATTGGATGTACAAATATCAAGACAATGCAAATTTGCTAGAAGCCGTGGTTAGGTGTTTCGTCAAGTTAACATGTTCACACAAACATATGTAACGTTTTAGGCCACATGTTTATATCGTATACACAAAACTAGCGGAAATCTCAACGAATTTTTAAAGTATCTTATTTAGTACTCCATTCTAAAAGAGAAAATAGCTTCATTTTTATTTGGCTGGCAGCTTCTCACAATACTCTTAAACATGTTGCAAAAGTTGTTCTTCGATGCTTTCATCATTCTTCAGACAGTGTGCGTCGGAGAGCGAGTTCTCGTCTAACCATCCCGCAAACATAAAGGCCCGCATTTCGCAACTGTGTTTCAGAGAAGACTTTCGCGATAACATTCCCTCCCCCTTGAGGATTTTCACTGCTGATTGCATTTGCTAACGGTGTCCTGATCCTCGGTAAGCCTTCAACCCATAACATGTCAATCCTATGCTATCTGCGAGCGAAAGAACCTGCGCGGGAGGAGCCCTATTGGCAAACACGGCGCAAAAGACAACTCAAAACTTATGTGATACATTTATTTTCCGGCAAAGGGGCACGTGAACATCCGCACATGGTTCAGCTGCAGCTCCTAACGAGCGTCGGGAAGATGATGCATCAGGGTGCATAAAGCGTTTCCCCCGAATGACGGATGGAAATGGTGCACCGGAAAAGCGGAAGGAAACGGCTGGCATGGAGGGGAAGGCGACTTAAGAAAATATTTATTCATTCAACACGACAGCTTCGCTGGTGCCGGTTTTTCCAACTGCTTCGGGAGTGCAACACGTATTTGGTGAAGCAAAAGGCAGCGGAGGAAGGGGACCATTCCCTCTTCCATGGTGCAATTGCAAGCTGCAGATAAATTGAATACGTTTGCTACCGTTGATGGTATTATGAAGACGAGTGGCATGCGTGCCCCATCTTTCATCGCGACGACGTAGTTTGGAAAGGAAATCATGCTATGAAGAATGGAAACGGGTTAGGGAATGAAATCATTCGGGCGGAAAACTTATGTCACCTTTAATAAAAAGCCAGAACATTTCATTTGCCACGCGAGTAAAACTCCGGACTAAGCAATGGAAGCATCTTGCAGGTGCATTAATGTAGCAAGTATTTTGGCTAGGAAAAGCGAATGTTGAACATTTAATACAACTATTTGCTATATCTAAGCATTCCATAGTCTAAGTCGAGCCAACTGTATCGATAAAATTAGTTGGGTAGGGATCCCCGGCAACATTAATAACAGTGTGATGTAAGCTCCCAATAAGTGTCTCCATTATCGTCATTATCATAATCATTATTCCCGCATCAAATGCTAGCATCACCATTAACCATTGCCAACTTTGTAGCATCTGCAACGAACCCAGCAATTTCATCAAATGTCACCGTGTTCTTTGCCGCTCCACAATCCAACGCCGCTCGTCCTTCCGTATGAAATTGCTCGTATTTTCCCCTACCGCCACAGGTCGAGTAACTCTTCCGCAGTTGCGGTTTAGGCGATGATCTAGCAAACACCAATCGAATGGCGGGCGACCACCCGAAACCTGAAATTACCGCCGCCGGTAACGGGTCAAAATTTGGTCCAATTTCCATTCCCATTTCCTCGCAATCACCAGCGGCAGCCGGTGGACCAATTTTCCTGCACAATTTGTGGCGTGCGAAAATTAATTGGGTGTGTCTACGGTGGGTTCAACATCTTGTTTTCAGAATCGAAATTGTTGTCACGACGGCAGGCCGTGCCGTGGTATCGCAGCTATGGCTCGCTGCTCGCAGAACGGGTTGCTTTTTCCGAATGAATAAAACATGCCGTGGTGGAAAGACCGCAGCACGGCACGGAATCACGCGTTTCTTGGCGAAGGTGGCTGTGAAGGTCCGAAACACGTACACCGATCAATCGATGCATCCCGATGCGCGGGGCAACATGTCGGCCCCGTGCGCTTCTGTGTGTTGCTGCACTGTGCCTTCGGGCGTACACAATGTTCCGTCTGGAAAAAGGTTCCATTTTCTACCGCCTCCACCTTTGCGGAACAAGCGTTTGCTTCTTCGCCTCAGTGCAGCAGAGCTGGCGGGGAAACACATACTCCTTAAAGTAAGTAGCAAAAAGTTAAGAATCATAGAGCGAAACGAAAAAAACATTACACAAATCCAAACGAAACCGAAAGCTCTCTAACGGGCACAAGGCGGCAATGGTAACCGCACGGACCTTCGCAACCAGCTGATCGAACAGAAACAATCAACCAAAAAAAAAAACCTACACAAAGTAGAAGAAGTGGCGAAGGAGAAATACCGCCCAGCGATAGAGAGACGAGGAAAAGGGAACACCATTTTCTGCTAATGAAATTACATGCTCGATTATTTTACGACCTACGTTGCGGGACGTTGGCGAGAGTTTCGATTTCACCGAAGGAAGTTTTTCGGACGAGGAAAGGGATTACACGGCCACTGGGGGGAAAAATTGGATCCGAGGGAGGGTTCGATTGGTTTTACTCTTATTTGATTTTCTTCCTTTGTTTTTTTTTTGTTTTACTTTTTTGTGCCACCCGTGGCCGTCGTGGATTAATTTTTTTTATGGCTCGCCATTTTTCTTTCCATCTAATCGTTTCGCTTACTTTGGGCGATTGATTTTTCGAACGTGTCGAAATAAATTGCCGAATTATGCAAAAGCTGCTGACAGCGGACTCGCCGGGGAGAAAAAAGCGCAAAAAAAACCCCCAGCATAACTGTTAATTAACATTACGAATGGGTAATTGGGTGGCATTTTCCGCTTCCCTTGGTGTGAGCTAATGAAAACCGCTGATACGGCATTAATTTACGATTGTCGAAATTTACGGCGAATGCGTTTCGCTAACCTACGGCACCCATTGTCGTGCCGTGTTGATGCTCGAACGTCATAAATTTTCTCATTAATCCTGCCGTAACGAGAATTTAAGAAGCTCCGCTTCAGGTTTAAATCCCGGCTGCGTGCGTTAGTACATCAGGCCACGGATTCCCATTTAAGTGGCTTCAGATATACTATTTGCAGGATTACAACTGTGCAATGGTCCGTAGCTGAGCGCCCTGCAATGTGCCATAAATTTCGCTCTAATCGTAACAAACATCCTCCCCGGGAGTTCGCTTCCATTTTTCCGCAAAGCCTACAGCGCTTCATCGCGGTGGAATTTAATCCTAAAAAAAAGTCTACGGTAAAGGCCCTTCCTTCTTACCCACCACGCAGACAAACATAAGCCTGAGACCTGTGATCTTAAATTTTCCACGGACGCATTGCAACAGATTTTCCAATGTGAACCCCACCACTATCGTCCGGCAACCGACTTTCCAGCAGCGAGATAAACCGTTTTAACACCTTTCGCTCAGCGGGCGCCCTTGCCGGGCAATTTTGAATACACCACCGCGGTCGGAGCTGGGGGCAATACTTTATGTTGAAAATTCTTTCCTCCAACCAGTCGGTTGAGAAGCCACAACGAAAAAATGTTCACACACACCGACCCAGCATTCGGGACAATTTCAGGTTGGGTCGGCTCGGCATGGACGGTTAAAGTCACCAGCTACGTCGGAAGCATCCTGCAGGGCTCATGAAAAAGCCATACAAATGTTGTTTGCCGCTCACCGCCAGTGGATGGAGTCCCAGGCAGACTAGTAGGGTGGCGAGATGATCCCCGGTTGCAGCGCAACAAACATAAATTTGACGCCATGGGATTATACTTGGCCATACTTTTATCACGATCTTGGCAGTCAACCCGACTGGTAGAGTGGGACAAAGAAGAGCCTGTTCGGAACGTTGTCGCTCGGGGGCAAAACAGAAGCAGTAGCAGCATCGCGCGGGATCTAGACTCATCATCAACGCCGGCATCATACTAATGACAGACTTGTAAGAAAACGATTCTAAACTTTGACGAAATGACTTGGACAAATGTTTAGCAGCAAGCCAACCTGGCGGGACGTGCCGCCGAAGGAGAGATAATACCGACCGTGATAGCTTTGCAAATTAAAAGCGCCATTCATCGCCTAATTGCCCGTGCAATCGCTCAAAGTCGCGTTAATTGTCTGCCTCCACTGTTAGCTGTGTCGCAGGCCAAAAACCATCCCTTTTTCAATTGAAAAATGGTTTGTGCTTCCATAAAAGTCTCGTAAAGGAGACGTAAAGCCAAGCCTAATTAATAAATTATAAACCAATCTTTAAAAACCCAGGATGTTGCAGGCAACTTTTCATAAAGCTTATCACATTAAAAGAGGGTACAGCATCAAAAACTTATCTGATCCTTCATTTCAATTTTCATGCAAGAGCTTTTGGAAATTGCGACGTAGTGCTTTTGGATCATTTCATATTGAAAACGAACTGGTAACCTCAAAGAAAATCGTGCCCTATGTAATTCGTTCTACGCCAAACCATGCTAGATTTATGCTTATTCAGAGACATTTTTGGTTTCCTTTACCCTCTTTAAATTCCCCATTCATGTTTTAATTTCAGTTTCCGTCCGTGAAACAAGACATCATTCGAGAAGAATGAACCCAGACCCTTCCAGCGTGATCGTCGGAAGGCTTTAAACGTTCCCGAACGTTTTCTGCTCCTTCACTGGATGTTACACATCCTTTGAAGTGACATCTGTTTATTTAATGTTTACGATTACAATCATATTCAATCCCGGTGGCCGTTATACCACTAGCATTGCTTTCCTCCTCACGGCGCGCACACAAACATGCTCAAGTCCATTCGGGTCCATTAAACATGTATTAGAATTCACTTCGCATCCTTGCAAGCCGACGGCCAGCCCGGGTTCAGAAGCAATTCCCCGGTGCCACCGGTTCACCCCTTGAAGCTGGCGTAACCGTTCGAGAAGCGAAAAGCTCAAGGGTGAATTGGCTTGAAAAATCATTGGAAAACTCGTTTCCATCACATCACCCCGATAGGCAGGGAAAACGCAAGCCTGGAAGAAAAGCAGGAGGGCTCACATCAGCATACCAGACCGCAGTATGTTGCTTAACAAACTCAGATTGCGGTCGCCCAGCTCTCCGTATCAATGATTTTCCCTCTCCAAGAAGCATTTTCCGGCCCACCGCACAAGTCAGCCCATGTAACGTGCCGTCGCAAATCAATCCCACCGCACTCGGCAATGGCGGTGAGCAGCTCGTGATACCCTTGAGCTCCCATTTTGCAACCCTTTTACACTGAGTTTTTAAACCCTATCCGGAATGGGTCGGGTGTGTTTCCACATTCGTTATCCTTCCTTGCCGGGTAAGAAAATCAACACGGGAGGAAAGTGCACACCTCCCGCTTCCGATTTACGCGTCTGTGTAAATTTTCCACTCTTTCCGTGGCACCGCAACCAACCACCGGTTATGCTAAGCACACCTCTGTTATAAAAAGAAAACAACCGAACATAAATCGACGTCCCCAAACCATTCCATTTCCCCACCCAGAGCCGTAAACCGGATGCCGATCTCGGATCCTTTGAAATTTTACTCCACTGGGAAAAGGGAATAGCACACAAGAAGGCGAATGTCTATGGAAGAGGACAAAGGAAGGAATGGATGGAAGGAGACGTACCGTCTGGCAATTAAAAAGCACGTGTCTCTGTCAATTTTCCGACAGATTTCTACCATCCATTTAAAACCACATTTCCACCCTACGGTGAGGCGGAGATCGAGGGGACCCCGTACCACACCTTTATTAATGTTTTCCTTCTTGGACCTTATGCTCCTCCCCCGGTGGCTCCAAGCCGGCTCTACCAACACAACCCTTTACCCGTTTGCGCAAGCTGCAGATGTTATTAATAAAGAGGTTGACATTAGCCGGCAGTAATAAATCCCCAGGTGTAATGGTTCATTAACGCGAACCGGGAAAAGTAAATCCCGAAAATCTCGGACGGATCGGTAAGCCACACCTGGGTTAGCAAAACATGGGACAATTTTGCAGGGAGACCGCGTGAAACAGGAGACGTATTAAACATAAATGGTCACAGATTTGCGGCTCACCGGACGGTCGGTTAAGACATTGCGATTTTATTTCGTTCCATTCGATTTGACCCGCCGGGACCCAGCAGTTTGGATTTAATTTGCTCTCGTTGTAACCCACAATAGCCCTGCTGCAAAAGCGGCAGATTAATGCCATCAATTTGGGGCAATGTTGTTTCACTGGAACAATGAGAAAAAACCGAAAGTGACTCTCCGAAGGGTTAGAGAAAACGGATGGAAGGAAAAAAAAAAGGGAACAGGTCGGCCACCGAGGGACAAATTCGTTAGCGATGGGTCGCCGACCGAGCCGACACATTAATTGGGTGCACAGGTTTGAAAATTGTTTGCAATTATGTAACTCCCAAGGTACACAGCGGCGGCAGTCCCGCGTGTGGAAAGTCGCGTGGACGAACGCACGAGCTCGACCTGTAACAGCACTGCCCCAACCGAAAGGCCTTTACCTTCGTAAGAATGCGGTCTCAGTTTATGCGCACTTTCGGTCGCGTATTTTGATCGATCAGAACCTGTTTTCGCGAGATTGCACCACAACCCTGCAAAAAATAGAACGATTCAGCAAACCGCGACGCGGAGCAGTGTGAGGCAAGTAATCGTAGCCCTTCGATCCACATCTGTCCGTGGGGTGAGACAAATCTTGCTCATTGAACGGAAAACTAGTCGTAGGCCATTGTTTTCGTCACTGCTGTTACAGTCACATCTTATCGGGAGTGAAATTGGAATAATTTCCAATGAAACTAATATTAAAAAATAATAATACATAATGTCTCATAATAAATGCATCTATATACGAAACGTACTTTTATCACAAAAAGATCATCATTCTCTGCATCGGCTTCTATAGGTCTCTCTCCAACTTCCATAGATAAGCGACGGTCAGAAATGTTTTGCGCAAAAACGTTATTTATGATCGGGCGTCACGAAACGATCCAAAATTTATTCGCCTGGTACAAGCATCAGGTCTCGATTCATGCGTGGTGCTGCTGTGGCAACATTTCATAACTTTGCTTCCCACATTACCCGTACAACATACGTCGGCGCTGCTCACAGGGTCGTGTACCCCGAAAATGGCAAGCGATAACTTAATTAACACGATCTAATGCGAAATGTTCCTTCGCTGGAGGATTTGATGTAGAGCAGCAATGATTAGCACACATTAGTGGAATTTAGTGATGATGAAATGATTTCATCGGAATGTGTTGGCATGATAGCGAACGAAATGACCCAAACTCTCTTTCGTGCATTACATTGTAAAAACGATAATGTTCCGTTTTGAATACCCAATGATTCAAAAACTACTCTGTTTAAAATTATTAAGGTAATATTGTTTATGAAGCTTTGCTCAAATCACTTGCCTTATATTCTTTTAAGGTTTTTGAAGGACACATTTGATTGAACGTATTTATAACACGATGGATATCCCAAGCGTTACTACTAAACTAACCAACTATAAAACGAAACATTATAACTCCTATCGGATGCAGTCAAGGCACCATTGAACGCTCCGTCATCTGATAATGATGTGCGTTTCATCGTTGCATGCACCGTCAATTTTTTGTAAAATCGTTTTGTTTTCCATTCTCATTCCCAAGATCAAATCTTTCGTCTTAGACCATTGAACGGCATGCCATCGCGCCGAAGCATTGTTCGTAGGCATTATCTTTGCGATGGTGACGAACGGAACTTTAATCAATCAGACGTTCGGCGTGGTCACTCTTTCAATGCCACGGAGAAGGTGAATTGGACGTGTAGCGTGAGAAACTGAAAAGTCATATACCACCGGATAGGAGACCCGCGACCCAGGGGGACTCAAACGATGGTTATAAACAGATAAATCAATTCGATTAAAACACGCAAAGAAGATTTCAAAACGACAGCTGCTAGGATAAGCTTCCAACTGGAGCTTGAAGACGCTTCGTTTCACACTTTAGTTGCAAATTAGAAAAAAATCAATTCTAAGCTCACGCCTCGAAAAACAAAGGCTTGAATCCACGTTCTCTAAAAACCGGTCACGATCCCGCCAATGTTCACGAGCTCAGCCTAGGGTTGTTTGCGTGTTGCTGATCAAAGACTCTCGGACGGTCACCAGTCAAGGTTATCCTGCACCACGCGTTGCTCTTTGATTCCGCGGGGCAACCGGGTTACCGCGAAGGAGCGCTTGTAGAAAATTGGATGTCATCGCACGGTCAGCAGAAGCTACTAGCAGAACGCTCCCAGCGCGACGTCGCGTGGAATCCGAAGGGCGGTTCGGAGTAGATTGGAAAATTAATGGAGTTGCACCTTCGCGGAATCCGTGGGACAGGTTGTGACGACACTCTGTCACCTCTCGGGACGCCCAATATCTGGGTCAAGCTGGTCAGCGGAATCATATAGATCGTGTGATGGGTTGCGATAATCAATGCCAGGGGTTCTATTTCTTTTCTTAAAGCCTCCATCATCATCATCAAAAACGTCCAACATCGGTGTTGTACACCTAGGTCATCGCAAGGGCCAATCAGATAGACTTCATTGGAGTTCCTAAGCGGCCGCCGCGGTTCCAAATGGGAGGCACAGTCGAGACAACGCCTTTCAACGATGGCCCAATGCTTACCCGAGGCTCTCTATCTGATCTAGGCATTCAATCCCCCTCGCATTCGGAACAGATGGTCCTCGGTCGGTGTGCATTCTCGCAAACCCAGACGCTTTGGGTCGAACCGGTTCGCTTTCTTGTGGCCGTTGCTCAATGTCATCAAGGAACTGGGCGCGGAACTACACACGACTTCTTGGGTGTGCCCGCCCGGTTGTGCGTTGCGCTAGGTCTTAGGTCTGCCGAACCCATCAGGAGTGGGGTTAGCCGTCTCGACCAAGCCAAGTTGCCGTCGGTGGGTTGCTCTGTAGGCTCAAATCTGCCGCTTTGCAGAGCCACCAGCCACCAACAGGCAGTTGCTAAACCCAGTCTTAAAGTCAGCATGCTGGTAGAAAATGGAATTCTTCGCCGTCACATGCAGCCAATCGCGAAGTCGCCGTAGGATGACGAAACTAGTCTGCTTGGGTGACACTAACCGACAGCCGTTGGACAGGTATAATTTATCGAAGAAGCCAAGCAGCAGGAATGCAAAGCCGGTGAATTCATTTGACCATTTTCGGGGAAACCGTTTCGACGAGTGATTGAGCTAGCGATAAGATGCTATGGATTTGTCTCGGTAAGGTCCTGCTCTCAGGGGGGAGCTCTGTCTATAGGATAGAAAAATAAACCCAATTCTTAAACATTTAACACAGGGTGGTAAAAGTTGAGGCTAACCACATTCAAACCTAATAGAATCATTAGAGTTGTGAATGTGAGTCTTTTATAATATACACAAAACACTGTTTCAACCCTTCGACTGTATGTGACTTGAGTAAGTTCAAAATTAGTTATGTTAATCAATAAGAACTCTAGAGAAACAAATCCTTAATTGCTCTATGTTTTCCGAACCAAATTCACAAATTAAACTTATTTAAAAACCTAGTAAGCAAACATCAATTTCACAAAGTTAAAAGTCTCTTCTAAAAAAGCTACTCAGCGTCTTTAACCCTTATCAAAAGCCTACAACGTTCGCAGTTACCAGCAACCAACAAATTGATGCACAAAGGCGATAAAATTGGCATACGTTGGAAGAAAAACAACGGTCCGCTCTTCGCGCATCGTAACTACAAATCAACGAACCTTTCCCTTTCGCTAAAACCAATTTATGACACACTCACCGCAAACTAATCCCGGGCCCTGCCCTCCCTTGAAGGCTCCTACGGAGATTATCTGAAAGTAGAAAGTAAAGGAAAATTTAGAAATAAGTTAAAAATATGGCAATAACGAAGCAACGAAATCATACACAACATAACCTCACCCGCGCTCGGTGGCAAGAGTGTCTCGACGGATCCATTAACTCATCATAGAAGTGAAGGTTCAGAACAAAAGGCTTATCGTAGCCATGGTCGTTGAGGTTAAGAGAGAAAAAGGGGCAAACCACCATATCTCGACAAAGTTCCTCCAGCTACTTTGTGCGAAACTGAACGTGTTGCAGCAGATAGTAGGAAGGTGGGATGAGGTTTGTGGCGACAACGACCGAGGAAAAATCTTGATGCAGGAAAAGCAGCAGAAAAACCGAAGAAAAGGCCAGCGCCTCGACCCGAAGGTACAGTGAAGTGAAAGTTCGTTAATTCGATCTCCTATCATATTCCACTTTAAGAGGTCCTCAACTACCACGCATCCGGTACAAGGAACAGTGAAGAGCACCGGGCAGCAGGACGCCAGCGAAAAGCGACCATGTGGAGCCAATGTATGGTGTACCATTTGAACCGTGCCCATACGATGCACACCCATCGGAGGTGGCTCGAGGTATAATCAGCAAAGAATAGACGATTGTTTCAATCTGCCCCAACTTAACATGGAGTGAGTGCTTCGAAAGAGGTTTCCGACAATGGGTCCCCCGGAGCGCACTATGAGGCGCTACTTTCTAGAAGTTGAAGTTGTTAAACACATTTTAATTTCCTCATTACATCCCGACCATATTTTCCATCGGAACGTTATCGAACGGTACTCTCGTAATGAATGGTGCAACCGAGCCCTTCAACTCCAATGCAGGAAAAGTTTGCGCGTTGAATGTGCGCTTGTTCGGATCGAAATTAGATTTTAAAATTTGATTAATACTTTTGAAAATGGTGTTTGTTATTCATCGTCCAAAACGACCCAGGTTCGCCGGTTGTCCATGATGTCACTGCAGGGACTTCTAAACTTCTTATCGCCGTGACCATGCATCAAGCTTTGAATGATTTAGAGCACTAAGCCGGTGGTGGCTTTTCAGCTTCGTTGAATTGGTATACAATATGTACAGGAAAAACGCCACTGCTAAGAGCACATTTTCAACACACTCCCCCCGCCAATGACCCTGTCGGGCGACGACGGAACAATTTTGTGGTTTATCTCCAGTTTCAGCAAGATAGCATCGAGAGCTTAGTCGTCGGAACGGAATGGATTTCTTGCGCCAAATTCACTTAGCTTCTTTCGTGCGTTCGTCCGGTTGCTGGGTGGGCAAAACCGCCGACCGAAGGCAGCAACTAAAATATTTACTACCGAAACCACACTCAACTACGAGACCCTCGGGCATCCGAGGAGCATGGAGGCACTCTGGCGCCAGGAAAATCTTCAACTCAAGAAAGCAAAAATCTAAATCGCACCCATTGCCGGTTTCCGGCCTCAAGCGACGATGCTCTCAATGCTCGGTTGTAGCTCGGCGAACGTCATGGTTCCGTGTCGCTCGGTTGTGGTCGTGTCAGGGCTCCAGGAGCGAAAGGCCGGAAAAACCACAACCCACTTCAACAAACGAAAGCCAAATACCAATACCCAAGTCAAGCCTTCCACTCATATGCAGGCGCCGGAATGAAAGGGACCCAAGTGGGCCGTAGAAAAACTGGGAAGCAAAAATGGGGAAACTTTTCCCCTACGCATCGTGTTCTTCCATTCCCGCCACCGCCCGTCTGTGCTCTTGAGGATAAATTAGAAGACCGTGATAGGCTCCGGAAAATGTTCTCATTTGCTTGCCCAGTCTCCGGCCCGGGTCGAGATCAAGAGCCGGAAAAGCCACTTTAATTGCTTATTGATTTCATTCAATAAACGAAATGGAAATGGAAAAGTTTCTGCATCCGCAGGCCCCCACTTCTTGGCTGACCACCCGACCGGAGGGAAACTCTCCCACCCTGACCATTTGGCAGCTTTACCGAAACTTTTGATTTAGAACATGCTAACCGTGCGATCGATGGATGGTTTTACTCGAAGAGCATCCTTCTTCTTTCCAGGTTTTGCTCCTGAAGCATCCCTGTTTGTACCGTCTCCCCCAATGCTGCCATGCCTGCAAAGCGATGGAAAGTCGATTGGAAGTCTGCACCAATCGACGACATCCTGAAGCAGAACGCAGACAACTTTCGGGGAAACGCACTGACGAAAACTTTCATCTACGTGCTGGCGTGCACGAGGATTCTTTCGATCGGTTCAAGAGTTTGCCCGATTGCTCGTGGCAGACAACGTTTTCCTAGCTCGATAAAGAAAAGCACTGTATTTCCTTGTTTCGAGTATCGATCGCTCTTCTTTCCAACTCTTTTTTTTTTTTCGATGAAATTCTTTTGGCACTTCTCCAGTGACACAAGCATCGATTGGCGAGTGGAATTCAAACCTGCTCTTCCTGCTTCTAGCGCGCGCGTTTGAAACGTCACTTGTGTTTTCCTTCTTCCTTCTGTTGAGGAAAGATCCATTCTTTGGTTCACAAAAATGACATCCTACGCAGGGAACGAACGAAGCTCCAGACATGACACTACGATGTCAGGAGTGTCGTTAAATTGTATTGCATCAAGTGGGTACGTTGCATCGTTTCGGACAATGTTTTCGGCAAAAAAGCAAGCAGACCCAAACGATAAGACGGAAAGGCAAATGTCTCCAAACGGTCATCACGATTCAATGTCGACAAGTGCATAGAATGCTCTGAGGCAAGCGTCGAAACGGTTTCATGAATCGCTCTTCTGCTTCCGGTAAATCCCTTTGGTGTGATTGGAAAATGTCAAGGTGAAGAAAAATCGCCTTCCTCGATGCCAAAGTTCTTCGGTGTGCAAAGAACAAAACAATCGCTCGAGGACGCTCAAGGAAATGAGCAATTTTTTCTTCACTGTGCATTACGACAAAAAAGTCCTTTTCGATTGTTTCAGATAACTGTATGCTTCTCTTGCCGTCCCATTATGATATTAATCCAATTAGGCGAATGTAGCTTAGCAAAATGCCCGACAAGAGAACAATTAACCTGATAGTCGTTTTTTGTTCCGTCTACACCAATTTTATATAAATACTCTCGCATCCTGAAACGTAAATCTTTCATAAACTTCACAAAATATACACACACAAAATAGGAGAATGCATAAAAGCATTATGTGCATTAATAAATAAGTGTCTTTTACAAACTAGAAAAGTTTAAACCGGTGGTGCAATGTAATTAAGAAGGTAGAAAAACAACTGCCAATCGATTTTTTTTTCTCTTACTTTACACTTCGTTCAATTTTTTATGACGTTACTTCCTGTCTACAGTAAAGCTAAACATTCGTAAGCAAATGCTGCCAGAAAAAAAGACGGATAATACATCAAGCCACTCGTCACGAACGAGTTGATTTAATGCTCGAACGCGCAAGCATACGAATGTTGGATCGCGCGCAGCCGTGGATCGAGGTTCGCCATCGGTAAATATTTGCATTAGCAGTGACAACCACAAAAAAGAGGTGTAATACGCAAACAAATTACCAAATCACTTGCAGAGACACATCGAAAGTGATAGGATTTGCACAACTTCTAGCATCAACACAAACAACACAGCCTCCTCCACCACCACCTCCACCGCCAGCGGAAAGCCGACATGGACAATTATCTAACCGCAGCATTCCAACACCGAATGCTGGCACCGGGGGGTTAAACAATTTCATTCACGTTTCATCCATTCTCCGGGCCACGACGGAACGAATGCAATTTGCGCTGCACGTCGTCGTCGTGCAGTTCCGCGCCAAAGCAACGCGACGAGATGCAGATGAAGACATCAGGAAAAAGTTACGCCGACCCTCGGCCGCGGTTTACCATTTCCAAAGCCATGCTCCCAATCAATGATCTGGAGAAAAGCTCCCATTGCATCGACAGGTGTACCGAGGGCTTTTCATCACGCATTCCTTTGGCACCCGTGCGTGCGTAGTGAGATGCTAATGATGTGCGGCCGAAATGATGGAGTGGAAAACGGCAGATTTGTAGCAGCATAATTGTTATGCTGATTTCATTCGCGGGCGCACATGTAACACTCTCAGCAAGGGCGCCGAAGCAGGGAGTGGCCCACCCGTATTCGGTGTAATACATCAGCCAGGCACCGTGTGGAAAAAGGTTTCACTTTCAACCTTTTTTTCTTCTCTCCGTTTCACGGTTGTGGCATTTCTTGCGATTTCGCCGATTTCATTAATTTTTACCAATGGGCTCTTTCATCTTAGATTCGTCCCTTGATTTTCCTCGCTGATCCGTCGGACGCGTCAAACGCATGCCTGCGAATTACGCTACCTCGCACCCCCCTCCGACAGCGTTGCCGCAATTCCACAATGTCGATGTTCAATCAATCAGTCGATGTTCGATGAAATAACATGTTAAAGTATGCTACAGTGACTGTGACGGTATATCGGATTGTATTAGCCACGCGGTATCGAAAAGATCTCTGCCAACAGGTGTTATGTTCCGCATGGTTTTTTATGATGGTTTTTTTATGTTCACGCACAATATAGCGTGCATTATGGGTGAGCATCATGAAAAGGGAGTGAAAAAGGTATTATCCGCCATTGAACACCTTAACCTTAAAGCAGCGGGAAAATTATGTTGCGTAAGTTTTTGCTATCGATTTTATCCTACTAAACAGAAATGCTACAGAAACACGCAGCATTCGTTACCATAGATTTTGATAAAAACCCAACGCTTTCACAAATGAAAACCATTGAAGGATTGTTCCGCTGTTTAAAGTAAAATCTTGTTTTCAAACTAAGAGTTGAGAGTTAATTTTCTTTAAGATAATTTTGTGATGAGACTTTGTTAAATTTTAAATCAATTTAAACTTTGAACAAGTAGATAAAAAGCATTCAACGCATGAAGCACGTGAGGACATGTTCAAGCAATCAGCCGTCCTATCTTGAACGTCCTACGAAACTGTCAAACTGTTCGGTCATGTTATCGTTCTACCTTCCTACACGCTCGGAATTATGTCACTCAAAGTTAGCCGTTGTCGCGGGCCCAGCGATCCGGAAAACGTGTCCTTAATGTCATAATTCTGCGATGCACGGCTACGCCTCGCCTACTTCTGATGTCATCCGTCGTTCGTCGTCGCTGCATCGCATTAACGATGCACAGGCAACCGTTGGAGACGAGTGCAGTTGAAATTAGCGTAGCAAGGCCTTCCGCACGAGGTGGGTGAAGGTGTTGTTGGAGGCACTGCTGTTCTACACCATAATTACATTACCTCGCTTGCTTCCGCGCCGTGTGCCAAAAGTATGACGCCGCGACTGGCGAGAGAGTTGCTGCGGTCTGGTGAACTTTAGCGAACGTAAGAAGCCACCCGAAGAAAGCGGACCTTCTTCGTACCATCTGCGGTCCTTAGCTTCCCACACATACAAACACAACACACACATATAAGCACAAGCACCCTCGAACGACGTACACTCCCGTCCCATGTTATGCAAAAAAGTAGTCGTAGAAGTCGAGTGGAGCATGGCTTGCATACGGATGCCAGTACTCGCCGGCTTCCTCGGCATATACTGTGACCGCACTTGTTGGCCCGTCGCTACGCATCGCTAAACGACGAGCACAAACACTTGTTCGCAGCAAACGAGGCGCAAACCTGTCACCCACTTACGGCCAATCTTACGACCCACGATGCAACGCTCCGAGGCGGGAGTAGTTGGATCTAATGCCAGGGAACGGAGGGGCGGTGATGCTGTGAAAATATTGTCACACCCTCTTCACCATCGGCGGAGATAAACATCCAGTTTTATGGATAGATTTTACATCTTACCTTCATGGCTCGGAGATAATTGCTAAACGTCTCAGAAAAACAACATCTAACTGGGCATGGAAGCCAACTTTCAATCCTTCTCCAAGCGATAGGAATGGGTTGATGAAGCCGTAAACCGCCTGTAATTGCTTACCAACCATTCAACCTTCCAAACACCCGAACGAGGGCTGTGACAAATGTGCGCTTATTCGAAAAGCCCGTTTTTCACACGCCAAACTTTCGCCACAGATCCCCGAAACTTCACAAAGGACGCACAACGACGACTTAATTATCACCTTTTCAGCGGCAAACACACACATAATCCGTGCCCGCAAAAGTTTAGAACAAGCGAGGGTGATCATTACAAGACGCGCGTGCAAGACGTTGACGACAACGGCAGGAGCGGGTAATCTTTGCGGAAAAACTAACCGTAAACCATTATCACACCCATCGTTAGCCGTGCGCCGATTCGGCATCGGCTGCTCCACGGCACGGAGCATGTCCCGACGGGTGAAATGGCTGGAGAAAGTATCGTTACTGTCCTGGTACCGCCCAGCAGTTACCCGGCGTTGCAGCGTGCCGTTCGTAGGGTAAAGTTTTGTAATTTAATTTCCTTCCGAACGAAATCGACACGAATGGGGGCACGTTTCCGAAATTAACCATTTCACAAGCAGCAGAAGCAGCAGCAGCTTTACACACTACCAGAACGTGTGCATGTGCCTGTATATTGGCTGTAGTTGTCGTTATCGTAAAAACTCGTTTCCTTCACTTCGAGGAAGCCAGTCCGCCCCGAGATGAGCGAGTGCAGCACAACACGATACCATCGCTCGGAAAGTCTGTCAGCACGTTTCAATTCGGGGATCCAATGGAGAAACCTTGACAGAGACATTCGTTCTAATCACAAACTAAAATTCAATTATCCCAAAACTAAGCCAATCCACCAGAGCCGGCGCGTCCCGAAACGTCCCGTCTTATCTGGGGCCGGCAATCCAAATTGGAGATTCGAAGAATCTTCTTGCCAACCCCTCCCCGGTCCCGTGAGACCAACTTGACTGTTCTCCATTCGCTCCGGAGCCAGAATACACCACCAGCTGATGGGGTAATTACCAAGCCGCTCTAAAGGGCTCCAGTGGAAAGTTTGGGACGCCGCAGCAGCCCGTGGGACGCTACAGGGGAGGAGGACTCGGTGTAAGAATGATATAATCTGCAACCGAAGAGAAACAACTTTGGACAGTTTGGGGACTAAGCTACGACAATTCGCCACCCACCTCTTTGTAAGACGATCTGTTATTATTGCAACGAAACTCATGAATATTCATACGGCCGGGGACGGCATTCACCCTAGTGGTGTTCACTCGCCCGGTAGGTGGGGATTGCGCCTACGAAGGACCACGATTTAAACTCTCAGGGATGTACCGACGTGGTAGCAACGTCCCGGAGCGTTCCTTGGGCCGTTTATTCGTTGCGGGATAAATCGAGCTCGGTGCCTTTGATAAATTTCCCATTTTCTCCGCCGACCCAGGGATTTTCTATTGTAATAAACAAACGCCTCTCCTTCCGGAAGTACTTTCCCGAGCACCTGGGGATATCGGAGGAAATGGTATCAACTTTTCAAACCAAAAAACATTACAACCCCCTCCGTTGCGCTTGCGGTAGCTTTCCCTGCCTCACACACAACTCGAGGTGCGCCGCTATGCTTGGAATTGGCGAACGTGTGAAAAACGGTTGAACTTTGGTAATGAGTTTCGGAAAACGAACGTTCGCGTTAATATTTCATATCAATCAGCGAACGAGTGTGTAACAGCTTGCGTGTAGTTTTCGAACCGAAGCTGAATGGAAAATCGTGTGCGTTTTTTGCATGAAATTTACACTAGGGTATACAAATCCAGATACAGGGAGGCAGCAAATTGCCCTTAAACCTCATTCTAAAATCTGTATGTAATAACAAACCAGATGTTCATAATAATTCATTTTGAAACCTGGCTTTAATGAAATGGAAGAACATTGGTAGTGGAATTAGAATAATTTTATTCTGTAAGAGAAAAACAACACTAAATTTCAAAAAGACAAACGCACTTGAAAGGAATTTGCAATATGTGCATGCTTTTCACGGCCTACCTTGAAAGGCCCAAGCATGAGTAAGTATGTAGACACGTAGAGAAAAAAAACTGGGATTAACATGCACTGTCAATGGATTTCTGCTTCCGCTTCTCATAGCCTCGGATGCTGACAGCTGGCACCTACCAAATTATTCATCTCGATGCATTTGCGGCGCAATTTAATTACATCCTGCTAGTCACAACCATTAGTCATAATATTTCTGCCTGGACTGGACAACACGCTCGCGTTCGTCCGTTCGATCATGCTCGAGCCACGAGTAAGATTGGATGCGGATGGCACTCCTCCGGTCCGGCGGGTTTCACAAATCGCGATCACAAAGTTTAACACGAGATCGAACGGCCTAGAGCACTCTCGCAAGTTCGACCGGCTCCCGCAGAGGCTTTCAAGCCTTCGAGGTAGTCACTTCATCGCATTCCAGTGCGAAATGAGAGGTCCGAAACGTTGGTGCAGCTGTCTAGAAATCTGAGCCACAACCTCGGCTATGACATTTCAATGATCGTATAACCACATCTCCCCGATGGATGGATGGATGCTGGCGTATATGAGTCGCGCTACAGGGAGCCATGAGTTAAACGCATTTTAAGCGCACCTGACTGACCGTGCGGTGACGCTGGCAGATTAAGAGCAGATAGTGTTCCACTGAAGGGTACTACTGAAGAGGAATGCCTGCCCATAAGTGGACATAAAACTAACCGCGAGATCGTTTTCTGCGACCAAGGAAAACAAAACTGTTCTAAACCGGTGGAACTGGGAAAACCTTAAAACACAAACTGCAGAGTGCTGATGCACTCGAGTGAATATGGGGAATTTGTGACTTGCAGATCTTGCAACGCGATGCTTCCAGCCTGGTGTCAGTTGGAGCGGAGAAGTGAGGTCAAGTCCACGCAGCCAACGACATCCAAGATTCACTCGCCGAGAAGCGAGCTCGGATGGAATTTCATCGCAAGCCTCACGTTCCCACCTAAAGTGACACCTGTGTGTGTGTGTGTGTGTGTGACTTGGCATCAGACGGGGGATGTGCGCGAAGAACGTTTTCAAGGTGAGCCAGCTTATACGTTCTCAGTATTTGGCGTCTCGGACGGCAAACCTCCTCCTCCTAACGAGTCGGTGGAAGCGCAGTAAATTTTAAGCGCCCCGACAAACACCTTTACCTCAATCCCTGCAGCATAAACGAGGAACGCAGATCAGCGTTTAGCTAAGCGATCTGCTTGTAGGACGGCTGCTTAGCCTACCTGCGCGATTTTGTTAGCCCCCTCGCTGGCAACAACGAGAAGGTGTTAAGCACTTCCTCCGTTCGATGTTGTCGTAGGAATTCGAGTGGAGTCATTCACGGGCGAAACTCTAGCTCGGCGTCGCAAGCTAAGTGTGTAGGCTAATGGCAGGTTGGGGTTAAGGAATATTTAAAAAAAAACCTATCATATTCAAATTAGCGTATGAATAGCTAATCGACAGGGGTGATCAGCACCGCTCTGTGGACAGTGTGTGGTTCGCCCTCAACTGTTCAATGGAAGGTGCAACGAATGTAGGACAATGTGTTCATGAAGGTGCATACAATCAAGGCAACACACTTGTGCAGCTGGAATGCGCGGAATGTATCAGCCGCGACAATGATTGTCAAGTGCTTTACGTTGTGGGCGGATTTTGCGGGAAGTATTAACTTTGGAAGAATTGCATTGCCTAACGTGACAATTTAAACGTTTACATGTTTTATTTTTCATTCAAATGCTCACTTGTTGCATTGCAGCTATTACCAACTATTTCTTTCAGACAATATCGTATACATATCTCTCATCTGTTCGTAGTAATCGCGTTAACACCTAGAACAAATGACACGCTCAGGCAATCGAGAAGTGAAAGCGTACATTCAAAACACGTTCTGCGCTCGATCCGAGGACGTGACTGAGGCACAGAATCAGCTGCAAGAAAATAAAACGCTAAAATGCTTGACACAATATGCAATTGCAGCAAAGTACAACATTGTAAAGATTGCTGCCCACCGGGATCCACTGACGGAAAGCAATCAGCAAGCGATGGGAGCAACGTTCCAGCGAGATTGCATTACTGCGCCAATTAGATGCATTTCAGCGCGCATTCGCAGCGTGATGCGACTGCACGAGGTTGTATAATATCCGTTCTCCCTCTGGCAGCGTAAGATGCGCACCGTTCTGCCACAGCTTCGATGTAAAAATTGGAAAATTAGCAACAAAGTGTTACTTTGAGCTGCATGCAGCAGGCAATTTTGTTTGGTATTGTAAGAATAGCGCGTGTTTCTGTTCCCTGTGGGCTCAACTTGTCTAAAGAATCGGTGTAAAATTAAACATCCTCGAGAGTGATGGTATGCCTGTCATTTCAATCGAAATAATCACCAGCATAAATGAAAATCCTTAAGGTCAGATGGGAGATCTTTGACACTGACGTGAGCTGATTATATGCGTACATGGTAAATTCTAAACAATTCCAACAGGGCATAACAGGATACATCAAAGCAGCGTTCGGTACGTTACCTTATCGTTAGGTATGTATCAGTTTTACTAATTGGAGTATTTCAGATCACCATTCAAACAGCACGTAGTATTCGGCTCATAAGAGTTGTTTTCCTACAATCGTTTAGTGGTTGTTGTATACACCACCTTATGTAGTACTTTTTTCCTTTCCCTTTTATTTTATTGAGCAAAAACCTCCTTAAAAGCCCTATTGCATCGCCACTCACCCAACGTTTAACTGTAACGAATGTCATAAAACTGAAAAAAATGCGCCCTAATGACAAGCGCCTCAGAGGGAATGAACCCTTCGGTACTAATGCATCTTTAGCTGCGAATGCATCCAAACACCTGCACCATGGGGTTTTAGAGTAGCCCACTCTGTTGCCTAACCTGATGGCTCGTGTAACCGAAAGATTGATAAAAGGAAACAGACAGCGACACAAGACGATGGCAACAAAAAAGCACCAGAAGCGCACCAGTTTGTTTATGAGCCCTAATTGTTTATATCGCTGGGAATACGCCGTGAAGGAATCTTAAGTTATGGCGCATGTTTTTATTTTTTATCGCATTGGAGACCATTGGACCATTGATTGTTCGGAGGGTGGTCGTTCTCGCGAAGTGACGCCAATGCAACCAAGGGTACAACAGCGTGGAGGTGAAGCGGCGAAGGTGAGATGGAGGAGGGAAGCTGGTGGAATGTGCCTCCGGTTGAGCTGAAACCAACTTGTCCTTTCACTTTCCCTTGGCTGGCCGGAGTGCTACACAGCCTTAGACGCAGCACAATAACACCACGGCAGCGAGAGAGACTCTAACCGAATCGAAAGCTTCGTCCGTCCGTGCCCGGCAAGTTCGGCGTGTAACAACGCGCTTTGGTTCACTTGCACACTTAGCCCGGGCCTCCACACGGTCCAAGTCCAACAGTAACGGCAAGATCGCACCGCTCGAATCGTGCTCTCGGACAAGGTCTCGGCAATTGCTCATTAGAGGGAGCGACTCGCGCTGCGAAACAGCGTCAGCTGACTCCAGCTTGGACAGCCCAATATCCAAGCGCACACCTCGATATCTGGAAAACCTGGGCGCTCGCTACCTCCCAGAGAAGCATTTGTGGGCAAGGGTCTTTTCTACCACCGCTAGTGGCGATTGCAGGAAGAAATGCGATCACCATCGCATTGGCAGGCTACTTGGAAGCCACCGACGCAAAATCCGTTCGATTCGAGGCCACAGAACGTAACGCAAGCGAGCAACTGGTACATTAGTTTCCCTATCGGCAGCTAGTCTAGGGCAGTAACTGGACGGTTAACTCACGTCCAGCGCAAGAAGGAAGACGGCCAATAACACCCTGTAATTGGTGGCAGCTCCGCATTCGGTACTCCCGGCGAGTAAATACACATTGATTGTAGACCGCAGCGGCGAAGATAATTTCGTGTGCACCCCGGTTTCAACCACGCGGTACCGAACAATAATCAGCGTCTTTGGGAGCAACAAAACTTGGCCGCCGGCTTAGCCTCAAAACTGCCGCACAGAATGCATCACGCAGAAACTGCACGCATCGTCGCGAAAAGAGCGATACTTGCGTAGTTACTGTGATAAGTTTATGACTTGAACTAGCTGAATGGTGCGGCTTGTCCATTCCTTAAGTCCAAGGTAATGGGTATCTGGTCGTAACACACACATCCATAAAAGCACAACTTTATACCTGCTACATAACCATCGCACTGGTATTTGACATTACCCTACGCAACTCCCCACTTCAGGACATTGCAAAGTTTATGAAGCGAAGATAATTTACAATCGATCGATTATTGTTAAAATCAGTCAAACTTCTATGCACTCTTCGACATGCAGACTGTTGTGCCTGTTCCTTGCAGACTGTTGTGTCATGGCCAGGAAGCTTAATGTTAATTGGTTGATCGTAAACTTTTCGAATTGATATGCTCCGAATCGATACGAACTCAAATTTGTTTCGTTTCCGAAAACCGTACCGTCACTAGAATAAAAGGCAAACGATATCGGGTTCAAATAATGTCACTTTATGATAAGATTTTAAACTCTTCATTTCCAGGAACACAGCTATCAGTATTTAATTTAGATAGATGGTTTTTCAAATCATTCAAAACAACAGAAAAACAGTAGAGCTCTTTTATCGAACTGTTTTCAATGGGAACAAAGTATGTTATTTTCCAATAAACTTCTTCCACATGTTGCCAACCAATCTACTCGCAAACTATAAAAACGATTGGCTCCAAAACGGTTCGGTTCTAGTAGTAAAAACTTGATGAACAACCAAACCATCAGCATGTCATTACCGTTTCATCCTATTTCTTGGAACAAAAAAAAAAAACCCCATTTCATCAAGTTGACGGACGATAAATTCGTCCGTTCGGTATTGAGACCTCATTGCTCAAACGATAAGCTTGCTGTCGGGAATCGTCACGGATGGAACAGCTTACAGCACAGCATTGACAGCTGATACGGTTGGAGGCGCTATCCGTTGCGCAAAACGCGTCCAGAGTTCTCGTTCGCCAAACGGAGCGAACAAACGGCGCACGTGAGGGCTCGCAACTCGCTGGAAAAACCACCATTCATCTTCATTCTTTTCCAATCGAGGCACGAACTGTCGCATCGAGGAAGACCTTTGCCCTTTTTCGTCAGTCAATCGATGGGTAACAAAAAACTCAATTTCCTCGCGGTATGCACATTCACTGGATTGCGAAGAAGAACGAGCAGCAGGTTTCCGCGGGGCACTTCTCCCCCTTTTGGTATGAAAAACGAGGGAGGAAAAACTTTCGAGACAGCTCCCTTGCTGCTTGCGTACGTCGGAATCACGGAACCGATTTGCACAAGAAACTTTGTTGTGGCAGACGTTGACGGAATGCCTTTGATCCGCGCATCGCATAAATTCTCCCTACAAGCGCACAAGTTGACATCCGTACATCCAAACCGGTATTGCACCGCGACGCGACAAACATACCATAAATTTCCGGTTTATCATGTCACTCTAAATCCCGACAAATAAAACTGAGCACGCTGTGTGAGGAATCTCTGCCGTCGGTGGATGGATGAGGAATGGTTTGCGTGGAATATACCCTTTTGTCAAACACTCGCTGCAGCATATTCCATCTTTTATATAACTTCCATAATTCCGCGCCTCAGAAAAAAAAAATAGGAGGAAAAGGAGTCTCTTGGTTTGCTAAAGCAACGAGTATTGACAGTGAAAAGTTTAAAAAAAATTAAACTAAATAGGATATGTTTGACGCTGTACTGAAAACGTCAAATGGAAATTTCATCCCGCCACGCAGTCTCTGGCATTTCGCAGAGAAATAATTTCGAATAAAACTTTTGCGCGCCTTCGAAAGTAGTATCGTCCCCGGTGCCGGGCGAATCAACAAAACTTCCGGATTTTAAATTCCACAGTTTCAACCACGTCGAAGACGAAATTTTCTTGCGTAGTGACACTCCCCTCTGGAGAAGCTAGGAACCGCCTGATTACGTAGTAGCAGCGGTCGAAGGGTGAAAGTGTAAATGTGTGTCTCCAGAAAATGCCTACAAAGTGGCAGACGACGCGCGGTACCATTTTCCAAGGCTACGCGGCTTCTGAAGATGAGACTTTTCCGATGAACGATGAAGCAGCACATGAACGTAACACATCGCTTCAATTTAAACGATCTTCTTCCGGCTCGCGAATGGTTGCAGGTTAAGAGGCACGGTTTTTATTAAACAACCAACCCTTTAGGCCAACCATTTTCACCAGTGAGCAAGGAGGCATCTGATCAGGCGGCCAGCTTAGTGCAAGGTGAAGGTGTTCCCAACATGTTCCCTAGCCAAGGGCAATGACCCGTCGCGAAGAAGTGCACTACAGGCGGCACATTATACAAGCCGCTCTCGATTACGAATCGGTCCGAGCACAAAGAGCGGTTAACCGGTGTGGGTCACTTCCGCCAGCGTCCGGTTGTGGGCAGCCACACACACACACACACGGGCTACACAGCTTAAAGAAAAGCGGTAAAACAAACTAGCTTGGCCCCATGCTGACGGTCATCCCGGGGTGGTTTCCGCAATCGACTTTTAGTCTTTTGGGAGCCTGTTCGACGTTCTTCTTCAGCGCCACACGGAGGAAAAGGTCGTACCAATCGATTCGGGAGGGTGTGAGGGGGTATTCGAGATCGAAAAAAGAGAAAGCGACCTCCACAAGCATTCACACACACACACACACACACACACACAGCATGCGAAACACATTTCTTTACCTCATATTCTCCTTTTCTCTCCATCTCGTCTTCCGCAACCGCTCGAATGCATTGCGCGGCTTGTGACGAGTTGAGAAGATGAGGAGAAAAAAAAAGTCGGTGAACGAGTCAAACAGGTCTTACGTGGGGTCCCTTCGCATCGCCCTCGTCGTCGTCGCGGCCGTCGGGCGACTCACGGATTGGATTATGTTGGCTAGGGAACCTGTTCCCCCTGATTACTACCGCATCGTTTACCGTTTCGCCTGTCGCAACATCCGATTCCGAGTTACGCCAAGTTTGGTCACTCGGAAGCGTCCGCCGCCGAGGATCCAGTCGACGATGCGGTGTGACGCTCCAACTACTACCACTGACCAACCGCGACTTTTTGCTTCATTTAACACGGAACGGGGAAATGATTGATCTTACGCGTCGGCCCGTACCCGGCAACCCGCCCGGAAGATCGAGGAAGACACTTTTTTATCGCTGCCTTTCTTCTGATGCTTATGCTGGCCAGTGTGCCACCACCGTGCGCACTTCAGTCTCCACGATCGGCAGTGCCATTTGTGGCAACCGTTGCCAAAATTGGTCACTTCATTCAATACGCTCGCGGGCTCGCTCGAGTCGGGAGGTCTCCAGGTTGAGAAAGTTACGACCCTACTGACACTTTCTTCCAGCGAGCGACCAGGGCCGAGTTTTTGGCTACACCGTCTGAATGATTCTCCTAAAGACTGTGGGACCATTATTGTGTCGAAGAACCATGGAGCCGGCCGGTTGTAACTCGTTTAGCATGGTAATCATCCATCGGTCGGGTAAGATTGTTAGCGCGATAAAAAGCGACGCCAATCTAGGAGGAAGATTTTTAAATTAATCTCTCACTTTTCACTTATTCGACATCGTTTCACACCAGTGCGAGCAGAAGCTATTCGCAAAAGTTGAAATGTTTTCCGACCAAAAATTCTCTCTTTTATCCTCCTTAAGCAGGACCAGGATCAGATAAATGAGGTTATCTTTTAATCTTAAGGACTTCATCGTTTAACATGATTCACGAGCAGATACGCGTTCACTTTCACTTAGTCCGTTTTTAGGCTGATAAACTAAATGTATTATTTATAATCGTTTAGCACATTAGTGTGATAAATTAATGACTTGCCACTCGCATTCCTAACTACCACCATCGCTCAGAACATCCCCCTTTTTCGCTAACCGATTCGTGCGCGAGCAAAAAATCTTTAAATTTTAATGACACAGCGAATAAAGTCCTACTCATCAATTTATTCCTCATCATCCCTTTTGAAACTCGATTTGTAATTTTACTTTCGATGATGTTAAAAAAAAAAAGAAAACCCTGCACGCTACGGAAATGATTTTGCCGACGATAGCCGAACAGAGACTTGCCGGCTACAAACTTGCGCGCAGGGAAACCATTAACCCCGGCAGCTTTGGCGTGTTTGCTGTGGCGTTGGTGGTGACGATTAGCCTAATTTTCGTTCCACCCTCCAAGACCATCGTCGAAGTGTTCACCGATCGATTTACTCACTCAGCTGTGCAGTTTTTAACAACATTGGCGATTTATCACCGTCATTTTCGGAAGCTCACGGGTGGAGGCACACGCGCATCATCAATTTCCTTGCCTTGCCCGACATAACGTGCAATCCGGTTACATTATATCTCACATTTTTACACACGCACTCCTTGGTCATGAGACAAACATTGGCACATTAACAGTAACATCCGAGCAAGTCCAACCGACACGACACCTCGCCGAACTAATCCTAATCTTTGTTCGCTTATTAAATGGGCGCTAGCAAATAAAAGTCAAAAAGCAATACACACAGGCGGCGAAAGGAAAACTCCTAGCCCCCTACACCCGGCAGCACACGAAGCGCCCCGGAAAAGGGTTGGTGCGCCACGAAAACACACAAAAAAGTGAAAGCAATTCAGAGTAATGGACATTTAATGGATCGATCTCGCTGTTTTCGTTGTCGGTTTCCTGTTTGAACACCGCCTGCCACAGATTTCGGTTCGAGCTGCGCTTCAGGGGCGTTTCACCTGAAGAAAAGTCTTCTGAGCATTAGCAAACGAAACGTTGTGCCCGGCAAACAAATCACAAATGAATGGCAAACGGATTAGCGCGTGCCGACGTTTCGGCAGATTAGACGTTGTTTTTCGTCGGATTTGTCAAATTAACGCTTTTGTTTGAAACGCACTGCGTAGGGTGGCTCTTTTTTGCATTCTGCTCGCTGTAAATCGTATTAACGTAAAACCCCTCTGCTGGGGAAGCGAATGGACCTCTTATTTGGCAAGAGTCGCTCAGCGGATAATCGGATTCAACCGGTATTCATATAATTCAAATTTCTAGATCAGCAGCTCCAACCACGATAGCGTCATAACACTTTAACCCGAAGGTTGATTGCGTATCACAATAATAATAATGGATATTTTTATGCGGTGTTGCAACGCATAAAGCCCGCTTTCAAAACATAATAAATCAATGAAGAAAAGCTCGCCACTCTTACCAATCACTCCACCGCCATGGGCCGCGCCACTCACCGTAATTATGGCAAACGATTGATCAAACGAAACTTGGCCCTTGGCTAATCAATCTTTGCACCACCATGCTTCCCGTGTGGGCAGCACGCCCCCGCCTGTGGCGGGAAAACTAATGGGAAGAAAGGAAACCGATTGTCAAAACAACCGTTTCTACGGCGTTCCAGTATCTCTGGCACCGAAGGCGCCAAGGACAAATCAGATGCAAAGGGAGAAAATAAAACCCTTTCGTTATGCATGCCTTTTTGGAATCGACAGTTTTCGTTTTATTTCCCTTCTGTCCAAATGTTTCCAATCCCGCGCGCAATCTCACAGAGGGGTAGAAGAGGCAGGGCTGGTTGCGCGTGTCTAGACGATAAAATCCCGCTTGAGTGTACGTCAGTAGCCAGCCGTCAGCAAACTCGAACCGCCGCTGTTGGTCAATTCATCGCTTTTGATCGCTAGTCCCGGTCAATTAAATCGTGCCTGATAAAATCATGTCACGGTAGCGTTTGACGAGGAGCAGGACGTCCAGATGAAAGGGAGTACGCCCTCTCGATGGCCGCACGGTCGTTCTTTTTCCGCGTGCAACCCGAGCTAAAGCCGCTTGCAAAACACCACCAGATTGATTGGTTCCACCACGAGTCGTGATTCCACCTGCAGCCGGCACTGGACCGAGACCGCACCGTAGCACGTTGATTGAGTAAAAAAAAAAAGGGGTTTTCCGTTTGAAAGCGAGGTTGAGCTTGAAAAGGTAGAGGCAAAATAAAAACGACCAACACATGATCGGGCTGAATGGGGAACGCTTGAACGAACGAATTTACCTAAGCACCCAAAACAAACCTTTCGCCGGGAAAAGACCACAACCACCGAAAGCCGCTGACGACGAGATTAGCCGATCTGCCGGCAGCAGCATACATAAGTCGCAGCACACCGAGTGGGTTCGCTTTACGGATTGGGCCAAAATTATGGTGACATAACGTGCAGCCCCGGGGAATCCGTCACGCCGGGGAAGAAAGTCTGAAAAATCGAAACGTGCGCGCTGAATCTTAGGAAAGACACATTGACTCCTCCGCTCTCTCTCTCTCTAACTCAGCAAAATAGGGGTTCGTTGCACATTTCATGCCCCGGTGGCACACTTGAACTCATAGGCGCAGTGAAATGTGAATCTGATCTACTTTAGATTTGGGACTTTTCTTCTTTTTCTTGTCGACTGTCGTTCTCGGGTAAGGCCAAATATTCCTCACCACGGCGACGGTGGTGCAGCCATTTTCAAACAAATCATTTCCAAACGCCTGAATGATTTCGGTCAAACCGTATCGCCAAAGTCTTTGCTTTGGTCGGGGGGGGGGGGGGGGGGGGGGGGGGCAAAAGGCACACCAAAATAGATCGGAAAATTCCGACATCGATGCGGCGAGAAAGGTGGTAGCGCTCGGTTGCGATTGACCCAGTGATATGTTGCCGAATTTTCCGAACCGTATACATTGGAATCACGGAGTGCGAGGTGAATCTCCGGCAGGAACGAAATCAAAACTGGGCGAACATCGAAATATTAATTCCACTGACGTTGGTCCTGTCGCCATTTGTGCATAAGCTTTTAGCACCAACATTCGGCAGATCTGTGCAAGCACTTTTGTGATGCACTTTTTGCCATCTCGCATGTTTAGACGATTCCGTAGACGCAAGACTCCCTTGCCCCGATACTGGCATCCTTCATCAGGCATTCCTCAATCAGTCCAGTTGGAACTGCACCAAATCTTCTCTTCAAACTAGGCGAAAAGCAGTGGGATGAATTTCCCCAAAGCTTGTTCCCGCCTCTTCACAAGATACAGCCACAGGTCAAATTAATACGCACGAAATCGAAGATCAATTCGAAAGTTTTGAGCTGATTGCCGCAAAACAGAAGCCAAACCGCTCTATGGCACTGGCTCTGCCTGCACTTTGATGTTTACTGCTTTATTATTATTGCGCATTTCACCTGACCCGGCCACTTTCGGCGCAGCGTACGTGCAGCATCTCTTGTGCCCAATTATTGCTACGAACGTAGCACACCGTTGAGCATCGCCCAGAGGCGGCCACTTCAGGGGCCCGCTGGCATCTCGCATGTGATTGAAGTGTACTTATCAAGCCGTTTCTGCCGAATCGGTGCGCCTGAATGGATCCCGTTTTGCATTAAATTTGCAAATTATATAACCGACGAGCGGCCGGTAGACGGTGCGCAAGTTTTACCCGACGGAGCTTAGGCTAACGGAGGGCAAGTGACAGGTCTTCAAGTCGAAATAGTTCACCCGGACGCAGGGTGGCATGCAAATTAATGAGATCAGAAGGATACGAGGAAATCGTTAACCGTACTTAATTGTTTACCATTTTTGAACGCTTGTAGTATTCCAATTTAGTTGAGTTAGCTAAAAGCAAATAACAAAGATTAGAGAGATTGATTGAACTATGCAATAATTAAATACTTTACGATTCCGCTTGCGATACACATTCTGTGATGTTCCGCATCGCTGGTGAACTAAGTCTAAGACACATTGATCTCCAATTAAATCCAACGGACCACATCGCTTTGGAATCTACAACATCCTGCAGTCCCACAGCAAATTCAGAACAACCATTCATTACGGCGGAATATCCATAAGCTCTGAGGTCAAACCATTAACTTTGAACTCTGAGCCAGCTAGCCAAAGCAAAGCAAAATCTGTCTGATAATCGGACTGCCAACGACAGTAGGCTTGGTGATATACGGGAAAAAGTTTCAAATTTACTTGCAAACTTTACTCATTTATTCCCTTCCCGAGCCTGATCCACCTTCCGCTTGCCCGCTGTTAGGTTCCAAATGTGCGGGAGAAAATGTTGGTTCAGCAGGCTTACCTAAAAAGAGACAAAATGAAAGAGGACATTAGCAAACGATTCACATAGATATCTTGGGTTTACTAACTTCAGGAAACTCCAAAAAGATAAATAATTAAAATGAACTTCCACCAAACAATTTGCATTTGAGAGACATATTCGTGTTTCTCTTTACATTTCACATAAGCTTCCTAGATTCCGAAATACTGCGGTATGTTTCCCCCGCTATCGTTTTCCACGGGGTGATGATGAACAAATGTTCCAATTAGTTTTGCTGAACGCCGATATCGATTTCTAAATTATGAAGCAACAAAAAAAAACTTCGTCCTCGTGGCAACTATAGCCAGCGCAAGTATGAAACTATGCAGCCCGGTCCAATTTGCTCCAACGTGTGGCCTCCAACCTTTCGCCGAAAAGTTTTCATTTCTGACAGGGCACTAATTTTCCAATTTTTACACCCTTCCAGTTCTAATTACTGAAAACAACGGACTATGTCGGACGCCGTGTGTTGCATTTCGTTCCGTTTTGGCTTATGACACCTATTTTCTCACCACCCGAGCCGCCGGATCGCCTTCACCTCTGCGACCGGGCCAAACCAGACCGGTTCGATGATCGATCGACTTTTCCGGCGAGCTGGGTTCATCGCGATGTAATGAACGTGCCGCTGTCAAATTGTTACTTTGCTCTTTTCACTTGCCCGCGCACAGACTCCCGTACAGTGGACTGCGGGGTCGGTGGATGGAACTTTATCACCGATTAATTTGCAGCCGAGCATACTTTCCCTTTTCCCACTTAAGGGTCGTCCGGCGGCCGCGGTGGTTGAAATAGCTGACATTCACTCGTGCATGCCGCCGACCGTACGAGCTGGAGACGCTGAACATCCACTGCTACCGTGTATGTGTACGGACATGGAACCTTCCGAGCGATGGGTGGTCTTTTGTGAATCGAGAGATTGCGGAAGGTTGGATGAACGCGAACCCCGGAAGCCCTCCTCCCTCCGACACCTCTGAAGGCACAGAAGGTCAGTTGTTTAAGGACTTAATCCGGCGGTTCTATGGTCGGTGTAGTCTATGGAGATTCACTCACTTATTAGGATGATATCTAGTCCGCGTCGAACGGGTTGAACCAGTTGCACAAGTTGCCTGTGTTCGTCTATCACCAATTTAGATTCATTGTTCAGAAGTTTTAAGCACCAGTTGGGCAAGTTGACAAGTTTCCCTTCCATTGAAGGGATTTAATATATTCCTTGCTCCGCACCGGCATCTCCCGACATACACTCTTTGACGCCAAGGGACAGCTTCACGAGGCCATAGAAGTAAATGTCTTCAACGACTCCCTGGGCTACAGCTGTCCGTGTTCCGGCGATAATTTGAGCTGTCATGGCTTTTCCGCTTTTAATTATCAACGCTCCAGACAACACGAGGTGCAGCCAAACAGTTTGCCGTGGCTACCCTGCCTCGTGAAAGAAGGCTGCCCAAGGCTTCCACCGGGAACCGAGGTCGAATCCAGTTAGCCAACCATCCGCAGAGACGGATGCTTTCACCGAGCGCTCATCCGCCAGCCAGTTCGGGCTTAAAGGGGGTGGCCAAAGTGCAGTGACAAGGATGTAGAAACAATTAACTCATCCACCACCCGGGGAGCGATAGGAAAGATGATACCTTGCAGCAGTTCTGTGATTATCCACTCACGTCTCCACTTTCCGGGACGCTTCCTCATTGACGCCAGGGTAGGGCTGGTCCAGACTGAACACAAACTCCAGCGTTAGCTCGGTCTGGACAAATCAATGGAAGTAATTAGACGAAGATTCGTTTGACTACCATGGTGACAAGAAGTCGTTGGTTTTCCTACACCAAATGTTACCTCCAGCAGCAAAACACATTTGTCTAAACGGGGTCCATCCCGTGCTTGAATGTCTTGCGAGCTTTGCCAATCTGGTGGCTGCATGTTTTGAAATCGAGGGTTGTTTTAAGCTCTCGAGCTACCAGACAGAAGAGCGGAAGCATCTTTGAAAAGTTCACGATGATCATTTGTTTTTGGTGCGGTGAAAGTTCATTCTATTGACAGTGTATGCTTAAACTTTCCCTGAACCACAAGCACAACAAGTCAGGGACTAACGTCCTCCGTCCCTTCTGTGCATGGAAAAGTTATGTTGCAAACAACATCATCATTACCACCGACACACAACCCATGGATATTTCCCCCATTCCACACGGTAGAGCCTTAACCTCGGTCGTAAGGGAAAGGAATCCTCATGCGATTAGCCGAGACAAACGTTAGTCTCGAGGATCGCTTATTCAATGCCTTTCAAATCTGTCGCTAAACGAAAGGAGCATCGCAGGCCTTTGGTGGAGCTACTTCCCATCTTCCTTCTTTGCCCAGCCGGAGAAAATTTGTATTTCAATAAAATATGTAAATTTATCGTGGGGGAAAAGTTCCGTTTCGTTTCCCGCAGTGAACGGGCACGAAAGAGGCGCCATTATGGCACAGGTGTGTCTGCGTACAGTACGGGTAGGGCCCTTCGTTCCCATTGATGTGCACGGCAGGATCTCGCTCACGCTATCGAAAATTGCCGATAAGCTATCCAATTTGTTTCCAATCGCTCCGAATGACCTCTCGCCCGGCCTGAATGGGTGTCCTCGATCGACGTGCCACCGATCGATCGGACCCACAAATAGCACCCGATGCGGGAACAAATGCTTGGCAATCGAATGCGCAACATCGGCTCCTCGGCTAAACACTCCGTTTTAGCTAGTTAGCATAATCTATTTGAAATTCTAAACATTCGTACCCAACGTGCCCAACGTACCCTTTGTCCGCGGGCAGCCATGTTGCAGCAGGAAGAAAGAAAAAAAAACTTTCTTCGGTTTGATTCGCTACGCTAACTGGTGGTCTGCTTTGAGCTTTCTTCTGGGCACGATTTCCGCACAAGCGAGCCGCAGATAAAATATAATCTCGGTTGAGCAACATTCACCGGAGCATTGCTATGCACCACAATAAAACAGATCGCTCCAATCGTACGGCAATCATAATTCTCGATATGCGTCGTGGAATTAATTTGTGTTCATTTGAACCGTTCAACTAAACGAGAATGAGAAAACAGAATTATCGGCATGTTTAAAAACAAATCCTTGGCGCATGAATATGCTTTAGTAATTTTCTTTGTAAACTGTATTTTTCGATTTCCAATCAGCAACTCCAATATTTACAACTTAACTGGTACTTTTAAACCAGTTGATCAGAAACCCCTGCAAATATCGCAAAAGTGAACTTCAGTTCAGTTTTGATGTAAATCAAAAGCCGCATTAAAGCGGTTCACAGCTGTATTTCGACAGCATGAACGTAAATTTGATAAGCCGCTTCGCAAAACAGTCTCTTTAAAAGCATTTTACTGCTCTGAAATGCAGACCACGACACGGCGGAGCCAACAAACAGACTTAACACAGCCTAAAAACGCCAGACAAAGTCAGATGATTATTACCACCAAACTACATTCGAATTTGCCGCTTATGGTGATTCAAAGAATTATGCTCCTTGCTAGGTCGCCACTGGCGGTGAGAGCGAGTTAAAAAAAAAACAAACAAATTAAACATACCCCTGGGTACGCGACTCCACGAGTGGCCTCGAAATTCGACGACGATTTATACGTCCGCGTTTTACGACCGCAGCACCGGCGGCGCAGCCTTCGCCGGCCGAAACATCATCGTGCGAGTTAAAAAATATAGGCGAAGAACTCTGCAGTTCGAAAACCACGACTCCACGCGGCACTCCTTAAAATCTCAACCGACCGGCAGTAAGCGAGTTTATTATTTCGGTCGGTTCGGGTCGACTGACGCACGGTCGGAGGGAGATGAAGTTGCCCCGATCCCCGGGAGAAGGGGCGGAAAGGAGTTTTTCACAGCAAAATATTTTGGCGGACAGCCGGTATACACACCGAACGAGTGAGAGTCCATTTTTGCGCGCATTTTTGTACTTGCGCCGGCCATTGTAGCGCGCTACTTCACGAAACCACCTTTTTGAGGAATGGCTCCGAGAGGCAGCCGGCTGCCTGAAAATGCTGCTGTATGTTAGGGAAAAAAAACCTCTTCTCAAAGTGTTCACTGCTCGCAAAGTTAGTTATTTACAATATGGAGCACCTCTTGGGTTTCTTCCTCAAGGGTCGGGTTGTGTCCTGTTGCGCTACTAAGGTGTGTTCCTACAGATCGGTTTTAAACTAGAGGGTAAAAAAGGACAAAATTTTACATGCGAACGGCCCAGCAGTTCATTTTATGTTTAGCTCAAGCAAACATCGTTGGAAATCAAATTTTGCAAACCAGTAATTCATTTTCAAATTGAATTTTTAATTGTAAATAAATGTTCATCATCACAAAAATAATATTGGTTTGGCAATTTCCCCTTCCTGTTTATCTCAACTAATCGACATAACCTCCCTTTGCATACTTTTAGCTTTTCTCCATAATTCAACAACCCCTTGGCCACCAACTATCAGCTGGCCTTCCCCGTGGTTGGCCCCGCAAATGCATTCCGAACATATCAAACCTGTGAGTCTGCAAAACGGCATAAGCTTCAGAGTACAAAGCAGGACGGATGTCCATCCTGATCGTTCGCAATCGTGCGCCTTGGGATACTCTGGCGGGCGCTTTTATTGAATTGAAAATGACAAATAATTTGATTGTGGAAAATTGGTGTGCGGTTTTTCGGCCGTTGACATTTTCATCCTGGTGAGTGGTTTTTCGAGCGAGCGGCACACGGACCGAACTCCCAGGGGAAAGTGCATGTATGCCATTATTCGCATGGAAAACGAAACGCGAGGAGGAGAAGGGGAGTACGAGGAGGGTATAATATTTGGACAGTGCATTTCAAATGATGAACGAAACAAATGTATGGACTGAGCAAATGCAGCCGGATAAATGAATTAAACAAGCCGAAACAACGCGACGGCAAACATCTGTGCCGCGGGGTGGAGTTTTATGTGCTGTGGCATAACATTAACCCGGCCCACAACATTGCACACTCGTGGCACTGTTTTGCGAGGTTTTTCGGGACGCGTTGCGGGTGCACGCGGCTGGCTTTAATTGATTACCAAAACACAGCGTCTGCCGCTGACGTCATGACATTGCGGTTGATGCAATCACGGGAAAACGGCGGTCCCCAGCGGCTCGGCCTCTTAAACTGCCGGGGTTCTACAGCGTGGCAGTGCGAGTGCCTGGCTGGCAACACTGATTGTGTACCGTATTTGGCAACCGTGATTATTTCACTCGTTCGTTCACACTGTCTTTTTCGCTCTGTCCAGTTGGAATCGTTTTTTTTTGTTGACACGCTCTCGCTCTATCTCTCAGCTGACCTTGTTTTGGACCCGCAGCGCGGAAAATCATCGGTTGCAGTTGCGCCGCAGCATATCGACATTAATTTATTTCCAGCGTGCCCGCGAGGAGATGGAGTCAAAATAATTAAGCGCCCGAAAGCGGCCTTCTGCGCGTCGATCGGACGCTATCCATCCATCCATCGATCGGAGTTGATCCCGGCTGAACGTGCAGATTTGTGCGGTGTTTATGCGTTCCGGGCACTATCCTTCGCTGGGGTTTATAGGCACCTCAAGCAAAGCCATCCGGTGCAAGCGTTTTTTTTTTTCTTTTTCGAAAAGCCTTTGCGCTGTACTTCATCCTGCACCCCTTCTCGAGCCAATTAGGAACGGTACGGATTTATGGGTGCCACATGCCACCGGGCGATACACGATCGGTTCTTTGTGAATGCTTGCGGAAATCTCCAAACCTGATACACCCGAGAGGCAGTGACTCCCGACTCGCGACCCGGCCTCGAGCGCGCTTGACGTCTTTGTCGACAAAACTCGCCGTGGTACAAGCACGATTTCCGAACCGAAAGCCCACCGGCCGCGCGACGAAACGAGCGTTCGAATTATGGAAAAAACAACCATCGATCAATGAACCAGGAATCGACAACATGACAGCTGCCGGAAGCTGGGGGAGCAGGTTACGCTAATCGAACGTCGACAGTATGCCTCCTGGCCAGTATGTTTGTGGAACGGCCAGCCAAATTCACCTGTTGTTCGGTCGATGGCGATTAAGTGAGGAATGGGCCTTGCAGCTTCATTAGAGGCTTTTTACGAGACTTTGGTAACAGCGTAGATGATGTTCTTAAAGCACTCACCGACAGGGTCGTTTGAAAGTGATCTGTATCCATTTTTCAAGGTCACACTCACGTAATTTTAGCCTTTTAAATTTATTGCTCGAAAAGAAGTAAGCTCTAACCTCTAGGAAGTAACTTCTAACCCCATTGAAGTACATCCTAATTTATCAAATGAAACGTAAAAACAAAATTTGAGAAATGCCTGATTAATGTCTCTTTAAATGCAAATTGATATATTTGTAAATCAACCCCACCTTTTGTACACAAATATGGAAAGTGCATTGGCTACATTTGCATAAATTCCAACCCATAACATGTGCTACACACTTTCACGTGGAAGTATAGCTTTCAGGAAGAGCGTTAGATCTTGCGTCGTTGTAACTGTAAAGACGCACCACACCGAACAGGCAGCGATGTCTTCCACAAGTTTACAGCCACAAAACGCGACACATACAAAAAAAAAAAACACTTATAAAGAATGGTTCAAAAATGGGTCGTCCCTCGAGCACAAAGCAACCTCAGCGAGGGTGTCGTCCCCCGGCGGCAGGGCGAAGATCCCAGTCGGGGTGAACTTAAATAACGTCCAACCGCGTCGGAAGGTACGTGCAGGAATCCTGCATACAATTGACCCAAAAATGGGCAGACGATTGCCTCCCGCGAAGCACCGAAGGTAATAGCAGTGTGGCTTACAGCTTGGGTCCCGCAGCAGTTTCATTGAAGAAGAAAGTAGGATTCCCAATGCAGGATTATTGTTCACACTGTATGGTTTTGTGAAAAAAGAAACACATCGACGATAAACTCAATCACTGTGATCTGTAACATAGCTAAGGTTGTTTGCCAAACATGAAGCTTATTATGTGTTATTATGTAATGTCCTGCGAACGATAAACTTGGAATTAATCCGCTTCAAACATGACACATCTCTTTTCGTGATAGCAAACGGTTCTGATTTCAAAAGGCTATCGTTCCACCGTACCATCAACCATCCTCCGTTCTCTACAAACCTGTTCACAAGATGGTCCCTTTAAACCCGATGGGCTAAAGCAGCATCATTAGGGCGAAATCACGACAGAGATACAAAACACGACAATCGCCCTGAACCGCCGCCCGTTGAACTGGTTACAGTTCCTTGACCCTTCCCGAAATTACTTCAGCCCGGCGGCGGTGGCGGTGGGCAAAAATTCCAACAAAACCAATCCACGGGCTGGCACGGGTTAAAGCTGGTAAACTTGTCTTCAGAACCACGATCTTTTCGGCCCTCCCATCCCTACAAGCACGACGTCCTAAACTGCGGCGTCCGAAACTTCTTCACCAAAAGCCTCCACACGCACGCGAGAGCCCATGCCACCGGTTGGCTATCGGCGTATCATAAATATTAATTTTCTCTAACGCTTCATATTTTATCCGAAGCCGTCCGCTGAACGCTGACACGCCAGCTTTGGCAGCATTCCGTCCTTCTGGGCGGACACCTCAGACACTGCTCAGATCAACTGACCAAGGCCCTCATGTCCTCCTCCACGGTCCGTGCCCGTGATGAAACGGTCATCATTTGAACTTAGACGCGGACAAATCGATGAGTTTGCTTATTCCGTTATTCGCGCGCGACATGACACGACTACGCACCTTTGAAGCTCGGGTGTCTCGCTGGCCGCACTGGCTGGAACGCCGATAGTCGATAGAAATGGAAGACCTAATGGGGGAAACATAGCAGGCGTAGCTTCCCCACGATATGCCGGTTTCTTTCGGACAGGTTGGTGAACACGGGTAATCAAAACTTACGCAACCTGCAGTATGGCCCCTTTCTTAAATCTTCATTCGTTTTTTCTTTGCCTGAATCGAACGCCATGAAGATCGACGATATTATTGCCGATTATCGACATTTGCTACGCTAATCTATCCGCCTTCATATAGGCTGATTCCAAACTGGAGATGCTGTGTCATGCCAATTCCACCGAGCGATTGCGCACTTCGTACAAACTTGCTGAAGTCGCGCTTGTGGCCGATGTCACAGGTCATCACACCATACAAAGCAGACGAGGCGTCGGTTTATTGTAGTAAATTTATTTGAAGAAAAAAAAAATGTCTGCATTCCGCTGATTTTTTTTTTTAACGTTCGTCGGCATACTGCCGAGATGACATCATACTGCGTAGTATTCAATAAGTTTCCGACGTTCTTCCCTTCAGATATAACGGTCCTACCAGAGACAGAGATAGAGTGAACACCAGAGACAGAGATCGCTGGAATCGTCGGCATTATTTTTTATTGGTGATACGCATGATATGCGGTATGCAAATGAGTTTCGATAGTCCTCAAATGTTTACTGACTCGACTCGATGAGGTTGAGCGGTATGGCACCACCACTCGAATTCTCCTTTCACCCGAGCCAGCACCGGAACATGGGAGCCTTTTTTCTCACCGTAAGACAATCCGGTCGGAAGGTCAGCTAACTCGATAGTCGGAATGTTTCAGCCGATGGCCGGAAAGTTTTTGGGGAAAAAATGCTCGAAATGCTCGCGCTGGGTCCCGTGGAGCAGAGTGTCATCGAAGCGAACTCCGGGAGTGTCGTAACATAACGGACCTTTGTGACGCTTGACACTCTTCAGAAGGCACCACAGGGCTGGGGGATGCCGTCGACAACCGACGCCGGACAAAACCTGGAGGATTACTATTCGGAACTCCTCGTCTGCAGGCCCACGGAAAAGACAAACGTTGCCCAGGGGAGGAAATTAAATCCTTCCAATTTATGATATGGTCTCCCGACGGGCATTAGCATATGTGTATGTTCCCCGTAGGAAGATGGCCTTGTCCCGGACATACAAAATTGTCCGTCTGCCGACGAGCGGTCTCCGGTTGAAACAATAAAGGGATTCCATACTGCATTCCTGGGAGCCAACGTGTGTCTTCACACGTCCAACGGCAGCGTCCGTTAAGCCCTTTGCAGTGTCTCATCTGCAGGCTGTTGACTTACGACACCATGTCGGTAAATCATTGTCCCGCCGACGGGTGCACCGGATGCATTTCACCCATCGAACTGCATTTCGGCACCGGCGGTCGCAACAAAGGCAAACGAAACCCTCCGCCGAAGAAATGGTGGCCGGGTAAGTCCGTTTTGGGTACGGCAGCATTTTAAACGTAAATGTTTCAAAAAAGCACGACAGGGTTGCTCGAGGAACTCAGGGAGGAAGTCGTCGGAGCCCTTGGAGAAAGTCTCATAATTAGATTAATGCTAATCTATTGACTTACAACACATGCCGAGCGCCCAGCAATGCGCATAAACAGCTTACGTTATCGCCCCGGTGGCCGAAGATACCGAACCGAAAAGAAGTCCACAGCTAATCAGGAGAAACCGACATCGTGGTCGACGGTGGCCGTGGAAAACGCACGGATAAAGGCGCCGATAGTCAGGCAACCGGGACGGTAATCAAATTTGGACTGTCGATAATTGGACAACATCAAATCGATAATGACACTCGCTTTTTCAAGCTCCCCGTCAGACTCTTTTCCTCGTCTTGCAGCTGTCTCTGGCCGGAGTCAGTCGGTGTCAGGCGTCCAAAATACCCTGCGCTTTTTTGAGAGACGCCGAAAAAACAAAGAAGATAACTTTAACGGTGGAAACCAACAAAACCCGAGGCCACAATGCTTACTCGGCTGGTGTCAATGTGCCACGATTTTCCTTCGGCTAATGGGAATTTGACCCGGCGACTTGCAGTGTCAATTTTCGGCCAGTTACCACCTCACCATCAACTCACCGGCCTGAATGGCGCCGACTGGGCACAATTAGTGGACGTTACGTTTGCAGGAGAAGTTTTTCGTTTTCGGTTTTGCTGCGCCACAGCATAGCACCGTCGTAAAACTGTGTCAGTTTTATGCAACATTAGCATCGGAAAAAAGGTTGATTTAAATGAAGTGCGGTAATAGTACTTCATTAAATATTAAATCAAAATGAGCGGTTTTGGAAATGCTACGGTAGAAAGAGGTAATACATTTTAAAATATGTTATTTTACAGTAATCTCTTTTCTTTTGTATTTTTCACAAGCTTGAAGGAGAGAGATATGTTGAGATGAGAGTATTTAGGAAATGGTTAGTTGTCAAAATGATTACTGTAAGGCTTATGCGAAAACGAATTGAATAAAATGCTTGCTTCACCTTATGGCTGTAACTGAACTGAATGCCCTAATGCCGATCGTTCGGCACTCCAATCCGCATGCAAACGGAAATATGCTAGTCTAAAAAAAAAATGCTTCCAAACAACCAATTCCTCTCATCGACTAACGAGCGACTCAAACTTATTTCGTAAACAAAAATATGCATCTAGCGCCCCGCTGCCCGCGAATTTTCCCCTGAGGAGAAAAGCCATGGGTGACATATTTGAAAGCGTCGTCAAGGGAAACGAGGACAAATAAAATTAAGCATGCCCCAATGCTCGTCAGAAAACGCGCGGCGGCGGAAGGACTGCTCACTCTGGTACCCAATTATTTGCATACTTAAACCTTGTCAACATTCCGGCGCGGCGGTGCGCCCATCTCCGGGGAGATTTTCCACGCTTACAGCCTCCACCTGAACGATGATGCTGAGATGGGTGGGAGAAATTTGGGCGGCACACAACAGAATCGACTGACAGGATGCATCCCATGTTTTGGGTTGAGTGTTCTGCAAAGATTCATGGTATTTTCCATACCGCAATACCGGGTGGAAACTTAACTTGGAACCATACTTGGAAAACAGCGATCTTGAAAAGTGCGTAAATACGCACGACAAATCCGCAAATTAAATCAGAAATTTGCCGAAAACGGGTCCACGCCCGGCAACGGTTATTGTCGTTTATGTTTTGGCTTTGGTTTTTACCATCCAAGGTTCTCTTTTAAGCGATGTTCACCTTGTTTTGGTTATCTTTTTTGCCAAGAGTCAAGTGGCACGCGGTTGTCCTTCCTTTGCCTGACACCAAACCAACGTCCCAACTGTCCAACGTCAATAATCCACACCGGTCAGTCGCGAGATGAAAGCTGCCATTTCTGCCGAACCGTTTTCTGGGGTTGTTTCCACCCTGAGACGACAATTAGCTGAGGTCGGGCGAAGGTCAGAAAGCTTGTTTGTGGGCAGTTGAAGACCGGCGTCGGATTTGCTCGTTGTTTTTCTCTCCGTAGTAGCGAAGTAACGGTTGTTTTGCATTTAAGCTCCTCCAAAATGACGCAGAATTTCGATGCAATTTCGAGCGGCAACACGCGTCGTTACATGAAAAAAAAAAAAAACGGTGAAGGGAATCGAAAGGCAGTAGAGAAGGGTGGTTCGAATGTCTTGATGAAAACGACATGAGATATGACAGCAAGCCTTTCGGGCGATGTTGTCGTTATGCCTAAGATGATGCTGTCCCACTATCCCTTACCCCAATTCTGGGCCATTCGTTCGCGTCCGTTCAAGGTTAGGCGCTTGTCTTTTCTTTCACCTCTTTATTCATGCTGAGGTGAGATACGCGTCTCCCCGCGTCTCTACATCAGGCACCCTCGAGGTGCATTGTACGCTTCACTTGTTTCTTTATTTATTTTCGATCAGTCCCCTTGCCCCCAATCCGTGGAGTGGGGAATGTTTTATGTTGTAATTTGTTTCGCACCCCCCTTAAAAAAAACGTCTGTAAGGAAAAGGGGCCACGAAGAAAACAGGCAACATATTGCAAATACGGATAAGACAGATGGCGGCGATAGGGCGGCCAACAAAATGACCTTAATACCAAACATCCTTTCTGATAGCTCCTTGCCACCACGCCGAGCATTGCAGAGCGGAGAATTGCTGCCTTCACCTTCAACAAGTGAGACTGTTGTTTTTCTTTTTTTTTTGTTCAGCTAATTTGACCAGCTTAACTGGAAAGCTGTCCCGGTATTAAAAAACCAGTTATCATCCGGTAAGAACTCGTGCTGGTACAACTTTTCCTGTTTATTTGTAGCTTTAAGTTCCAACTTGCAGCTCGTTCGTGCAGCGCTCCCTATCAGTGAGCCAACCCCATTTTGCATCCTTCCGTCAAACCCTTACCGGGCGAGACAGTGCAAAGTTGGAATGCATTGCTATAACGAATGTACCGAACAAAACCAACTAAAAAAAAAAAATAACAAGATTCCCACATCGACGAATATAAGGTTTCAACAGCGGTGTCGTGTTCGAAATAATTGTATCCATGTTTTCATTACAATGTTTTCACTCGCCACCAAGCTGTAGCATACAGAGAGATATAGCGGTGGGTTGGTCAAGCGTAATGTATTAATATACTGCAGAGCAGGGCTTTTGCTTGATTGTTTCTTGCTCAACCTATTACATACGAGAGGATGCAGGAAAAGTGTACACACATCATCTCTTCTTTCGAATGATATGAATAATGAAATACCATGACAGCCCAACGCAGCAAGGTTAAAGTTGTTATGTTTATCTGTATAAAATGATCCTTTGGAAGCATAAGTAATGCTAATGCCATCAAGATATGGCGTCTTGAATTCCACAACAGTTAAGCGTCGTAGGACTTAGGATGCCAATCATTTTGAACAGTGGCATTTGTATGACGCAATGCATTCGTGCGAAGGCAGAAAGGATGGCAAAGAAAATGGTTTCGTTGGGTTGCATGCATGTTCATAAAGCATTTAAACGATGCGTGAAATTAAAAGCCCCCAGTTCACGTGTTTTATCGAAGTAAAATAAAAGAAAAACATACGGTTTCGTTAATTTGTTTTGCGGGAAACAATTTGAATTTCTAATCTACACCGATGCTAATACACGCTTACCCGCTTCGTTCCCCAGCTTCGGAGTTCTTTACACGCGCAACCGAGCCCTCTTCCAATCCAATTAGTGGCAACATATTTCACCGGCTTCGGGTACACCACCGGACTGGAGGTAGTTCCGGCTAGATTTTCGACGCACAAGAAAAGTGGACGCGGAAAATCTCACGCTCGTTAATCAGCGTACCGTGGCGATCCCGATCGGGTACGAGGCCCATCCCGCGACGAAATAACGACGCTCATAACGGAAAATGGCTATTGCTTATCAAATTTCTGGCCTGTTTGCAGCTCCCGAACGCAGAAGGAAGCAGGAGGGAAAAGAAAGGAAGCGAGGGCGTCGACATCTCCACATCGTGTTTGTCTTTGAAGCTTGTCGGACTGGTTGATAGCAACTGGATTCCTGCAGGGATGAAAGAGGCGTTACGCGGCTACCCGATGTCGTCGTGTGTCGTAATATTGTCTTCCGTTCCGTCGCCCTGCAAACCGGATGATTTAAAATGGCGGGATGGAACGTGGGATTTACATACAGCGCGGTTCGGAACCGGACGAAAAGTTTAAATGAGGAGATGGAAGAAGAAAAAACAAACTCCAAACGGAACTGGTTCGATGGCCGACCCGTTCACATAACCGGACCCGCCCAGTGCGACACGCTCGACAATCCGGCCGTCTGCGTCATTGCCAACGACCTTAGGCGCGATAGGCACACGGACACACATACACCTAGCTCCAAGCTGCACCCGATAGTCATCGATAAAGGGTGGTGGAGCCGCACGCTGCAACGAACCAAGCAAACGAACGAACGAACGAACATCCCGAGTCCACTATCTAACGTGCTTCCCAGGGCCCCCGAAGAGACGTAATGATCATGAGCGAAAGAAAAGAAAGTGTCAAAAAATAGAAAGCATAGCATAATTTGCATAAAGGCATCCCACCGTGCCCGGCGTAGTGAAGCAGGGGAGATGGAGTTGGGGATGATTGGATGATTGGATGCAGTAATACTTTCTCGACTTTTACGTGATGACAAAACGTCGCCACCGGGTTGGAGGCGACGGAAGGGACATTGAAGGAGCGGGTTCGTTCAATTTCTCCGCGAACTCACGAGACTTTGCGCTCGTGACGTTGAGCTCACGACGGTGCAAGCCTTGCAGCAAGGTGTCGACACTTCTGGAAGTCACGACCTCGGCACCTTCATCGGAGGACAAGTGGAAGATGTCGCAGCATGCTTTACTGCTAAAAGAGAAAGAAACGCATTCACCGTTCAGGCAGAGACAAAGAAAACTGGAAATAGGCCCAAGAAACTTATATTTAACGTATTGTATCAAATGTGCAAACGTTACCGTTTGAATTTGTTTTCAAGGTTTGCTTTACTGTGAATATGTGGTACAGCTAGCATCCAAAGTGGTGTCCATCGTTCGACACGACGCAATTCCATCTCTTAGTTGCCCTGCGTTCAAACAGTTCAAACACAGTTTATCTTCTATAGCAATGCACTCTTCAACCTAGGTTTAGACTTCTTGTAGCTAACGGAAGTGCTGCTAACCCAATCTATTTCGAAGCATTGAAAAGGTGTTATTTGAAAGAGTAAAGGTTTAAATATTCCATATCTGGGTTTATTTCAACCCCTGGAAAAACATGTTGTGGAGCGTAGCAGTAGAGCAAAATCACATCATTGCCGGTTTTCGTATAAAACTAGACTTACAGGCATCATTTGCATCCGGTCTTCCTTGTGTAGTGCCTCCACAATCATGTTGCCAGTATTTTAATCTGCTCTCATCTAGGCCCAAGAACCAGGTACCTCTTGGCCCGGTCTTCCAGGCAGAAATCTACACTCTTAACTCCTTTGGATCATTTTTATGACTTTTTTTTTCCTTTACAGAGCTTCAGATTTAGCTTCGGAAATCATTTGGTGGGCCTGAGCCACAGATTGTTTCGAATTTACATTGAAATGACGCTGGTTTTGTTTAGACGGAGACATCATTATATGCAAGAGGAGCCTTTGCCTCGTTTGTAACCTTCCCCACTGCAAGCGATTAATTTCATAAAAACCGCCAAACACTTGATAGAAAGCCATACCCAAACAGATTCGACCTCTACATTAAACACATTTTAATATTCTTCTCAATGGATAGTCCTGTCCGTAGACAGTGAAGCTTGTCAACGAGTATAGCCAAAGAAAGTATTAACCGATTGGATCCGTGCGCGATAATCCACCTGACCAAACCAAACAGAATACAATCGCCGAAACTTCCGACCGTGGCAAAACTCGCACTAGAAGAGTATATAAAAAACTTGGCACAAATATGGCGTCTCGCGTATTGGCGCGGGACCATCTTGTGACCATTTCTGGAAGAATTATTTCCCCCCGAGGCGAAGTCCAAACCCGGTTCGAAACGAACCGCCGACTGCCGGCAGCGAGGCGAGACCACCGAAAACCGCACCTTAGTCGACGACTTTCGATTTCGCCAAATCACCGCCGGTGGTGTTGGCCAAACGAGCGAGCTGGCTGGTTAACCAGCGGGCGGTCGCAGGAAATCGGAAACAAATTGCACACCTCAGCAAAACGGCGGGGAAAACCTCAACTGAGCAGGAAACCACACGCAACCGAAACGGACACCACGACTATTGACGACCTCATCCGTCAATCGAGTATCCAAATTCCCGAGCCACGCAAATGCTCGCCAACGAAAAGGATCGGAAACCGACTAGTGGCTTGCCTTTTGGCGCGAGGCCACCGACTAGACAACTGCGGGCCACTTCTCACCCCTAAGAGAACAGGCACAACAGTGAGATAGCAGGCAAGTTTTCCCTTTCGCTCGCGATGGCGATTGTTTTACCCTGGGGAAAAATTTCGCAAAATGATTAATGACGACATCCAACCAAACAAACGCACCTCGAGGGCCTTCCCGGACCTCCGGGTCTGGCGAGTGTGGCGCGGGCACCCTCGGCGCACGGCACTGGAAATATTTATGCACTTCATTGCCAAGTCGCACGCGCAGACGCGCGTGGCTGCGAAAAGGGAAGGGTACCAAGAGAGGTGCAAAGTAAACCAAAACCGGAGCCTCTTCCGCGACTCGCGATTAACTTGCGGCGTGCGTTCGTGATGCAAGCAGCCGGCTCTCTTCCGTGTTGATTTTGACGGTCAGTGTTGCTTTGGCGAAATTCCAGAGGTGAAAATCTAAAGTTTATCAACCGCACGACGCGACCAAAAGGAGGCTCTATCCTTCTCCCGAGAGATAAGCGGTTAGGGTCTTAATCTATCCGTTTCCAAAAATGGACCGAAAATCATGCTTCAAGCTCAGCGGGAACCGAACGGGACGTTCACGTCCACGACGACGATAAAAGATAAGCGAAAGCGAACAGCACCTTCCCAGGATGGGAAGCCAAGGATTCGATTGTGGCGAATTCGTTCGCGGTCAACAGCAGGAAAGAAGCCCCCTGTTGCAATCTGGGCGGTGAAAGTTTGACCGTGGCGGTGGTAAGCTCTGACGTATCGCGGATCAGTGATTGATTGTAAGCAGCCGTAGGACGCCCGGACTCAGGGCTCAGCGCTCAACGAACGTCAACGGAATTAGAAAACCTTTAGCGGACGAAGAAGACGGTGCACGGTCACGCCCTTGGGAAGGACTTCCTGAGCAGACCACAAACCAACCGCGTTTCCGATCCGTGCCAGTGGAGCGTGTTCCAGCTTCAGGTGCACAATTCAATTATGAGCTTCACCTGCCAACCGAGAACGTACCCACCCATTTGTCATCGAGCGGCGGCAGCGGCGAAGGAACTCTTCGCCACAACTAGGCCACCCAACTTTGTACCGGCCACACTTGTTGGGTTTCACGCCCAGCAGCTCTCCATTCCCTCCCGCTGCAGACCTGGGACCCCTATCCCGGAGCATGGGCAGGGAGCACAGTCTTCGGAAAACCTACTCGTCAACTCAATCAGCGGATCATTCAGTCATTCCGCTCGGGTGTCGTTTTGCGACGATTTTTCTCCAAGACATTCCACAGGCTTCCGTTTATCAGCCTGGCTTTAAAGTTCTTCCCGGTTTCATCACGTCCCAATGTACACTGAGATGTGTGCTTGGGATTGAAAAGGCTGCATTCTCCAGCTTAAAGAAAGAATCTCGGAACGAATGAAGTTTATTGCCACCAGAGGAATGATTCGTTCGCGGTGACAAACCATCACTAGGTCACAAGTGACAGCGATTAGTGTTCCGCGTGCTTTGTCCGCGATGAATGGAAACGAAATGCTTTTTCATCCCTGCATCGCTTGAAAAATGCTATTGAGCATAGCATTATTTGAGGCTTCCTCTTGAGGCCAGCACCGAGAAACAACCGAAGAGATATTGGTCATCACACTCAAGATTGTACTAATGGGCACGACAAAGTGGCGGCAACGGAGAAAAGAAACCTCCGCCCCCGAAGGTTGGGTGAGAAAATGCTGGAAAATGCATTTCAAGCAAAGGGCAATAATGCCGTTAGTGCAGCTCCAGCGTGCCGGTAGGCGCTAGATGGTGAAGGGTGGCTGGTTGTGGATTGTCAAGGTTCCCTTCGCCATTCCGTACACGCGACGTAGGCTCCCATGACGATGATGGGCGAGATGATGACGGGGTTTGATAACGATGATGAAGTTGTAAAGTTGAGCCGCTCCTAATTGGGATTAGGTTGCCTCGGGCGGTGCGGCGGTGGCAATCAATTGGATTATTTGATAAAATCAATACATATAACATTAAGATCGGTTTGCTCCCGCGATCCCGGGACGCCGCAGTCTTGCAGGTGCAATATATAATTTAGTGCGCTCAATCATGTGTGGGGTTTTAATGAGCCATCCACTCCACTGGATGGCCCACATTTTCCTCGAAGAAATCCGACGCGCAATTGTGTGAAAAATGTGTGTCACTTTTAATGTGCGCCCTTGCGTTTAATGGCTCGGTGTGCAACATTCCTTTGCCCTGAAACCTTCACACTGGAAATAGCATATTTTTTAGATGCCGAACACTTTCCGCGGTTGCAGAATCATACGCGACGGTTAAAATCCTCCAAACATGGCGGCCCATACGATGGCCCATAAAACTTTCCGAAACGTAACACTTGGCGATCCTTTTTATCTAGAGCACACATGGATCGGTTTCGATCGCCATTGAACGCAGGGAAAATAGACCACTCAACAGAAAAAAAAAAAAATTTAGATCATCCCCTCCACCGGCTACCCTATGAATCGTAACGCATCCTTAATTAATTGAAAGCTCATAAATTAACACACCACGCCTTCCGAGAGGCCGAAGAGCTTCCGAAATTCAGCCGCTTCCCAAATTAAGACCACAAAAAAAAACAATCGGCGTTTGCTCGAGAGAAATCCAAAACATGAACTCTCTCCCCTCCTCCGCCGGGTCGATCTCTTCACTGCAAAGCAAGGGAAGACAACTAGGGGACCGTTGGCGGTTGGGAAAAGCATCCCAGCTACTGGCAGCAAATCGAGTCGCTACTTTGTTCGGTTCAATTTTCAACGCGGAGAAGCAGAGGGAGCAGAGCAAGCGGGAGGAAAAACGAGCAACATTTACGCCACAGCCGCCGGAGGAGGGAAGTGTTTCGGTTAGCTAGTAGTTTGCTGATCGACCCCGCTCAAGACGTGGACACACGCAATGGAAGCGGGAAGTAAACGGCAAGGGGAAGAGGGGGGTGGAAAATGAGGAAGAAGAAAAAACAATAACCACCAGTGGGGCCGATAAAATATGGAAAACTAGCACTTTAATTCGGCAGGAAAATTAATTTTTCATCACTCGTGAGAAAACCGAACGATGGCAGCGAGAGACGTTCAGGAAACGAAAAAAAAAAAACGACAACAGCGCTTTCGGAAGATTTTTTTCCCGCGTTGAGCAAAAGATGTTAAAAGGGAGGGAGGGTAAATCTCCGCCAGCACGGAGGTGAAAACTCGACACCGGCACCGACCTCAGCGCCGTTGCCAGAGAGAAAACCGTTTGACTTCACTGCGCGGAAAAAGCTCATCCGCAGAGGGGCATCATCGGAACGCGTCTTCACCCACGGTCTGGACAAAACATCCTCCTCAATTAGCATAATAACCTTGAAAGCGGTGTTGCTCCGGGCGGCACCCTCCCCACCTCACCCTCCGCAGGGGATATGGTTGCTCGTTGCGATTTTCGTGTTTTTGGCCTTTTTGTTTTGAGGCTGGTTTTGAGCTGGGCTCTCCAAACTGGCAAACAAGCCGGGCAACATACTGGAAGTTCGTTCAAACATGCATGCAGTATGCTTTGGACCCGTGTTTCGATGGCTATGCGACCCAAATGACTGAGCTTTTTCCATACGATCGTCCGTTTGATTCCAACAGGCGTTAGTGCTTGTTAGAAATCGGGTACCATTTTTCCACTATTTGAGACCATTATTCCAATTTTAATCTGATTTTTAACAAACGTAAAGCATGCACGGTGGAGTTACTTTGTTATTGACTGTAGCCACTCTTCCACTGACCAAACACTTACCTACGTTGAAACAGTATGTCTAGCACCAACAACGCCTAAGCCTCCGAAAACATTATTTTTATTGATCGTTTCAACAGCAGAAACCATCTCCAGCACAACGCCTCGCACTCAAACGGAATATCGCCCTTAAGACTAAGAGCGGTCAGAGAGACGTTAAATGGCAGCGTTACGTTTAATTTCCTTATTTTTCCCATTTACCGCCGTAAGTTATGGCGCCGAGAAAATGTCGAGAAACCCCCGCAAACGTTACAAACGAACTCCGAACAACCATAAACCGGCCCGGTGTTATGGGTGCGTTAAAGGGACCCTCACTACGTTTGCGAAGCATCCAGGGCCAAAATCTCGCGCGTTAAGAAGGTGAAACGATGGAATTATACAAAACTGTGTTCGCAAATAGAATTTTACGAAAATGGTGCTCTCTTTTCGGAAACAGTTTTTGAAGATTTTTCGATACGCTTCCTGGAAGTTGAGAAGGGAGAGTTTTGAAAAAAATAGTCCAATTAAGACACTGTGCAGATCGTCAAACGATATGGCTTTTGTTTCCTTCTGCACGAAAAATGGTTTCCCCAAATCCGCACAGAACGTGACGGTTGAGGAGATGTTGGTGCAACAAACATGACTTGATTATATGCTCTCCCCTTTCCGTTCAATCCTGACAAATTTGTCCAAACAGACGTGCCCCGTCTATCGATCTTCAATTGAACGCTGAATTCTCCGCAAAAGGAAGAACCAAACAGAAGGTAACGAATTTAGATTCACTTCCGAACAGACGCCAGGAATTGAGAGAGTTCTATGAATCGTTGCCTTAAAGTATGGAACACCCCGATTAGCCATCCATTCCATGGGAAATCATGCCGACGTCGGCAGGGCAAATGTGAGTCCAAGGGGCCTCTGTTCTGATACGGATATGGGCCAATCATGGAAGCCAACAAGTAAAGGGGCCCCACTGTCCTACGAAAAGGAAATAGAAACAAAGTGTCATCTCCAAGGTACAACCTCCGTCGGAAGCAAGACAGACTGACTTTCTTTTTTACGATGCACTGCTCTACATCAGAAAGAGATCTGCCAATGGTCTGGAGAGCTTCTTCTGTAGAAGTACGGTGACATTCGTCATAGTCCTCTGGACCGAAACGTTTACCCTAACCTCAAACGTGCCATAAACGGTGGACGGTATGGAGGAGAACCGCTGGTAAATTGGCTACTTCCATCACATTAGCACGTGCGAAATGGTCCAAACACAGTCTCGAAATGTAACCCCACCTCTGACCTTTGCCTCTACCATTCAGGCGCCATTGCTGATAGCGGATATTCGCGTTGCTGAAGGAAACCGGCAGGACATCTCCGCTTTGCCGGCCGGGCCAGCCGCAAGGAATCATTTCACGATTGGCTGCCGTCTGCCGTGGCCGGCGGCGGCAGACAACGCCTCGTACCTCGCCCCCCTCCAGACGCCGGATGTTTGGATTCTGGAGGGTGACTTTCTCCTCTCGCCTCTTTTGGACAGGGAGAGCCTGCCTTTATGGCTTCCGTGGCGAAGGGAGCCAGGCTAGGCAGAGGGATCTCAAATTGGCTAGATGACTGGCTGATTTCGCCGTTAGCTGCCACTGGCACACTTGAACCCCGGAGGCAATTGGAAGCCCGTGAAGCCATCTTTCATTCTTCCCGTCGCGCCCTCGTGCCGCTGCTCGGTACGGGGAAAGGATTCGCACGCAGTTCCACCTCCGGTCGGTAATATATTTCACTTTTCTTCACGCAGAACCCACCTGCATTGCTTGCCGGAGGTTTGGGGGAAAAGGTGAATTAGATTTATGCGACTCCTCTCGCATACCGCCTCCTAAGGGCCATCTCGAGCCGTCTTGACGCCATGGGCAGAAAAATACACCGATATCCCCCTCCCCTTGCTAACGATCTACGGCCCTTTCGTGCTCTTGCGAGTCCTGTTTCCTGGAGGTTTCTGGCCGGAATACAAACCTTGTTATTTTGGCAACAACACGGTGGTCCATTTCGATTTCGTTTTTTTCTTCTCGATTGTAGCTCTTGGAGGTTTACGATGCTGCTACTTCCTGCGGGGTAGTACTTTATAATGTTATCTATCTTAATAAATCGTAAGTGTGCATAAAACTCGAAATATTGCAGTTCTAAGCGCTATGAAGGTATCGAAATAAATGCGTCCGTAACGCACTGCACGCATCATCGGCTTTTTGTCTGCAGTCCATATTGGCAAAGATTCAACTCCCATCACGTTTGTTTCAGAAGTGGCTTGAGTTAATATTTCAAGGCAACGTTTAGAAACTTTAACTAGAACTCGTCAATAAGCACTTCAAAGATCTGATTTAGTTCATGGAATGTGAGCGTTTCTACCGGACGTATGGTTCGCTTTATCTAAATCTACAATTTCCACCCGACTGATTCCGTGCAGGGAACCATAATTGAAACATTCTTCCCGCCGGGCGTCTCCGAGACGCCTCCGGTTGCCATTGGAGATTGCCGATGACAACCGGAGTTGCTCCCCGCACCGAAAATCCTGACACGCAATAGCGGAACCGTGACGCTGGTGGGGGTGGTATCTTATTTCTCCGCGCTTGCATTCCCTTCTGGGCTTGAGAGAGAAAAAAAAACAATACTACTCCATGCGGATCCTACATCTCCCGTAGGCAGCGAAAAGCCGTCCTCCCCTCTAGCCGTTCTAGACTTCCCCGGAGTTGTTCCCCCCCGTGGAGTAAATGATCCTTCCCTGCAATTACGTCGGATTTCACCACCAAAAGTTGGCTTCGGCTGGATTTGCGTCACCCGCGCCAAGTTTAACAGTTGAAGATTTAATGATACACGCAAATAATGGCGGCGAGTTAATTAAAACTTTTTTGAGAGTGACATTTTTCGTCTAGCTACACTTGCCCAAAAAAACAATTCTAAGATGGAAGGTTCCTCCCAAAAATAAGAAGACGTTTTGCATTTTTTGATTGTGTACGCGTGCTTGTGTTTTTTTAGAACAGAAATATCCATGTACACCCAAGGGTTGTCGGAAGCGGTTCCGTTTCACTCCCGCGTACCGTCGTTGATAAATGTCGTCTTAGTTTCCGGCGTCACCAATGATGCAATGGAAGCAAAGACAAACAAACGTGAGACATTTAACCTCCCTTCCCGCCAAAGTGCAGCCTCATCCGCGGCATTCCAATAACGAATATTGGCTTTTCACGACCAAAAACTCGGCCCTCAGAAGTCGAGCAGCCGTGCGTATCCACCCACCGGGAAAGAAGCGAAGAAAAACAACCGCTGAAAGGAAGGAAAACAAACGCACCCTCCTAAAGGAGCAGACGAGCCGAGTCGGTGTGGGAGCGCGGCCATGAGAAGCTCGAGTTCGATAACAAACAAATCGAATCCAATTCCTAGTGCACTTCTCGGGTCATGGCGAGAAGACAAAACGAAAGAAGCAAGATGATGTTGTTTGTGGCAATCGATAGAGAAGCGCGAAAACATTGTCAAGGAAAATAGTACAGCGATGAAGGGGGAAAAAACATAAAGCAACACCGAACTGGAGTCTGCGGAAAAGCGTTCCCGGGACGCACAGCTCCATGGAATTCTAGCGAATGCCAATTTGGAGCCGGCGATTACGTAAAGTGGCGCGGAGATAAAACCAAACAAAATACGACCACTTTCTCACGATATTTCGCTTTCCCTCTCTTTGGAGGGCGGCATCGTGCACCGTCGGTGGAATCGGTTTGGCTCCAGCAGACGGTGGAGGTGAGCTGGAGACAGGGCAAACTCTATGGCGATCGGTACGGCGATGCTTTGCGACGGTGAACTTTATGGACAACTAAATCACCGCCAGACACCGGGGACACGTTCCTCGTCCGTGAGGACAATGTCTGGACCCAATTTGAAAGCAAGTACATTTTTCTATCTGAGATCAAATCAACGTTGAATGAAATCAACCGATAATGTCTATAGTATTTGAAGATGCAATGAAACCACTAGTCTATATACAATGCTTAACGAATATGCAACATGTTGTGATTTAATAATGTAATAAAGATGATTCAACAAAGTAGAATGCTTCCAAAAATTAAAAAAGAAGGAAATCGAAAAGGAAAAAAAAGAAAATTCTGTTAAATGCTTGATCCTTGTTAACTCTTCCCAAAGTTGTTCCCCAGTTCCCCAGATCGAATATAGATTATCGACGGCGGAAGGTTGACAGTTTCCTTCAACAAGCCTCAATGGAAGACGCTGAAAAAGGCCAGCCACACCATCATCGGCTCGAAACGCCACCTCCACCATCGTCTAACGAACATTTTCGTCGATTCACTCACCATCCGATGGTTTATGTTTTAGAAAGTGCAGGCGCCCATCACGCTGGGCAGATGAGTTTTGTTACCTTTGTAACAACATTGGGAGGTTTTTTTACGAGCCATTTTGTTTTACTGTCGCGTTACAACCACCCCAACCTACCAGCCTCTTATTTTCCGCGAGGGGAAAACAGATAACTAAACGAAACCGAGGGCCCGGCCAACGGGTTGCGCTTTTCACCTACTGATCGCGTTCATTCAAGATACCGTCGTTCGGAGCGAAGTTTCGGGTAAGCCCGAAGGTGCGAAAGCAGGTGGACGAAGTTGTGACTAGGCGGCATTACGCCATGTAACAACTGGGCTGCCATTTGCCTCCCACTTTACCTGCTCATCCCAAGAGACGAGCCGGACGGTCCGTGATGTTGCCATCCGGTTTTATGCTCCAGGTGGCTTCGAATTTTTTTTCCTGCTTCCTTCGGGGGACATCAGACACCCGATGCACACTTTTTCTTCAGCTTTTCCTCGCTGCTTTCTCATGACGGCGCGACGCCACACTTTCCTTCTTCCGTTTCCGGACGCTAGGGAATGCGGTTGCGGACCGAGTGAAACATGCAACCAGTACCGGGAACGATCTTATCGGAGTCTGTTTCCCTATCCTTGAACCACTTCCCGTGTGCTGCGGTTTTCCAAGCGTCATTGTTATTCCATGCACATCTTAACCATCCACCATTTGTTGGTCAAAGATTGATAAAAGACCAAATATCAAATGGCATAAATCCGGCGAAAGGCAGTCTGCATGCACCCAAACTCGTCGAAAAAAGCTATTTCATTAAAAGGATTGATTTCCGCTCGGTGTTTTTCGTTCCGGCGATATCATCCGGGAAGGATCACAAGGGCGCGCCGATATCACCGATGGTACGGTAAGAAAGGAAAAACTCTATCCCCCCCCCCCCCCCCCCCCCCAAAAAAAACTGGTTCCATTGATCAACCGTTACGTGATTTTCCTTGAAATCCAAAGAAAACCCTTGCCTTCCTTGGATTCATTTCACAAGCAGTATTATTCCACTCTCCCCCCAAAAAAAAAGGCGAGCGGCGTACGGTGCACGGATTAATTCAAGGGATGAAAGAAAGCGACAGATGAAGAAAAGGAAAGAAGAAAAAAAACGTAATCAAAGGAAAAAGTTTCCCATTTCACCGTCCCGCTTGATCCTTGGGGATACGCTTTTTTTTTTTGCTGCCAAATTTATATCTTCTTTCGTCGCGCCAGGCTGGATTTTGCAAAAGGTAGTTTTGGGTAGGACAGAAGAAAAAAAAACACCAAAATAAAAAAAAGCCGTCTACATCGCATTGAGGTGGAAGGAAAAACCTGAGCCTATTTATGGAAGATTTATACCCTTTCCTGGAGAACAGCAAGAAAAACGAACGGAAAAAAGGGAAACGCTGTGTTTCCCGAACAGTTCCGGGGAAAAGCACGAATGATAAAGTTCGCAAGAGTAAAGTTCTCAAGATTGCCTGCCCGGGTTGAGTTTTGTCAAGTTTTATATCGTTCGGAGTTCTTCCGCCAGACGTATATCGTCCTAGGGTGCCCAACTACGACTTCATTTCAATTTATTGTCACTTAAACTTTTCTCAGTAGTTGAAATGCAAGTCATCACAACTATAAGACACTTGCAAAATAATGATAAGTTAAGGCTTTGGGTTTTCCCCTCTTTCTGTTCTTTTTTCTTCCACCATCAGTTCCATCTGTTAATCCATGGTTATAAAGCTAAAAAAGTTGCTACAAGTAAACTTACTTCAAGTACTGCATTTTTAGTGACATTTTTTTTTATCACATACAAAATATGTATTAGATTTTTCTTTAAAAAATGGCAACATGATCTAGGTTTGATGAGTAATACTTTCCGGAAACAGGATTACCCCACAGAATGACCAAATTCTAAAATTTTACTGCCTCACTTAAGAGAATTCCGGCTGTACGAAAAACCTGTTCATCAACTCGAGCCCATTTAAATAATGGATCTCAACGCTCTGAACAAGATTCCTCAGTCTCGTTCGCCGGGCTTCCGCTTGGGCCGAAGAAGCCACCCGGATTAAAGCTCCAACTCCAAACAACAGCTTCACCCACGAACACTCAAACAGCATCCAACCCGACGCCTACGTTAGACGCGTTGAAATGTGCTCTTCATTTCCTTCCGTGAGCCATGCTGGGCCTGTTTTGGTCAGGTTTATTTTATTTTTCCACCTCTTACCCGTGCTCCTGTGCCGACTGCAGCCCACGAAAATGGGGAGTTTTGGACCCGAAAGCTATTTTTGGCCTCCCAGAACCGGAGGTTTACCGAATCGGTGAAGGTGGTTATGAGATTCGCGCATTGCCGCAGCATTTTTCAAGAACCCTTTTTGGAGATATGTGCCCATCAAATTAACATGAAACTAGTGGGAACTGCATAGTCCTTTGATCGAAAAATTTTAAATCATCACGAATAAACGTCCCTGAAACTCGGCATATTGAACATATCACTTTGCGTCGTTTTCGATGACACTTGCCCAATGTTCTATCTATAAACACTTTCAGTGCGTTCAGGAACGGAGACGATAAAAAAACGCCTCCGATTTTTTTTTTTTGTCTTTTATTCTCTGCTCAACTCGTGAACAACAAACTTCTTCAAAATTAACATAAACATTCCAGCCAATCGTGGGCCCATGGAGGGGGCAACAGAAGAGCAAAAAAAAAACCAGCGAGTCGTTGAAGGCTTGTTGTAAGATCCGAACCGGTTTTCCAAGTGGCTACCTTCGTGGCGAGCCGAAACAAAAATCATAACATCCCCAATGGATCCGATGGATCAGGTTTTTTTCTTTGGGGCTGTGCCGGACTGAATGGCATTTTGGAGAAATGTTGCTTTTAAAGCTAGTGAGACAAGAGGACATATTCTGACACACACACACACACACACGTCTGGAGCCACGGCGGACGTGGATGGATTCGCGGTGGATTAACAAAACGCAATGTTGGTTCGGGCTATTTTTTTTTTTTTTTATTTGCTGTGTGTGCTTCACATTCCTATAAATTCTTTCCCAAATGGTACCTCGTTGACGCAGTTTTCAACTTTCGTGTGTCAATTAAAAAAAAAAAAGGAATAGCCTTCCCTTCACCGGAAACACAACAGAAGGTCAACGAAAGGATTTTCGACGACGGCAACGACGACCCAGTGCATCGGATTCTCGCCGGAATGTTTAACCCAGTTAACTTTTAGCTAAATTTTATCTCCTCCACTTGAGCCGTTCAGCTCGATCAACGCGAGCCGAAGATCATAAATCAGCCCCGCGAGTGCCCTTTTTCAACTCTTTTGCTTTAATTCGATCCAACGACGATCGGGGTTTGTTTGTTGGCCGATCAGGCAAATCAAAGCTCCTGCTCCAACTCGGTGGTCCATCTTGGCGATTCGGTACAACTTTCAACACCACCGCAAGCTTGGTCGCGGCTGGCTCAAAAGTTTCGTTGATGTCGTGAAAAAAAAACGCAAAGCACCCTTTTCGCGGCGAATCAATCAATCAATCGGCGCCCGGTGGGGGTGGCCTGCATCCACCGGAAAACCTTGCAAAAGATAGGGCACGGGGATTGGTTTTCCGGGGACGGACGCGGGTCGGCGGATGCAAAGAGATTGCGCGAAGTACCTTGGCAATTCAAAATGCAATCCATCGAGCTACCAGCACCGGCGAGAAAACCGCAATAAGACAAAAGGGCAAACCAGCATCGCCGAACGAATGCTTAAAGGCCGGTGAGAAAAAGTGCGCGACAGGAACAAAACGAACACCCCACATTGGCGTAAATTGGTTAGATGAACGTGATCGGGGATCAGTTGCATTCCAATCGCTTTCAACGCTTTCTCCTAGCGTTGAACTCCTGAGGAAAAACAACTCTTCAGTCAAGCAACTTTTCGTTAGCAAATTCATAGTTATTCTTATCTTAAATAGAATCTATTCCTAAGATCCTTGATTAACATCAACGAGCCAGTATAACAACAAGGTTCACGTTTGCCAAGATTGCGACCGTTAAAATCTTCCGTTCGAATGAGTGAACCTAAAACCGTTCCCAAACCAGGACAGACGATCACGATCGTGTGTTGTAAAATTGATTTGAATAAAATATAGCAACCAAAGCATTCCAGCGCAAAGTGATTCCGAACCTAACACCCCACCCCCCCCCCCCCCCCCCTCCCCAAAGGCAATTTCGATATCGCAAACGGTGATATGTTCCACTCCCGCGCTCAATTTATTCCCTCCCAGCAACGGGTTAAGAACGAACCGCTAGAATCAATGCATTCGCGCGACTCCGAAGACCCGTTGGAAATAAAAAACGAAGATAGAGAAAAACAGGAAAAACAAAACACCCCCACTATTAGCTGGTGGCTGGTTGGCGCTGTCCGCTTCGCCCGGAGGCTTTCTTTGGGCGGGCGAATGGAAGATCGAAGAAAAAAGGGACGAGCGAATTAGAGTAAATGATTCAAATTCGAGCGCAAAGAACCGTTTGTAAGGCCGCAGTCAGCGAAAACGAAGCCGAAAACCACATAACACTTTCGGAATGAAAAATTGCGCATCGAAGAATACCCGAAATCTGAAACCGGTGGCAACGTTTCGCTTCGTCGCACCAGAGCAGGGCCGGTGCGGTTTAACGGTTGCGGGCGAAAAACAAAACCACCAAGAAAAAAATCGGGAAGGAAAAATCAAAAGGAAAACGGGACCGCGGAGGTTAAAGTAAACTGTTCTACGACTGTTTGGCAACACGGTTTGGCACCTGCGAGTGATTCTTTCTACCGTCCTTGTTCCTTCAGTAAGATGGATAGGGAGAGCAGTTATCTTTTGGGGAATTTCAACACGGGCAAAACATTAACGAAAAATCAGCCAAACGTATCGAACCGGACAGACCAAAAACAATCGTTCGGCCAAAAACCAACGAATCACGAACCTTTGCACACGGCAAAAGAAAACTAATCAGCGAAATGAACAGAACGGTAGTAATATAACAAAAAAACACACACACACACACACACAAAACGAAACATGATCCAGCTCCAACTGCATACTAAGCGTTTTCACGTACCTTTTTCGAGCAGTCAAGCTAAATTCGGAACCGGTGTTGTAGCCGCACTACTACTCGAACGAGCGAAGAGTATTTTCGAGCTGCTTTCATCTGCTTCTCCTATTCTTAGTTTCTAATGTCAGTCGTTTTCCTTCACCGATTGACCTTTCGGATACGCTTGGAAATATGCACGCAGCAGTAGGCACAGCCTCAAAGATGTAAGTGTACCTTGCCGTACACCAAAAGTACTTCGCAAGATGCGCTGTTCAATGATATTGTTTGAACGAGTCAATCAATTGAATTTTTAAACAAAGTTGACTGTTTGGCCACACCATTCATTTGCATCAACCAACTGCCCACACACACACACACACACACACGAGAACACGAGGCACAGCTTCCCAGCAAAGGAGGGTACACTAAACGGCCGTGGCTCGATCCTCGATCGTTCGGAGAAAGAAGAAAGAAAGAGCTTACGTCTCACCGTACGGTAGCGCAAACAATAACTGTCACCATTTTTACTCACGGCACCGACGTCGATCAATGTAATCTTCACAAACCTTCGACAATTAATAACGCACACAAGTTTAACGGACACTGGAAATTGCGCTCGCTGCATCAACGGGCAGAAATGAAATGGCAACGTCGATTGGATTTCGGGAGGGACTATCGTTGCACTAGTAGAAATTATCGAACACAGAGCCTACCAAAAGATGGCATACTTCATATCGAAATGTTGATTAATTCCGGGTGGCAGCGCTTGCAGGTACGGTTTTTAGATATGGCACACGCGATATGCGAACTGAAAAGCGCCACTGTGTGTAAAACGAGATGATGTCACACGCCGTTTTTCCTTTGGACACCTCTTGGCGCACCAGCACCGACCGCGGGAGGAGCTGCTAATGATGAACGATTCACTTTTTGACACCCGTACGGCCAGCTTGAATTCAATTAAACTCCGTCTCCGTTCGATCACGTTACCGTTTGCGTCAAGTTGCAATTTATTACCGATCCGATCACACCAGGTCACGTTGGCGACGTTGAATTTTGAGTAATTAAAAACATTTTTTTTGTCTTGAATCTGGCTTAACACCTTCCACCAACCACCGCCCTACCGCCACCTCTGTGTCTATCTTCGGGGCACTTACCGGCAAACGGAAACCACGCGGGTGGACAATAAATGCCTAACAACACACGATCGAAACGCAAGAGAAAAAACAACGGGCACAACCTTCCGGTATCGACGCTGAAGGTACACTGTACCGCAGTAGCGTGTTTCGTGAAGCACCTACATCAACTCCGTTCATGTGGTAGAGAGAAATTGCACACTTCCTATCTGCGTGGCTGCTCAGAAGCAACTGACGTTTTTTCTCTGCTCGCCCGGCTGTTGTTCGCAGAGTCGTCCGGCATGAACCTTCTTCGGCTCAAGCGTGATTTGGAATGAATCGTGCGGTCGTGAAGGAATCCGTGGATTCATTGTATTCAGGTGGCTTCAATTTCGAAATTCTCCATCACCAACACGGCTGCGGATCAAATTCGAAACAAAATTTCGAAGGTCTGTGTCTATGCTGAATGGAGTTATACTGATATCCTGATAGAGTTATACCTATATAACAGTTGAACAGTTTGTTCCACCTGATGCATACCTTCCGGAGTATTTCAAATTCAGAACGAAGATCAATCAACAAATCAACCTGAAATCGATCCAAACTAAATAAAGCAGAATTGGAACCTTTACTCAGCACAGCATGTACTACAAATAAAAAGAAACCTAATGAATTAATTAAACCAAGAGAATTCTACCACCAACGACAGCTGTTACAACATTTTTGCACTGCATTTCGACCACTTTATTTCCATTTCTATTTACAGTGTTGTTTTGGAAACTGGGATGGGTTTTCCCCGCCACACTGTTCCGGTGCCTCGAGAGAGAGAGAAGTTTTGATATTCTTATCAGCATTAGTGTGTTACCTGTCTGCTTGCCTGCCTGTCTGTCTTGTTTACGGTATATTGGTATGCGCATCTATGTCCGGTTGCGTTACGCTAGCAAAACTGAAATTGTCTTCCTCTTGACGTAAACGGATTCCACGTACGCTCTAAGCACTTGGCGCGTTTGCAATATGTGTGTTTGTGTTTTGCATCATGTGTTTCAGTGTTGAAAGGGGATAACTCTGCTAGAACTCGCCGGCTTAACATCTTTTACAGATCTTAAAATACCATCCAACCACCACACGCCTCTGGTCTTTTCTTTCGCTCACACACATACTCACAAACCCACACGCATCCTTCACCCCTGCCATCCAACACGCATGCACAGTCTTTCTCTCGTGTATTGTTTATTTCTCTGCTTCGAATTTGAATGTGTTCCTGGTTTTACAACTTAATGTCTCCATACACTCGTGCGCGCATCCCCAACGTCCTTTCACATCCCATTCCATTCATGCTCATGCCATATATGCTCAACTCACCTACCGACCTAAAAACCGCACACTCATGCGCATTTTTTATCTCACATTATAGCTTATCACCTACTATACTGTGCCGGAAGGGTGCTGTAGCGTGCATCCCTCCCAACAAGGGATTCTTAGAAGTACCGGTTCATCCTTAGATTCGATATCGTGTACGACTCTCCCAGAGGAGTTCTTGCCCACGCCAACTGCACACCCTACAAGCCTAGTATATGGTTCGTATCATAAGAACTTTACTGCAAATATTTGTGTTTCCAAACCCACGCCAGCACGCTACTCTCTAAAGTTTCTAATCGTCAACGGGCGATCATTCGCGATCAGTCGTTCGTTCATTCGTTCAATCAATCAGCACACCCAATCGCTCATTCTTTCATTCTTTCGTGTCTGCGTAATTACAATACAGTATATACTTCTTTTTTTTGTCTGTTTTCAGCATGGTTGAACCTCTATTCTTATTTCAGTAAATGTTACTAATCTTTGTCTATTGTTGTATTCCGTTCAATGTTGCCTTTACGAACAACACCTTGCTTTATTTCGCTCTCTCGCTCCCTTTCTCCCATCTTGACGTCAATGATAATCGACTACAGTTTACAGGTTTGTGTACGCATGAGCGAGGCTAGGACACCCTATCTCAAACGGCTACGGCAGCGCACATGGACATCGGTTGTAAGTGCAAATTTGTCATTTTCCTCCTTCCTCGATCCGAGAGAGTAGACAATATTTGCGGAACATCAAGCCATTCCGATCGAATGTGTTTTAAACTTGTTTGCTCTCTGTGGACGACCTTCCTTTCTTCATTCTTTCATTCGTCACCAATCCAGGGGAAAGAGGACAAGTTTAGTCAAGTGTAATAAACTGATATAAATTATTACAGTACCGATCACGGGGTAAATGATCTTCCACCTATTGCGTGTCCTGATGGATCAACTGCAATCACATATTCACCACTAAACTAAAATTCTTGTGTTCAACTGAACATTACCAAACTGATTCCAAAATTCCATCGGTTCCAACTAAAATCGTTACATGCCGGTGGTTCACTTCTTCATTTTTCTGTTTGACAGCAGTTGGAGCAGTCGGATTTTTGGGATACAGTTTGTGAATGTATTCAGTTGAACAATTACATTTTAGTTGCGTGGTGAATGTTTGCTTGCAGCTGGTGGTTGGCTAGAAGCAACTAACTGCCAGTTGGTTCGCTGGAGTCAAGAACCGGTGTATGACACCAATGCAACCCGGAAGGTGCGTGCATTCTCTGTGCATAGGTTTGTTAGTATCCCTTTATCGCTGCTTTGGCGACGGATGTTCATTAAAAAAAAATTGCTTTCCATTTCTGCGTTTTCCACGCAAAAAATGATGATTTCACGTATCCTAATATGCTTAACCTTAAAAAAAAAGACATTCGATTTCCCTCCCCCCTTACGTCGCCTCATTTCTTTTGCCACCTCCCGCTTTGCGTATGTTTCTCTTTCCCTAAATCTTTGTACAATAAAGCAAAAGCATGCACGCATCCTACACCTACTCCGAGCTCATGCCGTAAGTCTATCCTTCCCGCTTGCCACAACATCCAATCGTCCTCTTGTTTCAACTCATCTCGTTTTGCTACAGAACAAACGCTTTCTCGAACCCGTTCCTATATCGGTTTTTTTTTTGTCTGTGCATTTCTCTAATCGCCTTACTTAACTACTTCTGTACAGCGTACAACCGCGGGTTGAAAGAAAAGTACACATAAAAATGAGGGAGGGAAAACAGAAGAAAAACGGAATCATTTCCAGCGTTGCGAGACAGAACAGAAATAGAGCGACGTGTGGTGCGCTTGGGTACGCCCAACATTCGAGCATCTTCACAGAGAGTGAGAGGGCACTTTAAGGGGTGAGGGGACGGAACGGGGGATTCCCCTTTCGAAAATGGCCACGACAATTACAATTCGCGACCTTCTACAAAGCGCTACGTAAATACAGCCGGAAGCGTCGGGACATTTTGGTCCGCTTTTTTTCTTGTTCTCCTCACACAGCTATTTAATGTGCTCGAGCCGATCGATTGATCAAAAGGATTCGATGGCGATGACATATGGTTGAGCTTTCTTCAGTGAAAATTCATCATACGAATGCCAAGGCAGGTAGAAGGTTTCCAAACGCTACCCCATTATCCTTCACGGATCTTGCGCCTTATCCAACAAAAAAAAGGATCCCCAAGGAAGTTATCAAAGTGATTTAAACGAAGAATTTCCAGCAACAAGGCAACTACTAACTTCAAGCAGTGATCGGTTCCTGCGCATTTGTTCCGGGAAGTCAGTTTTACTTTTGATCAATATTATTGGCCCGTGTGAAGCAACGTTAGAGAAAAAAGAAATTCCTATTCCCTCCCCTCATCCTTTGATCAACTCTGAACATGCGCTCACTGCCATCTCTTTCTCTGGTCTCCCCACTGACATCGCGGCTCGCACGGTGGTTTCCTTACAAACGGGGGCGACGACGAAAATGGCGACGTTGACGGTTACGGCGGCGACTGGCAGCGGCATCCACACCGCCGCTTGCAGACGCGCGCTAGTCGATCTCCTGCTTCTGCAGGTTTATGAGCGCGCCCACGATCACGACGATGTCGTCCAGCAGCTTGAACGTCCGCCCGTCGATGCAGGTGTGCGGGCTCAGCATCTGGTGGTTCTGAAAGTTCTCCAGGATGTTCTCGATGTAGTTCTTCAGCTTGAACGTCCGACTCTTGCTGATCTTCTCCGAGACGATGTCCTCGAAGTTGTCCTCGTCGCAGTTGCCCAGCACCCGCTCGAGGTCGGAGTCGTCGTCGTCGTTGGTACCGGCGGCCCGGGATCTCCGGTTGCGCCCTCCGCCACCACCATTGTTGTTCGAGTGGTCGTGCCCGTTCGCGAGCCGGTCCTCGAAGTTGTGGAAGTTCTGGCCCGCGATCAGGTTCGTGTTGGTCTTGAACTTGGTGAGGAAGCCGGACTGGGCGAGCAGCTGCTCGTCGTCCGTCTGGACGCCGAACGCGCGCGACACGAAGCAGACGCACCCGTCGAGCGTGGACGCGACCAGGTACTTGAGCTTGTGGCACTGGTCGACCGGGCAGTAGGCCAGCCCGACCTCGCCCGCCGGCAGCTGCTGGACGGCGTTCTGCTTCACCCGCAGCACCAGGTAGTTCAGTATCAGGTGGATCCGGTTGAAGTGCTGCCGGAGGCTGACCGGCACGTTCAGCTTCATGGTGAAATCGTCCGGCCACACGATGAAGTTGCGCAGGCAGTCCGCAATCTTAGGCACGCTCGTGTGAAACAGCAGGTCGACCTCGGCCGCGCCGATGCCGAAGAAGTTCGCCAGCCGGGCGCTGCTCTCGTTCTGCTTGATCTTGCGCAGCGTCAGCACGATGTCGCGCTGGTTCAGATCGAACGACTGCGCGAGCGAGTTCACCAGAAACATCCGATTCCGCCGCAGCCCGATGAAGAGTGTCGGGAACTCCTGCAGCATCTGCAGCTTCCCCTTCGAGGAGGTGATGCTGTTGGTGCCGACACTGCCGATGAGACTGCCGCTGGCGACGCTCGCGCTGTTCGTCCGCGTGTGCACTTTCCGTTTCACCTTCTTCCGAAACAGTCTGTTCCCGGTCAAGGCACCGTCTGTGTCCTCCATGTCCTCGCTGCCACCGGGTGCGGAGGCACCGGCCACCGCGCCCTCGTAGTCGTCCATCGCCACGTCCTCGTCGTCCCCATGCTGCTGCTGTTGCTCCTCCTGCTCCTGCTGGTGCTGCTCGTAGTCCTCCTCCGTCATGAGGATCGTCGTCGTCGTCGTCGTGGTGCCGCGGCCTACCGACGCCGCAGAGCCCCTGCTCAGCTGCACCCGTCCCCCTGTCACTATGGCCGTGCGTGAACCTCCCTTTTGCAGCTGTAGCTGCTGCGGTTCCATCTCAATGCCGATCTCTTCCTCAGCCGATGCCGTCGACGATGACGTTCCGTCGTCCTCCTCGTCCTCCTCCCCTCCGTCGACTACTTCCTCCTCCTCGTCCCCCTCCTGCTCTTCTTCCTCCTGCAGAAGCTGCTGCTGGTTGCCGCCCGTAGCTAGATGGACAAACTGCAACGTCGGCTCGTCTGGCTCGTGCTCCTGCTCATCGACCAACTCCACCACCTCCTGCTTGATGCGTCTCGGTGTCACTTTCACCCCTGGTCGTCCCGCTGACGTCACTTTAGCAGCAGCGGCACCGACGACGACTGACTTCGCCTTCTGCTGCTGCTGCTGCTGATCAAGGCGCGGTCGCTTCACGGCGCTCGGTGCTAGCTCCTCGTCCTCCTCTTCACCGCCGTCGTCGTCGTCTGCCTCTTCTTCCTCCGCCTCCTCCACCACCACTTCCTCCGCCGTCTCCTCACCGTCGTCCAGCAGGGTTTCCTCCTCCTGGCCCTGTGTCCGTCTCACCGCCAGCCGGTTGGCTGTGCTGCCCAGCTCTGGGTTGTGCGGGTTTTTGGTGGTCGAACTGTTTCGCGTCGGTCTCAGCTGCCGCTGCTGCTGCTGCTCTTGCCTACGACGCTCCGACGAATCCACCCCGTTTCCTTGCTGTTGCTGCTGCTCCTGCTGTTCTTGTGTTTTCCTCCTGTTACTGTTGGCCGTTCGAGAGTTCACTTCCTCGTGTGGTGGGCTGGTGCTGTAGCTATGAATTTTCATAATACCGGCCTAAAAAGAGAGTAATCGGAAATGGCAAAAAATATATCATCAGTTATAGATTCTTCCATTCAATTCGCCAACGTTAAGATAGAGAAATGGTGGTTAAGTTTTTATGAACATTTCTTAAAATTGGTGACCAATGAATAATTAATCTGGATTGATGAAGCTTTTCCGAACCATTTTACACGATGCATTCAACAACGGATTCGTTATCCATAATTCCACCACGAAACGAATTGAAGTAATCCACTTCAGCTTTCGCCTTCAGATTGCATTTCCAATTATCCAGCTCAGACTTTTCGTATTCCATCGTCCTTTCCTTTAGGAAGCGTTACGAACAAGCCAGTCAGAAGTAGGACGCAAATTTTACAACAACGATCACCCATTAAGTTAAGATAGCTTTAAGTTAATGGTAGCCGTTTCGTATATCTACTCACACCATCGACCAGATATTTTCCATGCAATTCTGATGGCATGATAGTTGCGTAATACCGGCACAATACACTTAATAGAAAACTGGAATACGATGATCTGCATGATTTTTACAGGCCCACCATAAGCCCCCTCCCCCCTCCCCTTAAAGCATTTTATCATGCCAATAATTTGTATAGCATCTGGCCGTGCCTCCCATCCATCCAACTATCTTCAAAACGATGCCCTCAAGCGGGAAACCTGTAAGATGCTTTAATGATGTTGAGTTAATTTATGAACACATTGAAATCGAAAACAATTAACACACGCGCGTTGATGAATCATACGAATGATGGAATATAAGTATTAATTCATTTGTCAGGTGCGTTCGTGTAACCGTTCAATCTATTTTGTTTTACAGAGTTGTGTAACGTTATTTTTTTTTAATGTGGTACAACTTGCATTCTTCAACATTCTTGCATTCAACTCGAAACGTGAACTGAGTTCGAAACGGGTGTGAATTTTCTACCAAATTAGCGTCGCTACACTTTTTAAACCACTCCTGGAAGATGTGCCTAGGCTTCCATGCAAAAATCTTCACTTCTGAACCATTTGAACTCTTTCTGGAAGGGTTCTCTCGTTTACTGTAGTTCATATTTAGCTTCAGTTATAATTCTTTACAGATTTTTTATCGAGTTCACATCAGAATGACGCTACTCCGGTTTAAAAATATCTTTATCCAAAAATAAAAAGTATCTTTATCTCTTTTATAAAATATCTTTCTTTAACTGAATATTTAAAAAAAAACAGTATTGAAAACGTGCGCATTTGAAAAAATTCAAACAAGCCGGAGCAACTTGCTACAGCATCATTTCATCAATAACATCGACAATTAGAAACACTCAGAAACTTATGTTTAATTTTACCACAGAAAGGTATCAGAAATGTATACCATAAGTTCGCCCGAGGCTTGGCTAGGGGAAGCCTTTTCCCGCAACGCATTTATTTGTACGCTATTGCATTTGTAACTTTCCCCAAACAACGTCAAGTGAATCAACTTTTTTTCGTTTATCTTCTATCCAACGGGGCTTTTGGCATCGCGGCATAAAAGAAACTTCTACCTCCACCTGAAAGGTCAGCCAGCCAGCTATGGCCGCTAACAAAAGCGCTAGAAAATCCCACCGGCCGAGGAAGAATTATCCCACCGAGAGGTAATAGAAGCCGCCCGACGTCCTTCACCATTCCATCAAGCGAGAAGACACGTGCGTTTTTAGGGTTCGCCAGCCTCGGTGGTTGTGTGTTACGTGAACAACGCCGCCGAGAGAAAAAAACCAAGAGGCGAGATAGATGACGGGCGCAAAGACAATGCGCATTTAAAGTGCAACCAGCAACCAGCAACCAATGCAAACCACAAGCCAACAACTACCACCAGAGAGAGCAAATGGCGTGGTCGCATGCGCAGATAACGACACGCGTCGTTGCCGTACACACTGACCTCAAGACCTCCTTCCCCCTTGACGATCCATTCCACTCCACCCGGGGTTGGAAGGGGGTAGGTTGGTGCGATAAAACGGAACCGTGCGTGCATTCTATCGAACAGAGCAACGGGACAGGTTTAAATTGTTAACGAGACCGTCAAACTGGATCACGGACACAGGGAGAAGGGTTGGATGATGGATGGCAACGAGAAGTAGTGCGTTAGTAGTTAGAAAACGGTGATAAAGATGTCCTTATCTCCAACAGCAAACTCTGTACAGCCGGTGTGTCCGGTTGAAGGTGGACGAGGAGTTAATTGAAGCATCCTTGGCAGACTCACATTTCTCTTCATCATCGCTCGCTTCGCCAACCGTCGCCTCATGATGGACACGAACGAAAAGGGTCAGAGACAAATGTTCGTTTTGTTTGCGGAGCAAGTTCTAGTTTAAAATCACTTCACCGTGTGGAGTACTTTTAAAACTATTTGTTTTTTTTTTTTATTTCACCTGATCGATCAGATCGTCAACATGATCATCGTCGTCATGACTACAAACACACACAATCGATTACGCGATCGGATGACCAAAAACGGGACAACAAGTACGTCCAAGGGAGAGCGTGCAGAAGGAGAAAAAGTTGTCATCCTAATATGGGCCCACGCACGACGCAACATGGGGACACCACTCCTTCCTCCTCTCCACCAACCATCCCACCCCACCTAAATGTCCACCCTCCCGGGTTAGGGCACCGCAAGACAGGGCAAGTTGTTTCACGATGAGGCGCGGCAAGCTATTTCGAGCACGATCACTGCGCGATCACTGTGCGCTGCTGATTGTTGTGATGAAATCTTCCTACACACACACACACACACACAGTCCGCACCCACCCGCCCGATGCCCAACTGATGGACTGACTGCACACACTTGGTGACACGATTTCGTGAACGGAGGAGGAAGCAGCAAAACGCGCTTCTGGTTGATGCAACTGCGCGCGAAAGAATGCAACCCCGTCTCGATTGTGCACGAGCGTAGGTTCGTGGGTCAGTGTAACAACACACACACACACACACCACCACCACCCTTTTCCTGATGCGCTTCTCTCACGAGAAAATCTGAAAACCATCGGCAAAATGCCACGCCACAGTTTGCTGGTGTATGTTTTACACTCAGATGTAAAGCAACGGGCGGAAAAGGAAACGGGGGTCGTCGTCTAGTGCACTAAAATGTGCGCGGGCATACACAACACAACGCCACGGTTACGTTGTGCAACTACTGAGCGCTAAATTCCCTTCCTTCTAGTATTCTACCGATAGTAAAGATTGAACGAGAGAGAGAGAGAGATGGCGGTAAAAAAATATGCACTTAGGATAAATAATACAAGGTTTATGTGAGAAAAAAACACAATCACACACACAGTTCATGCTAATAGTGCACGACATACGAGAATGTGCGATCGTGACATCGAGAGGTGTGAACATTTCATTAAACCATCAACGGTTTTACAACCCGGTCAGGAAAGTAACATTATCGATCGACGGACTACAACTTTGTATAGCGTGGTTTGCTTTAATGCGGAGATCAGGGGCAGGAGGTACGCCGGTTCCAACATGACCCACGATTGCCTGGGTTCGAATCCAGACCGGACCTCCCCTGGTACGACAGGATTGACTGTCCACGTACTCTAAAAGGGAAAAAAAGTCTCGTAAGCCCTTAAAAAAGGGTAGGCATGACCAAATTGGTCGTTACGCCAAGGAATAAGAAGGTTTGCTTTAATCAATAGATTGGATAACAACTTATTTAATAAAGCTATATATAATGGCTATTAATTTTTATACAAATGGAAAAAAAATTAAAAAAAAACTGTTTAAAATGGATATGTAGCAAATATAGCTAACATTCGATGCATTTGCATGGCTTAAACCGCATTAAAGCAGAGAGAGTAAAGATACTATTCATAAAAGTTACCAGATTTTTTAACTAAAACGGTGTGAAACTCTGGAAAAGATACGCCAAACGAAGATTTCAACAATCATCTATGGACATATTTTTGAGGTTTTTTGAGGATTCTTCAAGTATCTGTAAAAGGTTTCACGCGAACAGAATAAAATTAGACAACGCCTGTGCGGACCCTGCTTTTAATGCAACTTTTGTTAGCCGTTCGAATGGAATAATTTAAACATGACTAAAAACTATTAGGTATGTATTTCACGATGAAAAAACACACTGCAGTGGATTATGTTGCCGAGTCTAGATAAAACTGGAAGGTCACTGTACTAAACCACACTTAACCAAACAAGTTAGCCTTCTCACTAGCCTACAAACCGACCCTCTCTCTCTCTGTTTAGGGAGAACTTGATCTCGTAGCACCGCAATAATATCAAGTTACATCCATGCTCTCTCTCTCTCTCTCGCTTACGCGGACTGAGAATGATCTTGCCATGATCACCGATCTCGTTCACATCAGGGTGAGATGTGCCAAGCTATATCGCGGCGATAGTAGCATGCGCCTCTTGGTGATTATAAGCACACCACTCGGAGATCGGCACTGCATCGGATGCAACGGAGTAGTGAGGAGCGCAAGGGACCCGGGAGAGGAATTCTAGGCCACAACATCACGCGCGATTTGGATGAAGCATCTTGTACGGCGGTTACTGGTTGGGTTTATTTCTGCCCATTCACAACCACAAGAACGGGAACGAAGTGGTTTATTTAGATTTTATGTTTTACACTCCCGTTCGTTTACCTATAGGGGGTAAAAAACAGCAGCGTACTATACTCAAATAAACACCCCTTTGGTGTAGGCGAATCGCGAGTGCAAAGATCCGCGATCGGCTTAACGTTCGTCATATTAAAAAGGGAATATTTTTTTCCGCACGCAGCGTTAATCTGTACTGTACGGTGTGCCGCGCAAGTAAAAACGCGCGCTTTTTGGATCTTCTCGTCACGCCATGGCTGAGTGTTCCCGCACCCCATTCACCGCCTTTCTGCTGCTCCACGACGCCGTGTTGGGCCTTAATCGCGGCGGCCCATTATCATTCTCTCGATCGCGACTATTTTGTTCAGTCATCTCTCCCTCTCCTGAATCGCGAGAAAGAGCTGGTTATAGAGTACACCACTTCACCTCGCTGAGTCATTCGTCTGCGCGGTTGTATTACACTCACACACACACCCCTCCAACGGGCCAAGCAATTAGCACCTGGAAGATATCGCCCGTTCGCTTGGCTTTTGCTCACCGCTCCGATAAAGAAGTCTGCTTATCGGCAACGAAGAACCGAAAACATGCCTGGCACAAAAAGCTGGCACCCCAGTGGAAGAAATGTCGCAAGGAAGAAAAAAAAAGCACCCAAAACCCCTCACCAATGTTCGCGAGCTTGATCACATCTTCCCCGCGCGGAAAATAACACGATCTTCGAGGGAGGGAAGGCGAATTGAGATAACTGAAATGAGACAACGGCGCGAGATCTTTTCACGACTCATTCTCAACTCACCCTGATGAAGGGCAGTAGGTTGTTTCTCACTTTCGGCTCCGATGATGGTCTCGCTCACTTTCATTCCCCCTCCACCCCAATAGTTGTTGCGTTGTAATGCGCGCGCGAATAGCACTCACACACACAAACGTGAAGACACCTCGCGTGCCCCCAACGCCGCGTGTGGCAATAATGGACTCGAGCGGGTGAAAAGGGGGGGGGGGGGGGCAGGAATGGCGCCTGTTGTTGTGTTTACAACGATTCCGAGAAGCTTCCCTTGGCACCGGAAGAGGCCACCTGCCCTCCCCTACGTTGCCCTTACGTCATCGAAACGCGCCATATCATTCGTCTACCCTTCCTGTATCTACACCGCGTTTATCAGACCACACCCGCCCGGTCCACACACCCTCCTCTCCCTGCGATATCCGCTTTACGGGTTGTAATGGGGCGTATTTGGGGTGGGAAGGAGGGCAAAGGGCTGCAGCATACATGCGTGGAGCGCTTTAATGGAGTGCATTTTTTTAAAGCTACCGTCATTCACTCGGAACAGCATTTATGTGAAACCAGGTTCAACCAAAGTACCTTGCCCTTTTCCACCAAACCAACGAAAGGGAAAATAAGCTACCCCGTATCAAGTGCAACCACAACAGTCCGGTTGCAACAGAGGAATCAAATAAGGTTACAGTCGACGATAACGATGGAAAGGGATTTTCTCAAACACGCTTATTTTAATTAAGCGTACACTTATCTGTTACTCAATATTTGTTAGGAGTACAAATTTGTTCGTGGCGTTTTGTTATCAATCAGTTGTCGGGTACTATTTGTAACATAGCTCTCTTCTGTGAGCTCCGAAAATGGCAACTTTTGAGACAGTCACAATACGGGACTAGGATTCTACAGCATAGCAATATGCTCGACCCCGGCCATGTCGCGGCGATGGTGAAAATCTACTTGGAAATGGTACAGACAATTGCTCCTTTGGATCACCATCTGTTCCGGTCAATGAAGCATGACCTGACTGACCAGCTTCAGCTGTGAACATCATCCAAGAAAGATGCATTTGTTAAAACTCTCTAAAGCACACGGCACAATTAGTTTAATCATTAGAATTAATCTCACAAAAGCATTGATCACCAAGAAACCCACAAGCTATTCCTGCATAGAACTTCACTAACAAGTCTTTTTTTTTTCAAACAAGCTCCGACTGAAATTCAAACCCATGACCCCTGTAGAGAAGCCTGCAGAGAGGTTTTAGGCTCATGCCTTTACTCGCTACACCATCCGATGAGTATTTCAATTCGGAGCAAGTTTACAATTATATTCTAGCCGGATATAAAACAACCTAAAATGACAGATGTGGTTTATTTTATGATACAAATTGATCATCATTAAACATTTAATTCAACAGGATAAAAATGTGTGTTCACTTATAAAATGAGATTTGTTTTGCTTGTTAGATAATTATTTCGAGTCACTGCATTCCTAGAAATCGTGATGGCTTTTTTTTCTATTTCACTTCAAACAACAACCCTTACAGAAATGATCGAAGCTGGTTGCATTAAAGTGCTCCTCATATTTTCCACGATCATAACACTGGAGGATCAATCACGCTGTTCTTCAAGGGCTGGATGCCTGTAGAACCCGGGGGGGGATGGTGTTTCCCTACATTTCTTGAGCTTCACCTCGATTATACAGGCCTCCTCTTAGCGCCCGTAATTGTTCACTCCGAACGTTACTCCAGCGTGTAGCTGCTTAACCTCGAAATTAACGAACGCATTCTACCGACCGCCGAAGATAACTGCAACAATACAATAATGATACACTCTTTCCAATCTTGGACGGAAGGAAGAACAAGTCAGTAAGGGAAGATAGGGATAGAGTAGGAGAGAACGTGCGCGCGCGAGAGTCGCTACGATGGAAAAATGCTGGCATAGGTGTTTCTTACGTACGTGCGCCCGTTCGTAGCCTTAAAAGGCGAATCATCATCGGCGCACCTCGCCACCAAAAGGGAAAAGCCAGCCATGGCACAACAGAAGCGTATGAAAACGGAAAGACTCGTCGGCAAGAGTGTGTCCACACGTTCGGGGCGGATATACATACAGATGGTCCGCGAACAAGATGGAAAACTACTGGCCTAGGTGGTCTGTGCAAGTGATTTCCAGTGAGGGTAGGGCCTCGAAGAGCGGTTAACAGTAAAAACAGGGAAAAAGAAAGACGGAAGCCGGATGGATGTGTCTCTGGAAGGGGGCGTTGTCCGGAACGTAACATTTAAACAGCGTGTGCTGTTGTGTAGGTTGAAGGGAAGGTTTTACACCTGCACATGTGGACAGAAATCCTAGCCAAAGTTTCAATAAATCTTGTTTCATCGGTTCCCATCGACCAGCAACATTGTGGAACAAGAAACAATATAATATCAATACAAAAAAAAGACTGTTATGCTGGTGGTCTCCTAATGTTATTTTTACCACTGTACTGGAAAACTACGGCATGCCATTTGGTACGCGATAAGTGCCCACCAGTTCCTCTCTTTCCCCCTATCTATCCCCACGTACAACACGATACGATATTGCGTGCGTGCGTGAAGTCCCCGGGCCGAGAAACCCAACTTTTCTTGATAGTCAATGCAAGGGCACGGAGAGCGACTCTAGGAGGGAGTCTCCGCCATGCCCCGAGGGTCCAAATTATGACTAAACGTGGATAGTAGCGATGGTGGCTAGCAATCGAGCATAATTGAAAGGCACAACATCATGCTGGCTTCGAAAGTGAAATGCTTCTCCGCTACACACCCGCCCCGCCTCTCTGGCCACTCGCGGGTGGTAAACAGAGGGCTTTATTTTTTCCTCCGACACACATTATTACACACAGTGGGGCTCTTACAAGACGCAGCACAGCCATGCTCGGTAAGATAGATAGCTGAATTGCACGCCCGACCAACGGCTAATTTTGAAGTGTCAAGGGCGTAGGAAACGATCGTGCATGCGTAACGGCAGAACGATGATGTCGCAATGTCTCTACGATAAATCTTGGAAAAGATAAGTTAATCAAATAGCAACAATTTTCCTGAAGCTGGGTCAACATGGTAAGCATGACTCTCTGATAAATCATCGAAAAATTTGAATAGCATCACATTAATGATTAATAATGTGTTTAATTTTGGACTTGTATCATACCGTATGGAAATTAAAGCGTTTCCATGTATCTCAGTGAAATCAGTCGCCTCGTTAAAACATCGTTTAAATTAAGGAAAGTTGGGTTAGAATATAATTACTATATAAATGTGCGGTATCGTTCTAGCCAATATTATATTCATAATGAATCCATTTGGTACAATACAGTTGTGTTAAAGTATGCATTATAGTTATTGTAATTTTTTTTATTAAATTGTGCATTAGACAAGAGAACGTTTCATAAAGCTCCTGGTAGCTCGTACTTGATATTTTTAACATGCATTTTCACGACTCTAAAGCAGAAAAAAAAGCACACACAGAGCATTGCTTCGGATCATACACCGCTGTCCTTGACCTGGGAAGGATTTCACCGGATGTGTAGACTCCCCCCCCAGCTTGTCGCTTACCGCTTGTGCCTGGATGGAGCTTGGACCACCGGGCAGATAATGGGTGTCCATTTCGTTTTTCTAGTTCTGAGACAATTGTAAAAATGGAACCTTAGCACATCATAACGAGTGGCCACATCACCTATCATACCGCCCACTGTGCTGGCATTGTTCCACGCACCCTTCCCGTTTCTAGCGACGAGTAGAAGAAAGATTTTCTCCAGAAACCGAGGCAACCCGTTCAACAGCTCTAGCGTCACTTTAGCACATCACTTCCACGAACACAAAAAGCAAGCACGGTGATTTAGGTTTAGAAAAATAGAACCCCGATGGACAACACGCGTCACGACGGATGAGATGCTTGGTTTCTCGGGCGGAAATGTGACACTGGAAAATTATCACCTCCCCCCCCCCCCCCCCCCCCCCCCTTATCGACCGTTCCAGATGGCTTCGAGGGGTCGCGGCAGTTTCCCTTAGCGCGCCTGACTTTCTTGTGTATTGTTCTTTCCTGCGATGAATCACCAAGTACCCTGTACTTTTGGCGTAACTTCGCAACGCTACTGTGTGTGGTTTGTCCACACATCACGCCAACTCAACTCGAGGCCAAACCAAGACGGTGCATGCAAAAAGCAGCATTACAGCGCGAGGCGATATTTTTAACGGCCTTATCAAAGGCTCCCACACTCGATTCGCGATCGAAACTCGCAGCCTAGACAAGATTCGTACTCGCTCACTCCCTTCCCTGCCTCCCTTTGCTGGCACCGAGACAATCGGTGGTCAACTGTCGGTCATACAAGCATGTCTCGCGAAACACGCCATGCAAATTCCGTTCGCGAAGGGAAACCGGGCGGGGGGAGCGAAAAACCAAGCGTGTGCACACGAAGAACGGCCTCCTTCGAGGCGAGATTTTCAATCGTCTAAATCGCACTAGGGAAGCGGCGTCTGGCCACTCTAGAAGAGGTCTGCAACGAACCGAAGGTCTCCTTTTGATGCCGTTACCTGTTACCCAGCTATCCTTTCACCACCGTTAAAGTACATTTTCTCCCGGTACAATGGATGCACGGCGACACAATAATCGTTATCACGAACGGCACGGAAAAGTAAGTTTCGCGTCTGCTCCGGACCGCGGAGGAAAACCGTATCCGCCGATGCTCTTTACATAGCTTTCTTACTATTTTTTTTTTATTCCTTTTCCGTGCCGACTTTTGGTCACCTTTGGTCACACACCACACTCCAATTGGGAAAATTTAAAGCACATGCAAACCGCCGCAGCAACACTTCCGCGTTTTTCCGCACGGGAACATGAACCAACCACCAGCCAACCACGCGTTCTTTAGCTCAACAACCCGTGGTGCGGCCAGCAAGCTACGGCTTTACCCTCGGATGGTGAGCGAAAAGAGCGAGACAGCGCATCCGCGCCGCCCGGCGGAACGAGCGCGAGTGGAAGCGAGTGCAGCGATGCGCCATGCCAGTGAGAAGAAGCGAAACGACCGACAATCGAGCGAAAACCCGACTCGAAGAAGAGAGCAACAGTGGAAGAGCGAAAATTGTGCGTGTGCACACGCACACTGCCACACTTGCCGGGGCGAGTGAGGATGAGAATTCTTTTGAATTTTGAGCTACGATCCGGAACGGGGAATTTCAGGGCATCGGAACGGATCCGTTTCGGAACTGAGTTTGCTTGATTTTTCCGTTTTCATTTTCAAACTACAACAATTCCAAACAAATGAATAATGTTCGCGCAAATGAAACGATCCCATTTTAGTCTTCGGAAGAAAAGAAAAAATAACTGATTAATATTCCATTGCTGATCCCCCCAAACAACAAGGACTTGAACCGTACAATTACTCACCCTCGTTTTGCACACCAGTGTGGTCGAGTGTGTTCGTTGCGCGCACCACCGCCAAACGAATGTCGTTGCGCTTTCCTTTTTTTTCCACCCAGCGGTCAGCACACTGAGCCCTCACTCACTTGCTCGGCCTGACCAGTGGAAAGTGTGTGTGGTCACCGATCATCGAAGCTGTGCACTACCTTTCGTTTTCGTGTCTAGTTCACACACTCAGCCGAAATTCGAATTGGGGACGCTTAAGCCGCATTGCATTCTCACTCGCCCATTCGCTAGCGGGCATTTATCAAATTTATGTGTTCACTTTACGTTTTGCCGTGCGGCTGCTTCATCAACATCCGCACCGATCCGAGGCTTTGGTCAAATAAATGTACGCTGTAAAAACAAACAAGAAAAAACTTAATTTCAACGGCCAGCATCGACACCGTGAGGGTCAGCCTGAAAAGGGGCAAACATTCCGCCCGGTCGCTACGGGTGCTGCTCGTTGTTGGTTTCATTCATTTTGCATTCCTGCCCATCCGGACCCTTGCGGCGAAATTCTCGCATCCAAACACACCCGTACACGTAGGCGACCGTTGCTGGTTCGCCGTCTCGTTCGTATTTTTCATCTCCGCAATACCGCGCGCGAGGCAAGCACGCTCTCACAATTCCCTCTCTCTCTCTCTCGCTCTCTCTTTCTCGCTCACTCGCGCTTGTAGCCAGCGATGCTTCTCTTTCGATTTCTTCTACCGCGTTCGACGAGCATATTTGCTTCTTCACACACTTTGGTACGCTTTTCCTGGTGTGGCGAAACGTTGACCTACGGTTGGTGTGGAAAATGTATCGCGCAAACACAATTTCGGCACTTTTCGCCACAATTCCTATCCCCCCCCCCTCCCTCTTCCATGCCAAATGGCCTATCTGATTTGCCCTAGTTTGCCCTACCGCACAAGAAACGAGGGATCATTCTACTCGGCCCGTGCCCGAGAAGTGTGTACGTACGCCAACGTCGCGGTCAACGATTCGACGATGCCGTTGTTGGGCGCAACGCACACACTGAAACTGCCCTGCTCGGCGCGAAAAAGATTCTCGTCAAAAAACTCTCACGTCTCCGCTTCTCCCTTTCGCTCACACGCACGTTCATTTCTTTCTCACCGTCTCACTGGTTGCGCGAGAAAATGCGAAGAAACCGAAGAGGAAAGAAGAAAAAGAAATTGTGCGGGATGGATGCTTTCTCGTCACCAACACCAAACCAGACGGGCATTTTTTTGTTTCTCTCCTCCTGCTCTACGCTTGTTCAACCGAATATGTGTGCTACCCGCCGTACGAGTGTGGTAATCTGTTGGGGCGTTAGTTGACCGGCTCCCCAGCAGCTCCGCAAATAGAACAGCAGGATTCACGTAACGCAAGCACGCACGCACTTTTTCACGCTTCGTGGACCGCCACACGGCCGACACCGTACCGCCGTTGTCACAGACACGAAAGCAGAACAAAGCCAACAAGGATATGAACACGCCGAGACACCACAGAAAAAAAACCGACGCGCTCCTCTTCGGCGAGAGGTCACTTTTGCTTCTGCCGCGTTTGTTGCCGTTACGGGAAAAGATAAAAAAAAACGGGCCCGTCTCACTCACACATGGGCGCGCATGAGCAGCATAACTTTCGCTCTCGCTCCTCCCTGCGCTATCGCGGCACCGCACGCTCTCGCTGACTCTTTCTCTCGCTTATCCGCAGTGCGTATCGCACGGTGTCCGTGATCCAGCACTTGAGCATTGCATATTATCTGCTGAAACAGCAACCATCCACCGTCCAGTGGCGATAATTGGGTCGGCGATGTACAAAATGGAGTCCACCAGATGGGTACGGGAAATTGCAGAACACTCGTCGGTGTCGAGATAAGCACCGCGCTGGAAAAATCGTCGACTTTGTACACTTACCACAACACGATGTGGCGGCAGCTTGTTCGAATCTAGTGGCGAAACCTGCGACTTGCACCCAACAGGGTCCAAAGTAAATCGAACGATGAACCCAGTTCTGAGGAAAAGGACTCATGACGGTTGTTTCGATAATTTGAAAACGGTCCAGTTGGAGGAAGCGCACACGGTGCAAAACATTAAAAAAAAAAAACCAAAATTGTAAATGCACTCAGAACTGTTACAATGTGTACAGTTTTATCTCTGCCACCAAACTAGAAAATCGTCCATGTTTTTCTCCCCAGAATTAAGCGCAACAAAGACAGCAGGCCTAGACCTTCTGTTCGGACCTACTCCCCGAAGGATGTATGGTTGTTGTCATCGCTAAAGTTATCGCTGTTATCGTTTTGGAGTTAAATCCACTCTTCCCAATCGATACATCCCAGCCCAAAACGATGTGTCTGCGATCTTGGCCTATGTTGTTCGTAAAAAATAGGAAATTTGATTCGCAAAAATTGGTTTTTGAGATAAAACCTGAGTCAAATCATGTTGAGGCAGGGAACTCTTCTTATCGGTACAGCGGCAAAATAATAAAACGATAAATAAGCATAAATTGCAAATTGAAAGCTAACTCCATCAGGACTAAAGTAGACTAAAACTGAGATAGAATTCAATTTTATTGTTTTTTTCCTCATTTTACGTCTCCTTCAAAATTCACGTTCGCGGGTCAATAGTAGATTATCACTTATCTTAATGATTACCGAATATATCTTAAGGTTTCACTGTGTTGGGTGTTGAAGGTTTTTGTTTTTCTTTTTTCACCCCCATTTCTCCCCGTCTGATAAATCAACATTAGCAGATTTTATCTTTCCTGCTTCTACCCACTACCTGATCACGCGTCTGTTCCTGGTTAATTTTCCCCTTTTTAACGGTTGGTTTTATCGGCCTCTCCAAATGCAGCTAAAGATCACAAGTTCGAACGTCCCATCCTTCTGTAATACCATAACGCCAGCAATCGATAAAATGCCACCAAGACCGGCGTTCCACTGATTTACAGAACCCTTACCCTAAGATGATTTGCAAAATTAGTTGCGTCTGCCGCTGCGTCAACGATAACTGTTTCGGAAAAGATGAACAAACGGTTCGATTTTATTCACTGCCGAGTGAGTTAGAAGAAAGAAAGCGAAGTGCTTTTTCAGAAGCGTAAGAAAGGTTCCAAGATTAATCGAGAAAAATACCTTACTTAGAAGAAACGATGAACAGATACAACGTCTACACACATTAATTCATAAACAGCTAGTTTTACATCGGAAGAAGAAGCTCGTTTGCGGAAAGATGTTTATCTTATGTTTGTTTTTGTATATTGTAGGATATTAATATCGCTTGTTTGTTAGCATACCGTTCTCTTAGGAGGAACAGGAACATGGAAAATTGTGTTTTTCCTTCGGACTACACACGCCCCAGGTCCAAAGGAATTCTCCGAACTGCGAAGGAGCTATCGATTGCTTTACGTCATTACTGGAAAGGTACTTTTAGTAAATTTGCAATTCTCAATTCCATTCTCCATCCAACCAACGGTCCAACGATTAGACACACCCTTTTCATATTGATATCATAGATGATAGTTTTAGCCGAGGGCCTTAAAGCTAAAAATGAAACTTTTTGGAAACAATAATATTCCGATCACTTGACTAAACTTACTTATTTGGATAGAAATTTAAGGGCTTGAGTATTTACAAAAATATTTTCAAACACTTTTATTATTAAATGGAGGTCGAGTATTTCCCCGCTGATCCAAAGTTAACCACTAAAAATTTGTTAAAAACATTACTATCTAAAATTCCCCAACCTTAGGATGGGATTAGTTTTTTTTTCTTCTGGGGCTTCTGGGGAGTAATGTTTCTTATCATTCTCATTATCTGTGTCCATAGTGAATTGTGAATGTATGTAAGTGTATATTGTTTGAATATTGTATGCACTATGTATACTGTTGTTAACGATTACGAGAGCAAAGAACGAACTGGGCCGTTCCTGTAGTATTATTCATTTGTTTCATTAGTATGAAATAAATCGAACAAGCAAAACGGTACACACCATGCACTGTTCAATCGAATAATTGGAAAACAATTACTTCCTCCCCGATTATTAAACGGTTCTGTTTTTCTCAGCCTTTTTTTTCTTTTCTTCTCAAGCGCGAGTGTTACATCAAACACCGAAGCACGTCGTAGATCCTTACTTCGGACGCCACCTATCAGACGCTAATTTCTTAACGATCAAGTCGAAACCAACAATTTCGGAATATCTACAACACGCCCCGTTCTCATTCTCTACTTCTTTCATCCCTCTAGATAGTTTGGCCACTTCTTTGGTGCATATTCTAACCTACGCTAATCTCAGTAAAATGTGACAGGCATTTTTTATGTTTGGTTTGTCTCGCCTCGTTCAAATCCTGTAGGGTGTTTTCTCGTTGAGTGCCCAATCGAAACATACCTAGTGTGTCAGTTCAGTTCGTCGACACAGTCGAACCTGGATGAAAAAAGACGGTTGACGTGATCTGTATCTTTCAGGATCCGATTTTGCTCCTACTGTTGTTTATCCAGGTTTTGCTGTAGTTTTAGTCCTGTTTTGCAACCCTGTTAAATGGCATAAATGTTTGACTTTCTTTGAGCTAAACGCTCCCAGATCTCGTCTGCCGCTCGCTTAAGTACCATTTTCTTCCCGCGGCACACCCCTAACTGACATTGAGCACGGCAGATGGCCCCCTGATGAATATCTATCTAAGTGGCTCGAAAGTTGTTTGGTAGATATAAACATAAAAACACATACACACACTTATGATACGCTGATGCTTCTCGTCTGCCAGTGGAACATTTAGCACCTACAACTGACCGTGTCGGGTTATCCGAAGGATTGGGTAGGGGGCTTGGACTATGGTCTATCCCTCCAAACCCAAGACAATTCCACCGGATTGTCGAGTCTCGAAGGTGAAGAGAAATGTGGATGCCTCCCTTCAAGGCCCTCCCTGCCGGAACACCCAGACGGATAGTTTCTTCAACCAACGGGGCACCATCAGCGAATGCCCGGCCGTGATCCACTCTTTCTACACGAGCCAACTGGTCAGCTGCACCAGGTTCGTACCGCCGTACTTCTTGCGATCGAGCGCCGGTGCCGAAGGATTCTTCCTGGCCTGCGTATGCCACGTTAGTATCTACAATCAAGCGGAAGTAACCGATATGGGACAATAGTTCATTCATTAGGGTTATCATTTGGGCGCATCATTACCTCCGTGCAGTTGGACGCCAGCAGTTCGACCTCCTTCAAGTCGAGCGGTTCCAGACTGCGCAGGAAACCGTCCTCCTCGTAGCCCGGCTTGAACGGCATCTGGGCTTTGGGGCGCGAGTGCAGGAACTTTACTGACACGGCGAAGCCGGCCATATCGAGCGGATACTTGCGGCCCCCGAGCCACCCATCGTAGAAGCCCGTAATCGTGCCGTTCTTCACGATCGGCGAGCTGACCTGGTACTTTGAGATTAGTCCGACGGGGAACATGGCCACCTTGCGCACATGTCGCAGCTACAACGAACAAAAAAGAACGAAAAAGGTTAAGCTGAAGAGTTTTTTGGGGAGCGCAAGGACTCAAGATGCGTTTCTTACCTGCTCGAACAGCTTCAGATTGTAGGTGTTGTCGTCGTCGGCAAAGTAAAGGATACCCTCGGTGGCGTTGGCCCGTATCCACTGCAACGCTCGATTGCGATTAGACACACCGCGCGGCTTGACCTTATGCTTGCGATACTCTGCTGGCATCGGCGCTGGCGAAGAAGAAAGACAGATAAACAAATTGATGACATCCTATCTTCAGATTGATCAGCACCTTCTTAATGTTGCATTGCCAATTAAGCCTCAATTCAATCATGTTGCATTTCCGAACCTCAAATCTCACTTCAATAGAAAAGTCAAGTCAAGTATATTACTCTAGTACATTCAGGAAATTCTGAAGTCAATCAACCCTGATTCCTTACATTCTCTTTCTTGAAGATTCTTTGCTTACTACACTGTTCGTCTACTTCCCTACGACATCAAGACTTTATTCTATGTCATACCTTACTATAGGTTATTTTTTATAACTTTAAAATTACTACGCCTTACATCACAAACAATTGTTTCATAATGTGTTTCACAAACAAACTTTCACGGAATCAAACATTGAAGGAAGTTATCTGTGCACATCTGGATCAACCTGAGCATTTCCCGGCTGCTATGACGCACTCTACCTTGTTTCAAAAGCACGTACAGTACACAACCACACACACACACACACAAACCACAAACCTCCTCCAAAAGCATCCCCCACGGCCACCTTTCCCCATGACGTACGCTGGTAACTTTTCCACTTACCGGCAAGCTGCACATACGGCACACCGATCTCGTCCAGCAGGCGTGTCACGGCGGCGGTGCGATTCTCCGCATCCTCCACCACGATCCAGAGGACGTTCTGCACGTGCTTCAGCGTGTAACCGAGCCGGGTCATCTCCGGTATCTGCTCCGGCCGGCGGTACGTCGGTGTGATGATGTACAGCGGTGGCAGATGCTTCGTGTCCACCGGAAATCGATACGAAACCTGCGAAGAAGCAAAAGGTTGCATGTAAGCGCGGTTCTGGAAATCTATCCGCGGTGAAGTTTTCTTTCTTTCCTTCCCAGGGCATGGACGTTGTCTAACGTTTGACGCGGCATTACTGGAGGGAAATATTTGTACCAGAAACAAACTCCCAACTTCGTTGCTTATTGTTGTGCACTTCGCTGGATTGGATGAAACAGCCGAAGGGATCGCGGGGCGAAAACTTTGCCAGAAAAATCCGCCCAAAACTCGATGCACACCCCCGAGTTTGGAGTGTACCCGGCTTGCGGGAGTTGCTGTTGCTGGTGAATAAATTATCACCGATTATTTTGATCATCAAAGTACGCGATCACGCGGTGGATGGGGCCACGAGTTTGGAACCCTCCGGGGCAATTGTCGATGAAGGTTTTATAATTACCCGGCATCAGCCGTTTCGTTCCTGCGGTTCTAATGGTTCCAGTAGGGAGCGGGGGGGGGGGGGGGGGGGGCTGGAGGTCTCGGTTTGTAATTAAATTGAAAACTCCTACCGGCGGATATGGGTTGAGAGTGGCAATCATTTCAAAGGGTCCTTTTTGAAGCAAACATTTCGTGGTTCTTCCGTTTTCGAGCCGGCACTAAACGCAAACGCAATGAAGCCCAAATCTAAACGAATCGTCCGGATAGACGGAGGATTATTATTGTACAACCAATCGGAAGTACAAGCCCCATTTACATAGACCGCTGTTCGGCCAATTGAACGGGCATAAAAATGACCCTCTAGCCGACGGGAAAGGCCTACGCGGCCTGGATGGCTTGCTTCCGCAATAGTAGAAACCGGGCAGGACGACAGGCAGGGGGATTTTGTTTTCCACAACACGCCTTCCTTGAGGGGCTTCCAATTTTCCAAAAACGACATTCGCCAACGCCGCCATAAAAGCGATGGTGATTACAATACATTTGCCAAGGGTTTTCCCCCGCGCAATGTCTCTTCCTTCTTCGGACCAGGCGGATGGAGTGGTTCGGGTTTCGCCACGCCGCGCAAAGCAAACTCTGATCACTTATTCATGCAACTACTATCAGCGACCTGTGTTTCGGTCCCATCTGCTTTCGAACGTGGCCATGTCCGTCCATTCCAACGCTTCCTTGTTTGTTCGGTCAGACTCGCCAGCAAAACAGGGGTGGAGTACATTAATTCCTTTACATTTAATGGAACGGAAAATGCGAGTACAGGATGCTTTCGGTGCTTTTGGTTGCGGCGAAGAGTGGGATTGCTCATTGGGTGTTGGCAATTTTCTCCACTTTCACGTCCGATCCAACCAGCATGCCACCAGAGCATGTCATACTATTTCCTAAACGTACAATTGAGCTATCTAATTTACCCACACAAAAAAAGGACTTCACTTCCAGACATTTTATTTTTCGGAGTAAAAATTGCGTTCAGCAGGGAAAGCAGCAACTGCCAGTTGTTTGGAGTGTAAATAGTGATTTGTGGTCGCTTTTCAAACATGAGTTTTTTTTTACATTTTCCACACCGATGGCCACCCGCTCCGAAAGGGTTTCGTTTGAATGTAAAGATAGAGCGCAAAGTCAACATAAACCTGTTTGCACTTTTCCGTTTCATCTCTTTATGAATCGGATGGCTGGTCACTCTGCCCTTATAGATGCCGCCTTCTACGCCTGCCTGGCTCTGCTCTGCAAGGCAAACACTTTTCCTAGATCGGCCGACCTGGCGTTGGAAATAAATTTCCCCCGAGAAAAGGGCCTTTGGGGTGTGAGGGTATGTGCAATATTGAGTAGGCAATAAATTATACACTGCACTTCCGACGTACACACCCGGGTGGATTTTGTGAGCCAACCTTGGGCATGCATCCTGAGGGGCCATGTCTTATCCATTCCATCGATCGATGGAACCGTTGCGAATGTGCCTCGATGGACCATCATGTTCGACAGGCGCACGGCGTAATTCAATCCTGTAAGCGATTGTAATCGCATGCAACCAACCCTAGCGATGGGGAAGGGAACGAGGGCAGGCAAATCCTATTTCACCAACCCCTCAAAGACAACAACATACATACACATCGGTGCATACTGAGCGCCTCAAAGGCCATTTCCCGTGCGCTGGCGAATATTTCACGGTGCACCGGAAGTGCATACAGCGTTCGTGCAATCTCCTTCTCTGCCCAGGCCTCCGTCTGTTTACAGGACCAATAACTACTCGTGCGCGACCCTATGTTGAAAAACCCTCCGCCCCAGCATAGGGCGATTTCATCACAGACGTTTCGGGACTCGACTTCCATTCGAGCCAGCCCTGCAACGGATTTCGCGGACTTTGAACCGATTGGGTGAAAAACATCACTCAACATCACTGGCCGGCTGTTGCCTGTACTCTGCGCCCGTCCGGAAGAGCTTTCAGACTGAAACGCATCCATCATCCATTCGCCGACGCAGTTGGAAAATGCAATTTGTTGAGTTGGTTGCAGCGAACGCAAGCCGATTGCCGGAATGTTTGATTCGATGGTGCCGGTGGATTCCGTGTGCATTCCTATCCGTTTGCCAGCGTTCACTCTGCGCCCTTCCTGGACCTTCATGGAATGCCTTCGGTTTGGCTTTTGAAGGCATCACACATTCCAGTATATCACCATGAGCACCGGAGCTGTGGTATGAGCCACAAAAGTGTATTTGATGCGACCAGGCGCAGGGTTAGGTATTTAACTGCCAACTATTTGTGCTATTTTATGGTGAGTTGAAAAACCGTTGTGATGGACATCAAAGGCCCATGTAAAACCGTGATCACACGGGCCACTAACCAGGGGTCAGTGAGTTTGCACCCAACAATTCCAGTGTTTATGAAATGTGTAACAGGCAGGTAATTTCCGGTTCAATAGTTAACTACAAAACGGATTAAAACCCGGTAGTGTGCAAGCAGAGGATCTATGATGAAAATAAAATTAAATTGAAAGGGGATCATAATTGTTTCAATAACCTAATCCTTGATGCTCCATATGAGTTAACTAACTGTAGAAGTCCCAAGGAAGACGATACACAAACATACATAGAAAAAGCGAGTGTTATCTGGAACGGTTCTGAAGTTATGACTTAAAGCCAAATAAAGTTAGAAAAGTTTTGGAAATACCGAATTGGAAATACGAACATCTTGAGATTTATCACCCAAACGTTTCTTACGGTGTAGAATTACCATGCATACGTATGACTCATCTGACTTCAGCAAATCCTTAAAAATGCCTTTAAAAAGGAACTCATATCACCATATCAAGCTTTCGTTACTTCGATTCCAAAACGGTGTAATGTTTTCGAAGAGCATTTATCCAAGTATTTATAAGATTCCAAAAAAATATTTGATTCTCAATTTACAATGTTTAAACAACAATATGAAAAATGATTATTATTGGTTATCGTTGCTACACACGGCTTCGATACTTACTTGATCCGCTCCGTTCTTGGTGGACTTCGGCGTGGTGGTTGTGGTTGTAGTCGTAGTGGACGTCGTCGTTGTCGTAGTCCTCGCCGTCGAGCTAGTGGTCGTTGTGGCCGCACGTGTCGTAGCGGCCGAAGTCGAAGAGGATCGTTCGTTGAGCTTCAGCGGAATGTCTTTGAAGTTGAGACTTCGCGATCGTATCGTCTCTCCAGGCGCCGGAACTGGCTCCCCGTACACTAGATCCCCGTCGGCTGCATCGATGAGCCGCTGGGACAGGGCGCCAGGAACTCCCAGCGGCAAGTCGTCAGCCGCACCGGAAGATGCACCCACGGACGATGACGACGACGACGACGCGGCCGCCGCATTGCTGACAAAGCTCGTGATGGAACCCTGGTTCTGGCACACGATAAAGAAGATCGAGCTGACCAGCAGCATCAGGTACAGTTTGTACGATCGCAGCATGGTGGTGCTAGCGTAACGTAGTTGCCTGAGCGGTGGAGATTCCTTCCGTGGGCGTAGGCGTTGCTGCATCAACGTGTTTGTGGCCCGTTATCACTTGCGTGCTTTATTTTTCCTTCACAGTCATTCAGGGCCCCACGTTCTCTCTCACCCTTCAGGCGTTGGTGGACGTTAGCGTACGGGGAGGGGCAACGGCAGTAGTAGTATTCCCGTACCCTTCAATTTCCTTAGAGACCTATCTACGGGCGACGGCATGCAGCAGCCGTTCGTTGCCGGGATATGATTGTTCAGATGGATGCGATGAGCGGCTGCCAACTCGACGATATCCTGCGGGATGGTTTAGCTGGACGTTTGTCCGTGCTGCCATTGGGATTGTGTCCAACGCCGAAGAGAAGGTGCTTCCCCGGGTCCTCACCAATCTGAAACATGGAAAGAAGGGGTAAAAACTACTTAGCTTACTTGGCAGCACAGAGTGTTTGCATTAAAGAAGACTATGCTCATGTTTCGCAGGACCAATTCCGTTTCTCTTTTCTCCGTCCTCCTTGCTGCACGCACTGCTGAACCACACTGTCGCTCCAGTTTTCATCATTTTTCGCCACGCTTATCAAAACATCGTGCGTTGCATGATGAGTTTGCTGGTCGCACTTCCGGCGAATTGACCATACGGCGGCGGGAAGTAGCGCTCTACCCTCGGCGATACTTTCCACTCGACACGAGCTAACGAGACTGTAATTGTATGTAAATTCACCAACCATTCGAGCTCCGGAGTGGAGACCGCCGGTCTGCGCGTAGATGATGGGCATGAATATTTATCGTCAGCAAGATAGGGAACGTTGAAGCGCTGAACAGCAGCAAAAAAAAAAGCCCCTGCCTCGACGACCGACGAAGCACTCTCGCGAACCGCAAAGCAAACTGAACGGCTCTGGGGCGGTGGTTTGATAAGACGGGTCGCCTTTGCTGGAAGGGTTGAACACGATAGCGTGTAGCGTAACTGCTGCTACCGCTCGCTCGCAGGAAACCGAAACGCGCGTCCGCTCGCACGAAGGCCCTCGAGAAAAGGTCGATGATTTTCGATGATTGCTGTCTTAATTGAGCCTTTCTGTAAGGGACAGAATCCCTGTGTCGGTTCAAATTATGTCGGACGGAAAGAATTGAATTTTATCGATCGCGTTCCTTCATTCATCGACGATGGGGGGATGCAACATTATCGCGATCGCAGCGTGCGCAATGGCGTCAACATAAATGGGGGGAGGTAAAAAAGGGGAAGCAAATCACCGGACGACATCCGACCGTCTCGATCTATTGTTCTTGCAGATTGTAAAATTCACAACCCACAAGCGAAACAACAGGGAAACGAGCGATGTCTTTAGATGCCATGATTGCACCATGACGCTGAGTGTCTGCTAAATGAGATTTATTTATGGAGCAATGAAAAATCGCGACGACGAAGACGACGGCGACAAATCCAGCCGGAAACGATGTGATGGTGGTGAAAAGCTTCTAGAAAAATGAACTGAAGTCACACTGTATAAAACATCATAAACTGGACATTCCGATTATCTTGTGCTCTAGCTTTAACCTATATTTATCCAGGAAGGATCATACAAAACAACATGAATGGATTATGAATTCAACAAGAATGCAACGAAAAAAAAAGAAATATTCTGAGGGTCTGCTACATATTCAAGTGGCAGCATAATCTATTTGTCGATTCCGATATCCTGATTACCGATGCAAAATAGGGGCAGTAAAAAAAAGAACTGGCTTTACCGTCGGTAACATGTCTACGCATACGATCCTTCACAGTTTGTCGGGTCAGCTAAAATAATAAATATTTTCCCAATTTGCTTTCCGTCCACAATTCGGGTCATTTTCCTTTGCAGCGTTTTCTTTCCAGCAACACAACCGTTCGTTCCACCAACAGGCATGTTAGAGAAATGTTTTTAGAAGAAAAAAAAACCGTCCGAGTGAACCTCACCAAAATGGACTCATATTTTATTCATTTGGCAAGTGAATAACGCATTTTTATCCACGTTGCTTTACGCTTATTTATTTATTTCCCTACACTTGCGCACCATCCCCGCCCGCGGCCTTTCGGATGCACATCATGTTTGGTGCCCGCTTTTCTTTTTACCCGAAGCTTTGAGCGTGCTTTCCCTTGAACACCGTATCGATCAGGGGTCCAACAAAAAAAAAGCGAAATAAAAGCAACTATAACATTAGTGAAAATCTCCATCCGCTCCAAGCGTCACGACGGCGAGCAGCTTCCAGTTCGCTTCCCATTTTTGGCACGTTCCATTTCACTTTCCGGTTGCAGTGGGATGTAGGCCAAGGTTGGGAATGTGGTGGATGGGCACCGATCCCCCGGAAGCGGAAATGTTTTCCGCTGCATAAAAGGGAATCCCAACGATCGGCCAGGCCGGCACGGCAGTGATGAGATTCGCGTTGATTGGAGTCTTACGCTCGTTGCGGTGTCGCACCGATCGATCAGCGAGATTGTTCGTTCAAATAATGGAGCAAGCTGGAGGGCACTACTCAGAGGACGAAGGACTCTACTGCCCCCGTTCTGTGTGCTAATGAATCGAACCTAATGTGCTAATGGTGGCATCCGGTTGATTCATCGCATGGAGCTCAAAGGATGCTGGAGACATGATTGTCCGTTTTGGCACGAGCGTTTATAGACGAGCTGACAGCTGGGAGTTCTGCGCCTAAAAGGATTGTTCGGCAACTCCAACGAAAGGGAAGATTTATCTGTTAGCGAAATTCGCATCAAACGAATATCTATTAGCATGAGTAATCACAAACCAGTCGAGAGAGTGTTCATCCTGTTTCATGTCAGGAACTTCATTGATGATAACGACCTCCACTCACGGACAAAAACGCAGTTCAATATGAACAAACGATTGACAATAATCCTTCGTATCGAAAATTGTATGAAAAAGGACCCCAAAAACCAAAATCCATCATGTTAATGGCCGAATCTGTCAAGGGAAATTAGTGTGGTAATGGAACCCGAAAGTCGCCTACCAAACAGGACCCGTCAACACGCATTCTCATCAAACTCGATCTTGTCGCACCTCGAAGTGTCTTTTTGTCCTTTCCGGTGTTGGTAGGAGGGAAGGAGATACCAATCGAATTACACCCGTTTGTCACAATTTGAATTACGAATGTCGGAGATTAATTGGAATTGATTTATAGGCACATGAAACGAATGTCAACCGATACGTGGTTTACGAAGGAGAAAAAAAGCTCACTTCAACAAATGAACTACGGATTTGCGGTTTAAATCAAACGGCAGGAACACAATCAAACATCGGTAAAACCAGAAACATGATACTGTGTTCCTCAAAATATAATCTTTTCAAAATAAAATTCATTTTAATTTTATCATTTAAATACTCCGTTTAAAAATAATGTAAAACGTTTAGCCCAAAAATAATCTATTAACCTGACATATCGATTGACTTATTTAGAATGCAGCCCCGCACGCGTGTTCATAATAAATGTAATGCACAGCAGAGGGCAAATATGAAAAGAACCTTCATCCGGTACGTGCCATTCCGTAAGCACCGCGACATCAACTACCAGGCGTCTCCGGTAGCTGCCTTCGTCATGATTATTTAATTGCTTTCCATCTAACAAATGACATCATTAGCGCTTCCACCGGTGGCCCAGTGGACGGCACGTTTTCCCAGCCCTGGGTCACATAATCGCGCCGGCGACCTACATAATCTCTACGTACATCTGCAGCAGCCGGAAACCATCGCGATGGCGACGGCAGCGCTGTCAAACAGCATCCGGTGCGTGGCGGATTCCATCTTCTCGTCGGCGCCGGAAACGCTTTGGCCTACACCTAATTTGGCGTGGAAAAATCAAAACATCTGCCTCCCCCTCGCTACGAATCGCAAGGTTCCGACGGCAACGGGTTTAACCGCGCCGAAAAAAGGCATGAGAATGGAAGAGGTTGGATCAGAGCACGGTCAGTGGGATGGAGGAAAAATAAACCAAAACCACGATCGCTCCAAACGCACATACGGTGCACATACATGCTGTTGGACGCACTGTACAAGGCGCAGACCGCCGGTCCGGTCTGTTCGAATAAATCACGCCGCTTGCGGTGGACTTTCTGTAGGCCGGCGTCATTCTGCGTCATTGTCGCGCGAGAGGGATAATTTATGTTGCACAACGGTGCTCCGGGACGAGCTACAAATACACACATACACACACACACACATTGCTGATGTTCGCGGTTATGTTTGATTGTTGTCCCCAAGTGGCCCCCATTTCCCCATTTCCCTGGCAACGAGTTCGCCAACAACATTCCGTCCGGTGGAAGACATTGTTCCAGTTTATCGTGTTTTTTGTTTTGTTCATCATGTTGCATTTGCTGAATGCTTTGCGAAATCAACATTGACTGCATATGCCAACATACATTTCCATCTCTTCCCCCCCATTACCCCTCCCCCTGCCCCAACATCTGCTTGTTCCCCACCCTAACCTTTTCCAAATAAACCCGATCGAAACGAACCTATGCACACAAACGGGCGGACCCCCATCGGTTCAGTTTCATAATTGAGTGAAAATCATTCAATTAACATAAATCAATAGTTTAGATCGTAGCGCAGTTGGTCGCAGCTGATTCTGTGGGTGGTTGAATTGATTATTTAATATTTGCCAAACCCGCCCGGGTGGTTGCGGTGGCCAATGTTTGCGTAAAGCAAAGGGATGCGGTTTTACCAATCCTTGACCGTACCGAAGCTAACATCATGTGGCTTCATGCTGCAGCATCGCTGCGCAATCAGTCTCGAGCAACATATATTACAACATATAGAAGAGCAACTGTAAACCAAGAATTTGGTTTACAGCATTGGAAGTTTTTTCATCAACTCTGGCAAAAGTTAAGCAACTTTTTACCATTACTGATTTTTGGCGACATTTTTAAATGAAAACAGCAGTAGCTCATTGCTCTGTTGGAATCAAAAGAGAACGTAATTTAAATGATTGTGTCAAAGACGCCTGAACCGATTTACCGAGAAAATCGCGCACAATTTAGAGTCTTTAAATTGATCCCCAGCCAATCGATTTTAATCCACCAGCATTGTCAGCTGTATCCGCCTGATCCACCTCACGGTAATGTTCCAAGAGCTTAATCCGCTTGTCAGTGGAGCGAGCCGCACGGTTCACAAAACAAGCAGCCAGTTAATCAGCACTTCAGCGGCATCACAGACGCGCGGCTCATAGACCTCGGCAAGTGTAATTCCGTCCCTTCTGCGCTTATGCTCGTAATCTAGTTAATGCTTGCCGCAGTAGCCACATTCTGGCAAAAATCGGCCCGCGTATCGGAAGAGCTGGAAGCCCAAGGAATGTGGGAATGTTACTTTAAACTGGTACAAGGACATCATCGTCTCATCGCGAACCCGAAAAGGGGTTTCCCTCAGGTATGTTCCACTTCCAGAATCTCTCCCAACGGCCGCAGCAACGCAAACGCTCATACATAATTCAGCCGGTTTTCCGCAACCCTTAACATGCCGTAGCCACTAAAGAGCAACAGCAACAGATCTTCCCAGCCCATCCCGTGTCAGTGAAGTGTCCTATCGGAGTCGGAGGAAGGGCGAGTAAAAATCCGCTTCCCAAAACCATTCCCTTCCTTCCTTTCTTTGTCCGCGATCCTTGAGAAGGAGCGAAAAAAAAATGGATTAAAAAAGTCATCCTTCTCCCGGCGCCTATCGCTGGAGCTGGAGATGATAGCAAGCAGGCTTGGCAAAATTAGACTTAATGAACGGAAAATTGCGCCCGACGTTCAACTTTTCACCGCATCGTCTCCCCCACTCGCCCTCTCTTTCTCCCTCGCTGCAACCCATTCGCTGCCAGCCTCGAGCCAGTCTACATCCGGGGCCCGGGTGTTTCCGGCCGCGTAATGTATCCTCGTTTTTATCCGCCCGGTTTCGGTAGGATTGTAGCGAAATTGTGGCTTCGATCGAGCGAGGCTTCATCATCGTCGATGCCGGCAACAGCGCGATACCATTAGCCGTCTCCGTTGAGCTAATCATCATCAAAATTCCCTCCACCCTCGTGCCGCTGCTCCCGCGAACCGTCGTCATCATTGCCGTCGACGGTTCGCAATAAAGAAAAACTTTAAAGCCATCAAGCGAACAAATTGACAGCGACAAACGCGGAAGGACGAGGTCAGGCTCTGGCTCGGCTTTTGATAAATACGTTATGATGTTTTAATTAAAATTTTAAAATTAATTACACTGTGTTGCTCCGGTGTCACCTCGGTGGAACTACGTCAAATTCTAACATAAAAAAAGTTGTTCACCCAACTTTGAAAACCAATGATACATATTAATAGGCTAAACTGTGGCGTTCAGAGTTTCCTCACCCGGATCTCCTTGAATCAGCAATAATAAAATAAAAAAAGAAAAACTAAAGATGCGACCTCAAGGCATAATTGTTTTAACAGCATCCACCTGTCTTTAATTAAAAAAAAATATAATCAAGTTGATGGCGTTAGCTAAAAGTGAATTCCGATCAAAACAAAGTCTAGTTTTGTTCTAAAAATTTGCCAATTTGTTAGTTTGACATGCATGCAGCAATGAAAGTGAAATCTTCAATTTTACAAGCACATTCATTGGGCGTTACTACTGCGACCTTACATTTAAGTACACTCGAATTATCTGACGCCGGCCAACATTATGCCGAATAATAACAAAGGACAATCATATAATTCAGAGTTAACCGTCGAAATGCGGATAGAAAAAAAAACTCCTCTTTACGTTTCGCCATGAATGTATTCCACAAATCATCAGCCGACAGTTATTAGCTGTCCATCACCAAAGTGCACATGTTGGTCAAAATGACAAACTCCGCTGTTTTCGAGGATCTGCCCGTGAATTGGCACTTTTGGCCAATGTGTTTCGCTCGTCGTGGAAGCGGACTCCGACTCCGAGATACACCGAAGGACGAACGAGTCCATCCGAATGTGCGTCCATCCGGAAATGTGTCCACCAGTCGACCATTGGAACGACAGCAGGACATTTATCTTGCAACATGATCGCATCGGTACGAGTTGCAAGTGGCCGACGAGTGCTAGTAGGAATCAGCAGGAGCTGTCAAATGACCAGCAGGATGTGGTCTGTCGGACATCGGGTTAGAAAGCACTCAGGCTAGGATAGTGTACTGTTGAAGTATGCATAGGTTTACCATGGCAGTTGCCCGGTAACCCTCATCCGCATGGGAGTTCATGGCAACCTGCAGGCTTGTGCAGCATTAGCCAGCATGTATAGTAACCGACAGTATAGTCCATGACTACGTGGACTCATGTGTTCTTTTGTCGTGTTTCAGCATGGAACAGCTGCGCTCAACGACACAAAACGAGCGAATGCTGACAGCTGAGGAATCATATTACAGATGATAACTTTATTATGCACCGCCGCCACTCGACATGGGACGTGGACGCTCCGGATACTTTCGCCGGAAAGGCCGGGACACGCATGCCTAAGCGTAGACCAGCAGAAGAGTCTGGGCATGCGAAGGCAATGGGAGGCTAATTATAGGAGCGCCCTTTTCTCTTTCGCTTACACATCGGTACCGTGTGTTCAAGAACCCTTCGGGGCAAATGGCCGCACTAGGCCGCTTCCTGGTTGTGAAAATATCACAGCAGTGGACGAAGTGGAGTTCCACTCAACGTTTCCTACGCGGCAGTGATTGCAACATAGGAAGCATAAAAAAAAACTTGTATGCTGCAGATTCTTAGAAATGTTGTGATTTGGAAATAGCAGAGTACGACGAGCGAGAAGAGTGAATCAGATGTGGTTTTTTCTTCATCGTTCCTTTCGACTCTTAGTCATTGAACGCATTCGCGCCCATTTCATACTAAGGTTGCTGGTGATGGTGCGGGAGTTTTGGGAGTTACAGAAATCATTTCTTCACTGTTACAACGAACTACAAGAAAAAGGAAAAACTAAAGGTGAATTACATTTTTTTTGCCTCCAACGGCAAAATCTGTTAGATGAATTTGCACGCGGCACGGTCCTTTGTCAACGTCACGCGAAGGAAACAAAGTGCAACCACGTACGATGCCGCTCAAAATGAATTTCCCTGAGGTAATAACTAACCAGCCAGCCCGTTCCCACTCCCCATCTCATATACTGCGTCTGGCGGTCCACGAAATGGATGAATGGTGCAACATAAAACTCCTGTCGCCACACACAAGCGTTGATTTTATACAATTGCGCTACCGAGCAGACGGCCACCGCAAGGCGAGTGTACGATCCTTTATGATCCTCCCTGCGCCATTTTCCCGGGGCGGACATCGGGATGCAGCTTCCGAGAAATGAGCGTTTTGCTTTTTCAATTTTGTAAAGGACCATTCATAAAACATGTCGCGCGTATACACATACAGTCACAAAGGTGCACAAATGTGGTGGTTGCACCCAGGTGACGTTATGAGGGAGTTTTTTTTTTTTTGCTTCCTCCTTCTTTTAGTGGCGTGATACCACCACTCATCTATTCCTGTTGTCACAATTTCCGGGACTGCTCCACCGTGCAGACTTGCGCCGGGCGAAAATGAAAATCTTTTCCCCAACCGTTACCGCGTTTGCGGAGGGAACGAACGTGAGAAGGGCATCGCACACGACCGCCGCAGCCGGTGCGCAGTGCATCTGCGAAGGGAAAGTTTTCTGACGGGCAGCAGCTCGCATGTTCGCGAGACTTTTCCCGCAGACGGCAAGATCCGAAGCAGCACTGCAATAACACGCTTCCGAGAACGTTGAGCGAACGCGGTCGCATATGAGCCAATAACGCCCAGTTGGAGGTTTTCTTTCCGCCCGCCGACGTTTTCCGGGTCTTGTCGGGTTTGTGGTGGGCAAATGTGGTGAAGCATAAAAATATAAAGCAGACCCAGGAGGCAAGATGGGACGCGGAAAGAGAGAGAGAGGGTGTGTAAAACCAGCGGCAGCCGAATGAAGGGGAGTATTTTATTAGATTATTTTCTTAAGACCGTCTACGGGCATTTCGGTAGCATGGGATTGGTGAGATGCAAAAATCGAGCAGCATAATATGGGAAACGCGGACCATCAAAGGAGCGTTTAATTTTAGCCAGCCGTGCTTGGTTACTTTGATTTTTCTCAGAGGAGTTTCCCAGGAAAGGCATGTTGTTGAAGTCGTTAAGAACAACAATCCATCACGTAGCTAGCAGGAAATTAATGATATTTTTAACGTTGCTGGTGTCTGTTATACATCCGAGCATGAAAAATGTGCTCAAAACAGATCGTTTTCCGCGCGGGATTACTTCTGCAACAGCCATTCTACACACCGTAGTGTGGAACGTTCAAAACTGACAATTAAACCGGAAAATAAAAGCGTCTGTCTAGCAATCTGCAAGAGTTTTTTTCCGGCAAATCATGAGCCACCGGAATCTGCGAACGCATATGCACGTATGTGTGTGTTTATGGTTTTTTTAAAGCTGTTTTCTACTGTCCACCTACGAATGAACGAGAACTACGGTCTACTCTTTGGCAAGTTGGCATTCCAGTGTGCTTCCAGGAGTCGGAGTCTCTCGTGACTCTTTGCATGAACTCGGCACGAAACACCGTTTGCTGGATTGGAAAACGTTCTGCACATTTTTTCAACACCCACGTTCCACCGGAAAAACTGCCCGGACGGAACGTGACCGGAACGACACGACTCCACATTCCACGCTGCAGCCGGTGGCGCTTTAGCTATTCGGAAAATCCCGAACCGGCATGGCAAAGGGGGAACACAGTGGGAAAACCCCCTGGGGCAACGGAACAGCGCCAGGAAAATTGCTTCCGTGGGATGGAATAGGATGCATTTTCGGAGCGGGAGCGGGCCATTATGTTCGTGTAATAATCCGCTAACATCCCGTAGGAGCAACTAGAGAGCTCGACAGAAGCGGAAAACTGATAGCAAATATCCCCGAAAACTTTCAAAGCTAGCCCGCACAGGCATTGGGCCGACGGGCATGGCACAGAGAGTTCGGTAAAACACTGAACCTACATTTGCACGGACGTGAGCAACTGCTGTGTAAAGTCCCGGACTTATGGCTACACCGATATCTGCAAAATCCTATGTTTTTTTTTTTTTAATTATCGCCGTAACAAGAGTTAGACCATCAGAGTTTGGTCTGTAGAATCAAAAATTCAAAGAGCGTCGTTTCAAATTTGGGTAAAGCGGAAAATGCGAATGGTTGCTGAACACATGGTACAAGAGTTAATTAATTGTACATCAAAGAAGCTGCTCCTCCTGCATCGTAACTTTTGTCTAACAAAGAGGGAATGCAGTGAGCAACTAAGGCATGAAGTTCAAATGCCGTACCAAGAGCGCCAGGCAATCCTGTTTTACGGACGCAGGATCTCTAGAAGATTACAATTTGCCCTAAGATCTCGGATAAAATGCAACATAATGTAATCTTCCGTCCCACCTTCCTAAGGGCTTGCCGTGCTAAGATAAGCTTTGCGTTCGCTCTGAATGAATTCAGATTTGTGGAATACACAAAGCATCGCAAGAAGAAAACAACCACAGTACATCCTCGTACATCCAAAGGACACCGTAGAGATCCGGGGCGATTACCGGATGGGCAAGACACCGATGATGGCAAGTTGCAATGCAGAACTCCCACAAACAACACTAGATGGTCATTCAGGAAAACTGGGTCCTCGGCGCACTCACGAAGAATCCCTCCCGTGGAGCCTTGGAGATAGACGGGTCGTTTATCATCCGGTGATATCCGATGTCCGTCGATCGTACCAACTAGCACAGTCCATCGCATCGCCAAAAAAGGATACATGCAAGCTACCTACAGCGTTGGCAAAAAAGAAGCCCTACGCCCTGGGATTCGTTCTCAGGATGATTGTTGATTGCTGCTGCACGGAGATAGAATGTTTAATTAGCGGTCAGATACCGCTAGGGAAGGATGGACGGCGGGACGCTGCGGTTTTAGAGACGGCCTCAATGGACTGTAAAAGGTACTCTCTCGGTCATCCCACTCGTCCCTGAACAGCGAAGGAGTGCAGCAGATGCTTCGTCCGAAGCTTTATCCCATAAATCAATTAATCCATTTCGGACACGGTCCGATGCCGTTTGATTATGCAGGCACAGCAGCAGCAGCAGCAGCAGCAGCAGAGGAACGCAGCAGGAAAACCGTGGTGTGCCTGAACAATCGTGAAAGCTTTCCCTGCCAGCGAGACCGGCGTCCTCGGAGGACCGTCCGCTCCAACGCGATGCGAGGAAAGCGCCAATGCGGCACATTCTTTCGGCATTGGGAACGGATCCTTCTTAACACGGAAAGGGAAGAACGGGAGAGGGACAGCAGGGATCTGGGCACTCTCCTCCAAGATGTGGGCGGTTACGCATTATTGTGCGACGAAGGCTGTGTCGCACTTGTTGCTCTCGGGCAACATCTGCAGCAATTCCGATCCGCATGCGGCTCTCGTTATCGCCTAACGACCTAGATGTGCAAAACGAGTCCGCCGGGAAGCACGGGTCAATTCGCACAGTGATTTGCAGAAGTAAGGTTATGGTCGGTGTAATTCAAGCATATAGTTGAATAATTAACTTTAACATTCCAAGTCGTACAAATTAAACCATTTATAACTTGAGTTCTTTGAATTTCACAGTACATTACTTATGTAATGAAATTGTAATATTAAGAAATCATACTAAAATGTTTTTAATAAGAATTTAATTTTCCTTGAATTTCACCGAATAATCTGCTGAGAATGTGAGCACCGTTTTTCGTACCTCACCGTATATAGGGAAGCGGGAAGAAGGTCAGAATGGAACCCAGCGGCGTAGAACCGGATACGTCCAATGATGATAAAACTCAATGCGATACCACAAGTGCCTAGCAGAAGTAGTCGTCGTTGTCGTCGTAGTAGTAGCCGATAGTACGAGTAGTAGTGGTTATTCTCCCTTCCAACGAGGCCAATGTGGCTGACTTGCGATTTGAACGTTGCCGCTGGTGACTATCGCTTCGCTTGCGACCGTCAACATTTGTTTATGGTCCGCAGGGAACCGAGCACAGATCCATTGCGGGCCCCCGAAGGCGCCGCTTGACTTCCCTTTCGAGCGTGAGTTTCGGGAGCGGGAATGGTTTCGATTGCAGGCATTCATCATTGCCTGTCAGGAGGCAACGGTATAAAAAGTGGGATCCCAAATAGGAAGGATCCCGCATAGGAATGAGTTTGTGCCGCGACGGCACCTAATGCTTTTCAGAGTTTTTGGCAGATGTTTCGGTGTGAAGGAAGAGGAAAAGTAGCGCATGGCTGCCAGTGATTTTAACCAACACATTTCTTTTTTTCCCTATGATACGATCCCAAACATAATTGTACTGAATAACAACAAAAACTTGTTACTTTTTCACAACACAAACACATGTTGGGAACAGCGTAGCGTTTCACCGAACAACCGGAGCAACAATCAAGTCCATGTTTGCCGCATTTCAATAACAATAATGCAATGCAGATGATATCAAGCGATGGTAAAATGAAGTAATCTTCTCCATGATGGGCCATTGAATCCAAAAATCTAGAAATCTAGATCCCGCAATGTACGGGCCATTCACGCGCATCCCGAAGGAAACTAAGAAGTGCATGTGTGAGTCCGCGGAGAACTGTGTGTGCGCAAGCAAGTTTTAAACCGAATCTAAGTTCAAACAACATGCTCCGTCGCGACGTTGGGCATTAGAAGACGGCTAAAAACACGTACCGTATGGGCATCGCAAAGCCAGGATGAATCGTTAACTGACGGCTTACCATCAAATTACCATAATAAGATCGCTTGAAATTGCCCAAAATCAGAAACACACACATGTCCCCGTAGACGACCAAGGGAGCCCAGTGTGTAATGTAAAAAAAAAATCGCGACGCTGCCAAACGCAGGCTTTGCCGCATCTGCAAGGGTGTTTGCTCCCTATGAAGAAGCAGACCCTAAAAAACCTCTCGATTGCGTTCCAAAGCCTTGGGTGCTGGTTGTGTGAAGGAAAGCGGCATTGAGAAACGAGAACAAGCAGATATGCTCCGGCTGATAAACTCGTTGCAGGGGACTCGTTCGCCAACAAAGGCAAAAAGAAGAAAAAAAAAACAAATCCATTCTTGCTTCTCCCAAGGAAACTCTGGCGGTTCCAGCAGCACGCCAGCCCGCCAGATAGCATCGGCATCGGGGCCGGGGCTGAATGTTTGCGTTTTTCAGTATGGAAATTGTGCAATCAGTTTACAGTTTCCGTCTGCTTCTTTGGTCGCGTCAGGCCCGGGCAAACGGTGCGCGAAATGTTGCGCGAATCGTTTTCACGAGGAAAGCAAAACACAACAGACAAACAAAAATTCCATGACGTGCTTGTCGCTGCCCCGGCCTGCCAGCAGTGCGCTGACGATGATATTGATGATGATCATGATGATGATCATGATGATGATGATGATGTTGGTGAAGATGATGATGACAATGAAGTAGATTGTCGTGCGCCGTTTGTGATAGAATTTCCGAGAATTTTTGGTGCCGAGCCATGTGTGGCGTTTTTTTTTTCTCTTACTCACTTCCTTCACGAATAGATTTTCTTTTCCTTTCCACGACATGGAAAGGATGTTTCTTTAAGCCAACAGGGAAGCGGAAGGTAGAAAATCAACTCTACACCTTTCTACCCCTTCTTCGCGCATCACGATTCAATCAAACCCGTTCGCGGATCTGGCGAGGAAAGCTCAACCGATCGATGGGTGAATATATCGTTTCGACATCGCGACGCTTTTTTTTAGCGCCCCTCAAGACGCGATTTTCCGGTAGCGGATCTAATACCGAACGCTTGTTTACAGTTCGAACACGGTTTGCGCTTCGTTTCCGTTGGAGACTTATGCAAACACATTGCGGTGATGGAAATTCAGCGTTACGTTTCGGCAGGCAACGGTGAGATTTGTGATGATTTCATGATAAATGAAATTTACAATTCAATCGTCGTGTAGGTGCTGCTCCAACATGCTAAGAAAACATGCTGCAGCAGTAGAAGTTGTCACAAAAGAAAGAGTACGATGGACACGGTTTGGCTGGCATGGTTGCACCCACGCGACAACAAGAACTTTCCAACTGCGTACATAGAAATCACATTAACGCAAACCCACCCAGCGCCATTGCATTAAGGAAATGGCCGCCCCCAAACGAGCTGCTCCCAAGGTAACCGAGGGTTGTAAACAACCCCGGCCAAAGTTGGACCGAAGAATATCCAACCGTTGCTGATATTACAACGGGAAAACTTACTCCACCGTGAGTTCCAGGGAAGAACCCTGTGAAACACGAGGACGACAAAAGTTACCTATTTAAATTGCACGTTGTCCGACCATTCCCCTGTCCATCCAACTTTTCCCTGTTTTTCCATCGCCAAGGGATAAAAGTTTTGCTTTAATTTTCTTCCCTTTACCGATGGTTTTCTAGTGTAACGCTTCCCGTTAAAGGATATCTGTGTGTAGCGAGGGCGAAAGGGTGGAGGAGTAAGAAGGAAACTAAACTTCCTGCTTCCTTCCCCGGAGTGGTAAAACAATTACTGGTGTACGTCGCAACGAACCAGTGCGACGATGGTATTGAAGTAAAGAATTTTTCCTCAACTTTTCGATCGCCTTTACAGAGTTCAAACTTTACCACAGACGCATACAAACAAGCACACCAGCAGCAGCGTTAAGTTGCCTGCTACTGGCGTCAAGCGGACACATTTCATAAAGTGAATCAGGCGAAGGAAGTTTCGCCAGTCGTGAGAAGTTCATATCGTCACGGTTTATCCTCGGAAGTCGGTTTCACTTTTTGGCTCTGCAGTGGAGACAGCAAATTTTAATCGAACCCAAAGAGAGCGAAGGCTGTGAATCGTAAAAGACACAGACCTACGTCCTCTTGCCCTTTTTTGGCATTTTTCTTGTGCGTATTAATAAAAGGCGGACATTTGCTTGATGCATGAACATGAGGCTCTCCCTTCATGTTGCTGCCGCACTTGAACTGGATATAATTTTGGTAAACGTTTGAGGTCTTTCCAAATTGCTCTGGCGTAAGGGTACGTGTCCAATGTGTACGAGAGAGTGCAATGAAATTGGAGTAGATGCCACGAGCGATGAAAAAAGAATCAACATTTCATTTTCCCCGATGACCCCATAAAAGCGAATTAGTTACAAGATTTTTTTCAACAGAGCGGCATTGTTTCATGCACAAGAGCAGCGTCTAACTCAGACGAGTGCATGGTGCTATGGTACGACAAAGTTCATTTTATTAAGCGACGAGCGTGAGGATGAGAATTTCCATCTATAAATGCTCATCCGTGTGCATAATTCAATTTCCTAGTTCGTAGTTATGCCGAGCAAACGATCGTGTAACACTCTTCTAGAAGCCTGGCAGAAAATTGCTTAGACTCCGACTTCAAGGGCAGGGGAGAGGGGGGGGGGGGGGTGAGCATAAAGCACGCAAGAATCTTGAGGGAAATATCTGTGCATTCGCAATTCAATTACCAGCTAACTAAAGAAACTACTTGCAAAACATCCTTTTCGCATCTTACCAGCCTAGCAAAGTATCATCTTTGAAATTTGAATTATTCCAAGTTGAGTCTTTTCAGAAACAATCCTTCCGCCAGAACGGAGACAGAGTGGAATGCTGATGAACGCCGATGAAGCCGATCGATGCTGATCCACAAATAGAATGCTAAATATTTATAATGTTAAGCGCAAATCTCTTGCCTTGAAGTTTACACCCAGGATTGAACGAAGAATTGGAAAAAAGAAGAGCAATTCACGGTCAATATTAAAGTTTGCTCATTTTAACTTCTGCGTCTTCTTTCTCCGTCCCCGCTTGGTAGGGCAATCTTGGGCGAATAAAATAGTTTCCCAGTAAAATGCAAATATCAATTCTGACGTTGAGCGGTGTGGCAATTGTGTTCGGTTTGCCTGACGGTTTATGGTGTTTTATTTTTGGGTAAAATAAAGACTCACATTTTCGGCACGCAGGCGGAAGGAAACGAAACCGGGCCACTCCGCCGGCAGTCCTACAAACCCAGAGAGCGACCGATATTCACAAAGGAAATGCAAACCACCAAACAAACGGCCAGTGGCACAGTACTGGTGGGAAATGAGCTTGCTTCCCTTGCATTTGTGCCACGGGTTTGTGCTATAGTTTCTTGTAAGACGGATCGCCAAGGCGGCGGAGGAAGCCGCGACTGAATTATATTCTCACAATGATATTTTTCCCATCGTTCAAAGCGGGTCGAAAAGGGGAGTATTTCCATTAACAACGGGCAAACAATTTGAAGAAAAAAACAATGCACGAGCAAGCAGTGAAACTAGAAGCTCCATTCACAATAAGCGGGATGACGACTTCTTGCCGGTCCGGACGTGAATGGGGCAAGCGAGTGCTTAAGGACGAATACAAAAAAAAAATAAGACGTGCCCGAGCACGCAGAATACATTCATTTCATAGCCGGATGGAATTATTTCATTTGAGCGGCGAAAATGCAAATTTTCACCAACAAGACAGACACTCCCAAACTACTGACGTTTCGGTAAATTACTTATTCAGGGCGAATTCCGGGCGACGCCAACTGTTGGATGGAGCGGAGCGGAGGCGACACAAACATTAGGCAGGACGGCGGTTTCAGCCTACAAGAAAAAAAAGGAAGGCATATAATGATTTTTGCACTTTGTGAATGGGCCAAGCGCCGGCTTTATGTTTGTCACTGTGGCCGCGATATTTTGCATAAAGGATTTTCGTTTTTCGTAGTCTCTTTCTCCCGCTGTGGATGATTGGCGTGTTCCCACAATCGATTGACTCGACGTGCCAGTAAGATTTGCACCATCGAAGAAAATAAAAAAATAAAAAACTACAAAAAGAAAATGGCAAAGCCACGTTCGCATCCACGAAGCACGGAAGAAAGTTCTGCCAAAGATCAGGAAAGCACTCAAAAAAACAAGTGGCACCAGCAGAAAGTTCATCGTGCGTTGACCAATGAAGCGAAATCAATCAAACCGAGAAAGTGAGGTGGAGCAAAGGGAGTGCACCAAGAGCGAGTTTGGAACACAAAGACACTTGAAGCTATCGCCATCCGCGCTATGATTTCTAGTATAAGACTTCCTCACCTTTCTTGTTTGTTTTTTCAAACAAACTCCGAAATCGTACGGGAAGACCTCTTGCGTTGCTTTCTGCAACTCGTTCTTTGAAAGGCGAAAAGAAAATTCAATTTAAAAGTCATCATTCAAACCGTTGGTTTAGGAGCGCACGTGAACAAGAAATTAAAACTGACAATACGACGGTTTTGAAGTTGGGAGGTTTAAGTAAAAATTTACCTTTTCAATGTGTACCTCTCCAATAGAAAAGGCTTCAATCGAACTTTTGAACGATCCATATTGATGAGTCTAACCAACCTACGAAACCATTATCTAATGGATCTCGAGTACACTCATCAATAACACAGGAAGCAGCCTGCGTTCCTTCCAAGTTTCACGGAGCTCTACTTGAAATTTACACAAGCAAGCCTCGACTCTTCTCTCCAATCCAATCGGAAAGATATCATCCGGCTCGATTTATTACATTCCACTATCATTCCACACGAAAGCTGGAATTCACCCAAACCTCAACTTCTTCCCCAGCCGTGTGACGCGTTAAAAGCAATTTTCTTCAAATTCTAACGTTAACACCGACCGAACGCTCGAGGCTTGTCTGTTATTTTCCGCAATGGAATGTATAGCGTCCTGGCAGCCCAACACCATTGCGAACGCTCGGATACTCGATCAAGTACTTCATTCGCACGGACGTCGAATCCGAAGCGGAAATATCCTTCGACACCGTAGCGAGGTCAACCGCCGACCAGGCAGAGATGTTTTGCAGAAATCGCCCGAAATGCGACAAAAAACGACGTGTTCGATTGGAAGCAATTTTTTACTGATACATCGATTTCCCTTTCCAGGATATATGGAACTGTTGTGTGAAGTTGTTGTCATGTAAAACCCGTACAAGCTTCCAGGACAAGTTTTTTGAAGTATTTGATAGGATCACTAGATTGACCACTTTGAAAAGTTTTCGGATAAAATATGGAATGCTGTCGACAAGGATTGATGTAACGCCTTATCAAGCTTGCGTTCTCTCTCTTCTCTTACTTCTCTTTACCTCCAGAGTTAAAATGCCAAACAGCAGAATGCCATTTGCAACAAAGCATTTCTCTGAGCTTTATTGGTCTATCCTATACAGTCTAGGACTAAACCATGAACCCAAAAACGTAGTATGACGCTCGAGACTGTTGGACTGAAGCCTGACATGGACTAGAAATAGCATCTCGCAGTGTACAAAACTTGACAAAATCAGCGTATCGGATACGTGCCATCTTATCTGACACCTGCGATGCCACTCGGCTTTCGAAGATACAAAAAAAGGAAACGTTTCCAGCTCACCAGGTTTTCCAACAAACCACAGGAAGTCGCTAGCTAGGGTGATATGCTCTTCTACCCTTTCCTTGTAGAGAATTCTGCAAAATGGACTTTGTATTTGTGTTCGGTTCCATTTGTATCCGGCCTGAACTGTAGTGCTTCCCCGATAGCTGTCGATACGTGCAAGACACTTCGAAAAGGGAGGGTCCTACGACGATCTCTGCTTCTGTCCGGGGAGTTTGCCTCCATTTCGCGCGGAATGAGAAAGGCTGGCGCGAACGAAAAATAGACAGAAACCTACGCTAGCAGTGTTGCCATTGACGCGCCTTGTGGAGAATTGCCCGTAAAAGTCAAATGGTGCAACGTGATACCATTCTCACTGAGGGCGATGGATAGGCACCAGACACCACGGTCGATTCTTGGTGCTTTTAGACCCCTGGCCTCGATCGAAGGGGATAAGAGAGCCCGGTGCGCGGTAAGATAGATAGACACAGCCAGACAGACAGACGAGAAGCTGACAAATTCGCTGGCACGTGGGCATCGTCGGACGGCGCTGGCTGCCCGTCACGATTCGAACGATCCGCTGCACACGAAACGAAAAGAAAACCTCGAGATGACATTGATGGAGAAAAAATTGAAAAAAAAAGAAAAGCATCACATCCAACCGGTTCGGCAGAGCAGTGAAAGGGAAGAGAACGAAGGTTGCGATGGAACGAGCGGGGAAATTCTTACTCGAGCTCGAGAGCTAGGAAAACTCGCCTACCTGCCGTTTTGCGCTTGCCAACCGTAATCGCTCGTGCATGGTTTTCCCGACCACAAACCTCGACAGCACGCCGTATGCGAACGTGGCCAACATAAACATGGCCTACGGGAAAAGTGCAAAGGCTACGACGGCAGCGACAAACGACAAATGAGTGAAGGTTTCCCCCGCCGCAGAGCACCAAGCCCCCCTTCTGATTTTCCTCTCTCTCTAACTCTCCAGCGCGCCGGAGGGTTTTCTTCACGGTGAGTTTAGCGAACGAAATGGACTGTTGTTCTTTGCCATTGCGCTCGCGTTGGCAAGTGAACTTTATGTCACAATGTTCCTTTTTTTTCCTCCGCTCGGAATCCTTTCCACTCATCCTGCTGGGGCTTTTTTTCAACATGCACGATGCGGTAGAAAGGAAGTACCAACGCTACATTTACCGGAAAAACGGAATGTTAACGCTCCCTTGCACCACCCGGCCCCGGCAAGCAGGGCAGTCGACGCGACGTGCACACATCCATCCATTTGCGAAGAAGGGTGGTTTAGGAGCGATTTTCAGAAAGCTAATGCCCTCCCACCCCTAGCGCTTCGGGTGTTTTTCTCTTTTTTTTCCCTTTTTTTGTTCTCCCTCAACAACACCCCGCAAACCGGGTAGAGCATATATTCATGTCACACGAGTAACGCTGACAAACTTCCCCGGCAGCTTTTCGTTAGGCCCAGCAGTCGCCCGGTGTTGTAGGCTCGGGAAAAGCTAGCGCATGCCAACAGCATGGTGAACGCGTTTTTCCCGCCCTCGCAACGGAACACGGTGCAGGAGGTCACGGGCGTCATTGTTAGTGTCCCCGGTAACACTCATTTCCCCTCCGTGCTGGCGTGCTTTTTCCCTAACGCGGTTGCCCGGGAGAGTGTCTGCGAAGGAAGTGTGCGAAGGCAAACAATTTCCATTATTTTCCTTAAAAATCCAAATTGTTGTGCTAGCGCCACGACTCGAATGCGAGTTGGTTCAGTGCAGTGTTCGTCCCTATCGTCCGGCATGCACGGATAGGAAATATTCTGGCATTTGTGCGAAGCCGTTTGGAAAATGTCCCTGTTCAATGTCATGCTTTGCTGTTGAAAGGTGAAACTAATTTTTCGATTTCAATCTTTGTATGGCCATGAATTTAACATTGTTTTTTTTTTTAATTATGGATGATATAAAACATAGTAAAGGTTTACACATCAATTTCCTACACCCTATCATCGAGTTTAAAATGTCAAAGCTCAAGGAAAATAAAAGATGGTCGCCGGCGACGATGGTTGTAAAAGTTGATCCACTTCTCTCGCAATTACATGCGCGGTTTTTCGGGGGTTAAAAAAAGGAAAACTTACTCCGAAAGACATTAGCATGCGCCCCCCGGCATAGGTAAGGGGAAATTTTAATCATTTTAATCAACATTCCCACAAAGAAAATTGTGCGCCTCCCGCTCTGTCAGTGGTAAAACCCAGACTGTCCCAAGAAGCACAACCTTAAACTGCGTCCTCGTGGTGATGCCGCATTTTCCTTTCCGCGATCGCTATTCCTCCGACTTCACAGGGTAGCAGGGTGGTTCATTACGAACCAAAGTTCGCCGAGGGCTTTACGTTCGATTAACCAAACCGCCCAAACTGTCATCGCCGGAATTCGCCGGGCGGCTTTCTTCGACTACGGTGCGGCTCTTGCGGCACAATTTGATTGTGCAGATTATGGTGTATTTAATGCCGCTTTCCCTTCCCGGTTCATCGGCAAACAACTCCGAAGTGCTCTGGCAGCGAACAAAATGGTTGACGTCAGCGCTTCCGCTGCCCGGGTAATACCTTCACCGCACTGCACCAAAAGTGAAAACTCAGATAAGTCGGAGTAGCGATGAGAGAAGGTGCTTAATGGTGGCTGTGAAGTTAATTCGCTTCTGCAAAGTATCGAATAACGGCGCTGATGGAGTGAATGATGATCAATAAGGACTATGGGGAAACTTCCATTTTCATCACGCAAAACTTGTTCATATTATAAACTTGTTTTGATATTTTATCGGGAAGATGTACGCGCACATAACCCTACTTTCCTCTAAGCCATCAACATGCTTCATTCAGGGATAAGTTTACAGTGCACAAATCGTTTCTCTCTTTGGCAATGAAGTGCAGGTATATTAAGGATCAGCGAAACGGGGGTTTTTTTTAATCCAGTAATGCAATCAACGTATCAAATGAATTTTATCAATGTATTTGTTATTATTATTCTATACTTTATTTTATATTTTTTTCTACCATTTTTCATTGCGTTGCACAGCAAAGTGCAGCCATAATGACGCCACTTTAATGAGTTTTTAGATCAATAAGAGAGCGAAATCAATCACGAATTTATTACATCCGGTTCTAAAGGCGCAAAAGAGACGACGACGACGTGAGGAACAAATAATGAAACTTTCGACGGGATGCTGCTCGCAGCTGCGCTACCGTGGGTAGCATTAAGCATAAAAGTGTCATATAATTTCTGCCATCGTGCCACGAACCTCTCAGCATTCTAGGCTACAAGGTACACTTTTGTCTACAACGGCTGTCAGTGCTTTATTAGTTGGACAAAGAGTTTCACCCCGCCTTCGAGGCGACGATTCCGACGCCGCGTTGGTGTGCTGCAATAATTTTGTCGCTGCAATAACAAGTAGCAACGAAAGTCTGTAGTGGAAAAATCTGTATCGCTTCAAGGCTATCATGTCTTTGACCTGGATTATTATAATACACTTCAAACCCTTGGGAAAAACGGGTTTTATCTTAACAGCTGGCTTGACTCAGGTGGTCGAGGCAATCCGTTATATTTTTAGTCACAGTCACAGTGTTACGTGCCTCGCACTGTTCCAAATGTTATTTGTATGATAATGTATAACGCATTGCTGGCCGCCATGGCTTCAGCTTCTGTGGCACATGGAATGAACCGCAGCTAAACCATCGAATGGTTCAGAGACACGACCATATCTTCTATCTATATAAATATATTCTATATTCTATAAAAATGGATGTATGTTTGTTTGTAACGCTAAAACTCAAAAACAGCTGGACCAACCTTGAGGATGTCTTCAGATGATTTGTTCGTTTTTGCCCAACGAAGGTTTAGGAAAAAAGAAAATTGGAAAATTCCGAAGGAAAAGCTGGAAAATTAGAAAAGTGTTAATTTAGAGTTTTCCAAAACGTAGGAGGCTATGAGAGCAATCGTGCTCTTCTTTGGCAGCCTACTATGAGCAATTGCTTTAAATAGTGCAGCCGGGGAATCATTGAAAACTTTTCAGCGAACAAATTATATGTGCACTTCTAAACTTCTTGGATTTGCTTGGATGCCACCGCATCGTTTGCGACATAACAATGAAAGTACTATTATTATGCTTCGAAACCTTCATGCCTCAAAATTATATAATGAAACATGACTGTTTGTGACGCAGCTTTCGAACAATGTGATAGAGACTTATAAAGGGCAGCATGTTTAACTCCGAGAATTTCCTTTAGTTCCAACGATATGCCAGTTCAATTTAGGCGAATTAAATTTTCAACAGTCGCTGGAGATATGTAGCACAAATCTTGAAATTCCATGTTTTTCAAATGACCATGCGATATGTGGCGTGTTATCGCTTTGGTAAACCGGCTTCTCTGTACATTTGAAAACATTATATAATCAGCTTCAATGATTCCCAGTATAATAAATTCAAACTTATTTTCATTAAAATTAGGAACCTTCAAGAAAAACCTTATTGCATACAATCATAGATATTGGACGGGGCGAAGTTCGTCGGGCCAGCTAGTCGTACATATAGAACCCTTTTTCACTCAACTTCCAATGATGAGCAAATTGCCATCCGCTGGATAACCAATTCTCACTTATTTAGTTCCCATCACTAAAGGGGAAAAGGGAGCGTAAAGAAAACTAAACCTTAAATAAGATCCTCACAAGGACCGTGCTGGGGTTCGAAGCATATGGACAAGAAAATCTATTCACTTGAGAACGAATATTACTATCTGATATTTCTATGAAGGCCATCGTTTTTCGTTGCATTCCCCACTGAACCCCCCACTGGGTTCTGGGCTACGATCTCGCTCTAAAGCTGCACCCAGGGAGGTAAATTGCAAGCATGGGAACTTTATGGTAGACGGAAAAGCATTCTCTGCTCTGCTCGGAACGGCAACACAAACACGTACACGCATACACATTGTCGAAGAGCTGCACACGGAAGTCAAAGTTTTGCCAACCGAAGAGAGCCTGCTTCCAGAAAAAAAACGAAGCCTATCACTGTGCAGCTTACTGTTGGCTCGATATGGGAGTTTTCCATATCTGCCAACTGCAGTTTTCCGTGTACCTTGGGCGGAAAAGTTTGCTGGAGGAACAGACATAAATCAAAACACGAGCCAAAGTGGTCCAACCGACTGTCGGAACCAAAGGTCAATCGACGGTAAGACGTGGAGCAGAAGAAAAAGCAGCGCAGTGCTGAAGGACACGTAATGAAGCCACACATTTTCACATCCATATTTTTGTGTGCTAGACCGAGACCGAGACCATTTTGAGAACCCTTTGCATTCATTGCCGAATGACTACGACAAGTTTTTCTCGAACAAAACGTCCCTTAAATTATTACTTCGCGCATGTAGGTCAGCTACAGTGTAAAACTTTCGTCTTTTGGCATGTGATGTGTCAGGAACTGTACCAAAAATGTACGCCATATTTCACACAATTCATCCTCAAGTTTACTAGGTCAACAGTATACCAATTAAAAATGATGCTTACTTATCCTATTACAAATCTTCCTCGCGAGAAGGATCAGTTAGAAATGCTCTCCTTACCTGCAAAGATAGGAGAAATGGAGTATGTTAAAATCAGCATAATGTATTGCGATAAGATAAATTTAAAGCCATAAAGCGCGACTTCTTGTGTTCCGAAACACACAGGGTTCCGAAAGACAAGAAAAAGGGAAAGCCCCAATTAGGAGGAAAAATGTTCAGTCTGAAAGCCCAACAAAAAAAAAAACGCCTGCTTTCTCAACCCAATTTATGCATACTTTTGCTTGCGTAAACGATTTTGTTTTACCATTTTGCTTTGCACAGAATACTTTGCAGCGGCCAGCGCCAGAAAGCCAGAAAAGAAAATCCGAAAAGGGTCAGCCTCTCGGTCGGCCAGCATTCGGGGTGGATGCCATCATTTTAAGTGAACGAAAAATTCTTCATTCGCAAAGTGAAAAGGTATGGAGCAAGTAAAAAGGTGCGCCTCGGATAGGGACTCGGTTACTACGATACTCTAAAGGATTCCGATTTTTTCTCGCTCGCAGGGGTCGCTGGTGGTGGTGTTGGAGAATGGTGACTAGCTAAAGGGACCGAAAGGGCAAGCATAAAAAAGGCAAACAGTTGAAATCATTTGGAAGATTTATACACCCGGAATCGTGTCTCAACTATGTGCTTCTTCTTAGTGTGTTTCCATGGAATATTTGCTTTTGAAAGTCTAACATCTCCGTTAAAGGTTCTGAAAGCAAGTATGAACCTACAAAAAGGTTCAATTCAGGCTGAAGTGTATGGTTACCTGACTTAACAAACTTACTACGCAACAAACGATTCAATCTGGATGACTCAACAAAGGTACGAGTTCGAATTCAAACCTATCGAATCAAACAAATCCGTAAAGAGCAATAAAGTATCTTTATTCAGTCAAAGTCCGCCATTCTGGGACTGGGAAAGGATCTGACATCATTGAAAGAGCAGAAAATAATCAATCACTGGAATGCGCTCGCCAACCAACCGCACTTGCCGGAAACTTCCAGCGAATCGAATGAAAGAAAGGCAACGCGATCAGGGACAACGGACGGGCAGTCAAAGAACATCAAACGAGTCAATATCGGCATGCGGACCCGGTTCGCAAATGCAAACAATTTATCCTTTTAAGAAGGAAGGACAGTTGCCCGACAGCAGCCTAGTCGAACGAACCGTTCGAAGCAATCCGATCCCAGTGCCGAAGGAATTTAACACGCATTACTTCATCCAATTTGGTTTTGCCCACCCTTGGCCCTTGGCTGACGCGAAAAGGAAAAACAACATGAAAGCGTTTTCGGTTTGGATCGGATGCAGGAAATAAGAGGAAAAAAAGGGTGGATAATAGCTTCTGCAGTAATCCAACTGTCGTTGGAAGAATTATTTCGCTCCAAAGGGATGGAAGGCAGCATAGGAATTTTGCCAATAGGAAGAGCTTGTAAGTTCTATAGCCAGGTATGACGGTAGGCAAACTCTGATCATCGTCGTATCCTAGGACCATAAATTTCACAGCCGCAACGATATTTCTCCTCGATTTTCGAATGAAATTAGGGACTGAAAATCACCAACGCTCCTTCGTTTCCATTGGAGGAAAAGTTTCGAGCCCAAACCACCATGGAACCGGATCCTATTAGCGAATGTAATTCGGTTCTGGGAAGAATAATTTCAACCGAATTCGCTCTGCCCTGTACAAAATTCTGAAGCAGCAATTGGCAAGGATAACGAACGATGTAAAAATGACCGTTGATCACAAAATATGTTTTTGCATGTTTTTGCTGCATCATGAATGCATCGTTTCGCCTGTAAGCCTTGGTTTCCACAGCAACTGGCATCGATCCTCCTCGACTTCACTGAGTGTGTTCATGGGTAGCTGTCCAGGGCATGTACATAATGGATATTTTGGAGCCTGACTACACATCCATCTGCTGCAAAATCGACCATCCTGGACAGGAATTGCAATGGGAAAAAGGTGCCCCAGAAAAATGGCAATAAATGGAGGAACACCCTTCTTCCCCGCTTAGCACCTCGGAAGGGCAACAGCTTTTGCACCCTCGGAGAGAGCAACGAGGGAAAGAACGGGATGGAGTAAAGCCCATTTAAACTGCAATCATTGAACGATTGCCAACCATTTTCATCTTTGAATATTCAATTTGCACTTTTTTACCTTAGAGCTTTGTAAGCTGAACTTTGTTGGCATTTGAACCAGTTTAATGTCATTTCCGGTTGCGCTTGCTTGGAAACGGCAGCAACATAGTTGGTAGGAGTTTATACTTCTGTTTTTTCCTAGGAAATAAAAAAGCATCCAAACATCTCATGTTTATGTTTTTTTCTGGAAATTGCATTGTCTTTTACAGTGTTTGTGCAGTGTTTATGCCTATTGCATAACTTCTTCGTTCCCAAGGCCAATGGCATCGATTTGGTGCGCTCGCTAGTCCGTATGCTAAAAATATTGTCCACAGCACGCAAGGAGGAAGCGTATTGTGCCATCAGCCTGCCAACGGCTTGCACCGAGTTCCACTGAATGCAAAAGAAAATACTTGTTCGTTGCGCAAAAGCTATGCAATGCAGTACCGTATATTTATGTACCAGCGATTAAGTCTGTCATGGCCTGATAACCAATTTAACACTCCTTCTAGCTCGATTCAGGGAATTTACACACGCATCATAAATCGAGTGTTATTCCAATCAGCGACCCTTGATCGCGTATGGAAGCCGTTTAGGACCCGAGTGTGTAGTAATTGGAAAATGTATCGGACGATGAAAGATTTATTACAGTTGTGCGATATGATATTTCCACTAGGGCTCGAATCCACACCGGACCACCGGATACGAAGGATTAACTTTCAACATACGTAAAGGGGAAAACAAAAGTCTAGTAAGCCCTCAATGGGCAGGCATGACCAAAACGACGGTCGCGACGCCAGGAAGATGTTTGCAAATTGCAGCCCTAGCGGGAAACAAAACATCTTGATTGCAAACATTCCTAAAAACTTCCATTTTAAAAACGAGCAAAGTAGATAGCCCCAAAAAAAATGTCTAACACAAAATCCTTCCATTCCCGGCGAACAGAACACAAAAAACATCGGAAATCAATTCGCTCCAACAATCGTTCATTAAGGTGATTATCGTCGCATTTGGACGTACGCGAGTCGCTGCCAGCAAATTGCATTCGTTTGGAGCCATCCGAAGCCATTTGGCAGCAGCAGCTCGATTTGAGCCTCAAGGTATTTTCCCGAACTGCAGAGGGAAAATCCGTTGAAGGGTCGCCTTTTTTAAACTCTCGCACCCATTTGGATGATGGTGGCAGGATGGAAAATAAAAGAGGGGATGCTCAAAAATAGAACCAGGTCCACCGGATGCCAAGAAACCCGGATAGCAACCGTGATGTCCTTGGCCCGGCAGACATCATTCGCACGGTTGTTATTATCGGGCCAAAAATAAGACATCGCCATTGGGTGGGAGGCGTTCCTAGGCACTTATCATCCGCCGGCATCTCCTCTCGACGACCGACCGGAATCAATCCTCAACGTGCCAACGACAAAGCACTTGCCGTTCAAGTTCATCAACCATTTTCTTGCCATAACAACGACTGCAAAAGAACAGCCCATCTGCAGCGCAAGTCGGGAAAGCTCCAGACGGTGTGAGGTAATTTGTTTTTCACCTAGACCATGGTTTTTTGGCCAGTGAGCAGTGGCGGGCGTAGCGACGAGTGGCGTGTCCATCCGTGCGGTTCGTTAGTGAAGCTCCAGCTGAGCCTTTTCCGACCTCATTCGGCCAGCTTGTTTTTTTTTCTGCTCTTTTCCATCTGTTCCCGGTCCTACCCGGGCCAAGCCGGCAGCCATTTTGCATTCAATGTAGCACAAACAAATCAACGGAATATAGAACCGTTGCTGCCTACGCCGGAGTGGATCCATGCATAGCTCTATTTCCAAGTGCGCCCCCAACTAGTTGTTCGCTAGGTTTTGGTTGCAAATGTAATTACAAAGTTTTGTTTGCCATTCCTCTATGCTTTCACGTTGCAATATTGTTCCCACAAAGCGCCAAAAAAAAAATTAACGGCGAAAGGTTCTGTTACTGTTCCAGCACGATAGAAAAATCCCGCCATAACTCAGTTTCGTATTCCCATTGCATTTAAAGGCTTGCAGCTTTCTTTCTCTTTCTCTCTCTCTCTCTCTCTCTGTCACTCAAACCCGATTTTCACCGTCTTGCACATGGAAACAAATAAGAAAAATGTTGCACTCGATGAAATAACAGTTGCGGAATTTTCGGCTGCGCTGCGTTCCGCCGAATGTTTGCCTTCCGCGGACGAGTATTTATTTGTTTTCAGTCTCCGGAACGGAACGGAATTATTTTCCCCGAAACCGGCCAACATAACTAGAAACAATAACAACTACTCTCCCCCCTTCTCCACCGCAAAAGGCGAACTTTGCCTCCATTGAGCACACTTTCCGGGCGCCGACAGGGCTTTTAATTATAAGTTAACCTGTCCGTGTGCCACATTTGGTTTTTTTTTTGTTTTTTGTGAATGAAATTTATCGCCAGTAGCTTCACCCACGGGCCCCATTTGTTCGCGATTCTTCTGGTGCTAGGTGTTTTTGGACCTTTTTATTAGGTTACGCGTTTTTTACCATTTTCGTTTGAACGCTCACAACTTATGCGTGCGTGGGTCATGGTTATGTCACCTGCAAATATTGTATGCACACACCCACACGTGCACGTGCAACTGAGTTTTGTTCGAGAAGACGTTAAATCATATTCAGTGTTTCAAAGTCACCAAACATTTTGAGCAGTAAGGTTAAACGCAGACTCACCTGCCTTAAAATGTATTTGCGTGCATTGGTGAATTTCACCCGTCCACTTATCGGTTGGTAGGCAACTTATTACACCGTAATCCAGGCCTGGAACAATTTTCTTTCCATGTTTATTTGCAATAAAAATGTTTCTTTTCGTTCATGCTCAATCTACCCGACCCGTAAGGCAGGAAGTTACTTTGTTTTGGAAATAAATATTTCCATTCTCATGCCAACTCCAATCTGCGCATTCTGCTGTAGTCTAACTTTTGCGACAAAAATATTCACGACATAAAGGAGCAGGGTTGGTGGTTTTAATGGGAACAAGTCGAAAAGGTTGGCCGATTCACCGTTCAAAACAAAACGCGGCGACGCATCAGGCATGAGCAATTGGGTCGTAAAACGAAAATTTACGGTGGTATTCTTGCAACTTTGTCTTTCGGCACTTCGGCCACGTGTTTCGCGACGAAAACTTGACGACCCACTCCTCCTCTCCTTTTGCACGTTTCCCTTTCCCTATGCCGCCCGCCCGCAGAGACGATTATTTGGCAGTGATTTTATTCACAGAAACATTTATACTGCACGTGTTTAGGGGTGGGCTTTTTATCGCTTCATCGTTTTATCTCTTCTCTGCGCGTGTTTTGGTATTGTTTCCGTTTTGTTTCCCAGGTTCAACACAAGCCAGTAGCATCATCTCACGCATTTTTTTTTTCCGCATGAAGGATCCGCCTCGAGGCTAACTTCAACTGTGAGCATCTTCCTTCGGATAATTCCAGTCAATTGCCACATTGTCCAACGACTAGACTGGATTTTCCTCCAAATGCGGGCACTTTTAAGTTACGCATTAAGGCAGCGGAAAAATCTGCTTAAATTTGTAGCAAATCAAAGACAGATAAATTTTCATTGTATCATTGCAGGTGACGAATGCTTCATAAACGGACAGCGCAAACACGAATGCTGTCTTTAAATTAAAGGCTATTCAGGTTTTATTAAATCTGGGGTCACATGATAGATGAATACTATGCTACAAATTTAAATTTATTTTTACTGGCTATACAGCGCAGGCATTTGTCTCTAGTTGTAATAGCTAGCATGTCAATTTATGAGATACCATCATGGAGTGTATCATAAATCATTTTCCAATACAAAATGTTTCACTACTTAATTGCTGATAAGAAATTGGCATTAATGCGCCACCACGATAGACCGTGCAGGGATCTGTGCAGCAAAGTAATGCACAGACATAATTGGAATAGCATGATTGCACTAAAAATAATTTAGATTTGCGCCCACGATAGCCTCAAGCTAACCTGTTTATGGCACAATGTGCCGCCCCCAGTGTCGACCGAATTTACCCATTTCCCGAACCGGTTAGCTCCAATTAGCCACCTACAATGCGAACGCGATGATACGGATCTTAACGGAAGTCAAACATTAACCGCAACGAATGGATTACAGCACTATGCACTGGATCCCTCTTTCTCCCTTTCTCTCTCCCTCACTTTTTCTGTAGCAATCTGAATTTTAGCACACTAGGCTCCATTACGGTGTCGCATCCCGGACAAATGGCAGTGGTTTGCCAGAAGTGGACACGCAGAGGGAGAAGAAAAAACACCCCCAATCGCCCCATTCAAAACGCGCGGCTCTCCACGTGCCGGTGCATTAATGAGAGATGCCTGCTACGTTCCGGGCCAGTTTGTCGTTCCGATCGCGAAAAGTTTGCCGAATCAGTGTGTGCTCATGACATCAATTTACGTACATCCCCACGTCCACGCTCTGAGCGATCGTATCGCATTGAGGCCCCGTTTGTAATGCCAAAACGAGGAGTTACGCCTCGACTTCAAACGGTACGAGGTGGTCAAAAAATTGTCGATGCAAGCAAAGTTTCGCACACTTGAAAACTGGTCAAATTTGGAAGGCGTGCGCCCGCTTTGAGTTTATTGCTAGCTCTAGACAGCTCCATGGATGTATTAGTATAATGCCAGGCCGATTTACTACCATCCATGTGCCTACCACGCCACCATGTTGCGCCGAGTGAGTTAGTAGTGCTGGTATGCAGCACATAACCGTCAGAGCCGCGCTGTTTGATTACCTGATTGCGCGACATGCTCAGCCGCGTGGCTCTCGTTGGCGTCGCAAGTGTCGAAGAAACGTGCATCGTCAACACACGCGGGGATCTAAATCAAGCAAATGCGTGTTTTTTTTTTGTCAACAGAAACCCGGCGCTGCGGACAGACAATACCGCGACGATCCAAAGTGAGATCAGCGACGACCGGCGGTTCCTTCTCGGGCTGTTCTACTCTTACGCCCGTCCGCCCCTTTCGGAACTGGCAGATTCGCGTTGAAATTGGGCCTAATCGTGGAGCGCATTATATCTCACTTTAGCTCGACGTCTCGTCTCCGCCTGGGGATCCAAAACAGTCAACAATCATTTTGTACAGGTTTGTTTAACGCACAACCACGCGATAGTTGGTCGAATAGGGAATACCTTGTGAAAAGCTTTCAGTAAAATAGTTCAAAAACCAAATAAGTGTTTTTAAACTAAATAGTCCTAGGATAACCTCGAAAAACCTTGTACGTTTTACACATATCGCACAAACAATCTCATATCCCCATAAGTTATGATACAATTAAGCAATTTGGAGCAAATACTTTAAACATTCTCTGTTGCGGTGGATGGTAGTTTAAGATAGTGATAACTGCTCATCCTTTTTCTGCAAAGCCCCTCATAACCTACATGCAGCTTTCTCCTGTTACGTCGCGTGAGCCATGGCGTAGATAGGATTATTTCATCCTTCCGCGGTTAGACATCACCCGGGGGCACATTTCGCTTCGCCTGCCGATCTGCGCCACACGTTCTGGAAAACATGCCTGCCCTCCTGACACTCTGGAGCGGGCACAGGCATTTGCGGCCTGTGACCGTGACGGTCATTACACGCCGCTCCGGGTTTGGTCTAGTCACGCGAAGAAATTGCGCATTGCGCTTTCGAAGTGCGTTGCGGAGGCGCTGGGATGGATTGGGCGGTCGAGACCGAGGCCCGCAGTCAAGGGCTGGCGGAATTGTTTGTACAGATAATAAATACTAATCTGCTAAGATGCTTTAACAGGATTAGAAGGTAATAGTTTAGCCGCATGACGCAGGACAAGCGGATGGGCCTGTTAAGCTTGCAATGGATGTTCGCGACACCCTTTTGTAGAAAAACAAAATGCAAATTAGCTGTTGCTTAGCATGAAAACTATCCCTTTTAGCATACATTTTACTAGGTACTACCAACCTTTATTGTGTTATGATCTTATTGTTTAATAATCTGTTCACCAAACAACAACAGAACAAACCGTGAAATCTGTACGGAAACCAATGCTAGAAAAAACCAAAACTCGAGCGTTAAGAAATGGATGCCAAAGGTAACATACAAAATCACAGCGCTAGGTAATGTCGTCAAGATGATGATTGATGAACGTAACGTTTTTACCTGATGAATGTTTTCTATGTTGCGCTTCGAGCAAACAATATCCTTTCCTGCTTCAACGTGCCACGCCCGGCCACAGAAATGAAATAATACACTTCACCATCAAATGGCCAACAAATGAAGAAAAGGCAACGAAAGTCCGGCTCTTTATCATGCTAACCTCCATGCTTTAGCAGCCGGTTGTCTGTGAAATTAAATGAAGTTTTCCATTCCAACACTGGGTCGAAACGTGCATGCAATGTGGCAGTACCGAGAGGCAAGCAAGCATTAGAGAGTCGACGGTTCACCATGCTATCTGTGCTTCTACAAGATTAGCTGTTTAATATTATATTCATGTCTGGATGTAAAACAACAACGTAAAAGCATTATTATTCCAAGACCCGGTCCAGCGTTCCACTTACATTTACATACATTTTTCCTTGAAATAAAAAAAATGAAAAAGAACACGTCCCACGCCAAGTTGCTTTCGCCGGCATGGGACAGTTCGGGGTACAAACGGGGAAAAATTCAATCCCGGAAACAGTTTTCCCACCCACGGTCGGCGGCGCGGTGGCGTTGGACGAGAGCTTAACATTTCCCATGCACCACTGCGGACCACTGTTGTTGCTCTGGCTTATCTCATTTGCATCCAACTTTTTTGCAATTATTTACGAGCACCATCTTCCTTTGCATCCGCAACGCCAAGTGGCAACACTGGCACGGATAGTGGGGCTTACTATTCTTGCAGTAGGTGCAGGACGAAGTGGTAGTACTGTTATTCGAAGAGAAGTGAACAGTCGCCGCAAGAACCCCTTTTCAAATCAGTTAAAGAAGAATTGTATAGCAGCACTTCTTAAATCAGCAAATCAGTTCGTTATTTGTATGTCATCTTTCTCATGATGCCGGGCACACTAAAAAATGCGAACCACAGTTTTCAAGTGGAAAATATTAATTTAAAAGCAAGAGGACAATCAAGAGAATGCTCCACAATACTGCAGAAACGCTTCGTTAACATAGTAACTGTTATTTTTACCTGACCCTCCGTCGGAATCTTTTTCCGCCAACATCATTGCCATCGTTTCGCCTTATGCTGAGCGTAGTTAAATGTTTCAATTTCTCCGAACCCCAAACGGAACGAACGGAGAGTCTGCATTTGCCCGGGAAATACCATGATGTACTCAATCCCTTTGGGTGGAAAATTGAATAACTCCAGCCTTTCGTGCACCGTTTGCGTTTGTTTCAGCGAGAAAATTTTCCGCGAAACGCCACGGAAAGAACGGTTTTGGTGAAGTAGACTTGTGTTACCCGCTTTGGACGCTTTATAAAATCGACTCGCCTATCGTTTGCAAGCTACATCGAGGCCTGGATCAGGCAACGGTTTGAACCATTTTTTCAACCCTAATACTCTTTCCCCACCTTCGGCCAAGTTTCCTTGTGTAGATCCTATCCAACTGGCCAACGGAGCAAACAGGGCAGCAAATCCAACCGTTATGGGCCAGCGCTGATGGCGACCTCACTGTAAATCTATGAAAATCTTCTACCGGCTTGCGACCGACACACGGATGAAGCTCGCAAGTCCTAAACTGACTTACACCGAGGCAGGCTATCGGAGAAGCACGACTATAACGACGATGGCAACGGGATCACCGAGAACTGTTGCTAGCGGGTAATCCAACGTCGGACCAACGCAGCAAATGGAGTTTCCTTTCTGGGTAAGGAGGAAAAAAGGCAAATAACTCCGGCGGAACGTTGTCATTCGCTGCGAAGTGATTTCGAACGAATAATGTTTCCATTACGCTAATTTTAATTGTATGCTAAGCGAGCAGTCCCGGGATGCACTGGGGTGCACTCGAGTGACGGGTGAATTGCAATTACTCTCCATGCGAATGCGCCATTTTGTACCACTTTCCAACCCCCATCCGTCGCCATGAAGCCCCCCGCCAACCGAGGACGGATGGAGAAACGACTCATAATGGAACATAATTTTCCGGAACAACGTCGCCCTCCCATCTGAGCGAGCGGACAAGCGGCGAAGCAATAAAATAGTAAAATTACAGAAATAATTGAAAGCCTCGCGGAGAGCCGGAACATTTCTGGCCAGGACTGGCTGTGGAGGGCAGGGAAAGCGTAAAAATGGAACCGTTGGTCGGTAGCGCATGTGCAACGCGGATCGAACTTTAACATGATGAGACGAATGTAATTTAAGTTCAACAGGAAATGGATCAAATTAAATAATTGAAAAAAAAACTCTGAAGATGTAGAACAACAGTAAAAAATTATACAAGAGCATAAAAAATATCTAAAAATCTAAGCCAAACTCATCAACAAGCCTAAATGCCACCTTGAAGGCTGATTTTATTCAATGAACTTTTGTGGCACTCAAAGGACACGAATGAAAACAAGAGTATAGTATAATGCAAAGGAAACATCACGCATGCTGTGTAATAAAAGCATCGTTAGAAGGATACTCCAAACGGCGTCTTTAACTGTGTGTCATATAGCCGAAAATAGAAATGTCATCATTGTTTCACGACGCGCAGAATAAAGCAGGACCTCGACCAACGACGAACAGTTTGCGAAGGGCTATACCCTTCGGGTGGTTGCGGTGGTAAATGAAGCGAAAGCAAAATTATTATCTTTCCAGCCATTTCGTTTCATTGTATGTTGCTGCCGTGAAGCACTCACCGCAGGGAACAACGAAGCCGGACGCAGCGAACGAATGTTTTTCCTCGTTCTGGAGGCGGCAGTCGTCGTTAGACAACCCGTAATTCACACGGCAAATTTCAACGGAAGCAATTACATTAAGCTAAAGAAAACTCCTCGCGCTGCTGTCCCTACCGGACGCCGCATCCTTCTTGCCCCGCCATTCTCTTTATCACTCAATTACTCTCGATATCTTCGCTCGCCCATCGCTCGCACCAAGGTGGGTCCCATGTGGAAAGCCATCGTTGCCTCGGCTAATGGCTAACTTTCTCAGGCAACAGCAGAAGCAGAGCAGCACGGCAATGTCCTTCCGCTTCGCGCAGTGTGTGGCGTTTGCCCGTGGCTGGTGAAATGAATATTTTTTCACAAAAACCACTCAATGCACGCCCTGGGAGGCTCCAGGATTCTCGTTGGAAAACCAAGCAGCCGGGACCAAGCGGTGCATGTGAGTGAAACCGACCACACAGAAACCCCGCAGTCGCCACACGGAGTGCAAACAAAAGCTATTCCACCCGGCGTGTGCGGGCAATGAATCGTTTTCTCATTCATTCCGGTTTCGGTGACGCCCTGCACGCCGCAAAGAAGCAGCAGCAGCAGCATCAGGAGGGCTCCTTCTAATGGTGGGCGGTTTGATCGTAGAAAGCAGTCGAGAACAAACGGACCCGGTGTGCCGAGGGAGAGAAAAACAAAACGGAAATCCACACGTCCTTCCGGCCAGAGAAAGAAAATAGTTTTGGCCCCACAAAACTTCTCCACCCATGCAGAAAGGCAGAGACAGAGAGCTCGTACACAAACACACAATCACACACACACACACCGGTGGGCAGTAAGTTTGGTGCTTTTTGGCTCTGATTCCCTCCGCTTTCCTTGGCCAGGTAGCGCAAGGGAGTTTCCCTCGGGTCGGCTTTCCCACCTTCGAACTGACCGGCCACCACAAACCTCCAATGATCCACGGGAAGCCACTTCCAACGAATGGGAAAATTAAAAGTTTCACCACGACCTGCGGAGGGCGCGCGGAGGTGTGTGTGTGAGTGAGTGTGGAGGTGAGGTTTCACGCCGACCGATACGTCGGCCCAAACTTATCCCCTAACCAAGTGGAATGGCACATGCCGGAGAAGACAGACGAGTTGAGCTGCTATTACTTAGTGTTCTAATTTATGGTTTAGTATATTCTTTCCCTTCGGCACGGATTTCGACGCCGTGTGCTGCTGGAGGACAATGTATGCTCTGCACATTTAACGGTAAAGCTTCTTTTTGGTGTTCCTTTCGCCCCAAAAGCTAGAAGCGAAGCGTGGGAAATTTATTACTCCGAATAAAGATAAATAGATAGCGCTCCCACCCGACCCAGCGGTCAGAACAGGGAACCCCAAGGGTTCCAGATTGGATGCGATAGGCGTGTGGACCGAACAGATTTTTCCCGATCCATTACGCTAAGGCTGAGGACAATCGTTAATGGAGTGTTGAATAAATGTGGTATCAGATATCAGCTTTTGTCCGAGGAAAAGAAACGGAGGACAGTCAAACGGAAGGTATAAGGTTGACCTCGAGGAATCGATCGATGTGAAAGGAGAAATAATTTGAATTGACAAAATAAGGCAGCTTATCGAAGGTCTCCCGGTTCTGTCCAGGTGTGTCAAACGAGGTGGATAACACTCCGACCGAAGAGGCCTGCTTTTCTTCACCTCCCATGGAAAAAAAGCATAAGTCGGAATAACTTTGTCCGACGATGATAATGGAGACCCTGCATCACGGTTTTTTTTCCAGGCTTAATCCACCTTCGCACACTGCCGCCTAACAATATTCACTCGTAACTCATCATAAGCGGATTATTATCAGCTTGCATTCGGTATTCGGTATTCCTCCACACCGTTTCCCCACGCTGGGTTCGCTGGCAAAGACCGACAACGGACTCCAGGCGTACCTTTTGGCCGCGTGCTGCTTCGGGAAGAGCGGAAAACAACGAAAACACAACCACCCACTTTCACTTGTCGGCTTGAGCTTTACGGTGGCCGATGTGGCTCGTTACGGAAATTGGATTTATTTCCCGATGCGTCCAGGAGCCGTATTATCGTGCATGGAGGCGCCCAGTCCTTCGTGTGGATTATACTTCCTACACAATTTTTGTTCACAAGTTGGGGATTGTCTTTTTTTTTTAAAGGCAGGCAAGTTTTTCAGTTTCAGCTCTTCAGCAGCCTCTGGAGACAGTTTGCTCTGGTTCGTTTGTGGATTCCGAGTGGAATATGTCGATGCTATAAAAAACGATAAAAGTTAAGAAAGCAGCTTTTCCTCATTAAATGTTGTGCCCAGCATCAACGATAATACTCTTGATGTTAATATCACTATGAACCAAACTTATTTTTAAAGCCTAAAGTTGACGTAAAATCGATTCTGGTCACGAGGTTATTGAATTTTACTGCAAGCAATCGCAATCGTGCTACTACGAGCCACCTTTGCCTATCACTAGCCTGCTACCATTTCATTCTAAACTAATTGAAACGAGCAAAATAAAAAAAAAAGATTCTCTTGCCATTTTCTTTCATGTTTTCTCCCGTTTGATACTGAGTTGAATACATGGGGTTCCGCATCATGCAAGGAATAGATCGGAGGAGCGAATAACGATCGCCTTGCCGCATTGAAGACGACTCACGGGGATCACGTGAAACCATAAATATGCCTCTTACGCTGGGATTAGGACGCCTCCCGCAAGGATAAGAAACCCAAGCGTTGACTTTCCCGCTTACTGATTGCAATCCCACGCCCGAACCGACCCGGGGTAATCCTTTTTCCCAACACGTACCACCATGATCGATTGCACAGAAAAAGGTTACTGCCATACACGCAAAAGCTTCCGACGAAAAGATCCGTTCTGTAAAATATTTGAGCCTTCCTTTCAAAGTGAGCTTGAATTTTCATTTTAAAATAACATCTCGGTGAACATCATTTCTGCTGCCTCACCAGAAACGGCAATAAAACATTCAACGCATAAATTTGCTCACTAGGTGCATCTAAAAAATTGTCGCGACCACGAAGCCCCCAAATTTACCCGGGTCCCAGTGGAATCTATCTTACGATGGTCGTATCCCTTTTTTTTGCAGCTTTCAGCAACAAATTGCCCTCGTTCGTGCCCGTTACTCTAACCGTCCTGACGTGATCACTAATTATGTGCTATTTATAAAGGGTACACCCGCTGGATGTTAATCACGGTTATGGATCGCATCTAATTACCGACCGAAACAACATGGCAACAATGCTGCTGTGGTTCCTTCAGACCATTTCCTTCCTTTTATGCTCCGTTTCCACCGTTGAGCTTGCGTTGACCTTAAATTACACTGGTCTTTTACTTACAACACAAGACATCGAACGATTGTACTAAGCAAAAGTTGTTCTTGTTTAGCAAAAGTAACCCTTACCAATAAATCATCATCATCATCATCATCATCATTTCCAAACCAAGCCAATGTTTTAATAAAAATTTCCCTAGTCAAAATCAAATATTACTTTACTCCATCATACTAAACGTTTGCTTTTGTTGTACCTTATTACCTAATTCACCTTTGATCGGAAGAGTAACGAAACGGGCGCTGGAAGGTTAAAATTTGAGCGTAAACTTGAACTGCGGGAAGCGAGAAAATTACATACAAGAGAAGTACCGCAATCCACCGGTTGGTGCTAAGCCTGTAATTCCATAATGCCATGCGAGCTCCCACCATTCAGGGAAGTAGCAGGGATCAAATTTAGAGCAGCCCGAAACTCGGGCGATTGTTCCATAGTTGTCCGTGATGATGATGATGATGATGATGATGACGAGGCGAACCTTAAAGGACGGACATCGCGTGGATTCCGTTTCCTCGTAACGGCAAGCCTAGTAAAGTAGATTACCGTGGGCGAGAGAGGTTCCGGACGCTACGGGAACCCTTCGCCGGAAGTCTTCCCATATGACCTACTCTGCTGGAACAACTTCGGGTGGTTGTTCTAACGGAGCCAAACGGGACCATTAGTGAATTGCGTGCGTAAAAGTCGTCCATTGCAGCAGGTGCGTCGCCACGGCCGCTGCTTGAGACGGGTGGGGTAAATTGGAAAAATTGTGCCTTCGCTACACCCGTGGAACCAAACCGAACGGCTGGTGTTTCGCTTTGTAAAAGCCCCGTTTCGTACACATGAAACTGTATGATGTTGTTGCTTCGGGGAAAGCTGCACGTTACATCCAGCAGGACGAGCCCTTCTTTCGAGCCTCCGATCGGTGGAAAATTTTTTGTTACATTAAACAGCACTTCATCGCCCAGGATTCGCCGTAGGGCTGTGTTATTTTCTCCGCCCGCCTCGAATTCCACCTCGATGCGTGCGGATGGAAGGAGATGCGATTACTTTCCACATACTTGTTGATGACGGGACCTTTTTCTTTCGTATTGAAACACACATACACTGCATGAACCTATACGATCGTCATTGGTGTTGGTGGTGGAGCATGGAAAATAGAGTGGCAGTGGGTTAGGGTATTGCAGCATAATTGCGGATGCGTTGTTGGGCAGAAAAAATGTAACAGAGAATAAGAAAAGCGGTAAAACGCAATAAAAGTTGATATAAATTCATTGAATTCACTCATTGAATAAAGACAAATCTTAAAGAAAGACATAAATTTAACCTTTACAATGTGTATCATCCCTTTAAGACCGTAGATTCCTTTACCAATCCATTATCCAACAGACATAATAGACACAGTGAACAGTTAAATGTCAACCAGGATCAAGACAGGGCAATGGCAAGCGGAAGCAATTTCGCCGCAAAAGTGTTGCAATATTAAGCAACCACTTCCCGTGTCGTTCGTCCGTCGGAGCATTTCTGCGAGAGAAGAATGGCTCTTGTGGGCTCGCCCGGGCTACGTTTCGTCGCTTCGCGGAGCATGGAAGATCGTTCAGCTCCGTTTGGTGGATGTAAACAAGTGACTCGCCTTCAGGCGCACATCATTATGCTGTGACATCAAGCATAAACGATGAGCATGGTGTTACGGCCGGAGTAAAAATCTCGGAGCACATTGCTTGGGAATACTTTTGGGCGATAGGTCACAAGGGGTCCGAGGGCGGAGCCTCCAGGCAGCACTGTTTAGGTGATACGCGTATGCTCGTTGGAGGATGTTGCATTTATTAAAAATGTATCAATCTTCTTTTCCCATTCATAACGATAAAAGATAACACAAAAGAATCTACTGTAATTTCTAACACAGCACATCTTTTTATTTCCAAGATGTAGCCAAGCGTTACGCAAGCAACGTTTGCGTTACAGTCGAACAGAAACAAACAAATTAATGTGTTTGAAAAGCAACGAAAGCATCTCGATAAAAAAGGGTGGATGTAACGAAGCTGTGCACAATGACATTGAAGCTAGGTGGAAGTACAACGCTTAGCAACTGAAAATCAGGTGAAGGACGCGTCACAACAGAAACTGGCTTTACAAAAAAAGAAGAAACGATTGAAACGAGAAAAATCAATGAAATCTCCAAAGAAAGCAAACAGGAGAAAAAGCAGTCTCGAAGTTGTGTTGGAGCGAAGAACAGTTTATGACTTTGCGCCATAATGTAAATCCTAGACAAGCATTTTCAAAAACTGCCCATAAATTGAATCCTCAAACATCAATTGATCATTATTACAACGGCGTGAAAGAAAAGCGCCTACGGGAGTCGATATTCATTGGAGAGTCATAAACTAGATGTTCAATTTTATTCTTCAAACATCCTTCGGTACAACACAGTTTTGATGCTGTCGATGATAAAAGCTATTAACATAAACGTTCTCCACGATTTTAACTTCCGAGCAGCGTCTTTTTAAGCTCATCATCGCACGATGCTCTCAATTCCTCACCATTATTAGCCTTAGAAAATTCATTTCCAATCGTCAGGCTTACAAAATTAATCAAATCTCACCGCGAACGTCTTTTGGTGAGCTTCACATTACTTTATCGCTGTGCTGCCTTGGTGTTGAAAAGCGGCACATGGTTTGAATATTGTCGTAAACTCTTGCCACGGTGAACCGGTAGGAGGGCTCCATGAAACTGTTTACTTTATTGTCACTGAATGGCTAATTAGTAATTGACACGATCGCTTGCTTTCATAAACACGTCTTGGGGCGAGAGAAACACGTTTCGCATGTAGATTTTTACGGCACTAAATACTCATTTTTAGCACCACCTTTGAACCAACGCAAGTTGGGTTTTTTCATGCACAATCATATACAGGGAGATCAGGGTACGATTACCTTTTTGTAAAAAAAAAAACTATAGATTCGATTTGAAAATGATTCACAGTTAAAAATTATTAAGCAATAAAGGTCATTTCTATCGTTTGTTAAAGACGAAAGATAAATTTGATTGACAATATAAGTTACAATCACTTTCCTAATACTTGTTTAACAAAACATGATCATAATCGAGCAGATTATTTTAGTTTCGCAAACTCATGCAGAACCGCGGGGCGGAAAGGTTCCAAACTGAACCCCAAAACTCCGCCCATCGAAATGATTAATTTTCTTGACCCAAACGTATACGGTCCAGCTAGAAGGCAGGGACTCGGACAAGGTTACCGATACCCCTTCCCAGGGGGTCTATAAATAAGATTATTAAATGGCAACAGCATACGCACGTAGCGCTTGACCTCGGCCACCGGTTGGTCACTCTAACGACCAGTTCCGGCCCCCGGAAGTATCATTTATCATTGCACTAAAACCTGAGCCCATGAGAGAGAAAAAAAAAAGATCTCCCAACTCGGTCAACCCAAACCCCACCGAGGGTCCCAGCTGGCCGACCGGAAATCGAAGGAAGCGGAGCAATATAATTCATTTTTCCGACACCATCGTAAACCATCAAGCTCGATCGTTTGGGGAGTTTGGGATGGAGCGGAAGGAAAGTTTAACCCTTCGAAAGATGGGACCACGGTTGGGGAAGAAGCCGACCGGATAGGCTTTGAAAATAAAACCCGAAGTGGAAGATGATGATAACTTGATTATCCTTACCTTTCGTATTGTGACGGTTCAATTTATCAGACTCCATCTTACTGCGTCTTCTCGAGAGGATGTCGGTCGGCAAAGCAGGTTGCAATGTGATCGTCCGCCCGGACGAAGCCAGGATGCGTTGCGTGGGCGCACACACTGTTACCGTCCACGTCCACTGTTCCTGGCTCGTTGATAAATTGAATTTCCGACTTACACACACACACACTTACGCAGCCGGTAGACAAGGCGGGAATGTCGACGGGATTGAAACGCCTAAAATCCTGCGTCTTTCCTTCCTGAACTAGCCAGACGACGACGACACGCTGCTCCTGGTGCTGCTTTTATGTTCGAGCTCAAACGACGCCCGCGGGGCTAAACCACGAGTGGACGGAAATATGAATCTTCAAATTTCCGGCCATCACACACCGGCCACTGCGGAACGACACGGGATTTGACGGCAGATACTGTTAAACTGCACACACTGCGGCAACAGCTTAACACTGGCGACGACTACGTCGACCAAACAGAAAACCGGCAAAACAATAATGACAGATGATCGCGTCCTAGCAGGCGAACGCACACGCCAGCAACCGCGCGTTGGTGGTGTTAGTACGGTCCGGGTTGGGTATGTCGCTCACCGACAAACACACAAACACACAGGCACACCTAGCAACCGGCCGTACGCTGCGAAAGGACGAAAAACGAAACTCGTCACAACACTCGCCAACAGGAGCAGATTAAATACACGGAATGTGGAGTGGAAAGCGACCGAATGGTGAAGGTGCGCGTTTTTGACAGATCGGAGTTTAACCAAACAAACGGAACAGACTGTTGTGTCGATGAATGGAAGGATATGCGAGGAGGACATTTGCATGGGATAAAGTGGGTGTGTGTGTATGTTTTCCCTAGCTACCTGCTGTTTCGCCTGCCGGACAGGTAAGGGCCGTAAGGGCGATTAGTATTTGTGAGCCATAAAGAAGGGAGAGAATTAACGTCGTTCGTCTGTCGCTACAACGCCGCTGAAAAGGATTGAACAGGAGGGAACGAAATTAACGCAATCACCGGGGGGCAGAGAAAATATCGGGACGAGGGAGAAAACTCCCTCCCACGAAACTACGGAACTCTAATTTGTCGAAGCATGGCTATAAAGGGTCCATGAAATATAGGGGTTGCTGGTGAAATATGAGCACGCTTTCCGAGCGTTAATGGCCAAACAGATAAACACGCACAATTGGTGGGTTTGCGGGTGCGTTCTTTCACAACCGCGCGGTCACGAATCGTGGACGCATGTGAGGGCGAGTTTATTTCGTGCATCGAAACTTCCCCTCACACACTGCTGTTTATCGTCTACGCAACGGTCGGTATCATTAAGTGATTTAAATTCAATTTATACCGCAACTAGGGAGGCACGGAGCACGAGCACGGAACACCGCACTGCCAAAACATACCGCACTGGTAATGTTGTGGAAAACTGTCTTTATATTTTTGAACGCAAGAAAAATCCTCCTCGCACAGAGTGGCGGGGGAACAGTTTTCCACTGGAACGGCACTGTGAACAGTAGAGCAGCAACAGCACCGAACAGCAGCCCTGACACTGCTTTTTTCGTGTTTTGATTTTGCACCAAACGGAAACAATCGATAACCTATTTTTTTTTTTTTTTTGCGTGTTCGTGTGTTCGCTCCGCCGGCCCCGAACGTGCACAATGTCAATTAACTCGCGGCTGTGAAATGTTGCACCTTTTGTCGATCGATGCGTAAGATGAGGATACTAAGAAGAAAAAACCCACCAACTAGTCGACACAACAGTACAACAATATTTCTTTGGAGTGATTGCTGTCCAACACCACACGCGTCTCCCGCCTAATGATGACCCGCTGTCAAGCGATGCTAAAAATCAACTGTTTTCGGTCCAGGCTGACGCATCGCTCGTGAGGCTTCGTCGGGCTGCTCGAGGGAGATGGCCTATCGAAGGGGCGCACGGGCGAAACTGAAAGAGAAACATTCGAATGGCGGCGCGAGAACGCGCGCGTTGTTCTGCTCTCTTTTCGAATTCTGCCTGCTCCCGCGAGAGAGCGCACAAACTATCGAGAATATAAACAAGAGCGGACGAGATTTTCAACGCTCCAAATGAGCGCACTGCGTTCCCAACAGCGGAATCAGAACGGCAGCTGGAAAAGCGGCAGCACGCATTCACTGGAAACCGCGCGGTTTTGCTTTTCCACGGCTTTTCTTAGGCAGACTGGCTACGGGGGTATGCCACTATTCCGCTGGTTCTTCGTCTCACGCTTTGTGTGAAACTATTTTCGTTCCCTTCTTTACGATGTTTTTCTAGCCAGGTCAACGGCAATTGTCACACAGCTCTACAGGAAAGCAGACACGACTGCCGCCACACTATGGCTCGATTTCATTCATCGCGCGGAAAAAAAAAGGGGATTGGAAAACCAGCGACGAGCACGATAGGAAAACACACGTCGATTGACGATCCCGGCCCCCGATAAGGGGCCAGCGAGTAGTGTGCGAACGCGAATGAAATTAGCATTTCAATTCCTGATCGTAGCCGTGATTTAATGGAGCAACGCATTACGCAATGCACCGGGCCAAAACAAAGTGCAACGCAGATGCACAAGGGCCTTTTCCTCCAGACTCTCCACACCCCCACTCCTAGTGCATACCGTGTGACCTTGCATTGTGAGTCGAGGGCTGCTTTTTCCTCGTCCGAGGTCGGAGGTCCACCGTTATGGCGGTCGATAAAAATGGCTCACCTCATGCTGCACCGGCTGGCGTGCAGTTGCACCGGGTGGAAGCGTTTATGCATTCTTGCTAATTGCCCGTTGCAGCGCCCGGTTTTCCCTCCCTCCGACGACGACCGTCGAGATGTTCTTTCCTTCTCCAATCTCACGCACATTGGTGTGCGTAAGGTGAATAAACGTTTTCGGCATGTGGCGCATCTGGTGTTGCCGGTTGCTCTAGCTTTCGACCGTTTTTGGCCCGATACCGTTCAAATGGGCCCCTTCTGCGGCAGCCTGCGTCAGCGAACATCATTAAAGTTGAATTGGAATCGAATCTTTTCGGGCACCAGCAGAGGGTTCCCGGCATCGGTGCAAAGCATCGGGCCGATTGGGTAAGCCTATGAGGACCAAGGGAGAGCATAATTAAATTAGGCAATCCGATATTGTCGTTCGTTTATTTGGCAAACGAAAATTAATTACACCACAGCGCACAAAGCATAGATGATGGGTTTGGTAAGATCGAAACGGGGAAGGTGCTTTGTTGGAAGATTTGATGGCTATTAAGTTGTAGTGATTATTTATTTATGAACTACCGGTGTTATATTATTGAGCTTACTCCTTATGCAATACTTCTGGACCAAACCAGAGAGGCATTACGGAAATACGAATTAACGATTTCGTTGTAGGTTCTGAAATACTCCACGGAATTTCATGCGATTCTAAAAGACTGTTTGCTGTTACTTCTCAGTCTATTTATTTTGTGTCCCTTGTGAACGTACACGTATATTATCTTTTAACATGTTTTATACTTTTGTTTTAATTATATTTGAATATATTGGTAAAATGTATCATAATAAAGTGTGCAATAATAACCATGCAATGCTTTAACAAAGACCTGATTCACACCTGCACTATCGTTCTTAGCGACTCCAACAAACCAACCGTCGCCCGGGAATCCCGCGAAATGGGAAGGAATGGAAAAGAATATAAATCAAATGGGCACGCAAATGCGGCTAAACACACTGCTCCTAAGAGGTGAGCGAATCGAGAGCTCGAACTCCTTATAAAATAAATCAACGACAATGATTCGTATAGTCTCTGGCTCCCTCGTTCTAGCCGAGCGCCAGACGGACGTTTGTGCACCTTGCTCGCTGCAACGGGGAGTCAACTACACGCATCAAATACTTAAAACTAGTGTTACCGGTTCCCGGGGGGACCAGTTTCATCTCAAATCTCAACACAATCGCACAGACTCGAGACACGCGAGGTCCATGAATGACGTCTCGGCAACCAGAGTGGGTTTGCTAGACATATTTTTGCCACAAGTCGGTGTTTAAAATGAAGGTAGGCTTGATTTGCGTGTGAATAAAATCTGTGAACGGTGATTCAGGTGAAAATGTTCGGAGATGATCCTTAAGAAACCAATTGAGCATAGTGATTAAATATTAAAAGAATTTACAGTCGTGTTATTCAGGCTTGAAAGCGTGATAGTTACCTACTGTCGAAAGGTAACGAAAGGAATAGTGTTGAAGTGAGGCATTAGTAAACTTTACCAAAAATAGAAGCCCAAACATAGAAGCCTGAACGTGCGTGATTACAACGTGATAGACATTTAAACGAGATATCAAAACCAGTGGAAAATTTTCAGTGAATTTCTACCTAAGCTTTCCGAAGGCCATTCGCTAAAATAGTCATTGGCTCAGTCTGACGTAGGGTGGGAGAGGGGGGGTTGGGTTGTGGAGCTCAAGTTTCAGTTGTATGTGCAAGATAATCTGCGTGGTGGGGAACCGTTACGATTCCAATCAATGCTATGCTTGGAGGGGACGGAGATGTCGCAGTAATAACCACTGTTCCGGGTACCGCTCAAACCGCTACGGTAACTTGAACGCCAGTCTTAGATCACTTGCCAGGTTGTAACCAGCTTGCCATTATCGATTAATATTCGATACGATCTGCTAGACACATTCAACAGTACCGCACTCCAGGCACGACACGCTGTAAGTGATTCTGAACTCGTGTAAATCGTTGCCTGCATAATTGAATGGTGCTCTATCAAGTTGAACCGGAAACGTTAGTTGATCCGGAGCACGGACAGCATTTGTTCGGAAAGGTGTTAATTATAAAGTGGGCCAGAGGATTCGTTAACTTTCGATTAAATTGAATCGTTTGAGTGATCTACCATCCATTTACAGATGCATTCGCTGCTGATGATCGTGACGTTCATGCTGTGCATCAGGGCGAGTCTCCAGAAAACGTCACCCTGCCCGTCCGTGTTTGCCTACGATGAACGTGATGATTCTAACGACACCTGGTTTGGGACGATTCGCCTGAAGAGCAACGTGCCACTTCACGGGGTGTTTGTGGACATAATTTTTTCGTCCCCGGTTTCCGGCTTTGGGGTAAGTGTATCCCGGCCTACACCTGATTGATGTTTTATTCACGTCGAATGTTTTGCTTTGTAGACGTTCCTGCAACAGCATTACACGGAAGATAGCGTCGTCTTTCACGTCACGGATAAATCGTACCAGGTGCGCGAGGGTGAGATTGTTACCATCAAGTTTTACGTACGGCACGCTGCTGGTCGACCGGTCCCGCTGCTGCAGCAAATACGATTCAATGGACAAAACATTTGCACCATATCGGCACAGACGAGTCCGGGACGAGAGACGTCTAACAGAGGCCAGACGGCTCCTAGTTTGTAAGTACCTGCGGGCACGCCACTGTCGTCAGAAGACTCTCATACGGTTGTTGCTCGTCTGTTAGGACTTCTAGGGAAACGGCAGTGGATGTTGAGTACTCGCACGTAGTACAACCGATTGTTCCGCAACTTCCTCCTGTAGACCCGTTTAGACAGCCAAAATACAACAGCACCAACAGTTCGAGATCCCCGCATGGCCCAGTAGCAACGAGGGAAACAGCCCCGCAGCCTGTTCACAACTCACCCACGTACAATCGAGATACTTTTTCACCCAGATTCAACATAGACGATGAGTTAGAGCACACTTCGCCCTCAAGTCCTAGGTAGGTTTTTTGAAAAAAAAAGTCTCAAAAAGTTTTATACTTTCTGCGCAACTGAAGTTGTTTTCTTTTTCCATCATTCAGTGATCCACACGTGGGCAGGCGTTTAGTTACAACGACATCGAGAAATTTTGGAACAACTACAAAAAGCACACAACACCTTCTTACACGTGTGCCGCTAACCGCCAACCACGGTTTTGCTACAAATTCTCGAACAACCACGCCGGGCGCACTGACTGCAGGGGAGAAAGAAGGGGACCAATTCTTTGCCGGTGACTATGCCTTCATCCAGAAGGAAGGCGCAACCGGTTCCAACGGCGGTCCACATTACATCAACGACGGAGGGGACATCTGTGGCACGGTCGTCCCGAAGGCGAACCCTCTAGTGACACATGGAGCGGTTTCTGAAAACGGTCAGTTCCCCTGGCACGGTGCACTGTACCGTAGTTTGGTCACGCAATTGAAGTACCTGTGCGGGGCAACGTTGATTTCGCGCCGGGCCAGTGTCACCGCGGCCCACTGTGTAACGCTGGCGAACACAAACCGCACGGTGGATGTGGACAGTTTGCTGGTGTACTTCGGCAAGATCGAGCTGGACAAGTGGAACGGCCCCGAGCAGGACGCGAAGATCAGCTCGATCTACATCCCGGCGGAGTACAACCCCCAGCGCTTCTACCAGGATATAGCGCTGCTGCTGCTTAAGGACGATGTGAAGTACAGCAGCGTCGTGCGGCCAATCTGCCTGTGGAACTACGACACGGACTACAAGGGGCTAATCAACAAGGTCGGGCTGATACCGGGCTGGGGCTACAACGATCGGGGGTTGGTGAGCTCGCGATTGTCCTACGCGCAGATGCCAGTCGTTTCGCACGAGACGTGCATCTGGTCCAACCGGAACTTCTTCAGCCGGGTCACGTCGGACACGTCGTTCTGTGCCGGGTTCAAGAACGGGACCTCCGTCTGCAATGGGGACAGTGGAGGTGGGATGGTTTTCAAAATCAGTAACCGTTGGTACCTGCGAGGTATCGTGTCGGTGAGTGCCGCCCTGCAGGACCTGTTGCGATGTAACGTGGAGCACTACGTTGTCTTCACAGACGTAGCTAAATTTACCGCATGGATCAAGAATGCATTAGAAGCGAATGGGTAAACGAATTCATTAATGGCATTTTGCACATTTCATCAAATAACATTAAGCTTAAGTATTTGCGTGCAAAACTTGTGTGAAGTAAATATAATTAAAGCAATAAATTATATTTGGCACAGCTAAATTCAAAAGCTTCAAATCTCCATTCCCGAAAACCGCAGGACCATGTGTTGCCAATTACTCAGCATAATAATTAATTTCAAAAATGTTACAGTTACAGGAATTGAATAGCAAATGGCAAGCCGCGTTATCAGCGACGTCATACTCGGGGACAACTCGTTCTTTGACCGATCTATACGACTACGTCATACGTCGGGCTGAGCTGCTCCTAACCGTACATTGATTCACCCTCGTGTGAGCACCGCTACTGTGTGTCCGTTTGATTGAATGTTAGCGCCACATTATCGCAACCCGTGGGGTCACGATTATCGCCCAGCCGACTAAAGAGTATGCATTCAGGCTACAGCCTTGGTCGAACGGTCAGTATGCTTGAATCACGACTCATTCGTCTCGTAATCGTTGCACAGTGAAGATCAGTGAAGGTTTATAGCAGAGTTCCATTCGCACCAATCGGACGACATGTTGCACCGGGGAAGTCGCTCAAGGTGGCCGATCCTGACACCCTGTGTGATGTATCTCGTGCTGTGGATAGCGTCGATTTCATCTACGCGCGGGCACACCACGTTTGCGCGTGTTCTGCAAAGCTCGGAAGTGCGCTTACTCACGCCTCAAGCCACCCGGTGTAGTGATCTCTTCACGATCGATCGCGAAGACCACCACAAGAAAGAGTACGAAGGGACACTGGTACTTCGCCCCAACATAACCCTACGTTACGTACAGCTGGTGTTGCAGTTTGATTGTGAAGTTGAACAACTCCGCGTAAGTAAGGTCTACAGCCAGGTGCGGACCATTTCCTAACTATGCCTCAGCCATCCTTAACCGAGCTCTCGAGGCGTAGATTGCATTGTGCTGTGTGCATTTGCGCGATGTTTACAAATAGACATCCGCACATCTTTGCTGTTCGTAGCCCAGTGATTACACCAAAACAACCTTGATTGTACAGAAATTGAGCCTCTCGCGACGGGCTAAACGATGTAATTTGTTAGTTTTAAAAATCCATTCAAAAGTTTTATTTTTAAGAAAAAATGAAACGGAGTCCCAATCGATCAATAATTGTTAGAGGTAGTAATTCATCCACCTTGAAAATTTCTTGGAACTATGAGCAAACCGTGCATTACGAGAAGCTAATAACAGGTTATTTAATAACACGTCATTCGGTTGTACTGATTCATGGAAAACCATTCGTGTCAGAATGGAAAAGTAATTGATATTTTATTCCAACCAGAACTACTTTGGGCGGATAACAACCGCAGACCATCACAGCTTCCACATAGCAAATATGACTCATTCGCTGCAAGCCGGTTCTACAGTGAAGATTCCATTTGAAGTGTCCTACACATCCGCCCAGAAGCCATCGATCGCACGAATTGAAGTGAACGGAGTTACAATTTGTCCAATAAACCCTAGGTGAGCAGAGGTGAGATGCAAATCAATATCGAAACACCAATGACAATTTTTTTACAGTCCAGTGGTACCGACCTTTGGTGTACCAAGAATGCCAACCTCGATGGCAAGTTCTCCTCTCCTTCCTTCGGCGGCTACAGTTGGAGGGTTCGTAAATTCGGTAGCACCAGCACATCCGGAAATATACTCCAAAAACGTCACCAACGGACAAACGCAGCGTTTCAACTCGTCCTGCCAGGCGATCCGCGCTGGCGTCATAGTCTCGGAGGGTCGTTGGGATGCCGTTATGCATCTAGTGGCCGACAATACCATTGATCGGGCAGTGATCGAGATAGTGTTCGATCAACCGGTTTACATGTTGGGGGTAGGTAAAATGCTTCACGTGTTTGTAGGCGAGCGTCGTCCTAAGGTTCCTTTATTTCGTTCCCAGAACTATTTCGGTGAGGTTGCAACGGAAGATAGTGTTCGATTTCGGATTGAAAACCGTACGTTCATCCTCGCCAAGGATGCCGAGATTGAGTTGAACTTTTTCATCCGTTACAATCAAATGGGCCACACGCCAGATGTGTTGGAAGTTAACTTTAACGGGCACAATTACTGCAGACAACGCAAACGACGAGTTCTGGACGAGCCACGGAACGACAATCGTCGAGTAACGATCTCGACAAGTACCGATCGCGCTTTTGGGCGAGAGGAAAGCGAAAGCACCACTAAGAGAAATGTTAGAAACTAAGAACATTAGGTTCCAAACGAGCTATATCATGCAACACACCTTTGTTTCTAGCGAGAGCTTGGCACTTGGCCCCTGGAGCATAACGAATGTGCGACCGTTTTGCAAGCGATGCCAACGCGCATAAAATCCAGAATCATCGGTGGGGTGGAATCCAACCAGGGAGAACATCCGTGGCACGTGGCCATATATTTAGACGAAGTAGAAAATGTTCTGCACCCGTGTGCACAGCTGCACCAAAATCTATATATGATCCTTTCCCGTTTTCTCTGCAGCAATATCAATGCGGAGGGAGCATCGTCGGCCGACGTTGGATTATAACAGCCGCTCACTGTCTTACGCGCCAGAATACCAACGAAACGCTCGAGGCCGATCTATTCCGCGTGTACACCGGCATCATCGACATCAGCACGATCGACGACCATTTCTATCGGACGGTTGATGAGGTAATCGTTCACCGGGAGTACAGCCCGGTAATGTACACGACGGACATCGGACTGCTGCGATTGAAGCGAAACATCACGTACAACAGCTTCATCAAACCCGTGTGTCTGTACAACCGGACGGCGGATATAAGTGCTTTCTACGGACGCGATGGAAAGGTGACCGGTTGGGGCTTCAATCGAGACGGGGTCATCAGCAACGTGCTGAACTATTTGGAGGTTCCGGTCGTGCCTCAGAAGACCTGCTCTCAGCGGAACGTTCAGTTCAACGTTGTACTTGCCGTGGGTGAATCCTTCTGTGCCGGCCACGCGGATGGTAAGGATGTCACGTTTCTGAATGTTATGCGTTTTCATTTTTCGATTTTTTTTCCCCCACAGGAAATTCCGTATGCAATGGTGATAGTGGGGGCGGATTAGTTTTCGCCGAGGAGTCCCGGTATTACCTCCGTGGCATAGTTTCGATCAGCGCCCAGCGTCGCAATCTTCTCACCTGCGACCCGAACCAATACTCCGTGTTCACCGACGTGTCCAAATTTCTCGTGTGGATAAGGCAGCAGATATCTTAGGATGGCTTACGGATACAGAAGAAAAAAAATATTTATTCGCTTCGAAACCAAAAACCAACAAATCCGTAAATGCTTTCGTAAGCACGTTCGCGCCCGTTTAGCTCGCTTGAAGTAGTATATTGTATATCACATTATTCGAGCGTGCAGAAGCTGGAGAAAGCGGCGTTACTGCAAGCAGCACAAAATACACTTTGTCGAATAAAACAAAACTGGAAATACGAAAAACATTTGTTCACTACGCCACCAGCTAACAGCTTCCGACGCGATCGCGGGGAATTAATCGCAGTTCGGAACCATGCTTCAGGAAAACGTTGCCGGCTGTCTGCTGTGGATTGATACCGATGCCATCGTCCGTGATGATGGCACTCGTTGCTGGAGGGACTTTGAATTCCTCGGCCGCAAACTTTAGCACCGCCGTGAATGGTGTCGTTTCCGGGACGCTCAATCTGAAACAGCAAGAAAGGATATGGACACGAGCGTTAAAAATGAATCATGAGAAAATATTTTTCAAGACACTTACACTTTAAAGGGAAGCTTCGGGTCCGACGTGAGTGTTATTTTAAACGTTACCTTTGAGCTGCAAGAGTAAGGGAGTTATTAGTGCTGCAGCGGGTGAAAGTTTGGAACAGATGGTACATGTGAAAACAAATCATACTTACGCTGCCATTGTTTCTAAATATCCTAACGTGTTGTTTTCACGATACAATTGATTGACGACGGATGATCGTGTAAAAGTACGGACGCTACAAACGTCCTAAAAAGCAAGGATTTCTGCTCCGACCAACCAATCCCCTCGCAAAAGATCGTGTTGTACAAAATTGTCAACAAACGCAACTGACACGTTGCTGTTCCATGACATACTTGCCATCCCTTCGGGAACGGAGTGAATTAAATCCTTTCTCTTTTTCATGAGTCGATACCACGCTCAACAACATGTCGATCCCTCATCCTTTCATCCCTAAAGTATGCAAAAGTAGCAACACGTTTAAACGATATGTCCACATTTGCACCGGTTCACACGTGAAACACCAAAATGGTTTCAACAATACCACCTCGTCCGCCCGGTTCGCGAATCGGTAATCGGACCAAAATCAGGGACATATCGTTTAAAACCGGATTCGGTAAGTATCGTTCCAGCGGCGGATCGATAAAAACGATAAATAAAGCCATTTTTTGCCGATTTGCAGTTTTTTATCACGGTAATGAAGGACGTGTTGATTGTTTGTATTATTGCATTTTTTTAACTCGAAAAGACATCATTGTATAAAAGATCTTTATAAAGATCGATCGGTGCATAAATTTACGAGTCAACATGATTATTCAATCCAAGGTTCTTACAGAACGCAGTTGCTAAACTTACCCGGGTAGGCGATCATAGACACTTGAGGGTTAATGAAATAAACTACGACGAGAATTATCTTGATTGCAAAACGAACAAACACAACGCCAACAATTTCTCATTTTAAATTCATGGACAATATTTATTCATAGTTTTTCTTTTCACATCGTCATACCGAACGGTTGGTGTGTTCGATAGCTGAGCGTACCCCGCTTAGTACCTAATCATAGCGCCTATTGGAACATGACCTGCTGGTTCAATGTTCCTGGTAATCGTACAAAGGTTCCCCCGGCCGTTTGCTGCTGTTGCTGGCCACCGGGCATCACCATCGCTGTGCCGGACCCGGATGCCACCGGTGCCCCGGACGCGACCGGCTGCACAGCTAGCTCCTGCGACAGCATCGGCAACGGTGGATCGCCCTGGAACCAGTTGACCAGCGCGTGCTCGGGGAACTTTGTGCACTTCATCTGGTCGGCGATCAGGTTCTGCGAAAAGTTGACGTGATTGTTGAGCGCTTCGACCTCCTGCGTCGGTTCCTTCAGCATCCGATGGAGATCCTTCAGTATGGCACTGCCCCACAGCTGCACGTGTATGTCGGGTATTTTGGAGGCGAGCTGCATCGCCGGCGTCACCATGTTCATGCTTTCCTTCGAGTTTCCGATGCTCAGGAACACATGGCTCAGCAGGACCAGCGAGCAGGACGTCAGTCGGTTCAGGTCTTCGGCGTTGGCCATCTTAAGCGTCTCCCGTAGGAATCGTCTGGGAGGAGGGAACGCAGATGATAACATTGTACTTAAGCCTTATTGACGCTCATTCGACACTTACTTGGCCTCGTGGAAGCTGCTCTTGTGAAATGCGTTCAACCCCTGGACGTAGTAGAAGCTCCCCATGAGCGCCTGACTGTTGGAGCACTGCGAGTTTTCCTGCTGTATCTGCTCCAGTATGTTGCGCAGGTCCTGCTCCCGCTTCGTGCGCAGGTAAACGATGGCTAGGTTCAGACTGGCGAACAGCTTTAGCTCGCGCTCGGTCGTCTCCTGGATGCAGGCGTAAAACTGCTTCTCGGCATGCTCGCACAGGCTGGTGGACATCGCGTACAGCCCCAGCAGACAGTGCAGCTGCGGTGCGTGTTTCTTCAGCAAGAACTTGTGCGACGACGACAGGCAGACGTCCTTCGCGAGCGCTATCTCCTTGATGGCCAACGATTTGTTCCCCATCACCAGCCGGCACATGATGATGTGCTCGAGCAGGATGATTTGGAACACCGCCAGAATGGGTTTATTTTCTTGAGCTGTAGGAGGACGGAATCGGTGGTTAAAAAAAAGCCTATCCGTTTCCTTTCAAACACATCCCCTACTTACATTTGAGCTTCTCGATCTGTGTAAGTGCTTTTTCGGTGTACTTTTGCGCCTTGTCCATGTAGCCGGCCATCATCGAGTGGGACACGGTGACGAGGTACACAAGCACGTACAGCTGCTCCTTCGGAAGCCACATGAACATTTCCGTGTTGTTCTGTCCGAAAATCTGCTCATCCGACGGCCAGTTCGGTGCGATAATCGTCTGAATGCTTTGCTGCAGCAGCTTCAGGCTGGTTTTGACCGTTTTCACCTGCCCCAGCTGCAGGTAGTGGCACACCTGGAGCACGTAGAAAAACACCTTCAGATACTCCTTCAGGTGCACGTTCGGGATCGAGTGGTCAATGATCGGGCTGGCCTGGTTCAGGATGGCCAGCACGTCGTTCGTTTTCCGCTCGATCATCATGATCATCGCGCGGCTCAAAAGGAACAATGATTTCAGGTAGGTCGCGTTCGATTCGTCAGTTGATTCCACTCCAACGGCCAGCAGCTCCGAGGCGAGCGTGTACTCCTTGTCCGTGGCGTGCGTTTGCTGTTTGCGAAAGAAGGGAAAGGCGAAAAGGGTAAGCTGCTGCCTTCCTAGCTCTCGCACTGTGCCCTCCTCTTACCGCCAACTGGAACAGCAGCTTGCAGTGCCAGTAGACGTTGTGCTGCGAAAGTTCGATCGCTTTCCGAAGGACCGGTTTGGCGAGCGAGCTTTGATCCTGCTGCTGGTACAGCTGCGCCAGCAGGCTCGCCGTGTCGAACTTGACATCGTCAAAGTTGTTGATGTTCTCCGACAGGATCCACTGCAAACGGGGGAAGAGAAAAAAAGGTCCTTGCATCAACCGAGCCAGCAAAGCGACAACCGGCTTCGAACTTACCGCCTGCTCGAGATGGTTCCTCGCCAGATCCGTATTCTTCGTGTACGCCATCAGTATTTGGCCCAGCTGCAGATGTGTCCGCGCTTCCACCTTCAGCGGGGGTTTGAAGGTAAACAACGCCTGCAAGCACTGGATGCACTTCTTGATGTCCGGCGGTGTCGAAGTGCGGAAGTATTCCGCCAGCCCCAGTAGGGAGATGTAGCACGCATCCTGCGAGGATGTCATCAGACGGTAAAGCCGACCGGTACCGTCAGTGGGGGAAGGTTGCAAATGCGAACGAAAACGCTTCTTTCGGACGAGCTCACTTTTCTTTTTGCGCCGACGACGACGTAAACAACAAAACGATGCACCAAGCGTCCTTTTGACGTTTCTGATGCAGTGCTGCCAAACTGAGCCATTTTGTTGAAATGATTCCCAGCACCCTTTGGGAACGTACGAATTTTCATTTAAAATCAACTGTGCAGCTGTACGATGTTAATTTCAAACATTTTAGGATAGTCCCAGAACTACGCAAACCCTTGGTTATTGCGGACGATTTTCAATTCTGCTCCCAATTGCTAAAACCGGGACCAAAATTGGGTGCGAAATATTGGCATTTCGCTGAATTTCGAACTCGCGATCGCCATCGAAATCAATTTCAAGAGGAATTCCGCTTAAGCATCGTTGCCGAAATTTTACCCTCAAGCAACCCAAAGTGCACTACTAAAAAAACTGCTCATAAAATAGCAAACTATATAATAATATGATTGGAAATTTATCAACGGAAGAACTGAATTGCATTTAAAGTACATAAAATAAGTCGTCCATCGACATTTTTGTTAAAACTTTTGAATCTACATATCTAAATTTCGGCCGAATATTGGCAATTGGACGGCCTTTTTTTTGTAAGATTTAGTTAGTTTTCTCCTAGTTTAGGTACTATTTGTTGTACTCAAATAAAAAATTTAAATCAAATTCTTATTACATGAACACGATGTTTGGTATGTTGAATAGATAACACTTCCACATGTCAACTACCCTGTATATTAATATTTATTTGTAAATCACTAACTTTCGTACAACACTTTCGACGATTGTATCTGTACAATAGCTGTGTAATGCACGGTAGACACGTCCTCCTCGCAGCCTAATTCCGTCGTCCCCGAAAGCCCCAATCCTGCCGACCACCGCGATTGTCCCGAAAATCTCTACCACCCCCACCGCGGTTGCCCCGATGGCCTCCGCCACGATGCATTCCTCCGTCGTTCCGAACCCAGTCATCGTTCCGGTTGAACTCCATGTGATCGCCGGGATTATGGAGGTTATTGCTGTGGAAGCCACCGTCGTCATCGTTCCGTCCGCCCATCGCCATACCGAACGCGCCGGGATGCTGGTTCATGAAGGGTGGCGGTGGACCGATTCCGATCGGTGGCGGTGGCCGTTGACAGTTGAACCCGTCCAACGATCGCGCACTATCGTCCTCACCGTAACCTTGCGCAAACGGAGGAGGACCGACTGGCGGCAACGACGCACCGCCGTTGTCCATTTTCCACGGGATCCCGGGCGGTGGCCCCGGTGGCAGCCCGTGCTCGTAGTCCGTCACCCACGGTCCGTTGCTGTTGGTGTGTTGGCTGACCGGCGAGTCGGGCCGAACGTTCGGCTCCACCACCGACGCATCTTCGTCCTCGTCCCAGTTGCGATCGTTGAACTCTTTCCAGATCTTCTTGTCCTGCTCCAGGTCGCGCTGTTCTCGCTCCCGCTGCTTCTCGCGCTCCCGGCCCTTCCAGGTGCCGCGCAGTACCACCTCGTCCGCTTGCTCGTCCGTGCTGAAGTGTACGTTGGGCGGTGGGTTGATATCGAGCTGGAGCAGCGACGGCAGCTTGGGATCGAACGCGTCATCCTTCGATCGCGATGCGGCGTCTTCGGCCGACGCGTTCGAGTCGCGCGACTGTTCCGGCGGCTCGATCAGCAAGTGCTGCGGGCCGTAGAAGAACTTTGGCTCCACGTCGAGCCGGGCTCGCTTGGCCGGAGGTTTCTGTTTCTGCTCGTCGTCCCCGTTCGGGGCTGGATCGTCGTCGGGAAGTAATGGTGGGAAAATGTCATGCAGCTCCTCGATGCCACCCTGCTCGATGAAGCGATTCAGTGCCTCCGTTCCGTCCGCAATGGCCTGCTCCAAGGGACTGTCCGCTGGAATAAAGAAAAACACGAAACCATAGCGAATAAAGCGACCAATCATTTCGCCAACACCGTGCCAAACTTACGGATCACCGCGATCATGCGCTCGTACAGCGATATTGCCGTCGGTAGCGGCTTCTTCGGCGCGGCCGGTCCACTGTCGACGATCTGCAAGATCACCTCCTTGATCTCGTCCGCGGCAGTGGGCTCATCCAGCTTGTTCGACTCGTTCCACTGCGCCTGGAAGTTGCGCGGGATCGGCTTGCTGTAAGGGATTTTCTTTTCGCGCATCTTTTCGTTGAAGTTGTTCACGTTCAAATCCAACCCCGGAATGGGGCCCGTCTCTTTCGTCGCGATGCTCTCCACGATGTCCACCTTGTCCTCCGGACCCATGCCCGGAATGACGATGTGCTCCTCCAGCTCGCACTCGTCCAGCCCGGCCAGGCTTGCCGGGAGGGTGTTGAGGTTGTACTTGTCTCGCATCTGATCGCCGGGCCGGTTGCGCGTCCAGAACTTCACCGTGTGGTCGTTCGAACCGGAGCAAAGGATGTGCCCCAGCGGATGCCAGGCCAGCGTCCACACAATACTTTCGTGTGCCATATCGATGCTACCCACTTCTTTATCGGTTCTGTAAGCAAGTAAAAGAAAAGAAAAAAAAAATAGGTTGATAGGGGGTTTCCTAAATTCGAAAAAGTCACACATTCGACTCTTACCCCACATTCCAGAACAGGATCGACCCGTCAGAGCCGCCGGACGCGAATAGACCTTCATGCACCGGATGCCACGAAACTGCACTGGCTTCCTTCTTGTGCCCACGAAACACCTGAACCTCCTCGCTGAGGTTCCTCAGGTCGAACAGCTTCAGCAGGTGGTCTCGCGAAGCCGTTACGAGCCAGTTCCCGTTGTCGTTCCATTTTAGATCCATCACGGTCGATTTATGGGCATGTCTAAAAACAGACAAAATTTAAATCGGTTTCAAACTTTCCTCCCGGTTTAAATAAAGCGATCACGAGCCTTACAATGTTGCCAGCGCTTGGCCACACTTTGGGTCCCACAGTTTGATCGGTTGCTGGTTGTCCTTGCTGCCCGACACGATCAGCGCCTTCTGCGGGTGCCAGTGGACGCACTTCACGTCCGCACCGTGACCCCGGAGCACCCGTTCCTCCTGGCAGCGGAGGAAATCCCACACACGCACCGTACCGTCGTCGCTGCAGCTCGCAAACTTGGCATCCGATGGGCTAAAGCTAAAGTCGTTGTTTCAAGTCAAAAACACCCCAAAACGCGTTACCAATTACAAGCGGGAGGGGTTTTGAAGCAACGAAAAAAGATAAACAGAATAGAAACAAAAACTTTTATTTTTACGAAGAACTGCTGCTGCACTCGCGTTGCTCAATGGGTTTCGTTTCGTCCAGCGGGCCCGTTTTTGCATCGTTTCGACCATTGACCAACAATCATTTTTATTTCTTTTTATTTAAAAAACCAGTTATTTTCTCTCTCTATCTTTGTCGAGTCATGGATGTCACTGTAGAAGATTTCGGAAGAAAAATTCCATCCCGTTCGATCGTCCAGGAATGCTGGCAAGGAAGGAAATAAGGAGAAATTCTACCCACCAGCGCCGATAGGAGGACACGCGGCCGGGCAAAGGAGTCGTTTCGATTTATTTGACAATCGCAGAGCTTGTGGGGGAGCCAAGGGCAAGGACGTTTACGTTTGTGATTTGTGAGTCGTGGGAAAAAGGAAACAAACACGCGATACAGTTTACTCTTACGCTCGTCGCATCGGAAAACGAGGTAGCGAATCATATCGGTACTTTATTCAGGCAATTTTGAACAAAACAAAAAAAAACTGCAGAAAAGCTTAGCACTGGAAAGGTTGCTAAGGATGTGGCTCATGTTTACTTGACTAAAGTTTCTGATGGACGGCAGTATCTTTATTGGTTTCCATGAAAGTTTACAACATAGTAGATCTTGATGTGAGCTTACTTTCGTTTCCAACCGAAAAACATCATGCACAGATTCATTTTTCCTTTATTAAGCGCCTGCCTCGTTAAACATTGCTAAAATATATTTATTTCAAACAGTCTCCCTTCCCAATAGCATCTTCTTTATTTTCGTCAGGTACTTCTTTTCGATCACTTGTGTATGGCGTGGTGTTCCATATATTGTATTTGTCGGTCAGGTTTGCAATGTCAATCTTTCGTAGCACACTGCTGTCTTCTAGGAACAAAAAAGACGTAGTAGCTGTTGTACAGCAAAAGCAAAAAAGTTAACACAAAGCACGACCTAGCATGCTCGTATTTCAAAACTCCATAGCAACAGGAGGCGAGGCATTCAGGTAACCGTCAGGTCCCAGTCAAACCAGTTTGGACGCGTGACTTTGAATACGTAAACAAAAAGTTATCCTTACACAGAAGAATATGTTTCCTTCGGGATGTAAAATATTCGAATAACAATGGGCGTTCAAAGACAGTACAAACAAGGAATACCCCGTGATTGACCATTCCCCTAGCATCTACTTTTTTATACTGGAAGGAACTGTCAAACACCGATTGATAGTATCCAAAAATGATGTAACCATAGACAGATAGATAGATAGAGAGAGAGAGAGAGAGATAGGAGTATACTTAGTCGAATGAGCAATGGCAGGAGGATTAGCAGCACGAAAATCGCCACCGATGTCAGCTCTGCGTAGGCCGTGGTAGGATGCGACGGAAGACGTGACTCTACTACCCAACAACGCTGCACCGAGGTGCTGCTGTACCTTATGCCGCGGATTGGATCCTTGTGCGCCTGGAACATCTTCACGTTGTTCATGTTCGACTGCCAGTACTTGACGAACCCGCCGTGATCGCCGGTGACCATCCAGTTGTCGTTGTGTGACCACACCATCGTCCGCACGGAAACATCGTGTGCCTGTGTTTGAGGAGAAAAAGGAACGGAACGTATTAATACACATGGCGAAAGGGTTTGCTTTTCCTATGATAACCCACCTGCAGGATGGTCTCGAAGTTAAACATCAACCCATTCCAGAGGGTGAACTCGCCGGAGCTCGCCCCGGTTATCAATCGGCGACCTTCCGGCGTCCAGGCAAGCGTGAAGATCGGACAACGCATCTTGTTCGTGGCCGTTTTCACGAACCGGGTAGTTACCGCGTTGCTTGGATTGTCCATGTAGCTCGGTGGAGGCAACAGTTCCGGAATGTAGATGCTCTCCGGCTGCAGGGCCCGCCGGTCCCGGTAGTCTCGTTGCCAGGTACGGTACTGGAAGAGGATAAAACGAAAGCACGCCAAAGAATCAGTGATCTTGTTGGACCTTTGAACAGAGAAGGCATTTCCCCCGGCTTACCTCGAGTGCTTTGATGATGGACGCATTGTAGTCTACCGTTTTACGCATGACCGACTTCCGTAGCCGCTTCCCGTCGAAGTCGTCCAGGGACATCGGGCCACCGCCGCGAAAGCCATTGAAATGATGGAACGGCTTGTGGTGGTGAAAGTTAAACTGGTGCTTTGGGGGCGGCGGATTCTGGTAGCTCAGGATACGATTGATTGGTGGAGGATTCGCGAAATGCTGCACCGGAGCATCCACCGACGGAGGCGGCTGTGAGAATTCCATTCTGATGCTTCCCCGGGTGCGGGTGCGGTGATGGGGGAGCGCGGGAAACGAGACCTTCACAACAACGACCTACACTATCGCGTCGAGTAGATCGACGACTATTTGCACGAAAGAAGCAATACACCGCGACCACCCGGAAGCGAGAAACCTTCCTATTTCGCTTTCTCTACGCACTATTTACACACCACGCGCACTGCCACATAGCACTCCACGATGGATCTTTCGGTACGGTTACACTTATGTTGTGCTGCGTGGACACCTGCAGCATATAACAAGCTGCTCACTATTGCCCTCACACCTCCGATTGGTTTAAAAACAATAGAAATCGGAAAGGGCTACTCGATACACATGAAGCGTGGACAGCGGATACATTGTCCTTGTGATGACACTGCTGCTTCCACTAGTAATTCTATTGGTACTCCTGGCAACACTCTGCTTTCACGGCGGGTGTGAGATCCGATAATTATGTTTGCGGAATACTTGCAGCAAATGAAATTAGTTAAGTTAGAGAACTAGATGTTTCGTGTATCGCGGGTCTTAACTCGAAAAGTTACGCGTGATACCGCGCCGCGACCATTTTCCTTCCCATCACTAAATTAAAGCAACTGACAGCGTCTTCTTCAGATGACAGTCAGTGACGTGCCATAATAAGGGGCAGTCGGTGTAACTGCCGGACTGATGCCGAAATATGGTTCCATTTTCTATATATTCTAGCATGCATAATTTGGTGTAAATGCGGTTGTTCATTTTGCATTTGTCCGTATACAACAATTTAACAGTTTTAAAATAAATCCAAAACATTATTTACTGTCCTTTGTTTGTCCTGGTTTATTGAACCCAGCACCCAGCGAACAGGCCCAAATGACGTATTTTAAAGCAATATAAACAACGATTGCAATACGTTGACTGATTCGTTCACGATAACGAGGCTAGCCGATTGACAAAACGTTTGTTAGTGCCGTAAGCTAGACGAGCAGCTAGACATGTATGTGTTAGTGCAGTTACCCGTCGCATCACATTCTTCCACGCCCCAATAACTTCATTGATGGTCACCATCAATAGCTGACAAACATTGAATGGAAGGTATTTCTCGATCAAAAGAAATCAAAACAATCACAAATGGTGGGAGGGAGCGGAAGACATATATGCCTTGCAGTGGTATCCAGCTTACAGCGCTATCAAACGTCCTGTCATTCAGCTGTCACCGAAATGCTGTAAATCGAAAGCAGCGATACGTTGGCCGATTCGTTCAGTTAATCGAACACTAGCCTAGCCTCGAAATGCGCCCCTTCGGCAGTCTACAAAGAGTTCGATTCGAGTAAATGCGGAACTGAATCGCTGTGATTCTCATCATGTGAACTCACATCGAAACTCGCTCGCCACTCGCTTCGTGCCGTCATTCCGTGCCCGACTGCGTAGAGAGCAAGTTGCACCTCGAGAGCGTCGCGATTTGTTCCGTCTATGTGTTGTCGCGCGTGTCGTTGTGTTTGTGAGTGAGCCTGTGCGCTTGTGTGTGAGGTTATAACATCAAATCGAATTACACAGAGGCAGAATTGAAAGGGAAAAATAAACATCGAAGGTTGAATGCGTGGTGTGGTGTAACCCCGTAAGTGGCTGGTTTAGTTTGTGGAAGGTTCCATATATATGTACATGTTTGGTTTTTTTTTTAATTTTGAGTAAGCAAATGTAGAGCAGTACGAAGTATAAGGGAAAAGTAGGCAGTAATCCTAACGCCAACACTAGGGTGGGGAACCTTAATGGCGTGTAAAAGGCAAGAGTGCGAGCGCGAGAGCGAGTACGATAGCACTCGTGAAAAGGGAAAGGGAAGGAAAGATTCCTTCGTATGAAAGATGGTCCGCCATCATCATCATCATCAGCATCATCGTCATCACCACTGAGGTAGTGTCGTCGCTGACTTGGTTGTGTTTTGCGAATTTTTATTGCGTTCTCGTGCCAAATTGGCTGTGTGCGTTTTGTTACACGAGTGTATGCGGGCTGTGGTGACGCAGCGGAAGTGAATGCGATTCCATTACCCCTGTCCTGGGCAAAACCGGAAAAAGGGGCCAAGAGGAGTGTGCCGTTGTGTGGAAGAAGCAGCACGTTGCCAGGGTAGTGGTCACGCCAGTTCCGGAGCCGCCTCACACACCGGATCGTCCTTGGGTGCCAGCAAATGTGCCGTCCAAAGGCGTGGGAAAGGCAAAAAAAAAGAAAAAGTACCGCAAAACGCCCTACGCAGATGCTGTGCCAAAGGCGGAAAGAAGTCGGCCAAACGCTGCCCGTGTCTGACCGTACACGCCCAACAGAACGTGGAAGTGAGTGTTTTATCATAATAGTACCACTTTTTTTCATCGCATTTCCACCACCAGCATGAAGGACAGTTGGCAGGGCAGTACGAGACAAAGAAAGTACAAAATGACGGAGTTGAGCAAATGGCTGCGAATATAAAAACAAAATGAACCTTGCCCATGTACTAAATCTTTGACAGGGCAAAGTTATAAAAAAAAAAAACAAAATTACCAGAAAGCACGAACAACTTTTCATCGCTGTTCAACCGAGCACCGTACCGTATCGCTAAACACAACACAAACAAAAGAAGAGGCTAGGGAAAAAAGGGAAAAAACCTTTACCTCCCACCCCCCACCACTCCGCCCGCCCGGAACATCTCCATCGTTCTATCTCGCTGCTAGGGCACGGACGTTGGTGTGTGCGCACGTGCACCATCGGTATGTTTCTGTTTGTTTGTGTGTGTGTGTGTGTGCGGGAGTGTAAACCTCGTTCCGTTGCTAATCCTTTGCGTTGCTATTTGTTCCATCCATTGGAAACGCCGGGGATGTCCTTTTGCAAAACTGTTCAGTTGTGAGTGTGTTCGTGTGTGTGTGTGGGTTTTCTATAACACCCTAGAGCACACGACCGTTTTGGTGTGGTTGTGCGCCGATGGTGCTACTGTGTGTGTGTGGGTGTGTGGATGCGGAGGGCGCGTGCGTGCATTCCCGGGAAAGGGACTGCGAGTTACGTTGGTGCTTATTTTTGGGTACTTTATCACAGTTTCAATTATATCCTAGTAGATCTATCTTCTATCAAACTTACGCACAGTGTTTGCAAAACTCTTCCTTAGAACAGCATCACGCCTCATCGTGGACAACAGAAGGGCTGGCTTTTATATTTCCAAATATCGGATGGACTTCCTGCTTAGTTTCCTTCTAACTAAGGTGATTGAAGGATACTTCGAACGAATAGAGAATATTCTATTTATATGAAAGAAGCAAGAGTGGAACTTAACTGTAGTGTATTTGCAGTGTTGCAAGAACTCTTTGTAACTAACCTCTTGCACTGGTAGTCTGTTGGACAACAGATCAGTCTCCGGTTAAAGCTTGCCATGAGAAAACCTACGCTTCCTTTGTTGCGTTTCTGTTTGGCTCGATGCGAAGCGCACCAACCCGCCTGCCTTGACCGATCAAACATTGCAAGGAATAAGCGTGAATCAACGAGAATTCCATCCATCCCATCCACTCCATCTCCAACACGCGAAAGTAAAACACGGTGCAGGGAAGTAAGAAAAGCAAGAGGTTGAAAGGGGGGACAAAGAGGAAGGCGAGAAAATGGTGCCGTGTGCGATATCCTGTAAACGCAAACGTCGGCGTCCTCCTTTTCTTCCCGGATTCCCTCGGAGCCCTCTTGCCACCTTCTTTGTTTGCCGCGTGTTGGCCCTGTGTGTGTGTGTTCACACTAACTTTTGTTGTTTTCGCACAGGCCGATTCCCATCTCTCAACCAACCGATGACGGAACGATTATGATTACGTCCAGAAAGGTTGTATGGAAGGAAAAAGGGAAGGTGGTAGGATGAAGAAGAGAGGAGGTTGTAAACACCAGCAGAAGGGGGAGGGAGGGCGGAGGGAGCACCCGTTTGCGTTCGCGGGTGCGGTGAAAGTACAAACAAAAAAAAGCGCGCTGTTTGGGTGGACGGAGAACAAGGGGAAGCATGCAAAAGAAAATCGAAAAACTACGCCCCAAGCCACCGTGGCTGCGATGAGAGTGAAAGGGAAGAGTAGGGAGAATGAGGGGGGGGGGGGGTGTTAGCTTTTAGTACGCGGCACACCCGTTTTTTCCTTTCTTCTTCCTTTCACTGTTCGCCCCCCCCTCGCACTGTTCGTCGTGCAGCATTAGATCAGCCGTGGCCTCGGATATTACTCCATCTTTATTACCTACTGCCGTGGGGTTTTTGCTAGCCCTCCACGATTGAAAGCGAAAATGGGGTGGGCTCCGCGCCGTCCGGGGAGATCTTCCGAGATTATGCGGCGGCCAGCGGATAGCGAAAAGCTCGCAGCCACGCAGCATTACTCGCTTGCAGAACGTAGCTTTTGTTTTTATGCTGCTGAATAGGGCACAAACTCGCGGAGCTGAACCTTACGGAAGTCGGTAGCGTGGAAGAATTTTCCGTACCAGCTGTAAGGGCGAACCACAATAGGTAAACATAAACAATGACCTGCAGTGCACAGATGCCTTGAATGTACAGCATTTTGCGGGACAATTCCAGCTGTGTAGGTTTTTTGTTTTAATTCCACTCTTTCAATACTTTTGGCAATCCAGGAAGACTGCCTCGGCAATGATGAAAAATAGAAATAGTGACATACATTTTCTTCGGCGATTTTATTACCAAGGAACAGTAAAATAAAGCTCCATTGACGCTCCAAAAATTCCACACTTTCGCAATTGAGAAACAATCCAAATACAGCTGTTGCTACGGTTTTACTACTTAAGAACATTCAAATTGTATTTTTTTAAAGCTTTTGTAAGTAAGGGACAATAATGTCACAGTCTTTTAACCTTTCCAGCCATTGTAGAACTCAGGAAGAACCAAATATTACTTCTACATTTGGTTACTTGGTGCTTATTCCACTTTTTTAACAAAGTTGTATCTTAAGATTTTTTTTTTATCATCATCGATATTAATTAGTCATTTCAATTGCCAATCAATCATTTAACGGATATCGTAATTCAAGTTTGCACAGTAAGGATAATTTTAATCATTCCAACCTGGGATTCGATTCGATGATTCTCATCTGCTTTTGTCACTTACTCCGTTGAACCTCTCTGTTCTGTGTTGATTTCGAATGTTTAAACGCTGGATTTGGTCCGTGTTCAAATTGCATGTCACAAAGCAGGATTGATCGGTGAAACACTGTACGTCCCCAATATCCGCACCACGCATCCTTGCAAACCCGTCGCATGTCATAAGGTTTTTTTGGGGCGTCGTTTAATTTTCCACGATGGCATGGCGTTGGTTTGTGTAACAGAAACCGCCACACGGTAGCGTATGCTGGGGCTTTGTTTTGCGCCCAAGGGGGGGGGGGGGGGGGGGACCCCCGGCGAGGCCAGGGTGACATTTCTCGGCGTAAAAAGAAAGAAAAACGCGAAACCACAACACAACAAAGCGGTTGATTATTTTGAGTGGCAACGCGAGTCTCTGCTTTGAGCTCCCCGCTCGGGCGAATGTTTGCTTTGGTTTTGCTTCCATTAGCGCTGATCTGAGAACTGCTCGTTTCATCACGCTCATCGGTCGATCCGGGGCAGGATGATTGCGAGGAAAACAAAAAGGAAACTTTTCGATCGGATCAGTCCGACAAGAGATGATGGCAGTGATCCGGACGATCCGGGTGTGCGTTTTCGCTATCACACATAAGGGGTTGACGGATGGCTGCTTCAGATCGGTATGCTTTCCTTTGGAACAAGAACCATAATTATACATTCGAAACCGAGAAAAAAAGCGGACGTGTACGACAAAGACGCGGATGGGATGTATAAGAATTTTCCCTTCCGCGCTGTGGAGATTAAAATCGCGTACTAAAAAGGAGCATGGAGTATTCCTTGGTACAAACTTGGCCAGTGTAGGTTTATATTCGTCTTCGGCGTCGTTTGGTCTCGATTTCGCTCTCTCTTTTTCTCTCGACGGAGCGATGGTGGTGTGTGCCGGCGGATGTTGAATGTATCGGAATTATTCATAGCTATTTTCACCCTTGGCTGGCTGATGGTGTGGACGACCACCCTCTGCAAAGACGCAACTCTTCCTTTCTTCTGTGCCTGCCCAACAAACTTGACCGCACAGCGAGCCGACCGAAAGCATGAGTCCGGAAATGAATATTTTTTTCCGCCTTTCGGTAGCAACACATTTGTGTTGTGTATAATATCATTTGAAAAGCATTTGAATGATAAGCCTTTGGCCAAGAAGTTTGTTCAAGTTTTTCAATGCTGAAGGATAGTCGTTGTGTGTTGATGAACCAAACTGATATATATTGAACAAAACGTCACCAAAGCTGTATTTTTCGGGAGCTAAACATCCCATGCATATTTGCATTTTTGAAGACATTAATCCTAAACATCATTTAATTTTCATTAAAAAATCTGAGCATCTATTATAAAGACAGATGCTTCGAATTCTATCCCACTGTTCGAAAGGGGAAACTGGGGAGTCGATTCATCGACCCAAAAAGGGCCCCGAGCGCTCACATCCAATACGCTTCCGTTCAACCCGCTCGACTGAGTTGTGTGCTGCCGCTGACGCCTCTCTTGCTGTTGCGTATGAGTTTAGTTAAAGTACCTCAACACAACACAGCACGTACGACGTACATTGTGCGGGTTTCAACAACCCCTCCCGCCCCTGTCGGACGCGGCTCCGGCGTCAAAATCACACACCGACGAAACTTTGACTGCGATTTTCCCCATTTTTTTTTCTTTTATCCCTGTGCACAAGCACGACAAAGTATGCACAAAGCTTGCCAAAAGGGAGAACGGGAAACATGGCGGATGCCGGAGGAAAATGAGGCTTGAAAGCTGCCCGCTAAAGTTGGTATCGAGTTTTGCGCCGGTTCGGGGTTTTCGGAAAAGTTTCAAATTAGTTTTTCCCGATACAAATAACTCACCCATTCGTCCTGGGCTAACACACATGCACACACATACGAGTATCCACTGTATCAAACCGTTTTCTAAACGCGTACGATGAAGGATGAAAGTTTTCGCCGGCTTTTCGGCTTTGGGCCATGTTTTCCTTTGCCCAGCAATTTAAAATTGGGATTAAATGTGTTCGAAATTCGATTTTCCCAATTTCAGGCTCACTTATATCATCATCATCATCAGCCGAGTGGGGGTTCCTATTGCGCCGATGTGATACGGGAGGAAACGCCAGAGTTTAATCGTCCACAATACAAAACTTCCGAAAACAATCGATATTATGTGTGTGTGTGTGGCAAAGGCGGCGGTTTCCCTCGGAACTCACGGTTCGCTCACCCTATTGCTGCGCCGCGTCGATTGCTTCTTTGTGAGCTCGGCGTTTATTTTCGCTTATTTTCTATTTATAATCAACATCGAGACAATGTTTTTGATGCTGGCTAGTGGGTCGCTTCCTTCGTGAGCACTGATGAGTTCAACCTTCAGTCTCCTCCGCGCGGTGGTTTGGGGAACAGAAACGACAATGACTTTGCCGACGGTGCCCAACAAATCCCGCGAAACAGTGTCGTCACAGCGCGCAAGGAGCGCGTATGGTTGGTGCTTTTTCGTCCCGGACACTTTGGCGAATGGTTTTCCATTACCATCTCGCCGTCATCTTGATTGCCAGGGGGTTCGCTTTAATTCGTCGGCGTCTCGTGTCACTGTGGAAGGCAGAGGCACGGATGCGATGCTGCGCGTCTTGATTGCGGCAAATTGCAGAATGGTTTAAACCCTTCCCTGGAACCGATGCAGACGATGGCCGTGGACTCGCTCGCGGTTGAGCCGGTAAATCGGTTGCCTTTTATAGCAATACAGCTTCGTTCATCGGACATTCGCGTCTTGGCCGTTCTTGCGTTCCACCCGTTGGAATTATTTTTAAAGCGAAGCGAACGGGTTTCACGGCGGAAGTTCAGCGGCGATCCTCTTCTTCCATCTCGGGTCGTCAGCGCTTCCCGAAGGTCTCTGCGCTGTTCCGCCTCGGGGCCTCGTGGCTGTGCTGCTCGCGAGTCGAGTCTCTGACCTCCCTACACCGGCCAGCGAACGTTCGAGAACCGTTCCAGGGCCGTTTGCACCAATTTAACCGACCACGAATGGAAACCTGTGCTCCTCTCGCATTTATGAGCGACTCCTCTGGTGGCGGTCATATCTCCACGGTGTTGTTTCGTTACGGTTCGACGCTACGTGCTGCAGCAGGTAGCCGCCAATCTATCGGCAGATGATCTCGGGGCTTTCGACGACGAGACTTGAAAGCGGCCGACGAAAAAGCGTTGAAAAACGGATTATTACTCATGTGTGTTGGACCCGCAAAATCGCAAAAACGTTTTTTGTGCGCTGGAAGAAGGAGCTCCGACTTCGATTCGTTCGGTCGAATTCTGGAATATTTTCTGGCTCTAAGTGATGGCTCGGAGAGGGGGTTGTTCAGGGACCAGAACGAAACCCAATCGATGCAATTTTCAGGAATGCTGCATTCATTAGCCTCTGTGGCAATCCGGGTCGAAGGATCACATGATGTTCTCATGGAGGTTGTAATGAAATGTGACTGAAAACTTCGTTCTCTAGTAGTAAAATAAGCTGCGAAAAAGAAGATGAGGTTGTCGCAACAAATGATGTTCTTCAGCGATCAATGTTGTACAGGGATCTAAATGCATTCAATACCCTCGAAAATGGCGTATCAACTTGGAAACGAACGGGGTGAGCATGACTAACACCATATGACTCATACCACCTCGGTCAGTGCCTCATGATGCATTCCCTAACTGCTGCCAATTTCTTCACCCTTCGCACCGCTGCCCCTAATCTCTTAGATGGAATGGTCACGACAAAATAGCAGCAATCGTCAAAAGGTGGCGGTACGTGTGTGCGGACCCTACGAGAGTTTGCGGCTTAACATTAATTTTTTTCTACTCCTTTCATCCCGGCTGGCAGTGGGCTTTCCTTTCCTTTTTGGCTTTTCGACCGCCGCGCGTCATGAGTCACGCGTAGTCACGTCTAGTTCAGGGTTTCGTGCCCGAGCGTTGGTCAGAAAAACCAGTCGGTGTGCAGTTTTTGGAGATGGAGTGGTGGAGATGGTAATGTTTCTTCCTTCAGAAACAGGCGAACCCGGTTGTGGGACATTTTCACTTTGTTGCCACGTTTTCTGCGCTGTACTGCGCTGCAAGGGAACTATACTATCGCTTTCGTCCGCGATAAGCGTACGTGCGAAAGGGTTATCCGCCTCTCGAGGTTTCCAGTTCCAGGGAAAGCCCGTCTGTAACCCGCTTGACATCCCACGTGCTGCTGCGACTTCAAACGTTCACGCTCGGTTTTACTAGGAACTACAGAAAAGTGTGTGGAGTCTTCGACGTGTAGCAAAACGGAACGGAAGCTTGTATTTGATTCACAAACATCACCGGTAGCACAATCTCTTCAGTCACAAATCTTTGAGCTGTCGAGTTTATTCCATTCCTGTGTGTAGGCCGCGAAATGAAAGGAGGACTATGGGAGATAACTGTAAAACATCTGGCGGCAGTTAAGAAGAAGGACAAGTGTAAAACCACACGGGTGGAACTGTGGGAGAGGGAAACGCACGGGGGCGAACCTTGGACGGCACGTGTTGTCTCTTCATTTTCTAAACACTCGATTCTGGCCGTAGTAAACCAGTTGCAAATGGCAACGGGCGGAAATGATGGCCAATACCCAATGGAAACTTGCTGGGCGTTTAACCACGTGCGCACACACACACACGCACACCTTTTTACAACACGTACACGTACGACACAAACACACTGAAGGGCGTAGTAGGTGCTAGAGCTCGAGTGAAATAACGTTACCTTAAAGCTGGCGTACGCCTTCGTTGCTAGAGAGGGCACAACAAAAGCGCGATATCTATATAGTAGCGGAAGGTTGATGGTGTTGGTACACCATTGGCAATGTTAGGATTCCCCCCCCCCCCCCGCCCCCCCCCATTAGTACACGCACCCAGGGGGTTAGTAGTATCATCCCCCATGGAAATTGCTCATTATACGCTGCGCGCTGCCCTTGGAGTGTCGGTACGGCGAGAAGCGTGTGCAGCCCGTCGTCGTTGTGCGGTCGTTCAGCTGTACCAGCGCTTGATCTCGAGCTTCTCCCACCAAACCGCCTAGCCTTGGCTCTTGATCCGACAATCACTCGAGGTCCCGTTCGTTTCCACCGAAACCCCAAAACCACCACCTCGCAGCTCGCGGCGCGATTCGGTTCGCTTTCACACCGCGTACCAGCGAGTTGCCGTGCGTCTCCTTCACTGGCGCCATCATGATTGTCCTGATGTTGGTCTTGGCGACGAAGGCATTTGGCGTGTTTTGTTTTTTTTTTTTGGTCCAGTCTGTCGAACCTTCCCGAAACCACTGGAGGCTTTAAGTGAGCGAACCCGGGACCAACTCTGTAACAAACGAAGGTTGTTACACTAAAAAAACCCCCCTACTTGAAAGGGATATGGAGGAGGCGCCTGGGAAGTAGAGTACCAAGTACTAGTCAACAACAGACATATGGTAGAACGTTGCGGCGTAACACGCTCGGCAAGCGGCATATCCACCACGAGCGTAGTGGACAAACCTTGAATTGAGTCGTGTTGCCGTTTCCCCGTCCGTTCCGCTTTCCTGCGAGCTCACGTTCCCGCGACGGTGGAAATCTCATTTGTTTGCCAACACTGGATGGGGGAAAAAAAATAATACGGTTCAACATCCACATGTTCCCTCACTCTCCGGATTCACTGTGATAGAGGAGGTTGGTTGGTTTTTTTTCCGTTTGTTGCATGGTGACATTTTGTGATTGCAAACGGAGAAAACTGTGCGGATACGGAAACATTTGCATCACATCGTATCGTATGGGAAACGATTGTTAATTTTCTCTACTGCTCGCCGAAGTACGTGTCCGGACAGCATACTACTACTTTTGCCGTCGTCGCCGTTACCTTTTGATGCATGTGACCGTTGTCATGGTATGTTTAGGAAGTATAATTTTATGAATTTATTTAATTCAACTGTTTTTTTTTCTTCTTTCTAGAAAGCAAAGTTTGGGCAAAGGTTTTATGCAAACAATAATCCAAGAATCTGAAAACAGGAGAGAAACATTCTTTCCCACTCGAGGGTTAAAAGAGCTGAACGTACATCTCTCTACAATGAAGGGCCCCAACCATGTCGCAATCAACCCGCACCCCGGAGCAACATATTGAATATGCGCGGGCGTCCGTTAAATGGTGGAGAACTTTCCTCCAGCGTCGCGGCCCGCGCTTCACGCTTCCAGCGCAAACGAGCGAAACGAGAGAAAAAACAACACACAATGGAAAAAAAACTCAGCCCTGGTCGCATTCGATCTTCATGCAGGCTGCGTACACCCCGGAAAACTGGGGTTGTTGGCACGGGATTTGTGCGAAGCAGGAAAACTATTTCAATGACAATCACCATCACTATCCGGCATGAAATGAAGTGGTGTGCTTTTTTTCTTCTTCTCTCGCTCGAGCACCGTTAGTGTCTGCCGTTGGTTGCACGCGAAAAACTCCACTCGGAAAAACTCCATTTGCCATTCGCGTTCGCGCCCATTGCAACATTGCACAAAAGTGTTCACCTTCGCACGAAAGGAGAGCGAAAGCTCCTCTAGGTTTTTTTGTTGGTGTGTGTTTTGCGGCATTAAAAACGAAATCACGAAAACCGAACTCATTTTCCACCATCATCACCTTCGCTTCGGCGGGGCGTTCCATTTCGGATGGTTTAATGTGTGTGGTGCTATTACGCGTGCTTTATGCGGGAAACCACCAACCCAGCCGGGTCAGCCAAGCCAGCAGATATGATTATGGCCATCCCGGCCAAAGAGAGGGCTGGCATATTATGCTTGCACTTTGGATCTCCCCAATCGTTGTTTTCCCGTATCTCTTTAACTTCGTATGCCTGAAACCCGCATTAGGCGGAGGCTGCGTATCTCATCTTCATCATCATCATCATCGTCATGTTCACAATTCTCACCATCATCGCGCGGCCTTCGTCTGGCTGGCTGGTGCTGGGTGAAGTGGTAGCGACGCCGTCTCGAATGATCTGTTCAACCTTCAGCCGATGGCCGATGCTGCCCCTCGAGGTTGCATGTCTTCGGTCGGGGTTTCTGGTCGACTGTTGGCATCCAACTCTATTTTGCGGTTCGCGGTTTGGTTGGCGTAGCTTTGGTATGGTTGCTTCGGTAGTTTGGGACTTTGCATTTGCTACAATCGCTTCGCAATTTTGACCATAAACGTTGATGACTAGACTCTAATACAATTCTAAAGCTTCCGACTACACGTTGATTTACAATGAACCATCTTTCCATGGTGATTGTTTTAGTTTAATTTAAAAGAATTCAAATCCATCATCATACCGCGTCATACGTTTTTTGGTCTAAATTGTCCAATAATCCATCCAATTAATCTGGGTCTTGTGAAATATGCTTTAAAAATTTTCTTCGAGCTTCTAGACCATTTTCAAACACAAACCACTTCGTCAATAATATTTTGGTAGAGCGTCTTCAGCCTTACCACGCTCTTCCAAGCCACGGGATTTGGGAAACCTTTTGTGAAATGGTATGGGTCTCTTTTGCTCATGATGTTCCTTTTCGGCTATACTGTAGCTTGCAAATCGTTTTTATTGGTACGAAAACTCAATTACGTTAATCTAAAGATAATAGCAAATTCTAAAAAAAGATGAATATTCGGAGAAAGTTTCTTAATTATTCATAGAGAGATTACTGGAGGGTCATAATGATGGAGGATGATGATTTTGAAATTTTAATAATAAACTCCCGATATTTTTTTGCTTATTCAAACGTTTTACATGTCTAATGCGGGCATGGCTCCTGAAGAGAAATGTTATAGTGACGGGTAATTATATTGGAGGAAAAAAGGTGACCGAAGGGAGTTTTCGATGATTTGGGAGTAGATTTTAGAAATGTGTTATTAGGTTCCTTTATTTTCTTGATCATTTTTATGCGCCTTTCTCGAACCGAAGGGTTGTGTTCGCGGAAAGTTGCCAGAGTTCAGGTTAGGGCAAATACCGACACAACGGACTGTTTCAACACTTTGCAAAAGGGACCCCCCGACCTCGCCGCTCTCGGTTAAGGACGTCGGGGCCTTCTTTCATCTTCACCACTTTCCACGGTCGTTCGGCTCCGACACTTATTTGCCGTCTTGTGCTGCCAGCAAAACCATCTGGCGTCTGACGATCGTGTTGTATGCACATTGACCCGCACTGCATCCGAATGAAAGTTTTTTTTTCTCCAAAAAAAGAAGACCAGAAAAACCACACACATTGGCAGACTGCAGCAGACGGTTTGGCCGCCATGCAGAGCAATGGAAATAACGAGTATCGTGGGTTCAACCGGAGCGTGGGTTCCCTCTTGCTGCTTGCCACGGGCTGCAGCTGCCATTTGCCTCGGCATCACGATATTGCCCAGTGTCTCTTCCTTCCTGTCCTAAGAGTTTGAGGTTTGAGTTCGTGTGTGTGTGTGTTGACTGATCCTTGCCACTGCCAGACGCGATCGGGTCAATGCAGGGTTCATGTAATATAAGGAAAAAAGCAGCATGAACTCGAAAGCACGACGTGAGGGTGCATTTTTTATTGATCAAGTTCTCAAGGTGGGTTTGCTGGTTCGGTTGCTGTGCCTCAGGTGTTTCATCGTCGTCTCTGTTCACTTGCACTTGAAGGTCTGCGGCCAAGTTCCCATATCAATGCGTTATATGCTCAGGCATATTTGACCTGGGTGCGATTTTGAAAAGAAGAAAGATGAACGCTGAAACAACCGAAGGAACGCGCTGGCACTACGCCTCAAAAAAAAAAAAGGTTGGCCCTCTCCTCTCCCGTGTTTGTGTGGGTATATGTTGAACCGGAAATTCATACCGTTCGCAAAACCAGCAGAACCAATCCTACATGCACGCAACCACTCCCATTTTTGTGGAGGTTTGCCTGCGAAACCTCTAAGCCGATCCGGTTTCGGGATAAAATGGTGCACGGTGAAAATAGGGTGCGCTGAACAAAATCGAGAGATTTTGCTAGCAACTGCTTGTGTGCAAAAGAAATGCAACCGAACCAGATCCGTCGAGAGAAGAGGTGGCAATATCGTGGCGCAGTTTCTTCAAGAATCTAGGCGCTTTTTCTTTCCCGGAGCTCTGATCAAAAATGCAACACTGGGCTGGCTTTCCGATAGCTCTGCCACACCGGGAACATCGATGGTCCATTTTGCCGCCTGTGAAATGTCATAACTTTTGCGACCATCAATCCGAAAGCCTACCGAAGTGGAAGAAAACTCCCCGAACGTCCATTAGCGTAATGGAAAACTATTCAGCCCGTCTTGCGCTTGCCTTTTGCCGTCTGCTTTTGCCCGCTCGCACAATCCACCGAATGGAAGTCTGAAGACAATCGACTCGACTGTACGGAGAGAAGCGCGGCTTGTTCGGTAAGGTTAGCCGTGGCAGATCTTCCGGTCGAAGTCCGCGATAAGTGGCGGGAGTTATAAGAAGACGAAATTTAAGAAGTCACCTCCCGAAGCCTTGGTCGACTGCAGTCTCCGGCGAAGCGTGTCATTAATTATTCATGACGTTTTGTGTCTCTTCAGACTTTGCGGCCGAAATTCGCCGTTTCGGGGGGAGGAAAAAACTTCTACCGTCCTTCGTCTTCTCCCTTGGTGACCCAGACAGCTTTTTTTATCCTTACTTCGGTGGTTTGCATGTGTCAGTGCCTTTGCTGTTGTATTGGAAGTGCTTTTTATTAAAAAAAAAATTACTTGGAATGAAACTGCTCCCGAACAAGGGGAAAGTTTTGTCCTGCTCCAGGTGTCTGGTCTTATTGCATCAAGGACCGTGACTATCAAACTTACTTAAGCTTATGCTAATATGCTACGCCAAGATATCGTTGGCATGAAATATCTGTCCTCAATGAATGTTGAAGCAAGAAGGAAGAAAAATCACATTGTGAGTTTCAATTGCCTCCTTTGAAAAGCTGACCTCTGTCATTCCTTTTTTTTTTGCCTCCACTTTAATCGATAATAATCTCCCGAAAAAGCGCAGCATGCGACAGTCGAGGCTGTTGACATCAACCTCCAGTCAGACGAATGTTTTTGGGATATCTCCTATATTTTATTTCATTCCACACGCGTTCCCCGCTGGTTCTCCTCGACTCTTTGCAGCGCAATCGATCTCCGGCATCAACCAAACACCGCCTTCCGTCACGATACAGCTGTTCGTGCTCTCGGAGTATCTTGCAAGACTCCCAATGCCCTTCCACTGACGGGGACCACCGTGTTCCGTTTCGTTTCTGAAGGTTTCCGTTCCACGATGCACATTGTTTTGCCGACGCCGAGAGAATAAACCATCTGGCAGCGATCAGGTCACGTTGCTGCAGCTTGCCTTTTTACCCCCGGGGGGTTGATTCGTTCGGTTTCTTTTTCCTCTCGGTTTAATCTGCACCCGTTTGGTGGGGAAATTAAATTCCTCGCTCCCGGGGGAAATTATTGTTCCCCGTAACAAACTCCCCAAGGAAGCGTACGCCAGGAGCGAAAGTGATCGGTGGCGGTGGGAGCAGAAAAATCGCTGGATTGTGAAATAGTCGTCGCGGTGGAATGGAGCGTCTCGAACGGGCAACAATCAATTTCTCTCGAGTTCTCGAGGAGCAGCGCTTCTACTGATGTTGTTTTAGACGGGTGAATATTTCATTCGATACAAGCCGAGGCGCTGCTGGTGGAGATTTTGCGAGTTTATGCTATGCTGAAAGCGGTGGTATGGCGTCGGTTCGTGTTCGGAGTTTTTCGTCGTCCATTTTTTTTTCTCTGCAGGAAGACAATTTATCCTTCTCAGTTCAGCCAACCCTTCTCTCGAACTTCCATTTGTCTTAGTACAGCACATGACCGTCCATCCTACCGCCGTTGTACCCTGGTTCGTTCTGGAAATTGCTGAATGGGAAAATAAGTTGAGTAACCGTTCACATGCCGCTCACCACCGTACAATTAAACTGGCAGGCCGGCAATTGTGCTCCGTGCAGCGCACCATGTAATATGCATGTTTGCCCTGCCGACGTAAGACATCCGCTTTCGAAGGCTTCCCCTTTGGCTTCGGCTAGTAGGGCTTCCTGGTATAGCTGCGGGAGACGCATAGCCTAGGTTCTTCCCATTCATTCAAGGTGCGTTCTCAAATTTCTCGACCAGAGAGGACCTCCAGGAACTGCGCTCGATAGAAGGAAGAAGGTAGAAGGGAACGCTTCATTCTCAATGGGGTTTGGTTTTGTTAGTTTGGGTCATGGGAAGCCGGAGAAGTTGAAGGAAGAGCCCTTGTGGTGGCTGTGTAATTCCTTGAAACTTTCGATTCGTTCACCATGCAACAATCGGTTCAATTCATCGTTCAGGGAAATATAGTTCCCTCGGCGTGGGACGAAAAGTTATCCCTTCGTTATGTCGTCTCCGGCCCTTCTCGAACCTCGAAGAGTGCCTTACATTCGAGCAAGAACGACCAGGCAATGGCCAATCGGAATTCCTAACATTTACCAATTCGTTGGCATTACACTGGCACTACAAGAAGTTAGAGTTGCTGACATTGATGGAATGCTTATTGGAAACTCGAGAGAGCAAGAGACTTCCAGAGCCATTGCCAGAAAAACCGAGGCTCCTAAAAGGTGGACATTCCTCCTGGGTATCGTTTGCCAGTACGTCAGTTTGGTGGAGCTTTTTGCTGCTGGACCCATTGCTACTTGACTTTTTATTATTGTTGATTCCTTCGCGAGACTGTTACTTCTGTTATTTTCCTCCCTCATGTTCGATTACGAATCGGTTGTCTTTTGCGTTTGGTTCTTCCAATTGGCAGCTGGTGTCATCAACTGTAAACGTTCCACGGGGAGTTTCGCAAGCAGCCACAGCTCCATGAGAAAGTTCAGTAACCAGTTGTATCAACTTGAAAGGAGACAAGGATAGAGAGAGAGAAGACAAATAAAAACAGAGCCTCCATGGGCTCATGCCGAACTCCCCAGCCTGATTCGTTTTGATGATGTTGGGCACCAAGCAGATGCTAGTTTCGGAGGCAAACGTCTCGAACGTCGGCGAAAGGTTCTTTCTCTCTGCGGCCGTTTGTATGCGGGGTATCGAACTTTGCATGTTCGATTGTTGTTTGTTGTTGTTCAAGCGAGAAGAGTGCTCTTGCACCAACCGTTCTCGACTTGAAGGAGTCCATGGAATGCACTGCTGAAGGATGCCCGTGAGAGGAGAGTGCAATGAACCAAGAAACGGGGAGGAATGTAAATAGTCTTGGCGAGTGTCCAGAATGAAATAAAATTAAACAACAATAAGAAAAAAACCTTCAAAATAAAACGGCAGTAGACAAGCCGTCCTTTCGAAACTTGTTTTTTGCTTTCCGCCGCCGCCGCCGCAATCGTCCGTCGGAGTATTATCAAAACTATTAGGTTGTGTGGTTGTACCAAAAAACAAAAATGATATTTCCTTCAACTAAGTTGCTTCGGTAGGTGTTTTTTTGGTCGTTCGAGTTTTTCGTCGAGTAAACTTTTCGAAGGGTGAAGTAAACTTTACCGCATCAAGGAATTCAACTACCAAAGGCTTTGAATGTATACCGACAATGGAGATTTTTGTCCTCGGGGTAGCAGGATTGTAGCGACAGTGAAACATATAACAGTGAAACAACTGACCTCTAGTCAGAAACCACGGGGGCTACAAGAAGTATCTTTCGTCACATTTACACCACCGGGACTTGTTTCTGACACTAGCAACGTATTGGGGATGCATGGTTACCAAACCGTGTAAAACCAGACGACGTCGTGCGCCACCACCACAATGGTCCAGTGTTGGTCGATGGTGTGTTTTGCGTACGTTCGCTCGTGAAATGCGCTCGTGACGTTCGTGGCTTTCCTCAACGAATCCAGTCGCCGTTCATGAGGAAGTGAAGACAGTGTGCGGCAGCTTTGGTGTGGTGCCCGCCTGTCACGTTTCAGCCGGTTCGAGCCCAAGGTCAGCACACCGGAACGGAGGAGAAGTTCATGTCCGAATAATCGGTGGCAACGGCGGCCAGAGTAGCAGACTTGCCTCCATTGATGGTGCACGGAGTTGGCGTTTGGGCAAGAAATGAAGGCTCAAAAAGAACGATGTTTAAGTGAAGCCAAGGTCCGCGTGATGGCCGTGCCTCAGCGCTCGATATGCTTTTTTGTAGCCCAACAATGCGCTCTTTGTGGGGAATCATTCGAGCTGTAAGGCTGCTCCCTCCACCTTGAACTCTGCATCCGAGAGGGCTGCTCGCGTCTGGGTTCAGCGATTTTCCGTCCGCCGTCATTAGCTTTTCGCTGGTCGGCGGTGGCACTGTACGGCGGGAGGCGGGGGGCAATTTAGTTCTTCAAGTTGTGTTTTTCAGTGAAACAGGTCCGCCGTCGATGTGCGTTTACCTTACCCCCTGTTCGTTCTGGCGAGGCTTCTCTGGGATAGCACAATTGGTCTGATCTGATTTGCTTGGATTCGTCAGGCGCAACCTCTTCGCGCTGTAGCAGAGCCCGGAAGTGACGGTAGGGTGCACAGTTCGGTGCGCTTGAATCGATAAACCCCAGGATAGGCATTATTTCTCGACTGGAGACGATGGGACCGTGACTAAATGATTTCCGGCGAGGTTCATCGTTCGCCAGAATTGACGCTGTAGCATTCATTAATACATCACAGGGCTAAGAGCAGAAACACGTGTGCATCCTATGGATTATTTGGTATCCATACACAGTAAGGTTCCCCATACTGGTATACATCTGGTAGTAGTTAATGGATCGCTACCGGGGAAACTTCTCGGGCTAGTTTTATATGCAAACATGAGTTTTTAATTAAAGTCCTTTCCTCTACGTTTTTACCCAAAGGTCAACGCTTGACTAGCGGCCATTCAACAGGCAAACTCTATCCATTATGTGTCTACACTCATGCATCAACTCCGTCATGAGCATGTGATCTTTCCCATTGGTGATAGGAAAAAGTTTTTCTATTTGACTTCAACGCCTCTTGCGTTAGCATAAGCTCCTCGACCATTGAAATAGGCTTCCTCTTTCTTGTGGGGTTCATATTTTCTGCGCGATATATCCCTTGGATTTTGCGTAGACCCTAGAGTTCCGTTAATGGACCTAGAGAGCTGCATGTTGTGCCACTTTCAACAAAATCCTTTCGATGTCCAAAATCTCTGGCCTAAGACCGTGTGCGGTAGTGCATAATTTGACAAACTAAACATTTCCCAATGCCCAATAGGGTCGCAATCGAATTTAGTGGAATCAAACACATTCCAACAGCGGGACCGACGGTCTATACCGGTATATACAAAACCTTCCAGCAGAGGGTTAAGGGATATGGAACCCGTAGTGATGGAAAGATTTCTGGCTAGCGTTTATTTTTCGATGCTACTCCAGCCCCCATCGTGGGCGAGGGTATAATAATCGCCTTCATTTTTCATGGTTATATGAACCCTTCTTCGGGGTGTCCAGCATACTTTTTTTTTTTTTTTTACTAGCCCGCATGTACTCGAAATTGGGCTGAGGACAATCTTTCGGAACGCTTCCATCCGCTTGCCTCACTACGTCGTTCGGGAAGGATTTATTTTCCCTTTCTCCTTCGATTGGACTTTTTGCTGGGATTTCGCATGAAGCAGTCCCGTCCGTCCTGGCTTACCGTTTATCGATGATGAGGATTTTAGGGGAGCCTTTTTTGGCTTGGCTAGTTTGCTTCGCAATCTAAACCTTTACATTTCTCTCCAAACCGGAGAGTCGCCTGGGAAACTTTGTTGGGAATGTTTGTTGTTTCTGCGTTCATTTTATCCTCATCGGCTGGGGGCGACTAACTTTCCCGTAGCTGAATTCGTACGGGTGCCTTCGGAGCGTTATTGTGGGCCGATTGGATCCTTAGGAGTTGTAGCAACATGATTGCGTTCTCTGAACCTTAGGGCGTGGCCTGCTTGTGGTACCGTTTCAGTGGCGGTATATGTTGCATTCAATTTTGGGATACGGTTAAAACACAGTTAAATGTGAACAACTGAAATCAGGCTCCGATGAGTGGATTCATTTCATGCCCTGAAGTTCGCAATGGTTGAAACAGGTAACATCTCAATTTCACTGTCGCCTAAGGTATGATATAGTTGTGATCGAAGAAGAAAATTGATAAGAAATGTGGCTTTCGCGTCCATTTTCAACATTTGTTTTGAATTAAAACGAGTTTTTCTATTCAACATAACGTTACTTCCTCGTCGTTATAGGTTTGCGATTCGTTATAATTTTGACGACAGTTCCACAACAAATTGGAATGCCCCGTGGGCTTCTGTCGAGTAACTTTTCTCCAATTACAGTCGAGCAGCGAGTTGCTGTTCTCGCAGTAACTTTGCAATGGCGTCTTTCCTGCCATCATCTTTGCAGTTCGTAGTTTGCTTTTTCTACGTTGACCTTTTCTTTAACAGTACGGAACAATCGTAGCGGAGGAAGAAATTTGTAGCGTACTGTCGTTTTTTTTTTATTTCTTGTTGTGCGAAGTCAACGACAGGCTCGATGAAAGGGGAACGTGACTCATTCTAGTTTGTTTGGCTCATTTACGAAAACGTGGCATTCGATTCATGTATTTTCTGCAGTTTGCAGTTCTTTGATGTCCTCCCGGATCGGAGACATTTTGAGGAAGTGAGGGAGGTTGGTAAAAGGTAAGAGCCCCAACGAGTCCAATTCGACAACCGATTCTGGTACGTGTATGTGCGTGCGAAGACGAAAGAAGCCGGTTCGGTAAACTGATTCCAACTTCTCAACTTCTGAAAGCGGAATGTTGAAAGCGCAGAACATAAACATGCACAAACACAAACGGTCGGCGTTAGGAACATGATTTTTCTATTCATTTCCCTGCCACCGTTCCCTGCCTGCCATTCCCATTCTTGCTTCTGGCTTTTCTTCATTCCTTTCCGCTGAGCTGTTCCACTTCCCGTGTTCTGTGTCTTGCAAAACCGACTCCGAAAAACTTCGATTCTCGGTTTGTCAAATTGTAGCTAGCAGCAGGAGGCGTACACAACCATGGAAGGATTTTTTTTTCCTCCTAGCAAGGACGCGCTACAACGATGTGCCATGTTTTGTGGCTGGAGAGGTTTTTTCCTCCTTTGCGCGAACAAGAAACTTGTTCACATCCAAAGTGCTGGAAGCATTATGGCCATTAGAAAGCAAGAAATCTCAGGCCGAACAATCCTTGTGGCTTTTCGGACATTTCGTAGCATAGCGTAAAAGGATACGGCAGCGCGGGTAATGTTTCGGAAAACCGAGAACGCAAAACCCACCCGGACGAGAGAGCTTTTTTGTGTGTGTAAGCCGTTTGCTTACAGATAGTGTGGTACATCCGAATTGGACAACAGTTGTTATTTGGGGCTTGTCGTTCACCATTCGATGCATGGATTTGCGAAGAAGATGGCTGTTACATTCTTACGTGTCAAACAACATGCTTAACAGATAAAAACAGACAAAAAATGGCTCAACATAGGTCACAAATTGTAGCTTTATTTTTTAACTTACAACAAAAACAAAAAGTTGCGCGGAGACATTATTTTCTACTGCGTATTTATCTGATTCTTTGAGTTCTGTTTATACAACCATTTTAAGTATCCATCAATGCATTGCTTTCAAACGGTACAATCTTTATCATTTTTATGTAATCTTTTCCGTTATGTAACTCTTCATCTATAGTTGCTCGTTGCAAAAAAAGGTTTCACGTATCGAAACCTTGCAACCACTTAAAACATGTCACGTTTTTTCCTCTCTATTGTTTTCCATCAAGAAAGCCGAACTCTCGAGAGTGTTGCGAAAAAAAAAAATAGAAAGAATCACTCCATGCACGTATCTTTGCTGTGAATAAAGATCCCATTTTTATAGCAAGGGATCCGACATTTTAGGATCGACACCTTCGAGAAGTGTATACGGGACTTTTGGGAGCGTTTGCCTCACGCTGTTGGAATTTTAATTAGAGCAACACAGCAGCAATACGTACGTGTAGGGTCAATTGCTGTGCTAACCTTTGCTGCTGCTGTTTTACTGTCGAGTGGTTGACTTTTCCCCGGGAGACGCCAAGAAGCCATTCTATGGTAAATAATCAACATCCCGGACACAAAGCTAATACTCACCAAACGGGTGAGTTGTACGCAGCAGCTGTTTTCATCAAGCGACGAAAAAGGAGGAGCTCCTGGAACGGAGCTAGGCGTTTTACGGGCGAAACGCGGAAATAGCTCGATAACAGAATGGGATTTTAGGAGCAGATAAATTACGGCTACCCCCTTTAAGGATCCGCTTCGAAAAAGGGACCTCGTGATAGGTTTTGATTCCCGGGGCTGGAAAGGTTTTTGACCGTGGAAAAAAAAGGGAAACTAACCGAGGAAAAATGATGTGCCCCCTTCACGTTATTGGGGCGGGGGGCGGCAAACGGAGCAAACGAGGTTAGAAAGCAATTTTCTTCGCGATGATGAGGCGCGCGAAAACAAACGAAATAGAGGCCACCGCGGTTGGAAATGGAAAACGGATGGGGGCGGGAAAACAAAACCCTTCGTCTGCAACCATGCTCGCGGCCCACCTGAAGCGCTAAAGAAAGTGAAATTATTATGGCACCCGGGTGTGGTGCGCTCGGTATGAACTACTGGCGCGCTAAAAGCGTGGACAGGAACGCCAGCGTGATGATTGCTGTCGATTATTGGGCGTACCGAGGGTTATTCTTTATCCGCACAAACAATCTAGAGGATTAAAAAAAAAAATCCGTCCGTCGAACAGGACCCGGTAGGTGGTGGGAAAATATACGCAACGATTCCGGGATATGGTGAAAACTCTCTCCACCAACGTCCTCTTCACGACGTTGACGATTGTGGTCCAGGATTAACTGATATGATATGATGTGATGATGATGTCGGACGATGATGATAACTTTTCGTGGTTTTTTCTGTTGCGGCTCCTCCAGCGGAGGAAGGCCGGATTCGATTTTCTCACAAACCGCAAGTTATTGCTTAGTAGAGTGTTTTTTTTCCCTCACCTTCACTCGCTTGGACGTCAATTTTCCTAAGTACCATATTACACTCCGACGCATTGAATTGCGTTCAGTTTTTCCCCAGTATTTATTTTTCTTTGTGAAGCTTAGGCGATATTTGCTTCATGCCACACGCAGATGTTGCTTGGGATGGAAAGATGAAACTTTCGTACCAGTTTTTCTCCGATGTGTCTGATATCGCAATACTCTCCCGCCCTTACCTTTTTTCGTGCGTTCCGGGGGCTTATATCGTTGGGAAAAGAATTTTCTTATCTAAACCACCAGGTCGGCACCGAAAAGGGCACATCAAAGCCTATCAGAGTGCCATAACATTGGGTTCTTCTCCGAGTGTGGGCGAATATTTCATCATATTTTGATTGCTTCGTCCGCTGCAGTAGGTACGGGTGGTGGTTGCTAGGCTTGCGCACTTCGTTGTTCATGTAAAAAGAAAACTTCGCTTGTGTTGCTCCGCAGCATAGGCTGAAATCTTTGACTCAAAATTACATTATGCTCCTTGGAGCTGCTCGATCCTGGCAAGGTATCATACTTCAATCGGCACAGCATAAAACGGGCAATCATTGCAGTGCATTTACAATCGTGATTACGACCTACGGAGGGGCGTGAATTCAATAACCTTGCCATGTTTCGAACCACCGCTACGGGCTTGTTTAAAAATAGAAACTAAATAAGTGAGTAATTTCGTTCGATAACACCATAACCAACATCGAGCTTCACGGTTGGGATCCGTTTGATTGCTTGAAGGAACAGTGAAGCGAACAAAAAAGGTGCATGGTAATAGTAAACCCCTGCAGGGTTGCTCCAAGGTATTAACGGACCGATGAGCACCGTGCCAAGTGGTGGCACACCATGTGAATCCTCTCGCATGTCGTTACTCAATCGCCCACTGGCAACGTGCTGGTTGGTGGGCAGACTGATCGTCTCGGAGACGGCTCCTCTCAGCACGAGGCTTTAATTAATTAGCTCAGCATTGCGACGAGTAGCAGCCCTGTACGGTCCTGCCGGATTTCTCGGTGGTTCGGCGGAAAAGGAACCGAACCGAATTAGGTTTGTTTCCTTCGCCACACAACATACTCATGCGAGGAGTCTCGTCTTATGGCTAAATAATTAAATACAACTGCTGTGCCCGGATATCGACGCGGCGTGTTGCCTACTCTCTGACCAGTCCCTTCTAGAAAAGTGATGTTCCTGTCGGAGCCGTCTATTTTATTTAAGGAATCTTTGTAAAAGAATATTTGTACAAATCTTAGGAATGATAGTGTGATATGCGCTCTACCACTAGTGAGTAAAATGAGTGAAATCCTAGGCAAATATTATCATTTTAAATCAACTGAGAGACCTAGCCATCGCAACGTTTGCGTAATAGTAAACCTGATGATGTTCGAGCAAAATGTGGCTGCATGCTGCGCTAGTAACTTTTAGCTACAGTCAACCTCGAAATGAGATACAAGATTTGAGCGGACACGAAACAAATGGACGTTAAGATCCCTCGCTGGTATTCCACGATAAACATGTACCAGGGGATGCCTGTCTGCTTTTTTCGGTAGAAAATAGAAGCTAAGAAGAAAATGGTGCTATGTATGCAAAAGATCAAGATAGACATAACGGGTAATAGTTTACTGTAGTTTACGTGCACAGCGACGGAATCTCCTTTTTCCATTTACGAAGCAATAACTACTGATATGTTCACGCAAGCTTACTCAGAAAAGCAGATGGTTTAGCATATTTTCCTTCTTTCAGTTAGGAGACTGCAAGAAGTAAAGGAGCAACTTATAAAGCTTAAAGCAGAAGGCATCGTGGTCCAATAGAGTTGCTAACAACTCTCCTAGATGATCCCAGCGGAGGTGTTTATGTAACGTTTGGTTTTCCTACATAATTGAAACACTGTGTTTTCCTACTAAAACTAATGAAAAGTAAACAAAACCAGCGTGCAGAAACCGAAAAACGCCCATTATGCGTTCGAACACTCTCGAAAATTTACCCTTGGCGGAAAATGTAATGTCAACACAAAAGCGAAAGTACACGTAATTGAATTTATCCCAGCAGCTGGCTCCGAAAGCTGGGTAGCGTGTGTTCGTTTCTTCCCGAACTTCAGTTCGAAAACAATGTCCTCGGGTCGACGGTGAGCTTTGACGTAAATCCTGCTGGTGTTTCTTCTTCCGCATCCTCTCATCGTGGTGAATCGTGGAGTTTTCCTTCCACCATAACATTACACACACATACAAAAAATTCCACCGTTTGCAGTCTCGATGTGAATGTTTGGTAGCGAAAGGTAGATTATTGCGATGGCTCTTTTTGCAAGTCCTCCAAAATGGAAAACATTCGTATGCCTAGGACGGTGTGTTGGAAAGTAAAAGATTTTCAATTAAATTTTCTTCGGGCGAGAGAGATCTTCGTCCATCTTTTGCCGTCTGTCCCTCCTTCGTGCTCGGTGAAGAGGCCACACCTTGGTTTGGGATCACTCAACTCCTAATTGCATCCGAAGGGAAGCCTTCTGGGTATGCTAGTCAACTACAAAGGAAACCTGCTGCTGACAGAGCGTTGTACGTACGTACGTACGTACATATGTCTCGGTGGTAGTATATACCGTGTGAGAAGTAATATCCCAGCCAGAGACGGAAAGAAACATACGCTACACACGAGGCCCCTGGTGGCGCTGTCTAGAAACGCCTATCGAGGCACCGTTCGTTATCAATATGCTGCCTTAATCGCGCTAATGGATGAACGAAGGGAATATATTAAGGGAAAATTTCCATAACAGTCCATTAGTAGCAGCAGCACCGGGCCGAGAACACAAATGGTTGTGTAATGTGCGCGCAAGTATGTGCCTCTGCTATGGCCAAAGCAAATCCCCTCGGAACAAGCCACTAGCAGCAGAAGGAGATAGATGCTTTTAATTAGCAAAAAAGAATCCGCAAAGCTCTTCTGCTCTGGAGGGTCCTCGGCTGGCGATGGAAACGGGATGCTTTTTAAAATCATCCTGAATCTCTGAGATGACGACGAAGCCAACGACCACCCAACATTATGGCTTTCCAGCACCTCAAGTAGCTTTTCCTGAAGGGCTTTCTCAGCACAAGTCCGTCATTTCCAGGCTGGGCACTTGAAATGGGTTCTCCTTAGATTGGCGCTCCTGTAGCTTCGGTTCGGTTTTTGACGGATTGTGTACAAACATAAAAGTATAAAAGTTTAATTTCGCTTGAGAGCTATTTGCTGCTGCCATATTCCGTAGGATTTTTGAAAGGGGCCGAAGTGAAACCCCGCAGCAACCAAACGGGCAAAGAAACCACCATCGCCCGCATTAGATTCTACATGTTTCCCGTTCTGCGAGTTTATGGCTAGAAAACTTGTTTTTAATACCTCCATATTTTTCTCTTCTTCCAGAAATGAACAACCGAAAGTCGGTACTTAGATAGCTTTACATTTATATTTTTCTCTGCTTATTTCAGGAAAATCATACCACACCACAAGAAGGCAACACCCAGGCACTGGTGCAGCGTCGAAGCTCCGATATAGGTCGTATAACGTCCAGGACTAGCTACCTACGTCAAACCCCATTGGCTTCACAACATCCAGGCGAAAGGAGTGCGCAAGTTTAGAGTATGTTTTAAATATTTATAAACGGCAGTACCGGTGTGTGCTTTTAGAAATGGTTCCCTTCAGTCAGAATCGATCGACCCGCCCTGGGAAGGATTTCTTTCTGGTTTTCTATGAATTTTTTTTCTTATTCTTAATTTTGGGGTACGGCAATTGCTTTCGACACCGCAGCTGGTCCTATGCTACATCCATACGGACGAACTGCCTCTAATTTTCTAACAAGATAAATAAATGCTAGTTTGACGTGCAAGTGGTGCTCGTTGTTCCGGTGGAACTGGTACCTCAGGAATGGCTTTGGAGCACCATACTTACTGAAGGCTCCGGTTTTACACCGGAATTTACTTTACTGTTTGAGCATGTGTGCGGTGGACGAAGGTGGAAGGTTAAATTATGAAATTACAATACCCCACAGTTCCTTCACAAAAAAAACGCACCCAACCAAGCCAACCAAAGTAGGTAGTAACCTTGATGGGCCTGGGAATGTGGGTTGCTGTTGAATTTCCGCGAGCCCTTCCGCCAATGTTATTTCCGTTGAATAATGAAATTGTAATTTAAATTTCGCATTAGCATCTTTTCCGCAACGCAAAAGGAGAATGAGTTCGCGCAGTGTCGACCGTCCCGAACATAACCCGTTCTAATGCGGAGCTAGCTTTAGCCACGCTTAGCGAAATGGGGTGTGTACATTATGCTTTTTTTAAGCTTCTATCGGCAACACATCCTTTCCCGTGTGGTTTTGAATGCTAGTGCCGTTAATCCTGGGATTTCGGATTTGGATGATATGATGGAGTTGTTGCTGGCATACTCCTTTTTCTCTTCCTCCTTTATGTGCACAATACCAAAGAGAAATCTACCGGTTCCAAGGCTGTTGATTTTCGCTTCCTGTGCGGAACGCTCCATCAATCCTTTATGAACCGTTTGACGACCGTGTAATACCACCGTCACAGGGTAACTGTTACACCATTGTTTTTGAATTGCTTCCAGAGAAATTCATTACGACTGCATGGTCTCCATCCATCGGTCTACTCTTTCTCTCTTTGACGCCCCGAGGTTGTCCTACGATTCTCTCGACTCGTACATGCTGGTTTCCAGTGCTGAGTAAAGGTTAAATAATTCAATGGTTGTTAAATTAAGTGCCACCATCGTCCATCATCATCATCATCATCGGCGTTGGTAGCAGCATACCATCTAGAGTTTGTGGTGCCATTGCTGGTTGGACTTATCAAGAACGGAGTGTACTTTCAGAAGTTTAGGAAAGCGAAGAACATGGTGTTTGGGTGTTTGTTGTTTTTACTATTTACAACGGGGCCGCTTTCATGGTCCTGGCCCCTTTGAACCTCAATCGAATATGCCAAGCTAGTAGATGAGATCGTTTTTAATGAGCGATCCATGGCGACATAGGGTTGTTGTGAGACACATCAAACTTCAGGTTTTCGTCGTCCTCCCCAGAACCTTTTTTTTCGAATGAAGTCGAAGGTGAGAGTTAAATGTGTAAAGTCTTGTTAAGTTTGTGTTTGTTCGTCCTCCAGTTTACCTTTCATGCTGATAAGGAATTAATTTCCTGTTTCAAAAGGGGACAGAGGAATTAAGTAGAGCAGAACAACGGGCACGCTGTTCTTGCTTTGGTGCCGTGTTGCGTTATTCAAATAAACCCCCGATCAAAAGAAGATACCATCGCTGTTGAGTGCACAACGCGCCGGGAAACTTTAATCACCGGCACCGTACGCATTTAGGCTGACTTTAAATTATCGAAAAGTAAACATTGGGAACACAGGAATTAATGAAACGTGCGTCAGCAGCCGCAGCGACACTCTCGACACTTTTCCAGCACCAACTGGGCAAACATGTTGACTCGGACTGGGAACACAAATTCCATTCTGTTTAGCGCACTGGTCGGCCTTCCCGAGCTGTTGTGGAGTTAAAGTCAGGGTAAAGTTTTGTTGTGTCCGAGAAGCGGACTTCTGGTAGAACGAGATGGGACCGGTTTCCGCCCGGGGCGGTCCACATCACCAGGACCAGATAACACATTCTCTAATAAACGAGCAAACGTTTATCATCACTCACAACTGGCGGCCTATCGGAGATTGACATGAACGTACACAGTGTATCTGCAAGCTGTGCCTAAGTTTATATTGAAAAATCTTCTTGCGTCCACTCGATCTGCAAGTGGGAACGAGCTGTAACGTCCCTCCGATCTCCGTTTGATATTGTCCTATGCCTTGTTTATCGAACTATCACCGCCACGAGCGGCTTCCCGTGCAATATTGGACCGCTTCCGATAAGACCCCGGAACCGCTGGGGGTCGTGTACCGAACCGTAGGTTGTTTGCCCGGGCCCAGCTCGACCACTCATCAGCAAGGAAGCAGTTTTTTCCACTCCCTACCTTATCATGTGGTAATCGGCTTGCGTCGTAAAACTTCAGCTAGGCGAGTCGCACACCACCGTCATACCAACGCCGGTACATTCAATCTCTTCTCCGCAACGGGTACCAGTCCGGTGATGCTAGGCTGCAGACTTATAAAGTTTGGGGCGTGCAAGATTCATTCCGACTCCGACATCATAACCCTTATGACACGGCGAACTCTAGCAACGTGAGCGTGTGTCGACGTGCTCCGAGTTGCTGATAAGGGTGGAAACGATGGCAAAGCCTTTGCGCCCTGGACCCGGCTGACTTATGTATCTGGACGTAAACATGTTCAGTTTCAGCCCCAATACGGCGTTGGGGGGGGGGGGGGGCCCCCACTCGTTCTCGTTTTGTCTTCGTTTCTGAGGGGCTTCATATATAACGGTATCCCTCACGGGCGCACGTGCGCCAAACACATTTGTTCGGGGCGGATTTGGCCCTGTCCGAAGGGTCTTATGCCGTGATGCCATTCATTTTTTTACCACCCTCCTCGGATAGCGACCCGCTTCTTTCTTTTACTACGGGCCAGAAGTCAGCCCTAATTTCCCATTAATGTCATGAACGATGAAATTAAAATCAAATCATATGACAAATGGTGGTACACTACTCTCTCTCTCTAGCCATACACATTTTGCGCATTCTATGTATCTGCTCGGTGTGCTCCTGTGGTCGTTGTGGGTTTTCACCGCATCCACGTATAGAAAGCCAGATAGAAAAAATTACAGCTATTGGGGGAATGTTTTGTTGGCTGATATATGTACATGTTGTATTTTTCAACCCCGTATTTGGTTGGATCGGCTGGTGGTCCTACGGTTTGATTGTTTCTGTTCCTTTCCCCGGATTTTGTGGTTGATAAAAGTATGTTGTGGTTTGGCGAAGAGGAGGTTTCCATTAAAATATGCACCCCCCATGATCGCTCGAGATGTGCCGTTTTCCAACACACACAAATATCGAACTATGATGTGTACACGTACAGATTTCATTTTTATCATTCGACACATTGGCCCGTGTTTTTGTTCCTGTTCCTTTGCAAAGGATTTCGTTTCCATCCGGATGTCCTAGACATGGCCGCCTGTATTGCACACGAAGCAATCGAAATATTTCACGTGGCCTAAACCAGAGTGTTCCACGATTCCTCCTCTGCTGCGTCACTGAGCAGCCTCGCAGTGCATGATTATGCTTTCGAATCGCTGTACGCTACCGTATGGCAGCGGGCTGTTGACCTTTGCGGGAGCGTGAGTTGGAACGACCGGGGTCGGCGGTTGAGTTGTTGCTAGTCATTACTCCAATTGAATTCATGCTCTCGTCGACGCCCGACGGGGCGAAGTTTGGGCCCGGGTGTAAGCGTAAGCATAAAACACGAAACTCAGCCACCATGAAGTGTAACACGCCGGCTGCATGTCGACAGCGAGGAGCGAGAAGGGAAGATGGATACATAGCCTCACGGTTTTTGTTACAATTTAGCCGGGAGGTTTATAATATACCAGCGGCAAGGCGGCATACGCATACCGGAAAGTTTTTCGAACATATGGAACGTTATTTGGTAATTTGAGATATTATCCACGGTTCCATGCGATGGAGATTTGTAAGTTTCGTGTGACGATTCACGTAGGTTTCCTTTTATTTTCGGCAAAAGAGGGCTTCCTTCGAAGCTCCATCGTGTTCTAGTGTGGCATTTCCCTTTTTTTGGGCTTCCTCTGTTGGATGTTGGATCGGTACGTAGCAAATTCGAATCAGCACGGAAGACAGTTTCATCCGACAGCATGCACATTTTGGATTGCTCGTGTTCGGCTCGTTATGTGGGAAACGACAACGCCTTGCAGGAATTATGTGCGTTGATGGGTTATCGCATCGTTCCACAACCGTCGTTATATCGTCTCGTGGCATCGTGTGGTAGCTAGCTGTGCGTTGGTGTTACATATCAACCAAACCACACACATGGCCCAATAATTTTTCCTGCGTTCACGCTAATGAAATTTTATAGCAGCGAGCCGCGTGTGGGAACCAGATATCCGCCTGCCTGTCTTTTTAGCGTTTTTCACATTTGTGGGTTGTGTATTGCCTGGTTGTTGTTGTTGTTTTTTTTTTATAAACTAGGATCGTGGCCTCCGCGCTCGGCATGTGATGAGTGTGAGGCAGGTTCACCTGAGCTGTTGTGTAGCATACAACACCTGCAGGAATATTACCTCCTTTGCGCTACAGATAAACCCTGAATAAACACATTACTTTTCCTTTTTAAGCTCACACACAGTTCTGGAGTCACGCTAAATGTATCATTTTGCTTCAAGGATGATGCTTGGAATGCAAATAGGATTGAAAATGATTACGCTGACTCATTGGCTAACTTTTTCCACTCCGCTTTCGTCGGGGGAAGTTGCACTTATTTTTTGGTACAATCCCCTTCATCCCGTCATCGCGAAAGCACGCAAGCTTGTACTCGTTCTCCAAGCGGTAAGGATGCCGATACTGTCTGGAAAATTACATCGATGACATGGCGGGTTTTTTTTTCCATCCAACCCATTCGTTTTCGGTTCCCCCCGTTTCCAGCACATCCTCAAGGGATGTAATGGATGGATGTTTGTGTCGGAAAAATAACGTCCTTCTCTTTAGCTTCCCTCCAACCACCATCCAACCCCCCCCCCCCCCCCCCCCCACACCCTACTCACCGCATACAAAGCTGCATAGTGCAGTGTTCACTGTGACTTTCGCGTGCTGTTTACCGATTGTGTTCCGCATTCAGGTGGAAGAACGATGTCTAAAATGGGATGATGAATAGATTTCCGATTGCCAACGGGTAGCGAAACCATCCGTGTGCCTCTCTGCACTACGAATAGCGACCTTGGAACTTTACATGATAGCGATTTTTGTCGAGCGACTTTGTTAAAGGTTGCCTTCCAATGTTTGTGCTTTGCCAGCTGGCCTCATTTCGGACAATTTCAACCGATACGAATGTTTCTGCTTTATAAAAGGTCTATTTATCCTTACTTGTACACAAAATTTGTTGCTAATAAACGGTGTGCTCCTCCTTCTCCTGCAACCTGTAAATCTTCCGCTGTTAGGTTAGTCACGAACCACCTTTAACCGAAAGTATTGCATTTTCTGGGTAAATGGGTTTTAGCCCGCATATCGCAAACATCACTCAAACTTGCACAATAGATGCTAGCACCAAAAATTCACGCAAACTAATGGGTGACAAAGAAGGAAGCGCCTGGCAATCAAGAGGATTATAAGTGTTTTTTTTTCGTCAAATCGATTCTAGTGTGAGCCTAGGCGATCTGTATGCACGACACATAACAAACATTTAAACTTATTGAACAAAAAAATTGGAACCCTCAAGTTAACATATTTTAAAGCTTGCCATTATTATGTTGAACCACCAAGTGTTTTATTTCCCACCAATCGGTGTTTAGCTTTCAAGGGGCAACTAGCTTCCCTTTCAGTTGCAATCAGTTTGGTTGGATAGCAGATGCTATAATAGTTCTTAGATGTGTGTACTTTCTGTCGTTTTTTTCTCTTTTTGTTCATTCTAACCTTGCCAGTTCTGTTTCTAGTTAAGATGAATGCTACTAAGGTCGACAAAATGGAGACGCTTCCAGTGTAAGAGGGATTAAATAAAAAAAGCGTAACTCGACGTGTACTCACAAGTATATTATATACACGTATTATCAACCAAACGATCAAACAAACAAAAAACATAGAAACATAGAATGCAAATCATACGTATTAGTGCTGTGTCCAAATTGTGTCCTGTGTTTATAACCTTTCGGTTTGCCGTCAATTTTGTTGTAATGTTGGTTTTCGTATTTTTAAATAAGTGGTGATGAGTTACTGTAATTATGAACACAACAATAATAATAAAAAAATATTAATATTAATATTAATAATAATCATAGGTATAATGTTGATGACGTTATCATAAAGCCAAACTGTTGCAAATAACTACTATGTAATTTATTCCGTACTATCTGCATGACCTACACCAACCAAAATTCATTTTTTTCTATTACACCGACGCTTTTTCCTAGCAACAAAAAATACCGATATAAGCTTTCTCCTTTTCTCTCTCGTATCTCATTCGGATGCATTTTCATCACTAATATCTTGTGTTCGCCATGCGGCTGCTAGCAAGGAAGAGAATGAGTAAAACAGAAGTGTGATAGATTTAATTTCGTTGTTGATCAAATTCTGTTCGGTATATATTGTGGAGAGTGTGTTGTTATCCTGTTGCGGTATCCTAGCTTATAATATTTATGTTTCAAATTTGCGCGATGATTACACTACGAAGATAATCATGTTATGTACACGGCGTTTTGTATATCCTTGTTTATATCCTAATGTACCACACATATCTTTGTTACTGTTATTAACCATAGATGCAAGAACGGAAAAAATCAACACAAAAAAATACCAAACGATAATGCTTACATTCTGATTGTAAACCAGATTCACAAGTACTACTTACCTACGCTAGTTCTCTACGCATATATAGCTATCGGTTGCAGTGAAGCGCATCTGATCTTAGCGGCGGAGGCCATAGAGTTGCTGTTTATTATGTAATATCCACATTTATCTTTCACCAACCTACACCACCACGCATTCGAATGAATAAAACCTATATGTACCTATGTATTCGATTGTATGTGCTGCGCAAATTGATCTGCTCAAAAATAAAGTAAAATAAATAGCAAATATATCTTATCTATTTACCTTAATTAATTCATGGTACCGACCAAGGTTCTTTTATATTTTCGTTGGTTTGTTGGTTTGTTAGTTTCCGTTCACAAACATCACTGGCTCGCGTTTTCTCGTCTGTCTAATAGTGCGCTTGTTCCTTCGTCCCGTTTCGTTTGGGTCGTACTCACTAATACTGGACACAGCTTATTTACTATTCTTGTTTCTACTATCGTCACTTCGTTTCATCCATCATTGGGTTGTTTCGGTTCGATATTTCCATATTGTTTTAACGTTTTTTAAGTTACATGTTGCTAAATTTCGTGAAACAACTTTATATTTGTACATTCTTTTCCGTAGTTATCATTTCAACTTGTAGTTTTTCTCTGGTTTCATTTGCTTCTGTGTTTGTTTTACTTTATTATCCATTCGTTTTATCTTAAAAGTTTGTTCGTTTTCGGTTATCCTCTCCTTTGATCGACACTTTGTTTGTTCGTTCATTTCGGTTGCAACGTTGGCGTATGGGGTCACACTTGTTTTTCCTCCTTGGTTTGACATGTTTTATTGTTTTGTATGGAGAGAATGTGACGAAAGCGGTGCTGGTAAAGTAGTTAGATTGACGCATGCAAGTTTTATCTTTATTTGTAATTGTTTATAATCGAATTGTATGCTATATCTTGCGTACCTTGGAATCCTAGATGCAATCGGGGGTGATGCATGCAACTGTGGCTACACTTATTCCATGCAAATCCTCTATTGAATTCTTCTTTCGACGACAATTTGCTGCCAGCAAATAATGTCTGTCAACGTTCTATCCCAGCACCTCTTTCATCACATTTCGTTTCCGTTGCTGATTGGTTTCACATTGCCGGAGAGGGTTTTGGACCCCCCGACGGAATGAAACATAGCTTGAGCAACGTCCTCAATCCTCCTGGTCCGCGCGCTCGCTCTGTTGATGCATTTCCGCTCGTTCGTTCGTTTCGTTCGGCTGTTTGGTAGAAGACTATTTCGCCTCCTTGCCAGTTTATGTGTGTGTGTGTGTGTGTATTTATGCCACGGTATGCTCCCGTTACACCAGTTCATAGCTTTCACACTCGACAGTCGTGTGTTTATGTTTTATTTTCCAGCCAACATTTGTCCATAGTGCATTTTTTCACTACCTCGAAAGAAAAGCTCTACCTTACAGAAAGACCTACCCTTCTCGGCTGGGGAAAACGGGGAAGATCAGCTGCCAAAACGGGATGTTGTAGTACACGTTGTCTATGCCTGTCGTGAAATGTTACACGAGACGCACAACGCTCGTTCCTACGTGTTTTCTTTTATGTTTCTGTGCTCCCTGCATCCCTTTTTGACAGTGTGGCTTTATTTGCTTTGAACGCGTTTTGGGCTTTGCCTATGCCGCTCTTCCATTTCACTTTCTGTTTCTATATCTAAATCTTCTGCAACATTCTGTTTCTGTTTCACTTGGTTGCTTGTACGGACGGTTTCTCTCACAAGCGGGCCGTTACGTTGTAGTCGTTTCATTAATTTCTTCAGTACATTTACTTAGTGGAATGCGGACAAAAAAAAGAAGGAAACTCACCCCATGTACGTCGCATGGTTCAAGGTTAAGGTTGAAGGTAACTATAACGTGTAATGCAAGTAACTAGTCCAGTAGTGTCCAGCGAACAATATCACATTCATATGTTGCTTCACTGTCTCCATCCTGCTTGCGCTCAGGCGGAAAGGTTCCAAGACCTCGAGATGTTGGAGTCCCATGGCCTTAACCCACCTCTCCCTAGTTGCCTTCCACGACAACTTCATCGCATCGACCACAGACACAACTGGTCAATGTTACCTTTCCTTCTTTCCCTCTTAACTCGAAGTCCAACTATCTTGCGGTCTTGAAGCGCTTGCCTGCAGCATATTATTCCTGCTAGAAAACATATCTCGCTGTATGTGTTGCGTGTGTTTGTGTATCGTTTTCACTTTTTTCTGGTTCTCCTTTCAGGTGCAAAAAGCGACTGGCGCTGTGTTGTTATGGGTTGTGGCAAATTGTGTTCTGCATCTTTTCCAGACCAGCTAATGCACCCTGCGTGGTTCATTCTCTCACTGCAAACTAGCTTTTTCTTATCATCATCTGTAACACCACTTGCTTCAGTCGATCGAGCTACGTTTGAATTACTGTTGTAATATAGTTTTTCGTTTTTGCATTCGTCTGATTAAACCTCATAGTTGTTTTTTGTTTTAGTTCCTATTGCAATAAGTCAAACAGTTGATGGGCAAACTCTTTACCTCTCTCTCTTTCTCTAGCTGGTGTTCGGTGTAAAGCATGTGTAAATAATTCAACACACCTTCCATTAGTAATGTGTGCCTTTCCGTTCTCTTGGAGTAGTGTGGCACTGTTGGATGCCGATAGACTGCAGCACCGAGGTTGCAATGGGGGCAATTTAGACCACTTTCTCAACTCCCATGCGTGGGTGCATAACTTCATCAATGAGACTCTGGGAAGTAGTATGAATTGCTTAGAACACCGCGCAAACTACCTGCCACTATAACTTCTACTACTTCCTCCACCACCAACGCAATTACCATCCACTACTACCACCTAGTTCCGCTACCACTACCACCAGCATCGCATCAAAAAGGGGGGTTGTCATCGCATCGAAGGTGAGAGGTTTGTATAACATCATGCTATATCGTTTATGATTAGTTCAATTTCACTGCGAATGTGTGTTTGTCCTATGGTTATTTTTAATGTACTTCTGTGCTTGCATATTTTATAACACTTTGGTTACACGAAAACAGACACAGCCACGCAAAAAGACAAGAAGAGATGATCGGATTTATAATGCATTATGATTTCGAGTTTTTTTTTTATTTTAATAATTATATTTAATGTTCTTTAGCTTGCTTCTAAAGCTTCCAGCGACGCGAAGCACGGGCTTGAGTAGCGTAGGTGGGTTTGAAATCGTAGTCTATGTGACACTTGGTCCCTTCGAACGCCGAGAGCCCACGGAAAACGCCTTTCGAAAAGATAAGGTTCTGATTATTCACGGCAAAATGAGTTTTCATTGGCGATTTGAGTTTTTAATGTTTTGCTGTTAAACGAAAAAAGAAAAATCAACCAGAAACGTTCTCGGAGTCTTGCAGTGCACATTAATGTTCATCACATGAGGCAGCAGTCTATTTGCTTTCCAAACTTCCAAAACTGTGAACGGGTGGTGTAGAAAATTCTCAGCTTACGTTCTTCGCACGTACGAATCATTTTCACCAGCTAGGACCGCTGACGCTTCAGAATTGGATGCAGAAAAAGTAAGCAAAAAATAACAACAAAAAAGAAGGCTAGTGGGAGAGTACACCGGCACGGAACGAGAGTTTATGCTTTTGCCGTAAACGGACGTGACTCGTTTTCTGCACGCGCACACTCCATGATGATGGCGGTGTTGGTGCAGGGGAAGGAGGGGTTGGGGGAAGGATGCATGAGAGGAGCGGGGAATTGGCGGACGTATGCTCTAATCTTCTTGTTGTTGGTGACTGATTGGCCGGGCGAGGGAGAAAGGTCCTTTTCAGCACTTGGCTTCGCGAGCGATTATGGAAATGATATGTGTGTGATATGCAGGCGATAGAGGGCTGGGTGTTGGCTACATCAAACGGGGGAATGTGTGAAACGATGCCAAACTATTTGTTGTGATGGAGCCGTCATCTGCGAATGACGTTGCTGGATAAGTCCCCTGCGCGGAACGCTTAGTTATTAGTCCGAAACTATAAAGATAGGAAAAGCGTTTCCCATTTTCTTTTCGGTAGCAGAACGAAGTGAAATAAAGACATATTTTTTGGCGTTGCCTAAAAAAGGTCTTTAAATTTACACCTAATGTTACAAACCGTTGTAACAGTCCAAAAAATATTGGTTCACTCGTTCAAAGCACAATAAAAACGCTCCGAAACTCGTCGCGCGCGTAAATTCGTAAGTGAAATTTCGGGTAAAAAAAGTGAATCAAGAGCACCGCGATCGTAGAAAAACGCGATGGAAGACAGCCCGTCCGCCGTACACCAGGTAGCAACAGCGGATCAGCCCGCGAATGTCGTACAACGGCAAGCGGTACTTGAAGGGCACGTTCCAACGGCGAACTCAACAACGCGAGAACTCCCAAATTTTCACAACTTTCCCCGAACCGACCACGAAGCGCGGGCAACATTGAACGAGATTGAGCTGAAGCTTAACGAGATTGAGATGCGCAAGCTGATGTTGGAGCAACAGCGGCTTGAAATCGAGAAGGAGATAATGGTGTCGGCGGTTACTAAGCCACCCGGGTTTCATTTGGGTGGCAGAGTAACATCTGGCTTCCCAGTGTCGATGCCGGCAACGACAAGACAGGGAATGGTGGGAGAAATGGCACCACTGTCGTTAACAGAGCTATGGGCTCGTCCGAGGATGGCGGGTGCGTCCACGGCACCGATGGTGGGAGCGTTAGCATCGCCGGCAATGGAAGATGCGCCATCACGGACGGTTATGGATGGTACACAGCAGCAAATTGTGACCGACGCGACAACGTCTAAGAATGCGCGCGCGATGGCGGAGCCGACCATACCCCCATGGACGCTAGCTTCACCAGCCACAGTAGGAGCGAACTTTCGTGCAACGTCAGCGGGCTTGGGCGCACCATCTTATGCAAATAACACAACACTAAGCCAAAGCCAACTGACGGCCAGGCAAGGCACCGGTCGCGACCTTCCAGTTTTTAGCGGTGCCCCTGAAGAGTGGCCGATATTTATCAGCAGCTACGAGAGCTCGACGGCACTCTGCGGATACACCAGGGAGGAGAATCTGCTGCGCGTTCAGAAGGCGTTAAAAGGGAAGGCGTTAGAGGCTGTGCGATACCGGCTTCTGTTACCGTCGTGTTTGGAAGGGGCAATTGAAATGTTGAGAACACTATTCGGCAGACCCGAGATAATAGTGAACAACTTGGTGCGGAAAATTAGAAGAATGCCTTCACCAGATGCAGAAAGGCCGGAAACCATGGTTGATTTCGGAGTGGCAGTGCTCAATATGTGCGCTACCATAAGGGCGTCAGGACTCGACGAATTTCAGTGTAATGCCACACTGCTGCAAGAGATCGTGGAAAAGCTACCGTCGATCGAACGGTTACGGTGGAACGATTATCGTCTCGATCTTCCAAGGGTGACTTTCGCCGAGTTTGAAGGATGGCTGGATCGCCTGGTCCGGGCATCTAGTCTGTCGATCGTGTACTACGACAACGTTAGGGAAAGACAAAACCGCCGCGGCCAGGTAAGCCGAATTAACACGCACCATGTTGTAACACTAACACCAACACATTCACGGATGACCAATAACTGCGCCGCATGCAAAAACAAACATTATCACAAGCTGGCTGATTGTGCGAAATTCATTGAACTGGACGTTGAGGGCCGATGTTTGATCGTGAAGCAAAGGAAATTGTGCCCTACGTGCCTGTCGCGCCATCCGGGAATTTGTCGCATGCGTAAACCCTGTGGGAAGGGTGACTGTGCAGCGATGCACCACAGTCTTCTACACGATGATACCGTTAGTCCAACTGTGGATCGCTCGGCGAGCGATAACACCCATCTCGCGGAAGGTTGCGACGTACTGTTCCGCTACATTCCGGTGTTAGTCCACGGGGCCGGTAAGTCCATCGAAACCTACGCCTTTTTTGATGACGGCTCCTCAACAACCTTCGTGGAGCAAAGCCTGGTCGAGGAATTGGGGTTAGTTGGAACACCCCATCCTCTATGCATCCGGTGGACCGGCGACACAGGGCGTGAGGAAAGGGACTCGGTCCGACTTTCATTAAGGGTGTCCGGCACAGGAGGCAAAACGCCAACGTACGTAATTCCTACAGTTCGTTCCATGAGAAGCTTGGCGCTGCCAGAACAAACCGTCGAGGTACCAGAGTTAGTCCGTCGATATCCCTACCTGAAGGGACTCCCGTTGACCTCCTACAAAAGGGTGAGGCCACAAATATTAATCGGGATAGATAACTGTCATCTGGGACAATCACTCAGCCAAGTCGAGGGCAGACCGCACGAGCCGGTGGCTTCGAAGACGCGACTAGGTTGGACGGTGTTCGGTCCGTGCACGGGGAGACCAGGCCTAGAAAAGAGAAAACAGCCCTATTACAGTTATCATATATGCGAATGCAGTTACGGGGGAGACGATGCTCTGGATCGCGTGGTGAGAAATTTTTTCACGCTCGAGGCGCTGGGCACCTTGCCACCAAAAGAGTTCCAGTCGAAGGAGAACGAACGTGCGCTGGTGCTCCTGTCGTCAAAAACCCGGTTAATCGGAGCACGGTACGAAACTGGGCTACTGTGGAAGTTTGACGACGTTCGTCTTCCGTGTAATCGCGCTATGGCCCTACGACGGTACCAATGCCTACGGAGAAGAATGGGAAAGGATACTGTGTTAGCGAAATTAATAAACGAAAAAATGTCTGATTATAAAGAGAAAGGCTACATCAGACAACTGTCAGCAGATGAAGTAGCCCAAAGGCAACCGCGAGACTGGTACCTGCCGATATTTCCTGTTAGCAACGTAAACAAGCCCGGGAAGATTCGTATGGTTTTCGACGCGGCTGCAACAGTAAAGGGTGTTAGTCTTAATTCGCATCTCGTGATCGGCCCACCACAATTGGCTAGCCTTCTCTCCGTGCTATTTAAATTTCGAGAGTTTCGAGTGACAGTCACCGGAGACATAGCAGAAATGTTTCATCAGGTTAAGATCAGAGCAGAGGATCAACGTTCGCAGCTTATCTTCTGGAATTTCACGGGCACAGAATTTAGCGATGATCCAAACGTATACGCGGTTACAGTAATGACTTTCGGGGCAGCCTGCTCTCCAAGCAGCGCACAATACGTTAAAAACCTAAACGCCGAAAGATTCAGCAAAGAGTTTCCTCGAGCCGCAGAATGTATTGTCCATGAACATTACGTCGACGATATGTTGTGCAGCGTGGAAACTGAAGAAGAAGCAATAAACCTAGCTAAAGACGTAAGAAACATCCACGCTCAAGGAGGGTTTGAGATTCGTAACTGGATGTCCAATTCCGTCAGGGTAGCGGCTTGTCTACGGGGAGACCATAATGGCGAGTTGAAACTGAATATGGGAATGGAAGGCCAAACTGAAAAGGTTTTAGGTATGTGGTGGAACATGGCCACGGACACATTTACTTTCCGTAGGTCTCCCAAAACCGAAGATGCCATACTCTGTGGAGGCAAGTTACCGACGAAGCGAGAAGTGTTAAGTACTTTGATGTCCATATACGATCCACTAGGGTTGATTGGGCACCTATTGGTGTATTTGAAAATCCTGCTCCAGGAAATATGGCGCGCTGGTGTGGAGTGGGATCATCAGATCACAGGGAAGATAGCCGAAGGATGGAAGAGATGGATAACGGTATTGCCGGACGTTACGAAGGTCAGCATACCGCGATGTTACCGACAGCTCGCGACGGCCTCAGACAATAATTTACAGCTGCATGTGTTTTGTGATGCTAGTGAAAACGCGATCGCGGCGGTAGCTTACTTCCGGTTTGAAGAAGGGAATATTATCGAGTGTGCTCTCGTCAGCTCGAAAACCCGTGTCGGGGGCCTGAAGCGTTCATCGATTCCTCGCCTCGAACTACAAGCCGCGGTCATTGCGTCGAGGCTGGCAAATACTATAATGCAATCCCATCGGATAAAAATCGCGCGCACCGTCTTCTGGACGGATTCTCGCAACGTCGTTTGCTGGCTACGCTCTGATCATCGCCGATACAGTCAGTTCGTTGCCTGTCGTGTAGGGGAGTTGTTAGAGAACACGATGGTGAAAGACTGGCGCTGGATATCCACCAAATTGAACGTTGCAGATCTCGGCACAAAATGGCAACAAGATCCGGATTTAAGTTCGACGAGTCAGTGGTTCAAAGGTCCTAGTTTTCTTTGGCACTCGGAGAGTGAATGGCCGGAACGTGCAGCAGACATTGGGGAGACTTCCGAGGAGGCCCGTCCCGTTCTTTTGCACCATGCGGTCAGCCAAAAGTTCATATCTTTCGAACGCTTCTCAGACTGGAGCAGATTAAGAAAGACCGTTGCATACGTCGTCCGTTTCCTTTCCGTAGCACGAACCAAAGGTAATCCGCCCGACAGAGAAAACCGAGTACAGGATGAATTGAAGCGAGCCGAACTAATTCTCTTCCGGGTCGCGCAACGAGACGCCTTCCCAGCGGAGGTCCGTGAACTGGAAAATCCCAATGGTATTTCCACGACCAAAACGGTCAACAAGAGAAGTCCGATTTACAAACTCTCTCCGGTACTTGACGACCAGGGCGTGTTGCGGGTTCGTGGAAGATTAAGTAATTGCCCGTGGATAAATGAAGACACCAAGCGTCCAATCATCTTGCCAGCAGGGCATCCGGTCACCGTACTGTTACTAGACGAGTACCACCAGCGTTATCATCACATCAACCATCAAACTGTCTTAAACGTGGTCCGAGCAAGATTCCAGATACCGCGACTGCGTGCCGAGTTAGATCGTGTCCGAAAGAGGTGCCAGTACTGTAAAAATCGGGACGCGACACCAGAGCCACCGGAGATGGGCAACCTTCCGGCAGAAAGGCTAGGAGTCCATCAACGTGCATTTACATATACCGGGATCGATTATTTCGGTCCGTTGGCCGTAGCTGTTGGCAGGCGCGCGGAGAAAAGGTGGGGCGTTCTCTTCACATGCCTAACCACACGAGCAATTCATTTGGAGCTCGCACATAGTTTGAACACTTCATCGTGCATTCTTGCCGTCAGGCGTTTCATAAGTAGACGTGGATCACCGCTAAGAATCATAACGGATTGTGGAACAAATTTCGTCGGGGCGTCGAAGGAGCTGAAAGAGGCACTGAAGGCTGTTGACAGAAAGGAATTAACAGAAAAACTCACCACGCCGTCGCTGTCGTGGAGCTTCAATCCGCCAGGAGGGCCACATTTCGGGGGATGTTGGGAGCGGATGGTACAAACCGTCAAAAGAAATATTTACGAGATGCAGTTACCACGGCTCCCTACGGATGAAATATTGTCAACAGCGTTTGCAGAGATCGAACTAATTGTAAATTCAAGGCCACTTACTTTTCTACCTCTGGATGACATTTCAGAATTTCCACTAACACCGAACCATTTCCTCCTCGGGAGCACCACTGGAGATAAGCCCCCGGCGGCATACGACGAAAGCAACGCAGCACTAAGGGCCTCGTGGAAGACATCACAGCTGATGGCAGATATGTTCTGGCGAAAGTGGATCTCCGATTATCTACCGGTGCTCACGCGGCGAGCGAAGTGGTTTAAACCTGTCCGACCAATCGAGGAAGGTGACGTCGTTATTGTTGTAGATCGTAACCTGCCTCGAAATACGTGGCCCAAAGGTCGAGTAGTGGGCGTTCTGAGAGCGAAGGACGGACAGGTGCGACGTGTTAGCATACGAACTGCGAGCGGATTATTAGAAAGGCCGTCCACGAAGGTAGCAGTTCTTGATGTAGGTAACGGTGAGCTAGAAAGTAAATTAAGTTAGTTAATGTCGGGAAGAGGCAACTTACCTGCAGAAGACATCTTTTAACAAGTGATAAGCCGCGTGGTAGAAGCGATTATCAGGGGAGACAATGTTGTGATGGAGCCGTCATCTGCGAATGACGTTGCTGGATAAGTCCCCTGCGCGGAACGCTTAGTTATTAGTCCGAAACTATAAAGATAGGAAAAGCGTTTCCCATTTTCTTTTCGGTAGCAGAACGAAGTGAAATAAAGACATATTTTTTGGCGTTGCCTAAAAAAGGTCTTTAAATTTACACCTAATGTTACAAACCGTTGTAACACTATTGGTTCCGAGCCTCACCCTCGGAGAAGGGTACGAGAAGGGTGGTTGGAAGGATGGTTCGCCCGTTGCGTTTTTGTCGGCTTAACGAAGTATGACATTTCGCTTCGCGAACGTCATCCAGAATGTCTCTTTGTGATTTCTTGCTTTCTGTTTTTTTTTCAAGCAGTTTCTCTGTTGTTCAATATACCGTTTGCAGTTTTTTTTACAAATATTATGACGAAGCAGCGGATGGCTTTTTTATTCTGCTTTCGACAAAAATACACACAACTATGTAGACGCGAGCGCGCTTGGCATTCTAATGGCATCATTTCCCGTGGTGACAGTCGGATAAAGATCCACACTGCAAGGACAGGGTTGATGACTTTCCAATTGAACCGCTCGGGAGGACACTTGGCTGCCGGTTTGGCGGGGCGGGGGCAACAAATGTTTTCTGCATGCCAGTCGTCGTGGCCCCACTGAAGCATAAAGTCATACGCACGTAATTGATTGATTGGTATTTCATCGTTTGCGACATTCAAACAGCAATGGATGCTTGGAATAGGGGTGGTTTTATGTGCGTCACATGTCACTAATCTAAGGTGTTTGAACAAAATGTACGTCACTACATTTTTTTAGTGCCTCGATACAGTTTTTCTGTAGCACGTAAGGAATAAATTTGTTATTCTTTCGATGAATGTAAAATAATCGAGTGTGTCCCGTTTTGATGGTTTTGAAAATAAATGAAGCATCACAGATTGTTTTCCAACAGAAGGAATGGGTTTTCTTGTATTTTAAAAGAAATAGAACCATTTGCTCCATTGATATGGTTATTCATTGCGTTTCAAGTAGGTTCCCATGGAGAGGAGAAACATTGATGGTGCTCCCAAAAAAAAGCAAGCAAATAATTCTTTCTTTCCCGCAAAAGGACATCGCCGTCTTAGGTCCACGGCAGCAGCTCCGAAATCTGGGGTTGCCAAATGGAAGAAAAAGGCCGCTTAGATTCTCTATCACGGTACACGACGGCCATCGTTGATGATGCTTGCGATTTTTTTTCTCGGTACCCTGACCCAAATTTGATCCGCCTTTTTTTGGGACGATAGCGAGAAGGGAAGGGAGAGGGTGTAGGTCGGAAAAACGTTGTGGACCCTCATCATCATATCTTCGCCTGCCGCTCGAGTGACGATGAAGCCGACGATGATGATCGTTTTGCACTCCAGCTGCTGGTCCCCTCGGGTAGGGTTGGAAAAGGGCGAGGAAAATCGTCCTTTCACTCCCAGAGGCGTGAAGTGAAACACAAGACGCCGCCTTTCTTCGGCTGCGAATGGAAAACCAAACCGATTCGCCACGGCCCATGGCACACAACAACGGAACGCGCTGGTTTCCCATTTGCCTCCTGTTTTCGTCCTGCAGGCTGCCGGCATAATATTTTCCGGTGGAGCATTGTTCGTGGGATTTGTCGCATTATTCTTCTTTGTCATCGGAAGATCTAGGAAAGGGTTCCTATTTTCTTAATGCTAAAAGAGAGATTTGCTTGCCAAGTGCGGGTGCGCTGTGTTTGTGGCTGAGCATCCACTGGACAGGAGGAATTTGGTGCGGTAGCTTTACTGGCAAAGCAATCTTTCTTTTTCAATATGGTCCTATTCAGTCACTCTTTAAACGCGTCGTGAAGAAAACTGTGGTTTCCGGCGTGACCGTTGTGGTGTGCTAGCACAGGCGGAAGCAGCTGAAGATACTGAATCTGACGTCCAGGAAGGAATAAAAAAAAGGCAGATTACGAGGTACCGAGTCCCGGGACTGGAAGGAAGTCGACCGTTTTGTGTGGCTTCCCTTTCCGGCCGGGGGAAGCATTTCGCAGAATGCGTATTTGTTTGCGACAGCGAACGAAGGTGATAAAAAGAATAGGTTGATGTAAATTTTCCACAAAAAAAAGAAAAGAAAAACACTACCGCACGTTCTTACCGGAACGGAATGAAAAATGCGGCATTAAAATTATCAACCTTTTTGTAAATCAAAAATCTCTGCCAACATCCTGCCCTATGCAAGGGAAAGCGAAAGTGCGAAAATCAAGCGGAAAACAAATATAGACCAGCAACATAAAAATTGCTCCCCCCAATGGAATGCAAACATCCTACCAACGGCCCGAAGCAGATAACAAGTAGGGAAATTATGATTTTTCCCCACAGAATCGCGTCGCCAGGGCATTACTTCTTTGGTCATTCCTCCCGAGGGTTTATGGTCCTTTTTTGCCACATAAAAAACCCTCGGAAACCTAAAAATAAACACACTTCGTAATAAAAGTAGGAAAAACCCTGCAATAAGACAGTTAACGCTATCGAAGCTTAGCTCAATGCGCAATGCCGGAATGGATGATGAAGAAACTAGACGACGCGCTGTCCGACGCTCAAATAAATCAAAAATCTACTGATGGATGATGGTGCACTTTCTTTCAATCAACTCGAGGCGCGTAAATTATGCAGATGAACAATCCGCCCCTCCGCGGGAGAGTCGTACGCAGCTGGAAACGAAACCCAGATGCTCTCGGGTCTCGCGGCTTTACTATTGAATCGATTTTTGGTGGACCAATATTGTGTCGAAGCTGCCGCGCGTGATTTCGCACGAGATACATCGTTGGTACCTTATATGGGCGCATCGCGTGCTCTTTGATGTATGTCGTACAGGGAATCGGTGCCACTGTGGACAGGAGGATGGAAAGATGACACCGGGTGGAGGAAGGAAAGCTAACTGCTTAATGCTTATTTACGAGTGTGGTTTCGAGGGAGAACAACCACCGCAAGTGTTGTCGCTCGAAAGATTTAAGCGTAATCGATTTTCAAGGAGCATCATGGCCATCCAAAGTGCTGTTTGCTGGATGGCGTGCGTCCTGACGGCTGCATCCGGTGGATCACCATCGATGTTAAGCTTTCATCCCAGCAACAAGGACTCACTCGCCTGCCGCCCCCGCGCACACATTAATGATTAAGTCTATCGATAAATCAATGCGGCTACTGGCAGGACTTAACCGCGGCTCGTCGTGACGTTGCGGTTTGTGTGTTTCGTATTTTACATTACCTTGGAACTGGAATACTTTGCCTACTCCTTCCAAATGCAGTCCCTTTTCCTCGTGCTTGCCAACTATATAGGAAGGCTCTCAGTCGAGCAGTGGTGGTGCGCCTTGTGACAGGATGCTGCTGCTTCGATTAATTTTGAATGGATTTAACGAGCATCGTGTTCTCTCGGAACGCGATTTCATTAGGAATTAATGAGTTTTCCATTAGCGATTGCATTGCGAGGGGTTTCGATGGAGATGGCCAGGTGGTTTGGGGGGTTGCTTTTTTCGTTGGTTTTTGCAAAAGGGAAAATAAAAGAAGCCAGCATTCGTTTGCCAACTAAATGCCATCGTTTCGTGGACGGAAATCAAATCCGGGGCCAATGTTTCGAAAACGGCCGTGTAGAGGAAAATAACAAATGTGTCAAAAAAGATGTTTACGATGCTTTTTTCCGTTTTCCGTTTTCCAATTAGATGACATGTTGGACATGGTGCCGAAACAGAAAGGAAGCGTGAACATTAATTCGCCCGTTTCATAATGCGCATCTAATGGGGATCCTTTGTGCCCAATTCCGGTGGCTTAGCGCAATGCTTCCCCACGCCCCCACGTGCCTGGTTGGCGGGGTGCCGAAAACGTGTCTCGTATCGCATTACGTCCTGCAAATGGTTATTTCCTGTTGCGTTTTGGGTGGGCCGTGTGCTCTACCGTTCAGTCATCAGGTCATCACACATCGAGTGTTGCGAAAGCTCACCAAATAACGAGTCACCCGGGGCTTAGATTTTTGGAGAACGACTAAACTTCGGTTCCTTCAACCTTCGAGATGTATGTGGGCGGTAATGGGTGGATGTGGGGGGGACAGTATCGATGAAACATAACACCCTGCTCCGAATCCTCCTAAACCTCCCTGCATCAGTTCACGGTCAACCCACCGGCGTATAACTATGTAGTCTATGAAGAGCACGCGGCACGCCCTTGCACGTGAAGGCGGCAGCGAGAGGGGAACTAACGAACATTAATTAATCAAGTGCTTTTCCTCCCCGGCTTTGCCCCCGACTCCAACCGTTACGCACGGGGAAGTGGAAATAATGATGATTATATTGCTTTTATGCACGGAACGTGTTCGAATCATAAGCATCGGCCAGGGCTGCTCCTGTGACTTCCGAAACCTTTCCTTTCCTGCATCCTGCCCCGTTCGCCATTGTCCTAACGGCGATGAATGCGTTCGAATTCATTAGTATTTCGGGGGAATTAATTGGTATCCAAAATTTGTGCTGCCACACATAAAAGTGGACGACCGCCGATGACCCGCGGGTAAGCAAAGGGGGAAAGGAGTAGGAGTACAGGCCGCCTTGTTTAGATTTGCTACGGTGATTAGAGGCGCCGTAATGCTGGGTATTGTTTATCTGCCTGTCATGGCTTTGGGGAAAATTGCCATTTCTGGGTAGGTAAGAATCACGTACTCCCTGGAAATTGATTTCATCCTTTAATTAAGGAGGAAAAAGTTTTATTAATTGCTACTATCGACCGACAGGTGGCGCTTGGTTGGCTGATTGCATTTAAAAAAAAAAGTCTGCTAGAGCATCCACGAATATTATTGCACTTGTGATAAGCATTAATCTAAGAACAAGCGGTGAGACCTGAACATCTCGTTGCCATCTAGTAGAGATAATCAATCTAGCTCCTTTCCTCCTCTATTATGCCACCCATACTCAACTCAAGCAGCTTCTCCCGACCCTCGGCTGTGGTTTGCTGGTGGAGGGAAAGTTTATAAAGGCAAACCCAGAGCACTGTCATCCTTGCTCCACCAGCGATTAGACCGTTAATACCATCATCAAAGAAACGATAGTAATCGGAGCGGCATTAGAATGCAATGGATGGAAGCTTCTGTCAAGCAGAACCAGAAGGTAGTGGAAGAGGAGACGGGCATAATGAAGCGTCGCTTCGTGGCGCTCGAATCTTAATTTTGCCCCTTAATCCCAATCGGGTGCGGGTGGCCAGTTCGCAAGCCTCTACGATCAGGCGCAGGGCATGGGGTTTTTGGAGGTCTTGTTACGGTCGATCGCTCCTTCTTTACACCCGTAATCTTCAAAAGCTTCTGGTGCTTGAATAGTAGTCAAATTAGAAGCAGGCACGGCAGTTTCAGCAGCAGCTGAAGATTGTCGGGTCCCTTCTCGATCCTTTAGCAACACCCGGGACAATGTTATCCAACGATGAAGTGGCTCTGCTGTGGAGCGCACGCTGACGATGACGGAGAAGAGTGCGTCAGTGTTCTATCATCCAATCTAAGTCGCAAGGGATTGCGGACTGGATCCTACCCCGGTAGCTGGCGAAACAATCGTCGCCCGGCAGCACTCAAGCACAGCAGCAGGGAGCCGATGGGTTTGTTGCGGGAGCTGCCTCCGACGCTGCAAGTATGCCATAAAGCAAGACAGAAAAAACACATCCTTCTCCTTGATCTGAGAAATAGACCGGATTGACTGGTGCGCGTGGATATATGAGAGAATATATATTCGCCCCACAATAACCCAAGACCAGGAGACGATGCGGGGCGGATGATGGCGGTGCTGGAAACGGAAACAATCTCGCCTTGTTCTTATCCGTCTTCAGTGTTCGGGTAGGAGACCCCAGGCCGTGCCATCCATCGGCCTCTCAAAATCTTAAGTGCTGGAAAACACACCCTAACGAGCTGCTATTGTTTCAGGGAAAAGAAAGGAGGGCATCCTTTTCATTATATGCCGTTCCATTTTAACTACTTGCCACGGAGCACGGAGGTTGCTCTTCCTTCTTCGTGCCCAATAATCATTCGTTCGTCACCATCACCATCATCAGCGTCAGCGTGTCGTTAGCGTGGCCCTCGTCCTCGCTCTCAGGAATTGAATAGACCAACGGGAGGCGGCTGCTCGTGGAAGCAGAAGTTTGCCCGTCATTATCATCATCGGATTTGTTACGGCTGCTTCGTCGGGTAAGGCAGTGTGGCGTGCGCGTAGCTCCGTACCCTAGTGAAAGGAACGTGTCGGGAGAGTTTTCCATCTCAGGCAGCGCGCCTCCCCGTGGTGGCTGGTGACCGTTGGTATCAACGTATCCTTTACTAGGGGGAGTCTGGTTCAAACTCATTGTGTCACACGTGCAATCAAAGGGCACAGCGAGGGAGACACATTTTGATTTGTATTTGTCCGTGTGTACATTAGGAAGGGAACTCACAGGCGTGATCGTTGTCGCATGAAAAATTCCGTCAGGCGTAAGTTTCCCATCGCTCAAGGGAAACCCTTCCGTGGTCTTTGTTCATCCATCCATTTCCCTCTTTGGCACATGCAATGCCGAAGGATTATGTATGAATATTGATGCATACAGCACGCCCGTCCGCCCTTATTCCGTGCCGATTCCACTACACAACACACATTGGTCTTTGCCAGTCGCAAAACATTCCGAATAGTCAGTGCTCCTCCGAGGCACTGTAGCTTTCTTTCTCATGGGGTTTCGCGGAGCGCATGTGCCCAGCATTTCGCCGGTTCGCACTGCGCAGCCGTGTGTCAACAATGAAACGTTGAGTTTCATGAGATGGTCCTGGCTAGGGCCATAGAGCCGACTCGTACGAGCACACGGCAGCTCGGACTATTGTTTCAGTAGTGGAACAACGGCGGCGCTGGCTGCTCGACGGACCGTGTGACACTGCTCCGTTCGTGAAATCGTGTGAAAAGAATTCTATTTGACCGTTTGCACCAATTTGAGGTGTGAAAATGTCCTCCTTTATGTCTTCGTTGCAGTTATAATGGTACCGACAGCTTGATAGCATTGTAAAACCTATATTTTCGTGCCATATAGCTTATCTAACTGCTCTAAGTTTCCTTTTGCTCCCAGTGGATGGAAATAGTTTCATCAAATTAATTCGTTGGATTGCAGTTCAGCAAAGTTGTGACAAGTGTGGAACATTGTTTTTCTTCGTACGGAGAGCTGTGGAATGAACGGGAAAAACCTTCCGTCCCTATTCCTTCCACGGAAAAGACGATCGGAAAAATCAAATGAAGCTGCATGATTACCATATGTCAAACCGCACAATGTAAACAAACGGTGTAACTTCGTCGGAGCAGGATGGGCTCATATTTGAAACCATCGCCTTCGTTCCTGGTTTTCCCACTTGGAACCATTTTTTTCCCTGCATTTTCCCGACTACTGGGAGTATTTGCCTTTCGCGTTCTACTACAAAGTGAACAGCGTTTACTGCAGAACTAAACGTCTACTGCTGTTGTCCCGGGTGGGGGGTCCAGTTCGCGCTCTATAGGAGGTACATTTTATTTACGTTCTCGTTTGTTTTTTTTTTTTCCTTTTCGCATCACTTTTCTTTGTTGATAAACATTTCCGCTGAATCGCGAAAGCGCACGCGAAAGGGATGAAGTGATGAAAGAGAAGGACTGGGGGCCACGGTTCTGCCAGCTTTAGCCATCAACCAACAAGCACAACATCGCGTGCCCTTATATCAGTTTTATATCTTTTCCTTTACCCTGTTTTGCATTGGACAGTGTGCGTTAGATTGGCTGGAGGGCACAACAACAAAAAAGGGCACATATCGATCTGAATCCTCGGCAAAACGTAATGATGATGATGATAAGAGTCCAAACGAAAACGAGGCGCGGTTCGAGGAAGAAAAAAATATATGAAGAAATGGAAAAGCATTTGAAAAACGCCTCCCGGTGTCTTTCTTCCGGGAGGCACTGATACACACGTGCGTGAGTGATGGTGTGCCTGTGCTGCAGCGCAGTTTATTCTAATGAGATAGTTCCGTTATCTACTGTTTTTTGGAGCTTGGCCCTCGTGTTGTGTGTCATGCTGATAGCGACATGTTTGCCCTTCTTCTTCGCAAAGGTTCCAGCGTGCCGTCCGTCCGGATGGGGGAGACTTCAACGTTGGTTTTTCTTTCTTTCTTTCTTTCTCATACGCGCTCTCACTCATTTTCACACAGTCGCCCTCTGTCTCGCTTTCCCTTGCGTAATACCTATCGGCGCAACGTTTGGCATTTGTGGGGTGAGAGGCGGGCGATGTTTAGACGCACATTCCATTCCACGTGAAATCGAAAGTCGTGCACGGACGAAGCAGAAAAGCAAAAACATTAATGGAGTAGGAACACACACTACCACCAAAGCAAAGGAAGTTCGTGAGGCGGCTCCATCGGTGCAGCATAGATGGCGATGTAATGCTTTTGTTTCCTGTATGGTTTACTTTGATTCACCTTCCCCATGATGCTAAAATACACACCACCCACACTACCAGAGAAAAGCACAATAGATCGCCCTGGTTTATTGTAACGCAGTGAAACTAATGATGTGTTTTGTTTTTCTCTTTCTTTCTTCCCTTCCCTAGCTGGTAGTAGTCCCTTTTCCTGTTTCCTGTCAAGGACGGAGAGCGCCAAAGAGAGAGAGACAGAGAGCAAGACTCGTTGCCGGCCAGTGGTGTAGTGTACGCCATTTGCATTGTCGTTAATTGACCCTCCCCGCGGTCATTCCTTGGTGGGGTTATGATGATGGTGGCGGTGGTGGTGCAAGTATGTACCTGTGTACGTAAGGGGGACATCGTCGGGACACGTTCGTGAAAAAGCTCCCCCTGGTGGTTGGGAGCGCTCTATCTTATCAATGGCGGTGTTCGTGGTGTAGTGGTAGGATGAAGTCTACACTATACTACACTACCACCACCACCACAAGCGACACCACGCGCCGCGGCCATTGGAATCTGGACTGTAGTGTCAGCGGCTTTCCTTACAACATCCTACCCAGTAGGCGGTGTGTGCGAGAAGGGACATTCGAACACCGGTAGGCAGAGAATCCTGCGGAGAGTCGATCGAAGCAATCTGCGAGTTGTCAGTGTGTAAGTGGCGGTACGGTGTTTCATTCCACTGGACCAGGCAGTTGTGTACGGAATCGGTTCGGCGCCAGCGGGATAAGCATAATTCTTCCGCTTACATTCAAGATAATCAGGCCCTCGATGCTGGTGGTAGTGATGAGAGAAGCTTATCGTGTGAATGAAGTCCATCCGTGGGGTGTACCGACGACGACGCTAAAGTGGGTTTATTTATTTCAGGCCTAGGTGTTTACGGTGCAGATGCAGCAATAACGTGCGGCCATCAGCAGTGCGCGGAAACAAAAATCAACTACTTGTGAGCGTCAGTGCGATAGTGCCGTTGGTTTTAAGTTGGAGAAGCAGATAGAATTTGTTAGTGTGTCAGAAACCGAATAAATGAACGTTAGAAACGTCACAAAAGTCAAACAGGTCATAACCAGGAGCAACGCATAAAACCTGGATGACGCGTTATCGATAGTCATCAAAGCCTTCTTATTGCTGCTACTGGACGCAATCCGTACGATGGTTCTAGTGTAGTGTTGCTGCGAAGATTCACAGTTCCACTCAGTGATCAAATCAAAGCATCCTTGGTGGTACGAAACGCGAGAGAAGAGTTCGCAAGCGCTGGTGCGTTCCGGTGGGGTCAGCCGCATATCGTTTCTTGAAACGCATCGGAAAATCCCGACAGCAGCTGCACCCGATTGGATAGCCGGCCGGCAGAGAGGAGACGAGAGGCCTACGACACGTGCGGGTTTCCCCCGGAGAGGCTCAGATCAGTCGTGCCCGGGCGGACGGCGGGACGCCATGATGAATCCGAACCATTCCGGCGCGTCACGGCGACCGTACTCACGCGGTGCGGTCCCCCGCAATCGCTCCCGGATGCCCTTCTCGCCCCATCCGCACCACTCCAACCGGAACCATGGCGGCCACAACCAGTCCTGGTACAACAAGGACATGGAAAATAGCTTTAACTACGGGTAAGTGGTTCCGTTATCCAGGTTTCCGCTTCTAAGTTTCGCTTCACGACCACGGAGGTAGTAGAGTTAGCGTTAGGGACGCCTGTGATCCGTACGTTTGTTGGCATTTGACATCACTCACAACGCAACGCGCGAAGGAAGCAACGCTTGCGGCAGGAACCTCCACGTATGGACCTGGGCCCCCGGCCGTTTGTTTCGTTGTGGAATGTCGTGCGTGCGGTTGCCGTGCATGCAAAAGCCCTCGGTTCCTAGTGGACCACAAACCGATTGCGGCGTAGACATGCATCTAACCAGGGATTAGGGCTATCGCGCCACCGTATCGCCAGTAACCCTAGCAAGGCCAGTGCATAAAAAAAGGGAAACGGTATCATCAGTTGTTGCACCTTTAACTCGCGCGGGGTCCACCTCCTCGACGGTGGTATTGTGCAAGTGTCCACTGCTTGTACAACTGCAAAATTCCCCTTCACTTCGTTGCTGTTCAACACTTCCCCTTCTGCATGGATGCACAGTCAGTCCTGTGCAACTGTTTGTCACATGGCCAAGTCGATAAGTAGCTTCTACCCAACTTTAACCACCTGTGTCCCGTAGAATTGGTTTTACTAACGGCGGCGTTCGTAGCGTTCCATGTTTATTGGCCTCTTAAGCTCCCCGGCAAATAAGGCTACAAAAATAGTCAGATGACTCCTACTGTGTATGTAAGCCCTCTTTTACAGCATTATACGTCGTTCACAGCTGCTTTTCTTGGTTTATTCTCGGTTATACGTCTTTCACCTAAAAAAATGATTGCATGATTGATTAGTTAGGTTTGTGTTCCATTTGTGACCGAAAAGAGCACTCCACCGCATCACCAAAGCATTCTTAAAGGTTCAGTGTTTAATGTTCATGTGAAAATTCTTCATTTTCGCTAGCTCAACACACCCGATACCGTTTCCCTTTTCGCGCGGGGACATTTGCAATCGACTCGAAATAGTTTAAAAACGGGAAGAGGGTTCTATCCGGTCGAATCGATTGCACATTCCCTGCGTTCGGGTCCTCGCCTGGGGGAACACGACACCTAGGGATCTTTAGTTTTGGTAAAAGTGTATAATCAAAAAACCAACTCTTCATACCCGCAACTGTCCTCCTCCACATTATCGCAATGCGTTTGTTTTTTTGTTTTTCCTTGGAGAAAAATCACCTTACTTTTAATCCATATGATATGATGAATACTATACTATTATAACTGTTACTACTTCTTCTACTACTGCAACGTAATAGTTCTTTTACTCGTTCCTTACTGTAATCGCTGCTAGTTGTGTTATAGTGATGGTTATATCTTGGCATTCATAAGTTTTTTTCTATGTTTTATTATTTCGGGTTCGTTTGATTGAATTGCATCTTCCATTATCAATTCCCGCAGATGATCCGATCTGCGTTTTATTCTTCAGCGCAAAAAGTATTATTGTTGAAAAGTTTTCATTGCCATTTTTTTTATCGAAAAAGAAAGGCGTGTACGTGTAAACATTTTCCAAATCCAAATCCAAAAAAATTATCGGATTCTTCAATTCGTTTTCCCAAATAAAAATTCGAATTGTGCTGGACTACAGTTCACTGCATCTTGCTCTGAGACCCCAACAAATTTGACCCGTACTCTCGGGAAAAAGTTAAAACACAGTCCAATTAAATATTTTGTATCATAAATTCTACCATTGAAGTTTATGTAGATAAATCAACGAGTATGCACAATTTTAAAAAGTGGGAAGTCTTGAGCTTGAAAAAAATAATTTCATTTTAAATTTTCCTCGATTTCATTTATATTTTTTTGTATGTTTTCTTACGTTGCCAACATCACTATATGAGCATCCCACGTACAATGCAGCACGTGCAGTTTTTGTTAATAATTGTTCTAGCGAATGAACGAAATATGTAACGAAATCCCGAACATACAGTACGTTGCCATTCGCTGCTCTAGTCGTACCGAGCTATTTTGATTTCGTAGAACTCATCAGTTGATTGGCCCGGTGAATGTTGGTGTTCTGATAGTGGCAGTAAAACGTTGCATTTTAAAACTTCCCTCTGCTGTATAATTGCCATAAATTCAACCCGTTAACGCAGGCATCGGTTGTTGATGGCGGATATAGCGACTGCTTAGCTAGCTAGACTTTAAGGCCAGAAACAAAAAAGTCAAACGATGCTACAGCACACTAACCCTTGCCGGCATCATCGGACTTTCGGAGAAGGGGGTTATTCTCTCGCTAGTTGTGTCCCTGTTTGTGCCATCAAGTTGATCCCTTCCCCTAACTGTCGCAGCAAGTGTACTGCCTGGCAAAACTGTATGGATAGTATGTCGGTTGAAGAGTGTGCCATTTGTGATATAAATCCCGTTCTCTGTTGCACATCTACTAGAGGCTTCCGTTCTAACTATTATCTCTACTTCTGGTTTCTTAAACATTCTTCCTCCGGACAAGCAAACAACAAATTAGTAACATATTCCCTCTTATTCTACACGAGATAACGGTGTACCTGGTATTTGTTGTGCTCGTTTGTTCCATACTTAGCATTAGTTTTGGTTTATTGTTTCATGCTGTTCTAGGGGGAGATGGGTGTTCAGCTCAAAGTAACATCAATCGCCTGCTACCCCCCAAATATTTCGTAGCTCTGCCCACCGTTAACACACACATACACACAAACAGTAACATTTTGATTAGACAGTATCTCTTCGTGTGCTTTTCCGGGCCCGATATGGTGGACCTGATGTGAAAATCAATTTTCTATGCACTTTTTACTATGAACGTTAACAGTTACTGCAAGTTGTGTTTAGTAGACTACTTTTTATTGGGAGCATTTCTTTTCGTTTGCAAACTATTTCAAAGATCGCTTCCGTTGATGCATTTGGCAATATTTTTCGAAAATTGGAAGTTGTATCTTCTTTTTGGGGTTTAAAATGAAAGATTCAATTCAAATCATACAATTATGCAATTATGCATTATAGACGAAAGACTATACTTTCGTTATTAAATTTAAATAAAATTAAACTGTAGGGGCTTTAATGTATATTGAACGAAATCAAATTCGACTTCTGCTGTTTTGTGTTCTAATTGTTGTACAATTGGCTTTGGAAATTCCAAGGAACGTTAACGCATCAAACCACTACAAGACAAACGATCATCTTCCTAGATGCAGCATCCGAAACATTGAACCAAAAGTAAACACCGAAACATGCAGTCAAACGGCTGTGTACCTTCTAGCTCTTTATTTACCTCTCTATCTGTCTTTCTCTCTCACTCTCTCTACTTTCCTCTCACATGTTCATGTGCAAGCGAATTTAATGTATTTTTATATCACAAATAGCTTATTTTTTTGATTAATACTTTACACCAATCGCACCGCGCGGAGAGTTTCGCGTCGCGAGCTTAACCGGGTGCGCAGGCAACTTCTTCTACTTGTAGAGCAGTGCAGATGTATCGTTACGTTTCTTGAATACTACTGATATGCATTTACATTTATAAATGAGTACGGATACCGGAACTACATAAGCTTACTGTAATTGTAATTGTAAACTATTTCATTTTAATTAATACATAATTGTTTTTGATTTTTTCTTCCGCATGCTTTTTGTCCTTTGTGGTAAATTTATTGCAAATATCTGAACTGAAACTGAAACTGATACAACAACAACAACAACAACAACAACAAAAAACCCCAACCACCTACACCTGCGATTTTCTATAAAACAAACAAACAATTTACATACTACACCAAAAACACGCATTCAAAAAACATAAAATTAAAAAAAAATCACATGCATTTGGCAAAAAAAAAAATCACACACAAAAATTGAAATCCTTCATCACCATCATCCACTTTCCATTTACTCGCTCTTAACAACTGTACTTCCATTTTGGCGAACTTCCTTTCCCCAACATCATTATGCTCTCCTTTTGAATGAAACATTTAAATAAACCTGGTTCCCTGTTACCGCTAACTATGTCTGCGTGTCACTGCTACACCTTTGTCACCGTGTTGTCTATTTAAAAAAATATTGTACACACACGATTGTTCTTTTATTTTTCTTTGGAATATTGCATCCAACGGCCGTGTGCATTCCTGTAATTATCTATGCTACTCCTGTACAATTTAACCATCCCCGAACATTATTGTGCTTTTGCTACTTTACTACTGTTACTACTAATGTTTTACAACCCACCCATCAACTGTAATGGCTATCGTTGTTTCTTTTGCCCAATTAATCATCATCACTTTGCTGCCATCGCAATATTTACGTGCACTATTCTTTCTCTCTTATTGTTGGGTGGAATTTTGGAACCGTATCCCCGTAACCTTGGTCGATTTTGTAACGAAACAATTTGCTATCGTGCATCCCACCGTGCATCCATTCGCATTCTGAATTTTTGACCCCTTACCGCCATTGGTCCCGTAATTGCTCACACATGTGCAAAAAAAAAAAACTCACTCACCCACCTACCCAAATGCAGTGACAATAACAGCGCCAGTAGTCCCAAAGAATCATCCTTCACATACTCCTCCAAGTCCCCGCCGGTGCAGTTGCATTCCCCTCCCATCACGGGCCGCCCCACGCCGGCGGCCGCCATTCTAATGCCTTACGGTGCTGCAGACGACGGTAGTATTAATAATAGATCTCAACAAATTCTTAGAGCCGGCCCCAGTCACATTGACCGCCACCGGATCAATATGGGCAATGGGATGCAGGATCGCAACCGGCACACGATGAGTGCGTCCTCGATCGATCGCCATTCGGTGAGTAGGGTTCTCCGTTCGGCTCGGCTATTCGTGATTCCGTTTGGCCGTTTAAGAATTTCTTCATTGAATTTGTTTCTGTTTTTAGAATCATTTCGAGGGACCGTCAAATTCAGCGCGCGGTTCGGAGCTGCACGGTGACAGTCGCGCCTCGCTGCTATCGCTGGATTCAATGCGGAACAGCCGCGACAATGGCAACCGGGACCGGTTCAGTCCGCAGTACCATCACGCGGGCAACGGCAACATCAACGGCGGCGGAGCGGGCGGAGGAGGTAACGGCAATGGGCTTGCCGGAGGTTCTTCGCAGACTCCATCGCCCCCGTTCTGCCCGGTGGACGGCGGTGGGGTTGGTAGTGGCGTGATGAAGTCGGACAGTCCGTCCCGCAAGCGCCGCCGCGTGTCGTCCCGTCTGCCAAGTCAGTCGCCTCCCGCTGCCATCTGGGAGCATCGGCGATCGCCTCGAAACGGAGGAGGCGGAGGAGGAGGTGGCGGTGGTATGATGATGCTGATGGGAGGCAACGGCAGCAATGGTGGTGGTGGTGGCAATGGAGGAGGCAGTGGCATGGGAAACCATCCCATGAACGGGCATCACAATCTGTCGCTTCAGCAGCAGCAAATGCAGCAACCGCAATCGGCGCAGAGCTCCCAGCAGGTTCAGCTGCAGCAACAACATCAACTGCTTCACCGGGACCACCAACAACAGCATCATCTGCACCAGCAATCCCACCACCATCATCACCACGCGCAGCAGCAGCAGCAACAACAGCAGCAGGTCCATCATCACGCAAACGGTGGTGGAGGCCATCTGCACTCGAGCGCGAGTGGCAGCGGGTTGGCGGCCGCGGTGATTTCACAGCTGCAATCACACGTCCACCATCCGCAGGGTAGCCCTCCGATACGACGACCCCGATATCATCGCGAGCAGCAACAGCAGCAGCAGCAACAATCGCAGCAGCAGCAGCAGCAGCAACAGACTCAACAGCAGCGCCCCTGGGAGTCACTGACGCAGGTGTTCCAGCAACCGTCGGCGGCTCAGGCACAGCATCAGCATGCCGCCTCGTCGCTAATGGTGGACATAAACCAGGTACCGGTCAGCCTGCCGCTCGGCCATCACCACGAGCAGCTGTGGACGTACTCGGCAGGCCCGCACATCTCCATCTGCTCGGGACACCCGGCTGCACCACATCTACCGCCGTGTCAGGTACGTGCGTCGTTCAGTAAGACGACTAGAGGATGTATTTATGCTTGTCGATGATAATACTCACGGTTCCCTGGGGTGTGGTTTCTCTTCTCGCAGGTACACGGTGTCTACTCGCAACCTTTTGCGCAAACGTGCAGCATCGGGGGACACTTTGGTGGTTTTGCATCGACGGCTGGGCCGGCCCTAGCCGTGCCCCATCCGCAGCCACACCAGGCACACTACCAGCACGCTCATCTGGCGCAACAGGTACGGGGAGCAGGGCAGGCAGGACTATAATAGAAGAGAGTACCAAGCGAACAAACCTTAGGGGTTGAAAATCTGTGTGTTCGTGTGAAGGAGAATGATTGCACCAAGACACGACAGTCGTGGCATGCGAATAAAAGAATTCTTTTTCTTCTGGACCGTAGCGCACGGACGGACTTTCTTTAGACGGTCTGGAGCATGCCGGCGCCTCGCCGCTGCACATTTCGCCGCTGACGACGCACGCACACCATCTGCATTCCTCGCCGATGACGCAGATGACCGCGGCCGCCCAACCGATCTACATCTCCACCGAGGTAAGTGCCGTGGGGCCTCAGCTGCCCCGCACGGGGGCCACCGCCGCCGGTACACTGATCCCACTGATCGCGAACGTCCTGCAGGGTCGCAACAGCCAGTTCGAGCTACTGCACCGGACGGCTCGGCGGGCGATCACGGCCGCGCCCCGGCGCAACTTTGCCCGCTTCCACTGGCCGGCACCGCCGCCGCCGCCACCACCGCCGCCACCACCGGCGCATCATCACCATCACCATCCGGCTCATCATCCGGCGCACCATCGGGCGCCACCGGCCCTGACGCACCCGCAGCCGCTCGGTCCGCAACCGGCCCACGTGACCCTGTCGGCCACCACTTCCGCCTACTCGGGTATTCTGCTGAACTTCCTGTAAGTAAAATCCCAATCCCTCAAACCGCCGCAACACGTACGATAGGACACATGGCGAAAGGCTAATAAATATCAGACCCGTGCGGTGCCCTTTCAGAGCGATGTTCCCGCTGTCCACCTACGGCCAACCGGAGCTCAGCTCGCCGGACTCCAACGAAACGGAAAACTACGAGGCGCTGCTCAGTCTAGCCGAGCGGCTCGGCGAGGCTAAACCGCGCGGGCTGGCCCGTCCGGAGATCGATCAGTTGCCGAGCTACAAGTTTAATGCGGAAACGCATACCGGTACGTTCCAGTTCCCCAATCTAGATGCCTTTTTGCCATACAACCTGCTAACATTAAGCTCTTCTGCTACCCCTTCGTTTGCCAGGCGATCAGACATCGTGCGTGGTTTGTATGTGTGACTTTGAGGCTCGCCAGATCCTGCGCGTCCTGCCGTGCTCACATGAGTTTCACGCGAAATGTGTCGACAAATGGCTGCGGGTAAGTATGATCGTTTAGGAGGCCTTTTCCTTCTTACAACAAGCTTTGATGGAGATGGTCAACTCATTCGGTACTTTGAATATCGGGTCCAACCCAGCGAAACATGCAATCCAACTGCTTTTTTTTCTTCTTTGGGTGACATTTCACTAACTGCCTTCTCCGATTTCGTTCAATTCTTTTAGTCCAATCGCACGTGTCCTATTTGTCGCGGTAACGCCTCGGAGTACTTTGAAAGCAGCGAGGAACAGTAAAGTGATTTTGGCGCGGCTGCGATGAGATGGGATTCAAATTGTCATAAGCGCGCCAAGGTTGGAATGGAACCAGTGGAATTCCATCCACTTTCGTCCATCAAACCATGGCAAGGTCATGCAGAATTCAGCGCGAGGGCGTTAGAGTTGCGTCATCGGTAGGCGATACGGAAATGCTTCTTCGATGCTCTCCGGAACGTAAGCTCTATGGGTGGTTCTGTGAGAGGTGTTTGTTCTGTTGCATGTTACGCAAAACATCCTTCAAATCTAAAGCTTATCGGAAAAGAAAAACAACCCACAACGCCAACGAGTATCGGTATCACATTAATCCTTCTTCTGCAACGGGACAGTGGCATGTTCCACGCTTGCAATGTATACGTTTCACCTGTTGCACAACTGCGGCCCAAAGGAGTAGATAGTTACCTCAGGTGGTCGATAGTAGCTGATTGGATCGTGTGCAAACGCAATCAGCAAACAAAGAAAAACTCTTCTCTATCACTGGAAGCTGCCTTGTGTAAACCTGTATAACCGAAATTGGCTTAATTTGTTGCACGAATTTTATACATTTCTCGAGCAATCGACCTTATACGGAGCAATCACCGAAGTGTTGTATCGCTTATAGCTCATTAGGGGTATTTATTTTCTTGCGTTTTGTCTAAGTAGGTTGGTGTTAGGCTGAACGCGTTATGTCTCAAGTAATATCATCCAACTGCACACTTGAAGTGCAACCGTACGCACCGATGATTGGTAACCTCCATGTTTAAGACAGCAATTCAGGAAACACACACTGTTAGGAGCATGCAGCTCTACGGCAACAAAAGGTCGTTAATGGCCAGGATTCAAAAAAAAAAAAACAGAAAGATCCGCTATAAAACCAAAAACGAATATGTGCAACCACAGCCACTCAAACAAACAGGACAAAAAAGGCGAACAACAACTAAAAAATCGATAGAAAGGAATTGCTAGATGTTAGTGATTTCGCAACCACCCAAGAGCAATAATTCGAAAACAACAAACACAGCAACCAGCTCAGTCTATGTATACAAAAACAAAAAATGATGTTTTCATAGGCCATAGAAATATTTTTAAAGCAAAGAAGCGATGCCGCCTAATCCGATAAGTTCGTCCTGGCAGTATGTATAGTATTACGGAGCGCTGAAAAATATTGCAGCTTCCAAGTTATTCAACACTTTTGCTGTAAACCGCAGCAAAGCGCTTACGAAAAGACCGCCGAAGCGATGCTTATGAGAGTTCAGAGGCATACATTTATCTCCTTCATAGGATCCCTTATCGTTCCGATGGTTACCTTCTACTATTTTCTGCTTTTGTTTCTGCTTGTTGCTTCCTTTAATCATTATTATTACAAAAAAAACAAAACAATTGTATATTGCTATTCGTCTTTACACGTTTCTTTAGAGCATAGTGCAGTGGGTAGTAGGTATGTTTGTAAAAACATTAATTGGCTATCCCACCACGTGTTTATTCCCATTTCCCACTAACGCAGTTTTTTTTGTAACGCGATTTTCCATATCTCAGCAAGAAATAAATAAATGAAACGCAAAGCAAATTACGGGTGGTTGGCATATGTTGTTAAACATCTTTAGAACCAATGCCATAACAACAACGATTGGAGGTAGACGCACTTTAGGAGAAGCGGCCATGCCCTTTGCAACTCGAAAGAGAGAGAGAGACAGAGAAAGAGAGAGTCACTTGAAAATCGTTTCGATTAACAGTTACCTTTAGGTTATGTCTTTGAGTTGGAGGCATTTTTTTAGTTGTAAGGCTTAAGCTAACACCACAAATGGGTCTCTTGTCGGGGATTAGTAGTTGGATTTCCTTAACCAAATGTTAAAATATGTTTTTTGTTCTCTTTTAAATAGTGTATTTTTTTAAACGGTTTTTGGCGCAATTTTATTACATATCATATGTTGAACTTTCCATCCTACCGCGATATGCACCGTTATAAGTGTGTGTTTAAATGTTAACTTGGTTTTACCTTTTGCTAGCAACCATCGGCCACAAAGCAAGCTAGGGCCGCAAAAAGAACTGAATATTGAAAATCATTCCACGCACCGTATGACATACGCTTATTATGACTTCCCTTTTTTGTTGTTGCAATTTTTAGTGGCTCTGACGGAACTGCTCCCATAGACAACTTTTTCTCTGCATGTCCTCGTTTGTTTGAATGAACAGGTCATGCCGCCAAGCTTGTTTCTAAATCTCAGGTGCACTCTTCCTTCTTTATGGAGCTCTCCTGGGTGGTAATCGATGCGATAAGTTATGGTGTGGTTTTAATATATAACATAGTTGCGAATAAAAACAAACGCTTCAATTCAAGCGAAGCTCTATTAGTTTCCCCATTTCCCAAGAGCACTCTCATTGATCTCGAATAAATTGTGCGTGGGTTTTGTTTTGAATAACCACTTTTTCATCGAGTTATCGATTTGTTTTATTCATCTACGACACAAAACCCCATTCAAATAAGCCGAATACGCCATCAGTTCTTATTAATTCTGCAATATTTTACATTGCCTTATTCATACCTGGAATGCCATGCAGCTTTATATTGTAATTTTATATTGTCAAATCAGTTTAGCTGTTAGTTTTGGTTTTTTTTTTATGGTGGGGAATAATTTTTTTTAGTATACGAACGAGAATTTTTTACTGTCCGATTCTTTACTATAGGGTTTTATTGCTAAACTGGTATCGCATTCGCGGCATATGAGATGTATAGAGTTTTTTATAGGGTTTAAAGGTGTTACAGCGAAACAGGACAGCAGATAAACACATAAACAAAATGGCATGCATATCGTACATATTTCTACGTGTCCATCACTGTTCGTGTTAAGAGTGGAAATCGGTAAAGAACTCCGAAGAAATTACGGAATCTATGAGGGCGCCATTCCGGGCCAGCGTCAAATCAAACCGCGTTTCTTCCTCATTGCTCACGTGCTACAGTAGATTTTAGTTGTTTCAATGTCGTTTCCTAACAAACGCGTAACGAAAAATTAATGAAAATAATAATAAAAACGCAAAACCTATTGGATGTGATTTTGGTACAATATTAGCTTAGAGGATCGATCGATATTTGGGGCCCGTTTGTATGTATTTGTGTCCATGTTTGTGTGTGTGTGTAGCAAAGGTAACAAACGAAAAAAAGAAATCCCGTTTTGTAACAAACGGAACATGGTGAAGTAATATAAAACTTAAGAAACAAGAATAAACACGCACACACACACACACAACATGTTTGTAATGCTACTAATAAATGCATGAAGACAATGGTTGAGGGTAAGCAGAAGATAATAAAGAAATATATATCTTCAAAAATTATCGATAAGAAGACAGTACGTTTTAAAATGGGATCAATGGATAGGTTTAAAGAAAATCACGCTTACGTGCGCTTGTGATGGTTTTCGTGGGGAGGTTTCGTTCAGTTTTCGATGTTTCGTTCGTTAGTGTTTGCTCCTGCTGCTAGGCTCGGCACACCCTTTTTCTACTACTACGGTGTACTGCGCAAAATTGGCTAGATTAAATGAGACGTCTCATTTGTTTGTGTTTTCTGGACGGACAATATGTACAACTTATTTGTAATTTTTATGGCACAAAAACTCTACCGCTAGTAACACTAATGTTGTGAATCCTTCTCGTTCACTATCGAAAACAAGCAGACGCAAAAAAACCACACACACACACACATCACCCTGCACGCTATATTACAAATAAATATTGCCTGGTATCAGAACTGCCGAATGTATGAAATGCGAATGAGTGGGCCACGGATGAACGGGGATATCATACGGGTGTGTTTGTGCGTGTATGTGGGAATTACTGACAGCAAAGCAAAAAAAAAAAAAGCAAACCTTTAAGAAAATAAAGTAACAGCAAAGCATTATTGTGTGCCCCTCCTACGTGCTGGACTGATCTTTATATAGATTCATATATATTAAAAAGGTACATACAAAAAATATATAATATATACATATTATGGTAAAGCATGACGAAAAAAAAATAGAGGAAAAGTAAACCTTAACAAAAAAAGAATCATGTGGGATGGTGAAAAAGCCTATGGAAAGCCGCATATAACTATTTGATCGCATTTCAGCGCGAAACATTCCGCAGTATTGTCACTAACTCTTTGAAGCCAAATAGCGAAAAATTCATGTGAAATTAAAGTACACCAAATGGAGAAACCCAACAAGCTAAACCGATTTAATAATGAAAAAAATAAAAATAAACATACACATACACAGAAACCCCTATTACCATCTCAGAGTGGCACCGAATTTAACACAACGTAAAGTGTAAAATGCAAACTGCATGCGCCGTTTTGATGTAGAGTGTAGAGTGAATTACGTTTAGTGGTTTCTCTGTTGAGTAAGAAGCTTAAGAAAAATATAAAAAAAAATTCAAAAAATTACAAACAGAAAGTACATCCGCCCCGTTCAGTAGTCTTTAATCTAAGCCTTGTTTAGGTAAAAAAGCACACGAGAGAGAGAGAGAGAGAGTGTAGTAATGCTACATAAAATAAAACTGTCGGCGTTCTCATTCGCTCACAAGCAAAAAAAAAAACAACCTACTATCTTCCTTACATTTTAACAATGTTCAATAGTTATTAGAGAACAACGACAGTCAACCAAAAACAAAAAAAGTGCAGCAAGAGAGACAAAGTAGAACAAAAAATAAAAAGAAAAAAAAAACAGAACGAAGATAACGAATAAAGTGAACGAAACAGACATAAAACAAACGTAATTGTTTAACAAAACAAACCACACACCCGCGAACGCATCGACAGAAGGTATAGCTACTGTTAGAGAGCGTTATAATTTAAGTGACAAATTGCAACACGAGAAAACAAACAAATTAAAGATGCATTTTGCTGCTGCTAGATGTGATAAACTTAACAAACAAGAAACCAGAAAACCAATAACATATAGTTTAGCATAATACAGATGTCCAAGAGAGTGTGTTGCTAACGAACAATAAAGTGAAATAAACAACCTATACAAATTTGATTTCTCGTTCGCCTTTTCCACTGTTTCGCTCGTGTGCACTAACTTATTTGGGTTACAGTTTCTCAAGTTGTGTCGACAGTGAAATCCTCCAATTAATTTGCTAGCTCCAGTTAATTTTTGGTATAATTTCTCTCATCTATGGGAGCTTTGCTGATTTATCCTGTTTGAAATGTCTTTTCCTATTTGCTTCCTTATTATTGCATCTACTTATTGCCAATCAATGTCAACTCTTTATGTCCGAACGAAAATAATAATTGTAAATTGTCCTTAACAAAAAATAACAAATGAATATTGTTTGGGTTCGAATTGCTTCATTCGAATTTAACGTCGTTTTCAATGAATGATCAGGCTAGTAAAACATCAACCAAACCAGCAAGCAAATAATTATAAACTAATCTAACACATACAAGTATAGCATTGTTATCATACGGTTTACTGAAGCGTGGTTATAAGGAAGCGAACTTACAAACGAAACTTAAAAAAAAGAAACAAATGCATCCTTCGTGCAGACAGCATACTTCAGCCTATCGAGAAGCAGTCATATGTAAACTTTCAGTGTGCCTTTTTATACATTGCTCCCTTTCGAATATATTCACGTTACATTGTACCTAACGTATAACTTTATGAAAACAAGAGCACAACGTCGTAATACCTGTACGGATGTAGATTGTTTTCTTGCTTAGTTATATTTTCTTATCTCTGTTGTTTTGTGTCTGTGTGTTTCTACTACTGTTATAGATATCAACAAATCATCAATAAGGCTTACTTTGGCTTTGCTGGATTTAATGGACTTTATTAATACATGATTTGTTGAAAAAATATTCACGTGATGTGAAGAAGTTTTCTTTAATAATGTAAATAAAACTTTTGTACTAAACGATCATCATCGAATAAACGTGTGTGACGATAGTTGTTTCATATTATCCCGATTGGTCAAATGGACGCACAGTAAAATTTACAAATTTTCTCATTGCACATCCTTCTACGTGTGTGTAGTTGTATGCTACTTGTTCTTCCCAACATCATCTTTCTTTATGTGTTTCTTCAATTTTAGTATTAGCTCCCAGCTAGTGAGGCAAGCTTACTTTGTACCGTCTTGGCGTGCTGCCTCTCTCTGGGAGTAGCTACTCCCTTCCACAAATGTACATAAATTCATGTAGGACGCATCTTTCCTGTTCCCCTTGCTGTAACACTTTGCTTTTTATTCTGTTTTGTATAAACTGTGTGCTAAAAGCCTTGTGTATTATTTTGTGTGTTCTATTTTAATTTGCAAGGATTAAAGTCAATTTTCCCACTTTCCCATATTCCTCCCAAAAACTTATTGGAGCGAATATCACAAGTGAAAAAGACCCTCTCGCCGGTGGGCGGGATACTGCGACACGTTGCATCACGCTCATGAAATTAAGCGTACATTAGGTTTGCAAGTACGTTGTACGAGATAACCCATTAATTGCGAGCAGTGTCCAGGCAGTGCCGAACCATCTGCGAAATTAATACGCAAATGCCGTCAGGGAAAGATCTATGCAACAGCCCGCATACATATGTGCAAGCTTCATGTAGGGATTTAAAAGAGATGCGAAAACTGATCCTCACTAAGCGGGTTTGGAGTTGGATGTTGGACACTTAAACAATGAATAAAGAAAAATATTATTGTGAGTGATATTTGTTCGTGATTTCCATTGTAATGCTGGATTTATTTAAACGGGATTGGCCTTTGTTGTTCAACGAAACGCCACATTGATTCAACTCATTCATTCGATTCGAACGACAAGTTATTCTTTGCCTATGTTTTATGTTTATTCTAGCGTTGCGTTTATTTTACAATCACAAACGTGTTCATGAAAAGAGTGTTTTCACCAACGAAAAACCGGAATAAAACTTGACGGTTTTATGCTTCAATGCCAAAGGCATCTGATGAAAGATTATTTTCGAAGCTTACTGATTAAGCACAACGCAATTCAAGTGCATGCATTACAATCTAGAATCGATCGATCAGCTGCAGTATGTGCGCTTGTTCCTGCTCGCGCCAATCGCTATCGCCCGCGTCACCCAGGTTGCCAGCGAACTCCCGCATTACGTTTCGGATCATCTTCATGGAACCGTTGTGCAGATTAAGTATTTTAAGGACGCGCTGTTTCACCACATCGGTGCAGCTTATCTCGAGAATGATGTAGTCCACAAGCTGCAGTGTAAATAGACCTCCGGATAGGCGCGTTACGTATGTGTCATCGTCGTCAGGGTCGGCCTGCTATAGTTTGTGAAAGAGGGAAACCAAAAATATTAGTCCTACTCGGCACCGACGACCTGCGCCGCACCGAAGGAAACTTTCTACCAACCCTGTTCTGATCCAGCTCGCGATCCGTCGCCTCCACCTTTCCCAGGTACTTCCGGTGGAGCTCCATTATCCGTTCGACCTTTTCGTAGTCGTTTTCGGTGAACTTGGCGAGCAGACGCTGCCGCTGGGAGCCCTTGCAGTTGCGCAGCATGCTAGCGATGATCGACACGACGTGCTCCTCGTGCTCGTCCGTGCTGAGGATCCGTTTTTTGTTCCGCTTCGGCGTCTTCATGAACAGCGGGAAGATCGTGCGCAGCCCGAGGATGTCGACAAACTTGTTACAGTTGTCGCGACCATCCGGCCCGGACATCGCGTGGTCCAGCACCTTGAGCGAGCCATTGCGCGACAGTTTCTTCTCGCGGAGCATCAGATTCATCAGCTGTAGCCCCTCGCCCTTGAGGAACTTTTCGCGATTTTCCTTCGCCATCAGCGCCGAGCAGAGGCTGTTGAAGAGGTTCGCCATGAACTCCTGCTCCTCGGACGAGTTCGGATCGTGCCGCTTGTAGGCGGCCAGCTGTTGCAGCAGCACATCGATGCCATCGAGGTTGCCCAGCAGGATGCGGTTCTCGTTCGTATCTTGCACCAGAATCGAGAGGATTTCACTGCAGTACAGCTTGTTGGCATCGAACGGCATTTTGGCCCGCAGACGTTTCAGTATCCACTGCAGCAAACCCTGGGCGGCCACATCCTTCGCGATGTCCGACTTGATTTCGATCAGGTTCTCAAATATGGCCATGGTATTGTGCACCCCGTCGGCTTCCTCCTTCACCGACTCATCCAGACGCTCGAGGTTCTGCACCAGCAGACCGGCCGCCTGCTGCTTAAGGAGGGCTTCGATCAACTCGTCCGCTCCGTCGACGCTCTCGTGCAGGATGTCCACGTCGGTCAGCTCCTGCAGCAGGTTCACCACCGCCACGCTGATGTCCGAATTTTGATGGGAAAGAAGCTCCAGCAGACTGGCGACACCGTTCAGCTCCACCAGCAGCGGGTACAGGTCGGGCACGGTGGCCAACGCGTGCATTTCCTGTATGGCGTCGTTCAGCTCGATCTCACTTTCCATGAACTTTTCCGCATTTTCAGGGAACTTGATGCGCATCTCTTGGTTTTTCAGCACGCGCTTCTCGAACAGTAGTAGCAGTTTCTTCAGTCCATATTCATCCAGCACCTCGCCGTCCGGTTCCTCCGTTTCGACAAACTTTAAAATGTCCTCACGCTCCTGTTCGCTTAGCTGCGGTTCCTTCGCCGGCAGGCTTGGTTTTCCTCGTACGCCCGTGTTCGCTTCCGAGCGGTGTGCCTTATTTGGCGGCTCACCTCGAGACGGCGGCTCGGGAGAGTTATCATCGTCGTCGTCGTCGTGGTTTTCTCTTTCGAAATCCGACGGACGCTTCGGTGTTTGCTCGGGCTAGCAAGGAAGTGTGAAGTGCAATTAAAAAGCGCATTAAACAATCAAGATGCGTGAAACGTTACTCTTACCTTAAACGATAGCAGTTCTCCTATATCCATTGCAGTATCGTTCGTCAAACCCCGTAGTTTTATGAGAATAAATAAAACAGCCGGTTTACAATTTTTACCAAGCAGCGGAGCAAAACAAAGGATCACTGCATTGCTGTCAATACGGTCAGTGCTGCCAGAAGTTTAGAACTGTCAAAGTGGTTTCGGTTCGAAAGTCATCTAGATATAAATTTAAAAGCAAAAACGTACGTTTCTTCTACAATTTGATATGACCGTTAACTAGTTCATTCAACAAACTAGCTTACGTACACATTTGAAAAGTCTAATTAACGTCGTATGTTTTACTCCAGTAGTGCACACCTTACCGGGTATTCGTCATCACAAGTGTCTGTAAATCTAGGTACAGAAAATTACGCAATAAGGAAATGTTTAAAATTGTGTACTTTTTATTTCCTATACACAACATTTACATTTAACAAAGCATTATATATCTCATATATTATCCCCTTTTTTTCGCTTTTATTCCACATTTCCTCATTTTTGTTTCTTTTACTTGTTTTCACCTCCACCCTACCTTTATTCAGAGGGAGTTTGTTTGGTTGATTTCTTTGTCATTCCATTAGTAATATTCTGAGAAGGATTCAATTAAAAAATGAATAAATTCAAATATATGCTATAGTGACGTTCATCTGTTCCGTTTCTGCTGGATCGCTCCCATTGCCGCTACTATTCCGCGCAGAATATGGCGTAGTTTTAACTCGGGAGCGAGATTAGTGATTTTTTGTTTCTAGCTTTCCGTTCCACCTGCCCGGTCGAGGCTCGTTTCGCGTGCTTCGTAACTAACTGTCAGATTACTGAATACGTACGTTAACGGTTTATAATTGGCCAGTTAATTTGCTTCACTTTAATGATATCCATTCTACCGCCATCCAACGAGGGCGTCCCCGCAGCGACGCTTAATTTTTATGACTCACCTCGCTCGTATTTAGTTTTAGGCAAATGGGAAAAATAGTTTCACGGCGGAGTACCGCGTAGTCTGCAAGCGCGCTGATGCTGATTTTAAATATACTGGTAATAAATTCACTTTCGCTGCGCAACTGAACGTGGTAGATTGGATATAGATTTTTATTTATCTTGGATTTACATGGTTTATGGTGTTTTTTAGCAACATTTGCGTTAACGATACGTAAATCGTTCCAGCGCCGCCCACGAGCAACGTAACGAGCGGGAGGAATCAAAATAGGAATGCAAATAGAAATAACACGTAAACGAACATTTGTCGTCCTATTTTTTTCCTTTTTTTTTTTTTTGTTTGATCTTCCATTTTACCACCTTTGCACTTCACACACCGGCGTTTCTGAGAGCAAACACTGCGATGCAGAGTAGTGCGTGTGTGTGTGTCAGTGATTCCGTGAAAATTCGATTTGGAAAATCGTAGCCCGTACTTTTCTCTTGTGTTGCATTGTGCACGTATCCCCTCCCGTGGAGGTAAGGACAACGTGCAGCCTTTGTTTGGTAGAATGCAATTTTTATTTAGTGTTTGTGTGGATGCGTCAGTGTGTGTATGTGTACGAATGTGTGTTCTTTTTTTAAGTGAAGATCCACCGACCACCACCAATGTTATATACTATGCCGTTAGATTAGAAGCTTAAATTTAAGGATCTGTCCATTATTTAGCTTACTTTTTTTTTTCATCGTACAAACATTGGTTTCATAATTGGATTATTACATTATAGTTCCATCTTTCATTCGTCTAATTTGTGGTTATTCGCTACGTTTCATTGTGTGCATCTATGACAAGAGTGGGATTGTTTTGTTTGTTGTTGTTTGGTAGCAGAGGAGCGCTTTTCTTTAGTTTACGGCTTAGTTTTATTTACTTGTCTTTTGTTTAGTTTTCCTCTTGATTTCATTAGAATCGTCAGCGCTGATCGCTTTACAATCTTAACGTACGACATTAGGCCTACTAATTAGTTTGTGTGTTATATTGAGTCTAATTTCAAACATAACTACGTACATAAATAGCGATTGGTTGTTTGTATGGGAGTGTGTTTCTTTTTAGTTTTTTACTTTTATTTTTTCGTTCGTTGGAAGAATTACGTGAAAGCAATGTGTTTGTGTGTAGTGTCCTAGTAGTGTCTTACATTTTATTAATGTTCAATGCAAGGAAAAATAAGTATCTTTATCAATTTATCTACCGTTAATATCCATCAGTAATTGGAATAGCAATGTGGTAAGAAAAAGTTAGAAAGAAGATACGGTACTATAGTACTCTGTTTGCCGAGTTTACGTTCGCTAGGTCAATGCTTCAAATGATCGTTTCCGCCACGAACGGTCGGTTTGATTTTCCCTCCGTCGCTTTAATATATTTTCGTTGAGTATTAGGCAATGAAATATACTATAGGTTGAGGAGACTGGCCATGCCGCCATCCAATGCACTATCTCCACGCAAAGTTTCCGCGTACAAAAGCGGCCTCCCTTTGAGCTTTCCCTCCGCCGTACACAGTTTTCGCTACCATCTACTCGGGTTCCATTGCACAGATACGTAAAAACAGTGTTGTCCAAGGTCTGATCACAAACAGTTAGGAGGAACGCATCTTGCACGACATTCAACGTTGCGCACCAATGTCCGATACCATCAAATCGATCCAATGAACTTGGACGTCGAAACATTCATTGATCTACTTCTTGCTCTAAGTATAGCCGTGTCTTGGGTGATTGTGTGTACAAATGAACCGCAAATTTAACCAAATCCGATGTACTATATGGGCCGCCAAAAGCAGTGCAAGGTTTTCTTTGAAGCTAGCATAAGAGAGGTTGTCGAACTTATGGTTCAAGAAGGGCTTAACTATCGTTTATATAATTGTGCTCCTCTTCCACTTTGTCGGCCCTTTGATTTCGTACCATTTATATAATATAATATTATCCTACTTCTGCTCATTTTGTGTGTGTGTGTTTTTTTCTTGTGGCTTATTACACTGGGTTTCTCTTCCTACTGCTCTTACACATTGTGGGTTTTTTTTATAATAAAAATATACATTTCATAAAATGGTCGTAAAGTCTAAGCTTAAATGATATGTATTATGAACATTATTCCTTTTTTCATTCAACTGAAGCATCACTAGCCGATGCATTTTATTTAGTTTCATTATTTCCACTTGCCTTCCAAGGCAATGGCTGCCGTAGTTATCAGTTTTCTAAATCGCCGTGCACTTTCAATTGTACACTTTTAAAATGCGCAATGAACGTAAAATAGTTTTGACGAACGCGGCGACGAATTTGAATTTGTGACTTTGGATTTATCGAATTTGCTTCAGAAAAAAAAAGAAAAAGAAAACACTCGTCTCTGAAAGAATGGTTATCCGATCGAGGGTTCGGGGTTGAAATTCAGCATCAACTTACTGCTGATGTTCGAGAAGCGTCTTACGTCCAACCTCTTTCGCCGTTAGCCTTTGGCCGGGGGCTTCAATAGTGTTGCACGTCGGAAAGGCCCTTACAGACTGATTGGGTTTTCAATTGAAACATCAAACAAACGGGCTCGTATAAAAGTGTTGGTGTTATGAGTCTCTTAACGTTTAGCTTGTTGTATGCCCACCTTTTCCAACAAAACATAACTAAAATAACTCCTAGTACGAAGCGATGCGATGAGCATTTGAAGAGGAGCATCATGGAAACCATGAGAGTTTCGTCGTGTTTGTGGGATGCAACCGTTGCCGTTTAAATGAAGTTGTGTACTCTGCCGCCTCGAGCTCACCTAGAGAAACAATACTACGTTCGTTCGCTCGCTAAAATCCACCGAATGTGGAAAGCGAAAGCAACTCAACACAGCTACCAACCATCCAACCGGACTGCCTCGCGCCGCAAGTAAGTACACCGATACTAAGCTACGTATAAATGACGTCCTACGTTCGCTGATACGCGGCCAGCGAAGCACTAGGAGTTTGCCTACATTTGTTCGAACCAAACGATCTCACTTACACTGTCTACGACTGGCATAAGGATATAGGGATTTCCTTTGCAGTTTTTTATTCTTTTTTGTTAGTTTGACTCTTATATCTGAACGCCCCACCGCACTTTGTGGGAACGCTATGGGAGAGAGGGGCAAAGAGGGGGTGGGAGGGAGGTGTCACCATGATGTGCACACCCTCCCTCCCTCTTGCTCCCTATGTCATTTTCCGAACGTACAACAGCTTATTAGTTTGGTTTAAATGTATCCTTTGTTTTGAAAATTGGTCCATTTTCAACTTGTTTTTGTTGGCCGAGGTGCATTCGCCATGCTTCGGGAACGTATATGACGCAAACCGTGCGAACATTTGAAAAAAAAAAACAAATAAACTAACTCACCAAGATGTTTTAGGAAATCGATGGTTTGGAATCGTTATTTAAACGTAAACCCCTCATCGAATTAGATACTCAATTCGAGAGAGGAATATAAGTTTTAGCAAGGAGTGACATTAAAACAGCAATCGAAGGAAATTTAATTGAGCAATTAGTCAGTTAACGATAAAACAAATTGAAAAACGAACACATTCAAACCGAGGATAAAAATTGCATCAATCCCGCATGTTCCCGGTGCATTGTACGAATAGAGATGATCACGATCACGATGAGCATGTGCAAGTGTGTCCTTTATCCGCGCGTCAGTATTGTTGTGTTTGTGTGTGGGTTGTTGTCCCCGCGCGACGCCATTTTGTGCAATTGTGGTAGGGGGAGGGTGTTGGGTGGGGAGGAGGGTGGTGGAGGAAAGTGAGGGATGCGTTACACGTGCTACAAATGTCATCTTACTCTTGCTTGCTGACAGTTGTTCGCCTTCTCGCATACAAACAACCGAGCAAATATTTATATCTTCCAAGGAAATCATCACAATAATGCGCGTTAAGAGCGTTTGTTTGTGTGTTGTGTATGTTTGTTTGTTTGTTTTATGTGTGTGTGTGTGTGTGTGTGTTTCATTATTCATTATTATTGTTGCTGGTTTACTTCGGCCAATTTTGTATGCAGCTACAATGTGCCTCTCCTTTGAGCGTTGTTGAGTTTGAGTTTATACATATAAACCTCAAATTCCCACCGATTCGGCGCACCGCAGTGTTCGATTGAAAGCTTCCGATTTTAAGGGGGAGGGGGTCTTATTTCCCTCCTTTCTTTTGCTCTCAGGGTACTTACAAAGGAGGCTACTACATGCTAACACCTACTGATTTCTAGTACACCGTTACCATCAACGCAGGCGTAGTCTACAGTCTAGAAAACCAAAGGAACAAACAGAAGGAAACCGACGACACGGAGATCGTCGGCCAATTGTTTTTTTTCTTCCCCGTTTTACTAAAAGTGAGTGCAATATTGGCAAAGAAAACGGTACATCTAAATGTCGCAGCCTAAAGCACAGTCGTAATTAAGTGGTTTGATTATTTTGCCTCCGTCCACCGTTCACGATTGTAGAGTTGCCTAAGTTATATTCCATTCTTGATTCTTCCGCCTCTCATCAATTTGCAAACTTTTATACCGCCATTGTGTACGTGTTTTTCTGTTTCTTTTTTCGCTTATTTTTCGTGTATTTTTTTTTTTGTTTTTAGTTGATTTAATATCGTTAATAGTTGTTTTTTTTCTTCTAAATAACGATCCTGCTCTTTTGTTAGCTTGCCCCTATGTGTTATCTTACCGCGTTTGCCGCTGGTTGTATTAGAATTTTCACCAATAAGGAGCGGGAGGTTTTATAAGAGTTTATTTGGCTTTTCTCATTTTTTTTGTTTCTTTTTCTTCTTCTTCTTCTGCGCTTTTTATGAACCGCCTGATGAGTTCGGTACGAGGATGCATTTAAACATTAACTTCACTTGGGTGATTTTTTTTGTTTTTGTTTTGTTTTAAATATTTATTATTCCTTTCACTTCTTTCTCTGCGCTAGGTGCTCTTCATTTATTCGGTTTTTGCTGAACGTCTTTTACTTCTGTTGTTGCACTGTTGTTATATGCTTGGTTTGGCGGAACGCATCGATTCCTCCCAGCTTAATACTATTCGATTTTGTTTGTTTGTTCGTTTATCATTAGATTGCAACAGCATTACAAGATATGATATGTTTTCGGTTTTAATTCTCCTCCCGCCACTGGGTCTCAATTCAGAGCTTTCTTCACTTGACTTTCGTCGCTACGTTTGGTTAGGGGTTTTCTCCTTTACCATCCCTTTTTTTTCTTTTTCTTCCCTACTTTCGTTTTTTTCGACAGCATTGCGAACAGAACATGTGGCTGACCTGTACTTACAGCTAGCCTTTAATTTTACTTGACATCTGCCAGGCGAAAAGCGATAGCTTTCTGCGCCCCTCGGGTTAGGGGTGAGGATTGCGGGTGCAAGAAGGTGTATTATGCTTCCTGTGGAATTTTCCTGCCGAAACGGAGCTGGGACAACACGGCGGGCGTTTAACTGCCCAGCGTTTCGTCACAGTAGGTGTTTGAGTCTCGGCTAAATTTAATTCCTAATTATCTATAGCAACGCGGCCGATTTCAGATGCAGCGTCTTTTATTTCTTCTTCCAACCCGCTCCCTCCACTCGCCTGTCTTCGCCCCTGCCCGTTCGTTTGCTTGAACGCTTAAGTAAAAAATATACTTACGCTCCGCGCTCTCCGGTGCATCTTATGCTCTAAATGTTTTAGAAGTTACCATTAATTGATTGTTGATAGTACTTGTGGGGTTGTCTTACGTTTGGGGGTGTCTGGACTGTACTCTTATCTCTTGCCTTTCCCAACTCAAGGACCTGCGGCTCTCTGGATCTTTGGAGACTGCAGCCTTGTTTCTGTCTGACTCCCACCTACAAGGTCGCGGTGTAAAACGCTCTAAAGGGAATGCGAAAGTCGGGATTCATTCGGGTGTATCTCTGTCGGTTGGTAAGATGTTTCTGTTTTATTTCGAATCCATTTTGAACCGAGAGCTCAATTCGATGAAGATCTTGTTGCCCCTTTTTTGGCTTGCAAAATGCCAGGACAACCGCGGCTGCCTCGTTCCGCTCTAGCTGTTGCTTTGTTCGGGTTTGGAACGCTTCGGGATCGGCCGGTATGGGGACGTCGTCTTGCGTTGCTTGCAGTCCGACGCATCTTCTCCGCCCGTAGAAGAACTGCCCACTTTGGTCGATACTTTTCTCCTGTAGCTGGTATGGCAGGTGACGTTGGTTTCCGTTACGGTCACGCACAGCGGGTCTAGGTCTGGATAAACCACACGTTGGTGTTCCAACGGTGGCCGAACATCGGACACGCAAGAAAATTGTTCAGCATCAAGGACATAGTTTCTCATGCCTATTGTCTACCATTGAGTCAGTATTAGTGTGTCAGTTTTTAGTGTGATGTCTTAACGAAACTACTGTGGTGGCCTGTACATTACCGAGCCTGTGGCGTCATGTGGCAGACGCAATGGGCGACTGGTTTGCCGCCGGTCAAAGCCCGGATATTTATAACCTGTCCGTTGGTGCAAGTCCCTTAGCAGCTAGCTTACCGGGTGAGAAAGTGTCACGTCTAACTGTCCGAAGCTAGTGGCATTGCGGCAAGTAATGATCAATTCTTGTGGTGCGGTCAGGGTGTACGGTGGCTTATTACTTTGGCCCGTACTTGATTTGATCCGCACGTAAGAAAGTTGTGATTTGTTTTGTACCTGCCCTACCTTATACTCTCGCTGCGTTCTACCCTGCTTGGAGCAGCTTGTTTATTGAGTTATGTGTCACCTTTTATATACTCCCGCTTGTCCAGCTTTCATCTTTATTTATTTTATTGTTTTCGTTAAACACCTCTCTTCGGTTTCTGCTTGCCAGCAAGAGGAAGTAGTTTTGGGGGAGATACACGGGATTGGGAGGAAGGGGAGGGTGTAGGAAAAATTTGTTCCTCACTATCTTAAAGCTTAAACGAACTAGGCCGTTTGATGTGGTGGCCGGTAATAATTATTGTATGTAGGTGATTGCAGCGGAAAGCAGCGACACTATCAGTACGATCAGATCAGGTCGGTAAAAAAAGGCGCTACTTTCGCACGGTGCACTTGGTGGTGGCGCCACTTGTAGGTTAGCTGCGAACGAGATGGATTGTTGGGAGGTTGGGGAGAGAGAAAAAAGAAAGAAGGCAGAATGGTTAGGGTGTTAGTTAGAAGCACGTTCGATGTTAAAAGCGAGCCATATTCGGTACCGGCGAAACCCCCACACCTTTTGTAAACTACACTTCGGTACACTTACAGGTAGCTGCAACTAGCTGGGGTAGATATTTCTTCCAGAAGGCACACTGCCTCAACCGGGGGCCCCGCCCGACGAAGGACGTATTGAGGCCGAGCTCCAGATAGTGCCGTCCGTGGGCTGTATGCTTGGGCCATTCGGGGTAGTCGGTGCTGAGCTGGCTGGGATTGGGATTGCTGCAGGGTGCAAGGAAAGAATTGTCAATAGTAGCATCTGTTTGTTTGCTCCTAAAGGTATACTATTGGCATCGCACATACCCAGTCTTGGCGAAGTTGGACCAGTATCGCATAATCTTCCGGCTAAAGTCCTTCTCGTCATCGGTGTAGCCTAGGCTGGGATTGAGCGGTTCGCCGAACACGTAGTTGATCTCGTCGCCGTGCATGACGCCGGTCCAGCGCGGCCACGGGTTGCCTTTGCTCCTGTGCGTGTACAGGTACATGTAGACATTGTTGCCCTCCTCGGCGTACCGCTGCGCGAACTCGTTCACGTTGCAGGTGAAGTGGTAGTCACCGACCATTTTGTCCAGCGCGTCCCGATTGCTGTTCGGGTTGTCCGGCTCGGTCCAGTCGGTGTACTCGAACACGATCGCCTGCCGGGCGGCCCCGTTGACGTACGGGTTGAGCTCGCGGACCGCCTGCAGGAACTCCTCGCGCGTCACCGTCACACCCTCCTCCTTGCGCAGCAGCTCCGTCAAGTAGTAGATGATGAAGTAGTAGCCCTCCTCCGTGTTGCTGCCGGTTAGGATGTCCGTCTTCTTGAAGCGCCCGCTGGCGAGCGAGCGCTGTGGCGTCTCGTCCAGGAACGCACCGTCCACCACCGGCACGAACGGGAACTCGCAGATGCCTAGTGTGCCCCACTCGTTGTTCACCAGCACGTGCGGGTCCTTGCCGCGCAGACACTCGACCGCGTCGCTCAGCTTGTTCGTGTCGTGCGGGCACCCGACGGCCTCGGCCAACCGAATGGCTCTGCAAATAGAAAAGAAAAAGTTGTCAAAGAGAATTAACGCTAGGAAACGTTTACTCTATCCGATGAGGCCGACTTATGACATTCTAGTTGGTTAGAGCCTTTACAAACAATCAAGTCAATGGAGCCATGGAAGTACCAACAATCTAAGTTGTACTACAATCAACAATCAAAACTGTACTACACAGTGATGGCATGTAGATTCAGGAAGAAGGAATGAGACTTACCTAAGCGTCGCTTCCTCCCGGGACACTAGTGCCCACGGTGCCGTTGGAGAGCCACTCTGGAGAATGGCTCGTTGGAACAGGTCCCGCGAGAGGGCCGAGAGGAGATGTAGCGACACCGACACTGCCCCTGCACTCTCGCCGAACAGCGTCACGCGCCCAGGATCTCCACCGAACTTGTGAATGTTGTCCCGAACCCATCTGTCCAGAGCGGTGGATAGGTTGATAAGAGGTAGGAAAACGTCGCCGAAGCGAGGGAAGCTGCAGATACCTACCGGAGTGCGAGATTCTGATCGAACAGTCCCGCATTGCCGGGAGCCTCGGGTGTGCCGAGGAAGAGGAAACCCAAGCTGGCCACGCGGTACTGCAGCGAGACGACGATCACGTTCTCCTCGGACGCCAGCGCACGGTGATCGTACACGTCCAGGGTGGCCGTGCCGGAGTAGAACCCGCCGCCGAAGATCCACAGCATGACGGCCGCATTCTTCGGGCGCGGCCGGGGCGCCACCACGTTGATGTACAGGCAGTCCTCGGAGAGTGGCGTGTTGGGGTTCCACATGGTCGCACCGGGGAAGTCGCCGAACACGGTGTCCACAATCTGCACGCAGCTGTTCGGCGGGGTGGTCGTGTTCAGCACGCCGGTCCACTTCTCGGCCGGCCGGGGATGCCGGAAGCGCAACGGTCCGACCGGCGGCTGCGCGTACGGAATGCCGAGCCACACGTCCACCTTCTTGCCGCTCGGGGCCTCGACGGTGATGCCACGGACGCGACCCTTGTCGGTGTTCACCACCAGTGGATCGTTATCGTTGGCATCTGCCGGATCAAATACAAACAGGGTAACAGGGTTATGTCAGCACTGGTCTCCGGACTCTCTGCTACTGCTGCCCGTACGCACCTGAACTTGACTCACGCCTCGTCAGACCGCGCCGACGCGGTGTCGCTCCGCCGTGCACATGCTCGCGCTCGAGCGTGCCCAGCTCGGGATCTATAATTCGTACGGACTCACCGTGACCTATATATGGTGTAAAAAATGCATCTGAAAAATTGGAACCACAATACACACAGAAACATGTCAAAAAACCAACAAACAACGACAACCAAGGAAATTCAATCTATCGCAACAATGCGCATTCATTTGGCGGCGGCGGTGGTGATATTGGTGGTGTTGGTGGTGGTTGTGGTCGTGGTGTGGAGCTAGTTATGATGGCGACGGCGGCTTTTCAGTGACGATCATGGTGACGTTGGCGGCGACCATTGTGGTTTATTTCATTTGAAAGAAAATTATTCTTCTTCTGTTCTGATATTTTCCAGATGGATTGTAAAGATTTTGTTTTGTTTTAATTCTTAATTCAACAATAATCATAGCCTTTGGATAGTCGATTACAATACGTTGCTTAACAATCTTCCTAAGCTAGGCGTACAATACTGCTTGAACCTTAGTTTTAAGAATGGACGCCGCCTAGGTCCCGCAATCGCACATACACCCAACCACCCACACACGCACGTTCTGTTTCGGGTGAACATTCGTAGCGGAGTAAAGTAATGTAACAACACGACGATGGAAAATACGAAGAGAAAAAGAGACGTGAAAAACGCTTTAAACTGGAAACTTTATACTCTGTTTTTTGTTTGAACATTGTGAAGAAGGTAACATTTTGTATTAGGAACATTTACAGCAGATAATGGTGCATTTTGAGCTTTGGTGCTTTGGTGCAGTTAAGGTTAGGTTATCTAGTGCCGGATTCGGTGCAAGGTGCTAGTGCAATTGGTTTCCTTAGGCTGTGTGCCGGTGCAATAAGATTGGCTAAGAGAAATGTGTACAGATTTCTTACCATTGGATTAGGGCATCGTTATGCAGGTTAGACAAAGTTAAGGTGACTTGCAAAACCTTCTTTCTTTTTCATATTCTCGAATGCCTTCAAAAAATTATTTTCTTGCAACCAACCCTGTAGATTTGTCTTGTTTCTAACAGTTGATGGGAAAGTTTTTCTGATTGTGCTTTATGCTAAACAATCTTCCATTTATCGGACTAAGAAATTAGATCGAAATGGTTGAAAATGGTTTTGGGTTTGAGTTCTCGCTGAAAGGATTTTTCCACATACAGTTTCCCGCTCGCCTGCGATTGTCGTTACCAATATTTTGATTTCCTGTAGTTCATGCAAACAGAAGACCAACAAGCACTGGGAGGAAATAATAGAACTGAAATTCTATTGCACAGATTATACTCGCTTCAACATCCAAGACCGAAGAACGGTTCCTTAATTCATTTTCTTTGGCAAAAGAATCTTTTACATCTTTTTTGTCAACAATTTAATTTAAAAAAAAGTCATTAATATTTACTTTCTAGTAAGATCAAAAGTAATTCTGCATAAGTCTTTTTAATTGGATTATTCAATCCAAAGGGTAAAAGTAACCACATATATTAGCATTGCAACCGAAGAATAAATCCAAAAGGGCTTCAAACAGTCTACCGCTAAATACTCCTAAAAGATCTACATTTAAATTTAGATTACTTAAATTAAAAAAAAACACACACACAAAACAAAGAAATCGAAGAACGTCACATTAGAAGGAAAACTGGGGTGCCATAAAACCACACAGATGGAATAGAAAGGACATAGAGAGTGAGAGAGGGAGCGAGAGAGAGAGAGTGTGTGTTTGTGTAAGCGGGATTAATGGAAAATAGAAAGCGGGTAAACGTATTGGTTGGCGTTCGTAGCCTCCCCCTCTCACGGGCACAGAATGACGAAAGGAAAGGTGTGTGGAAGAAAGAGAGTAAATAAAGAGAAACGGGGCGAGAAGAAGTAAAAGGCGATCGAAATCTCCGCCGTTCGCACGTGCCGGAAGATTGCGGGCCCCATCCAACCGACCTGCGTCTTTGCTGAGTGCAATCCGGCTGACGTCCTCCTCGGCCGACGACATCGACGACCCACCGCCGGTACCACCGACGGCGGCGGCACCCGAGAGCGACGCGGACGCTAGCGGTCCCAGCGAGCCGCCGGACTGCGACGAGGACAGACCACCGCCGACCGCCGATCCCAGCTGGTGTGCGCCGATCGAGGCGCCATTGTTGAGCTCATGATGCCGCCCGTGCACGGCCGGCACCGGGAGGGAGGGCGCGAGCAGGGCGAGGGCGCACAAGCTCAGAAGGGGCGCCACCTGTCGGCCTCCTAACCGCAGTCTGCCCATCAGGAGCCCTCGGATCTCCATCGCGTTCGGTGGAGAGTTCTGAAAGACGGAGAAGGAGAAACAGGGAGAGTGAGAGAGAAAGAGGTGGGAAAATTAGAAGTCTGTGGATTAGGTCGCATTTTTCCGCTTCGATGGTTGGACTGAAGTTGAAATGCACGACTTTCGACAAACATCGTCTCCAGCTGCTCCTTCTTCTTTTGGTTCCGGCGTTCGGGCTTTAGAATTCCATGATTTTCTCCGAGGAATCCGGCCGGAATTGGATGCCGGAAAGGGCGGCTCGGCGGGTGAATGCTGGAATTTTAATATTCATAGCCAATCGTGCGTCCCAGAGCGAGCGGAAATGGAATCGAAACGCGGCGATTGCGCCGAAGGCGATGATGACGATGACGACGAGGACGGCGACGATCGCTGATGATAATAATTACAAAGCCGGAATAGGCTTTGATTTTCCCTGATTTTTCCCCACTTTTGGCCCTAGGAACGATGAGTTTTCTTGGCCGTGTTTCGTGCGGGTGATGAAGCTGCTTCGATGATTCTTTTATTTGGTCGGTTGGAAAAAAGATGACGGTGGAGTATCCAAATTACTCGAGCCGCTTCACTTGGGTTTCTTAAACATTATTTTAGGGTGCTATATAGGTCTTTATTAATGGCGTTTCATACGATCCATCCCCCGAGGGTTTTACAAAGCTTTGGCAGTACGATATTGAAAAAGAAAGTCTTTTGTTGACCGTTCCTTCAACTTTCGTTATCCTTTGCAAAACGGCATTTTCAGGCACTAGGAAATACCTATCGTATGCACATTTGCCCATTGATGACACCTGCGATCCGAATTTACATCCTACTCCCTACCGCATTTCAAAACATAGGCCGCGTTTTGGGTAAAAGAACGTTTGAGTTGGTATTTATGCCGTGAACGTGTACGGTTTTCTATTTTTTCAGGCTATGTTCAACCAGGGGTGAGATTTTTATTGATACAAACCTCCATTTTGCGAAGCAGTTGTTTTGAAGAGCTGTTGAATGCGCAACCATGCTGAGCAATATGCCTAAATTTTAAATGTGTTTCTCACGTTGCTGGAAGAAAACAAGCCCACACATCTGCATTTTATATTTTATTTTCCAAACTTAAGATTGGAAAATATGATTTGTTTTTCCAAGTCCACGCAGAGCGAAGCTGAACGAAAACGAGCCGTCGGGATTTGAGCAGGAAGTTCGTTCGATTTTTGGTTGTTGTTGGAACATAGTTTGGTTTCACCCGATCGTAATTCATTTATTGCAGAGCATGCCAATCGGACCAATATGTCCCTGATTGGACTTCTGACCGAGGTCAGCTGCCACCCGACCGCGTGCCTCCGGCGAGTAAAACGCCTCATCCCATCCATCACCGAAACAAAGGCCGTCAGGGAAAGGAAAATCCATCATCTTTGCAAAAAAGCGTCGTGCCGCTGCATAATCACACTGCACGGGCGTGTGATGAAACGGGGTAAGTTCTGGGGAGGAAAAAAGGGGTTAAAGTCCCGGCTCGGGGAACGGCTTTTCAGCTCGGCGGGCCCCACTAAACGATCCGTGTCCGGAAGGCGACACTAATTTATTGACCATAACTTTCCGGACTGCGCACGGCTGACTTTACGATTGTGCCGCGCGGCAGGGTGGAAATGGTATCAACGACTGCAGGACGCGTTGGCGTTTCATTCTCCCCACCGAAAGGGAACGTTTCACTCCTTCGTTTGTTCAGTTTTTGTTTTCCTTTAATTAAAATCTTATTAAAGTTTTCCTGTTTGCTTTGGCCTCGGACATGGTCCCACCGGAAGTGAAGCTCGGGACTCGCCCGTGCACTTTGGGCAGGTCGGTGGATGGAGGAGGTAAATAACTTTTTCCACTCGACTCGCGGCAGCAAGATGGTGTCACCGTTTCGTCCCGGGAAAGGGTCTGGCCGGCGGTGCGGGATTCTGGTGCCATTCGATATCATATCGTGCCATTTTCCGTCCCGTGCAGCGATCCGCCCCCGGGCTAAGCGACGGTCCGCCATCGGTGGCACGGGTTTTCCGTAATGGAAAATTGGATCTCTCATGACTATATTCAACCCATTCGGTGCGTCGGTTCGGCCCCAGGAAAGCCCGTGGAAAACCTTCGTCTAATCCGAAGGTGGGCCGGCCATTTCGCTCGTTGCTTTTACCTCTAGCAACCCACCCCGTTCGGACGTCGTAATGGTTTGGTTGAACGAAACAGATCCTCGGGAGCCGCCTCCCTTCCCGAAAAAACGTGCGAAGCGAAAAGTTTATTTAATTAACGCCTGTTCGCATTGCAACATCCATTTCATCAATTTTTTATGATGCTTTCATTTCCATTCCGGGAAAGGGACAGCGTAAAAGAAAGGGGGTTCCGGGGAGGGGTTTGGGGAGTTTCTTGCGTAGCTCGTTAAAGGGAGGCTTATCAGGTTGGGCACAATTTTCCGCCTCACCGGGAGTCTTAGTGAGAAAATCTAAAAGAGAATAATGTAGTTCCACTTAATCGGACGGATATCATCGGTTCCATCGTGGTAGAAAGAGAAACGGTGTTTGGGAGCATCTTGATGAAACATTAAATTGCTATCATTTTCACACCAATGTTCAAGAAAAATCAACGAACTTGGTTGAGGACTGGGAGATGACGAGGTTCTTATCGGTTCGCTTCAAGGAGTATTTCCAAATTACAGAAATCACACCATTTGAGAAAATAGGCATTCATGTTTCCATGTCCATAGTGAATTGAAATTGCTGAAATCCAATCGAACACAAGTAATATGAAAGTATTTAATTGGGCAAAAGTCGTAGCCGTTCCAGAGTACTAATCGGGGAAGGTCATTTGGCATGCAAAATAAATTAACTTTCTGACGACAATGGAAGGAGAAACGAAGAAGGAGCAGCAGAAAAAAGGGCTCAGAGTTCCCCACTGATTGACCATTTCGCTGGATTGCAAAAATAAATATCAATTTATGGGAATTAAAAGAAAAAGAAGGCAAGCCAAATCCCTTTCCGCAGAGTTTCATCACGAACGGGCGAGTAACTTAGAGATGGAGCATCGCGGCCCTAATCTCGAGCGTCGTTCAGAAGCCGATTGATTGTGTAAACAGTTGGAAAAGAGAAATCCTCGGATACCGGAATACATTAGCGTCTTTGGGATCCGTGTTGGGATTCGCCATGGCCTGAGCATCAGTATTCCTGGCGCACGCGAGACGTTGAAACAAATTTCATGTCTAATTGAAATCGAAAAACTCGTCTCGTCGTCTCCGGACGGTGAAGGATACGCCTCGGGTTTGCCTGGAGAAACTCGTGACGTCAACCGGAACCTCGTCTAGCGAGCGCCGGCATCAAAGCCCATCTCCGAAGATGTCACTCGTAAATGAATGTCCCATCGGTGCCTCCAGTGCGATGTCCGGCTTTGTTTGGTGCCTTCCGAGTTCGCGGCGAAAACACACTCCGGAGGATCCGGAATCACTCTGTCACTCAATTATAAGAGCTGATAAATATTTCATCCCTACCGCTGTCACACAGGGCAGCGGTCGGGCGTCGTGCCAATCAGTGGGAGCAGGTAGCTCGCCGGAGCAGAAGGTTATCAGCATTTTTCATCGATAATTCATGCTCCTAATAGATAAAAATAGCATCACCATTTGCGTGCTGGAGCCGTGGAGCCAGGCACCAGGCGGCCCCATTGCTTAAGTTTTTCCGCCCGCGCGCCATTTGGCCGGCTCTTTTCGCTCGATGACGGTACTTGTTACCAACTCGCTATTTCCGTTGTGCGTGTAATTGCAGAATTTGCAGAAAATAGCTTTATCGCAACTCATCTCGTCGGCCCCTCGCTTGACCACGGATCTCGATTTTTCCCAGCGAGCAACCATTTTCCTTCAATGAACTCTCGAAGACTGCCTCTATTATTTGCTAGACTTACCGAGTATTGGCTCCTTGGGCGTCTCTTGGAAAGAAAGCCCCGGGGGAAAAATAAGTCCCAATCGATATAAATAATGAATTTCCCCGAACATTGGAAAACGTTAGGACGCTACTTTCGATTTATATTGCTCGTAAGCCGATTTAAAAAATAAAACATGAACGGGCGAGCGTAAGCTAATTATGATGGTGTTTTTGCTGCTCATTAAATTTTATTTTAAAGGAAAAAGCAAAAGAAAAGAAGACTGTATGGCACAGTTACTGCAATTAACCGTTGGAAATTGTTTACTATAAAAGCATTTAGCCCTGCCTCCCGGTGTCATTATCGTGCGATTCTCCCCCTAGGGGTAGGGATAAGCGATGCATCTAAACGGGCGATCATCTGGGCACAAATAATAATTGATTCCGTGAAATGAAATCACGACAAATCATTTGATCACCATCGCGTGCATAATCGTGGTGAAAGCAGGATAACGAGAAGCGAGGGAAGTGCGACGGTTCTGATAAATCCGATTACGCCAGAATGGCGGGCGCACCGAGCAATACAAGTGATTATTGAACCATCCATTATTATCCGTCGGATGTGCTCCATCCCACGTGCCGTGTCTGCCATCCGTCCCGAGCGAGCCTCCAGCTTTCGTCCTCGTTCCCTCTAGTTTTTTTTTCTTGTTTTGGTGGTTGTTGTTGCGTGTTGTTTTGTCTTCCGCTACTTATGTCGACGGCACGGGCGCAGCATCAAAAGCGTCCACCCACACTGCCACTCAAACGCCATTTAATTAGTTTAACGAAGCGCCAAGCGCAGATTATTCCACCAAAGTGGGCAGTTATTTATTAATGCATAATGATGGAAGCCCGATTAGCCCTGTTCCGTCGCTCCCATCCTCGCACCTCCGGTCCTCCTCCTAGTCCTCGTGTTCCTGCAGTTGTGCAGCGGCAAGTTTTTCCCACTAATAGGCAAACCAACCCCGGACAGACGATGGATACTGGATAAGTGAAGAGGATTTGGCTGGAAGCGGCCATGTGCTTTTCCAACGGGGGTTTTCGGAGACCCCCGGTTTCTGTTTTGTTTCCGCTATCCCTCAGGCAAGTATTTAATGTCCGCTGGTCTGTAAACGGTAATGATATGGTGACTGACACAACAAGTTCCGGGAATCTGTCACCGCATGGGAGGCGCATAAGGTGAGAGCTGTTGGAACACCGGACATTGTCGTCAACTGTTACTGGGGGCCACCTCCGTGCAAGCGGATCCATTGGGCCGGCTCAAATTACCAGCAGAAACACGTGCGGACGTTGGTGTCGATCGAGACGACCTTGGCAACGTGCAATCCATAAAGGATATCCTTTTTCGGCCCCGTCCTTTGCCAGTTTGGTGATGTTACGGGTGGCACGGGTTGTCAGAGGTTTTGGAGCACAATGTTGGAGCTGTTCTTGGATGTAGCCTTTGTCTAATGTACTGCAATGGTGTCCATGTACAAAGAATCCCGTTATTGTCCTTGCTTCTAGTGCTTAATCGCCTTAGCATCATCAATACACTAATGTATGTATTTTTTTATAATTATGAGTAATAGCAGCGTTATATTACATGGCCGTTTTTACAAAACTTGCAGCTAAATGAACTCGATCTTAATCTGAAATCCTTTTCATTTAGGTTCAATGTTGGTGAATCATTTGAGGTGAAGAAAGGGCTTTTTCTTGTCAGTTAAACACATATTCTTAACCATGAAATGTCTAGCTTGGAACATTTCATTAATTGCTACTGCACCTCAATTCGAACATGCCTCGCGGCTACTTCTGTCATTGCTTAATGACTTAATCAGCAGCCGTGTTGCTCCATCAACACGAGAAAACGAGCCTGCAGTTGACGCTGGTGAGAAACGCTGTTTGACTTTGGTGTTACACGACTTTAAACAATGTCGACACACCGGACAAACCGAAGTAGCGGGGAGATTACGTCTCACGGCTCTCGTGGTTCTTGGAGTTCCGCTTCTCCACGCTCTGGCGCTATTGCCCCAGCGGATTGTTTGTACATCTCGCGCCTCAAAGCAATCCGAGCACCGGACTAACGCCGATGTAATGGTACAAATATTGATCTTGTGGTGTGCCATCGTTTACTCCGCGGGCTCTGGCGAGGTACGGGCTGGTAATTGGCAGCATGTCTGCCGATTGCCTTGGGCGAGAGTTGGTTGATTTGTTTTCATTTCGGAGGCCAAGTTTGACGGTTGTCGTGGCCGGCTAGGAAGAGAACTACTTCATTTTATGGAAGACCCAAAAAGAACACCGGGCGATGAATCGTTTGTCTTGGCAAAGCACAGAGGACAGGTTTAATTGAACTTTCTTTTGGTTCCACGATTTGGATAACCTGTTTGTTTGTAAAGCTGCTCCTGGCAACTACACGTTGAGCTGTTTCTCATCCACCGAGAGCTGTTCACTCATCTTGTATGGAGCCTGTTGTCTACGTTTCCCATTCACAAAACGTTAGATACAAAATCTGGTTTGAAAAGTTTTTTTACGGACACCCTAGGTGAATCTACACTTTAGAACAGTTCGTAATAGGGTGGGTTGATTAGCTATGCTTATTAGATTATGATTTACGATCTACAATCGCCTCGCTACGTTTACGAGGGTGGGGGGGAGAACGATAATGTGTGAGAATTTATGCTCGTGTTCGGATGCGAACAACAAGCCCTCTTTCACAACAACATCACACACCGCTACAGGCAGCATCCCATATCAATGCAATTCACAAATTCATACACCCGCCATTCACACAGATGCATTCACTCAGTGCCGGAAGCGAAGGTCGTAATTTCGATTGTTTTTGGTTGAATGATTATAGCGAAACTAGCGAACCAAATTTAGACGCACCTTGAGCAGCTTGTTTGGTGATGCACAAGTTGCCCCTCTTTCCTGATCTCGCCAATTGTCACTGGCACTTGCTTGGGCTTTCCGCATCGACGGTTGCTTACACATAAATCGACGGCTGCTTAAACACTCGCGCGAGCTTATCTTCGACGAATACCACCACTACGCACGGCCCGATTGATGCTGACGCGATAGAGGGAGTCACCTTTGCTCTTCGGTTGACCAGTTTGACAGCTCCTCACCGGACCGGTTGACGGATTTGACTGCCGGCGAGCGATTACCGATTAGCTTCGGGTGAGCTCGCCTCACTTCGCCAGCTTCCGCGATTGTGATCTCGTGTCCACACACACATTAGCCGACCGAGCGGATGGGTCTAGTTAGCCTGCTTAACAGGCGCACAGTACTATCTGCCATCTGCAGAGCCGCGCGAATGCGAACCACAGCTCGTTGTTAAACGCCAAGCTGGTATTAGTGATTGTTCCATTTGCGTCACTACTCACATCGCCATGGTTTGCGAAAAGTGCTGAACTGTGGGGTTTTGGTTTGTTGGATGCGCGTATTTTTGTCCCCAGTCAACCAGCTTTGATGCGAACATAATTTCGATAGAGCAGTGCCGATTGAAGAAACGGAGTTCAAAGCCTATGTTTAAGGCTCTTTCTAATGATAGTCTACGTACAATCGGTTTTTGATGGTTTGAAGCTTACATACATATTTTCATTTTAGACATTTACAAGAATGTTTTACTTAGCATATATTATAGTCGGGCAATTATTTAACCAAAAGTGATCGTGGCATAGATTTTAGAACTGCCGATAGTTGGTATTAAATGAGCCAAAAGGTATGCATATTTGTTTAGCAATGGTTTGGAAAATTTTCCATATTCTTTAATCATACAATACAAGCTGGATAGCTTCAAATCAGGATAGTTTTATGCAATGAAATTCAACCATGAGCCGTCAATTCACTGAGTGATGTTTGCAAAAATAGATTTTAGCTTCACGTGTTCTACGATAAAATAGAAAGAAGGCGCCTGTCAGCGTTTGTGACATAAATTTCTAATTAACGCACCGTTCACTGATGTTTAACTTTCAACTGATTGGCATGCCATAAAGGAATGAGATCCGTGTGAAATCAAATTCGAGCCACGTGCAGAAGGCAACTGAAATTACGAATGGAGTTAACTTTGCACTGATGAAATCAAATAAAGCCGCCCCAACTTCCGCATCGACTAATTACGAGAACGTTGTATTACATGAAATTGAATTTGTGTGTCCATAACGGATCAGCTGTCCGTCACAGTGTCCATCGTAGAAAAAAAAAGATCTGGAAACCACTTTTTACCACGTTCTACCATGATGCCATTCAGATATGACAGGGAAAATTCGTGCAAAAGTCAAACGCAATAAACAATATCGATCGCATTAAGTTAAATTCGACTCTTTTCCAGATAGAGAGACGGTGAATTTGGGTTTTACATAGTGAAAAGGGGATTGCGTTCCAACTTTTTGCATACAACCGTTTGAAATTGCAAATGTTTTCTATTCCTGATTGCAAATTCTGATTGATACCGTATTCATTAGCTGGACTTTCGCATGTTTATTCATGGAAGTATCGGTGCCATTCCGACCGAGAAGAAAATCTGCCCTCTAAAGATGCACGGCATTCTTGCGGTTAGTCTATCAGCTTCCATTAAGAGCAACTAAACGATCCAAAAACCGAGGTAAAGGCAACTACCGAAATCAGCCACTGGCCGAATCCTTTCCGGAAGGGAGCTCGTTCGAGATAGTTTCCTGCACTGTGTGGCTTCCGAGCGGTGGTTGGTGTCCGTTTGGAAAACCAGCAACTCGGTGTGTGGTGGACATGCCGGACGGCCCTCGTTCATGCCCTTTTTCACGCCGTGGCTGCAAACCGGTGGCTGTGGAGCTTCGTTCCAGTTTTCCCCGCCGGCCGGGGCGGAGGCCTGTTGAGCCTTTTGTGCGGTTTTCCGCTTGCGTTACGTGCCATGAGACAATAGGGCCGAAGCGGTTAGCCTGCGGACGGGTAGGCATCCACCCGGCATCCATTATCCCTTTTCGATGGTCCACGCAGGGATGCGAACGTACACGCTGGCCGGAGTCTTCTTCGGGCAGGGCGCATCGGCGTTCAAACGTTCCGTGAAACACCCGAACGTAGATGGCGCAGAAGAAAGGGATCCAATGAGCAGGAAGGCGGACGATGGTTTTCTCACGGTTCATAAAACTTTCACATCACACTGGTGCGGCGCCGTTCCGTTGGCACTGTGGCATCGACACATTCGGGGAAGGCCGGTTCCCTTCGGTTGTCCGACCCGGAACGTCCCTCACCCTGCCCGGTCACTCCTCGTGTCATTATTTGAATATGAAATCATCAATTAACAAAATGAAATTTAATTTCACCCACCTTCTTCCCCTCCTCCCCCTTTTGGTTGTGAGGGGGTTGGAAAAGGCCGATTGAAAGCCGCTCGGGGAAAAAGGGCCCTGGCGAACGACTCTGCAGTCGTGCGCCTAGAGCTTGCCTTTCGCACCTTGGCCGACCTTGGCCGGCAACTTGGCACGACCCTCACGCGCCTCCTGCAGGACCATTTATCGTCCGTGAAGGTCCGTTTGCTGTGGTGCGAAGGGAAGTGGGTGTCTGGGTGTGTGTAGCCGTGGGAACTCGATTGCCGGAGCTGTCGTCGTGACGGCTGAGCACACGGACTCAACGCAACGCACCGACCGAATGCGGACATCTGGGCGTCCTACGGCATCAAAGACTGCACACGCCACACGTACGACCTCACATACAGGCACAAACACACCCACACACACACACACACATACTCAGTCATGTGTCTTTACATGCCATTGCAGTAGAAAAGCCGTCTAGGGCTTAGCGAGACGCCCGTCCACAGGGAGCGAGAAGGACCGTTGCCGTTTGTTAATTGCATCAATTAAATTTGATAGATTTTCATATAACGAACTTAGCTGACTTCTACTGCTACTACCGACAGGCTGAACGTACGAGCTCCTATTAAACACTGCCTGCCTCCTGAGTTTCCTCCGATCCGGGGCTCGCTTGTCCAGGAGGTTGAATTTACAGCATCGATCGTGCGGGAACGATGTGTCAGCAGACAGCGCTGTCACATCCCGTGAAGGCGGAAGTTTGCTTCGCCTTTTGTAAGCCGTTGTCACCGGGCCGGAATCATGTCTTTAATCTGCCTCATCGCAGCAATAACGGCAGGTCACCATGGAGGTGAGCTCTACAACGGTAACGCCTTTGCCTTGGTCTATGCGAAACGGTTCCTTCGCTTGCTCTTGACAATCCGCTTCTTAGGATCGGTCTGCTTCAAAACGAAAGTGAAGCGTGTGTATTTGTCCCTCCGTGTGGGTGCGTTGTTACATCGTGTCACGTGGTCATCAGGCCATGTCCTCGGAATGGTAACGGGCAATTTGAATCAATAGTGGCAAATTATTTACGCCACACTAAGCTAAACTCAATTTTCCAAACAAACAAAACAGGAATAGACAGAGTATGATGGCCACTTCCTTAGACGGGGTTTTTCTTTCCGCCCAACCATATATCCTTGGAACCAGCTACACAAAGCAGCACATACAGGCGTATGAATGTGGATGCAGACGCATGCGGAAACGATGGGGAGATAAGTGCGGCATTAATAAAACAAAACAAGTGTCTATCTTCAGCCACCTCCCGTTCGGTGTTGACCCTGAGCAAAATAGACAAACGGTCGATGAAGAGCTGCCGGTCTTGTTTGCAAACTATTTCATTTCACTTCTAAAATCTTGTTGAATGGGAAATTATTTTGTTAAACTTGATTAAACAATGTGTTTTGTGTTTTGTTAAAAAACTTATTGCACCTAGCAATGTTATCGGGAGTAACATTCATGCTTATTTCTATTCTTTAAAGTACAATTTGTTGCACAGTTCTCAATATGGATATGGATTTTCAGGCAGAGGTACGTATTCTCTATCCATTTCTTAAAAATCCGCTCAAAGAAGGGAAAATGTCGATTCAATCAATATCGAAACGGGTTAGTTTTGCATGTGTCCATGTCGTTGTGTTAAAAGTACACACGGCCATCCATCGTGCACGTCAGCTTGCCACTGCACGATTGATGGCATAGGTAGGCAAGAGCCGAGAGCGGAATTCCTTGTGTTTGTTTCCGATATGAATGTTTGCCCCGTTCACTTCCCCTTCCCATGTTTTGCATCGTCCAAATACAATAATTATTTTAAAATCTACATTCACATCGTCTCCACTTCTTTTCTCGCTTGCACACAGCTATGTATCGCACGCTCCGGGTCACATGGTGTGTCAAAAGCAGCGTACCATACCGATCCATTCGGTTCGGTTTCGAGTTATCGGTGTGGCAGTTTGCTCCACCACGAGATTCAATCCTCGTCAAGCGCACGTGTGGAAAACAAACAGGACACGTGGAAATGAAACTTTTTCCCGACCCCCGACCGGCCAGGCCTTTTTCAAATCACGTTCTGGGCACTGTGGTACGGGGGAAAAGGTATTGAATTAAGCCGATGTCGAATGGGAATCTAACGACTAGCCACACGAGGACAAAAAACGTGTTCTTTAGTTCTTCAGCAGCTTCCGCCGGGTTGCAGGTTGTCGTTGATGTCGCCATCGTTTGTTTGTTTCAACCTGCAGAATGATACCGATCGGATTTGAGCAAGCGGATATCTGTTTTTTTTTCGGGCTCAGAAAACCCCAAACCGGCCGAACAGCATTGTACCGGGAAAGGTTTTGGAAACTTGTCATCCAACTGAAGGCAGGTGTTTCGCATTTTTTTTTTTGTTTCTTGCTATTTGGTTCTATAAATAATTTCCAATTTCTCGAGGGACAGATAAGCTTTCCCTTTTAGGTTCCCCGCTCGTCGAGAGGAGGGTAATAAAATCTTCCTTTGTCAGCCTTTTTGTCCAACAAATGAGAAACAAATGGAACGACTTCGAAGCCTACCGCTCAGCTCCACCCTTCACCTGCGTCTCGTTTCGGTGGTCGACCGTTCCGTCGACTTCAGTGCGAATGTTCAACGTGTTCGTGTGTTTTAATATAAAGAATCAGGTGAAACACAGGGAAACGCACCGAAGCGAGCCGAATCCGACTCGGAAGGTAGGAGAAATCTCCTGTCCTCGGCCACACGCGCTTGTCCTTTTGCTTGTTTGTACTTCTTAAGACCGGAGATGAAAAAAGTCAAACCTCTCCCGTACCGGGGTGGCCTTCAGCGTTCGGCCTTCTTTGCTAAGAAACCTGCCGGCCTCAGGTTTCTTTTTTCTTGCTTTCGCTTTCGCTCCTGCAAGACAGGAAAAAGCAAATATCATTCCTCATTTACGGTTCGTTTTATACATTATGTAGCACGATGTTGCTGCTGCAGCAGGTGCAGGAGCGGAATGCGAGGCACGGCATACAAAAAAAAAAAAAAAAATGACCAGAAATACACACCGACACAACAATGGATTGCACACACAACCGCGCGACCGTAGAATTATGGTGAAGGATTGTTTTTCCACGTCCACGCCTGGCCTTGCGCTGTACGCGGGGGGTTACGCGACGCTTTGGCTTGGAGGAATTTTCATTTTTCCACAAACTCACCGTCACCATCGCTACCATTATTTCATCGTGTTTATCCCGTCTGTGAGTATCCTTTGGCAACAGGAGCACGGCAGCCGTTGTGCAAGGAAGTACGTTTGACATTAACAAAGTGTGCCGCACCGAGAAGGAAACACATCAAGCAAAACACGTCCATCAACGGTTTGACAACTCTTGTTGTGCAGTTGCTGTATGTGTGTGTGTATGTGTTTGAAAACATAATTTATTTATGAATTGCATAATGTGTTGTTTTCAGACCATAGCAATTTTTGTTCTTTTCAATTCTGAAATTAATTAAATTTAAAGTAACGATTTTTTTTTTATCAGCAGAAAAATTGATGATAATTTGAATGCAACTTCTTTTCAGAAGATACTTCTAGTGAACCTTTTTCCTAAATGAGTACAACTGCAGCGTTTGGTATGTTTCCGTGTGTTTTCCTGCGGAACCGAATTCGGTGATATTTTCCGTCAAGATCTGTGTTTTTCATTCATAGAACGTTTTTGATGGTGTAGGCGAGAACCTTTGCGTTTGTAATGGTCCACATTTCATCGTCTTGTTCGTTTGTTTCGCGTACCGCCATTGCATTCCGCTAAACAAGCTGCCAACGGGCGGAAGGAAGCAATGCTTCAAACTGACTGTGAGTCCTGCATTCGACGAATGCAACGGGCTTCCTTTTACGAACTAAGGTGAAACCCTTTCTTGTCACATCACTCAAGCCATCGTCCCGACGACGACCGCTCGTTCCGGGTAAACATTGAGCGGGAAACTGGAACGCCGAGGAAAATCACGGCCGAAATAAATCGCTCCTATTAACAACGCTCGACGGTTTGCAAAAGCGCTAGACCGGTGTTGGGTGCTCTTGGGAAAGCTGCAGCATTTGAATTCCACCATAATTCCACGGCATAACGAAAGCGGAAACGCATTTGATCACACCTTCCGGCATGAGTGCCATGTGTTCTTTTCGCACCAGAGAAAACCATTTATGCCTAAGCTTTAAAAATTTGTTTCGAGAAAAGTTATGACTTGAGACAAATGTGCTTCCCTGCGTTTGGATCTGCTCGACTCGCTTTTTGTTGGTAAGTTTCTTTTCTCCTTCTGTTCTGGTTGCACTTGAAGCAAACCTAAGCGTCAAGCTGGCGTTCTCGTTTACACCCGCAAACATGCCCAGCCTTTGACGGGTGCGGAAAATAGTTGCGAAAGTATTTCAACAGCTACCAATATGAACACCATCCACGTACGCATCCACGTACGCAAGTTTCACAAATAGAAATGGGAAAAAAAACTGAATGTCTTGGCCGGTGAACACACATGCGATCGTCAAATCCAAATCACACTTACACACACAAAACACACACATGAATACATGCACGCACGCGAAACCATACGTACGGATAATGAAAACAATCATAAAATGGCAAAATAATAAAAGGACGCCAAACGGTTGGCAATAAAAGTTGTGCCGTTTCCATATGTATTGCCGAATTAAAAGTTCCCCTTTCGCACCCGCTCGCCCCTCCCAGTCACCCCACGCCTCCCGAACGCCCGTCCCATGGTGCATGAAGTTTGGTTGATATTTTCCTTGCGTTGCTGCGCTGGTTGACTGGTTAAGGGAAGTTTTTCGCGCGATCGTTTCGCATCGTACACGCAGGCACGTCATGCGGAATGGAAACTCTTGCGAGTGAGCGTTTTTATTTCGTTCCGGTTCTGTTTTTTCGGTCCCTCCTCCGCTTTCCTCCCCGTCCCGGGACGAACGAAAGTGGCGCCAGTGTGGTTGGCAAGTGGCGCCAAAAATGATGATGACGCGAACCGCTATGGTTCACGAGGAATGGGTTTGCGGATGGAAAGGGTGGAGCTGGATGTTTGGGGCCCCTTGGTGCCTATGTGTGTGTGTGTGTTTCGGTCGGAAGGGAGCACGATGATGATTATGATTCCTGTTGTTACGGAGTAGAATTTTATCCTTCCTGCGGTTGTCATGTCGTACGCGTGAGGATGATTTTGAAATCTCCAGGGCCGTGGCAAGGGTTTGGTGAAAGGCTGATGTGGTTGGATGTCAATCTCCCTACCTCTTGCTCACTGTGTACCTCACGTTACCACTCGTCGCTCTCAGTCCGGAAAAATATAAGTATGACACTGGCAGAACGTTCGATGATTTTTTCTTCACAACACGTCACAGAACAACACTTCCTCTGCTTTGCTAACTCATCAAAACCAAAGAAATAATTTTTGATGTCTCAGCACCTGACAAGACAAGTGGTTTCCCTTTTTGCTACAAAAGTGATTGTGAAACGCAAGCGATGTTCAAAGGCGACAACCGAAAGTCGGACATGTCAATACTAAGCTTTGTGTTTGCGCTCGACCTTTACCTTCCTGAAACTGTGTGAAGGCTTTAACTACCTTCTTGAAGTGGTAAATCGTTTAAAACAGATTGAAACAGAAATAGTGATCAAACGTAACGCGACTCCCATGTTGAAAGTAGGGCAGCTACGGTTGGTGTTAATTTTTTAAATGTTATTCCCTTATTGTGCTGACTTTTTACTGTATTGAGTAAAAAATTCTCCCTCCCCCAAAAACACTAATTTCAATTCAATTAATTTGATTGGATAAAAGCACCCTCACATTAAAAGTTAAATTTCTTTTTATCATTTATTTTAATTCAATTCCAGTAAGGTCACAGAGCGCGAAGATCATGGCGATTGTGCTGACTTTGAACTGTACACATTTCTGGGCTTCCACCATACGTGCAAAGGGTAGGGCAGTGCTTTTAAAAAACAGTAGTTGCGAATGAGATGTGATTTTTTGTCACTGGAGAGTAACTCTATACATTTGGAAGTAATACAGCTTTACAAAAAAACATGAATTGATACGTAATGGAGTAGTGATACGTAATGGTTTTAAGTCTTCTTATTTGCCTGCTGACCTTTCCTGTAGAACAGTGTTCCAATCAGTCACTTGCTAAGAGTCGTGCACTCTTCAGAACAAAACAAAAATACGAGTTTCCATTGATTATCGAAATCACCGGTACCTTTTGGCTGCGAAATGCCACTTCTCTCTTGATGGCATTCGATCGAGTCGAGTCGTTCAAAACGCGCTTGCCACAAACGACTGAAACGATAAAACACCAACGAGTTCACCGCGCAGAGCCATTGATCCGAGAGAGGCTTGCGGCGGTATCTAGGTCACGGATTAGGCCCTAGCGTACGGGTCGGTGGCAATCCCGCTTCAACTGTCATCAAACAAGCGTTCGAATCCGAGCACAGGACACCGGTGTGCAAGCGAGAACATGGGCAAACATCCTGCCACGATGACCATCGGGCTCTCCCTTCTGTTGCCCGTGGAGGTCTTCCCGGGCTTGACTAATGCACCACCAACCCCCCCACGGGTCGTCTTCTCTCTTCGATCGGATGCATTTGCACCACGCGAACCCTATTTCCGGATTCGATTGTTGCCGCATCCGCCGATACTGCAGCGCGCGCGCCAGGCTGCTGCGGCACGATACGATATTCGCCCGGAAAACTCGGTTCGGTGCGGTGCGGGGTCAATGCGGTGCCGTTTGTCATGTATGCAAATGAGTGCCGTTGATAGGTAGAATAAATACGTCCCGCATTAGCCGGATCCTCGGGCGCACCGAAGAAGCGTACATAGGAAATAGGACGCACACGCACACACCCATTTCCTGGGCAGCGGGTGCATGCATTCCAGTTGAAAGGCCGAGCCGAGTCCTTGCATCTCCCGCTGGCATTTTGGAATTACGTACCGACGCAACCCCGCGGCGCTAGGCGCTAATGCTTCACCGAGGTGAATTCGATTGCGGGTGAGTTCGGCACATGTTTGGGGTGGTTTTTTTTGTTGTTGTTGCTTGTTTTCGATCCTGTCGACCTGGCCACAGGACCATTTGCTATTTCTGGTTCACAGCTGGTTAGGAAGGCCGCCCTTCCGAACCGGTTCACGAAACGGTGTGTCCGTAGCAGCAGCAGCAGCAGCAGGAGCAGCAGGAGCGAACCACAAAGCCATCGGAACGGCCTTTGGCCAGCGGGACAGCATACACATATGGAGCAGCTTTAGCTGCATGTTTCCGGGCGGCTTTATGCGGGCACGAAAACAGACTTCTGCAATCCCGGATCCGTGTTCGGCTAGTCGCGTGTTCGCCCTAATGACCGGTCCGGTTCGTTTCGTTGCTGGCCGCGAGCCAGATTTGCCAATTTCCCAGTAGGATGATTTGCGACCGTCCGGCCGTTCCGGCGCGCGCAAATCCTTAGGACTCGAGCACCCATTCAAGCGCAATGAGAGTCCGTCATGATTAGGCACAATTGTGAGCAGCTTCCCGGGAAGCTCCGGCATCACCTGTGGATATTCTGCAGCCGCGGGGCGAGACAAGATCATACTTTCCAGCAGCAGAAATGTATGAATCCATCCCTTAATGCCGTTTTCCTCCAACTCTAGCAAGATAGAGAACTTTGGAGTGGTGGCCTCCCAGGAGTATGGTTCAAATTCTCTATTTGGTCAGCCGGAAACGGTAAATCAGCACACACAAAAACGCTACTGCAATGGCAAAGAATGGAATCTCAAATTGGGACTACGAGTTTGGCCGTAACCAGGAGGAATACCGGCACAACTCGAAGGGATTTGAGGAATTACGCGATAGAATTATTACTGCCTGCGTCCACAGTGGGAAGGCTAGGTAATTAATCTTTCCAAACGGATGGTAATCTTTTTCGAAGTTTGAAAATGAAGTATAGCACAGAACCAGTGGAATATCCTTTCATTGTGCTGGTTTGATAGGCATTGTATTAGGGTGAATTATTATTATCCTCAAGTTCAATTTGCTTAGTTTCGATTTCCTTTCGACTCTCCGCGAGGGTTTCTGGCTTTCGGACGCACCACGTTGCCGTTGTCGAAGTCGTCGTCCCTGGTGGCCCCTGCATCAGCTGTGCCGCCGGAGAGCGCACGGTTGCGTTACAATCTTCGCACGTCCTCATATTGTTCCTTATGAAATATTCAGTTAGTGAAACTGTCCGACATGTCTCTTTGTTGCTAGAGTACTCCCCCAGTTCCCCAGCTCCCTCAACCAGTGCCTGCCTTATACTGCGGCTGGCGAGTTGATTATCCTTCGAGGGACCATAAATTTTCTGCAGTAAACACTCGCACACAGCCGGGGAATGAGCGTGAGAGAGAGAAAGAGTGCGAGAGAGAAGCGTAGAATCGCATCGTAACCGAATGTGTAATCGAGACTGCTGCACGAGATCGTTACGGTGGCTCGACGCCAGGGGCCTCGGTGGTGGAAGTGATATTGGAAGTAATAGGAATCGGAAGTAACGGCGGGCGGAGACAGCGGTAGCGGGCACCACTAGAATGCTGACTTCCCCCGAGGCTCGGTCAGCGGTCGCAGGTGTGGTAGTGGTTGTGATAAAAAATGATGCTGCTTGAAATATTGATTTACTGCAGAGTTTTCCATCGCACGTGCAGCAAGCGGGGGAAAAAAACTGGGAAACTAGTAACACTATCGGAAGAAAGGAAGGAACGCAGAAAAAAACTTCAAGAAATGGAGGAAATGGTGTGGATTTTCTTGGTCCTGGAAGCATCTCGGTTGCTCGGAGAGTGGGGGTTTAATTTTCTCCTGACTTTTTCACGGTGTCGGATTCTGGCTTCTGACTCGCTGATTTACTGAAAGCCACAACGGCACGGCCTACTGTGACCTTAAAATTGTGGCCTTTTTCTTGTTACTTTCGTAACTGTTGGTAAGAAAAGTGCGTTTCTCAATGATTGGAAATTACTCTTTTAATGATCAGTCAGCTTGTTATTCAAACTGTGTTTTTTTTTTAATCAAATGTTCACTTATATTGCTAAAGTCATTTAAATCACTGACATGTGAAGTTATTTCACACCCTTATTTTTAATTTTGTATAACTTTGGAACATTCAAGCTTGTTATTCAACTTAACTTTATAGATTTAATGCAACCCGTTTTACTTTGTACACGCAGTTGCTACAGCACACGGAGTTTTCTTCCAGAATTCAGATATTGGCATGAACTTGCATGAAACCTTCTCCGGAACCGGAACCACATCCATAAGCCAGTGTTACAAAAGCACAACCATGGCGCCACCCAAGTAACGGTGTAAGTCATCCAGCAAACGAGAAATCATTGCCCATTTATCTACGTGTCGTTTCGCAGCTGCAGCCGTCTCGAAACCAAGATCCGTTGGACATTTGCCAGCTTTTGCATCCTCCCGCAGGGCATCCTTACTGTTCGCGCTGATGATCACGCTGGATACCAGTGTTCCCTTCTATTCCCTATGTGTCATATCTTTCTGCGGAACTTTTTCGCACTTTATCTTTTGCTTCTTTCTTTTTTCTTCTCCCAGCTCCTGCCAACGCTCGCATTTAATTGAGCTTTCGGTAATTAGGAAACGGGGCGCAACGTTCTCGTTCGAGCTAGAAGGAACCGGTCAACCGGTCTGTTGGCCTACGTGTACCGGTGTAGTTAGCAAATGACCAATGGGAAGGGGAAGGGGAAGGGGGGGGGTGGGTTCCGTCAAGAAACCCCGACCCGAGAAGATGAGATCGTCTTCATTTCCAATTATTTTTGTAGTCTCTCGCGCAACCAACTTCTCCCGAAACAACCCCGGGATACACAGCTTTTCCCCCGAGGGCTCCGGAAGCATACCAAAAGAAAAATAGATAGCAAAATAGAAGAAAAAAAACAAACTATAATGAAGTCAATAGCTTCACCAATTTCATAGCGCGTGGTGACGGTGTATGAAAAGTCCGCAGCGAACAACATCAGTAGGACAGGTATTCATGGAGAACCAGCTACGAAAAACGAAAAAAAAAACAACTCAAGCAACGTGCAAGCGCCTCAACCGAACAAATTATGTTCCGGCGACCGAATCGGGTTTCTTGTTGTCCAAAAGTGTTGCCCTCTTCAAAATGTTGCCAGTGACTTTTTGCAGAACGATATGATCCATTTGCGGAAAATGAAGCTTAAATTTGACACTCGGCGACGAGTCAACGAAGCGTTAAAGTTCCACCGAGCCGAAATTTATCTAAGGTACTTAGAATTGTCCTTTTCTTTGCCAAACAAATGTGATTTTAGTAGCAAACAGGGCAATGGCCTTCGATTTACAATAGCTGCGTGACCCGATGCTTAGATTTACAGTAGTAAACTAAGAACTATTAAAGTAAGAACTATTAATCATTAATTCAGTTTAGAAAATATTTTTGATGATGTTGTTGTAGTAATGATTTCAATCTAGCAAAATGTATCCACATCTATAGAATTTAATCCAATTTTATTCGCCTTCCGCGTGGTTGCGTTGCAATACCGCTTCAGTTAATTTAATTGAGTTTCAACATTTTCGTTTGTTCGGAGTATTTCGCGAAAACATAAAACCGAACACCGTGAGCTGGAAACCTCGGTTCCCCTTTTTCGTAGTTACAAATTACTCCGGGGCGCATAAAGCCCTGTTTTGCAGCAAATTTTCATAGCTCTGATGAGAGGGGGGAAGTCGGCCTTTTTATTATCACCCATTGCAAATGCCAGGCATGCCAGGTTAATGATGGTGCCGATGATGGTGATGATATTATTTTGTAACTTGTATGGATCCCGTTATGGTTACTGTTCCACTTCTTCTTTAATTGATACCGTGCGATCGCGGGAAGCAGCAAGATGAGAGGAGAACGGTAGGTGATGGCCACCCTCCGTAACTCTCCCCCCTCCCCCCTACCTTTCCATTTTCCTCGCCAGCAGCATGATTCCCGTCGACAGTGTACAGGTCCAGCATATCAAGTGGGAAAAGCTTTAAGCCCGTCAATTGTGGCAAACAACAGAACACAAAAGGGGGTTTCATGGGGGCGGGGGAGGCACTTCACCAAGTCACCGGCTGTTCGGTGAATGGGGAGGGGGCATAAATTTTTTATAACGAAATTTATATCATTTTTTATGTCCCTCTGCTTCACCGTTGTTGATCGCCGGAGCCAAAGCAACACAAAGCAACACAAAACGGAGCAGTTGAAGTTGAAGCTTCAAACTTTTCATGAAACGACCGAAGGGGAAGGACATTTGAGGGGCAAGTTGGATACAAAAAAAAAAAACTGCCCCTCCTCGGTGTATTGAAAGTTGTTCTTTTCAATGTGTATGTATGTGTGTTGTTTTCTTTTTCTTCGTACAGCTTCGTTTTCATTCCGGCGGTGCCTTTCTGCTAGTGATAATGATCTGCCGCGGAAACGCGGGCGGTGGAGAGGATCACAGGGAGGAAGGAGATGCCTGGAGGCGTGGGGATGTTGGTTTTATGTTTATGCTGCATAACGGCACTAAGTTAGCGGAGAGTATGGCGCGCTTGGCAGCATTTCCCAGGAAAGCGAGTTTAGATGCGGCGAAAGTGAGCTGAGGCAGTGCCGTAAAGTGAGACAGAGAGAAAGTTTAACCTAGATCCCGACCGCTCGTTACTACTTGCAAACTACACTGCCCTGAGGTTGGGAAAGGGAGAGGGGCATGGTGTTTTCCTACCGTTTTCCGTTTTCGATCTCCGAGCTACGAGGACTTTATTATTATTTTATTTCTATCATTCGTCTTCTCGATTTCACGTGCACTTCCTACCACAGTTGCCCCTTGTTGTGTGTGTGTGTGTGTGTGTGTATTGGTGAGTGGTTTTTAACTCAGAATAATCTCATTACTTGAACAGGATATCGCAACGTCTGCTTTACCTTAGCGAGGAATGGACCGATGGAAAACCTGGATTTCATGAGTGCCTTGGTGCAATTTTAGTCTTGCGTTGCAGTTTACACTAATCAAAGTAAATTGTCACACCTATTACGAAATAGAAAGAGTAGTTTGAATATTTATTTAATTATACTTCGATTTTTTTAAGCAATAGTTTAATTATAATGGACTGCTTTGAATACATCCTTCGAAAAATAGTTTGTTTGGTTTACAAATCTCACCAAATCATCACAATTAAATTAATTTGGCAGTTTAATCTTCAAGCTCAGGTGAAGTAAAAGCGATCGCTGTTGTTAAACTAAAGTGGATGATTCCACTACTCTTCCCGTGACTTTCTACGGCAGCCAAGTAATGAAAGTCAGAGGAGGTACGATTGTCATTCAAAGTAATAGACAAGCGTTGGACGAGTTTTATGTGACTTTTGTGCGGTAATGAATTTCTCCCTCAGCGTAACGAACGCGATTAATTTATTTTCCGGTTTGCCGCATGGCAAATACACACACTCGCACACCCATGAAACACAGTACTGGGGACAACTTTTTCTCACAGTTTCGGGGAAGGGAGGTTGTGGGCGCGGGTCAGGAGTACCGGGGGCGATAGTTCAATTACAGAGTTTTCTTTGCCTTTGCCCAACCCGGGTGCGTCGGTTGGTTGGTTGGCCACGGAAATCGAATTTATTTCCCCTCCCTTTGCCTCGTTGCTCACATCGTCCCAATCTGGCGGGAAGCAGCCGGTCGCGTTTTCATTACTCGCCACCGTTTCTTGTTGCAATAAGTCAAACGGCAGTATGGGGCACGCAAGGAAACCGATTCGGAGCAGCACGGTGCACGGTGTGTTAAATTACCGAAAAACTCGCCAATATTGTAAGTGATTACGTGCCTCCGCACCGAGGGATGGAGCAGCGGCCGGCGGTGGGGCGGTGAAACTAATTGCCACGGAACGACAGAATATCCGCTCGCGACTTCAGCCAGGCCTCGTGACCGCTTGACCCGGTGGCCCTCGGTGTAATGGGTAATGGTGGATTTAATTAGGGTTTAGGGATGGTCAGCCAATGCCAACGGTGAACCAAAAGGAGCCTGCAAACCTACACCAAACGCGACTCGCAGCTGACCTTCGTCGGTCGTGCGATGTGGCGTGTCTCGAGGCGAATACGGTACGGCTTTTTATGGGTTTTTCACGGCGTACGAACGAACCTCCAGTGCACGGATGATGCTCGAACACTAACGAACTATTGAGGCAACGAGGAACGTTTCGGGTATCGATTGATGCAGGTCAAAGCCTGGGGGATTCTCCAGCTGAACGGAAGGGATCGCTTGCGGTACGGATTTAGGTTCATTCGCTTCGCCCCCTTCGCTCTACGTTTCGAATAACTTCATCAACGTGGTGAAGGTACGAAGGCAACACTGAAAGTGTCGTAATTAGGAAATGAGTACTTTCACGCCAGTTTACTTATTTATTTCTGGTGGAGTGAATGAACGTGAAAACAATTCCTGCTTTAATTGGCTACTCGAGCTCGGGCACGGGGTCTTTTCTTTGCTTTCATTTCCTCAGTGAAACAACAAGGAGGCTCGTTACGCCTTCAAACCGGGCTGCAAGAGAACAATGGGCAATGGTTACGAGCGCCAACATGTGACAATTATATGTATGGTCACACGTGTCGTCCACTTCCCTGGACGTTGTGCACGTGAACTGTTTGCCTCGGCAAAAGGGGCAATCGTTATTTTTCCTTCACTCGTTGCGCAATGCAGCAAGCGAAGTGTCGAACAAAACCGAAGCCATCCCTTCTGGTCACTGTCGGCAGTGGAATTCTCCTTAAGTGTAGATGTTGCATCTTTGTAACCATAAACAAGCCGAATAGCGTGTCGCTGTACAATTTACTTTGCCACCCATCCGCTTGCACCCCTGTCGCTTATTCGCTTCTAGCCAGTTTGTCCAAGAAGTCGGAACCCGCAAGCCGACTTTGTAGCAGTGTGGTAGGTGTGTCTCCCGGGAGCTGAAACTGCATATTAACACCTCACGTCGGTTGAAGTTTGAAGGGGCGTAAGTGTTACTCCCTGCGGAAAGTTTTGTTTATTCCGCTGCGGGTGTTATTTATTGTACCCCTGGGGTAGGAGGTTGAGGAAGGCGAAACAGGCGGCTGACCTTTGCCTACTTCGGTTCGGTAACTACACTTAAACACCGAGTCAACCTGATTTCCACGAAATGACACGTGAGACACCAGGCGTCTCCATATGTTGGTGGGTCTTTTCTAGGTTTCAGCTTTTCCGTGAGGCTTTCAATGTACCAAGTAATGAATGGGAATGGATTTTTTTCTGCAATATTGGTATAAGTGTTCCAATTTTTCACTTCTATCAAACGGGACTTCCCGGACGTTTGCCAGAAGTGATAAAAAGAAGAAAAAACAAAATAGTCGACACTACCCGAATGATTGGCTCTGTTCCTTCGGGGTTAGTTAAAATTTATTGTGACGTGTAATTACAATTATAAATGTTTTCTTTATGGAAATGTTTGCACCAACATTGCGCCACCGAGGGGAACAAACGGTGAAAGCTGTCATTTTGCCTCTTCCTGCTGCCTGCTGGTGCATTTCGTGCGCCATCTGCAGTGCGGGCGTGCTGCCGTGGCGAAACAAATTGTCATGTAAATGCAGTAATTTAAAAGCGATCACTAACGCCGCCCAAACGCGGCGTGGTGCCGGTGCGTGGAAATAAAAGAACGAAACATTTTATTTTCCAAAAAACATCCGGTGTGTCAAACGACAGCCGTTTGCTTTTTGTTTTGTTTTTGTTTTTTTTTCTGGTGCGTTGCTGTTGTATCCATTTCGAATCGATCCAACGTGCAAATGGAAAAGCCGCCTTGCAATAGATTGGACCACCACCGATCAAACGATTGGACAGCGCACCAACGCAGGCTTGAACCGAAAGAGCAATGCAAGGATGGCTCAGCCCGGGAAAGAATGAGGTGGTGGATGAGGCTCCCGGGGAAGGTGGCTAGCGGGTTGCAGGAAAACGCTTCGAACGCTGCAGGCCGGTGAACATGTGTCGCATTTAATTAAGCCGTATTTGCATGGGAAATTAAAATAAATAACTAGCGTTCCGAACTGTAAACACGCGTGTGAAATAATGTTTTAATGCAGCTGGCATTCCTCGGTGGCGACGCTGCGGAACGTAATTGAGTTTGTCAGCACGGGAAGCTAGGTCACAGGGAGCAGCTTGCAGCGAGTTTTAATTTATACATCCACCTCCTCTGGCAGCAGCCTTTTAAGTGGAGCTTGTTAAATATTTTGGACATTAAGCAAAAAGAAGGCCTATGCGCACAAACATTTGTAGTCGCTTACGAAGCACTTATGTTTTATGCAGCTTCAAATTCTTTGTGGGAGCGATCCATCGTCATTCAACTACGGCATAGTATGATGGATTGAATATTGATTGACTTTCGCAAAAAAAAAAACGAGTTCATGAAATTACACTCCATGTGGCTTACTGCTGGTTAGTAATGGGAACCTTTTCGTGCAGCGAGCACAGCTGGGAAAGAAATCATTTTCTGCACGGCCAGGGGAAACAAAGCGAACATAAGAACCGGACCAAACAAGGAAACGGCACACCTCCGTGCACAAACACTCGGACATCACAAAGGGGTCTCGGATCGTAACCCTAGAATGGGCTCGTAAAATGTGTGCATTGTGCTTCGTCGTCAAGTCAGTCACTTAAAGAAACATAGCGCAAATCGGGTTGCCGAGTGAGTAAAATGCATTTGCTTCCCTGCCTGGGAATGTGGTACCCTTCCTTCCTTTCTTTGCTTCCGGCACGAAACACGAAACGAAACGCTCCCCTCAAATTGCCATCGTCCCGGCGTTTGGTGCACTGCAGCAGCGTTTACCTCCCGCTTGTCTTGGAAGGTATGGGGAATAACGGAGTGCGCTTTGACCTGCCTCATGCTCTGACCTCGAACTGCACCAGTCGAACGTTGCATATAAATCACCAGCTGAAGAAGTTGTACTTCGGGCTTGTTCGAGCAGTTCGCGGGGTTGCTGGGGTGGGCCAAAAAAACATGGGAAAACCATTTCGTCGGACTTGCGAGCTTGCTGCTGTAGTCAGCGTATCTTCGTAGCATGTTCAGCATTGAACTATGGGGTGTCGTACAAGGTCAGCGAGTGAGCTCGGCTGTACTGTTATTTTGGGTCAGCTGGAGTAAGAGCGTGCGGTGATGCGCGGTTAGATGCTGTTGGCCGGGTTTCGGCGCACGAAAGGACGATAGGAACCGCTGCAGGCCAGTATTCTAATGAAGGGGCATGTGTTTCCCACGTCGGACACAATGTTTCCAACAGTTTGACCTTTTGTTTACGGCAAACTTGTGGATCGGCATTCGTTCGTGGAAAAAATGTCGATCCGAATGACATATCTCCAACATGGTTTTGCGAATGCAGCTTCTTGCAAAGTGTTACAAATGGAATGAGTTGCATGTTGGCCTCACGGTTCGAAGGCTTTGCTGTTCAAATTGAAGAAGAGAAAATAGTATGTGTATAATAAATTATTGTAGTTACATTTGGACTTGGCCAAAAATTGCGGCACATCAGAGACATGGACAGACTCAAAAAGGCTAACATTCACTAGGTTTTAAGGTGAGCACTCCAGATTATAAACATCAACAATTAAATAAATCTGCATCAAATCCGTACACGACGTATTCCATAATCAGTGCAATTTTCCAGGTGCACTCGACGGCCGATTGAAGCACGGACTAACGATAAGTGCTTGTACCTAATCTTCAGCGGTAGGTTCACAGCCTATATTGCTACGGACAGCCCGTACTTTGCGCAAAATCTCCGGCCGCAGCGCGGAAGGATATAATTTTGTCTGTGTTTACAAACTGCATAATTGTACCGCTATGTGAGGCCGACTTGGACCATTTAATTGTGCTTAATTGTGCAGCAGTTTGCATAATGGCATGTACGCAGCCGATGGACCCGTTGGACGCTACTCGTAGCGGGGTCATTTTGGCACGGCAGCAAGAAAAGGGAATTCGGAAAAGAATTGGAAAAGCCCCTTTCATACATGCGAAACGGATAGGAAAAGAAAACAACGAGAACGCCAGCGGATGGGGTAGCACACTCGAGCGAAGCAGCTAACAGCAATCATTACCACATTGCCTTTCGCCCAGTCAAGCACCAAGCCGTTAATGACACACTTGGCAGTTTCGTGTGTGCGCCACTTTTCTCCATCGCATCCTGGCTGAAAAAAAAAACTTCAGCTTTACACAAAGCAACCCCTCACTGGGTAGTGTGTGCTTGGCCGCAAATCATGCCCTTGTCTTGGGAAGGGTGAAAAGGCTGTTTTTGCCCCTGCATTTCTATTCCACCACTCAGCGGGAGAAGATGGTAAGATTCTTTTGATTCCTCTCCGCAGTCCTGAGGGATGCAACCGGTTACGATGACACACTTCTGGCCGGTCTTATGTGTCTCCCCTTGAAGTATAGTTGATCCTTCTCACAAGGGTGCACGTGGCTTCTCCGTGGAAGGTTTGCAATTTGACCGCTATTCTGTCTTCCCCATTCAAGACCATTCCGTTGCTTGATGTCGATCGACAATTGATTTTCTCTCGGGCCTGGTAGTTACCGTGCGAAGGTAAGGATGTCCCGTACGTCAACCATCTGTGCACCCTTCATAAGTATCTCCGGTTAAACCCAGCCTCGTGCCGTACGTTCGAGGTTTTATAACACAAATATCCTGCGAGAGAGGCCTGCATGTGACAGGCGTGTGCAAGACCTTAAGAGTCGGCTTGAGTGCGATGCATAAAAAAGCATACACACTCGACGATGCTATGAAAAAGAACACTAATATATTTATGTATGTGTGTGTGTGTGTGTGGGTACGTTAATAAACTTAATTATTCCGCTCCCTCGAGGATACTAGTTGCAGTTGCGTCGAGAGTCTGAAGAGGTCCTTTCCGTCCATTGAGTTGCGGAAAGAACCACAGAATTGAATCAGAATGGATGGCAAGTGTACATTGCAGTTTTACCAATGGTACTCGTATGCTGAAGTAGTGCCAGGGTTGGGTTGCCTGTTGCAACCCGGCAGTGCATCGTCACCACGTCAACAGCTCAAGTGATGTCTTCAGCGAAAGGCGCTCGCGCTCGAACAGCACCGTCTGTTCCGTCAACACCCCGCCGGAAGAGAACTCAACGGGAGCGTTATTGTAATCTCGTTTTTTATTATTTTCCATCAGATTGCCTATTCGTTTTTCCAGTCGCTATCCTACCTTGCAAGTAGGTGTCCCCGGCGATGCGCAACGAAGAAGATGTTGAACCGGCGGTCGAGAGGAACGCTGAGAGCACGGACCATGCCGGGCCCACCTGCAATGATTTCGAGCAGCGCCGTGACCCGGAAAACGCGCGCGCCAAACTCACCTGGAAGAAAGAAAATGCGCAGAGACAGAAAAATAATTTAATTAGGCTGCCGGCTTCATTTCGTTCGTCGGGTGGGATGAAGTTTGCGGCATTGGCACTTCATACTTCCACCGACCACCCGAGCGCTTGTGTCGCAGTCGTGTGTCGATAACGTTGCCGTTCTTTTTGTCCCCACAATTCCCCCTACCTTCTTCCCACTTCCACTACACTACGAAATGCGGTCGGTATTGCACTAATTGCCTGTCTTTCAAACCGAGCGCTAGCGAGCGAGCGACACTCGGGGAAACTCTTAATTGTGGCCATGGTTGGCAGGCGTTTCGGAAAAGGGGGAGGAAGAGGAGCAGGATAAAATTAGACTCTCGAGCCTTCAGTCGGTCGTCGGTGTGCCGGTGCTGGAGAGCGAGGGAGGAGAAGGATAAACGTCATCAACTTGCGGACAAATAGAAAACCGTCCCGCCGTGGCAGTGCTTTCCCAGGAGGATGCCAACCCCCGGTTCCCCCAGTAACGGTCGCGCCAGAAGTTGGAAAATTGGGTCCGAACTTTTCCGTGCCAGGCCAAGCGCACTGAAGAGCACTTCATATGGCGTCGATAAAGTTTCCGGATTATATCAGTTCAGCGCTCGTTTTTTTTTTTGTCACTTTTCCCAGACTTCATAGCGAACGCTTTTTTCTCCGGTCTTCCACTTTTCTTCCCTAGCATTCATACACAGACCGTTGCTGCCGCTCTGACGTCATTGCTGGACGAGGATAAAAGGCAAAAGCCCTGGTCAGTATGATCTGTGTGTGGGTGTGTGTAGGAAGAGCAGGGTTGAAAAATATGCCTGACGCTGAATCTAAAATGGGAACAACAGGAGCTTTAGCAACCAGCCGTTACATTGTCGGAAGAAAGCAAGGAGCGTACATTGGTACTTTTCGTCCATCTTGTCCGGTGGAGTTTCTTCTTGCAGCAGGTTAAGTTTCAATATGTTCACTGTAGGATAATAATTCCACAGCCATACGCTAGCCGATAAGTAAGCCACCGTTCGGAACGTGGATAACAACCGGTTCGAACAGAATGACGTAGCAGGTTATATTATACGATCAAATGCGCACTCACGAAGGCATCTCCCGGAACTTCGTCGGCCAACAAATGGTGGGCGTACAAATGGTAACGACGAGGAGCAAAAATAGAACGCGTTATCGATGCAACTCCGCCATCTCGCCATGCGAATCGGTTTCGCAGTCTAAATGGAGACGCCTGGTTGTAGGTAAGCATGTCCTTGCGTCCGTAAGAATCTAGCCGCTTTCCTACGCGGTGTGGAAATCATCCCTGCAAGTACGTGAAAGCTTAGCCACCAGTGACGTACATGGTAATCACTAACATCCTAGCTCGAGCGATCGAACGACAAGAAAAGATTACAGTAGCATAAGAACGTAATATCAGCGTAAGGCCTTGTTTAGAACAGTTAATTTTTTTTATTGTTACAAAATATTTTTGATTTTTTCAGGTCTTATTGTGTGAAATCGCTTAGTATAACCACTAGTTTCACTGTCATTTGATTTCATATATAATTTCGGTTTCGTTTGGGTTCGACAGTAAGTTCTACGATGATTTAGCTTTCGCGAGGGATAGCTTCAAGCAAACAGGAAAACAGCAGCAAAGCTTACAAACAAACGCACCCATTAAATCCTATCGGAAAGTTGATCCGTGACTGGCAACGTAATCGGGCTTTGAATCGATATTCCTTCAACCGAAATCCCTCCATCACGTTCCTCCTTAACAGGGAAGGAGCTTCTGGACTTGCGATGATTTCGGTTGCCAACCGGTTCCAACAATGATACCAGCCTCAAAACGTGACTACTTAAGCCGAGCATTGTTTCCTTGCCTTTGCGGATTCGTCCGTCAACTTTGGCAACCTTTCGGCCCAACGAGAGCCAGGAAGAAACGGAAACGTTTCATTAAATGCGATTTCTTCGTTCAATTGACGGGGAAGAAGAAATCAGAAGAAATGTGGCTAGTGAAGCTCTGTCAGGAACGAGGGCCAAGAGAATTTTGATCGCCGTTTAACAAAGTGACGCGTGCCCGTCGCTTCGATAAGCGGACATGCAAAATTGGCAGCAAATAAATGGTGGCTCGTATTCTTTTCCCATAATGCTTCTCAGCCGTACATCGCGCACCGTATCGAATGTCAGTCCGGAAGGCGTCCATTTGCGAGCTTACACCCAGCGAGAATGTGTTTGAGGAGAGCGAATGAAATTTATAGAAAAATGACGATGGAAGTTTATTTGCTTCTTAATTACACTTTAAACAGGCATTTGCAAACAACATTCCAGCAAAAAGGCAAGTCAGAGTAGCAAAACATTAAGTAAATTACGCACTCCTACAGTTCGAACGTATATTGGAAACGCAAATTCGTAGTATACATTTAGGCGCAGTCAGAATCAGTATCAGACGTTAGAAAAGTAGCTTTACGATAAACTGTCCCTTCAGAATTCTCTTTATGCATAAGTAAGTACCACTGAAAACATAAAAAAATACTTCATCAGGCAAAAGTCTTGCCCGTAACTCGAGCACCTTTACTGCGCTGAGGGCTAAATCTGGCGATAGGTAAAGGTCAAGAAAGCCAACGCCAAGGGCACCTAATCTCAAGGGTGCCACAAACAAAGGTGCATACAAGGAGTATGAGCAAAAGATGGCACGCAAATGATAGGCTTACGAGGTCGACTCTACCCTACACGTTTTGGATTCGCCATTCGCCGAGGAATGCCGGCCGATGCCGAACGGCGGGGATTTGTGTGTGTCGATCGGTATTAGCTGCCACAAGGGGATTAGTTTTGTATTTTTCCTCCTGCACGGCGGAAGGCACCCTACGAAGGGTCGAACGGATAGTGTGCGGGATCTAGGCCAGCCACTCGCCAGGGGAATGCGGGGGAAAATAAATAGAATTTCCGATAGTGCGAGCGCAAATGCCGACGCTCCGAATAAAGGGGCAGCATCTTGCCCGGGACACCGCATGGTGGTGTGGCATGACGTCTTACGTGACTGCGGACGTCCCGCATGCTGCTTGCATGCGAACGCTTCCGTCGGTGCCGGAAATCCCCCTTTTCCCCGTCGCACAACCATCGGCCGACGTGTAGAAGGAAAAGATTCGATTAAATCGGAACCTCTCGATAGACTTGCGTCACCCGTACTCTCGACGCACACGACTGCTCCGGCACAGGGGAGAGGAGGTAGAGGTGGGGGTTTGTGCCAAAAGAAATGCAAATAGACCCCGGCGAGCTGGCAGGAAACCGTGCGCCCGTGCGAGAGCGCACGTTTCTGCACGTCCCTAATGAAAGTGCCCCGGAATGCCGTTGCTGGCAGATTGGTTTCTCCCGCTCTGATCGTTTTTGCCCGCATATTCACACATGTGCTGCCGGAAGGAGGGAAAGAACCCTGGAGGGAAGTGGCAAGCAATGAACACTACTGTCGGAATGGGTAGTGATTTACATAAGGCAACGTTCCGGTCGGGCGAGCGAGCGAGCGAGCGAGGATAGAAATCATACTCTTATTAGATAGCTATACACCGGTGCGGCTAATGGAAGGGCAAACACTTGACCTACATGTTAGGATTATGCATTCATTTGCCATTAGGCTGCTGCCTTTTGTTGAATTAACAATCGTGTTCGTATGAAGAGGATAATTGCGAGGGTTGCAAAGCACGACAATGAAGTGAAAATGTATGATTACTATTTATCTTCTGGAAAAGCTTGTGACCTTTGTTTCCCGGTTGCTATTTTAAAGTTTGAAGAACTATCCTTATAAAGAATCTGCTCGGGTTTTTTTTTTGCCTGCGAGCATATTTTATTTTCTAAAACTAGAAAAAAAAAATCAATACCACTAAACGGAACCGTTTGTAGTGTATTCCAAAAAAAAACAGATGCCACGCTAATAAACATGTCTGCACGTTAAAATGGAACTTTAACTCGCGACAACAACGCGCCGCACGATTGGCGGCAGCATTTATGGAACACCCTACGCCCCCTCGCTATCGTGCACGATCTAAATCTATTCCTTGATGGCGCCATCATTTCCATACTGTCACCCCCAAAGCGGATGCAGACCATGCACGAGCCACCATAATCACGTGGCGAGACCGAAGGAAAAGGAAGGGAAAAGGAAAAATGGAATGTACATCAAAACGAATCAACCCGGACTAATGACCACGCCGTTAACGTTTCGAGGGTTACGGTTCGTACCTTTTACGTAACAAATTCCCTTCCGGCACCGACCGGCCGAAAACCGGAAGCCGTCCGGCGGGCCCATGTGATTATTGGCTCTGACCCTAACGGTAATGCGTCCGGCAGACATCATTCCTGTGGCCCGCCGCGCTCCCCCAAATCTGTGGTCAACCTGTCGCTTATGATTGTTTTCCATCGCACTTTCTCGCACGCCCCTCGTTAGATCGTCGCGTCCTTAGAAACGGGGTCACATTGAGGAGCCATCGAAGGCCAACATCAAGTTGGTTCCAGCGAGTAACCGAGTACAACCTGATACTTCTGTTTGCGGTCGTTCGTGGTCTTTTTCTTCCACCGCCCGATTGCTGGGGACAAATTTAGCTACACCTCACCTTGTTCGGACCGGCTGGCAAAGTTTTGACGCGCCTCGGTCCCGATAAGTATCGCGTGTCTACTTTTGATTAATTTATTTACACTCCGTGTAATAATTGAGGAAAAGCGAAACATTTAGCAGTAATTACCCCGGTATCGATTCGTCCCGCGGGAGGAAAAGGACGAAGGAGCGAAGGGCCGTACGAATGGGACATGATGACTTTCCAGCATCGGAAGAGTGGTACTGAGAATGAGTGCAGCTGTGCGGTACCCTTGTGGTCGTAAATCATCCATCATTAGTGTTTGGTGTGTTAAAGTTTCGCTGTTCCATGGGAAACGGTACACGGAGAGACTGTGGATGGGAAATCAAGAGTTCGGGCAAATGGTGCGATGTACCGTCTACATTTGCACTTGAGCTAGGCAAATTATTGCACATTCATGGAGGCTGCTAGTTTTGCTTTACGACTACTCTTTAAAAGGACAATTTAATCATCAGAACCTTTGTAATTGCTCTACTAAAACGGAGAGGATAAAAATTGATCCACGTATGTATGTATGTAAAAACAAGTGTGTTCTTCGATACACTTTAACCAATAATTGTCTTTTTTGACATTACATATAAGTTGTAGGATTGATTTTTGCCTTCCCAGGACATTCTTTCTCCTTCGTTTCACTGCAAACCAAACCAGAAACGGGGAAAAAGTCGTGCGAAGTCGTCTGGCACGCGACCCTAAATGAGTGAATAATGGGCGGGCGTCAGTCTCGGTGTCAAAATATGTCAAAACTTTCCGATCGACCGGACTCCCGGCCATCGGCCGAATGACGGTTTCCGGTGCCCGATTTGCGTCTAATTGACAGCATGAAAAGTCGCACGGTCGAACGTTGGTTCGTCTGGCCTGTGCTGGCCGGAAGACGGACGACTGCGCTGGATCTAATAAAAGTAGAGGACGCACTTTATCCGTTCGACCCCTAAGGACACAGAAGGGGAACATAACAGGCAACAACAAAAAAACACAGAAAAATTCTGCTGGCATAGCATCATTCATTCCTCAAGCGCTCCCTTCTCCTCCTCGCCACGACAAAGCACATCCCGCGAATGAATGGGAGCCATCTCGTCGATCTCCATCTGTCACACGCCATCACACTCCGGGGTCAAAATGTCAAAGGTTGACATTTCCGCCAAGTGTCACCTAAGCTCGAGCTTGAGAGCCTTTCTTTGCTGTCTCGGTTTTCCTTTTTTTTTGTTTTTTTTACTCTCGCTCTTGTTTTCTTTTTCCACCCGCTTCCCTTTTCCCGGGGTCGTGACCCACGGTAGCCCATCGAGAGTCATGGCCGACACCAGCGGATGGTTGGCTTTGGGTTTGCCTTGTTTGCCATGGGTTCACCATGGTACCGCAGTAATTGAAAGCAATTCTCCATTGTGTCCATCGCGGCTCCATGAGGGGGCAAGGGAACGGCGAACAGTGGAAGCCGGGAGGTGGATGCTCATATAATCCGTGCGACTCACGCACGCCGGTACTCCGCTGATCGAACCGAGTGGGAAGGACACTTCCCTTTTCGCTCGAAATGGTTCGACGACAAAAGGATGACGCCGTCCGGGGCCTTCAATAGAACGTCCTTCAATCATGCTTGCTTCGATCGGCACTGCGAAGGACAAATGCGGACCCAGCACGGAAGGACACGAAGCGCATCCAACGTTGTCCGGCGTCGATCCACCGATAGTGGGACATTGTGGGAAGTTTAGCTGTTGATGTTTTATTCCTTGCCATCCTTCCTCCGCCATAAATCGAACGCATGATGACACGAATGAAAGATTTCGGTTGCATGAAGATGCCGGATAGAATAAAAGTTGTCTCCGGTTCAGCAAACACTACCCTTTGTATAGGAACGGGCACCGCTTCGGACACGCCATCGGTGACATTTCTATGGTTGCTTGGAAGCGATAAAACGTGTCGCTGGCAACTGGCAAGAAACTGGAACGCAAATACGCACGAAAGTAAGACATTTGTTATCAGCTGGAAAGCAAGCAAGCTGCACAAATGTACACATCAATACCCGGTCGTCTTTTGTCTAAGGGAAAATCGATGCTGGAAGTAGCGTTTACTTAAGTAGCGGTCTTTGCCAACTTGTGGACGTGCCAGCTTGACAGTTCGTTCACAAATTTACCATCAGAATAATGAAGAATACGGCGAGAGTTAGGGCACGGCTGTCGAGCTGATTCGATCGTTCGCTGCACCTCATTGTGTATCGTAGCAATAACAAAAAAACCCCCCAAACGTTGGATTCATTAAGCAAGGCTTCGAGAACCTACAAGCAATCTGCTGACCTATTTGCACTTCCTTTGCTCATCAAATATGTGAACTAGTGATTAAGTCTACGGGAAAACTCTAGATAAAATACTGAACTGAAGAGGAAAGCAACAGAAAAACTGACACATCCATGTAGGGAAGTTGCGTTCAGTCTATCTATTCGAACAGGAAGGTTTTTTTTTTTGTATTGAGAAGCATGAGATGAAAAAGGAGAGAGCCGCGGATCATAAGCCAACGCGTTTGAATAAGATATTAAGCGCTGGGATTGCCGCATCCGTCAGTCGGCCTAAATGATCCCTTCGCTATCGGCATTATGACATCAAACACCGACGTCGTAGATTTTCTGCCCACCCTTCTTCGGCATTATCGCTGGCACGAGCCGATTAATGACGCTCGAATGCTGCCGCTACAGCAAACAAATGCGTACACATTGAGATATATTGCCAGCCGGGCCGTAAGTGCCACCATTGAAACGATGCCCACTCAAAAAGGCGCGCACCCAAAAATGCCACAAAGCCGTATGATGAGTTTATTTCGTATCCTTTCGGGCGGGGATTTGCAATCGATCGGTTTCGGTTCCCCGGCGGAGGTGGTTGGTGGTGCTGGTCGTCGTTTTTCGGGGGCCTTTTGTTGCCCTGCGCCTTCCATCGCTTCCCTTGCCCATCGCCGAGGGGGTGGATTTATTGGTGCGAGCGCGAGCGATTTGTTCGGAAAATCCAATTTATGGGATTTGCTTTATCTCTTCCCCCATTTGTCGCCAGGGCGAGTTTTATCGTGCTTTTTCGGCATGGGAGGACGAGGCGAAATAATCAAACCAATGCGACCTCATCGAGAATGATTCGCTGTCGAGAAGAAATTGGCAGAACATTCGTCAAAAGCCAATGCCAAAGCCACTGCACTGGTTTTTTTTTTTTTTGCGGTGAGAAACAGAACGAGCGACACCATCATCCGAGCGGGGAACCGAACATGACGGCCACCTAGCCATTCCTTTCGCGTCACATTTTCTGTCTGTCGAACGAAAAAAAAAAAAAACAAAATCAGAAAGCTTTTCCGCACCGGTCGTGTGTTGGGACGTTTTCGGGGTGGATGGGGGTTAAGCTGACGGTATTATTTCGATTGTAAATTATTATTACCCCGGTCACGATTATTATCGTTTGGCACGAACCCAACGGACCAGGGGGAAGCCTACTAGCACCAGTTTGACGGTTGAACCATGCCAGAGGACTCCCTGTCCTCTCTTTTCCCCCCCATCCCAGGCCCCACAAACCCTACACCGCTGGAAAGCCACTCGGAGAACGGTGCACCATTTTCCGGCACAAGTTTTCACCGGATCCCCCCCACCCCCAGTTTTCCCCACCTGTCGCGCCATCCATAGCTGCCCGGTCACATTCAGTTACTGGCGAACTGGAAACACACGATCTGCCGCAGTTCTGGTGCCGGTAGAGTGGAGTGTTTTAAAACAAAATTAATTTAAATTAGTTTATTAACGTTTCTGCAGCGGTACCGTCCGTTGGGAGGGGGCAGGAGGAGGGGAGTGGCTCAGGCAATTCGTGACTTATTTCATTTCGATGGCGAAGGTACCTTGCTTCAAAGAGAGAGAGAGGGCGGGAAAGGGAGAGGAACAGTAATTTGAAGGCATCAAATAGGTCAAAGATATTTTGCCAGCCGGTACGTGAAGAGGAAAATTTTCCTCAAATCCAGCATAAATCCAGAAACTTTTGTAAAGCTTGCGTTGGCAGTAAGGCAATCCTATTAAATTGGTTGCACGACGCCGGGAAGGCACTAAATGGATCAATTTTATTTCGCGAGTTTATTTCAAGCATATTTCACTGTTGGCATAGAAAAACGAGAGCTTCAATTAAATTAATTACGAATCTATTGAATGCTTTATTTTGCTGCTGGTTGAAAAGCAAATTTCAGGAAAAAAAGGTGCTATGGTTGGTTAAAGCTCGGTGTTGAGTCTACAGCACAAACTTTGTTCTTTTCCAAAGGATTGAAACCTCGACATAACTGTCACCAAAAACCGAAACGTAGCGTTAACTCTCGGTGTTTATTTTACAGCTCGGCGATGGATTCTGTTTTGATGCCACAAAAACTAATCCCATCATTTCACCTCCGGGGTCGGTGAGAACCGGGTGGTAACAAAGCTGAGGCAATATTTCACCAGATGGAGATGGATCCGATTGCCGATTGTGATAGGTAAAAGGAGTGGCGCACTTTTTCACTTGCAACCCGAAAATCGGTAAACCACAGTACGGACGGTACGGGCGACGAGAGGTTCGTTTGCAGGCACCGAAGCTAATTGGCAATCGAATTGCGATAACAGCGAGAGAGACAGCAACATAAGGATCAGACGGGTGTTTATTTGCCAGCCGTTCCTTGTGTCATTTTCTTTCTGCATCCTTGTCTCTGCACTCTATCGCTATCTCCCTTAGGACCCCGTAGATGGAAGGTTTCACTGTGGACAGTTTTTTTTTATCACCGCGATAGAGGTTTAACGAGATTACTTGATAGAACGAAGGCGAAACAAAGGAAAAGTGATGAGATTGAAGATGGTCCGGTTGGATTTACCAAACCATTCAACCTCTCTGTCTACTGACGGAAAGTTGTAAAAGCCAATCGAGGTCACCACCAAGCGGTCGGATGAGTTGAGCGCAAGCTTTTTCTTTTAGGATCTTGGTGGCTTTTTGTTTTCCACATCCGACACGTTCGATGAGGCTTTAGCTATCAGATGTTTTTTGACCAAGGTTAAATTTTATCATTGAACCTTTTGATAAAATCAACCCAACGAGCAACGTTGACTTTACCTCATTTTATTTCTTCTTCAATCGATGGTTCTGGGGGGTTTGATTGAATAATGTTCCCATAATGTTTAAAAATTCTGCAACTCTCCATGCGGAGTTCGGTTTCTACATTCGCTCAGCTAACTTCGTCCTTCGACGCCTTTGGGTCTCGCTGTCATCGATCGTTGTGCATGTAGCAACCCTCTCAGCACCCTGAGCCTGTGTGTCTCTTACCGCCATGTGTGTGGGTGCATGGTTGTGTGTGTGTGTATGTGTGTATCACGCCTGCGTTCGCTTCTGCAGGTCGGTAAACAGTTTAAAAGCTTTCCGCAATAGCATGTCACACCTGTCTTTTGTTGGGGCTTAAGTCAACTTTCCTGCCGACCTCGGGAATGAAGGAGAGGAAGAATATTTAAAAAAAAAACACACACAGTGCTGCAAGAAGCCGTCGTCAAAAAACACCGCCCAAAACCCTTCGGCACCATCGAGAAACGTCGGATCCGCGCTTACCAACCGGGGTACCAGCATCGCTAGTCTAGTTTCCAGTGCCGGATCACATCCCGGCGGGATGATATACTACCCTTTTCGCTATTGCTTCTAGCAGGATCAAACCACTTTACCGGTGAAAGTATTCACGGTGCTCTTGCTTCTTTTTCCCTTCACTCCCTCCACTGTTCGTTGCACGAGAAACTCGACGGAGGTGGCCTAGGGCGAAAGAGTTTCGCACGTTTCTCGATCGTTGCTCGCGCCGCGAACCTCGTCGTCACCGACGTGGGGCCGCATGGAAAGAGGCAGTAGGAAAAAAGATGGAAGAAAATGTAGGCCCGTCGTAAGATTTGCACCTTGACAGAAGGTAGACGGAACACATCGCGGAGCACAGCCGGGTCCAAACCTGAGGGTTGTTCTTTTGTGCGCTCCAGCACTTGATTTACGCAGAAAATTCAATTTAATTTGCTATAAATTTTCCTCATCCTTCGTGTTCTTTTCTTTGCTACTCCTTTTTGCATGCTCCCTGCTCCCACAACCCTTTTGCATGGTAACATTACCTCTCCCACTCTTGCTTTCTCTTTTCCTTTTCATCCTTTCACACACTCATGCTCCGCTCCCAACCCCACCGTCCCATCGCCATTCCGTGCATTCTCATTTGTCTCCGAAAAGTTTTATTTGTTTTCCCCCGCCTCAGCAACTCAGTGTCGGCTGCGGCCAAGCCACTCGATTGCTCTGCGCCCGCTTTGGGAAAACCCTTCTTCGCACCTTCAGGGGCCCTTTTTTTGAGTGCGTGTATTTTTTTTTGTTAATTTTGAAAGAAAAACATTTGCGTGGCACGTGGTCTTCAAGAGAATTTATGTTTTCCAACCTCAGGTGGTACAGTTTTGTTGTACTTGCCGACGGCACGTTATGGTTTTGTGTTTGGAGAGTTTATTCACACACAGTTTATTTGTCGACTGTAGGAATATCACGTTTCATGCAGGAAACGGAATAAACTGTATACTTTGGGTAAACAAACTTTATCTACACCAAAAAAGGTCGATTCCAAAAAAATACTATATTGTTACTAAAACTATGGAGGAAACATTATTCAAATCTTGAGACATTTGATGTAAGAAACAGCCCATATCTAAGCTGTACCGGGGAAGCTATGGTTGACAGTGTAGCCCCTTGCAGGAAATGGCATTAATTTCACGTGGACGAACTGTGGAGTTGAAATGTATCCCTTAGATCAATCAGTGTTGAGCCGGCTTCGTTGTGCTCCATTTTTGCCCTGGGGGGCTCGAGCAGGTGTTCGGAAAAAAATTTCCTCCGCGGTTGGAATCAAATGACAATTTACGCCATCGTTTGCCGCTACCATCTGGCTCCAGACTTCCAAATTTACGTTAGGTTGAATTAAGCGCAGCAAAACCTACCGCATTTGGTAAAACCTTCCCTGAACCTTGGCAAGCAATTATTGCTTGGCAAGCAAAGAGCAAGAGGAAGAGAGTGAGAAATGGGAGCATTGAAGGAGGAAAATAAAAAGACAACAACGCCTTCACGTCCCAACGGCTACCATTTCGGTAAAGAAAAAACTCAACACTAGACTTTATCAAGTGAATTGGCTTCTATCGCTCTTTCGCGCTCTTTTCCTTCTTTTCCAGTGTGAGTAGGTTTTTTTGTTTGTCTTCAACTTGCGCTATTTCGAAGGATGTCGCGTTTACACGTGTCCTCGCTAGCACTGACCACTTCCACTTCCGCCCGGAATCGACACCCGGCGTGATTATGCTGGATTTGCTTCGCATGCGCTTTCTTTCTGCTCCATCTTCCCTTCGGCCGCGTGGGCCACCGTTACCACGCACTGGTCGTCCCATTGGTGTGAGGGAGACGAAGGTCAATTCAATTAATTTTATTGCAGGATCTAATCCGATTTGAGGGTTCGGATTTGTCCTGGGGTGGACTTCACCCGCACCAAGCGCGAAACAACGACGAGGAAATAGAACGAAACCCAAATAACAACGCCGCCGAAGGCGCAGGACACGACACGCTTCGGCGCGAATTCGTCTTGGTGAGACGGACAACTTTCTATTTCCTGCAGCACCATCGTCAGAGTTCGGTGTGCTTAACCGGCAGCGGGATACTTGATTAATCTGGCCGTGCCCTCTGCGGGCGATGTCGACACCATCCGAGCTGCTCTTGGTTCAAGGTTATTGAAAAGTCACACCGTCAATCGACACGGCCTGTTTGGAGCTGAGTTGTCTTAGCTGCAGAGTTTTTCGGAAAAAATAAATTCATTGGTGTGAGCCTCATTTTCCTCGTTTTTTTAGACTCAAAACAATTTATTCCAATGCGAATGCTAAAACTTTTAATTGATTTTTCACTGCAGTTTGGTGGTGGCTGGAAGAACGCATCATTGATTCAAACACAAAGTGCCAAAAACCTTTCTCGTACTCTCACTGATTTTTTGGAGAGACTTCGTATGAAAAAAAAAAAACCATCGTCTACGTCTGAATATTACGTAAGCCTTTTTTCCATGGCCAAGGTCGTCAGAACATATGATTTACGAAGGTCACTTAATTGACTCTCACACGGCATACGTTTTCATTTGGTTTCGCTTTTATTTTTAAACTCACCCTTTAGAGTAGGCCTAGGAAAACTAGACACGAAAGGCTCCAAATTGAGTAAAAAAAAAAGAAAAACAAAAACCAAACGCAAACCAAAGGACCTCGAGACAGGTTGATGTTGTTCGCGTGTCGTGCTGCGTTCGTTTGTTTTCGTGACACTCAAAGCACACAATACCATGGAAGGGGCTCGATCGCGGTAGAAGTGGCTGTGAAATTGTATTTTTCCAGTGGATGTTTTACCATCCTCCCCCGAGCCACACGATGGATCCGGTTAACGCAACTGGCTGCAAATGGAAGTGCTTACGAGCAAAGCGAAACAAGGGGCCCACCGAGGTTGGCAGAGTTTTGTAATCTCTAGCGTGCCATTATTCATTTTGTTCCAATGCTAATGAACGGACAAACCCGAGCGAGTGACTGGACGGAAACGGTGGTCAATAAATGGCCCGACAAAACAGAACCCACCTTCGAACCCCAAGCGATAAGTACGAACGATAATGTAGATCGCAACGAAAGAACGACGGAGGGGACAAACTAGCGAGTGAAATCAATTCCCTTAAACGCTTGGGCCTTCGTACGCCGTGACAGGGACTTCTCTTTCACCGTGGCACGATTTCCTTCCACGTTAGGAGCGTCGTGTGGGGTAGAGGAAATGGATTTGAAGCGAACCCACGATGTGTGATGGCCGGCTGATAAGTGCGGAATGTGATTTATGATACTTTTATGGCCCCGTTTACGGACGCTTATCGGCTGTAATTTTGAGAAACACATTCCCGCCGGAGCGCTGCTCCCCCCGAGGTTCGGGAAAAAACATTGTTGATGTTAATGGCGATAACTAGTTCCACTGGAGATAAGTTTCTGGGATATCCTCTTTTATGGCTGACGACGACTAGCGATGGATGGTGATTCGGTTCGATCGGGTTTCGTTTTCATGCGTCTTAAAATGTTTATTCGATGGAAAATAATTTATTATAATGGAGGCGCATGGTGCTAGACACGAAAGTGGTTTTTACGCCGGTTTGTCACAAGGCACCAGGCGTCTCCATGAAGGAAAGAGAAAACTTGTATAACGCATTAACGAACGATAATATTTTAATCATACCAACGAAACATCAAACGTTTTTTTTATTGCGCATTTCATAAAGCCAAAATTATAATCATCCAAGTTTTAATAAATGAATCAAATTAAAACAATGTGTTTTATTATAATTCTATTTCTTTCTCATGTTGCCTTTTTCCAGCTCCGTGAGTTATTTAGAATTAAGAGATTTAATACTTATAGTTTGTTTCCAATTCGTATGGCCTTTTTATTAGAAATTCCATTTTATCCGACCGATTCCACAACTGTTTTGAAAGCTTAACTTTATTGGTTTATTTTAAAGCAAAAAATGTTTAAAAACTACTCCAAGCACATTAAATATACCTCACCTAGTGTGCAGCTCACCGTGCCCTTGGTTTGACGTTCACCAACCAAAACACTATAATACTTCTGCCATCAACAATCCTCCACGTACACACCCTCACAAGCTGCACAGCTGTGCACACACCCACCCGGTCGCCGGGGGCTTGTCCGGTGTCACGAACCTGCGATCGTCTTCGTTCGTGTTCGTGATGTGCGAGTCCGAAACACACACGCGCACCGTTCTTGAAGGAGTTTTTATTTCTACCTCCAAAAAAACCATCTCTCCGGCCAACGTGAACTCTAAAGAAGGAGGAGGAGTCAAAAAAAAACACAAAAGACCTTAAAATCCGTTCGTGGCATAAACTTTCCAACTTCTTCGTGCCGCAGGATGGTAACAGCTAACCATCCAACTTCAACGACCTCGAGCAGGGTTCACTACGGGGAACCGCTCACAAATTAAACCAAAGGAGTGAAGAGAAGGTGCGATGGTAGAGGAAAACTCGCTCGTGCTTTTGGCGCTGTGCTGCGGACTTAAGTTCGAGCTCAGTGGGGGATTTACGGAAGATTGAAACGAAAACAGGTTTCGTTGTTCGGACGGGGACGAGGGGAGAACGGTTGAACTGTGGAGGGAGGGTGGTAGTGCAGGGGGGATTGATGAGCAATTTTCCTCTCCAGTATGCTGGGTGAGGGGAGCGCCGGGGGCGGGTGTTGGACAGTAGTGTTGAAAATTCTCCCAGGTAACCTTGTGTTTAAATAATTATCTGCATTGCATCACGATTCCCTGAGTCGTAATCTTCCGCCGGTTTAGGTTGCACGTTTCTCCAGGAGGGTTTCTGTGTGTGTGTGTGTGTTTGTTTGTATTTATTTCTTGTATTCTACTGGCCGTTTCACCGTTGTTTTTACCGCTGCCAGCAAAGGTGCCACCGTGGGGAAAGTGATTCACGTTACTCCGTTTTCCTCTCGGTCTGGAAAGGCTCACCCAACTGGTCGCGATGGGCGAAAGAGTTTTCCACACTGCGCGGAAAGCAGTTTACTTCACCGAGAACGACAATTTAGAATCGTTCCATCACAACTGTCATTTTGCTGACACGCGAAGATGGAAAACCGGAGAGCGTTCCATTCGGTAATGGTCGAATGCGGGAAAGACGAAAATTTTTCTGCTTTGGTAAATTGTTCTCAGTCACTCGCGCCTCACAGGAGCTGCGCGACTGTAAAAGGATGCTCCATTGAGGGAAGCTTTGAGCTGAACGTTTTTGAATCTGTGAATTTTTTATGCCTGATTTAGTAGAATGAATTTAATGGTATAAGAAGGAAAGCCAAAAACACACATTTTTGTTTGAAAACTATTCCTTTCGTTCCGTTTTTCCAAGAAGCACGAATTTGGGACGCAAACCATTTGAGGACCGTTTCTAATTTAGAACACGTCAAACAAATCATCCCCACATTTGACGTGTGCCGGTTTCGAGCTGCGTCCAATTTCGCTGCAAGTTTCTTCCGCTTCCCAATCAAACGGAAAGATCACGCCCCATTTTATGGCTCCCACAAGGATTTCCGCCGACGGGCCTCGACGATTGGGCCCGGACGGAACGGAAACAGGGGACAAAATAATAATAATAATAATAATAATAATAATAATGTAGTAGGCATCTGCTGACACACCGGGTATGAAAAATTCATCCCTCGGATCATCCGCTGTTCTCGGGTACCGTGTCTGCTACTCGCTGACCTCTCATAGCCCGGAAAAACCGGTGCGGCATTTTCTCGCTTCTCGAATCCTTACTTCCGACAGGGAACCCCGGAAAATGTGAAACTCTCCTCGGATTTTCGGAGGGGGGGGGGGGGGTTGGACTGCGTGCCTCGAGCCGGTACATTATGCTGCCGCTAATGCTCACGGTGGGGCTCATAAAAATGATTTCCGGCCTTGGCGGCATCCGCCCTACTACTCGGAGGCAGGTTTTTTCTTTGTTTTCTCCGCGTTTAATTGTGTGTGTGCGTGTGTGTGTGCTGGTTTGAATTTTTTTTTCAAACGCCTCAGCCCTTCCCTCTGTCTCAATCTGATTCAGGCCGCGGGCGATGTCCTATTTTTGGTGCAGTGCTGTGGCCGAGTTTGCAAACGTCGTTTTGGGTGGCTGACCCATTTTAGGAGGGTGTGAAGGGAGGGAGGAAGAAAGAGGTAAGGTCCACAGAAAAGAGTTCGCACCGACGAGAGTGTGCAGGATCCGCAGGACCTAGGGCGATGTCCTTGTCCATGGGAAAGCGCATCATCGTAGGGGTGTGCGTTGAAATATCAACGTTTTCCCAGCCTTTCCTCTTATTCTGCTTTTTCATAAAAACACGGCCAAACGGTTCTTCTTAGTAATTGTGCATCAAGATTGGTCAATGTTTAAAATTTTGTTTATACTTTTTCGTAGCCAACCTTAAATTTGGTAACAATAACAAAATGTTTCTTCGGAATAAAATGAGGAAACCGTTCTGCTCATGGCCTTTCTTTCGAATGCTGTTGGATTATAAGGTCAGGTAGAGGGTAAAATGTGTTTGCATTTGTTTACCTAATGCAATCCTGAACTGCCCTGCTCCGTCATTTGGTACCTTGCTTCGTTATCAGTTCCCCTAACATGTTTATGTAGCTACTCAGAAACGTAACAAGACGGCGTACCGAACACTCCCAATCCAAAATCTTCTTCTCCACAAAACTGGCGGGTAGATTTTCCATTTATTGGCTTTCTTAGAACGGTACACCAGCTTTGGCGTCTCGTATCCGATCGCACGCTTTTTCTGCCCTGTCCTCCAAACGCAAAGAAAGAACAAATAGAGCGCGGTAGCAACAGGACTCAGGGTGCATAAACTGCAGTTTGCTTACGCTTCTCGAATTTCGATGCCACTGTTTGCCTGCGTGCTACTGGACGAAGAGGGACGTGGTACGGGCGACGGAGCTACCGCTTTGTTGGAACCGATCGCCGCAACCTGTCTCGACTCGATTCTGCATCAAGCTCGTTTCCGATTGGGAAGTAAAGCTCGAGCTGCACCGAGCGTACGACGAGTGCATCCCGCAAACACGGAGGATCGATAATCACAGACACGTTTCGATGCGGTATTGTGGACGATCCACTTCCGGGAAAGCAGAGAATGGCAAAATCATACTCTCGGAAGCGTAATTTGATTTCGAATTGGTTTCCGGGGAACGAATCAGGTAACTCCGAAATGGAATAACTTTCCTTCCACCACCATAATAAGGCTTTTGTTGCGTTTCGATACACTCTACAGCACTACACACTTCCATCTGCGTATTGGAGCAATTTTTCTCACCTTTTTTTTCGTATTACGATTGTTCCATGTTTGAAGAGGAAAAAAATCAATACGACAATCGTAAAACACATTTTTTCGGTTTTTTAAGAAACCGCTAAAGTATGATTTTTTTTAATGGATGGTTTTCCATGGCAGTTACATAATTTTCACGCAATTTCATTTTACAGCCCGTCCCCATTTTTTTTTTCATTCCTCAAAGTTGTGTGCGTTTCCGTTGCGTCTAACTTTCACATTCGTTCCTTTGCCGAATCGAATGTCCTTGCACGAGCATGACTTTAAAATCATCTTCTGTTCGTAGACACCGTCTGGTAAGAGAAACGGAAGCTCTGAATTGCTTTTTACACCCACACGCACACCACAGCAAATGGTCTCCCGTCAGCCACTGCCCCTCTCACCCTTTCCGCCCTTCCACACCCGCAGCTCTCGTGCTGCTGAATCATTCCGCGTTGAGAGCAATTTAGCAAATTTTATTACTTCCATTATTTCACGGCCGTTTGTTGCTTTATCTGTTTTATGTGTCGATCCCCAACCAATTTGCTGACCCGCTAGGAAAGCGAGGGTTTGCCACGGCGGGACGGAACATTATGTACGAAAAAGTATTCCTTCTCCTTCTTCGCCGCTCACCACATCACGGTGGCCCATTAGCCTCCGCGTTCTTTCACCAAACCAAGCCAAGAAGAAAAAAAAAAGGAGATATGCTCACTTCAAGCATCGTGCCAAAGTATCGAAACGATGCCTTCGCGATGGGAAGGCGAAGCGGCGAGCGCAAAAAAAAAACAACCGAAAAGCACACACACACACACACACACACACAGAACATCGATCGGCGAGATTGGCGAGAAAAAATAGTTAGCATGATGATTGAGAAAAATCCCCCGACGCATAAGATAAGTACGTTTCATTTTACATTTGCCTTGTTCCCGACGAGCGCACGCGCGATAACTTTTCGGCCTCTCGCGGGCCTCGGAGGGCGGCTCGGTGGTAGGCCTTGGGGAGGGAAAAAAAACAAAGGCCACGTGATTGGATAAGAGGCAGAGCGGCGCAAAACAAAAACAACCCCCCGCAAACGGCGACGCCGTGAAACTGCAGGAAAAGTTGCTCATCATTTCGCGGTGGCGGCGACTGGCGTGCTCAGAAGATGAAGAACAAGAAGCCGCCCAAAAGTAAAGCGATCCTCGACCGACAGCCGAGTGGGCTTGCTCAGCGGAAATTTTACTCGCACAGGAGAAAGGAGGTTTCGGGTGCTTGCTGGCGGCTATGTTGAAGACGGTGAGTAGCTGTTTTCCGTCGGTGCTTCTCGAGGAGCTGTTTCTTCTTTCTTCTCGTATTTTTTTTTTTTGTATTTTCTTGGTGACCCACAAACACTATGGTAGCCCTGGTATGGCGAAGAAAATACACACTTTTCCAACCCTGCGGCTATTAGCGATTTTCACTGCTGCAGATTCCATCGACATTTGATACAAAACCTACCCAAAGTCTTGTCTGACCAAGGTGGTTTTCTCCAGCCTGACTTGGCTTTTCCCTCTTCCGACCCCCACGGCGATCCCGGTGCGTTTGCTTAGTTTGTTTCGATGGTTTCCATTTTCACACACTCCCACAGTGGCGTAGGAATTCGGTTGTAAAAAGTTTCGCAGAACAAGGACACAAACTTCCTGTAAGTAATAGTTGCCTGAAATGTATCTCCCAGACGGAAGCTCCGGCGCATTCTTTGAAGGTAAAGTTTCAATTTGAAGTGGTTTCACTTTACGGCTCATTGGAAATCTGCCATTGAACTACCCATTGTGAGAGTAAAAATTTAATTTTAATGTTATTCAAAACAATCATTAAGCTAAGAAATATTTGCAATACTGCCTTATATCGCTTCAACTATCGCGTTTGTCCTCACTGTGATCCTTTCGAAAGTTACTACTAAAAGGGCAAAGCAACTCGAAGGCATCTAGATGGACCGGCTTGCTATTTTCCACAACCGTGGCGGCCTGGCCGACTTTAACGACCGACAGGAACCGGTAAAGTACATTACCGGATGTAATGAATGGGTGAAGCGACAACCCGGCCAGTCGTTAATAGAAATGTTACCATTGAAAACGGTCTCCAACTCGGGGTGAGGTCGCTGTGCGTGCACGAATGGCATTCCACAGCAGCAGAGTAGCGTTAGCAATGATGACCCGGTGCCGTCTTGTGCTGCTGCGTCTTAAAGGGTTGCGGCGTCCGCGTCTTTCAGGCGTTTACTTCATGCCAATGGTACGGAAGGAGATGCCGGGTTATGCATAAAAAGAACATTCGCTGTTGTGTTAAGCTGGGTTCGGAGAGAATACGCCGGAATCGAAAACGTGGAAGTGCGACCGAATTCGGAAGAAGTATTTTCGCGAATAAAGACAGACGACGACGACGACGACGATTCCGACGGAACGGTGCACGAAAGGTTCTTGTGCTGGCGCATGGGAGGGGATGAGAAGGCGAAGCGAGGCGTTTGCCGGGGGGGGGGGGGGGTAAAGCGTAGTTAACGTTTCGACCGGGCCTTGCTCGGAATTCCTAATGCGACGGGGCTCGTGTGTTGGTGTTGTCTCGGCAGCAAACAACAGAGGCAAGCCCCCGAGGCGAAAGAAGGCGGGCGCGGTGTGCGCGTACCGACCGTCACCGGAGCGAGGAGAAATATTTTCTCGTTATGTTTTAATCCGGGCGAGATCGTAAATTTCGTTTCCATTTTCCGAGCGCGGCAGCAAGACGCCACCGTTCAGCGCTTGCTCCATTTCGGTGGCACCGATGGAAAAGAGGAAACCCCCAACGAAACGAACCGACGTCGACGACCGTAAACGACTAATCGTGCGGGCCCTCGCCGCCAGTGAATGGAACGACGACAGTTCGGAGCGATCCTAATGCACTTCGTAATGGAAATATTTGCAATTCATTAACGCGAGAGTAACGAACGCGGCATAAACTACTGCGCGCATTCGGCAAGCCCTTTTACCGATTGGGACAGAAGGGATTCAGCTCTGCATTCCGCAGATACAGCTACCTGGTATTTGGTGAAGGCAAGCAGAATTCGGCCGCGACGTTCATTAGACTAGAATCTTCCCATCGGAAAATCTTTGAAAGGTAAATGATTTGAAACTTTAAGATTAAATTAAATTAATTGCATCTTATAATGGTTCTACGGATGACAAAGTTCGAGAACGTGTTACTTCTTTAACTAGTGCTACTTTTGACGCCTGCAATACCCTCGAAACCGTGGATGTGCTTAATATTCTTCAAAACTTGATCGAATGCTGGAAGATTTGGACGAAACGGCACAGAAATCCACTGCAATGCACCCAACGCTAGTCGTGTACTGCGGATTGCCAACATTCAGGCGCGCAGCCCGTAAGCTGCAGTGTCACTTTTCCAGCCGGTCTACACAGGATTAATTGCTTGGACTGTGCAGAGAAAAAGAAAAACAACCATAAAACAACAACTTCCATATCCATCTTCCCATCGCACACTTGACGGAGGGAAGAAGGACACACCTCTGCACGTACAAGTACACCAAGTTGCTCTATAAGCACTACATTGTTGTGTTGCCCATGCGATGGAATTGCTGAAATCGAACCCCTTCCCTTAGTCAAGCCGCAAAGCCACCCGGGATAGGTTGCTCGAGCGAGTGTAGCAAAATCATGCCGTGCAGAAATCTACTTCCTCAACCTTCCCGCTACTGCCGGGGTTTTTTTTTTTTTTTTTTTTTTTTATCTCGATTCGTTTCGATTAGCCCAGGAGATATGCGGAAGCTGCCCGGATCAGTGTTTTTACCGCCGACCCGGATCAGAAGGACGTTTGGTTTGGTCCTTTTTCTTTCTTTCTCTCTCGCTCGAGCTTCTCCCTTTGCCAATGTAACCGAAAGCCGGCATTGTGGTTTCCATCCTCTGCCTCGAAACGGGCGGCCAATAAAATGTCCTCACAGACACCATTTCACGCCCGGCGCTCGGCAAGGGACATAAACAATAGACCAGAATAGTAATTCACTGCCTTCACTGGACAGGGACAGCCGGTTCCTTTGCTTCCTACCCGTCCACTGTGTCATCGGTGGATTGGCGGAGATTAAGTACGTGCAATAAATTTTTAATATTATTTTCCAAGCGGATACCGACACCGCTTGAAGGAGACGAGGAGGGGGAGGGGAGGGAGGGGGGAGTTAAGTCTTCTGAGCCCACCAGCGCACAGTGTAGGGCGAATCAGAATCAGAAGCTATGGCCCTGTGGTGGATCGGGACGGGACGCGAACACGACGGATAAAGGTTCCCCCCCGGAAAGTGAACCTCTTTCCGACTGATCCCACGTGCGTTTCGGCGGTGGCTGCGGTGGATTTTTCTTCACGCTCGGCAAACCGTGCGAGATGAAGAGATGAGCCTTTCCCGTCTAGCCTCCGGGGCCAACCGGGAGGCCATCACCTGCAAGCTCTCTGCGTGAAGCGTGCGTTCCGTCGGTGCTTCGTCGTTTCATTTTTCCCGATGAAATCCCCAAAAAAAGCCATGACCAAGAAGACCCCAAAAAGGAAACAAAACTACCTAAACTGTCGCAAGAACAAGAAACAATATCACCCTATCCGGGTGGGCCCGGTTTAGTACCCTTGCCACGTGCCTTTTTCTGTGCCTCCATTTTCAGGAACTGCCTCCATCGTGGACGCCGTGTACCCCGGGCGGTCTGGTGGAAAATGATTCGACCCACCACCAGGAGGCCAGGTGGAAGGCCATAAAACATACTGTATGTTTTATTGATTTTATTATAAAAATAAATGGCCCCGGCAGTCCGTGCGCTTCCTGGCGGCCAAACGACCGGTTTAGACCTAACCGAGGGGTGTTTTTCTGAGAAGTTTTCCTACAGCGTAAACGTGTGTTTCCGCTCGGTGCAAGTGTATGTCCAGAATAATAAGATTTCCTAAAGCTCCACCTTGGTAAAGCACCTCCGTGGAATGTTCTTTTTATCCGTGTGTCCGTCTGTGTGTACATATATGTGTTTTTTAACAGCATCGTAGCACAACACACAACAACTGCAATGGAACGATTGTACCCAAGGGGTCGTCGTAGCCCATCGAGTTAAGAGAGGGGCTCGAGAATTGAAGGGCTCGATCTCAGCCGTGCAAAGGCTTATATGAAACAACAGATGAAACAAAAAACTCGCACGAATAACATTCGTAGAAACGCTCGCTTGGTAATTGAATCCGAGCAGAAGCACTTTGCCCGAGATCGTCGGAATGTGCAGGAGCGCACAAGGGTTTTGCACCGGCTTACAAAGTCGCAGCAGTCGTACAGCTAAGGAGGTGAGCAGTCCTGTCGAGGATCATCCGAGGCACACGAAAAGCATCCGTTAATAAAGTGAAATTGTTTCTTTGAACGGCTTACGTAGCCGGCATCAAGCGATTGCAGGACTTTCAAGTCGTTCGAGGCAACCCAGCACTTGCGCAGGGCGTAACCAACATTGCGAGGCATTGCATTTATCTTGATACAAAACATCCGGAGTATTGCATCAATTAATATCGTACGAAGAACTTCATCGCTTCCCGAAATATTCCGAAAGTATGTTGAATCAGATTGTGCTTAAAGGCTAGGTATTAACTTATTTGTTTTCTGTTCAGTTCATGCGGAAGCAGTCCTCGTTGCCATGATTGCCATTTGGAAATGGTTCAAATTTGGATGAATCTACCCTCCTACCACATACTGTTCGCTGCTTTTGTGTGCAGACTTTAGCGAACAATGGTTTGCACAGTGGCTGACTGGCGATTAAAAATTTAAACACTTTCCTCCGTGCGGAACGACGCCGCACTCTGCTTCCGGTAAGCAAGATTGCTACAACCTTGAGGTCGTGTGGGACGACCAGCCTCCTCGTTCCCCGTAGCCCCTGCTCAAATACTTTGTTTGTTTGCCTTGTTGGTTTTTGTTTATCTTCGACTGGTTCCCTGGGTGCGTACGTGACCGGCCAAGCACTGCCGTCGGTCCCCGGGGTGAAAGGATCGACCTGGTTCTACATGCGTGCAGTTCGGAGAAGTTGACACGTAAACTGAACATTTTGCAGCCCGTTTCCTGGAATTCCGGAAGCGAGTGCAAATGTGCGGTGGCGTCACCGGAAGAGGTTTGTCGCCAGGACAATGGTGGGTAGGGAAAATATAGATAAAGAATTGTTTTCTTCTGGCCAACGACAAACATGTTTCCGGTGTGTGGTGACGAAAGAAAACATCGAGCAGGAGGAAGTTTGCTCAAAAGGGGGAGAGAAATTAAATAAATACCAGATCGTAAGCAAGTGTAATTCCTAGCGAGTGAATTGCACATTTCTTTGCCAGTTTAAGCGATATACTATGTTGAAAAATGTAATTCAAAGAAATCATAGAGCAATTCACAGCTCGGCCAAGCGCAGCATTGAACCGACATATTCATGAAAATAAATATTGTTATTATAATATGCACTGGTTTTACTCATTTAATCTACATACATTCTACAGGATGATATTGTTCGAACAATATACGCTAAAAATGCATGAGAACGGCAAAGGAAGGCTTCATAGATCGCATCGATTATTCAAACGACACTCGGCTGCAACTGAAATGATTTATTTATCGCTTGGCTATTTCCTGCCCGTCCGCAAGTGCGCTGCCCGACGATGGGTGGAAACCGCCATTCGCCGCCATGTTTGGAGTTGTATCAATAACAGTAAACGAGACGTTTTCGATGAAAAATGGATAGGCCCTCTTTTTCCTTTTCTGGTTATTTTTGGATTGGTTTTTATTCCCCGGCCCGGTATACACTATTCGCTGCACTGCTTCCTGAATGGGGGCTTTGTGTGTGTGTTGTGGGAAAAGATGCACTTGCAGTTGCACCGGGCCAGCACTCGATGCAGTGGTTCTTTTTTTTCAATGTTGGTTTTTTCTACGAAACAAGACACCATTATACATAAATCAAACTCTGTTTTTGGGCATACAACAACAAAGAAACGTGTCAACATTTCGGTTCGACTTGCAACCAAGTATGAAATGGAATTCTTTTTTATCCTTGGAATCCTCCATCGAAAGAGTGCATGTATGTTATAATATTTTTATAAATAATGTTCATGTATATTCCTGGCACTTACCTTTATGTCTTGATTCACTAGAACAATCTACTAGCGCTGCTCATTTAATGCGAAACAATCGCGTTGACGTTGAATACTTCCGCTGCGGAACTAGTGCACTATGGGAACCTGCCAGATGATATCCTGCAATTTTGTTCAGTGTGTCACCAGGAACCTCTGCACAGCCCTACAATTCCGTATCGATTGGTTTGCTCCGTCCAGGCTAATCTGTGTTGCCTAACGGGGAGATTTTCCTTACGCTACTATCAGTTTGTTTTATACTTTTCCGTGTGAATTCGAACTTTTGCTCTCGACCGGACTACGGCCCCCTTTTGAGGCGCTCTTGCAAGAAATCGGACGTCAATTTACGTGCATAAGACGGGTGCCGGTGGAGTGGGAACCCTGTTCATTCACTAGTCACTTCAGCGACACGGCACGGCTCTATCGATCACTTATTCATCAACACCACTGCACCACGACGATGCCACGAACGCGTCGAACCAGGGAACTTTTCTTAACGGGACGCCTCGGTGAATTCTGTTGTCATCTCATCTGCCGGGAAAAGAAGGAAAATGCCTTACACTGTCAAGGTGCGTCTCCTTGTTCTTGTTCACCCCGCTGGTGTGACGAGTGGATGTAACTTAAACCGTGTCCCTAGATTCTGCTGTGGCATACGAGTGTGTGTGTGTGTGTGTGTGTGTGTGAGAGAATGTGGAAACGCTAGGAAACGCCACCGTGAACTTGAACTTGAACGTGAATCATCGAACACACGCTTCGAATACAATTGCAAACCACCTTGGTGTCGGTTTTCGGTTTACGCTTCAAATCACGAAACGGCAAGCAGGGCCATGCCCGGCAGAGGTAACTTTGCAAACCGTGCAAACCTCGAACCAGGAATAAGCACCCTCAATCTCTGGCCCTCCTTGGAACGGTTCAGCAGGCTCTACAATACGTCCGCTGGCCGTACCGAATGGCGTGTACTGATTGCACCGTTTGCAGAAGCACTCTGAGGCCCAACGCGAGCCGCGACACCGAGCAGAGCCAAGTTTTCGCTTCTTCGTCCTTGCCGCCACGGTCCGCCGGACAGTCGGTTGACTGAAAAGGACATCCGAAGTTCATTACGATTGTGACCCCTCGCGGGTGACACACACTCTCCCTCTCGGGCAGGCACGCACACCCACACACAGGCTGCTGCTGTGCATTTTCCTCGCGAAATCTGTCAACCTATTCTCGCAGCCTATATTCTCTCGTCCTCTTCGGTGCGAAGAAACTCTCGCAAGGACTCAAATGCTCACGCGGAAAAGCGGGTGGCATCAAATGCCCTACAAACTTCGCCCGCGGAAACGAGAAAACCTTCACCGTATCCTCTCGCCGAACGGTGTCGACTGTTGGAGAAGTGGAGAGTATGGAATTTGGACAGAGCTTTCCCACGAAACGAAATCCCATTCGCGAGTGAGGAGAGAGAGAGAGAGAGCAAGCGATCGGGAATGCAGAGAGAGAGGCAGCAGTATACTTAATGTGCACACATGCATACACGGTAGTTTTCGAAGCTCCCGGTTTACCGTTCCCTTGTATGGGTACGTGCCTTCAGGCGAGCCTTTCGTGCACAGACGACACGTGTGGAAAGTGCTGAGATGAAGACGAGACTTCGGTTGTGAGTAGCATGTGCTTCATACACTTGCGGAACAGATCCTTTTTTGGTCCTCAAAATGCCTGTTTGATTGCATTTGGCTATTGGGACTCAATTACTGGGGAGAGTTTTGTTGTTGTTGTTGTAGTTCTATGCATCGTTTAAAGCATGCAAAGGGGTGCACAACTTATCTGTATTGAGGACTATTTTCATAGATAAATAATCGAAGCAATTGTCCCCCAATGTATTTTGGTTATGCTTCAAAGTATTCTTTTTACGGCCTCTAAAGTATGTGCAAAACCCAGCACGTAAGGGGAACCATCGTCAAGGACACGGCGCTAACGTCTCAGGTCACGCTTGGTGTTGCCTTGATGCTGCTGGAAACTTTGTTTACGACCGTCCTGCACACCGTACGCCGCAGTCTCCCCCGGGGTTCCAGTCGTCACAGCTACCACCCAACCCACCTCCTACTTAGGACTTCGCGGAAAACCACGAATTATTCTACACACCGCTACACCAAAACAACAACCATCATCTCCATCACCGTCGTCATCGGCGTCATCATCTTGCGGTGATCGCTAAATGACGAGCAAACACAAACGTGCCGATAGTTTGGTTTGATGCCCCGGGGGGCTCGGGAAAAGGGGAAGGCCCGACCCGCCTGTGTGCTGTGTGGTGCAAAGGACTGGAGGATCCTACACGAGCCCCCGTGGCTTTAACCAACACACCGATCTCGACGGCGGCTCGATGTAGTGAAACTACTCGTGGAATCGAATGTGCGCCAAGCTGCACACACCACACAGCCACACAAACACAACTGCGCCTTTACCTCTCTTTGCACCTGCAAGCTGCGGACGGTGGGTGCGGTGGGCAGGAGCACTGTGTGAACCAACCAACAACACGCACACGCCGTTCGTTCGCCGCAGGATAACAGGCGAGCAAGTGTGCAAAATGGGATCGAGGGGGGTGTTTGGGGTGGTGGAGTTGTTCATGGTGAAAGTAAGGAGAAAGAAGATTCTGTGCTTTCGCAATGCAGCGTTCCGCCGGTCGTTTGTTGACTGGTTCTAGTGAGGGTATTCGAGTGTAGCAAACGAACGGGAGCTACCAGTAGGGTGAGAGGTGGAGAGAATGAAAGAGAGAGAGAGAGAGAGAGAGGGTGTGTGTGTGTGAGATGGGGAGGGAGAGAGAGCGAGGAGACATAGGGAAAGAAACTTGGTGTGCCCGTATGTGTGTGTGATCGTGTGCATAAGATAGTGTGAAAAACGGATGGTGCAGTAGAGGCTTTTTCGCAAAAGGCTTGCAGTCTGGGAAAAACATGCCGACAGGCGCACCGCATTCGGCTGCAACGGAGTGCCCGGGTGAGGGGAGCGGTTCGGTGAAGGGTGTAGGATGAAGTAAATTTTCCACCATCAACACCAGCCCAAAGAGACCCCTTGTTAACTCCTGCCTAAAGGGGGACCTGGACCGAACGGAGTGTCCTTTCGCAATCGCACGATGGCCGATCTACAAGATGTCGTGGTTAAGGAAATCCCTACGGTCTGCAGCTTCAGCTACAGAGTCGGGGCAAAGACGCAATGACAACTCTTCCCGGCGGGACATTCCAGCCTTCAGTACGCTCGTCGTTCACTGTCGTGTCACGATTGTTTTCCACTTTGCCTTCGCACCACACGCTTCCCTTGAAGTCTCCTAGTCACCTTACCACCGCAGGGCACACTAGACGCACCTGCCGTATGCAGATGTTCGCACTGGCGGAACGTTTTGCACGGACCTCCTGTTCACCTGGGCAGGATGAGTAAAACGGGGGGAGGGAGGGGGATTACTCGCCAAGACAGCACACAGGTACGCGACCAGATTCGCACACTCCTACCAACCGCTACGCAGCGAGTTCGATCTCATACTGGTGTGTCGGTCAAACTTTGGCAGACGCCGGAGTGCTTCGGACGGGTTTCGGATGCGCTTCGCTTCGAGAGAACAACCGTCCCGAACATGGGCTTTTCCGCAGGCCTCCACCGGTGTTTGGTCTGTGTGGAGATTCACTACATGTAGTGCCTATAGTGCCACTGCTGCCTGCGGAGTTTCCCCCGTTCGAAGCAGGAGTTAGCAAGATTATGTTTCCCTTTCTGCGCTCCCGGACGGAGGATGCTTTCCTCTCCACTACATGTGAACGGTGTACTTTGCTCATCTCGTGAGATAAACAAGGTTTTTCTCCTCCTCAGATATTCAACCCCAGGCGCATCACAGCTAACTCGCCTCTCTTGCTCTCTTAAATTGTGCAGCCTTTAGACGATGGTTCCATTACCCCTTCTAAGGGATGCATCTACTGGGTAGGTTATGGAATGGAATTTATTCGTATCCCTTTGGAAGCTGTTTGCCTTCGAAAATCTCATTCTCAAAAGCTATAAAAAATTACAAATCTAAGTTAAAAAACACCCACAATTGTTCACGTTCCTAAACCCTGCGTTCTTACCATCCTGTTCCACATTTAAAAAAAAAAAACAATGTCGAACTTTCCCCAACTTTCACAGCGACATCTGTGTGCGGTTGATTTGGAGGGGAAATTGACGCATGATTTTATTATCCCACCGTCCAGCCAGGACCTGCTGAGCCACCGGTGAACCGTGGCGCTTCGTAGTTCGAATCCTGAGAATCCGTAAAAAACATCCCATATAATGAGCACACAGCAGAGAGAGTTCTAGCTAAACGTAGCGTGCCGAAAGAGAAACAGGGAGTTAAAGTGAACTGCTTTGGCTTCACCTCCTCCATCCCTTCCGCATGGGAGAGCATGCACCCAATCAATGACGTCATGAGACGGCAGCAATGACGTCAGTTCAGGCGGCGGAATGTTATGGGTCAAAATTCCGATGTAGATAGTAAAAGTTGGCGCGGAAGATAATGGTTCTTTATGGTTCGGAGCCGGTTTTCGCTTACCGGGCGGAATGGTGTCCGAGATGCTCGGAAGTCGGTCCCGCTGGCGCCGGAAAGTTATTTCCACAGTTTTAGTTTTCAACGGTTGGCTGCCGAAATTGCTGTCTATGTTTATCGCAACTTCAAAATGGGAACCCGTGTTGATGCCGTTGATCTCATTCAACAATAAGCGCATTCTTTTGGAAACTTTAACTCTCTGCGTGATGTTGATACAACCAACTCGGATACACAGCGACAATTTGAGGGCCGGTCCGGTCAAATTTTTTTACATGTGCATTTTCAGTCTCCACATCCCATTGATGCCATGGTGACCGATAGGTGGTCAAATCGATTGCTGAAGATATCTGGAACTGATTCGCGGGCTCCCAGACTGGCCAGGTGCGTTTCCTCATAAGCTCTGGGCGTTTTATCGTCGTGGCTAACCCTCAATCGCCTTGCTTATCTCTACAGCTGCCTATTTCAACTACCTTTCGTTAAAGACACAGTGGCCTGGGTGGCTAGGTCGGACCCCTTGGACATTAGACGGCACAAAACAAATGATTGAAAAACAGCGACTACAGTGATAAGCCGTCTCAGGCAGCTCCCGGGATTCTTGGTTTGTCAAAGCAAGAGGGGTTTTGATAATGAAATCCTATAAATGTACCCTACCTACCGACGGTGGGGCTTATTTGACCAACGTTCGAGGGAACCGTAGGTATTTGCAGGGAATCTTCAAACAGGTGACTAGGTAGAGTTGCAGTTACAATTTCATCTCGCGTCCTCTATTCCCAGGACAACAAAACGATCGAAGTGAAGATGCGTGCAGGACTAATTGTGGTGGCTCTCATGGCCTTAACGGCCACCGGTGTTCAGGGTGAGTGTCGTGGATTGGAAATTCCTTGGAAGGGTGAATGAAGTAAACAGCTCAACTATCGTTCTATGGGGCAGAGGTGTCCGGGCAGAACATCATCCTGGATGCCATCATGCGCCGAATCCTCGAGAACCTGCGCGAGATGATGCGCACCGGAAACCCGGAGACGGGCATGCCCATCCTAGCGCCGTACCACAACCCGGACCTGTTCATCAACGCCAGCTTTGGTGGATTGCTTGAGTAAGGCGGTTTCAAAACGTCCACCGAGCTAAACTCGCAGTGTGTGTAGGGTTGCTAAAATTGCGGTACCCTCCTCTTCTGCAGCTTCGATGCACGCTTTACGCCCATGAACATCATCGGCCTGGACACGTTTGTCGGTCGGCTGCAGGTGGATCTGTCCAACTTGCGGTTCCCGTTCGAGTTCCGCTTCTCCGAGCTGAGCGCCAACGGGTTCTACGACGCCAACGGGCGCCTGTGGGGCCTGATTCCCATCTTCGGCATCGGTGACTTTTCCGTGCGCCCGCGCGACATCCTGGCGACCGGGTTCGCCCAGATCACCGACAACGGCCAAGGTTTCCTGATGCTGTCCGACTTCTCCATCAGTCTGCAGATCGGCGCGCTTGAGAGCAACATCCAGGGTCTGCTGCTCGGCGGCGATCTGTCCGACCTGCTCAACGCCGTCATCCAGGACATCGTTCCGTCGGTGCTGCGCAACTTCCCCGACGGTATGACGAACCTGCTGAACGCGCTGGTCGTCCCGATCGCAAACCGCTTCTTGGCCACGCGCACCATGGAGGATCTGATGGGATTGTTGTTCCCTTAAGATGGGACGGGCACGTCCTTCAATTGACGTTAGTGGCAGTGACATGATTAAGCTTTTACGTTAAATAAACCTTATTGTTCAACCTCTAGCAATGCTCGGATTGTCTTATCGCAGGATCACGTCTTTGTTCACGGTTTTATCACCAGCATTTTTTATCAGGTTGACCGTTCCAACCCCAAGGAATACTAATCTGACGTTCAATAGGGCATTCGGGTGCTACTTGACTTGCTGGAGTAGAGCAGCACGCGTGATAAGGGATCCGATTTCGATAGTAAGCGTTGGTTGGAAGCGATAAGATTGGTAAAATCATAACAAATTTGTGTTGTTTTTCACTTGCACCGAAGAAATCACAACAAGCCACCTGCAAGAGTTTTAATCAGTGTTTTTTATGCATATAGGAAATTAGATTCTTTTCATGAAAACTTACCAAATGTTTAAGGATGAAGATTTTAAAGTTGAGATCATTCAAACATTTCTAGGCCAAGTTATTTTCACCGATTTTTTTCTGCTGTTGATAAAGCTGTTTTAGAATCACCCTGTGCCGTCTTGAACTAAATCGCCTAGGATAATACGCATTCGAGAAAGAGGTTCGCGGCTTATCACATTATGACCCCCACGGAAGCCTAATCGCGTGGGGAGCGATAAGAATTTGGAATGGAAAGTTGACCCAACAAAACCGGTCGTCCACAACAACAGACCGTTCAAAAGCATCCCAATCTTCTGCTGTTTGTCATCTGTTCCGTCTTAGCCGTGTTCAAAGAAAGAAGTGTTACAAGCAAGTTGAACGTTTGCCTTCCAAAGAATGAAACTTCTTCCTGTTCTTGTGGTAGCGCTGGCCGCGATTTGCCATGCGGCCATCATTGGTGATCCTCGCCAAAAGGATGTGGAGCCGGCTCGACCAAACAGCCGTGCCACCCTGGATGAAGCACTGGCCCAGCTGCTGGAGAACATCCGCGAGCTGCTCCGCACCGGAGATCCGGAACGTGGGATTCCGGTATTGGCACCGCTGCAGACCGATCGGTTGGATGTGGATTTGAGTTTCGGTGGTCTGTTGGAGTAAGTTACAAGACACACCGAACGAACGTTTTTGAAGTTGCCTGACCTATGCTGCGCTTTTCGTTGAACAGCTTCACGGCGATCCTGCGCAATCTGTTCGTCGACGGTCTGGACCGGTTCCGGGGGACGCTCACGCTCAACGTCATGCAGATGGAGTTCCGGTACGATATCACGTTCCCAGACGTGGTCGCCCGCGGCCACTACGATGCGAACGGGCGCCTGTTCGGTTTGATTCCGGTGTTCGGCATCGGGAACTTCCAAGTCGCACCGCGCAACCTGCGCATCCAGGGCACGGCTCTACTGCGTCAGCTCCCGTCCGGTTATCTGCATATGCCCGCGTTAAACGCGAACGTTCGCCTTGACTCCCTGCAGGTGTGTTATCATTTCACTATCACGGCACGCAATCTGAGCTGCAAGTAGCTGATGCATATTGCTTCCCCATTTATTTTGTTTATTGAATACCCCAGAACAACATCGAAGGTATGCTGCTTGGTGGCGATTTGTCCGATCTGCTAAACGTGGTCATCCAGGACCTGATCCCGTCCGTGCTGATCAACTTCGCACCGGAGGTTACGGAAATCATATCGCGCGTGGGCATCCCGATCGCCGATTCCATCCTGAACACGATGACGATGGACGACTTGTTCGCATTGATTCCGCTGGTTGAACTGGTTTGATCATGATTTAAAAAAGGGAAACGGTAGATGATACGGTAGAATATTATGTTACAAAAAAAGGGAAAAACGACTGAACTGCAACTCAATGGTGATCGGGTGAAAAGGTATCTTTAATCATGTACAACAAGTAACGTTAAACAATATATTAAGATTATTTTTCAACACTGAATGCGTTTCGTAATCTAGCTGTAGATAAAGTGCAACGTGGAACGCTCCGGCGTGTGTAGACGTGTCCGTCGACATTATTATTTGCTTTCTTCTGATAAAGATCAATCAAAGCAACTCTTGCCGACGCAGTTGCAAGTTAACAGCTCCAAAGGTTCATACTTCATCTGTTGTTTGTTACTCGGTATCTTCCACCGTTTATAGGATCAGCAGAGGAAAGAAAATGTGTCGTGCAGTTGTTCTGGTCATTATCATTCTGCTTGTTTTCGCACCTCAACCAAAGCGTGCAGTCACCGCATCGCCAGTGCAAAATGTGATCGAAAAATTTCCATCCTTGAAGGATCACCTGCTGGAGCTGATAGAAAGGATGCGCCAAGGGATGCCGTGTGGTTTTCCACAACTTGGCATTCCCGCACTGGCACCGTTAGTGTGGGAACAGATGCGGTTGGACACGGGTGAAAGTTTTTGGCTAAGGTATGGGTAACTGGTATGTGTGATTAATCTGAAGTTCTTATAAAATCTCACATTGTTTTTTCGCCAACCCAGATTCGACGGAGAGCTGAGGAATGGAACAACGGTTGGATTTGATCAGTTCAATATAACGAGCCTACAGCTACACCCCGTAAAATCGCAACTCAATTTTGAAGCCCGGTTTCCGGCAGTTCAAACCGTTGGAAAATATAACGCCAAAGGAAAACTGGCCGGATTCATTCCGTTCGACCGATCGGGAAAGTTCTCCCTGCAGCTCTACGGTAGGCAGACGGTTGTTACTACTTGATGAATTTAAATTTGATTTCCTATGGTTTAGCATTAAAAGTACCAGGATCAATACGGTTCACCATCGAAGGGAGGCAACTGGTCGTGCAAGGGATGAAAGTCACCCCGACTGTTGGATCATCGGTGGCACACTTCGAGAAAATAATGCCGCTACAATGGACCAACACGCTCTTTGATCAAACAATGTCGGAAATGATACCATCCTACATGCAGGAGAATCGAAATTCGATAGCAGCTAGAATTGAAGCTACTGTGAGGCCAAAATTTAATGCACTGCTGCGAAAGTACGACGCCTTAGATATAATGGGGAGGATCAGTAAGAAAAGTTTCCGGTTCGCCATTTGCCAAGTAGCTTGAGCAAATAATGTGTTTTAAATCGTTTTGTCGAGAACAGATAAAACATCGATGGCCATACATGTTGTATGAGAGTTTGCATTTTTCTGTACTTTATTTCGTTTATCGAGCTCAATGAAGTTAGGTAAAAATGTTCACTAACATTTTGTGGAAAATTGATTTTTTAACTATTTATATTTTTGCCTTCAGCAAATAAAAACAATCAACACGTCTTACGCCAAAGTGACGAAAATCTGCTCGGAAACCTTATCAATCCGCTACTGAACCACCGACGACGGCTGACGACATCTAGCGGCATATCGCGGAACTGGATATGCCTACGCAGGCAGGCGGTTATTTCGTTTCGTTTGGTTTTTTTTGTCATTGACACTACGGTTAAGCTTGAAGCGTTCCATCGATTTGGGAAAAGTTTACTCATCAAAATGTTATGGTAATTAAAATATGCAACAAAATTGAACCCCTGGTAAGTGCCACAATACTTGTACGGTGTACTAAATGGTACGGTGTACCAAATCTTAACAATAGTATAGAGCCTACATTCAGGCGCTTAGAAATCATCTAAGCATTAGCCATGACATAAACCTAACCCGCGTGTGTTCGCGCTACGCAGAAACGTTACAATTAATATGTTTAACCTTCGCCTCAATGACAAAAAAAACATACGTAACCATATGACCGCCTACCCGGGTAGGCCATACATTTTGTATGGGAGTTCGCATTTTTCTGTACATTATTTCGTTTATCTCTTGTTCTAGACGTCGTATCGAGTTGAAATTTTCAGTGAAGATGCGTAAGAATGGTAACTAACATATTATAGAGTGACTGGAATTTTATAAGTCCTTTTAATATTTTAATTTCTGCTTCAAATATTATTTACCCCTTACGTCAATGACCGCCTACCCGGGTAGGCCATACATTTTGTATGGGAGTTTGCGTTTTTCTGTACTTCATAGCTTACATCTTTTGTTCTTGCTCGTCTTATCGCGTTGAAATTTTCGGTGATGTTGCGCAAAAAGGTTTACTATTATATAGTGGAGGAAATAGAATTTTAAAAATTCAATAACTACCAAATTGTCTGCTTCAAATAATGGTTATCCCTTATCTCTTATCATTAACAATATTTATATTTGCTTCAAATAGTTTCACCCCGTACATATAGGGACCTAACAGAGCAGTTGAAATTTACAAAAGATCCAAAAAGAATGTTGTCTTTCATTTGCCTTTGCCTGTTCTTATTGCTGCACTTTATAAAGCACCCAGTAGCCAGACATTCTTCTACACGTCTGGCTTCGTCTATTCTCAGAAGTATATCGTTTCATAATTGCAGACTTTCTGCTATCTGGTACCATCGATCGGAGGCAAATCACCCCAAGTACTAACCATGTTTGATTGTTCTCGATTTCGTTGAAATAACTGTACGTAGATACACGACATGTTCAACCGATACATTGCTGCCCAACAGTTTTGATACATTTTACGGTTAGTAGAGTTGCATTACTCGAGCGTATCGGTTGGTTTGCGAGATAGATTACTCTAGAAGGAACTACATAACATTTTACTCAAAAAGTCAAACAAAAGAAGTAAGTGGTGAAAAGTGGCGTCTGATCAACAGCGTGAATATAATCGAAACATTTTTTTTTTCAGTATATAAAGATTAATATGGAGGAAATTGATTGGCTGACAATTGAGGAATTAGAGGTTCTTTGCGAAGACGACAGAGCAGTTTATGAAAGAAGAATTCGCGAATTATTGGCAAACAGCGATAACGATGACGAAGATATAGATTTTACATTGGACAATGAAGAAGAACGATCAATGTATCTCGTAGGTGACATGGAATATTCAGATGCAGAGGAACTACAAATACCCGAGTTCAATTCAATCGAAACTGATAGTGACGATGATAGTGAAGAATTCACTGAGTCATCGAATGAATATAAAGCAAGAGATGATACAATTTGGTTAAGTGAACCAGCTATGCCTCGGAAGTTGTTGGCGCATAATGTACTACGCTGTTCAGGAATCGGTCCAACGCGAAAAACAAAAGGTCTTAGTATTTTACACACTTTTAAATCGCTGATGTCTGCTGAAATTTGTGATATAATAATTCGAGAAACAAATAGAAAGGCGAAGCAATATTTTGATAAAGTGAATACCACAAATCCATCATCAATACGGAGCCCAATGAAGCCACTAACTATGTCTGAATTGGATTCATATTTAGGTATTCTACTTCTAGCTGGAGCTACTCATTCTAATAATGTGAATTCAACTGATCTGTGGAAAACTAACGCACATCCGCTGTTTAGGGCAACAATGAGCCTGAACAGGTTTTGGGAAATAACACGTTTTATTCGTTTTGATGATGGGAGAACACGCGCGGATCGTAAGAGAAATGATAAATCGGCAGCAATATCGGAAATATTTGAAATGCTGAATGCAAATCTTCGTGCAGGTTACGTTGCCGGATCAAACGTTACCATAGATGAGCAACTGTTTCCGTATCGTGGTGGTACTGGGTTTACGCAGTACATTCCATCGAAGCCTGCGAAATATGGTATAAAAGTGTGGTGGGCATGTGATGCTGCTTCCAGTTCACTTCCAACGCTCGACTTGAACAGACGTGTCTGAAGCAGCAAAAGTGATATCCCGAACCAAGAACACACACAATTACACGAAGTGCTTATAACAGACTACTAACTCGGCCTATTACAATGGGCCGAGGTAAAACAAAAGTGCCCCTCAAAGGGAAGATTAAACTAACTCTGGACCAGTTCCAGAGTAGTGGTAGTGCACCGGCGCAGTTATCGAACCCGTTCGATATGCTAACGGACAACGATGAGGAAATAAATTGTTCCTCGACACAAAGCAAGCCAGTTCCAAAAACGAAAGCTGCTAGGGTTCCACCAATCACCGTCACGGGCACAAATGTTGGAGATGTGCACCGTAAACTTATTGCAGCTGGGATCATCCACTACACGACCAATGTGACAATGAAAGGCATTGTTGTAATTGTAACCACCGCGGATGACCACAAGCTGGCGACGACTGCTTTTAAGAAGCACAACATCGCTTTCTTCACCCACCAGTTGGATGAAGAGAAAACGACAAAAGTTGTCATATTTGGCCTCCCCGAAATGGAGGTAGAAGAAGTTACCTCCGCACTTGCCGAGTGCAAAGTATTCCCCAAAACGGTGAAAAGAATAAACATCAAAAATAAAAGACACCAGGATCAGACAATGTTCCTGCTGCATTTTATAAAAGGGTCAATCACATTGAGTGAATTGAGACAGATCAGGGCAGTAAACCACCATCGGGTTTACTTCGATTATTTTAATCGCCAGCAGTGCAGCAATGCAGTGCAAAAACTGTCAACTATTTGGCCACGGAGACGCCAATTGCAATCGAGCGCCTGTGTGTGTGAAATGCGCAGAACCACACCGATCCAACACGTGCCCTCTGAGCGCACAATCAATAAGCCCCGATGGCAAAATTGCCCATACCAAACTGCGATGCGCCAACTGTGGCGATCACCATACCGCCAGCTATTGGGATTGCCCAATAAGGAAGACGCTCCCAGCGCAACGCACCCGCACCAGCAAGCCAAAGCCAGAATTTAGGTTCGAACAATCTAAATTTCCATCGCTTCTTACGGAAGCACCAAGCCAGCCAACGCGGCAAGCTACAACTACAAACGCACGTGAGCAAAGAGAGCCTGCTACCAAGACTACCAACAGCCCTATCGGTAATTGTCCGATAGATCTCGATCTCATCGGGGATATTGTTGCTGATGCGTATCAGCATCTATCTATGTGTCGATCAATGCCAGATGTAATATCTGTTATTGTTCGTATAACTGCCAAATATTGCTTCAAATGATGAAACACGAGCAACACGTAAAGTTTATAATATGGAATGCAAACGGCATTTCAAGCAAAAGTACAGAATTCTTCAACTATCTCAAAAAAAATAGTATTGATTTAGCAACTATTAGTGAAACATTCCTTAAACCAAATTTGAAATTTTCCAACTCTAACTATGTAATATATAGACAGGACAGAACAGATAGAGAGAAGGGAGGAGTAGCATTGGCCGTAGCAAAGCACATCACACACGTGCCTATGAAGAACTACAATCTGAAAGTTATCGAAGCAGTAGGGGTTAAAATTTCCACCAATACAGGTGACCTAGAAGTAATTTCAATATACAATCCGGGTGCAAATACGGATAGCAAAAGCTTCAAAAGTGACATCAAAACTCTTTGTAATCGACAAGGTAGCTTTCTAATTTGTGGCGACTTTAACGCAAGACACCGCTTGTGGGGTTGCTCCAAAGCCAACAGTATGGGTAAAGCCCTCTTTGAGGTAGTTCAAAGAGGGTATTTTTCAATACTACACCCAAATAGTGCCACATATATTCCAAATGATAGAAATCGACAACCCTCAATTCTTGACTTGGCTCTTAGCAACAACTTACATGTAATTTCGCAATTAAAAACAATAACTGAATTTTCATCTGATCATCTCCCGGTCATATTTACAATAAGCTCCAAAGTTAATCGACACCGTGATCGGGGTATCCCGAATTATGCACTGGCAAACTGGCTCGAGTTCAAAAAACTTATAGATTCAAATATCAACCTAAGCTGCTTAAATCTCTGCGAAATAACATGTTCTTCACAGATTGACTTAATGATTAATTATTTCACTAAACTTATATCCCATGCTCACGATAAAAGCGTCCCTCTGTCACTACCAGATCATTTCAACATAGTTTTATCTCCTAGTATACTATCAAACATCAAACTAAGGAATCTGACCAGGCAGCAATGGCAAAGAAATCGGCGTAACCAACATTTAAAATCCCGTTTCACTAGGCTAACTAAAATCATCAAAAAGGATATACAAAACTTAAGGAATAAGGCATGGTCGGACAATCTGTCAAAAATAAGTAATTCACCAAACAACAACAACATGTGGAAATTCGTTAAAATTATGAAAAATTCAAACAATAACATCCCACCTTTTAAAGCAAACGATAAAATCCTTTCCACAAACAGGGAAAAATGTGACGCGTTGAAATCACAATTCGAATCCGCTCATCATACCACGCACCGTCACTCAAGTCCAATAGATTCAGAAGTTCAAAAAACAGTGTTAAATTTTCTAAACCACCACAATTCATACAATACCACCCCCAGCTCCTACATTAAACCTAGGCAGGTGCGGAAATTAATTACAAAACTCAAAAACAAAAAATCAACCGGCCTTGACAACATTAACGTAAGGTCTTTGAAGCGATTGCCAACCAACGGCATAATATACTTAACATTTATTTTAAATTCCTGCCTTAAATTGAACTACTTCCCTGATGCATGGAAAAGAGCAAAAATTATACCAATAGCAAAACCGCACAAAGATCATTGTTGTCCAAAAAACTACCGACCTATAAGCCTCTTGAGCTGTTTGGGAAAACTATTTGAGAAGATAATTGCCAAAAGACTAGACAATCATATTAAAAACCAAAAATTGATTCCACCTTACCAGTTCGGTTTTCAAAAAGAGTTATCCACCACCAATCAACTGGACAGACTCATTAAAAACATTAAACTTGACCGAGACAGTAAACTATCCACTGGTTTAGTTTTGATAGACTTAGAAAAAGCCTTCGATACGGTATGGCATTCAGGCCTCATATATAAACTAATAGGCTTACACTTTGCACCTGAAGATATCAAACTGATCCATTCGTTTCTCACGAATAGGAAATGCACAGTCTATATTAAATCATCCTCGTCAGATTCCTTCTGCCCACCGGCAGGATTGCCTCAAGGCAGTGTACTTTCCCCCATGCTGTTCAATATCTTTACGTCAGACATACCAAAAATGAAAAGATCAAAAAGATACGCTTTTGCCGACGATTTTGCTATCAGTTCGTCGAACTCAAAGCCAGATGCCATTATTAGAAATTTAAATGCTAGCCTAGTGAAATATGTGGATTATTGTAACAGATGGAAACTCAAAATCAACGACAACAAAACAGAATCAATCTTCTTTACCCGCTGCTACAGCTCAAGCAGGCTACCTAATAATAACCTTAAAATTAACAACGCACCAGTTGCTTGGAGTAATAGTGTTAAATACCTTGGATTACTTCTAGATAGGAGACTCACTTTCAGGAACCATATAGAAGAAAAATTAATAAGTGGTGAAAAAATACTAAAATCCCTCTACTGCTTCATAAATAGAAAATCTAAATTGAGCATAAAAAATCAAATCCAACTATACAAAACAATCATTAGGCCAATTATGCTATACGCGGCACCAGTGTGGGCAGATTGTGCCAAAATTCATATTAAAAAGCTACAGGTCTTCCAAAGCAAGTGCCTTAAACGAATCCTCAACCTTCCTCCATGGCACAGTACAGTTAACATTCACTACAGGACTAATACATCACAAATCTCACCATGGATATTACGTTCCTTGATAAATTATCGAATTAAGTGTAGAACTAGCAACTTAAGGCAACTTAATGCTTTGGCGTTAGAATGTTAGATTAATAAGAGTAAGATCAATCGTTATTAGTTAGGCTATGAAATATTAGGATTAGGACTTAGTATTTAGTATCTTTTACGTCAACATTAAATCCAAACTTCAGGGGTTTTTTCCAATTTTTCCCCATGATTACTTCTACGCTAAAATGTAAATTCACAACAACTCTGTCCATGGCACCGAGCAAAAATCATATATTGTGTGAAGGCTCTCGATTTGAGCTACGTACCAATGTAAGCTTCTCCAATAGCAAAATGTAATGTTAGGCAAATAATAAAGAAACTACTACTACTACTGTGATGCTGCTTCATCGTATCCCATCAGTGGACAAATTTACACGGGTTTGGCTCCATCTGGACAACGAGAACGGAATCAGGGCGAACGTGTCGTTAAAGAATTATCTTACATTTTTCGAGGAAGTGGACGGAGCATAATTTGTGATAATTTTTTCACCAGCTACAATTTGGCCATCTCATTAATGTTAGACTATAAATTAGCTCTATTAGGCACAGTGAACAAACGGCGAACATTTGTTCCTAATAATTTTTCTAACCCGAAAGGAAGAGAAGTCCAATCCACTGTATTTGGCTTTAGTGAGAATGTGACCATGTGCTCCTACATACCTAAAAAAAATAGAGCTGTAGTGCTTCTATCCACTATTCATTACGATAAGAAAATCCAAGGGCCGAAGAAAAAACCACAAATGATAATAGATTATAATAAGTTCAAAGGAGGAGTAGATAGCATGGATAAGTGCCTTTCTGAATATTCTACGAAGAGAAAGACTAATAGGTGGCCTCTTGCTTTTTTTTACAACATCTTAGACATAGCCGCATTTGCTGCATATAAAATATATATTGAAAATAATCCACATACTTATGAGAAAAACCGCAGACGCTTGTTTTTACAAGAATTAAGCGAACAATTGGCGATTGCAGAAATTCAAAGCCGCTCCGAAAATAAGCAAATTATGCGGCATTTTGGATCACGCAGTGGTGTAGAAAGTATATTAGGCCATCCTCTACTACATTCTCAAAACATTCAAGAAGTTCTAGAGAATCGTGATGCATCGGGACGAATTAAGCATAAAGGTAACTGTTACTTATGCAAAACCAAAAGATCAACTAGAAAAGCATGCGAAAGATGTCAGAAGCCTGTTTGCGGTATACATGCTGTACATATAACTAGATGTAATCAATGTGCGTAATATTTTCTTTAAGATATACATTTAACAACTTGAATTTTAGAAGTAGATTATAAAAATTATGAATTTTTTTTATTCGAGCTCTTATGGTTACTGAAATAATGAAATATTGTAAAATTAATTGATGAACTATCAAGCTGTATGTTCATTTGGTGAAAAAACAATTGGAAGCAAGAATAAAGCTATTTGCTATTTTTTTTAATTAAAATTTTTCTACAATATGATAATAAACATTGTTGGGTAGCTTTACTAAACATTTCATTTCTATACGACTTCTAAACCAATAGATATAAGCTATGAAGTACAGAAAAACGCAAACTCCCATACAAAATGTATGGCCTACCCGGGTAGGCGGTCATTGACGTAAGGGGTATCAATCGAAAAATGCGGGAAAAAAATATTAAATTTTTTTCAAAAATTTTCTTTTTTCGACTAAATGATTGAAAACACATTACTTGAGGCATTCTAAAAATTTCGAGTCAATACGATTGTTCAATCTTAAGTTATTACAGAAAGAAGTTGCAAAACTTACCCGGGTAGGCGGTCATAGAGGCAAGGGTTAAGCTTGTTTCATAATTTGTGTATTGTAAAACCACAAAAAAAAACATTCCCTTTGCATTTTGCTCTCGTTAACAATTTCACCTTTAAGTTACTGTTTACTATCGCTTACATAATGAAAAAATCTCAAAATTTTGTTTCCAAAAGATAAATGCTTGCAGCGTGTTCGCCTCGCCTTCGTCTTTATGGTGATCATTACAAACACATTTAAATAATGAAAAAGAAGAAGAATAAGTGAGCCCCATAAATCATCCAACGACATCGTTGCTCTTTTATTTGGCGGCCAAATCGTGGCAGCGCCAGAGCCAGTTTCGTGCAGAGCTGGATTCGCGTGCGGAACAAGTTTTGCTGTGACTTTTTGGAGGCTGGTTTGCTGGTCGATTCGCTGGCTGGCCGGTATTTCATGTACTCTCATCCAGTGCAGACACATCCTACCCTCCCTCGGCCGCGCCTCTCACATGCGCCGGTTACAAAACCTTCCACATACAGCCGTATGCTGACATTTGGAACGTGAAACGAGCCAACATGAGGGGAACAAGAATAACAACAGGCATCCAAGCAGGTACTGTGCTTCGGGGGTTCGGGGTGACGGGTGTGCTGGGAACCCCGGCCGATATAGAGGGCACATCGTCAACAACACCGGCACCGGGAACGGACGTCATTCGCGTCTCCGCGTTGCGAATGTCTCGGGAGACCGCACAACCGAAGACATCACGTCACGGCGTCGGCGGTGTAGACTTCTGCATAGAGGGACTGGGGTTTTCCTGTCCCTGACCGGACCAGTTCAGCAGCGAGCAGAAATTGGTGTGTCCGTTTGTCACGCATCACGTGACAAAGCTCGCCGTCACATTTTAAGCCATCAGCAAAGGCACCAGCCAATCGTCACAGGTTTTTCTTTGTGTTCCGTTGACCTTCCAGGAGAGCTTCAACAGCTTACCGACACACCCAGCAGACCCATCGAACCTTAGTTAGCGTAGTATAACGCATGGGCTGCATAACCGCCTCTTAACTCAGTGTGCAACTGCAGTTTCGAAAGCTGTAAAAGCGTCACCGTGGATCATCAACTCACCCAGACGTTTCTGCATGCGTCATTGCGCACCGTAATCTGGCAAGGCTTCCGAAAAGGCAATCCGAACGCTGGTGCATGCCAGCTAACGAGCGTTTCGCGTTGGAATAAAGCCTCACCGTGGCTATAATGCTATGTTTGTGATGGCGGGTTTCAGTGGTTTTTTTTTTTTCTGCAATCTAGAAAGAATAATACGCAACCCAAATGTTGCTTCATTTCCGGTGCGAGCAGACAAGGACATCAATTTGTCAGTCAGCCTTTTATTATTATATTTAAGAGGTTCTTCTTTTTCGTGCTTCCGTTAGCTGCGAACCAACGAATATTTTACAGCCAAAAACCATTTTTAAGGCAAAATTTGTACTGAGGAAAGCAAGTTAATTTGAACGACATGACATGAAACAACGGAAATGAGAAACACAACTGAAATCGACCGACCAGGTGACGTCTTTGGCTGTGGAAAACTTTTCACCGAGCAAGTTTGTATTGCGAACAAACGGTATGCCATTGGTTTTGTGGCTGCTGTTGTAGGTAAGGGTGGGAAAACTTCTTTCTTGTGGGATTTCATTATCACACCCCGCACCGAAAGGTCATTCATTCAGTGTTGTAGGGCAACGTTTCAGAAAACTTCAAACGCTCTACGTCATGCGTGCCCTTTCCGTTCCAAGATGCGGTTCGAATAAGAGGAATTTTCCTTCCATTTCACTGCCTTTTCCATTCCGCACATTCAATTGCAGCCCAATCGGGGGGTTTTGCCGTTACTTAATTAAGAGAGCAGAAGGTTTTGTTTAACGAGCAGATTTACGTTCCGCTAGACGACAGCATTCAAGGCAATCAAGACGCATAAAACCGCACCAAATGTGGTGCTGAATTTAAGATTGAAAAAAAAATCCACTTAAATATTTTCTAGGGCACCATCGCCGAAGCCATCGTTTGAATCTTGGATACGGTATTTAAGTAGCAGTAAGCGATCGCAAAACCAACTGGGGGGAAAACCCCCGGAGCCATTCTATGCAAACATCTCTCATTCGCAAACGGCCCATTGTTGCTGTGGGCGCTTCTTCGGTTCCGGCACGCGAGACGCGCGATTGTCACGGCTGGGCTCGGTCTTGTGTTTTGTTGCTGTTGTTTTTGATGAATTTTGCGGTGCATGAGTTTCTTTCGCTTTCCAGTTGCCAGTCTCCAGCAAATACGCGCCCTAAGAGTTGGATAAAATTGTGTGCCTTTCTGGGTGCTGCCGTTTCGCAGCGTGTACATTTTTGTTTCTATCCCACCTTCGTTTTACAAGTTTCTGTTTGTTCTCCCTGAGCCACCATTCTCACCATTCAAAAGGGAGAAACGAAGATAAGGCATTAATTATGGTAAATAGAAAACGTGTGCCAAAAAATCATCTCACCAAGAGAGTAGCTAAAAAATGTTGCGTGAAAATTATGATTAGCTTTCATCAGGTGAATATTTAGGCCAGGATTTTCGCTTTAAAATTGTATATCGATCATACTCCTTGGAAAAGGAATAGGAAAAGCATCTGAATTGAGTAAATTGGAAATTTTCCCTTCAATTTATTTGTTTATTAATAAAAACCAGCTACACCAATTACGCTACAAGATCAATCACAATTTAAATCTCTCGAGTTGGTTGTTTTTACTAGAATCTGATTAGTGAAAAGAAATATAGCAGTTCTTAATTTTTAAATGGCTACATTCCACCTTGGAGTACATTGCTACATGCAATCGGATCTAGCCATTTTGCTACGTGCAAGTCACAGAACTCTGCATACGTGAAATTGATTAGCATTGCATCTTGTTTTTATGATTCTCTGCACGCAGCCCCCATTTGATTAAAGCCCAATTTGCGCGGGGCAAATTTGTTTCTTTTTCCCCCATTTCGCATGCCGCCTTCGTCCAATGTCAAAACTGACACTATAATCATCAAAGCGCTGATCTAACCTCGATATCTTCGTAGATTAGCGCCGGCCTGCAACGTCTCAAGCGGTCGCATCAGTCCTTCGGTCAAGATCCCCACCTTCCCGTGCCCGCTGTGTACCTATCTTTCCCCCTTTCCCTCCTTCGCTTTCCCACCAAAGACGTTTCGTTCGGTTTGCACTGAAAGCTCTCGCGTGGGCGTTCCGTAGCAACGTACGGGTAGCATTTCACCTTCGTGCATCTTATTGATTTACCGAGGGCCGCGGAAAATTTCTCACGCCTTCAAACACTGCCCGCAGCGTGTTTCCGGTTTCGTATGTGTATTCAAGCTATTCGAAGAAGGAGGAAAAAAACAAATCAATGACCGCTGCTTCCCATTCACCCGATCGCCACTTTTGGGAAAGTTGTGTGCAGCTGAATGGCTCCAACCGCGAATAGAACACAATTTCGAGCGCACAAATGTTGCCACAAGCGGAGTATCGTACAGCTGCTGCTGCTGCTGCTAGAAACAATAGTAGATTTCCGTGGCACGGAAGTAGCAAAGGTTTGATTTGTTCCGGTTTCGATTAGTTTTTTTTTTGTTTCTTTCGTGCTGGAACCTTCGCGTTTCGTCTTTGAAACCCGGGTGCAGTGGCGGTTGAGATCTTTTATTTGCTTGGGCGTTATGCACCCAACGGAAACTTTATGATTCATTCTTGTTTTGGTAGAGCAAGGTGGTTAGGGTGGGGGTGCAAAGTGGTCCGTCAAACAAAAAAACTTCGTTACGCATCATCGAAAGATCGAGTCGCAAGGACGTAATGGGGCAAGGTTTACAGGCCCACCGAAAGATTGATGGAGACAAAAAGAAAAAGAAACACAGACCTGCTACATTTTTATGACCAATTAAGACAGATCGCGACGTTGCGATGGTGTGTGACAAAATGGGACTTCCTCCTCCTGGCCCAGGGCACGGCAGCCAAAGCGCCAATCGATTGCTGAACCGCAAGCAAGCAAGGGCTAATCAAGAAATTAACACTGAAACCGACCACGGACCGGGCCCAGACGGGCGCTGCCCGGTAGTATGTGTGCCGCAGTCAGGCTGCCGATCCGATACGACACACGGGCAAAAGGAACGTCACGAATGCGCCGAGAGTGCGCCCGCGATGGCGCTGTTACGAATACACTAATCACAAAACCGGCCTGCATTCGACTAAGTATAGGCTTGATGGCGAACCGCGCATACCGCGGAGGTGTGTAGCCAGGTGCAAAAGGAAGCGAATGGCAGCGTGGCCGCGGTGGTGGATAGATTTTTCTCGAAAACCGATCCCGATCGCTGGAAGGAGTCGGGGCTGGCCGATGGTAAGGATGGAAAGAGAGAGGCAGGGCCAAAGGTAGACAGAGAGAAGCACGGACACTGCGAGTGGCTTCACGTGGTCGATGTGTTTACTTCTTTTTCGACTTCGACTTCGGACGTTTCGGACCATTTCCCTCCATCACTATAAATGTTCCGATGGTTTGGCGCACTCTCACCGAGGTCGAGTTTGAAAATGGAAAGATTTGAGCCCCCGGCGGCGGCTTGATGCGCGCTTTGTGCGGAGCAACCGTTGAATCAGCTTTTTCGTGTTTAAAAAATTGACTGTATTATTTCAGCATCTTAAATGATGCAGCGTCCTAGCGAAACTTTCCCCATAACCTCTTGAATTTTCAAAGCGGCTGCAAAAAATGGCTGCAATGCCAGAAATGCACGATGCGGATAACTTCAAATTCGCGGATCCATGCACTAAAGCTCACTGAATTCGTTCCAAATGCAGCCTGAACCAATGGGCCAAGATGCACTGGAACCCAAAAACGCACCCTTTATAGACCAAATGATTCACAGGTTGACAGATCTTGGATGGATGGATTTATCTCTCTCACTCTCGCTATCCCTCATTGTAACAACCGTTTGGTTCCCTGGAATAATACATGGAAGTCGGAAGATCAACATGTCACCACCGTTGGAACGTGTTCCAAAGATCATCATGCCCCCACCGACTCTGGCCGCCAATTTTCCTTTTGGTGGAACAACCCTTGGGGCACAAACAACCGCACCCGGTAGAATAGCGAACCGCCAAAGTCGTCCGGGCGGGCGACTTTCACTGCGGCGGCGATCCGTAAAGCCTTCTTGCCTTCACTTGCCAGTAGGGCAGGCAACGGGGGGAGAGGGAGCGAAGATTGTAATTATTATTATTCGCTGGGTAGTCTTGATTTTTTCTCTTCTTCTGACGCCTTTTTCCTCTCCACGGTGTGTCGCCGCGATTCGCCCGGGGTCTCCTCTCCCCCACCGACCATTCCGACCGCGGCTCCTCCAAACGCAGCTCGCGCAACCCGAATCCGACGGGGATGGAGTCAGAGTGCAGCAGCGTCTGGCGTCTCTGTCAGCGAACGACGAGCGACGGAACGTGCTCTCCCTTTCACGCACCTTCACCCCGGTCAGAGGGGGGCGAGGGTGGTGTAGGGGGTTGGGCGTGTGGCAGCGGGACGCGCGCGCAGAAAAGCAAGAAATAGCGAATCTCGCAACCGGCCAGCGCCATTCGTCGTCCAACCGTACGTGAGTGCGTTCGTTTGCTCTTTGGGCTCTCGGATTTTGCCGGACCAACACCGAACCAACCAGCCAAAGCCACCCCGGAATTTTCGCTTCCAACAGCTTCCCAAAACCACAGGTCAGTAGCACGGTGGGTGCGTTTTTTGTGCGGTGTGCCTAAACATAAAAAAGAGAGGACGATCAAAACCTCTGCCAGTTGACGTTCCAGTGCGTGATCAGTGTGTTGCTTCCGGGAAAAAAGAACTAAAAGCGCGATATTTGGTCCCCCATCCTCACGCCATCGTGACGGTGAATAGTTTGCATGTGCGTCGTATCACGCCGACATTAGGGTGCTTGTACTCGATCTTCTCCCCTCTTGGATGCCACCGTTTCCCCCCTGCTGGTCCGGCCCTGGTACGCCGGTGTGTTACGTTTGATTAACTTTTATTAGAAAATTGGATGTGGACACAAACGCTCAGCACAGGCCGTCCACCCAAACGCTAAGGTGTCCGCTGCTTCCTCCCGGGCTTCTCGCTTCGGACGCCCAATCTCGCAGGCCACGATACCAACAACAAGACAATAAAACGAACTAAACGAAGCGAAATAAGATGGCCCAACGCGCAGTAGACATCGAGCGGCATGATTCCTGCACGTGTAACAACCCTCCGAACGATCGCAGTCTCCAGGAGGCGCGATATGTTGAAGCTATAGGGAATACGTAGTGATCGCTAAGTGCCTCGAGTACGTGATCAAACCCAGCTCACTGTCGGTGTTCGGTTGAAATCTAGAAGATCTGATCACATCCAGTTTGGCAAAGCGCGTATAGTCAAGTGTGTTCATAAGCTGGTTGAAATCCAAATTGTCCCTGAACAAAGTCAAACAGAGTCTCGGGAAATCCACCATCGTTGTTTAATGGAATCTCTTTTTACTGGCAACAATCATAGTTTGTTCACGTGCCTGTTGTGTCACCGACAGTCCGCTTCACTCGCTGTAAACTAAACGTACTCCTTTTTCTCCGATTTCGATATTGTTACAGACAGCCAATTTCCTAACTCACAACCAAGATGCGTTCCTTCGCCGTTGTTGCCGTGCTGGCGCTGAGCTTCTGCTACGTTCACGCCGCCGAAGATGCGCCCGCCAAGGAGGCCGAGAGCGAGGTTGGCAAGACCTACAAGCGACTCATCCCTGCCGACGTTCTGCGAGGTAAGTGCTCCCCCCGGGCGAGGCGTTACGGTCCCACGGTTATCCAGCCCTACGATCTAGTTAAAGATTGGCGTGAAATGCCATTGTTGTTGCGTCGCACAACGGCCCTAAGGGATCGGAAATCGTTCCAGCACATTCCGGTACACCTTTTTCGGTGGCACCAACGTGTTACGGTACGGGTTACGCTTGCAGCCACGGCACGCGTACAAACCAGCAGCCATATGCACCGAGAATGGATTGAATTGATCAACCCGTTCGCAGGTGTGGAACAGGTCGATGCTGCTGCTGCCACCGTTGCTCATCCACCGAAGAGTTTACCGTGCCGCCTCGGTTGGCCTAACAACTCGCCGAAAGGCCACCACACCTCCGGACCCTGCGTGGAGCTTGCGTTGGCTGGTGATTTTGCCTTGCGCAACGCCAGCAAGAAAGAATCGTTCGCGGTGTGTGAAAAAGGCGCATTGTTCCGAGCAGACGGAACACCCCGGGCCGGAATGGGTGACGCTTCGGTTGTGACGCAATTGGAGAATTGATTTGCCGCACCGAAATGCCAAGCCCCGTTCCACCGCTACGGGCGTCTCTTGTGTCGGTATTGCTGCAACTTCCAGTGTGCCGTACTTTATTTTGCGCACGGTAACTCCATCTTCCTATGCCCGTACCGGTACCGGCACACCATCGGGTAGGTCGCTTGCAAAAGGCGTCGTCGGTGGCACACTTCATCCGGGCCCCGAGTGATCCTCCGACTGATTGTGACCAGTTTTAATTGGGTAATCGCTTACTGAAACGCTTCCTACATCTTCCACGAACCGTTCCGCGTTCCACGAGGGGTAGTTTCGATTATTAAGAGAACAGGTAGGAGTTAACTTGGCATTGCGTGCAGTTGCTGATGTGCGTCATCGAAGAAAGGACGCCACTGTTCACGCTACCCAAGCCTGGCCTAAGCCAAACCTAACCATTTCGAAGCTTTTTAGGTCTTGTTCCAATTGTCCCCGTTCCGTGCGATTTCGTTCAGGGACTGTTTTGTTGGTTCAGTGTGGAGTCCGAAACATGCCGCGCCATTGCTTGCCGAAGGTGCGAGTGTGATCGATCTCTGTGCCCACTTGTTTTTGCCACCTGAACCCGGTCGAACAGCACACCGGATTGAGCAATAGTGTATGACGCGAACGGACGCGGCCTGCGTTTAAACAACTTCAACGCCCTGCCCAAACCAAACTGCAGTGCGCGCCCACACGGTAGCGCCTTCGGTGGACCTTCCAATAAGATATGGTACTAGCGGTTCCTTTCGAACTTTGAGCAGACTTTCAAAGACCGCCACATTAAGCGGGACTGGTCAACCGTTGGAGGGGGTGGGGAGGCAACACTAGTTCAGTTCTAGATCAATTAGAGTAGGGCTGGTATTTTAAAAAAAATGTCACGAAGCACAAAACGAGCTGCATCGTAAAGCCCTCCATCGGCTCCAAGTCAACTTCACTTTGGTGTCCGAATGCGTCACCTCTGCCAGGCATTAAGAGCAACTCGGCTACATGCAGCCAGCCTGCCAGCCGTGCATTATTAGCGTCCACCTCCAGTCGGCTGCAGTTGGCATTGAACCGCCTATGGCCAACCGGTTTATGTCTTTCACGGCGTCCGCGGTAGTTCCCCTGCCCCTTTCGATTTCGGATTCGATTTCTTTCGCTCATTGCCAAACCAGCCAACAGCCGGCCGACGAGCCGGGGTGGAGCGTTTGCTAAGGGGCCCGATGATTAAGAAAGCGGCAACAACAAAACCCACGACGAAGCAACGCCAAATGTGAAGGAAAAAAATCGGATCTACCCATGTTAGCTCAACCGAGATGAAGAATTTTTAAATGATCGTAATGAAGTGTAACAAAGTTTCTGTGCAGGGGGTTTTCGAAGGGGCATAACGGTGGCTTTGCGAACGAGGTGAATTAATGGCGAACGTGTGGTCACCATGATGGTCAGTGTCACCTTCAAGAAGGACAGCGAAACAAAACCGTTTAACAACAACAAAAATGAACACATCACTAAACGAAAACATGTATGGTCCATAAGAAAATGGTACAGGAAAATGTTCCAATCTCGGTTGTAACTCATGTTTAATATTTCTTAGTAGTGTCATAAGCACGAGCAAACCATGAAATAACTTCACGGCCCGTGACTCCAGCACGTGCCGTGCGCTAGGAAAGGTTGAACCTGTATTTATGGAAGTGTGGATGCTGGCATGCTGGCCAAGAAAGCCGCTGCTGCGCTTCTGGAAGCTTCGATTCAACCACATTCAGCTCGTTTGATACGTTAAAAAGGCAACTCTTGCCTTTGCGTGAACCGACAGAGGCTTTGCCGATGTGACTCTGCACAAAACAGGTCATGGTTCCGTTTCCGTTTGACATCGGGTGACCCCAGCCGTGCAACTCCCTCTTCCGCTGGAAGGTAGTTCCATCGCTAGTATAATAGAGGGTTTTTGTTCGCGTTTCATGCACCGTGCTCACGCTTAACATAACCGTTACGCATTGACACTGAAAATAAAAAAGCGGCAGCCCCGAAACGGCCAGATGTGCGCCGTTGTCCGTCTGGCAGAGAAGGTTTTCGTGAGGGGGGTTTTCCCAATACAAATCCTCCCCAGGGGCCGTAATTGCTTGCCATGTCACGTTAGTCCACAGAAGCCCACCCGGTTCCCTCCCATCGCGCACCGGTGCGTCATAGTTTGCGCTTCCCATTTTGAGCCCAACGCTTTTAAACTTCATCGGCGAGTTTTTTGCGAGTTCCACGGACGTTTACTCATTTTCCGCCAGCTGTCCCCGGGTTGATTGAAGTGTTTAGGCTAACCTCAAGCACTCGCATTAGTTGGCTGCGTTGGCCGCCCCCATCCCGGGGAATGCTAATCCAGCGAACAATGGGTGGGTTTTATTACTGTGAAAATTGTTTGATTACAATTGGTTTGATCTTATCGAGGAAAAACCAACAAGAATGGCCCCCTGCGTGATCAATCAGTTGTGAGCAAATTAAAAATTAACCTTATTTATCTGTTAACGGATCAACCAAAGAGTCCCCGGAATGGAAGACTCTCGAGCCGCTTCTTAACCTCGTCAAACACGCCTGATTTCACCCGCACAGCACCAAGACAAATCCTTTCACTTTCGAACGGCATCCAATTTGAGCGTTTTTTACCTTTAACCCACTTCCTGGTTCCTTTCTACTTCCCCATTGCTTCGAAACTGTAGCTGGTAGCCGAGGTGCCTTTCAAAACTACATGCTTCCTCACGAGATGCAAGCGGAACCGTTGTAGCATTTCGACGATTGCGTCGCTTACAATGTTTGTCAAGTGAACGTTGCCGAGGGGAAAACCCTCCCTCTCACCGCCTGCAAACCGGTCAAGCACGGCGCGATGGTGTAAGCGACTGTATCTGGAAGTAGAGTGACAACATGTTGCAATCGTTAACGCTCGATTTTGTGCCAATGAAAAAAACAAGTGTCATCAACGGTCAACGGAGATTTAGATGGAACGGATAACACGGTTTCCATTCACCTCTGTTCTAGCAGAGCAGCCCTGTAGGTCAGCTTCGAATCTGTTTCCGTCTCGGAGGTTCAGGGGGAAGGAAAAACGGGCTGTCCACCGTGTTTGCGAATTGCATTAACAAACGGCAAAAACAAAGGTGCTGGTGATGATGGCCCATGAAAAGGGCCACTGTCAAGGTGACGGTTACAATCGATCGCGAGCGACACCAGGCCCAAACCAACCGTGTTTGCGGGGCTCGTGCTAATTTGCTATTCCAAGCGTGAAAAGCGATAATTTTCACTCCATCATCTCGAGTGACTCCTGGATTATAACATATAAAAAAAGGTACAATTGTGCACGAGCTCAGGAGCGATCGATAATCTCAGCGATCTCTGCCACTCCGATCGTTTTGCTGGACGGTATGAGTCACCGCCGAGAGATTAGAAGCACATTACGGACACTCCACTCTGAAATGAACGGTTATTGAGGAATGGAACTGTGGAGTGATGGTGCTTGATTGGAAGTTGGAGGGCGCCTCGAAGTGATTGTGCTTGCGATCGATCAAAGTGAAGGGATTGAAGGGACGGTCATACATTCGTCAGCAATAGTAAGCACTTTACGAGATGGTTTACATAATATGGTCTTATTGGTTGTTTTTCAATTAAAACTGGACCAAGCGGAACCAAGGATGATCACCTTGTAGCAAAAAAGTGATGAACGTGACTCACGTAATTCATACGTGGAAACGGGGAACCATTGTGTTCCGACATTTGCCACCAATGTTCATCTCCAATGGGCAAAAGTCAAAACCATCTGAAACCAGTTCTGTAGGAAACTCTGTTTTTAATTGTAAATTACACATCCCAAAGCTTCGTGAGCCCTTACGTGATCGTTCGATCGTTGCATCCTCCATTTGGCCTTTTTTTTCCTGCTCCGCCAGGAGAAACCACAGGAAGCGGTGCGAACGACGCTCGGAAGAATTATGCAACGCCTTCCCACTTCATTCTCTTTTTCTGGGGGAAGCACACCTTAAGATAAATATCAGTAAAAAAAAACACCCCTGGCCGCGTGGGCCGCGTCCATAAATGGCGAAAACAAGGAGAAAATAAATAAATTGCTGTCACTTTTCGCGAACTCGCGAAAGGCCCCGTTCCTTTGTCGGTGGCTTACGAATCAGCGGGAGGCGTACGTGGGGGAGGAGGATTTGTTTCTTCTTTCTCTTAGCGGGTCTGCAGCGATCACGGTGGAAAGGTTCGCTGCCTTTTTCGGGTGACTCATGCGCGGGCCCGGACGAAGTCGTTCGAGCGTTGGATGCCACAAACCGAAACCACTTTTCTTCCTTTTCTCCCGCTCAAAATAATAAAATCGGTGGGGATCACCATAAAAAAACATGTTCAAGATGCTTCATGCGAGTAAATGTTTAAAATTAACATACATTATATCACGGATTGCAGAAACCTTCCCCCAGGTGGAAGGAAGGTGAACACGTGAAACCGGGACGTTACAAAAGCATTCAACTTCTTGAGACGCTATTGTTGTCGGGATGAAATGAATAAGGAACACAAAAAAAAGAGTTTCAATGAGTTAATGCCATGGCATTTCATCCAAAACAAAACCCCAGGACAACCAGGGAAAACAAAAACCAAGTGACCGTGAAAAGAAGCCCGCAGAGATTGTCTGCCCATCGGATTGTTTCCTTGCTTTCGATACTTTGGTCATTTTGCGAAACTAAACTAAGAAGCAACATTAAAGTTTCCCGAGGGAACCTGTTTGCCATCTCATCAGTATGCGCAGTTTGGGAACAAAGCTTTTTTAAGCCCATTGTATGCTTCTTGATTTCCTTGCCAAAATAAGACATTCATATCTGCTTGGTATTCTCTGACGATTTTCGGTTTGGATATTTTCACGTTTGAAATATTTTCGTGTGATGTGGCGAACATAAAATAAAATGTATTATTTTATAAAACCGCTTTTTTGTGTGTGTGTCTTTTTCGATTCCAGACTTCCCCGGCATGTGCTTCGCGTCGACCAAGTGTGCCACCTTCGAGCCGGGCCAATACTGGGACCTGACTCCGTTCTGCGGCCGTTCCACCTGCGTCCTGTCCGACGATGCCCAGCCACGGTAAGTGAACCTGAGTCCTGCCCGAGTTGTGGGACTCCAGCCTCCGAGCTTACCGGAATCGTTTTCAAAAATGCCAATTCTCATCCACAAACACATACGCACACAGCCTGCTGGAGCTGGTTGAGGACTGCGGACCGCTGCCGCTGGCCAACGACAAGTGCAAGCTGGACACCGAGAAGACCAACAAGACTGCTCCGTTCCCGGCTTGCTGCCCAGCCTTCACCTGCGAGCCGGGCGCGAAGCTCGAGTTCCCGGAGGTCAAGACTTCCACCGAGTCGTCCTCGGAGCAGCCGGCCAAGAACTAAGTGACTGGGGCGTGTCTAGCCTCCTCGTGCCGGGACATTCCCGGCCATGCATCATCTTAATCTTCGAGCTTCCGAGCGGCTCGGCAGCAAGCTCTTATCCTAAGAATCGTGAAAAGAAGAAGAGGAAGAACAAAACACTAAACCTAACGAAACGAAACAAAACTGATAAAAACAAAATCCAACCGACAAATTGTGCGACTACTTCCTTTCAAATAAGTTTATTCTATTATATTCGTCACTTTACTTTTCTTCTGGTTAGTTTTTTTTTTTTTTTTTTTTAATGAATCACAAGCCTTCTCTTAGTTCCAAAACAGACGGCGTCCTAATGCCGTGAGTAGGCGAAAAACAAACCAGTATGCGAACAAACACATCTCACTACACTCCGCTAGCCTCGTTCACCCATTGATCTGGAACCAATATCAAGCAGTATATGAGCAATTAGTCAAGTTTGTGATATTAGACGTATATATTTATCTGGAGAGGAAGCAAAAACAACGCATCCGGGCAGGACGGAACGGGCAAAGGACAGAGTCCCGGTGGAACCAGAAGCAGTGCGAGAAGCAAAACTAAAACAATTGAAGCGACCATTCAGCCGCAAAATGTGTAGGATGAGAAAACTTGGCAGCATTTAGCAGCGAGAGTTTTTCTAGCTTAGCTCTGTTAGCGCCCCGCGGTAGACTCATCGAGCATGGGTCATGTTTGTCTTTTAAATTGTATTCTGTGTTTAAACTTTTCATACTTTTCACATCCCACAAGCCCACTCCATACATTTCTCCTCATTCATAACTGGCGCAGGTAGACGAACATCAGTAAACGATTCAGTAAAAAGTTTTGTATTTTTAGTTTTTTGGAGTTTCTTTTCAAATAAATTCAGTTTGTATGAATTACAATGTGGCAGTATTCATTGTGTTTTTTGAACGATTTAACTCGAAGAAAATGTATTTTCGCTCGACTAAACTCCACTATCGATAAACGTTTGTATTGTTTGTGTGTTTTCAGTTTGTTATAAAACGGGTTTTAAAATTATTTCGATGAATTGATCGCTCTGATTTGAAGCGAATTTATATGCAACTGGTTATGAAGATATTGAATTTGTGTAGTTGAAAAAGCATGTTCGGGGGGATTTATTATTTTTTAGCGTGTATATCACCCTTTAGATTTCTTAGTGGAGCAGAGGTCTGCATTTTTTTTTTTTATGTTACAATGCACCACTTTTTCTCGTGAAGAAACCAAGAAAAAAAAGGTGTAAAACCGATGGATCAAAATGTAGAAATATTCTCCACTAGACCACGTTTCTCGCAGTTTTCAAAAAAGAAAACGCAATCGGTCCTACCTTCTTCAAGAATACAACTTCGAAACGGATAAAGGTGGATCAGCTACAACTATTTTGACATTTCCACCGCTGTCAATTGTGACAATAACATCGCTACTGGTTCACCTTTCGATGCACCGCTCTGGCCCTAAGGACTAGAAAATACATATGATTGTTGTTGGTGTTCCGAACGGTGCGGGATGCTGCATTTATAGATCTTTCTCAGCAAACGTTCCAATTGTTTCGATACCGTTATTAGCGGGCTAGTCGCAGGAAGCTCCCGCGTGTGTGATAGTTTTTCCCACGACACAGGCCGGCCACATTACATAACGTTTGCTAACCATGGGAGGTGGTGCATCGAAGGTAAGCTCAGCAACCGGTGATCGCCAGGTTCTCCGTGATGATCAGTTACCGTTCGGTTTTCCTTTTTACCCCTCATAGGCCGAACGTGGGCCGGGCCCTCGGAAGGAGCCGGATCTTACTCGCTTTAAAGCGCGCGTGGATCGGGTGTACATCGGTGGCCTGAGCCGGACGTACGACGATTACGTTCAGCGTGCAGCACGACACCTGTTCAAAGCGACCAACTTCCAGGATGTCATAATGGAAACGGCAAAGTAGGCAGGGCACCTGTGATTGCTCACTGCTACATAACTATATCTATGATGCTGTTTACTTCACACTTTCAGTGTAAAAGATGAACTACTTCGGTTGGGGATTTATAAGAATCTGCGCATCTCTATCGATACCAGCAAGGGCGAGGGCGCGTCCAAAAACGGCTACACTGTGGCGTTTGAGGGCGAGGAACTGTCCCGAATCACCGGTAGCGTCGGTGTCGAGGTTGGCCAAAACGATGGTGCTGCTACAACCGGTAAACAGTGATCAGCAATGAATTACTATTACCGCACAGGTTATGAGATTTCATGTTTCTTTTACGTTTTTCGTGCAGAGCTGGTCACACCGAACCTGTTCGGAAGAGGAGAACGATTGAGCTTCAACTATAGCCACAGTTACGTGCGTAACAGTGTGCTGAACCTGAAGCTCACCAAACCGTACCTTCACACGGCCGTCGGTGACTACGAACCGGAGTAGGTGACCTCTGCTGGTGGTGACTGATCGCTGTTACCGATATTCTTTTTTTGTTTTTCTTTACAGAACCTCGGTCACAATTTTCCGGCATTCGTCGCCATCGCGCTGGGCCAAGTACCGCACCGAGGACAACGGTGTGCTGTTCGATTTCTCCTTCGCGGTGCCGGCGTTGCGATTCAGTAACAGTCTTCAGTACGAGCTGGGTATGAAGGAACTGTTCGTGCTCGACAGGCAGACGCCGTTCTTCGTGCGCGAACACTGTGGCCCGCGTTTGGCCTCGGCCTTCCGCTACATTTGCCAGTTCGATGGCCGGGACGACAACGTATTCCCGGCGAATGGTGCATTCGTCAAGAGCACTACCGAGCTGAGCGGCAGCCGGATGTCACAGTTGGGCATCGTGCGCCAGGACGTGCACGCCGAGCTGAACGTCCCCCTGTTCCTCGGCATGTCGCTGCAGGTGTGCGGTCGCATCGGCACGATACTGCACGACAAGAAAAAGGAGGCAATCCCTATCAATCAGCTATTTTTCCCCGGTGGACCGCAGACGCTGCGGGGGTTCGAGCTGGCCGGTGCCTGTCCATGGAGGGACGGTGTCGCGGCCGGCTGCCAGTCGTACTGGGCAACCGGGCTGCACCTGTGGAGCCCGCTGCCCTTCAATCAGTACTTCGGTGGGTTCGGGAACCTATTCCGAACGCACGCATTCTACAACATTGGCACGTGCAACAGCTTCACAACCGGTAGGCAATGGATGGCGAGGAAGACTGAGTTTGCACAGGATCAGATTTAACTTCACCTTTCTTCACCAGACAAACTTCGCAGCACAGCCGGCGTCGGAATTGCACTTAGGATGGGCCAAAAGGCGCGCATCGAATTCAACTACTGCCAGCCGCTTTCGTACGAAGTTGGCGATCGGGTCGTGAAAGGTTTCCAGTTCGGAATCGGCTACGAGTTCATCTAGGCTGCCGGGTGATCGGTCGGTCCAGTGTATCTGGTCCGGTTTGTTTAACGCTTGTTTGTTCCCTCCCCTCCAACGCACGTTGCAACAAGATACTATAGTTTGCATTTGGTTCTTCGTTACGTTTCGTATCTGCTATGCCCTCAGCCTCCTTTCCGGCCGGATGGAATCGCTCGGCCGATCGATGGACGATTCGATTCCTGGTAGAGGCTGGTACTTATCAACACGCATTTGTTTTAACCCCAAGCCGACCGCTTCCGTCGCAAGTCAGTATGTTTAAGTTATAAACGATACAGCAATTCCCTGTTGTTGATAGATAAATAAAACTCAACAAAATCAAGCTCACATTGATGCCGTGGTGAACAACAAAGTAAGATGACAAAAGAATTTGTAATACGATTGTACCCATTCATCATTTAATATGTTTTTATGATGATGATAAGTCCCACCACTTACCCCAACACAGGTTTGAGAAGGACGAAGGTTTCTTAAGATATTAAATGAATATCACCAAACGAGAGGAGGGGGCATTGGGGCATTACTCTCCAGAACGTTCGCATGCAACTCTGCCCCATTCGTACAACGGTCGCCATCAATTGCACAACGGGGTACATCTTAGATTTCCCAACCAGCAAAATGGACCCACTTTTCGTAGTATGGTAGGTATCTTCGCACCAATTTAGAAAACCACCAAAGAAAGAGCTTTCGGATCTTACAAAAAGAGCAGACTATTCTTTCTTCGATTATACTCATCACTTGCATGTATTATTCATAATATTTATATTGTTGGTTTGTTTGTATTTTTCCCTCATCATCATGACTTTTAGTTAGTAAATTTTGAATGTATTATATTCCTTGTGTGTGATAGAGAAAACGTAAACGGCGACGAAAAACAGAAGATTCCAACGAAAACCGCTGATTAAGGTGGTTGACCGAACGAATGCTGTGTAAGTGTAGGTTTCAAATAATTTACTTCACCTCAAACCGGTGGCACGTGTTTCACCAACAAGCAGCCGAGGCGACAATGACACAATTTGTCTAATAATCGAGTCGATAGAAGGTCGATGAAGGAGGGGTGGGGGGGGGGGGGGGTGTTGCGATATATTCGGACAAGGGTGTTTGAAATGAAGAAGGTAAGAAAAGGAAACAAAATCGACAATCGAAATCATCAACGCAGATAACATCATTCCACCGACCGCACATATTGGTAGTCCCGGAATTCAGTGGCATTACTTAAAACAATATCCTTGAAGACCGTGGATTGGAAAATGCAAACTTCTTCAACTTAGTCTTCTGGCTTCTCTTTTGCACAGCGTTTGCTAGCTTGCTGTCGTGCTGTACGTGTCGTTTAAATAATTCACCCATCGTTACGCTGCACTGTATATGCATAGAAAATTTAAAACATTTTCATAGCTCATGTGAATTTGAAAGAATCACCAGCAGAGCTGGTACACACACGTTACTTCTTATCGCAAAGGTGTTGTTAAATCTCCTCCCTCCTTTATTACACACACACACACACACAGGCACACAAGCAAACACTACATACGAGCGAATTTTCAACGGAAGAAGCCCGCTGCCCGCACGAGCCATGCTATACATCTCCCGTATGCATCGTAGGAAAAAAAAGATTCATAGACAACGATGCTCCTTCTAAAAAACAACACATCCAGCCAAAGCATAAACACAACTGCGCGCGTGTGTGTGTGTGTGTATAGGTAAAGTGCGAAAAAAAACCTTACTGTTTAAAATTATGACCGTATTCTAAATCCCTATGCTACGCTAAATCCACTAGAGCGGTTACTGTGTGTAATAGAACTCGATGTGTCCCTGCTGCAAGTGATTACCCCCTGTCCTCGGTGCTTCTTTCCATATTCACCGTATTTTCCCGAGGCGATCCGTTTTTGCTTCTTCCCTCTCGATCGAGACAGAAGATGGACCTGCGGTCAAGCAATACGGAAAGAGAGTATCACTCCCTGATAATGGTAAGTTCCACTGCAAGGGGGAAAGCATCTCGCTTGCACTCCTCCATCTCCGCTAGTAACGTGAACTGACGAAAGCTAAAAATGTACAGTGTGTTGGTATGTGTATATGTGTGTGTGTGTGTACGTGGGCAACACGCCCTCCCCGCTCCCTCTCCCCTAAGGGGACGGTGAATCGTACTCCTCATCCGTCGTGCCGTACTTGTCCTCCTGGAACGCTTTCGGGCCGTCGCAGCGTTTCACGAAATCCATCGCCGACTCCTCAAGCGCCTTTTGGATCATTTCTCTCTCGGAAAGCTGACCAAAACCTGCGGGGCGGTGGGGGGAGGGTGGAGAATTATGTATGCGGTTCTTGCTATGGGCGGTATGGGGTTGGAATACACTCACTACCATCGTCGGTATAGGAGGATTCCAGCAGAGATTGGTAAAACTCGGACACGGGCGTTTCGTCGCGGTTGGGCTGAGGAGGTTCCTGTTCCTGTTCCTGTTCCTGTTCCTGCTGCTGCTGCTTGGTGATGGTAGTGTTGGTGTTGGCTGCGGCGGACAGACCACTACCGCTGCCCTCGTCGTCGTTCCGCGCCGATGTCGTGCTACCTGCCGAGGTGCCTGGTGATGCAGTAGCCTTTGTCGTTTGGTCTTCGAAATCGAATGAAACATGGTGGAAAAAATCACTGCATGAACGACGCACGGTGGGTGGTACATTATGCGTTACCCTTACCTTTTACATTCGGGCTCTCGGATCGACGGGGGCTGCTGCTGGAGGAGCTTGCTGTTCGATTGCTATTCGCCTTGCATTTCTTCAGTTCGCTGTTGATACTTTTTTCGATCCTAGAGAAAGACAGAATTAGACGCTTGCAAGTTACAGGACAACACAAGTCACCGATTCACACCCATTCCTACTTACGGAGAGTTAAGGATTCGTTTTTTCCGTCGATTGCCCTCGCCAGTGCTCGCTATGGTATTATTGCTGCTATTGCCGGTATTTGAAATCGCGCTGGCGGTTGTGGTGCTGAAGTAGTACTGCTGTTGTTGTTGTTGTTTCATGGAATAGGTAGCGTCGCGACCGGTGGCCGTACCCTGTGAGCTGCACTGCACCGGTGAGGGCGGCGAGCAGTCCGACTCGAACGAGCTGTTCTTAGAACTGGAAGAGCATGCGCCCCTATCACCGCCGGCCAGTCCACCACCGCTGCCCGTTAGCGTGGCCGAGGGGGACTTGCGCAGCTCGAGCAAATAGGAGGACGCCGTCTGCGTCGGTGAATACGATTGCGAACTACTGGCAGCGGCCGCCATCATCTCGGTGGACGTGATCGTACTGCTTGTGCTTTTGGTGTTCTGGCTGCTGCCGCCACCACCTCCCGCACCAACACCACCGTTGCGCATATTGTCGCGGCACCACTGGAGGTAGGATTCGCGTGCGATCTGCTCCTCGATCGCTTCGTTCGTCGCCTCCCAGTCGGTCGTCTTTAGCTTGTCCTCGAACATCGTCTTCTCGATCTCGAGCTCCTCGCTCATGCGGACCGCATCGGCCACCTGCTTGATGTCGCCTTCGTCCGGCCGATACCCGGCTAGTCCGAGTCCCACGCCGACGGACGCTTTGTACGGGTTGACGATGGCATTGTAGTGCGAGCAGCGTTGGTACGATAGCCGGAGCGGCTCGTTACCATTGTTTATTTGATCGGAGTTGAAAATATTGATAGGCTCTGCGCGGTGAAACGAAAAGTAAAAAAAAAGAAAGAGGGAAATTCTAAATCTTCAAGAATGACTCGACCGTTAAAAACCGGTTAGGTTGTTACCACGATCGTATGATCATCTACACACAAAGCATATTGGTCTTACCACTTTGGTAGCAGTACAGCTCCACGGAACGATTGTACATTTCGGACATTGCTTGAATTTCTATGTGATTGCCGTGCACGTGGTTGGCACGTTTTCGCTTGACGTACTCGGCGATGTCTTCGGTAACGAACTGTGCGAAATACTCACGATTTTGATACTGGAAATGGAAAACCATTTAGGATCATGCTGTGTGTTTGATTGAAAGGATCCCCCGGCCGCTCGAACACTCACAATATAGTCCATCGTCTGCTGACGGATCACCTCGTGCATGTCCTGATCGCCGTACACCTGCAGCGAAATCGCCCGAAACAGGCACGCTCCGTCCTCTTCCATATCCTGCAGGATGAACCCGCGGTCCGAGAGGACCTTCGCGAACGCCTCGTCGCGCTTCTTCCACTCGTCAGGCGTCAGCTGGGCGTCCTTCTGGCCGGTATGTTCATCACCACTGTTGTACCCGGATAGAGCTTCCTCGATGACGGCGTTGAGATCTGCTCCGCTTGCCCCTCCGTTGGTGACCACGCCACCATGGCCGTTCAGCAGGGCGCTGCCTGAGCCCGCCGCCTGGAGCGTAGCTTTCGGCGAGCGACAGCCGACAGCCGACCCACCCAGCGGGCTCGAGCAGGAAGAAGTCTTGCCACTGGCCGACGGTTGGAGCACGACATGATGGTGGTAGCTGGGCGAGCCAGTCGTCTTATCCCGCTCACGACTTTCGCGCTTCGCGTGGTAGTGGTCGCGTTTCAGGCGCCCGAGGCTGTGGTGGGTGAAAGTAGGTTAGACAATTGATAAGGTTATGATGAAAAAAAAATCAGGTTCTACGAGTCAAGATCTTTTCTTATTTTCTTTGTTTGCTTTTCCTAAATTTTCCCATCCAGGTGTTTTTTATAGAAAACATGTTTTACCATTAAACAGACTAAGGTAAGGAGATCATAGTTTTGTTTACTTCGACCCAAAGATGTAACATTATTATGACATTAACTTGACAGAAGACTACTGACGTTTATAGAGAAATGCATTCTATGCGGGATAGTCCACAGAGCTGCAACAGGATGGATCATTTTGGAGACCTCTGAATATCCTCCTCCCCTGCCCCAACAGACCTCCCACACAACCAGATGGAGCGGTTTCGAATAGAATAAAAAAAATGTAAACAAAAGTCATTAATCATACAGCCGCATGCCTGCGTACCACAAGAAACCAGAAGCCAAAGGCAGGGCGAAATAGAAGAGGTCAGTACTAAAAATAGTATTCAATCGACAGACAATGCACATGGGAGGTGGCCAGATCGTCTTTCGTGGCAGTCCAAATAAAGATACGGCGACGTTGCGGGACATTACGTACATATGGGGATGGAAGAAACGCGACCGTAAAACGCATCTCCTTCTGTCAGTAAATTTGATTACTCGGTGCTGGATTCAACGCGCATACCTTCGATTTTCTGGATTCGTCTTCCAGTTCAATTTAGCTGTTGAATAAATCACAACTTAACGCCATTGGTGTTCCGTCCAAACGATGTTAATGGGGAAGGAGATTTCCGAAACGGAATGTCACAAAGATGGCCGTTCCGCAAAGAAAGCAAGAGGGAGTGAGATAGTTGCCATCAAGCAAGGCATACTATGGTACTGCACAGGAAAAGAACATGAGAAACTACGCTAAATATCGTCCCGCATTCGTGACGCATCTGCATTAGAAATCGATTTCTTGTCCATCTGAGCTTTCCTGGACGATGTTTCGTCCGAATTCTCTACTTTGGGTATCATGGCGCTCGTCAGTGTCGACCTACCGAGCGGGCGCTTTTCCCTATTTGCTGGTGCGGAACAAAACAAAACCCCTAACCAGTCCTTATTACTTGGAAATTACGCGAAAATGGAGTAGCGCCTTGAGTTGTTCTTACTTTTTATGTGGGCTCCTGCGATGGCGAACTACGCTGTCATTGTCGAAACTATGGGGTGTGAGCACTCGCTTTTCCCTCGGCAGTGCCTGCGGAGTAGACAAAACACAAAAAGGTGACACATATTCGTACTAATGAATTCCATCCATTCGCTCCAACATCCCATCTGGTAATCGAGAGCGAGTGTGCGATGGATGGCCCCTCCCGTTCCAAATTTTCCTCCTGACGTGGAAGGGGACAGACCACCTTGGCACCACCTGAGCCAGCTTCCTATCGATAATTACTTGCGCCTCCGATGACGACAGCTGATTAAGCACCACATTACGGTGCGCCGCTCGGACACCTGCATTCCCCACACCATGGACGTTCTGGGACGTGCCCTCTTGTGTTTCCTCCTTCGCACTTTTCTGATTGACCACTGGCTTGATAGTCATCGCGGAATGCGATTTTCACACCATTCAAAATAACTTCTCACTGTTCTGCACGCACGATTTCTCACTGACTCCAGCACAAAGCGCTGCAGCGTTTTCTAGCGCAGTAACTTCTTTCGTGAATAACACTTCCTGCTCCAAACGTACAACTCGAACATGCTCCGACCGAGTTATTACGACGACGACGACGTTCTCTGCTGCCTACTACGATGTCGGATGACGAACATCAAACAACGACGACAACCACAACGACGACATAGAAAACTCTTCGCTGGAAAAGGCGATACAGAGGAGCACAATATTATTGTTTTTCAGCGGAGGGCAGACTGCACTGTTCCAAACAACGGGAGCGAATGAAAAGGACTGACCTGACGTTTTTCGATCCAGTCATAAAGTGACAGCAATCGTTGATTGATTTTTGTTGCTTTCGGGCACTCGAGCTCATCTTTCGAGCTGTTCGAGCAGCACCTGGTCGAACACCTTTTCTACGTGTTGCAAATGTATTTTCGAGGCTTGTTTTACCGCGGATTATAAAATCTTTATTTTGGTCGACAAATAAGTAACGTGTTTTATTCTTTCAAATGCATTTCAAATGCTTGGATTACGGCTTGCACCCGGTTTACTTCCTAGGACCAGAATAATATCGAAACAGCCATCACCAAACAGCACACGGAAACGTAGGGTGATTTTCGTTCGCCGACTCTTGCAAATTTCCAGAACAGTCCAAGCATTCTGAAACAGAAGAAACGATGAAACTTTTTCGCTTTTCAAGACTGAAACTGCGGAACACAAACCCTTTCTTATTTCGATCAATGATACTCGGAAACAGCGACCGAAGATAGGTGCAAGTGCATATCAACAGGAGCAACACCGACAGGAGGCTTTGAAAGTTAAATATAGCGCTCTGCAATGTGGATAAGATTCAGAAAATTCCTCAAAAATAACGCACTTTCGGGAACTTACCATTTTGTACAATTCTGTTCCTCACAAAACCCTCTACCATCGGAACAGATTCGAGTCCACGCAAATGACGTGTTTACCTTTTTTTGACATTCTACAAATGCAGCAGCTTTTATTCAGCTGCTGGAAACAGCATATCAACAAAGAAATTAAACCTTTATATTGCAACCATGGAATCGAAATTCCAATGTTGCATTGAGTTGGGAGCAGCATCCAAACATTAAAAATGCCTTCCATTTGCTAAACCATCAGCATTTCTCTAGATTTAGATTTTTATGTTTGTATAATGAAAAATTTCACACACGAAAATCCGCAACTGTCAGTTTGCGTGTACGTAGCCCTTGTGTGGTATTCAAGCAACGCGTCAACGAAAACATTTCACAAACACGTGCGTTAAGTTGTAGCGGCAAAACGATCGTCCTAGGGTCGCCTCGTAATCATGGCTCAATTTAAGAAAACAGATGCAAAAGTATATGCTAAAACAGCGGCAGTTCTCTCACCAGACACGATATACTGGAAAAAGTTGGGGGTAGGTCAAATGTCACATCTTTATTCTGCGTTGTCGATTATTCTATGGTTTTGTTTTGTTTGGAAACAGGTGCCTACGTTAGTGAAGGAATTCGGAGCAATCGACTACATCGACTTCAGTCCGGTAGAGCCGTACCTGTTCGCCGTCACTGCCTCGGTCCGCGTACAGATCTACAATCCCATAACGAAGCTGGTGGTGAAAAACATAGTAAAGTTCCAGGAAGGCGCTCACGGTGGATCATTTCGTAAAGATGGCAACCTGCTGGTCGCGGGAGACGAACTGGGAAAGGTGAGACTTTTCGACGTGTCCACCAAATCGATACTCCGCTACTTCGAGGGACACAAATCCCCAGTGCATAGGACTTTCTTTACTGCGGACGGGCATCATGTGGCGAGTTTTTCCGACGATCATACGGTGCGATACTGGGACATTGCCACCGAAAAACACCTGCACACCTTCTCCGAGCATGAAGACTACGTGCGAGCTGGTTGCACGAGCCCAGTGAGCCCCAATATCATCGTGTCCGGCGGCTACGACCGTACAATTCGAATGTACGACACGCGTGCAAAGGAGTGCGTTATGACCGTTAATCATGGCAGTCCCGTGGAGTCCCTGGTGTTTCTTCCGAGTGGAGGGATATTTATCAGTGCCGGCGGTACCTCGGTGAACGTCTACGATGCTCTCGGCGGTGGTAGAAGGTTGGCGCAACTCTCGCAGCATCACAAAACGGTCACCTGTTTGCAGCTGGCCAGCGATGGTAAACGGCTTTTCTCTGGAAGCTTGGACCGCCACGTAAAAATATACGACATTGCCACGTATCAGGTTGTGCACACGATCGACAGTTCAAATGCGGTCTTGAGTCTTGGCATTTCGAAAAACGACGATACCCTTGTAACGGGTATGGTGGACGGGTTGATTGCCATCTACCGGCGGGAAATTGAACCACAGGAAAAGGACGACCATTCGCATCAAAAGAGCCGGAAAAAGCGTTTCCAGCACCTAATGACCGAGTTCACCTACGAACGTATAGAAGGCCACGACCGGATGTTGCGCAAGTACGAGTACAGCAAGGCACTCAACTCGGTAATGCAAGAGAAGGTCAAGGGTAAGTGGCCCGAGAAAACGGTCGCCCTCATCAAAGAACTCATCCGTCGGAAGGGCCTGGAGCGTGCGCTGGCCAATCGCACGCACAATTTTCTGTGCAACTTTCTGCAATTCCTCACGCGCCACATCGGTGACTATCGGTTCACGCCGGCCCTGGTGGACGCGGCCAACATTTTGCTGGACGTGTACGAGGGACAGTTTGAAGAGTTTGCTGGGACGGAGCTTGGCAGGCGGTTCGTGATGCTTTCGGAGCGGCTGAAGCGGGAGGAGAAACTAATAGAAGAATTTCAGACCATCCAGGGGATGTTGGACATGATTTCAGCCGCCGCCGACACTGCGGAACCGGATGGCCTAAACAATGCGAACGTACCGTTCAATGCCTCGACGAAAGCTAAAGATCAAACCGTTATATCGGTTGATTGATTGTCAAAGAACAGGAGATGGCAGGCGTTAAAATAAGGTCAAATAAAATCAACGGTAGACATACTGTCAGAAATTGCCCAAGAGTCTTCCACCGGGGATGAGAGAAATTAGACCACGTATGTTCCCACAATTAAAACAGAACCGACTCAACACGAAGCGCTCAAGGCGAAAATTTGTCAATTATTATTTTGTTAAACTTTCACTTTTTAGCAACAGATATTTTTTGTTCAACGGAGGAAGTAGCAACGTTCGAGAGCATGCATGCGGGCTGAAATTTTATCATAGATTTGGGTTGTTTCCTTTCTTTTAGTTTCGTTTATGTTTTGTGCTTCCTCGTAGTAGCAACTTTTTTTGATTTCGAAAATAGAGACAACAATTTGCAGTATTATCAGTTATCACCAGAGCGTTGATTGTAAGTTAAGTTTTTTTTGTTAGTTAAGTTTAGTGATGTGAAGAGAAAATGGTTAGAGTTTGTGTATGCCTATTAATGGCCCACGGTATGATTGTTCCAAACGTCCAAGATTGAGTGTTTAGCGTTTTCCAGCATGCATACTTTCTGCAGGGAGAGATTCCGGGATTCCTCGTGCCCGTGTGCCCATGTGAACTATGCGTGTTCAGCAGGGATGTGCAGTTGGGGAATGTTGCTTTGTTTTGTGCACTTTATTCCACCACCGTGAATGTTTTTTTTTTTTGTGTTATACTGTATACTATTAGCTTATTGGGTCCACTTGTTTTGTATGCAGTGTTTCGTTAAGGGTAACGTATTTTTTTTAAATTTATAATTTCATCTTTGTGTTAGCTAAGCTTTACATTCTACAACTTTTTGTCTGCGCGAGGGGTGTGGGGGTGGGGATGGCTTGTTTGAGATTGATTCGCATGTGCTCTTCAGTTGTAACGATATGCAGGAACTGTGGACGGCGCGCCACACGGTGACCGCATTTGCGGCGGTTGAGGATGTGACTGTATTTGTTGTATCGGATGGTAAATGGTCTTATTGCTGTTCCAGGGGTAGCTTCTGCGTTGTCGCTCGGCATGAATGATCGTCTGTTCCTTGGCACAACTGTAGAGGAAGCAAAGGAGAACCAAAAGGAATGAGGTGGTATCTGTTATGACGGCAAGGAACCAATTGCGTCTTACAGATATCGCGATAAATCTTCAATTTCGATCAGTGTTGCGTCCTGGCTGATGTGCAGTTCGTCCCGCTCCATCAGCAGCTGTACAAGCTCCTCGTTCAGCACTTCCGCGTGGCACTGGAGCTCCAGCAGGATGGTGCGCAGCTTGGGCACGTTCAGCCGGGTTAGGTAGTACCGGGAAAGGCGTCGTTTGTCCGCCGCAAGACAGTGCCCCGCCTTTTCCACAGCCGTATGAATCACCTGCGTGACGGGTGACAGCGGCAAGCTACGTTTTTCGATCTGCAAAGGCGAGGTAAAGCAACATAAATTCACCGTCCTTCCGGCATCACTCGCATCGCTTACCTCCATCTGCATATGAGCCATATCCTTCGCCTGACACAGGGCCATCCGTGCCTCGATCTGCAGCTTCGCCTGCTTGGTGAAGAAATCGCACGTATCGTTCTCTTGGAGCAACAGTTCGCAGAATGGGTTTACTTTTGGAACTGAAGGGAACATCCAATAAAAAAAAAATCTTAATATTTCCAGAAACAGAAAAGAAGATATCGGTAGAATGCGTTTCTTACCTTTCTGATACTGCCTTGCAACGACGTTGGGACCTAACGTCTCCACATTGCTTTGAATCGTTTCACCAATGTTCTTAAATAGAAAAGAAAAATGAAAAGTTAAATTGAGCTAAAGAAAATGGAACAGCAAATACTAAACTTACATTTCTTTTTTCTTCCAGCGTACTTGCAATCGGGTGAGCAGGATGTGACTCCGGTGAGGACATATCGGGATCTTTGCGATGGAAATTTAACGCTTGCGAACGAACATCTGGATAGTCCGTTGAAACCCTCTCCCGCTGGAATGGCACATCCCCACAAGGGCCCGCTCGTGTCGCCGGTTCAGTTGTTTGAGCAAGTTCCTCCAACGACGTGTACCGATCGTTACAGTTGATCTCACGTTCGTCCACCCGCGTTTGATTGTTGCAAAAGTCCGCTGGGCCGAGCGACGAGTAGTGTTGCAGAAGGGCGTGATATTGTTTCGTCGGTGAGTGGTCACCGGACTGGCGCGATCGTGTGATTTGCACGGTCTGGTTCGAGCAGTCGTCCACCAGGTGGTACTGTACCTCGCCCGGGCTCGAACCGGCACTGTCGCCCCCACTGTCGGGCGTCCCAGCTACGTCCGGCGTCCTTTGGTAATCGTCGCCCGGCTCACCACTTTCATACGGCCGATATCCGAACTCCACGTCGTCCGACTCGGGATCGGAGTGGTCCGAATCGTCCGACAGTGTGCCATCACTGGTCGATCCGTAACATCGCGTCGCGTCGTCCAGCATCGGATCGGGCGAGAGGGTTACGTTGCGTAGGAAGTGACTGCTGCTGTTCGAGCTGTTCGAGATCGAAATGGTACCGATCGCCCGCTCGATCGCCGGAGACGGTGGTGTTTGATTTCTTTCAATTTCATCCACATCCTCGTTACCGTCTAGGTCGTCGTCGTCGTCATCGTCGTCATCAACGTCGCATACATCCTCGTCCTCATCGGTCTCCTCACCCACGGGCTCCTCTTCGATGGTAGGATGCCTCATTGGGAGCTCCTCCATCGAAGGAGCGCGGAACTCTTGCCTGTTGAGTTCATTCTTCTTCTGCTCCTGCTGCAGCTGGTATTCCGGTATCAAATCCGGCCGCTGACTGTTCGACAGCTCCAGCGAAGCCATCAGCTGCTCGTGCGTCGCGCCGAGGGCGGCCGGTCGAAGCTCGCAGCTGTGCTGCAGAACGATGTCCGGGGGCGTACAGGCGTATATTTCGCTCGAGTCCAACTTATCCTCTGCCTCGAGCATGGTGCCAGTGGTGTGCGACGTGGGTGACCGGCAACCGTTCGGTATGAGCCGCATCCGGGACCGTCGCGCTGGTGAATTTCCGAACATTTTCTCCCCGGCGACGAGCGTTGTCGAGCTGTGGTAGAGCGTCGAGCCGAGTAGCGCTTCCTGCCCACCAGTTGAAACCACCGGAATGTTATCGACGTCCGCCTTCCGTTGCTCGTTTTCCGCCCGCTCGTCGTTTCCAGCGTAAGAATTGCCATTTTCATCGCCCACGCCGTCCCGCCCCGGCCGCTTCATCTCGTTATCGTCCGACTCCGACACGTACGAGTCCTCCTCATCGTCGGACGGGTTCTCCGAGCTGTAGTCGAAATGGTCGTCGTTTAGTGTGTACGCCAACGACTGGAAGCCGGGATAGTTGGGGTTAATGATGCCCTTGCGAATTCTCGTGCACATCCCGATGCGGGCGGAATTCGATTAACCTTTGCTGGGTTGGAAGAAACGAAGGAGGATGGAAAATCAATGGAGACATATCGCAACGAATGGTAGCGAGGCTCTAGGGTAAAGATTATTCTTTATCACGTGCTTCAGCGCCTCTGACTGCCTGCAGGAATGCATTTAATTGCAAAGATCAGTGGAAGTGCTTCAAATATGTTTTTTCTGTTTCTAGAGAGAGTTATTATGCTCGGATTTAGTCATAAATTTATCAGACCAACTTACTTTTTAAAAGAATAGTTTCTTTTTGTTTTTTTTCTTTAGTTGTTTGAAATGTTATCTTCAGAATATGTTATCATGAAACGGACATTTGAGAGCCAACAAACAGATTTTTTCAGGGATTTTTTTTCTGGAAAAATATTTAACATTCAAACGTAAAAATAATTCCTTCCTCATCAACCACATTTGATCTGCAAAAAAAGAAAAAAAAAACCAGTTTCGTTCAACTTCGAACATCTATCTCGAGAGACAACTGTCTTAGAAGGCGGCCGGCAAAAATATGGCTCGGATGTTCAAAGAATTTAATTTCATCGCCACGAGGCGTCGTCTTTCTATAAGAAAACATAAATTGCAGCTCACGCGCAACCCATGCTAATGATCCGCGATCTTGGAGCTGGTGTAACTTTTTAGCCCCGCCATACGAAACCGCCCGAGTAAAATAATGGAAAAATTCCGAGCGCAGGTTGGTGCGCTCTGTATGTATGAACCCGTGCCATAAATCTCGCCAACACAAAAGCATCCAGCGTACAAAGGCACCGCATAAAATTTATATGTTGTGCCCGGGCGTTTCATCCTTGCAAGCACTATCCACTTGGGGAAAGCCAGAAAGAATCTTACGGAGGGAGAGAACAAAACATCTACGCGAGCAATTGTGCGCGTTTTTATACTGTGTGTCGGGGCCTGCCATGGCCCAGTTCGTTTCTTTGTACGTGCCCACCCTTAGCCGCTATTAATTAGATCGACCAGCGTACACCTGCTTATGGCGTGGCGTGTGTCAAAGCAGGTCGAATTGCTTTATTCCCTAGCTTTCTTGGACAGCAAACTTTAGCGCGCCTCCCATAATTCTATGCAAATCTCGAGAGTCGGGAAACTTTACGACCGTAACATTGCACGAGAAAGGCCACGAACCGATTGGAACGAAATGCTTTTCTTTTTTGTCTTTTTCGGCCACGTTCGAAGATTACCGCCCTTTCCCCGGGGACAATAACTTGTTTCGTCCTGAGGATTGCGCTCCAAATCTACCGGTGTCTACTTTCCACCGTGCGGGAAAGACATTTCATTTTAAAGGGATTAAAGGTGGCGGCAAATTAGCGACCGTTAGGGTCCGGCGCACAACTTCTTGCCACCCCAAATTACGCTTGCCAGTGGAACAGGTAACAACACGGCTCGGGCGGGAGAAAGCATAAACCAGAAATATAATACCATTACCAGTGGCATCCTGGGTCAATGAATTATTCAACAGTACCGTTGCCCAAATCGGAATGAATTTCGTTACGCCCGGGAGAATCGTTAAGCATGCTTGCTCTACCTTTCGTACATTCTTCAAGAAAGCGCAAACAAAACCAAGAAAAAAAAACTCCACATCAAACCTCCCCAGAATATCCTTACAGAACCCGTCCAGATGTTGGATCGGGCACAAACGCAATTTGTCCCGACGGCGTCGGAGTGTTTTTGTGTTTGTGCGCCGGTGCGTTCAGTGAAGCCGTTCGTGCCCTCGACCTTCGCGGTGCTTGGGAGTTTGGGTGTTCCACCATAGCGAACAATGTCATCTCTCTTGGTGGTTGGCGAGTTGGAAAAAAAATGGCCAGTGGAATGTTCATGTTTTCAAAAAAGTTCGTTTCGGCTCATTCTCTGTCTCTCTCTCTCTCTCGCTCTTTTCGCCAATGACGAGTTTTGCAAGTGCGTTGCAATGTCACAATAAGAGTCACGAGAGGCGCAGGAAAGCGAAGAACAGTTGGAGCAAAAGTTGCCAGTAAAGGAAACTCTCGGCAGTAAAAATAGAACGAAGCATCAGAAAGGAGAAGGAGGGCGGGGGAGCTATAGTGCGAAGGATTCGACATAAACTTCACCGTGTTTGTCCCGCTGCTCTTTCTGGCATGCGTGGCAAAAAAGCGAAAAAACATGGTTAAGAGTGTAGAAAATGTGCCATTGGGCAGGGGGAGAACGTGCTTTCGATTGACCTTGACAGAATAAAAATTGCGAGGCGAGTTGAAATGCAAAAAATAAAAATAAATTAGTCAAAGAAATTCAATTAAAAACGAAATCAAACAGCCATTATTGAATCCTAAACAGAGAACCTCGAGTTGAGGGAGGGCAAAGAGAAAATCGATTTAAGTTTAAAAATATCGCATGCCATGCAACGTGGCCGACCGGATGGGCGAAAAATAACGCCCTTGGGGGCGAGCATTATGCTACCGTCGGAACGACGGTGCGAAAATGAAATTGAATAACATCAAGAAAAATCAATGCTTCCGTTCCCCGATAGGTAACAGTAAGTTGTGTTCGAATCCTGCGCTTGCTCCGCTGTTTGCCTGTCCTCCGTGTGGGAGTCATAGTTTCAATGAAACAATGGTAATGGCCCATAATTGTGACCGGTCATGACCGGCGTTACGTCGCGGCCGCAAATCGCCTCAGCAGCAGTGACGCAAACGAAGCCATGGCCCTTTTTTCTCTCCCTTCTTCAACAGAGCATAGATTGGCATTAGTTGCCCACTCCCTGCGGTAAGGAGCAAGGCCAGCAAGGCAAGGGAAATAAACCATCTCCCCTGCTCCAGCTTTCGATGGGAGATATGCGAAATGAAAAAAAGCTACGGTTTTGGCGGGGGTATTCGGTAGCATAATTCATCGAAACGAGCGTTTTTTTTTGTTCTTATCCCTCACGTTGGAGAGTTCACGGTGGTCGTCAAAATGCACGGTTTGACGAGCGACCTTGAAGTGGGCCATGACGGTACAAAACGGTAGTCGGTGAAGATGAAACACAGAACTTCCCGCTCCGGTGCGTCCTTAAATCCTCGTGGAATAGAATTTCCATCGTCATTGTGCCGTCAAAATGCCGGAAGTGCTCGGCGAGCGTCCGGAAGCATTCAAACGGGGTCAGGACGAATGAAGTCGATGATGATGATGATGATAGTGATAAAAATAATTCCCCGGTACGCCGTGCATGCGCGTCTCCCGCAGTCGTGCAAGGCGGTGCCAAGTGTTGATTGACGCGCTTTGCACGCTGCCAACGAAGGCGTCCATTGCGCGAACGGGGAGAATGTCATTTCGTAACACATACTCACACGAACACACGTCGACCTTTCGTCAGACACTGTTGGCACTCGTAATTGGTTTGTCGTAATTGATCTTTCTTGTTTTTCCGTGTTTTTGGGTAATATGTTTCCTTCCCTAGCGTGCCTTAGCCCGGGAAAAGCCTACGTGGTTCGGAAAAGCCTACGGTTCCATATATTATGCCACACTATACGTTACCTTTAATCCCTCGGAGAAGGGAGGGGGGGGGGGGGGGGCTTTGGGAGGTTGTATTTGCTTTTTCACCAACCCCACGGTCCGACAAGCGGATGCTCGTCGTTTGCCAGAGGTAAGCCGCAAAGTGCGCCTTAGAGCGCTTCTAGAGTTTCCGTTTCTTGTCGTTTTACAACTCGAATATCTGCAGAATTAACTGATGAATAACCTTCCAGCAAAGCAGCACTGACGCGTGGAAGTGGACTCGTTTGACAATGGTGTCCACTATTTCCAATCAATAGGGCGATAGGAATTCTTGGAGGAATGCTCACGTACGATTTGCACAAACTTGAAGACAAACTAGATTCTCTTTTGATGGTTCGTATTCCCGTTGTTCCTGAAGTCAAGGGGGACCCCCTAGCTAGCCCGGCAACAGTTGCAAGAATTAATTTCGACAAAATGTTCCACACAAAAACAACACACTTGCCCCACTTCGGTCGTCCTTTGCACACCGAATCTTCCTGCGATGCAAACCTCGGGCACTGCCAAAAAAGCCACAATCTTAGGATGAAAACTCGAACCCGTGTCACATTATTGCACGAAATCCGGAACAATCCTGCACACCTACCGCGCGGTACTCGAGCCGATGGTGCTGCCGTAGACTGTGATTCAGGCTGGCTGGCGTAGATGATGGGTCGCAGCAACCCGCTGCTGCCGTTCGTCGCTTGTGCGCATGCCTGCTCGCACGAAAGCTTGGTTTGGAGCGCCAACGTTGACGTTCGTGGTCCAAAGAAACAGCACGCCAAGCAGCAGGACGTGTGAAATGAAAATATTGAACTATGCTTTCATTCATGGCTGTCTGTACTGTTTGTAAGGGGGTTTTGGAACACTATCGGGGCAGCTTGCGAAACCCTTCGGTGCCAACATGAAGCAGACCGCGCTTTGCTGGTCGTGTTGGATGCGTTGGAGTTTTCTCATAAAATAAATGAGTTCTCACTAGCACCGATTGATCCATGACGATTTACAAAATTTAAATCAGTTTTTGAAATTTTGCAATACTTCAACGTAGACAACTCCAAATCGATTCGTCCAAAAAACAATATAACGCAAAAGCCTGGTAGGCCGATCTTGTTGGGATTCGAATCAAGGATCCGTCGTGAGATGTTGGCATAAGTTTTCAAGGTACCTATAATTGCTGGAATATTGAACAGGAACTCGGCACAAGGTTGAGGAAGAGAGGTTGTACTATACCTTGGAACACCAAATTCCGTGTATTTTTCACGGGACCTGATGTTCCACTGGTTTGTTATTCCTGAAGATTGTAGTTTCAATTGCGGCTCAATCACGACCCACGGCGTTGTGGGTTCGAATCCAGTCCTGACCTCCCCCGAAACAAAAAGGGGGAAAAGTCTCCTAAGCCCTACACATGGACATGCTTAACTAACGGGTCGTTACGGAAAGAAGAAGAGGATGAAGAAGAAGGAAGCAGATGTTAATCTCTCTTGGTGTCTCCGCTATCTTGGTTTAACGGTGATCAGATGATTCTTTTGCTTTGCTAGTTTTACGCATTCATGAGCAATTTGGAATAAACCGCCCATTATTCGCGAAATCGTATTTGATCCGATTTTAGTCGTGAGCGATTTGTATGGACAACCAACGCGTTTCCATGACATCTGTCACACGCAGGCCAAAATCAACTCCTCATTCATCACGAGACGACGTGTGTGACGCTTTCCCTCCCATATCCTATACGAGACCAACGCATGCGATCTGAGAGCTTGCCAGTGAGATGGTCGGAGAAATTGGGAGCACCGCGAGAGAAAGCTCCCGTGGAAAGCTTCGAGGCACTTGCATCCATTATCAGCGCCCGAGAGTTTGGCATTTTTTCCCCCATTGTTATCCCGCGTACACGGCCATCCAAGATCCACTTCATCAACAAACGGATTTGGTCATCCTCTCGGGGGGCGCTCTCACTCTCACGCTCTCACACCAGCTCGCTCAACAGCGACATCCATCCTCTGTCCCATTCACGCGCACGTGTGCCTCGAGGAGCCAAAGCGACGCTCGCAGCATCACAGCATCCAGCTTCGCTGGATTCGGCCGGTCCCGCAACGTCAGGCGCTCGAAATCGGGGCTCGAGCGGGACGCGAGCGTCCGATCCGGCACCAGTTTCGGCTTGGCTCGACGCTGCGTTGCTGCTGCTTTGGGAGTCGCACGGGCACACACGGACACGACGTCCTGCCTGGCGCACGGTGTTGGCCATCGAACGCGTTCGGGGCCCCGTTAGTCCGTCAAATTTGTTGACAGCTTTCCGATTTTCCAGCTTTCCAGCCCGTCTCTCTCGTCTGCGTTCGTGCGTGCGTGTGTGAGTGTGTGTGTCGGTGGTGCTTAGTGTGTGCGTCGGGTGGAAAATCTTGACTTCCAGCAGCTCCCGTAGCTCCCAAGTGGAACAACGGCCACCGTCGAACGCAGTGTCGTGTCGGGTGGTTTGCCGATTTTGCGAAAAAGAATTGCCGTGTCGCGCCAGTGCCGTCGGGTTAGCAAATCTGGTGCGTCCCATTTCCCTGCCGCCTTCCGCCAGCGCCAGTACCTTCAGTGTAATTACAAAAGATTAAACAAAGAAGTGAAGGATACGAAACGGAGGATATATGTGCAAAGAAAAAGGAGGAAAGCAGCGCATGGTTTGAAATCCTCGCCAGGATAAAAGGTTCATTTCCGGTACGAAAGTTCGCTTCAGCTTCCTCCGTTCCATCCGCTTTTGTTGTTACTGTTTCGCGCACCACTTTTCCGTTTGTTTGCAGCGACGTCACCTTACCCTGTCGATTCGAGGTGTCGGGTTGTCAAATAATGCGATTCGGAGATTCAGACTTCCACCGTGTACCGTCGCACCGATTTGTCGTAACGAGTCATATCGATACCGAGAACGTTCGCCGTGCCGCTCCGTCATCCTTCAGGTCTATGGGTCTCGTCACGTGGGCCGTCGCTGGCTGTGATGGATGAGTAATGGAGGCTCGATTGAGCCTTGATTTGCGTTCCCCGTTCCCGTGCTTCCAATGCTCGGCGGTTCACTTCCGTTCCCCGGATGACTTTAAGATATTTCGATGATTGAAATCTCAATCCCATCCCATCCTTCCCACCAAACCCCACCCGGAGTTCTTGGACCTTGAAGTATTTGTCGAAAGCTTGCCCCCATATTTCCATCCACTTCCGCTGGAGGACGAAGGTCCAATCGAAGGGTTTCGCTCCCATCATAATCCAGTACCGCAAAGAGCGGATGCTGAATGGGATGGAGGGGTAGGGAGGATGGGGTTGCCCTTCCAACCGTTCTCGAAACGAAACGGATGCCCCGTTATGTGTTGTAAATAACGTATCGATCTTGGCGCTGGCTCGGGAAAAATTCCTCCAGGAGTACTCTCCAACCCCCTTTCCCAATGATAACTTTTTGCCTCCACCAGCTCGAAATTGAACGCAGCATCCGTCCGTTACATGGGCTGTGTGCGCTGTATTGCCTCGCGCGATGCCCTAGTATATGAGTGCGTGCCTGCGGGCCAGTGAGTGAGTGACGGCCCTTGACGAAGTTGCTGAGCGTGCGAGTGCGAGCTGCTGCGAACAAGCTGCCTGCAAATCACTGCTGGTGCGAGCGAGTTGGCACCTCGGTGGACGCGAGCAGGGCGAGGTTCACCGAGGGACGTCACGTCACGGCCAGACCAGACGTCCATCGTTCGGAGGCGTAGAGATCGTCCAGCACGACATCACGGCGAAATCTGAGGGCCGAGATTAGCGCCGAGTAAAAGTGTGTTTGTGTGTGTGTGTGACGGTCAAATGGCTCACCAGGGGGGGGGGGGGGGGGGGCATGGGTATCGGGCATTATTTTCATTAACTCCTCCTCGGACGAAACGATAACGTCTCCAGCGGCCCGCGGCGATTGCGGTTCGCTTCCTGCGAGATCGCGCCGGAAATGAAGTGTTAATCTATTTCGTTCGCTTTCTCCTTCCACGGCGTAGCGGAGGCGAACCTCGCCAGAAACGATCAAATCGGCCCAAAATCCTGGAAAAACACCACCTAGTCCATCCAAATAGAGAACCAGAAAAGCCACAAAGCACAAAGCGGCTTGGCAAAAAAAAAATGAAGAAAATTAACACATTACCGGCAACCGAGAATGCGGGAAGCCGAGGCTAAAAGATTACTATGCAAACAAACAGTCCGAGGGCGTTCGCTTGGGTTTGGTTTGTCCATCACCGCCGCCAGTCTCGCCAATTTTCCGACTCTCTGGCTCCAAGTGTACGGTGCGGGAAAATTACTTGTCCTAGGTTTTGTCCCAGGGACTGTCTTACTGTTTTTTTTTCTTCTCTTCTTCCTACATTTGTGCCCCGCAGTTGCCCTAAGTCAGTGCCGTTAATCCGGTTTAGGGACGCTTTTTGCCTACAGCATTTCTTGCTACCCTTCCTTTTCTTGTCCTTTTTTCTTCTTGGCTAGCGCAGAAAAGAGCAACATCCCGTTTTCTTGCGACGCCGCCAACTGCTGAGCAATGGTTTGCTCCTGTTCGGGATTCGACTTCACGGCGAGGCATTGTGAAGACCTTCGGCTCTTCCAGCATCATACCAAGCGGCTGACATTGGCCGAAGGGTGCTGCCGACAAAGGACTGACGATAAAGCAACGTCATCGGCTCCAGCTCAAACAAGGAACCAAGGGCAGCACCACTAAATAAACTCATACGTCCAACAGCGTCGTCCGCACGCAGTGCAAAAGATCCTTCCGGTAACGAGCAGCACCGTGGGCGTTCAAGTGGTCCTAGGAAATGTCACCACTTTCGAACGCCTACGCGCCGGCTCCATCGTCCCTTTTCCGAGGCTCGTCCATCACAAGAAGGGGAAACCGATGGCGAGCCGCCCAAGTATTGCCGGGAGTACCCTTTTTCGAGGGCAGCCCATTAATTGTTTACCTTCCGTCCGGACCTCGGAACTTCCCCCTTGGGTGCTCTCCACCGTCGTGGGAAAAAGGATCCACTCGATAGGCGAGTCTTCTCCGGGGACACCTTCCAGGATTCGTCAATCCGCTCTAGGAAGCAGCACCGGTAAGGTTGACGGAGGAGGAAGGGGAGGGGGTAGCTTTTCGGATCCAAAAGCTAAACGCCAACCGAACCGAAACCGAACAAAAGGGAAAAAAGTACCGACAAGGTAGCGCAGGGACGGAGCAAAGGAGCATCCAGGGAGGTGACCGGGAAAAGCCGGACAAGAAAGCGCAAACAAACATAACCGAACCCACTTGTGAGTCATTTGTGGATAAAAGAGAATGGGCCACCCTCCCACCCCGCCCTTCCTCCTCGATTCCCTAAAACCCCCGTCATTAATGAGATGGTCTCGCCTCGTATTGGCAATGTGCGGTGTCCGATCGTCGGTGTTCGGCGGACCTTTTGGAAGGCGAGGGTCGAATCGAGGGACTTTCGGTGCGCTTTTACTTAATCTTTTTTGTCTTGCCTGAGACTTGACGCCAGCCGAGACATGGACAAGTATGTTCGCGGTAATGTGATATTTCGTATTCCGTGTCGGTTACCGGTGTCGGGCGAATATCGTTATCCCATATTCGTGCCGGACCCTTGCACCGTTGATCCGCAGCTTCCGGGGTAAAAAAACTTTTGCCATCGATAACTCTCTCCGTACATGGGCGGGGGGAGGGGGAGGGGGGGGGGGATCTGGGATGTGGTGATCCCTCCGTTATCGTTCGCTCCATTCTCCAAACAGCCCAACAGAGCAAACAAACAACCCAAAAATCAAGGAAGAAGAAGGTACAAGGACATTAGCCTGAGTTGTGGGGATGAATATTTGCCGAGTTTTTTTGGCCGGGGGGCCTCCGTTTTGGAAAGCCGAGCTGGAACTATCTTTATCGGCCATCGATATATATATTCCCGCACATACGTGGGGCGTGTGAGGGGCGAAGGAAGGGGAGCTAATGTGTCATCTTCGTCCGGGTGCGTGCGATTCCGGGGAGCCTTTTTACGGTGAGGCCAAACTCATAAACATGGGAAACACGATAAGCGAAAACCAATTGAGATGCTGTGTTTGACCTCATAATTTCGATTTCGCTGGGATGAAAGAAGAACGGCACAGCCTGCTCCCAAATTCGTTCCTCGACTTCCCCGCCTCCCCCATCTATTGACCTTGCCCATTGGGGCATGCTTCCGAATGTGAAGTCGCATTTACTCACTTATTCACAGGCAAGCGCACTTTTCGCGCAGTGAAACCAAAGCTGGCCCTGGCGTCCAAATTGGGGTGTAAAAAGCGGTACAACACCGAAAGGGAGAGAGAGAGAACGAGACAGGGACGTACCGAGGGAAAGGGAAAGAGAGGCGAAAAGCATGGCCGATAAGTAAGTGTCAATGTGTGATTTGTGTACAGCCGTGCGTGTTGAGCGTGCTGTACGTGTCCGTGCAAAACGTCCTTTCCGAATACGCCGGATGTGCCAACCGTAGGACGAGACTCGTTCATTTGCCGTAAGTGGATACGTGGATTTCTTGGCTGTGTGTGTGTGTGTGTGTGTGTGGGTGTGTATGAGTGGGCGCTTTTTATCCTCTCCTCCATGTGTGTCCATCACTGTAAACGTCAAACGTGGCGCAAGATGAAAAGCGGCTATTGTGATTGCTGCCGTTGCTGTTGCTGTTGCTTGTTGTTTTGGAGCCCTGTTTGGAGCGTCATCCAGCTTTCTTGTTCACCGGAGCGTGTGCTAACGAGATAGCGAAAGAAGCTGCAAGATGCGAAAGACGATGCAGGGAGGAAGTGCAAAGAACGGGTTAGAAGCGGGGGGAAAAACCATGAGAGCCATGGGCGAAAAGGAAACAGGAGCGCAAGAGAGCGCGAGAGAGTGCAAGGGAGAAGGGATGTTTGCACTTCACTCGTTGCGTTTCCTTTCTTCGTTCAGCTGCCTTTCCTCGAGTGGCGTGCGCTCCACTTTTCCCGGCGGCGGGTGAAGTGTACCAGCATCCCCTCCTCTCCCCTTCCCATCGACCAGCCTGCGTCGCTGTAGAGCGTAGCCGTGCGTTTGGGTTGCAATTTGGGTTCGCGGGGCAGCTGGCCGACAAGGGAAGCAGCTGGCCGACGATTGGTGCCGCAAATTTCCCTCCGGCTTTTTTTTCCTCTCGAAAACCGAGCGAGTGAAACAACCGAAACCGAAAGATACACAGAGACCGATATTGCTATAAGTGTACTCCCTTTTTTTTTTACTTAAGTATTTTAAGCAACGAACAAAACTGGCATTGAGTTTGTTTTACCTTACCCAAACCAGGATTGGAGAGTTGCTTATGAATTTTATTTGCGTGCTCTTCTTATATTTTTGTTGCATTTTTTCCACTATTCTGACACAGCTGTTACCGATCCAACCTGGCTTTCTCAATGAACTACACATTCCCCAGAGGTCTTCACTGGTATTTAAGCATGTACTTTTTGCTGGCCAGCTTAATAGTGTCCAGCATCCAAAACTCAGTTTTCGCACCTTGGCTGACATGGAAGGGCGGTCTAATGCTGGAAAAAGAACACGATACCCGATCTTTTTTTTTTTTCGTTGAAAACAAAGTTTAATTCCAGCTTCCATGACCTGTAATTTTTGGCAAGCTCTAACAAAGCTTGGGGTGATATTAACATCAAGTAGCTCCCCCTTATCATATGTGGTACTTTTTTATTTTCTTATTGAGCAATAAAAGTCATCTTAATTTGTATAAGCAAATGCAAATCAGTTTCATTATGACAATACAACAATGACCGATTTGTGATGTATTTCCTGCCTCGAAACTCGCTTTATAATATCAAAAATGTCGTGTGCTTATAGGAATTTTCTGTACAAATAATTATTGTTTGTTTAAAGGCTGCTCGTATCGCATTTTTTATGGTAGACTGTGCACTTTTCAGCCACTTAATCTCTTATCATAGGAATTTTGAGTTAATCACAATCAATAGATAAATCAAGCTGATGTGTTGAAAACCTGAGGTGTGCTTACAACAATTTCGATCACTGTATACATACACACACACACACACATACCTTGCCAGCAAGTGAGCTTGGGTGGGGATCCGCTTCCCCCGCGGACCGTGGGGGCGGGATGGGCGAACCAACAACGCCACAACGATCCGGACATGTCATCTATCTTCCCGTCAGCATCTAATCATCATTTTTCTTTCGCCCCCGGGAACGCGCAAGACGATCGACACGGACAGCGGCGGCGGGGAGGGAGGGGGTAGGGTAGGCAGCAAGCGATGAGTGAACGCAAAGGGTACAGAAAGAGTAATACAAAGACAGGGGGGTAAAAAACGTGAAGGACAAAAGAAAAAAAAAACGACTCAACCATACGCCGGTCCATCCGAAAAGCAGCAATCCAGTGGCTTAAAGGTCGCAGTGGGAGGGAGGCGTTTTTTTTTGTTCGTTTCTTTCCGTCGGTTTGTTATTTCGACACATTTCGGTTGGGCAACGTGCGCCCAGTTCGGTCGGCGAGTTTGTACCCACCAACGTCAGCAGCAGCTGTAGTAGTAGTAACAGTAGTAGTGGACGAGAAAACGCTGAACGAGCCTGATTAGTGACACATCCGTTTTGCGATGGACAACGCCAGTGGGAGAGGGGAAGGATGACAAGTGAGCGGTGTGAGGAGGAAGGGAAGGGGGTGGAGTAGACGCGGGGCCGTGTTTGGGCACGCGAGCAGTCGGAAAAGCCAACAGCGAAATCCATCCAGCCTATCAAGCCGGCCATCCCTTTCCTTTTTTCCGAGCTACCCATTTTTCACAGCGATGCTTTTCGCCAGCTTTTTCATTATCCTCAGCACCCACCAGGACACCCCAACCGTCACCGAACGCCCGAAGCGAAAGGACACACGAGAAGGGAAAATGAATTTTCATTCAAGTGGTGGCCGGTTTTTCAATTAGAATGATACCGGAGGAGTTCGGCCGTTTCGGGGCTTCGTTCCAACTCGGATCCCTGCTGTTCACTGTTGTAAAACCACATGTTCGCCTCTATTCAACCGTTCCACCCCCCTTCTCCATAACTTTCACCCTCCTGGGACGTTTGAGTGGACTTTGTGTGTGTTGCGCTCGAATGAGCAGCGCTCAACTTGCCCCTCGCCATCCGGAGTTCGTCACCTTGACATTTATCAAAACTGACTACCGAGAGACCATTAGGAGATAGTGTGAGTGGAGTAGAAAACAGAGAGAGAGAGATAGAGAAAGGGAGAGTGTCCCTGAGTGAATGAATTACGCAATTACTTCCGTGCGGTACGGATTTGATGTGAAGTAAAGGATTGCCCTTTTTTTTTTGTTCATTCCTCTTCGTCCTCCGCCGATGAGTGATTTAATTTCGCTCACGTTACGGCGTGTCCTTGGCGGTTGAATGTTTATTATTTCTACATTGTACCCATCCTCTCCACCCACCAACACCACCCTTCCCTTTCCACCATCAAGGAAAGCTTGTTGTTTTCCCGTATCAAACACTTTTAAGTGTGCCTCTATAAAATGAAGCCACCGCCCGTATCCTGTTACGCTGGCGGTTTTTTTTTTTCCTGTTTTGGAAACTCATCTCTACCGCAAAAAAACAACGCCCTCCTCCAGGAGTCAGGAGTCGTCGGAAGCATCGCCAGGAACGATCCCAGCTTGCGGAGGGGGTACTCCGGTCTGATTAAACTGTAATTTGCCATTTAGGATTCAAGTGCCGACAGATGTAGGGGTTTTTTTGTTGCCTTTCCTATGTGCGTACGGAGCTAATCCTGCCGTTTGATTTTTTCCGCCTCATTGTTTTACCAAGTCAGGGCAAAACTAGATGCGGGAAAACATCCCTTTCCATCGCACCCTTTTCTACAAATGGGCTCGTAAAGAAATAAAAACAGGCTTTCGGAGCAAAGAAAAAAAAATAAAAAAGATCAACTTTCAAACCCACCAGCGGAACACGGTGCGTTTTCGCGGCCCGGAATGAGCAGACGCTTGCTTGGCAGACCTAAACCGCCATCTACACCACACACACAAACACAAACTCTTTGATGGGGGGGAATATAAGAATACTAAAACAAAATGGACACACGTTTTGCCTATCTCTCACTCGATCAAGCCTACCGTGCCCGGACGGTGCGCGCCGGTTACCGCGAATGGCCGGTTGTGGCTGGGATGGGTTTTGTTTCATTCCTACAACCCAAATCCACCCAAAATCCAGCCCCTTTTCCGCCTGCCCCTCCGGCAGCTTCTCTCGGGATCCCCGGACGTGCCCCGGAAAGCATCCGGCGAAGTCGGAGCGCACGGTGCCCAAAAAATGGTGGCTCGCAATTTTCTGCCACTTTCCATCTCCTTGAGTGGACGCGTTCGCGTTCAACCTATTTTTCCCCTTGCCCCGCCCTAGCGCCGCCTCACTTTCCAACCATCACCACCCTTCCCATTTCCCAGCGCAACCCCCAAAACACGCACTCTGCATGGTTCATTTGCATAAAAGCGTTCGTAAAGCGGTGAAGAGGGGGTTTTACGAAGATACCGGGTGGAGAGGAAGGGAAGAAGGGCCGATGCCGACGCCCAAGTGTAACCTCGCTCGGTACCGCGAGGGCGCTGCTGCTGCTGCTGCTTTTCACGATTTTCCCGGGGCTTCCAGCTGACGGGTTTAGATAATAAATGTGCAGCGCTAATGAAAAGCAACAGCAGCAGTAGAATGGTAGAATGAAGCAGCTTGTCTCACTGCTCGGCGGGCCGGCCGGTAGCAGCTGCTGGCCTTTTTATTCTTTGTCTTGTATTTGCTTCCTTTGTGGCGCTCCGTTGCTCCGTGCTGTGGCTTGGTGACGCGGCTCGTGCGAAAACTGAGGCAGCACATTTTAACAGCAAAAAAAATCCTACATACCGACCCACACTCGGCACATGAAAATGGAATGTTCACATCGCTCAAGAATAGTTGTTGACTGTTTAATTCACCCGGAAACGTCGGCGCCCACCGCCTACGGCGGCCGAACGAACTTCTATTATTCTACAGCCTCTCTCGAGCCATTTGTTTGCATAAATGTCTGCTCTCGCTCACCCACGCGGTCGGCGGCTAAAGCTTCCCAATTCGCTCTTCCTCGCTTTCTCTCGCTCTCCTTCTCCTTTGTCACGTACCCTTCGCACTGTTGATGAGGGACAATTGTTTTCGTCCAGCGGCTTGTTTTTTGCATAATTATTATTTCTTTTTCCATTTCTATGCTAATACGTGATCCTGTTCGGTGTCCGACTTCCCAGTCTCCCGCCATTGTCCAATGGTAAGCGATAGGAGTGTGTAAATGAACCTGGAATAAGTTGCGGAGCTATCGAAACATATTAAATCACCGTGCCACAACATGGTTTAATTTGTTTGCTAAATCGTGTTTCGGCCTCAATAGGTCAGTGCCTGAAGGGAGCGCTAAGAATGACGGAATCTGTTCTTCATTCATTTCACGTAGCTTCTTGGACTGTGCACGTATGCGGATAAAAATGGGTTAGGGTTGAGACGAATTGTGCTTTTTTAATTGTTCTTAATTTACAAGAATCGATCGCGAGAAATAACGCATGGGAGAAATATGTCTCAATTCGTAAAAATATATGTGATTTTGTTTATGTAATGATTTATATTTTTTAAATATATCTACATACTTTGAGTTGATGGAGACGCCTGGTGGCCCACTGTTAAAAAAAGATTCATTCCCATTATAATTTAAACATGTTTACTTCTAAAATTAAACAATCTAATAGAACTCCTTGTGCACTTTATTGTATTTCCTGAGCTGATTGCACGAATCGCAGCACAGAAACTCCGCTGGAACAATAATTCACTTGATTTTCCGAATCTCGTCCATCCTTCCCCTCTCGCTCACAAGCTTTCCTCTCCGTATAGGTCGACCATTTAATTGTTCCCCAGAATTTGCTTGCTGGCAACCGGTTTGCCATGCGTTGCTGCAATGTTTTGCTGCAGCAATACGTTTTGGTTTGCCGTTCTTCTCGTTTTTTTTTTTTTGTGTGTGTGTCTATCTTCTTCCCATGTTCTCGTTGCTCGTGTCGTGCTTTGCGTTTGTAGTATGTGCCAGGGACCGTTCCGAATCGAATCAGCGCACGAGGCAAAGGCAAATACAAACACGGATCAACGCTAAACGGATTTTCCCTATCGTTGTCGTCCGAGGTCGTGCAGGCTTCGATTGAATCGGACAGACCGGCACCGGCACGATATGTTACGGCTGCGTGTTCGTTAAGCAAACGGCACCACTTCCTCTGGCAAGTGCGGTGAAAAGTGATCGTCCGCGAATGGTGCTGCCCGCGATTCTTTTTTGTCTCTAGTGCCTCGTGTGTTGTTTTGCTTTTTGGCTCGCCTTTTGGTTCGAGTGTTTCGTTCCGCTTTTCCGGGGTGGTGAGAATTTTGCTCTTTGATTTACGTTTTATTCCGGCAACTTGTTTACCTTCGCTTCAATTTCGATTCCCTTGTTTGACAGCAAATAATTGTTCACGAATTTGTTACACTTCGTTGTTGCGCTCAAGCGAAACTCGGCCGCTTCTGACTTGTTATCAACGCTTTATTATTATTTATTATCGCCGACGTACCATTTGCATTCTGTTTTGTTAAGCTCTGAATTGAAACGTCAATCTGAACGCCTTTCCTCCGACTTGAACGCCGGTGACGATTGTCCAGACAGATGACGGTGAATTTTTCTGTTTCTTCTTTGCATCCCTAATCAATTCTATTTTTATCGCTCGGTCTCGAAGGTGAAAAAAACGGCCGGAAAATAATCTACAACTTCATAAATACTTGGCTTGATTGGGGCTTGGCTGGCAGGCTGAACCACCGCCGGCTTAGCATTTCAATTCCTCCCTCCCCATCCATGGCTGTTCACTTGATACTTACTTTCACTAAATGGTGGGCTCATAACTCACTTTTGCCCGGCTCAACTTTAAACATTCCTCAACCGACCAAGGGGCAGCCCCCAAACGAGCGATCCGAGTCTCGCAGCAGATGACCGATAAACGCGGCGCTTCAATGACCCGAGAAGATTGGGCCAGCGTGGAATCTGAAGAACGATAAAACGTGAAAACGAAACGGCAACAAAGGAATTGAATTAAATTTCCACTTATCACCGGGGTCGTCGAGTGGATCACCGGGCGCCTCCATTAGTGGGCGAAGGTGCGCCGCGTGTGAAGACAGCAGACAGCAGAAATAAAGAAGGAGGGAGAGAGAGAGAGAGAAAGCGCGACGGACGGGGCTGGTACGAATGAAGTCGAAATTTAAATCCCATTCCCAATCCCCACCGTTCAGCGCGCCCTTGGGAGTTGGGCGAGAGAAGCAGGCGGAGGGGACATTTGGCCCACCTGTCCTATGTTGTCTCCTTCTGTGTGGGTGTAAGGTTGATGGTGTGCCTTGTGCCTTGTGTCTGGAGGATGCTGGTTTTTCTTTATTTCAGTTTTTTCTTCTTCCATTTCTTTTATTGTCATTTTACGAGAGAATTGGATGCTCAGGCGTCGCGCATCTTGATGATTTTGTTGTTGTTGTTCAGCTTTTCTCCTTCCTTTTCTTTGGCGATGCCAACGCACCTCGGAATGGCAGGCAGGCTTTAGCTGCAATTTTCGTGGAACGTAAAACAGAGCTCCGATCATTCACGAGGCTCCTTCTCTCCTCCGTTGCCGAGACTTTGCTGCCAGCAGGTCGATTCACGGGAGCCTACATTGCCCGGAGGAATTCAAAGATATTTCTTTGCTGTTGTTTACCTTTTTTCTCTTTTTTTTATGTTGTTACTGTATTTTCCTTTCCTCTGCGTTCGTTTGTCCCTTTTTGCAACGTTGCGTTTTTTTTATTGTTGGGTTCCTCCCGCTGAAAGAAGACGGCAGAAGATGAAAGAACGACGGTCGATGGACGGACGGGATTTGTTTGAGATGTCCTCTCCTCTGGCGGTAGGATAGAAAAGAGAGAGAGAGAGAGAGAGAGGAACGGCAGAGGGAAGCAACAGGGATGCAGTATGGACGGAGTATTCCCGAGCGCCGTGGGGTTAAAGTTCACCCCGAGTAAGTCCATTTTCGGGGTCCATCAGTGCGGTATCGCCTAGGACTTGCCCCGCTCCACAGTCAGGGGAAGGCACACACGTGGAGGACGTTGATTTTGATGAGAATTCGTAATCATGACTACGGCTTTCCCCCGCGCGGATGACAATGGATGAAGGCTGGCGAGGGGTTGACAACGGTGTTTTCTCCCGAATTTTCCCTCCTTGTAACGGTTCTACGCCGGTAGGTCAACAATCCGGCCCCAGCGCGGCCCGAAGATAATGAATACAACTGCCCTGTTTCCCCGAGTCAACCTTCTGTTGCTTTTCAGTCCCGTTTTCCCGTACGCTCCAACATCCCGGGCATGTTTTTGAATGACAAAAAGTTACCGAGAAACTATAATGAAATCAAAGTTTCTCCTTCGAGACTGGCCCTGGGTGCCACGGAAAAGCTGGGTGGGGGTCGGGAGGCTGTGGCATGGGCCTGGGGTGGGCAGTAAGTACTTAGCATGAACAAAATCGACCCGAGCCGAGGCACAATGGGGGGTTTTGAGCGGGATGGAACCGCTTTTCAATATTTTTGCACTTTTGCCCATCCACTTGGGCGAAACAGGGAAGTGAGCGGAGCAGCAAGGGAAGTCAAATTTCCGTAAGCAGTAGGAGTGACCGTAAGAAGGGAGTGTGGCTGGCTGGTAGCAGAGGGACAGCTGACGTCCCAGAGGTAACTTATGTTGTACGTTGAATTTTTACATGCATGGCATAACTTTACGTACGAAATTGATTTTAATAGACTCTGGCCGCCCAAAAGTGGGGTCATGGGAGGGCCATCCAAATGGGAAGTGATGTCCAGTGCTGGCTTTGTGTAGTTTGCTGTTTTTAGATTAACTTAAAGTTGTTAGTTTACCGTCATTAATGGTGTGTCGGTTTCTCGTCGGCACAGCTGGCGGAAGACGCTTCGATTGGCAAATTAATTAATTTAATCCCCATTCGAGTGTTTGTGCTGCACGGAGGGATCACAATACGAGTAGCTGAATTTCAATTATCTCTTCATTATCGTTGGTAATGATTGACAAACAACAATCATTCGAAAATGTGGATGGACTAGTGAAACAATTATTATAATTAATCGATCATTTGTCGGTAGAAGCAGTGAAATTAAAAAAAACGTATTTTCTTTCCGTTGCTTACAGGTGTAGATATGTAATAAATTCCCATCAACTATTTAGGTGTCGTTATAAATTGTGGTCAAAAATGAGGTGTGGATGGGTAATTGATTGGTTCCAAGGGACCAGCGAAGTCTTTATGACGCTAAAATTTAGATAATCAATATTTTCTAAAAACATTTAAAAACCTCAATTGACGTGTTCCATTTGTTTAAGTTTCATAATTTGTTTCAAAAAAATAAATCATGAAAGTACGACACTAAAGGGGACAAAAACTCATCCCAGCTTTGCTGTCACCGACACGGATTGCACATGTCCGCATTTTTCCCCCCTCATCGCATATCCAGGAAGTTCTGGTCGACACCTAAATCCTTCCATAACGGCTGTCGAATTGAAACTGATTGTTTTTTATCTGTTTCGCTCGCCTGGAACAGCCGTTCTCAACCGATTTATGCTGCACCATTAAATGGCCGGGAGTTTGCCGGGTGAACTTTTCGCTGCAAACTTTCGTCATCAAACTCAGCTTCAGCCCCTGTTTGGTTTACGTTGAAGGTTTTCCCTTTTTATTTTACTTTCTTCTTGCTCTTCGCGCTGCCCGCCGTTTTCCATAATCTAACGCACGTAACGCCGAAAGAAGAAAGAAAGGGTTTCGTCGGGGGGTTTCTTCGGGGCTGTCAGGCAACGCGTACAAGTTTCCTGTAATACAAATTTTATCGGACAGAAGATAAACCGTGCTTAGCAGGGGAGCCGATACAACCCCTGGTAGCCCTGATGCAAAACCCCGACGGAAAGACTATGCGGAAAACGGAAAGAACAGAGAAAATAAGACAAATCCACCCGTCAGCTCCGTCGGCTGTTGTCGGGGTCGAGCGGACAAAAGAATGTGCAATAAATTTCCACACACACACACGCACGCACACACACCGTGGGGCAATAAAATTTGATCAAATTGCGGAAGGTCACAAATTTCAATCTTAAACTTGCCTTTCCGTACCTTTTTCCGCATTTTGTTCTTCACCAAAAACCACAAAACGGCCACACGCTGAGTGGAGTTTCGGATTTAGGGAGATGTTAAACGAACCGTCCCTTCTTTTTATCCGGCCCGATTAAGACCCGCGAATGGACGCGAATCGATTGCCCAACGCTCCAATTGCCGAAGCGATTTCCAACCGCGAATTGCATTGTAGCATAATTAATAACCATCCGGGGGGAAAATGGGTCAGATATTGTGCAAAGTAAATGCATTACCGGACATTTTATGGGCAGGATAGCACAAAAACAAAAAGCAGACGTGCAAATAAATATAATAACGGGCGAAAACGGGTGAAAACGGGAGACATGCGTTGGAATCAAAGGAAATAAATTTAAAAAATGTTCATACACGCTTATCTGCGTTATGTGTGCGTCTCGTTAAAGGCGTACTGTTATCCGCTGTTGCGCTACATCTACCTCTCACACAAAACGGCATCATCATCAGCTGTAGGGATGAAAAAAGCATCAAGCCATTGACGATGTTCATCATAAATTCATTAAAATTGTTCACCATTTCATCTCTCATCTCTCAGCATGCCGCTACGAAATCACCTCAGCGTTGTGCGTAGTTCGTTGGAACGAAGTAACGCGGTGTGAAAAGACCGAGTAGAAAACCAAAAATAAAAGTATGTGAAACCCAGCACCTATCGTCTACCGTGCGGCGGTGAGGATGGGGTAAGAGTGCGCAAAAAAACCCCCCCAACCCCAGGGGGATACCCCAACTGTAGAGCATCAAAATGAGCAGCTTTTATCGAGCTCGTTCCGAATGCCGGGCACGACTTCGGACTGAAATCAACACCGAATGCGGATAAAATCGAAGCATAATTTGATACAAGCCGCTCGCTCCATGTTTCTGATCCATCACTCTTTCACAGTCAATGTATTCCAACCGATGCAACACGAGTAAAGTGTGTGTGTGTGTGTGCGTGTGCGGATGAGTGGGTTAAGAGTGCGTGGAAGGCTTGGTGGTTTTAATGTTGTTTTTTGTTTTTCAACATGTATGCTCGCTCTTTCCACCGTTGCTCCTCTTCACCAGCTGCTTTTCGATGGAAAGCCATTTGATTGAAAGTTGTGTGTTTGATTTTGTTTCTCCGGATTACGCCGGCAATCGGTTAGAAACGCCCGATTCAAGAGGCGATGGGGCGATGGATTTCCGATAAAAATGTGCTTGTGTATGTGTGTGGGTGTGTAGCTGCGGCATTATCACTCCATTGCTCGCTCCGGCCAACAGCTTTCGGATGCCATTTAGTCCAACTTTTTTGGACGAACTTTTTCCCTTTTTAAGGGGTGTTTTTTTTTTTTCGTTCTTCTTTGCTCCACACCACAACGAGAGCTGTGGTTTATTTCACGCAGCATCGCAGCATCTCGCCAACGGTGTTGCAAACCGGGGGGACGGGATCGTTTTAAGGAGAGGGGCGGCTCAACGCCCAGATAAAATTCGAAATAAATTCGTGCAAATAAAAAAACAGCAACGACCACTTAGGGTGCGAAGCCGTCAGCCGAATTGTGAGCAGGTGAGCAGGAGAACGAAGAGCGTTCGGCGAAAGCCGTTGGGGGAGGAAAGAAAAGCTCGGGAGCCAGCCGAAAGACAGGGGATGGAAAGGAACAAGTGTGCGAGACAAATCACGCTTCTCGCGGGATCCGAAGAGCTGGTGTGAACGGCGCCCGGGCCAAGCATGAGCTTGGGGATGCTTTTCGGTGGGTGAATCAACATATAAAATCATCCTAACGCTGTGCATACATTTCCCTCGCGTCTTGTGAAGGCCTGTCCGAAGCTCGCAGGGTGGAAGATGTTTCGGTCAAAAGAGCAGCAGGGAATCTGTCTCACTCTGTCGCCCTTTCCTCTCTCGCGTGCTGGCTATCTTTGTCACTCCTCCCCGTTCAACCTATGCTATTTTCACATGCACGCACGTGCGCGCATATGAACAAATACACAAACAAAACAAAACCACTTCTAGCCCCCGCAGTACCTTCCCTGCCATTCATTTTCCTTCCGAAAGGTACACAAATTTTAATATTTTAACACCCTAGCCGACACCGGGCCAGAGTTTTCCCAGCGCCGGAAGCGGCAGCATCAACGCCGCCGTCAGAATCGACGCAACAACACCCGTCAACTCCCTCCCATTGTCCCAACACTCACCACCCACCGCCACACGACAACATCCATTACAATTATGAACAATTTGAACTGGGGGGCAGTTGTGTTGGTTTTTTTTTTTTTCGGCCCTATTCGGCCGACCAGAACAGCTTACGTCTCTATTAGTGTAAAGGAAAATCAACTAAAGAGCCCGAACGAAGGGCACCGGGTAGCAAAAACCAACATATAAAAGATTACACGGAAAACAGACACGGTGGGGTGGAAAAGGGGATGATGTTTTGCGGGTGGGGGGCTTCTGCAACAACATTGTACATCGCCGTGGGTTTGTGTTTAGTGCGCTTGGTGTGCTTGTGTTTGTTGTGCTCGGCTCACGAACTGGCTCTGCAATTCCGTTTGAAGTGAAACCACACATTAGAGGGCGGAACTTATGTCTGTCAGAGAAAGAGAGGGAGGGATAGGGGGTGATGGGGGGGAGGGGGAGCATACATTTTGATTTGATTGGCGGTTTGTCGACATCATGCAAATCTCGCAAAACCTGGCCGACCAAGGCAAGGCCAGTAAGGGCCCGGGCGTTGAAGCCCCGTTCCGGTCTTGAACAAGCGATTTTTCGAAAGCATAAATATATTTTCCCGTTTCCCCTGCGCATCTCTAATCCTTCGACAGCACCTCTTCGTTTCGTTTCGCTTCGGGGCAACCGTTTTCGCCACGCGAAACAGACTCGGCGATTTTCACCGGCCAACGGAGATGGTGAAGCTATTTGGCTCGGTTTTTCCTCTGTGTGACCTTTTGCTTGTGGAATATTGTGTAACAGCAAGCAACTTCAACGACGACGACGACGACGACGACAACGACGACGACGACAACGACGACAGGAGATGCAAAGCGTTGGCACGAAATGCTGCCTATCCTGTCAATGGATGCGGGGCAAGCGAAAGAAAAAAAGGCGGAGGATAGACGATGGTTTTGAGGAGGTCAGGAGCCACTCCAGGACGTTCGGGGCAACAGCTTGCCAAAATAGCTGAACCAAACAAACCAACGCCGGAGAAGGTACACGACACAGCAATGGGGTTTTTCCTCCCAATCATCCAACGAATTTCCCATGCCCCTCGGACAGCTTACGGTTCGCTGAGGTGGTTTTTCCCTCTGTTTGGGCCGCGCCCGGTGCAATTCGACCCGGGTCCACCTGTGCCCCCGTGTGGCTTCGGACAGGAAAATCCCGGTGGGATTTTCAAATCATCGGGAAAATCATCATGAATTTATGAATGGCTGGCAGCAGGACGATGATTCGATTATGATTATATTTGGCTGGTGTTTTGGGGTAAGACGTTGTTTTTCCTTTTCTCCACCGCCCTCCTCCCTTCCATGCCGCCTACCCGCACTGATCTTTCTGTTCGAACAGTTATTTTTATTTTTGCTTTATTTGTGTTGCCTCCTCTTCTTTCATAATCTCACGTCGTCCCGCGGAAATGTTGGTTCGTGCTTTGCTCCGACTGTGGTTTGCGTGTGTTTGCGATAGAGACAATTGCCGGAGGAGGCGACCGAGGAGCAGGAGAAGATAAAACGAATATCGAAAAGTCCGGGAATGCGCCAGGATGGGCTACTTCGGAGAGAGGGGCAAACATAAAACCTACCAAAAAAGCAGCATAACCAAACAAACGCTCAAAAATGGCACGTCGGAAGGCAGCTGGGAGTGGACCCGGCAGCAAAAAACGAGGGAATAAAAAATCCAGAATATGAAGAAAATTGGAAAGGAAACAATTTTAAATATTTATAATCTCGCCAGCAAGCGGGGCGACGAGGCGACGATTAGGCGGCAAACGGGAACGGTGGAGCCACAGCACGTCCGGGTGCCGAGGGAAATTTTACAGCGCCGAACGAGACAAAGGGCAGCACCGCGTACCTAATAAAGCCCACCCGAAAATTGGAAAGGGCTGCAACAATCCCCCCCCCCCCTCCCCCGTCGACGTTGTCGCTAGGGAAATGACGAAATGGGATGGTGTTGGGAAAATTGGTTTCGGGAACCAACGCGGCGAAATGGTTCGAAAGTGCGTGGAAGTGGAAAACAATAACGCACACACGCAAACACATTCTCGAGTGGCGAGAAAATGCTTTGGAAATGCTACACAGTGATATGACGGATGGAAAGCCTTTCTTTGGGATTTGCGTCCAAAACACCGTCCCATTTCGTGTTCGTGAATCCCTTTTTAATCTTTGTAGGCACATTTGCGAAACGGTTTCTATTCCTTTCGGCATGCATATGGATGCGTATGATAATCGATAGCGTCATGGAAGAAACGTTCGAATGAAAAACTCACCGTGGCGTGTAGAAATAGACTCTAGCCGACTCTAGTGTGCCGAAAAGTTGGTTCGCCACTGTAGCTGATACGGAAGAGTGTGTAGCGCCGTTGTAAGTACGTTCATTCGATGAGAAACGCCTGCCGGGCTCGCACTAAATATTACGTTTGGGCCGTGGCCGTGCGGACTGCACGAAGGAGTATGCAAATTCATCCCTCCGAGCAATTCGCTGACGCTCGCAATTGATTTATCCGCGTTCCCCAAGCCAAGACTTTGGTTTCGAAGAGCGTGCCAAAGGCAGCACATTTTCCTGTCCCTGCGGGGGGCGGGGAAAAATAGGAAGCACCGACCAGTAGGAACCAGTGCCGGTGGGGACGACTTATCTTTCGAACAGAAAAAGAAAAACCATGGAAACCCCAAACGCGCCGGAAACGGTTCCCCACAGGAGAGCCCCCGGTCGAAGGGTTTTTAATTTCTTCCATTCGTTAAAGCACCCTTGCACCCGAAGTGATATCCTCTCTTACACATCCCCAGCCCCACTCCGGCCCCTTTCTTCTCTGTTTTCCACGGATGCGGGATGAAGTGAGTGGAATGTGTGTCACTGGAAAGCCAGAACAGCCGAAGGAAGAACATCGGGCAAATGGAAACTGAATGATTTCTTCCCGGAATTGATTATCGATCAATTCACATCGCATCGTATTAACGAGGCGCGAAGAAGATGAGTATATTGGGGAGGAGAGGGGGGGGGAGGAGTGCTTGGAAGGGGTGGTTGTTGGTTTTCTGGGCCACCGAACACGCGCAGCATGGGTAAAAGGTACACTTCCACGCGAATCAAAGGCACTTTCATCCCTGCAACACTGCTGCCTTCCCGTCGAGTCTCTTTTTTTCCTGGTTTGCGACTGACGGGAGATTAATGTTCCGGCGAGCTTTTGGGGGAGGATTTGCTGGGTTCCTTTTTTATTCCTGCACCGTTTCGCAGTGTTTTTACTCCGCCTTTTGTCCTCACTCGGGTTAAACACGTGTTTAACTTCACAATCTTGCCCTTGACTTGTTTGACTCAGTGAAGCGTCCACACACACACAAACACACACACAGGCGCGAGCGCATACACACACACACACTCACACACTGTTTTTCCTTTTCTCCCTCTGACATGGTTCCAATCAGGGGAAGATGAATAACGACTGTTCGTTCTCGAGTGATTAAACGTTCACATCATTAAACAAAAAGTTGTCCATGGCCTGCCTTTGCCTTTTTTCGCTTGATCTTCGTTTTGCTCGTTTTGCTTTTAGGGTTCGCGTGTTTTGTTGGAATTTTTGTGGTTGTGGAAATCCGCAAGCTTTTCCTTTTCTCATGGCGGTATGACAATGATGCGGTGCATTTTTTCCCCTGATGGGATTAGAGATAGGAACGTGTGATTTAGAACGTTTTTCAAACAGTGTCCCATCCGTTCGATAAAAAATCTAAAGCAAATAGTAGATAACATTGTGCCACTTTCTGCCGCTTTTCTTTGCGTCACGTTCAAAAGGCATACACTGCTCTAAAAAAGAACTCTAGCCCACTCATCCCGCGAAGGGACGCGGACAATCGTTCATTAACGCCGGCGGGAGCTCACAATTTACACATACAACGTTTAGTAGGGTAAGGTGAGGCAATACGCACCCCTTAAGCAAAACAAATTATTCCTCGCAATCCATTCAGGCAAAAAGTCTAAATTTAGCACAGTTTGATTCCTTAACATCTTTTCTATCAACTAAAAATGCCAAAAGTAATATCAAAACTATCCATTTTTAGTTAGATAAGGTTTTTGAAGACCCTTCTTTTTTATGCGCCTTTGACAATGTGGGGCAAAATGGCCCGAACGGTGGGGCAAAATGCACCGATGTAAACATGGGGCAATACGATCCAAAACAAACAAAACCTTGACGTTTTTCAATAATACTTGCAAGTACAACAACCTTGCTGTAGATCTACGATATGAAAACACAGTTGATCATCATATGAAATTTAGTAAAATTAAGAACAAAACCAAAGGAAATATCAATTTTGTTTGAAAATCTTTAATACATGTTCAATATAAAACGTATGAAAATCAATAACGTGTGGCTTATGAAGGTGGCAAATGCAAACCCGTGAGTAACTTTGTTTTTACGGTGCATTTTGCCCCTTTGTTTACATTTTGAACGTCAGTGCATTTTGCCCCACTCAGGCCGGGGCATATTACCCCATACTGAGAGAAGTTCAAGTTTTGTCTCAAATAAAAATTCAAGCATTTTGTAGCGAAAATTTCTTCAGCATTCGTGAAATTACATATTCCGGTACCTTATAAATGTCTGCTTTTTTGAAATATTTCATTCCTACACTTATAATATCTTAAGACACTACACCGAAATCTTACATGATTTCAGACACAATATGTTTTCTCTCGTTTTCTCTGGTTAGTGTTAATGCAGAGCCATGAAATTCACAAAGGATGTATTGGACACGAAAACGAACAAATTTCATTGATTCATTTATTTTTAAATAGGATAATTCAGCCAAAAACATGCCGGTGCATTTTGCCCCACCGGTGCATATTGCCACACTTTCCCCTACGTGCGAGCGATCGTTTCGGCGTTCCCACGGCGTTTAAAGTCATATTTAAAAACATCCCCCTGCCGGCTAAATTATTCATGGCAGTAAATTAAACCACACATTCCAGCCAGTAGTACATGCGAAGGGAAGTTTGGCGGCACGCAAAAAGCAGCGAATGTTTTTTTCTTTCAAAACCTTAAAAAACGGCCGGGGGTGTAACATAAAACTGTCACCGGAAGCCGTCCGGAGTCCGAGCAGTTCAAAGGAAGCACCGGGAGGGATGGAAAAAGTTTGTGCAAATTAATTCTGTGAAGAGTGAAAACTACCCTGAGCTGCTCGCGCTAGGGCTCGTCGGCAAGTGCGTGCAATTTTCCCTCGGGTGTGGGGGGAGGGGGGGGAGGTTTGGTGGGCTGTGGGAGGTGGGTAATTTTATTATCGTCCCCAACGGTTTACGACAGTGCGATATGAAATTCCTTTTCCGGGCGTCTTTCGCCGGTTGCTTTGTTGTGCCAAACACAAGCGTGTCGCACTTATGCCGTGGAAGTGAGCGAAGACGAGGAAGGGGAGGAGGGTCGTTGTCCTTTGTGTGTGTGTGTGTTGGATTGTCTCCAGGCTCCAATTTGTCTTTCCCTTTTTTGGTGAGTACATCATTCCCAGCGAAATCCGAACTGCAAATGGGAAAGTTTCGCTCCACGCGTTTGAAAACAATGGCTGAGCAAAGGGGGTTTTCCACTCCGTCTTGCCTGTTTTGACCTCTCCCCCCCCCCCTCCCTCCTCCCAATGTGCTTCCGGTTGCTGGTCGCCGTGGTCGGTTCCGGTTTGCTCCGCGCGCCTCGTGGGCCGGACATTTTTCGGGCGCCCGTCCAAATTCTTCCCGGCTCCGTCGGCCGCACATGTACATGTGTCAAAGTTTAACCTAATTATTCCGTGCCGTCATCGGAGCGCATCGGAGCGTCTGCTTGGTGGTGGTGGTCGGGGAAATTTATCCTCCCTCCCACCCGTCGAATGGGGCGGCTATAACCCGTCCCTGCTGCGGGATCGTTTCCCTAATGGATGACATCGTTGTTCCCCGTCCAGAGACACAGTTTGGAAGAGCGGTGGTTGGCACGAACATCCTTGAACTCGTTCCTTGTCGCTAGTGGAGGACAAGAGAGGAAAAAAATCGTCATCCTTGCGGATTGATGGATAATTAATTTCCACGCCGCATCAGAAGCGCTCCACCCGTTAAGCTCCTCGAGCGCATTCTTAATCTCCAGCAAATCAAACGAAAAAGAAATATAAAAAAACCGGTTTATTTCGGAGCGGAAGTTTTCCGGCTTAGCGGAGGGTGGAAGGATTCGATTCCAGGTTTGTGCCACTTCAAACTAAGGCATATCGGGGAAAAAGCGGCACCTTTTCAGGGTAACATATGCCGAAATTGAATGCATTCCGGTAAGTGGCAACGGGAATCCGAAGTGCGCCCAGAGTGCACGGGCGGTACACGATGTTTTGTGGACGTTTGCATGTTTGCCTTGCCGGAAAGGGGAATGGGGTGGGTTGGTGCGGTTGGAAGGTGAAGTGGAGAAAAATGCATACATGAACCCCGGCTGGAAGGCGTCTGCAGTGCGCTGGCCTAGTTCGAGCGTTTCCCGGATAGCGAGAACGCTATTTCTATCCCGAACAAGAGGGAGAAAAAACTCCACCCAACACACACACACACAAAGGAAAGGATGGAAAGAAAACCCCAGCTTAAGTGTTCTTCCATGAGGGCCATTGAGTTCGTTGTCAATTTTCAAAATCGTTTGCCAACTGTTTCCGGTCATGTGGGCACAAGTTTGAAAGGAGGAAGGAGAGTGGAGCGATGGGATGGAAGTGGTGCGGAGCGGAGAGGAGTGAAGCTAAATAAACCCCAGTGTCCCCGCAATCTTTTTTTTTTTTTTGGCTGGGACATCTGGAAGCTTCTTGGTGAAATGAGGGCTTGAATAATGGTCTGCAGTGCAGCAGATTATCTGATGTAACGTGGATCCAAATCGGAAAAGAGAACTCCCGGGGTCGGAGAAGCTGGAGGAGGGCTTCCTTGGAACGGAGGAAGGATAGAGCGGTGGATATTAAAAAGAAAAAGAAGGAACAAACCTCCTAAACCGGTCCGCCTCGGAACCGGAAGCGCGATAGAGCACATCAAGAAGTCAAATGTTAATCAACCGTTTACAGGCTGCTTGCCCCCCTCTCTGGCTTCCGGTGGCCTGCCTGCAACGCCCGCCGACCCCACCAGTGCCAGCTGGCTCACTTGTTGCGGCCAATCACCTCCCAGGCCCTGTCGGCCAAAGTCAGCCGAATCGCTTCACCCGTTGACTTTCCTGCAAGAGGCACCGGAAAAGGAAGAGAGGAGCTAACAAAACAAACAAAAAAACGAAACACCCAGAGTTCAGCTTTGACCGGATGCTAATGGAGTATGTAATACCCTCGACACTTTGCAGACTGCAGGCAGCGGGTGCAAGACAGCGATGACGGCTTGTACGGCGACGCGGCGCTCGTTATCGTTTAGCTTTTGATTATTTTTTATTCATCGTTATCGATAGGTGGTCTCTCGGCTCGTCTCGTTTCGCTGGTTGGCGAGCGATAAAAAATCCCCCGGCCCTTCAGCAAGCAGCAAAAGAAGTATCATGTATAAACACACACAAAAACTTCCACACACACACACACATACACAGATGCAAGCAAACACTGGCGGCAAGGCTTTGGATAAAGCAGCTCGCCCGAGAAGATAGCTGTTTGGTTAGATGAAATGAGGTTATGAAATATGCAAAGCATCATAATTCCGATGCAGCTTCATGGGAAGGGAAGTGAAGAAAAAAAAAACCAGCAAACCCGGTAACACAAAGCCATCACAAACGACGGGCGGCAGCATCCTTTCGGGCTCGGGTGAACCGGTTCGGGGCAAAGGTAAAAACCGGCAACCAATCTCGCATCGGCAAGGGAGGACTTTTCGCCATTCAGATGTTCGCCATGGTTCGTTGCGAGGGTAGGTCGTCTATTCGTGGGCGAAAGATTCTTTCACACGACATCAAACTCCATTTGTGGTCTCGTTGGAGGGCGAACGGGAAGGGGGTAAGCTTGCGGAGTCTTTCAGAGAACGATCCAAAAGGAACCAAACCCGAGCTGTCAGCGTGTGCAAAGGTGGACACGTTTGCTGTGTACCAACGCCCGAAGAATAGCATCTTTCAGTTGCCGGACTTTGAAGAGGGGCAAGTGGCCGAGTGGCAAGGGACCGGGATAAACAACGCCGTCATTCATCGGGTTCGCGGGTCAATGGAGTGTAAACAACCGTGCGGTAATAAGTTTCTTTATTTTTAACCCCGTGACACTCGTTTGGAGTTGCTGCAGGTTAATTATTTTGCACGCCATTCAGCAGAAGTCACCTGCATCGGGAAGCTGGCACTCCTGGTAGGCTGTGGATTTCTATAAATTGGCCCATCTCGGGCGGCAATCGGCGTAGTTTGCGCCGTGCGTTCCGAGAGTTCGGAGTATCAGGAAGGCTGTTCTCAAAGGTTCTCGGTTGATCCTACCGGTGTGGTGTGTCCATGGCATCGCTATCCTCTGTGTTCCGTGAAGTGCGCTGAGGCGAGACTGCAGTAGCCGCTGCTTCCGAGCCGCGTTCTAATGGACGTTCTCTTCTTGCGCTTCTGCAGGCATCCCGACAGAGTTGGTCCGCGCTGGGCTGCGGTTCTGGTAAACCGGGCGACACCCGGAGAAGCATGGCCCGGGCAGATCTTGTTGGCAACAGCAGCAGCGGAAGCAGCAGCAGCAGTAGCAGAAACAGCAACAACTCGTAGGGACCCCGGGTCCCGGCTGGTCCCGGAAGGCCGACGAACTTCGACGATTGACTAAAATGGTGCGGCGAGTATTGGGGCACGCGTAGCAACGACACACCAACCCAGCACGACTATCCTTTCCCACCATCATCATCGTCATCACCACCACTAGCACCGCAACACTGTCATCTCCATCATCGTCACAGCCCCGGTACACCGTACGCGAAGCATGCTAGTGCCGCCCACGCGCCGCCCACCGGTCCAACTACCAGCGCGCCGCCAATGAAGGCATTCGGGAGACTCGCTGACGGACGGCAACACGAGCGGCAACTGACGGTAGCGTTTCTCCTCCTCGCGCTATGGCTCTCCGGTGGCAGGATGTCACCGTCCGCGTCGGCCGGCCCATCCGGGCAGGCGTCACCGGCCGCCTCCACACTCAACAACATCACCTATAGCAACAGCGTGGTGAAGACGAAGTATGGACCACTGCGGGGCATCGTGTTCCGGGCGAGCCCGGTGGTCGTTGAGGGCTTCCTGGGTGTACCGTACGCGTCACCACCGATCGGTAGTTTAAGGTAGGTGCTTCAACGACGACATCAACGACGACGACGACGCCGTGCATACTCACTGTAAACTGGCTTCCGTCCACACTGTCTACTCCACTGCGCCAGGTACATGCCACCGGTTACGCCGTCGACGTGGAAGTTCACGCGTCTCGTCGATCGGTACGCGCCCGTCTGTCCCCAGCGGCTGCCCCGGCTGGACGGGGGCGATGGGCCGGGGACGCTCGGGGACCTCCCGCTGGACCGGCTGAAGCAGCTGCGCCGCCTGATGCCGACGCTCGTCAACCAGTCGGAGGACTGTCTGTATCTCAATCTGTACGTTCCGCGAGCAGGTAAGCGATGGTCGTGCAAGTTCGCAACGTTCTACCACCGGCACTGGGACGCGGAGTGGGACTTTCGCCCATCCATCGAGCAGCCCCGGCCAGCTTCAATTCCGTAGTGCATTGCAGTGTAGCGTGTACGAACATGACTGCAAGCATTGTGGGAGTGAAGCCGTCCGGCTGGCACCAACTGCGGGAACACGAAGTCCCACAACTCCGACGACGCACCGCAGCTGGCCCCAAGAGGCCGACATGTACTACATACTCCCCAGGCCGTGCCCTGGTCCCTCTGGTCTCGAACCGATACTACAATTCTGTCAACTCTTTCGTCCTCCCTGCCGTCCCTCCACCCCCAAACCCCTTTTTGTGCGAGCCAGACGAGACGCCCCATAGGCTAGATCACCTCAAACCATCTATTGTATATATCCACGGCGAGTCGTACGAGTGGAATTCCGGCAATCATTACGACGGCACGACGCTCGCCATGAACGGGAATGTTATCGTAGTTACAATAAATTTTAGGCTAGGAGTTTTAGGTGAGTAATACGGTGAGCCGCTCCCCTCAGGCCGGTGAGTTGACTGCGACGTTCAAACCGTTTCATTCCCTCCGTTCCGTCGTAAGTAAGATCTTCCGCGTAGTGATGGAAGCAGTTTCAATTTGTTGAACAATAAAGGAAGCAAAATTTCAAAAAAAATGCCCACCCCACGAAATATCGAAACCGAAATGAAACATTACTTTAGGAAAACCACAAAAGCTATTTATAAATAGGCGAAAATGGAAATATAACGGAACATGGAACTTGATTCTTTTTCGACGAGCGAAACTAGTCCAAAACCGATTTAAAGTTTGGCGAATTTCGGTGTCCGGTGTAATTTTATGTCAACTCAAACAAATGACCACGTCAAATGAATTCGAGGAAAGGGAGAGAAATTGAGAGACAGAGAGAAAGCCCATTAAATTACTTGCCAGTGCCGCCCACCAACGCGTGAAATGCCGGTAAAACTACCATCAAAAGTAATATAAAGTTTTGTGCAACGCGGTTTGATTAGCGAACTCCGCCAGTCCGGAAAGTCAAGCAAAGTAAATACGGGCAAACGGGAAATTGTGACGCGTTAAAAGTTTTTGCCCACGCGTGCGGCCCACCCACCCACTCTCTTTCCCTCTCTCTCTCACCTCCGTTAGCTACTTGTTTGAACAAAATTGCTCCCTGCCGCGAATACCTCACCCGCGGGCGTAGCCAATTTCCAATGGCAAGAAATCTAGCAAATTAGCGGAATCATTATCGGAGTGCTGGGCCACGAGTTTCGGAGTCCGTAGCTTTCCCCCATTGCACAGCATTCCGACATTCCTCCGGCACTGGGAAGGCACGCCTTTGAAGCCCCGTCACTTTCGCACGGAAAATGGTCGCCGTTTGAAACAATATCCTGCCGTTCGAAAAACTGCGGGAAGAGATCAGAAAGCTAGTACCCGGTAGTCTAGTGCTGTGCGGGGTCCATCTCCGGAGGAGGAGCGCGATGCAAACGAGTCGAAATTTAAGCCACTAAGCTAAAACAAACTGTCGGCAAGCGAACTCTCGCTGATGAGTTCGGCGAAGTTGGGTTCGGATTTGCGGGGAACGGAAGGAAGAAGTCCACGAACAGTCGTAGTCTAATCAGACGGCGGGTTGAAATTTGAGTCGAGAATGAAAACTAACCAGATCCTCCTTCCCCTCGTGGCCACGGCCTTCCTCTATCTGCGTTATTCACTCTTTTTGCTCTGGAAAAAAAAGGTTTTTTGAAAACTGGTGCTAAAGGAAGTGCCCAGGGCAACTTCGGGCTGATGGACCTGGTGGCTGGGCTGCACTGGCTGCGGGAGAACCTGGTCGCATTCGGGGGTGACCCGGCAAAGATAGCGCTGATGGGCCACGGGACGGGCGCGGCCCTCGCCAACATACTGGCCGTATCGCCCGTAGCGGGAGGTAAGTCACCGGTACTTCCATTTAGGCCTCCCACGTATCTTACCGTTTTTTTTTTGTCTTCTCCGTTTCCTCCCTCACAGATCTGATACACCGGGTGATACTGCTGAGCGGGTCCGCCCTGTCGCCGTGGGCCATCCAGCGGGATCCACTTTCCGTGAAGCGCAAAGTAGCCGAACAGACCTCATGCGCCGGCGACGTAGTGAACGAGGATTTGGCTCCCTGCCTGCGGACCACATCACTTGCGGAGCTTATGAATATATCGTTGAGTAGTCCTAGGTGAGTTTCATAACTTCGCCTCCGCCGGCCGAATAAACAGTTTTCTCGGAATTGCTGAACGTTTACGGTGCGGGAGTTTTTTGGCACCTTCGGAGAAGAAAAGGGAATGTCCGAAAATGCCCTCCACTGGCATAACTCGCCCATTTTCATGGCTGCTTCACTTCAAACTGAATGAAAAAAGATCTAAATCGTTTTTTAAGTCTAAGGTAAAATTGACCCAGTTTCGTAATTGGATATCCTGTTTTTTTAAAGAAAAAATACCGACGACATGAAAATGGACTGAAAACTGGTGCTAGATTTGCAGATCATCTTTAACGTGAAAATTTTAAATTTGGTATTTTGTTTTGTAGATTGATTTTTCTTATCAGGTTTGGCCATATAACATGGGAACTGTAAAGAATGACTGTACGATTGATGATCTTCCCTGCGTTCCACTGAGATTATCATTGAGCTACCATAGGGTTGAGATGCCTTTAATTGAAGCCTTTCTTTGCTGCATCTGCTTTCACGGTTGCGAATTCGAATGCCAGCAAGAAGATTGAACCATTAAAACAATTAAGATGAAACCTGCAAGAAAGAAATCATTTTTACCTCCGCAGTACAAGGAATCCTGGCTTCTCGCGAAAGGCAGGGAAAAATTGTCAATAATAAAACTGACGTTAAAAGTACAAAAGGCATCCATTGGCAAGCAAATTCGTCTGCCCCAGTTATGGCAACGAATATAACAGCGAAGCGAAGACAATGACAAAGGTGTAAGGTGTGTGCGATTGTTCAGTTTGTACAAGGAATCGCTACGCAAACGGAACGCAAATTAAAGATTCATCCCTCGAGCAGTGGAAAGAGTGGCGGAGAAGCAAAAGCAACGGAATAAAACCAGAAAAAGGCAACCATTTTTGTACAATCAGCACTTCACTTCCGGCACGAATCGCAACACATCTCCGCGGGGAAGGAGAAAATCCAAACAATCGTCCGCCTAATAGTTATTATCTTCTGCTGATTCTAAATTTCCACTCGTTATGCATTTAAATTTTTTGTTTCTTTACCTTCTACTTTCTTTCCTTTTTCCCGCTACGGAACAGATTTTTGCCAGGATTTGCACCGTTTGTCGACGGAACCGTCATAACACCGGCCAAGGCGGCCGTTATTAATAATCTTAAGATCCCATCCGACTCGGCGATAGCGAGGTAGGTCAAGCGGAAGGCCGAAGGTCACCGGAGGGTCGATGATGGGCGATTTTAAGGGCCGCTCCCTTCAAACCTACTTTATTGCATTATAAATGGGCAAGCGGGAGCGGGCGAAACTTTGCAACACTGTTTGCAAACTGTTTGCACCCGCCTCCCCCTTGGCCAACTCATCCTTGGGAATGTGCTGCCTTCTTCCCTCACGGTCTCCCCATGTTTTGTTTTCCTTGCGCTTCGCACGACCGCAGCACCAGCGGTATCGAGTTCAGCAACTTCCACAAACAGGACGTCCTGTTCGGGCTGACGACGTACGAGTCCTACCTGGAGCTGACGGCGGCGGATCTCGAGTTCGGCTTCAACGAAACGAAGCGCGACCGCATCCTGCGCACCTTCGTACGCAACACCTACCGGTACCACCTGAACGAGATCTATTCCGCCCTCAAGGTGAGTAGCGCCGTTCGCCTCTTGCGGAGGCTCGCATTTTCCTCAGCTCTTTGTTTCAGCCCAGGCCGAGGGAAAGTTTTTGCCCGCTCGCCCCGAAAAGCGGCCGCCGCACCGAGTAGTATCTTAGTTGTGGTTAGCCACAGAATTCCAGCCGGTTGAAAGTGAGCAACGTAGGTGCTGGGAAGGACTGCTCGTGCAAAGCCACCCTCGCTCAGAATCTCATCTCCGCTGGCCGCTCGGAAAACTCGATAAACCATCATGAACTTTCTTTAAATAAAACCACCCACTGGTCCTTCGCACCAGCAAAAGCGACTGCTCTTGGGAAGGTAAAACACGCTTCAAGTGAATGGTAATTGAAAATGGCCCTCGTGTTCTCGGAAAGCAAACGGATATTGTTCAACTAGTTCGCCTGTAAACACTGATGGGCTCCAGCTCCGACCATCCACTGCCATTACATTGCGCCGCAACTCTCCATCGCTGGAAACGTATGGCAAATAACTGTTTTCCGCGAAACAGCGGATTGTTAGCTTTTCTACGATGGCTGCCTTCGGTGAAGCTTTCCCGACATGCGGCACTCATCTTTCGGATCGTGCGAACGGATTTTTGTAAATACTTACCATGCAATATTTATTAACATAGGCTTTCGCTCTACCATTTCCAGTGAATGGGATTACCCAAGAAAACCGCTCTGCAGGCGTCGTTATAATTTGCTTTACGGAGCAACATCTGCGTTTGGGGCGGCGAAGAAACTGGCTTTAAGCCGTGCAAGCGAATCATTAACCGATTTCGCAAGCCACTACGCAAAACCGAACTGGTCGAGAAAGAAAGCGGTTTGAATTTTGGGACCGAAAGAGTAGCTCGGCGGGAAAACAATTTCGCGATTTTAATGGCAAAAACAAAATGCGTACCAAAAACTTCTGCCAGTCAAACACCGCCGACGAAGCGCAAACGATTTCGTGGTTTTCTCAAGAGCTGAACGAAAAAAAAAAACCCCCCCTCGAACCGAATGGGACTGTTTCTTTCGGAACTCCCCCTTTCACCTTGCCAGCAACGGAAAGTGATTGAATCGACCAAGTATTGCTGGGTTTGAAAGATGAAATTATTAAGGAATGAATTCACCGAACGCCCTTCGCGAACCAACCGGGTGCAAACCGTGTTTGAAATTGGGCACAGACGACGACGACGATAAGTCAATCAGTCTTTCACAATCTTCTTCTTAGAATCTCCTTCTCCTTTCTCACTGGAAAGCACATTGACCATCCGGTCTTGTTTATCGACGTGTTTGTTTTTATCCCTCCTTATCTTTCAGAACGAATACACCAACTGGGAGCGTTCGCCGCGGAGCGCCTACGGATACCGGGACGCGGTGCTGGAGCTGCTGAGCGACGGGCTGACGGCGGCCCCGCTGGTCCAGCTGAGCCACCTCCACAGCCTGCAGGGAGGCCGGTCGTACTTTCTCCACTTCAAGCATCAATCTCATGAATGGAAGTTTCCGCAGGTAATTGTTACGCAGGCGCAGGCAAATAAATATGCAAAGCTTGAGGCAATGAATCAGTGGAGAGATTAGTCGCTTTTGTCATTTAATTGGAAATGTGAGCCATCTACAATAACACATGTTAACATGGCACAGCATTTTCAGTCAAACCCTTTCTGCAACTCAATTTGGGATTGGGATTGGGGGTTCTATGAAATTTGGATTTGTAACTTGTAATCGTATGTTAAAGCGTTGAGATGGCGTAGAGACAGGCTGCCCTAATTTTGTTATATGTTATGTTATAATTTATGTTATAATTTCTAATTATGTTATAATTTGTTTTGAAAAGTAAAATTCCCTGGAAAGCTCCTTGCAGTCAGGAAGCCATTTCTAGATATCAAATGCTCCGATTTGATTGAAAATCTTAAATTGAACAGGGAACGGAACGAACTTCTTGCCCCGGCCAATGTGGGTTTCATAAGCTCGAGCAAAATGGAAAGATATTTCATAAATTCCCAATTATGCCTTATTTCATTTACCCCCAGCATCCTTCCCGTGGCATGAAAGGAGCATGTGGCATCCGCTTGGCTTTCCCTTCCCTGCCATGGTTCCCTGTGTAAATAAAGGATGTTTCGGAGGAAGCCTCCCCCTTTTATTCTGGAAAGGGCCCCCCGGCCCCCGCTCCAGAAGGTAATTCAATTGGAGCGCCCCGTTGTTGTCTTACCACAGTTCTCCTCTTGCTCGCCACCCACCGAATAGGGATGGGAAAATCTCGGGAAAATTTTTCAAAAATCTTAGCTCATTTTGGGTCGTGTTTACCTAGGAGTAGCATTAGGTATTATTTTTCCGTACAATAACACAATCAGCCCGCACCGAATGGCCAGCCTTATCACGCTTATTCACTTTCCTTTCGCTTTGTTCCGCACGCCGCCGTTGCCCGTTGCCGATACGCCGCGAACAACATCAACCAACCCAGAGGAGCGGCTCCGTACGAGGCGAGGATGTGCCTTTTGCATTAGGATTCTCACCATCACCGATGTTTCCACTCACCCTCACTAGGTTGGATATGCAGGTCAGCAGTGCCGTGATGCGTTACTTGTGCAATTTTGTAAAAACTGGGTAAGTGTGTTCGTCCGCTAGCGGTTCGATGGAGGCGCCCGGTGGTTGGCGAGTGCGCACATAAATAACGTGTCAAATGTCCTGCCATCTCTGGCTTCATCACCTCCCCCCCCCCTCCACTCCTTCTCCAGTAACCCCAACGGTCTGCGTTCGTCGCGTATGGATGTGTTCGTGAACAACAACAATAAGCGTAGCTGGAATCCGGCAAAAAAACCGCACAACGAAACGCTCATGCGTCAGCTGGTGACGTCCTTTCGCGGGCAGGAGCCTGGCCGACCCTTGCCGCTGACTGCCGGCATCGCCACCGCCGCCGACACCCCACCGGACCGAACCCCGGAGCTGCTGATGCAGCAGCAGCTGCAGCCGTACTACCGCAAGGACCGCCAGCAGAAGCATTCACGCAAGAAGCGGAAATATTCCAACGATTTGCAGCGCTTCAGCTCGCGGGAAACGGACGACGGTTCGAGTGAGGAAGCTGGTGCTGGTGGTGGCGGTGGTCGACAGAACGGCTCGAGCGGTACTGATGACGACGACCGCGACGGAGACGAGGACGAGCAGGAGCAGGAGCAGGTGGGCGGGGAGTCGGGTGGGCGGGCGTCAGAACCCGAGCCGAGCTACTACAGCGTGGACAGCGACTACGTCTACAGCGGGTTCACTGCGATCAAGTACAACCTGCCGTTCTGGGGACACTACGACACCACCAACCAGGTCTTCATGGAGATAGGTAAGGATGGAGATGCATCGTCTTTGTTAAGGCTTCGGGTTACTTCGATTGAATACTTTTCACGCTTTCCTATCCCAGCCGGGTGGGTGGCTACGGTATCCATAACAATGTAACAATTTCCTGCGCTTACAAATCCATTACACTTCCTTTGGGTTTGTATGCGTTTTATCAGCTTGCACGAATGTGTACATTATCGAGAAACGTACCGTCTTTTCGAGGTCAATTTTAGTTTGATACCTACGTTGGAATCCAGAATAATAGAAGCAGAGGTTGAAAGACAGAGCTCTCCCGTGTCTGCAATATTATAGAATTAAAGAGCGAAAAGGGTACGGCGCATCAGTGGTTCTGACATTTAATTTGCTTTCTCATAATTTCTTCCCAGTCGTTGATTCCACTCACAATTTAATGGGATTTTTCACGCAACGAAAATGTCATTAAATTTTCGTCGTTGGAAGCGGCCTTTTTCAATCCTCTCGGGTGGGGAAATGTTTAAGCTAAAAGCGATGTGTACTAAATGTCCAACCGGCCTCAGCAGCGAATTTTACCCATTTTAAAGCCAGTTTCATATTTGTAAAACATGTTTTTAAAATGTTTTATCATTCAGCCCCAAACTCCCATTATAATAATTGAATGGTTCAGGTCCTTCATCGTTTGGAGGTCTTCAAGCTCAAGACGAAGACTTCTCTTAATCAGGGCGAAGTTGAATTAATTGTCCCAACTTCAATGGAGCTAACAAAAGAGTGGGATTTGTTGTGGTCTGCTATAATTCCAGTCCTGATCTTATTTAATTTCAACGAACTACCGTAGCAAGAATAAATTCACTATCTGCAAAACAAGATAAAGGAAAGGCCGGAATGGATGGTAAACAAAAATGTTTTCCCCCTGTTTCGCGCAGGAAGCAAGGTTGTGCCGAAAAGCCACTACCGCGGTCACAAGCTGTCCCTATGGCTTAGCCTAATCCCGCAGCTGCACTCGTCCTTCAACATCCCGGAGCTGTCGATGAGGCATCATCACTTCAGCGAGGAAAATCCTGTCTTCTACGACGGTATGTTCGGCTGCTCTTTCCGGTGCTTCCTGTGGTTTCATATCGAACTGTTTTTTTTTTCTTCTCTTTTCTCCTTGACAGGTCTTGTGAGGGAGCAGATCATCGAGCCACCGATGATGCACATCGGTTTTGTGACTTCCACCACCTCTAAGATGCACAAAACGGAAACGATCGCTTCGACCATACTACAGTCCATCTCTACCGGTAGGTTTAAGCGGGGCAGTTGTCCAGTCGGTGCCTGAAGAAGCTGAGTTCCTCCCGTCCTTTCTTCTTGCAGAGTGTCCCCCGAATATCACCTTCATCCAGACGGCGTCGGCATCGTGGCCGCTGCACAACTCGGCCCTTCCGGCTCAGCACGGGGACACGAACCGTAGCCTGATCAACCGACTCACGAACAGTTACCACCGGAGCTACTCGACCGCCCTGGCAATCACGATCGGCGTCGGCTGCTTCCTGCTCTTTCTCAACGTGCTGATCTTCGTCGCGATCTACTACCAGCGCGAAAAGCGTGAAAGCAATTCACGCATGAAGATCAACCTGCTCGAACTCGAGTCGCGGCTGAACGTGGTCGAGTCGTCCTCGGCGGCGGTGGCGGCCGCCGGGAAGGCAGCGGCTGCAGCGTCGTCGGCGACTTCCAACGACGACAGCTCGTCCACCGATCCGGGGCCGCTCCAGAAGGACGACTGCCAACCGATGAAGGGAGCGGGAGCGACGCTATCGAGGCCGGGCTCGGCCGCCGCAGGCTCGAAGGTTTCTTCGGGCGGCATACAGACAATCGAGCTGGCACTTACGCCACACTACCGCGGCCACGGGCACGCCACGTCCACCATGCGCCGCAGCAGCACCTCCGCCATTAAGCACTCGCACAAGTGCGAACTGCAGCAACAGCAGCAGCATCATCTGGCGCACCATCACCACCCGGCACCGGCCAGCAGTCGGACGGTTTCGCCCAAGAAGGTGTCCATCGTGTCGCCCAACCCGTCCGACAACCGGTCCTCGTCCGGGTCGGCCTCGTCGCTCGCCTCGGACGGGCACCTCGCTGCACCGACAGCCCGCGACACGCGCAGCTACTCCGTCGTCAGCCTCCCGAAGGAACTCTGCAACCAGTCGACGCAGTACGATCTGGCCGAGGTTTCACCGCTTCCCGCTGGGCCCCAACCGGTCGCAACACGTCCCACGATGGCCAGCACGGCCACGATGACCCGCCGGCGCGATCTGCTCCTGCGCGAAGTCGACTTTCGGTCGAGCACGCGCTCGTTAGCGGCGAAGGACTACGGTTCCGAGCATACGCTGCAGGCACCCGGGGGTGGCATCCTGCGCCCACCGTCGCTGCACCAGCTGCACCACCATCAACACCAGCATATGCATCAACACCAGCAGCAGCAGCAGCAACAACACCCATCGGACTCTGCTGGCAACAGCAAGAAGCGTGTCCAGATTCAGGAGATCTCGGTGTGAGGATCCGGAGCACCGGTCCGGTGGTCGGCCAAGCTTCCAAGCGGGAAACGAGTTCACGCACCTCTGGACAACTGCTGACCGCTGTTGTCTTCCGTTGTTTTCCCCTTGTTGTGGTGTAGCTCAGTTCCACTGATGGTGGAAAATAGGGTTTGAAGAAAACTGTAAATAACGAGAGAGAAAAAAAAACAAACACAGACACACAGAACAAAACTTACAAATTTTTACTGTAAGAAGAACACTGATGATGATAACCGAAATCAAGCCCACGCACCAAACTGTGGGGGAATAATGGAACGTGGCAGCCAGTGTCGGAGCGACAGCGACACGGTTCTGAAAAGGAATCTCCCTCATCGTTTGCAACCGACAGAGAGGCGATGTAATAAAACTCGTTCGAGTAACGAAAGGAAAATATAAAATGTCCATCGCAATTCTTGACAGTTGCTAGAAATTTGAGAAATTATTTGCTTTCTTTTTTTGCGGGCGAGAAATGGATTCTTTTGTAATTGGCTTCCGCCAGCGGCGTAGTCCGGTGCAGGTGGTTCAGATTCCCGGAAACCACCGGGATGGGAGCACAGGCTAAAAAAATAGGGTCCTTCGCGGACAAGGAAGGAGAAGAAAAATAGCGCAAATACCACTCACGCAAGCCGTTGTGCTCGAACAATCATAACACCGTGAAAATTCGGCAGGAAAATCACCCAAGGATTGCTTGTGTGTTTGTGTGCATGCTGCTACCAGGAACGGGAGGATGTGAACCTTCTTTTTCTCGCTGTCAACTTTCTATGACGCGTTGCGTGTTGAGGTTAGGTTTTTATCAGAATTTTCCGCCACATTTCCCAGGTGTCGCCCGTGCGGGAATCAACCGTCCGTCAACCATTGCAGCCGCTCACAGTCAACGCTGCCAGAAAAAAAGGCCAATTGACGATGATGATGGTGATGGGGAGGATTCTTTCTCCCTAGGAGCATCGTTCGATTTCCTGGAAACGAAATTAATCGGTGCGTGAGTGTGTAGGCAAATGGGAAGAATGAAATAGGAGATAGGATAAAAAAAAAGCAAGTTCACATTGAACCGAATTTTACCGGAAAGGAGCGCCACAGACACAGTCTACCGGAACCGGGTGTGTGTGTGAAGGGAATGGGATCTAAACATTTTCATGTTTTTTACCGGAGCACTTTTTCCCCAGCGTTGTTACCAACGCAACAAACGGCGCCTCATACTAGCCTCGATACAACCGGCAACACCTGTCCGCCTTGCTGTGATTCGAGCGGGAATAATTGAGGTGCGTTCGCTTCCTACGCCTGAAAGCTTCCCACGACAGACGACCCGGCGAGCCTTGACTACCGCCATGGCCAGGGAGGGGGGGGGGGGGGGGGGGAGATTATTTTGTAAAGATTCGCAAATGAAACCATGCCTTCGATAACGCCGCGCGTAAAGATGCTTATTTATTTCCCTCTCTTAGCGCAGCGTTGTGTGGTGCGCCGAACGGGGCTCGAGGAGAAAAGGGTGAACGAGTGTCGGAGATGAAATGGAGCGAAACGTGCCGGAGCAAACGGCCCCACCCGCCAATCCACCGGTTGCGGAAGGGTATAGGAGTGGTCTTAAAGTAAATGCGCTTCTCAACGCGCCGTACACACCTCAAAGTGTAGCTAATTATCTTATCTCCGTCCCCTCAGGGTCTATCTTTTCATCGAATCGAACGAGGCACGATATGAGGATACCTTCCATGCGAACACCGCGCATCTCCCCCCCACCCATCCCTCAACACCCGCAACAGGACGACGGCCGGAAACGTAACTTAAACATACTCCGGTAATGTGGGTTCCCGGTCTTAACGCGCTACTCGACCGGTACTTTTCCCTTCGTTTGCGGTTTGAATTTTAAGATCCTTCTCAAGTTCTCTCCGGATTGATTGTTCCGTTACAACGGTGTACCTTTTTCGGCGTTCCTTTTACTCCGTACCACCCAGCTTCACTAGCGTGCAGGGGTTTGAACTTAATTCTCGGAATACCTGCTAGCTACATTTAATAGGTCGGCTTCATTACGGCATAGGATGGGGAAAAAGGGGCTCATGCTCTTTGCTTACTACCTTCCCCCGTCTCCAGTGTATGGTGAAGTGTGGCGATGAGCTCTATAAATTGTGATTAACTCGAAAGACGTTTATTTCTATGGCTTTCATAGGCTTATCGTGCTTACTTTTAAGGAGAAGCCGTTTACGGGCCTGTTGTACTCGCATAGAGGCGACATTAGGAAAAGCCGTAACATTTTCTGTACTCGGTCAGGAGCTTTAAGCTTTATTAGGAAAGTATCTTTAAGATTACATTTGGAGAGAATAGAAGGAAAGAAAACAAAAGAAAAGGAGTGGCAAGCAACTGGGGAATAATGTTGATTAAAAAACGTTGCATCTTGGTCGACCTCGGTCGCTTACTGCTTTCCCGCACACCACAGGTAGGCCTCGTGGAACATCGACATCCACGGCGACGCGTTCCGGTACGGGAAATCGACCGTGACGTACGGCCACTGCCACATTTGCACGCACCGCTCCGGGTGTGGCATGATGGCCAGATGGCGTCCGTCCGGCGAGCAAACGCCAGCAATGCCGAGCGGACTACCGTTCGGGTTGAGCGGGTAGCTTTCGGTCGGATTGCCCGCATCGTCGACGTACTGCATCGTAACGCACTGGTCCACCACCAGCCGATCGCGGGTGGCGTCACTGCGGAACCCAAAGCGCCCTTCACCGTGGGCGACCCAACAGCCGAGCACGCTTCCGGCCAGCCGACGAAGCATCAGCGATTTGCTCACGGGGATCCGCAGCGTTACCCAGCGGGATTCGAACTTCTCCGAGCGGTTGCCGAGCAGCACGACCTCCGGTACCGTCTCGGTCGTGGTTGTTGTGATGGGGTTTGCTTGCTTCGCGCCCGTTTCAACCCATCCGATCAGGCCCATCAGCTGGCAGCCGTTGCAGACCCCAAGCGAGAACGTGTCCGTGCGCTTGCGGAAGTGCTCGAACTGGGGCGCGATTTTACCATTGTACTGGATGCAAGCCGCCCAACCCTTGGCCGAACCGAGCGTGTCGGCGTAGCTGAAGCCACCTTCGAGAAGAAAACAAAAAACACGCCGTTAGGACAAACAAATATTGGTTTACGAAACGAAAGGAAATTTACCTGGGAAGACGATTCCCCTGTATCGATCCAGCGTGGTGCGTCCCTGGAGCAAATCGTTCATCACCACGTCGTGCACCTCGAAGCCGGCCGAGAAGAGCGCGGCGGCCATCTCGCGGTCACCGTTCGTTCCTTCCTCGCGAATCAGCGCAACGCGGGGCCCGCTGGCGGCCCTGAGCTTCAGATCCGCGTACACCGTGTCCGGATTGAGACTGGCCACGTACCGCGGCCCCGTCCGACGCTCAATGCCCGTGTACTCCTCGATGGCGCTCGCCTTCGCCTTCTGTAGCTTCTCGATCTCGAAGCTGGTCGACTCCCAGCGGTTGAACAGATTGAACAGGCTGTCCTGCAGAATAACCTGTTTCGATCCGGCCCGCAACGTAACGGAACTGCTCGAGTGAAGATCGGCCACACCGATGCCCCTGCCGATCGCGTAGCACGGTACCGATGCCTGCCGGAATGCACTCATCACTCCATCGGCATGAGTTTGTTGCACTTCCAGCACCCATCCGCATTCCTCGGCGAACAACACCCGGAGAACATCGGTAGCGTCCGCCGGCGCACCCGAGCTACGTTTCGGAAGCAATTGCTCAAGATTCAACTCCACAGCACTGAGGCCAGCGAACGCCATCTCTAGCACGCACGTCACCAGCCCACCGTCGCTACAATCGTGACCCGAAAGCAGCAAACCCTTGCGCAGCAGCTCCTGCGTAACGTTGAACGCATTCTTCAGGCATTTAGCGTTGCTCACGTCCGGACAGTCTCCGCCCAGCTTGCCGTAACACTGCGCCAACACGGAACCACCCAGCCGGAACCGCAATCCCTCGATCGCCACGTACAGCAGCGTGGTATCGCGTCCGAGCGCAGCCGCCTTCAGATCGGGCGTCACCTTCACCGTCACATCCGGGCATGGGGCGTACGTCGAGACGACGAGCGTACCCGGGCTGACCACCGTCTCGCCGTGCACGCGGGCCGCCATCGAAAGCGAATCCTTGCCCCCGTCGATGGCGATGTTCAGCTGGTTCATGAGCGCACACATCGCTTCGCACGCGTCCACAAGCTTGACACCCTCGCCCGGCACCTTCGCAGCCCACATCCAATTGCCCGAACACTTCACGTCCGCCAGCTCGCTGATGGCGACAAACACGAGGTTCGAAAGTGCCTCCGCCACCGTCATGCGGGCGGCCTTGGCCGGATCGACGAGCCCCTTTATGGGCTGCGCTCCGATCGACGTCGCGATACCCTCGCGCGCGAAATGGGACACCGCGACGAGCCCGAAATCCGCCAGCGGGGTGTGCAGCGGCCCGACGCACTGCTGCTGCGCGATCAGTCCCGTCACCGAGCGATCCACCTTGTTCGTTAGGTAGCGCTTGCTACCCACGGTCGCTGCCGACAGGACGAGTCCGAGCGCCTCCGGCAATCGTCCCTCACCCACCGTCGATGGCTGGAATTCGTCCACGTGCTCATCGAGCCGCGTCAACTTGAACTCCTTCTGGGGCATCTTTCCCAGCACATGATCGAGATGCATATCGAACGGGACGTGTGCAAGCTCCTCGGTGCACTTCGACCGGTCCGCCAGCTTGTCCGCGGTCTCATCGAACTCCCGCTCGACGAGCGTCACGTAGCCGGTCTCCGTCACCTTGCCCACGAACGAAACCGGACAGCGCTCGCGATCGCATATCCGTTGCAGCAGCTCGCGACTGCCGGCATCGAGCAGGACGGCGTTGTTCTCCTGATACTCGGCGCCCCACAGCTCCAGCGTGGAGATGGTAGGATCGCCCAGCTGGAACGCCTTGGAGAAGATGACCGCACCGGCACAGCCCGGTTCGACCAGCTCTTTCAGCACGTTGCAGTTACCGCCGGCACCCTGGTCGTGGATGGCCAGGATCGGATTGTGCTCACCGAGCTCAATGCAAGCCCGCACGACTCGGTTCAGCTTGTTTTCCATCTCCGCATCACCCCGCTGGACGGCGTTGAAGTCCAGCTCGGTGTTCGTGCTGTCGCCCTGCACCTCCACTGAACTAGCCGCACCACCGCCGACACCGATGCGGTACACGGGTCCTCCAATCTTTGCCAGCAGCATACCTAGGCGAGGAGACAAATAAAGAACAGTAAAAGCCATAACAGAATCATTCATGAAAAAAAGCATTCCTTCTTTCATTACCTTTCTTAGGATCCTTCTTGTCCACCAGATCAGAGTCCATCGTTCCGAGGCCACCGCTAAACATGATCGGTTTCACGTACTCCTTCCTCCGCCCGTCCGACTGCACCGTGCCGTACGAAATGGCAAACCCGCAGATAACCGGCTCCCCAAACTTGTTGCCATAGTCCGACGCACCGTCGCTCGCCTCGATCAGCACCTTCAGCGGGCGCGCGAACGATCCCGGATAGTCCTGCTGGCTCTCGTACGGCAGCTTGTGGCCCGGGATGTTCAGCATGCCCACGCAGTACCCGGCCGTGCCGGCAATCGGCAGCCCACCGCGCCCAATGCTCTGTACGTCCCGCAGCCGACCGCCGGTGCCAGTCGTCGCTCCGCTGAACGGCGACACGGCCGTGGGCATGTTGTGCGTTTCGGCGGTGAAAATCAGATCCGAGCGCACCTTTCGCTCCACGAACTTGCCCGGCCCGTCGAAGCTGGACGCACGGAGCGCCCGGTGTTCGTACCCCTGGATCGCACTGCTGTTGTCGCTGAACTTGACGGTGTTGTTCGGGTTCGTGTGCTCCTGCGTGTCGCAGATCATCTCGATCAATGACTGCGCTTTCGGTTTACCGTCGACCAAGATTTTACCCTTGAAAAACCAGTGCCGCGAGTGCTCGCTGTTGCACTGGGCGCAGTCGAACAGCTCCACGTTGGTCGGGTTGCGCTTCAGGACATTCACGAACAGGTTGGTGTAGTACTCTAGGTCCCACTCATCGAACGCGAGTCCTGAGAAGAAGAGAACGTGTTCGTGCTTACTGTTTCAGGTAAGAAAATTTACACCAAACCCACCATTTTTCACGTTAATCTCCTCCAATGCCTTGCGTCCCTCCTCCAGCAGTGGCACAAAGTACCAGTCCTCCTTCGAGCGCGAAATCGTCTCGTAAAAATCGTTCACCGGCACGTTCCGCTCCGTGTACTGGCACTGCGTCATTGGATCGTGCAGCACGCCCAGCAACGAGGAGACAACAGCCGTCTCGTTTTTGCCAACGGCTGCGTTCAGCCCGACCAGGTACCGGGTGGAAACCTCGATACGTTCGATAAACTCCAGCCCAAGATTGTGGCAGATGCTGACGCTGTTCGTGCTGCTGGCGGTGGAAAAGTTGAACCGCGGACCAATCTCGATGGTCACCTGCGTCGGGCCTGCCACAAGCGTCGTCTGGCCGGCAAGCTGCTGCACCGCATCCACCTCCTTCAGGATCGATTGCAGCTTAAGGTCGACGTCGGCCGGCAGCTGCTTGAATCGGTTGTTCTGGACGTAGAAACATTTTTCCGTCTGCAGCGATTGTACCGAAGAGTTCACCTAGGATGGGGGAGAGAGAGAAAATATCAACTATTGTGGTATTTTATTTTCATACAACAGAATGCCAATAGAAAAGTCTGTATTCAATTTCTTCTAAATGATATTTAAAAAAACTAAAAAAGGAAGCAAAATAGACTGTTTGTAATTAACACAAACAACTCTCGCTCTTATTGGCTTATCAGTTTCGGACGTCATCTTCACCACGACCACAAGATCGCGTAAAACCGATCGATAATCGCGAAGAGAGCGATCGTTGCTGAGCAACAACCTCGGTGGAATCGTGAAGCAGGCAGATGCTTCCTCTGTTACTGACACAGTTTTCCTCCACGCCCCAGACCACGATCGTCTGATATGTTTGTTGTTATTACTTTCGGGTTCGTTACAAAAACAACCGATCCCCTCGATGATCCTACGCAATACATGAACCATGCAACAAATAAGATTATGTTCTATCAGACCCATGTGTGAAACTTGTTGTTACCAACGAATGAAAGAAGGATGATTCGTCTACATCAACGAAATAGGGTCGATAGAAAAATTGTAAAAAAAATTAAAAAGGCATGAAATATTCGGCACACGTGAATTGCCATTAAAAATGTCTAAACATGTTTATTGCTGTAAAAATAAAATTTCAACATTTCTGCTGCTGAATATTAACAGCTGATTATTGAGAGCAAAAACAAAAAAAGCTTGTTTTACTTCTTTTTTGTCGGCCAACAGCTAGCACGTGCACACACGTTCGCTTACGAATACATGGAGCACTTCTTCCAAACCGGAATTATGCTCGTTTACGCCGCTTGAGAAAGACCATCAATCAATGTATGCTCTGCTTCGCGAGGGGCCACTTCCTTCGGGTGGCTCCACTAACACTCTCAAAACGGGCTTAATTCAATCTAATCACTTGAAGATCGCGTTACAAATGCCCCCACGGAACTAGCACGTTGCATGCACATTGCATGCAGTCTGGCAAGACACTTATCGAATAAAATAATCGATTACTTACCTCCTTCAGAGATTCAAGGATGGCAGCTGTTTTCGCAGAAGAGAAGGCTCCAGCCGAGTAGTACCGAACGATCGCCATGGTTGGAGTGCACTGATTAGGGATCGTGTTGACTGATCGACGTTAATTCTGGCGCGCCGCCGGCTTGCACTGATATACGTAGAGTTGTGAGTTTCAGGAAGTACCCATCCGAATCGTTCCGTTCCTAGAAATGATTCCGAGTTTGGTCCGAGTTCGAACGGTTTTCGTCGCGGAACCGATTCGCGAACCCAGGGTTGTGGGTTCACGTGTAAACCGGTTTGGGTAGGACCAAAACTGGTTCCAGCTGGTGAAATGTTGCACATTGATCTGAAATGTTTCGTAAAGGTGTTCAACATTTGGTTGTTATCTTGTGACTGAAGGCTATGGAAAACGCCGAGTACTTTTCAGGAGGATGTGATGTGGTATTTTCTCCTGATTTGATATTTTTTCTGTATTTTTCAAGGATAAATCGATTTATTATTAGTTTTATCATCACTATGGAATGTAAACAAATCGTCCACTGCGCCGCAACGGTTGCGCATCTGTCAAACGGCCTCTCACACCTGTCTTGCGGGAGAGTGGGAGAGAATCGTGTACCACCAAAAGAGAAAGAGAAATCATCGAACGCGAGAACGCACTTTAGTGAAAGAGAGAAACAAAGCGTCAACAAAACAGTAAACTCAACGTTTGCATCCCGGTAGAGTGAAAGAGACGGCGTGGCACGTTGCTTTCACCATCCCCGCAAAAACAGACAAACTCCGGTAAACTGTTGGAGTACAGTTGAGCAAGCAAAAAAAAAAACGAAAAAGAAACTGCTTCGCTAAAACAGCAAAACCAACCAACACATCACTGTGTTCGCGGATGTTGCAATGGTAGGCAGTGGAAAAAGCGAAACACGGCAAAATATATATCGTTCCTCTTGTTTCGTCGGGCTGTGTCGAATTTAAGCCCGCTTTCTGGTTGATTAGTGTGCTCTGTGTTACGTCGGGAAACGGTGGACCAATTTTGTCGGCCCGCTGTAATCGTTATGTTGTGAATGAAAACCACTGGCAAAAGGGAGAGGTCGAAGCGTAATCGGTACGGGAGATCTCCTCCGTCTGCCTCCCGTCAGAGGCTGCAAGTGCATTTCCAGTCAGGCGACAGTCAGTTTGCATTGTGCATCTTGCCGTCCGCGGCGACACGGAGCAACCTTGAGTGAATATATTTGCAATCACTAGCAGCCCCAAAGCGGAGAGCACTGGCAGTTATCACAAGCATCAGCAAATAATCAACAACCTTACTGCAGCCTGCAGAGGGCCAGCGCGGATTTCTGTATTCACCCACCCAGATGGAACGTTTGTCAGACCTTTGCAGCGGATAAACGAATGGTAAGACGGCCGACCGACGGGTAATGCAATTTGCTGAAGTGAATCTCCCCTGTTCCATCATGCATCACAATGCAACCCAGTTGCATCGTTGATGAGCGCAAAATGCAATAACGCCGTGACCTAGTGGTGTACATAGCACTAGTGCGCACCCGCACCCCTGCGGCCAGCTGTTCTGGTAAGCTCGCATGTCCTCTGCATCGAGCATAGACATGAACCGGCCCATAAGGACCGCTGGTGGTCATCCTTGACCGGCCATGGTACAGCGGAGCGACAATGGAACGATTGCAGATGCCCGGACGGAAGGTAAAACGTTTGGTTTCGTTTCGCTGAACGCTTACTCATCGCGGTCAAAACCGCGCGGGGCCAACGCACGCCTACGCACACACGCGTGGCAGGGACAAATTTGGTGTTACCTGGGGAAGGCAAAAAGGAAAATGAATGTCAGAAGAACTGCAATGGAAGAAGCAAACGGTCAGACGAAAGGAAATCCAAACCCCTCGAAGCAATTGCAACCCCACTGGACAGGAAGGAGATAGAGAGGCAGAGAGTAAGAGAGAAAGGGGAGGCGGCAAAGCGCCACCGCAATGTACGGTCAGGGCCACACGAACAGCTGGTGTTGACGATGTGAGACAACGGGTGGTGGGGAGGAAGTGGAAATGAAGTATGTTGAATTTATTAAATCCCCAATTCTCCGCTGAACCTAAACCAAGACCGTGGTAAAGGAAGGCGAGCCGACCGAAGGGTGCAGCCAGCGGAACCATCGCGCGGATGACCCCTCTCGCAGGTCCGCACCCCAAATGTGGTTAACGGAGTGGAATTGTATCACCTCCCAAGCACGACGAAGATGACTACCGCCGCGCATTGACGGTGACGGTCAAATCCAACCGGTTTACTTGTAGGGGTGGCCTCGTTATTCGCAAAAATAAAATAAAAAATACCCCGTACGAGCGAACTAGTCTTAGTCACCATCATCGCTCCAAAACAACTTCCTACGCGGCCCGGTTCATCGGTCATCCAGTCCGAGCTAGCTCCAAACTTGGCAGGAGAATCCCAACGGCGCACGGGAGACGCAGTCGAAAACAAAATGTCACCGAGGGACCGGGACAAATGAAGCAAGGATTCGAATAGGGTTCACAGAGACACCCCTGCTGCTGCTAGAGGACCTAATTAGAAGGCGCGTATCGTTTTCTGTCCTTTGCGCCTCCAAAGGCAAAGGAACTTCCGTGCACCCGAAGGGCGGTGGAAAGCGTCTCCCCGTCTCGCAAAACCAAGCAAAGCGCAAAAGCCGGAGTCACCACAAACGAACGAACCGCTCAATTTATTAACCTCATCCAAGTATGCCCCGCGGTTACCTGCGTGTTGTTATGTAGCGGCACATTTGGCCTACTACTCCACTCCTACCGAGTGTATAGCAAACGTAACCGAGCCGGGTGAAGCGCCACGCCGCGCGTTCAATTAAATTGATTGATATTGGAGTGAAGAGCGTTGAGCCTCGCGGCTCGGGCTGCGGTTTCGGGCCGCGGAAGATACACGCGGTGCGGTGTTTGTGGCCATCGAAGCGCGGTGGGTTTTGTGCGTCGGAATTCTCTCGGTATACTTTGTGTAGGTGTGTCACCCGTGTCAACTGCATGCCCCCGGGGGATCGTTTGACCATTTTGGATAAAAAAGCTGTTGTCGCAGTCAGTCGCGCTGCTTTAATGGACCAAAATTGTGAACTATTTCGTACCGACCGTTGAATGATTTTCGCGGCGTAAGGCAAGCAAGAAAAATTATCAAAATTATACAGCGTGATAAGAACGTTCAGACGCAATGGCATCGTGGATATCTTTCGATAAGAAAATGAACGACGCGATAGTGATTGCAGTAAGAGCAACAGTGAAACAAATTGGTGAAGTTTAAAGGCATGTCCATCGAAACAGTCAAGTGTGCCTCGTGTCTCGTATGAAATCATTTTTCCAGTCGGTAGTTTAAAAAATGTCCAAAGGCCTGCGAGGGCATACCATTTCCTGCGCTCCTTTACACCCGATGACTCATCGTGGATTAGAAAAAAAACATCCTTCAACAGCGTCATGCGCTGGTAGAGACAGCTCGTATGTGTGTGTGTGTGTTTGTGTGTGCAGTGCCCAAAAAAATTAAAACAACAAACCGACCGCTCACAATCGCCACCCCGTTTTAGCTAGCCAGCCAACGCGCGCCTCAAGGACAAGGACAGAAGAGAAAACAACGGTCGAAATGCGCGGTGCAGCACTCGCGTGGAAAAGTTCACGAGGCAAGATGTGGAAAAACAGCATGAAGAAAATATAGTAATGCAATAGAATAGGCAACAAAATACAGCGGAACAAATGTAGAAAAAAAAGATGCAAGAAATGCAAACAAACAAACAAAAAAACCATCTACAACGAAAACGAAACCAAACGCTACTAAGTAATGGGGCGGGAGGGGGCGAAGCATGGCAAAAGCATGGCTAAAAACCAGAAAGTATAACTAACGAACAACAAGCAGTGCACGTGAGAAACGCACTCGATGCAGCTGCACCGATATGTTCAATTGCCATTCCGCCACTCCAACGCAACGCGCGGTCCGCTTGGCCTACAACAACGAACGAGCAGCATTAAAATCGTTTGCCTGCCACTAAACTCGCACCTCGCAGAAATACACACTAAACTCCCACGTGTGTGTGTGTGCTTGAATTGGATGCTCCAAGGTGCAGCAGCGAAGTGTATTGGAGACGAAAAATCGAAAGTCGTTTGGGCCGAAAGGAAACACCGAGCCACTTTACCGATTGGACGGATTTAGTAGGCCGTTGGCGTTTTGCGGGAAGAGTTTTCTTTTTCATTCGTTTCGTTCAACCCCGCCTGGCCGCAGGGGTGCAGCGGGGGTGGGTTGGAGTTCTCCGTCGTAGCGGTAGGGCACGCAACGGCGCAATCACCGCGCACAAGAAATTGCGGTCAGTTGCGCAGGCACGAGGCGCAATTTTACGATTCACTACGCCACTTGCATGCGCGCCAGTTCCACCGGTTGGGCTGAAAGAAGATTCACTTTTCAAAACGGCACTGCTAGCGGACGGCATCGATACCGGCCCAAATCGAGCCGCTCACCGTCACAGTACATTCCAATGTGTGTTTACTTTTCTTTTGCAGAACCGGGCAGAAGCGAATGGTCAAAGGAAACCGTGAATGCTAGTAACACTCTTCCAGTCAGCCTAGGTCAAAATTATAGCTGCATCCCGCATCCCTTGCAAGATCGATTGAAGTGATTCTCAAAACGCATTCAGCAGCAGCAACGTGGGAATGGAAGACTACAAGTTTCTCTTCAAAGTCGTCCTGGTGGGAAACGCGGGCGTTGGGAAGACGTGCCTGGTCCGGAGGTTTACCCAAGGCCTCTTTCCACCCGGCCAGGGCGCCACGATCGGGGTGGACTTTATGATCAAAACGGTCGAGGTGGACAACCAGAAGATAAAGCTACAGATCTGGGACACGGCCGGGCAGGAACGGTTTCGGTCCATCACCCAGAGCTACTACCGGTCCGCGTCCGCCCTCATACTAGGTAAGGAGTTGCGTTTACGAACAATGTGTTTTAACGCGTCGTTTGATACTGATCCCATCATTTGACGCACGGCCTCTTGCAGTTTACGACATCAGTTGTCAGCCTACGTTCGATTGTCTACCGGACTGGTTGCGAGAAATCCAAGAGCACGCCAACTCGAAGGTCCTCAAGATCCTGGTCGGCAACAAGACGGACCGGGACGACCGGGAAATACCGCAGGAGGTGGGGGCCGAGTTTGCGAAGCAGCACGGCATGTACTTCCTCGAGACGTCCGCCAAGCAGGCCGACAACGTCGAGCGGTTGTTCTACGACATCGCCGCCGTGTTGATCGAGGTAAGCAGGAGTAGGGTACACACCTAGCAGGACCACCACGAACCAACCCCGGGAAAGGATGCACTTAACTTACACCGTTCTACCTTCCGCAGCAAGCGCGCACGAAAGAGTTCACGCTGCGCAGCGAAACGAGCGTCCTGACGAATCTCTCGCAAAAGACGATCTACCATCCGAGCTGCTGTAGCATCGGCGATCGAAACCACGCCAGCAACAACAACGACGCGCACTACTCGGACAGCTCAGGACCGGCCAGTCTCGGCAGCAACAGTGGAAACTTCATCACTCAGCAGTAAAAATAAGCACTCGATTGTTAATCAAAACCAAAAACAGAGAAAAGAAAAAATGAGGGAATAACTATGCTTCCTTCCGCGGTGGGGATGCGCGTACTGGGAATTGGATCCCTGTACTTTTAAAAAGGACGAAAAAAAGGGTGTCTCTTATCGTCGAAGAGTGGCATCAGCTGGTGGGTAAGAAGGAACGTGGAAAAAGCCACCGAAAGCTGCCTTTTTTTTGGTCCTAGAAGCACAAAAAGACCCAAGGCGTTGGAACGGAAAGGAAAGTTGGAACGGGAAAAAGGACAAATGGGCAACAAGCAAATGCAACGAGAATTTTCTTTCTACCAAAATAGCATGTGCAGCGAAGGGACGGAGTGATGGGAGAGAGGTTTGAGAGCGATCAATCCCCCCGGGGGCTGTAGCCTTTCGAAGCGTTGATTAGAGCTAAGATTTTAGACTATGTTCCTGTGTTAATATTAGAAGTAATTGAATGAATGAATGAATGGATTTACAAAAAAATTAGTACTTCCAACACTTTTTTTATAGAAGAATAAGAACGATATCCGAAAAAACATAGAAAAAACATCGTTATTGGGTAATACTATACTGTACAATTACACTGTACATTCATTTTAATATAGATCATAATAATGAGCTTGAACAGTGCTACGCTACACTAATTGCTCCTGCGAGTACTATTTCACCGTTCGGGGCGCCTCCCCACTAAATATATCACTACAACACTGCGTAAGGCCACACGTTCCATCCCTCCAAACGTTCGGTGAACACTAAACAATTCTTCGCAATTCCCTCGCGAATGTCCGGTACGTTCGTTCAGTTTAGTTGCAACTCTCTGCAATTATGGCCCTAGGTGATACACACTAGTGTAGGCCGCATTTTAACCCGGTCGCTTCCTCTACCGAAAGTTGCCCGGTATCAATCCATTGATTGTTTCGTGCATGGTATTGATTGGATACCATCCCGTTGTCTTTTCCCTAGTTGACATATTTTATTCCTACAATTGATTTTTTTTTTTCATACAAAGGACGAGTGTTGTTGGGCTGGAATGATTGGTACTATGGTATAGTCTATTTTGTTTTGCTAATTTAAAAAAAATGCCGTAACAATTAAGCAGTTTACAGTAAGTTACAGTAATTATGGTTTATCAAGCAAAATAGAAACGACTCCACCTTCGGTACGAAACGTAAGATCCTTTCCATCTTAATAAAACAGTTGTTTGTTTTGTTCGTACTTTCGTTTTTCCTTTTCCTTCACAACCTAGCGGCACGTTTGAAAAAAGACGATCCTTTCCCTTCCTGCACTTTATACACGTCCATTAAGCGTGTTTGCTAACGTCGCGCAAAAGGGCGTAAAGTTTAAGGATCCAAGTTCCCAACCAACCGCGGCAGCCTACTCTACCCTTCGACCTACTTTGTGATAGTGAACGCGGCAGCCGGCTGGGCGTTGGAGAGCGTGTTGGCGGCCGTATCTTCATCCGCAATGCCCTCGATGTCTTCCCGCTCTTCCTCCTCGTCGATGATGCTGATGTCGTGCAGCGACGGCCGGTGGCTTCGTCGCCAGCCTGTGGAAACAAACGAATGCGCATGGATGTTATTGGTTTCTCCTAAATATATGTATATATGTATATGGCCACCATTCTTCGGTCATCAACTCACCATCCATCGGTTCGAGCTGCTGCTTCGTTTTCTTCAGCAGCTTGGTGCCGGTCACGGAAATGAGAATGGCACCGAGCGGCGCCGTCAGGATGATGCTCAGGATGCAGACCATCTTCACCAGCTCGGCGTAGTGGACCTCTTCCTCCGTTCGGTTCTCGTTCTCCATGACCGTCTTCAGCGCAACCGGGCCGAGTGCCGCCTGGACGGTTGCCTTCGACATCCAGGAGATGGCGACGAAAATCTACGAATCGAAAACGAGTACGTTAGACTAGCTTACATTAAAGGAAGTTCATTTTCATGTCCTACCTTTTCTTTTAGGTTTAGCTTGTCGCCGAATGCGATCGCGACGGTCGTAAGGATTCGCATCACAGCCACCACGTAAATGCTACCGACACCGATCGATACGATGTGGGGATCCAGCTCAGCAATCTAGGTTGATAAGGACGAATGGTTTGAATTTAACTCGGTGCCTACCAGACAGACAGTGCGCCAGACAAACCTTAATCGATGCACCGGTAATGCCGAACAGGATCGGCTCGAAGATCATCCAGAAGATTTCGAAAGCTGTCGAGACGGGGTTGTCCTCCAGCTCCCAGCCCTGGCCGCACCAGAAGTACGAGGCAGTGAACGCGGCAAACACCACACCGAGCGGGCCCGCTCCCTCGAAGTGGATCTTCTCGCTGCCGAATACGGCAAGCAGCCCTCCACCAAACAGCATAAGCGTGCGAATCGGCACCACGTACGCATCACCCGGCTCCGGCACGTACTTGCACAGGAAACCCCACACGACACCGAAGCCCAGTCCGCCGATGATGCAGACGGGAGCCTGCGCTATCTGCAGCCCCAGGCTCTGCGTGCTGAACATGATGCTCGAGATGATGCCGAAGCCGGCCACGGACACCGCATCGTCGATGCCGGCCACGGCAATGATAAGCGTCGGGATGCCCTTCACCACGCCGTAGCCCTTGGTGCGCAACCGGAAGAGGCAGGGCACGACAACGGCCGGCGAGACCGCACCGACGATCGAACCGAGCAGGATGCTCCACATCCACGGCAGCTCGAGAAAGAAACGGGCGCACACCGCGATCAGCGTGCACTCGACGAACCACGGAATGAGGCCGAGCTTCAGGATGGTTTTGTAGATCTTCTTGAACGCCGTCGGGTCCATTTCCAGCCCGGCCCGCACCAGGATGATCACGAGCGCCAGTTTGCGGAGTTCGGCCGTGACGATCTGGAAGTCACCGTCCAAGTTCACCCAGCCGACGTTCTGTGAAGCAGCAATTCAGGCGAAATTGAAAGAATTGTGCACGTAGTCTACATTTAGGCGTTTGCTAGGTGAAGTATGTTTCGAACTCGCATTTGAAATGGAATCTAATTTGCAAACTATGTTTTTTTCATTTCCATTCACCCAAACCTGGAATGTACTCCGTAAAGATCCTTCAGCTGAGCATTTATGATAGAAAAGGGGAACTTCTTTGTCCAGGTAACATAATTTTTTCCTAAATGCCTATGTGGCTGAAAGGATAGCTACCTTACACCAGATACTGCAAACTTGCCATATAGTCTCGTCGTTGTTACTTCCTTTCCACTTCATAATTACTCCAGTAGATTAAGATGCACTTAATCACGGGCGCTGCGCGACGGCACTGGCTCATAAATATCAAGCGCCTCGGATAAGCAGATGCAAAATGACCGAGGTTTGCGCCGATCACCGACGAATGCATATGCAATCATCCCTTCATCAGTCTTCCGCACAATCCGTGGGGTTCGCGGAGCGCACTTAATACAATAATAGTGCGCCAGGAATGCACCAACGCAATGTGGAACAAATTCTGCCAGACCGCTCACCGCGAAGAGCTAATTTATTATCTACGATCATTCGCTGCTTCCTAACGAGTCTTGCACGGGAAGGTCTAGGGTCATCTACGATTCCAAGAGTACGGCATTTGCCTAGCCGGCTGTTTTTTTTTTGCTTTTTCTAATGGCAGATAACTCACTCAAGCCACTCAGAAAGCCACCGGATTACCGGGGCTCGTAAACTAATCACGGCTGGCGTGTGCTTGTCCTATCCCGGAACCACGTGCGAAACTCACCTGAAACAGAATGCCAACCATCAGCATCCCGATCAACCGAGGTAACGTGGTGAGCGAGATGAGAAAGCCGCCGAAATTGGCGGCCACCGTCAGCACGACGAGCTGGAACAGCTGTCCGCCCGGTGCAGCCGAATCGCCGATAATAACGTACGCCGTCACCCAGAGCAGCACGCCTGTTGGAATGTTGAAATGTTCCGATTTTAGTGACGACCATGCAGCCCACTCCACCACCCCTTCCAGCGGACCTACCGATGAGAACGATGGACAGGATTCTGGCAAACTGGCGGTAGGACGGGCACAGCGGGTAGGGGCAAATCTTCTGCCAGCCGGGCGGCTCCCACGAGGGCGTTGTGTACTCCACCCGACACCGCATGCACAGCGAGTAGATCCAGGACTGCTCCAGCTTGGTGTTGTCGAAGTCCCGTTCGATCTTTTCTAGCGCCTCGGAAAAGGACTGCTTTTTGGCGCGACCTCCCGCCTCTCCATTGTAGCGATCTGCGTGAAATGGGGAAGAAGGGTGCCGATTATTCACCGTTAACTTCCCGCCCGAACCCACCAGACTCCCTTTCGCCTTACCGCTATTGATAGAGGAGGTGTCGAAGTTGTTGTTGTGCATGTTACTTTTCCTCCGCACTGGCCCATCCTCGGAATGATGCGATTGCTGTCATACAAAAAGGTAACTCAATTAGTTCCTGTACACCTTCTATATGCGGCTCATGCTCTTGTCCGCCACTTACCTGTGATATTTTTCGTTTGTTCTGCTCAAATGCCAAGTTGTCGTGGCCTAATCGTTCGACGACTGGTTCAGTGATGATGCTGACCTTGCGCTTCGTATCACCACTGGACGATTGTGATGTAGTCCCCTCCTCCGAAGGCATCTTGATAATACTGCAATGAAGATCCAAACGATTGATAAAAGTTACTGGGTGGTTGACAAAATCATTGAAATATTGTACTGTTTTCAAACGATGTAGTTAAGGAAGTGAACATGATTTCATTATAACCTATATCAAATGATTGCACCAAATCCAGCTTCCATTCTTTTTAATGAACTCTGCCACGTTCAATTTTCTCGGTACCAAGAGTGACGAATCCATAATCATTTATATTCCACCATTGCAATAGAATCGCACGATCTTCGTTGAAGTTGAATCATTTCTTTGCCTAGGAATCGAACTCCACGGCAATGGTTTGCCATAGCCTGCATTTTCCATCTGTACTAAAATAGAAAACTGTGACCTCTAGCGAGTAACCCATTTACTCGCATCTTAGCAAGTCTAGTGCACAATTTGGTTAATTTTATCAACTGATTAAGCAACACAACTCACGCGAGGATGCCAAACGGCAGTTCATACGCTCGGGCATCGACTGGCCACGTTTTTCTAAGGTTAACATTGATTGCACGGTCCAATAATAACTGGCTGACCCGTTGCCACCGCCCAGGCGATGACTGCTGGATGATAGCATCACCGATGAAAGATCTATGTTCGCATCTTAGAGTTTCGCGTTTTGCGTGAGCCTTCCCCCCACCCCGGACCCCGGATTGTATGTCCACCTTCAGCGCGTTTCAGTGCAACCACGTGTGGGCGCATCAGGATGACGCCGACGGCCGATCAGACCTAAAGCACTGGCCGAGACAAAGATGCTGACGTTCCTGAAAGGTGCACGAGTTCGGTTGCACGCTTGCCGTGCACCGCGGAATCCGAACAATCGGTGCGCGCGCCCCGCCCCTTTGTTTGACGCTTCAACAATCATTATTGTTCCACGGGCCGGCAGCGCCTTGCGCCCTGCGATGTGTCGATGGGTCTAATGAGAGGCCCGGAGGCGGCACTACTACCACCCTGCGGTTGGTGGAGGAGGAGATTGAAGAGGCAAGGGAAGCTAGCGATTGGGAAGTGAACTAGAACTTGAACTCGGGAAACGCAAGTACATCTGTTTGAAACAACAAACAAAAGATGGCGAGTCGCTTTTTGTTTGAGCTTAATGGTAAAAGATAACACATAGAAACAAAACACATAGAAAGTTATTGTTTGTCGAAATCGACGAACATATGTTCATAATATTTTGACTATACACAACTATTATTCAGACTTTCCATTGCTTTTTCGAATGCTTTTTAATACTCGCGATCATATCAATGCGCAAATTCTGTGGAAAAAAAAAGTGAACCACCGGTTTTATACCGTTGGACACATTCCATGCATGTTATCAGTGATCATTGATCCCGGTGTATTGTTTAAAAAATTCCACTAACCAACCGGATGCTATGTCCAGGTCCAGCCCAAGCCCAACCTGCAGATAGCTCCACCTTGACGTTGATGAAATCGCGGCGTCACAGATCGCACGGATCGATGTCTCGTCACGGTGTCAGGCTTATCGGTGGTGGGAAAAATAATGGGACGTGCATGGAAATCGGTTCGCTCCAGATTCGGTTGACGGATCGCCAGCTTTACCACAAGGTGCGTCAAACGGCAGTCGCTGCGGAATGCTGACGTATTTTTGATACTTTCCGCTGCTGTAAGAAAGGCCATTGACGGCGGGGTGGACCTACGCCTACACCTGGTCGACCGAAACAACGATCAAATGCAACCAATGTGACCCATTTACACTTCATTCTTAGTCCTGTTGGCACCTCGTCTCATATTGATCGGTGCAATTATTTCAACCGACTCCAGGAGCGTCCGCGCATGGAGCTGTAGAAATTGATAGGAATATTGTTTGAAGTAGATCAATTCGACTGAATAAAATTTGTTTAAGAATCTGTAGCACGATACGAAACTGATGATACCAAATTGCTAGGAGCAAATTGCTTGAAAACTTGATTATAATCGAACCTTAGGCACCTTCCTTATGGAGCACAATCGTACCGAAATGGGTCAAGGGTAGGTCTGATTAGCATCCTCGGTCCGGACGATAAGACAAATTTCGTCGCACCAGTGGCATTCATAATTAAACAATTTTGACACTAAGCTCCATTCGTCTCCACCTTGGCACATCTGTTGACGCAGGTCTTTAGTAGCCGGCGACACAACAACACCTTATTATGGTGTTTGCCACCGATTCCACCTTATACACCGGGGAGGAACCTGCCATTAGTGTGCCACTTTTCGTATCGCACGGCAAACACACGCTTGCAGAATGTCGACTGGCTAATCGCCAATCAATTTGTGTATCCAGTTTCATCGTCGCACCCGTCGTCACGAACGTTCCTGACCGTTTACCGTTCCAATTTGTGCGGTTGCTTCTTAGCGCAAGAATCCAGTGCTTGTCGGACGGACGAAGGAGTAAGAAAACAAGAGCATGCGTTGCATCCAGCGAACAAGAAACATCTCCACCACCGGGTAAAGACGCCATTAGCGCTGGACGGTAGGGCGAAATCCTCATGCCGTTCGGCCATTTCCGTCCCCCGCCCGATACGGCTGCGTAGGAAAAGGCGTTAATTGATTAAGCAAATGCTAATCGAAAAAATAATCAAACAAAGCCACCGAACGGGCGTTACATCGCGAGTTGGAACGGGTTTAATTGGACCGAACTCGAATTACTGCTAAATGCTACTGTAAACAGAACCGTGCACGCCCCTCGCCCTCCTGCACGAGCCGGCAGGTTTGCTTTCCAATTGAATTTTCCAATGCGAAAGCCAAAGCCTTTCCGATCAATTCACGCCAATCTGTGTCGAACCGTGTGCACAATTCTACTATGGCAAGATGTTTCGTTACATAGCTTATCGCAATTATCACCATATAATTCTCTCAGAGCATAGAAAAATATCATATTAAGCTATTTCACTAGAAGTTTGCTAGCCTGAGTAATCTTTGAATCTTGAATCTTCGAAAAGCAAGAAAAATGTCTGTCGATAACCGACAAAATGTGCTTTTGTGAAGTCGATCGAAATAGCCGAGCTTGACGAATTATTCACCTTGAGAACTTAACCGTGACTGACCGGAACCAGTAGATTATTTACGAGTTTGTTTAAACTTATACAACTTGGACTGTTATAGGAATAAGGGATCTCAACAATTATATCAAAACGATGATAGTCGATCCTCGCCCTACCTCGTTTTTGCAATTTGAAAATCTACATGACTAAAATTATGAAAATATGAATGTTCAACACTAGACGAAAGTCTCCCAAAATACTCTGATAAAGAAAACTCTATATGTACCTACTGTAGTGAACCAGGGGAAAACGGTAAGCGTCCAATAAACGACAATCGGTGACGACACGTGGCACTTATGTTCCCCGAGCCCGCAGCCGTCCACCGAAAGGTGATAAACGGTCCGGCGCGCCCGGTCGCAGTCATGTGAGTCATGTGAGTCACGACGCGACAGTTTACACCGCCACCGACAAAACGAGCGATGATCGGCATCTGCTTGACACACCGATGGCATGATGATGAGCTCAAAAGCTCGGCACAATCCGGCACGGCGTACGGTTCACATGTCTGATAAGTGTGCTAAAAAGTGTCGAGACAAAATAATCGTGGCCAGCTAATGATCTTCGGGGGGGTAACGGGTTTCCCACCAAATCCTCACAGAAACACCTCCAATGGCTACGCAATTCTAAAGTTGCAAATAATTAAGCTAATCGTCACGGTTAACACTACGATTCAAGTTGATCAAATCCAACTGTTAAAAAAAAAAACCAAATAAGATCACGATGTTCATCCAACGTCCTTGGAAAGCCCCTTGCGGACGTCACAGCTGTATATTGCTGATGCTTTTAACAGCTTTTTGTAGCCGTCATTTAGCAGACCATAATCTCCATCGGCCGCCCGGGACGCTAGAACGCAATTACATAATCAAATCGTCCCCACCAATCGCGGTCCCAAAATCGAAGAACGGCCGGGCCAATTGACACGCTCGGTGACACAAAACCCCGGACGGTCCAGCGGGACGGCCATTAAGTGCCACCCGGCGGCCAAACGGACGACTAACGTCAATCGCTAATCGCCGCAGCGCTCGCATCCAATAATCGATCGATCAGCCGATCGATGCCGCCGAAAGAGGAAAAGGCATCGATTGGATGGGACGCAAACGAGCGTGAGCCGAAATGGTCACTGCGGGAAGTACAAAAGATGAGTCAAGACATTTAGCAATAACGTACCGAAGGAAAGATTCTACGCGTGGTGGTTTTGAGCTTTTACAGAACCACAAAACCCTCTACTCTACTCGAATGTAAACATGATAGATTTCGCATGTCATTAGCCACCTTTATCATAAACTGAGAAGTCTTACGATTCATTCATTCATTTATTCATTTATTCATCGGACTGATCTAAAATGTTGAATGGTTGGAAATGTATGTTGGAAATTTGAAATCGCGATAAATTTGCTAACGGTTCGCCATCGGTACATTCGATATGTTTATTCTCAAGCTTATTAAGTGATCGTCAGAATGTTGATCAATCATTTTTTTTTTTCTTGATTACTACCAATTCGGCACCCGTTCTAGCGATTCATTTGCGATGTCGATTAGTTCCAGAAAAATAGTACCTGACATTTTTTTTAAATCTTAAACATTGCGTTAGCTCGGCAGACATCTTGATTGCGTAACAACCGGTTGAAGTCCATCTTTTGTGATGTCTAAATACTCCCCTTTATTGGCACGCTAATCAACACGTTAAAAGGATGTTATCTGGACGGCTTTCGAGCATAAAAGGCCACCTGCAGCTGCGTTTGCATAAGAAGGGTGTTTCTTGGGACGTAATCATTTAACACCTTCGCCCGAGTACCGGAACCAACCTGATTGTCGCGATCAGGCAGAGGAAGAAGCGTTACAACATTGTGGTCGTTGAACTGTGCTCATGTACATATGCTTAGAAATACAATTGCTAGACTTTACACATGTTTATGCCACATCATTTAGTCAGTGTATAATGTTTCTCTGTACGAATTATTGAAAAATGTCTGCAGAAAAAACACAATAACACGAGGTGCCACAAAACGAGGTACACAAAATGGCTGTCCCAACGGATGTTACTCGCTTCCATTTGTACGTTGTTGATCACATTGCAATAAACAAGTAATAATGTGCACGAAAGACATAATTAGAGCACTGGGACAAACAAATCTATTGCCTTCAATATATCCAATTGATCGTGGACTCACTTTCATTCTCAGCAACATACGGCATCGATTCGCTTCCTCCCGCATTTCTAGTACGTTACAGCAAGAAAGGCATATCAAACTGGCGTTTAATTTAATTGCGTTAACTTGTTGGCTTTGAGGACGCTTGGATCGTGGTTTTTCCGGTTGCGTCCGGAGCGCACAGGTTCTTTGGTTGGTGCTTTGTTTGCTCTCGTGACGACAACCGAAGAAACACGTGTGATCTTTGTGCCACTCTCGGATATGGCGAATGCGCCAGTCTCGTGCGAGTCTCGTGGTTGCAGAATTTCTTCCCAGCCAAGGGCAATCAATTAGGTTTCTCCATTCTGGACCATTCGAGCCGGTCGATAGTAAAAACATATTATTGTTAATAAATGATCATCGTTGCCCACTGGAAGAATTAATTAAATTGCCTATCCCACGAATATTAACCAAATATTGAGAATTTTATGAGAACGAGAAGAAAAGTAAAAGAAAGCAAGGCCAATTGAAACACATTTTACTACCGATGACGTCATTGACTTACGTAGACAATGTACATAAAATTACTATATTACTATAAACAGTATAAGATACTACAAACTGTTAAAAGTAGGCAGTAAATGTTTAAATGAAAGTATGAACAGAAGGTGCCGTTGAACATGATTTCAACTGACGTGGTGGCTTAAAAAGCTGTTAGTCCTGTTAAAGAAACCCAGCAATCTAGTGTACCCTCACCATTTTGAACAGCTGATTAAAATTTTAAATTAATAAAAAAAACTGAATTTATAACAGCTTTCAAACGTACATTTCGGTGCAAATGTGTAACAGATCGCGAAACGATTGATGGATGGCCAACTTTCGTCATTGGCTTATGTTTTTTTTTTGCTCCTCGTTCATCGCATTTATGCGGCTACCGGATTTTTCCCGCCTTCTGCAATGCAGTAACACGCTACCGATGGCGGATGGATTCCCCGAAAAGGAATCCCAGCTAAAAACGTGTTCCATTCTGCGTGCCCAAGATGTGTTTTCATTCCATTTACAGCTAATTGCTGGAGACTCGGCTGACAGCTGGTGGCGAAGGATGAGGGGGCTGGTAAGGGGTAGTGGGTTTGCCGATAAGCCCTGGTACAGCGAAGCATCAGAATTTAATAAATCAATTAAAAGTTAATCAATTAATCAAAGCTTCATAATTGCCATGGCGCACACAAGTGCATGTACGCCCGGCCGGTGATAACGCTGGGAAATGGCAGCGAGGGCAGGTGAGAGAGCAACCCTTCCACTCTGTTTCCACTCCACTTGCCAATCCCTGTAACCCCAAGACGGATGGCCAACCGACACGATGATGATTTGGAGCACCGAATGCGCAATTAACGGCACACGTCAGCGGCCGCCTGTCGCGCTCCCTTTCCCCTGCTCATTGGTATCGGCCCTGGTGACCTTTGCCGGTAGTTTAAAGCCTCCCCAACCCGGGCCCAGGGCCAAAACCCGGCGCGAGTCGAGTACCTTCTTAGGAACTTAGAAGCGCAAAAATTGGGCGCCCAAGTGTACGAGGGAGCAGGCAAGCGAGTTGGTGACCAACCTGGCAATGAAATTATCAATCTGCACACGCACCGAACAACAAATGCGTGTGCACCCTTTGGGGGTCACCCTAGGGGTACTTATCGTTAGTTTATATTATTTACTTTCTCACAAACATGTTCCTGCCAAGGGTCTACTTGTTGTTGCGTGTTATTTATTGAGGTGTTTCTAATTAACAACATTAACAACAATTCACAATTCACAAATGCACCTCCGTGGTGAAAAGGTATGACCATGTGCTTTTTATTGGTGCCGGTTCTGGTACTAGCACAAGTTCTAGCAAGAGATTCACGATCTTAACAATACAACAAGACAAGACGAATGCAGCATGTTCTTTTCTTGTACTGTCACCCAACGCAAGTAAAAACCAAGTCTCGAAGACCTTATTTTGGCACATTGTCGGCCGTTTAAAAATTTTAGTCTTTTAAACACTTTGTTAAAAACCACGAGAAAATCATGTATAAATGAATTTGTTATTCATATAACACGTCTGAGTATAAATAAATCTATAATAAGAGAAGAAATATGCCACATTCCGCCACAATCTGGCTAGACTCTAGGCTCTGAAGGGGTACCAAATGAGATGCTTCCATGTATGGACCTTCTCAGAACGTTCAGCTACACGATGCTGTGCTGCTCATGATTTAACTTTATAAATTCTCTCCAACCATCTGCTCCTCGATCTGCTCCCGACCTTTTCCTGATGCGCAAGTACGTCGGAAAGCGTCTCGGACGCTGTAACTGGCGATCATCATCAGGTGATCGCTCTCCAGCACGCACCCCGACGGATCGTTAACGCACAATTGGCAACACGACCTACACGGTTCGACGAACAAAATTTCCGAACTCTGATGAGGAAGATACCGCAGGGTGGGGACCGTCCCAGCCGGTTTGTTATACAGGCGTACCAGCGCTATCAGAACCCGGAGGTCCCATGAGACCCATTGACGAGACGGCAGGGAAAAACAAATGAAAAACCGCTCGAATTCGATGTGCTGCTGTGTGTCGTGGGAATCGTTCGCACCAATCAATGCCTACCAGGCCCGTATATACTTCAATTCCACCGCAACAATGCTCGCCCATTCCTCCCCAGTTGGCCATTGATGGCAATCGAACCGAATTCGATCGCACTGATCGCTGCTCTGGCGAATACCAACCCAACGCACCCCGTTAGAAGCCACCTGTCGCAGATAGGGAACCGCTGTAAATGTGGGGCTTACAAGCGGAAACGGTTCGGTATAGGCGTTGTGGCACGCGTCTAGAACGGCAGAACGATGGATGAGAAGTGGGTGGAACGGTGCAGCGAAATAAATGTATGCAAGGGGAGGCGAAACCAAACTATTCCAAAGCGTTGAAATACGTAATTACGTTTTCTTCATGATGATTTGGCTCCGGGAGCTGCACGGCTGCACAGCGGCGCAGGGTTCCGGGTCCGGTTGCTAGTCCGCACGAGGAGTGAACGGGGACAACCTGCGGTACTGCAGGAGGGCACTCGACACGCGACGCAGGGAGCCGATTATCGGTCGCCAGCTAATCTCACGCTTATAATGGCTACCGTACCCTCGGGATCTGTCACGAGCTTGCGCCGCTAGAGGACGAATTATGAAACGAACGAACGAGTGGCTGCACGCGCCACGCCACCGACTCGCGCACTCGACTAGACCGTCGCACTCAGAGACACCTACAGAACGCCCCTGCCTCGAATGGCTCACGGTCCGCTGTTTGTACGTCTGCTGTTGTTGCGAAGTATTTATGGAGATGATCCCAGGCGACGCTATCATGCAATCCACTTGTGAGGCCGAGGCACGCAGGATTAGGATAAGCCACTTGCTTCTGGACAATGTAGAACTCGGCAGGAGACACTCGTTATATGCGAATCACCAGCACAGATTCGTAGGAAACTGCTGATAGGAAATAAACGTACACAATTTTCGCTTCGGATGCACTGATTGGATGCTAATACATAGCTTGAACCAAGCCGATGTGACACCGTGATAGTTCTGATACTAAACGACACCCCAAACTATTCTTTTAAGCCCAGAGCTGTGCACTCCCAACACTGTTTGCCCGATCTCGATCACGAGCCTTCGCCTTCGCCGTCTACAGCTGAATGCTGTCCGCGGCTAGAAGCGGACCCCCTCAAATTCAGCAGGATATACAGCTTCCAAGCTCGATCTTCGTGCTTTTCGTGGGATTGCACTTGACTGTTCTCCGAATCGGACGACGGACTTCAAGCGACTATTTGGTACCCACGGTTCGGTACCCTTATTTATAAACTAGAAACAAACACCCGCCGTCCGGCTAATTGGTGATGTTTTATTGTTCTTAACCCTCCCGCTCCCCTCCCTCTCGCATGCACCACGACACACACACACACACACACACAAACCCTAGCAGGCCCGCCGAACCGTGCAACGATACACGTTGCCCGTCCGCGACGGCCGGCATCGACGCGAAGTCGTTCGGAGATCGATTTGCCAACGAGAGCCGCCTGGAGGGCAACTGCCTTCCCGGGGGTGCTAGGAGCTCCGGCCCGGCGTACTAAATCGCTGGTGTACTAAAACAGTACACTCGCAGCTCCCGCCCGGAGGACGGTTGGCTCGACGCTGCCATTTTGGAGCTCTGATTTCATTGCTCTGAACGGTTGGCAGACGGGAGACGGTGTGGGGCTACTACGGGGGGAAGATTGCAACCGATCTGTATAATGAGGATGAGCGAAAAGTGTACGTACTTGTAGGCCGTCCACCACACTCCGCACGAACATCTCAGCTCAGCTCGTCAGTGGGATATAATGATCGTCGCACGCGGGACGATGACACGACGCATGGTGATTTCGTTCAAGCCCGGGGGAATGTCAGAGCAGTCCGCCGAAAGCTACTCCGCGAAGGAGATGGGGTGGGAGTGCCCAACCACACCAGATTCCACCAGCGGCGTTCTGGGATCTATGCCACGACGAAAACGACAACTTGCACACAGTATCAAGCGCGCAGATCTCACAATCGGAGCAGATCTCTCATCTATCCACCGGCGAGTGGCGCTGGATGTAGTATATATTTCCCACATGGGGCCACGAACCAGACGTGCGGCTACCGTCACCGTGGTCCAGCACTAATATGGTCATCGTGGCTCATGAATAAATATCGTGTGCACGACGGCCTAACGCTCCCCGTGGTGGAACGCTGCTGCTGCTGCTGGTGACCCTTCTGAGCTTGCCACTGAATCGGCCACTTTTCCAGCCCGATCTGGTTCATCAGTCTCGGATCTCGGGTTCTCTGTTGCTAGACGGTATGCTTTCGTGGACTAGATTCTGCCAGATTTATTTCTCTATTTGATTTTGATTTGATCAAAGGAGGAACGTCAGCACGGTCACTCGAAAAGAAAGTTGACCGCGCTGGCGGTGGCCAATCCGGTAAACTTTCGGTTTCCATTGGCTGCCTGAATACGCACGCGCGTTTCGGCGACGATCAACCACCAGCATAAACGGAACCGTTCAATTGCGAGGATGCGTCACTTTAATTTCCATCGCATCGGCTTGTAGCGCAAGTGTAAACATGGTTCTGCAGTCAACCGTCTCTCCGGTATGACGAAGTAGCGTGATTTGACTGATGGAGAATAGGGTTCGTTCCAGGGAAGTCCCTTCATCGATCAATATTGTCTACCAATTGGCCATTTGTGGGCCCCAATAGATGTCACCATGGACAGCGTGAAGGTAATCGCTTTATCTTTTCTGGTGTCAGCCCCTCGGAGAACGCGCAATCCATTAGGAGTGTGAGTTAATCGGTGTCCATCGGTCTAAATAAGTCAGGAAGTACGAATTGCAACATTTCTGGCCAAGGCCAACAAATGCTTGCATGTCGTGTCGTGATCGGGGTACAAATTTGATTTTTGAACTGGTTCAGGTTTAGATATGAGTTGCTTGTCGAATGTGCAAAGCTGTTGAATACCTGCACGTGTCGAACCGTAAGTCGTTATAGGACATAAGGCAGAAGAATCAATTAGTTTATTAGATGAGGTATAGTGTAATTATTTTTAAAGGAAATGGGAATAATTGACTTCATCATCTGCGAAAAAACTAACGTTCGACTGGCATCGATCTCCCACTAGTTTTCTTTAAGTGCATCTGTCTCGTGCGTAGAACCTTAAAACATGCCATGAGCATTAGGTGCTAAGCCTGCCGTTCAGAAATCCACCGGACTACCTCGTTTGTGTCACCGGATCGGAGATCCACCGGCACGTACACCCATTCAATTACCCGCAACGTCATCGTGCACACAGGCGTCCCATCAACCAGCAGGAAGGCCGCCCAGGGATACTGGCAAACTGTCCACCCGGGACCGCGGGTGGGAAACAAATTGCCTGCCGGAATGGTTTATGTCCGTTCTGCAGCGATCGGTAAGGGAGGAGTTTTCGAAAAGGCCAGAGAACCACAGGCGAACAGGAGTCGCGTAGTTTCAAGGCCTTATGGCGGGTCGGGTCAGTTGAGCCGCAATCACCGCTGATCCGACTGATCTCCGGGAGTAACTCCCACGCGGGAACCAATTTACGAGACGCAGCGTGAATCGAGCGGAATGCGGTGCATGTGTGCACCCGTCACGTTCGATAAAACGTTATGCACGATTGATGGGAAGACGGTGTTTCAGGTGCAAATCACTTAACACCAGTCAAACGGACAACATGTTACTACTTTGATCTCCGGAAAACCAGTTATTGTCAATATGTCGTTGATGAATTAGAATAAAACTCTGCTCATAGTTTGCATCACCTTTGCTGGAATAAGCTTCTTCCACACACAGTCAGAATGAGAAACAGGGTAAGCAGTTTTTAGTAGACTAAGTGAAAGCATGCTACAGCACCACAGCAAACCGGCGTTTGTCGTTTCCCTGTGCAGCTTCATTTGAAAATCGGTTCTCCGGAGTGGACAAAACAACGCAATTGTCTTACGGGCGATATCCACCCCTCTGGAGATTCCTTCGCTGCGGTGAGGCAAGTGCACGATCTTCGTGGCGCAAGGTGCACTCGGCGATGCGCACGTGACTGTCGCTAGAATTATGCCTCGCTCGCGATTTGCCCGGGTACCTTGACGTAACCGGCCGGTCGGAAAGGGTAAGGTCGTGGCCATATTTTCTAATTTTCGCCAATTCCGGATCCCTTCCGGCGCACTCGCGCCAAGGCTAGAGGAACCGCCCTTTGGATCCGTCCCTCGAGTGGTTTTGTGTTTACTTTATAGTGCGTGTTTTACTTTGTTTTCTTATGCTTCTTCGCGCCGAGATGCAAAAAGGTTGCATACAGCAACCTGGAAATGGGCGCTCCAGAGAAGGGATGGATAACGGTGAAGTGTATGATTTGTTATGTTTATTTCACGGATGGACAAACTGACCTGCTGCCCGTTCGCTTCCTGTTCGCCTATTATGCGTCACTCTCCTGCTGCCGTCTACTAGCGTTCACACACAATTACAACTAACAAAAGTGCACAATTTACACCACTGCTACACGATCACTAGCACTGGCCCTCAATAGTTAAAATCACAGGAGCAATGTGTTCGATATTCACTCTCAAATCGATCGCGGTTTTTCCTGCTACTGTGAAAAAAAATAAAGCAGGGAAGACATTGAAGGCGATGGAACAGGGGATGGGGCGCCGAGTGTGTGATGGGATGATTCGAGCGGGCACGACCCATCCCAATCCGGGAATGGACGACACCCGGTGGTTTTTTTCCGACCGCGCGTCCATTTCCGATCCGATTGTCAGCTTCTATCACCTGATGGAGCCCGCGGTAGCCAGCACACATGATCGATCGATTTTATTTTATTCTTTTAACCAGCTGCCCCTACGAAATCTATCGACCAGCTCAAAGTGCATTGCTGGCCGCCCACCCCAGCGCCCTGTTCCCCGGAGCAATAAACACATTTTATTTACATCTCGAGAGTATGCTGAGCACAATGCAGAAGCGCTAACAATTACCAATCATTGGCGCTGGAACAATAAAGACAAGACACATAATTGCACATATACACGCGAACACACACGCACGCTTTTCCGGCTAGCGTAGAGACCGCGCATGCAAACCTTGAAGCCAACATTAGGAAAACCTAACGGACGTTACATTTGAATTTGTTTTAATGGTCCTGCAGCTCCCTTTAACCATACACGAGGCTTGACCCGGCAAGGACCCGACTTAGACCCTAGTTCCAAACGCACCAGTAAACCGCACAACTGCAACTGCCCGGATCGAATGGTGACAGTCGACTGCACCGAGCATATATGCCAGCTACTGCCGTGACCAAAGCTGGAAGACTCTAAAAAACGTCTTCATTTAGTGACACGCTTTTATACGGCGCACACCGCGCACCGTGCTGTCCCTGGCGTGCACTTACTCGCTCTCTATCTCCCTCTCTCTGTCTCTGTCTTTCTCTCTCTATCTTCCGCGCGCTCGAGCGACATGTCAATATATAGAATCAACATTGTTTTCTTTGGTGCGCCAACAGTAGCTACAACGGTAAAGTGTGGCCACCGGCCAGCTACACACATGCACGCGCATATTGCGAAGGAAGGCGCCCGAGCGCAACCCGAAGCCAATCTTGGAAGGAGCAGAGCGAGAGCCAGATACTGTGTGAGTGGGACAGCTTGACAAAGGGCAGACAGAGAAGAAGATAGAAGGTGAGAATTAGACGATCAGATATCATCCATCCGGCGGGGTGGGATAAGGGTGGCCGTCGTCGTGTCACCGCGCAGCCCTCGGCCAATTCGTAGTGATAGGGATGAGAGAGCACGACAGTGTTGTGTGCGAGGATCAGAGTCACCCTGTGCATCACGGGATAGTAGCTATCGTAAGGAGATTTACTGGGAGGCTGGGTGATTTAAATCTAGCGTCATAATTCCTCCTCCAGGAATAAGATGTCATCCCCTTATTCATATGGCATCTAGTACCTGACCCGGTTAGTTGTACTGTTACGGACCCTGTAGTACTGTAGTACCGACCCTGTAGTACTGTTCCGTTAGTAAGTCACATTTGACTGGACATGATCGCTATGCTAATTGTACAAGATTAGCTACCAGAAAGTTTGGGCCCACTATGCCCAAACTTAACACAATTGGCTAGCCTAATAAGATAACTTTTTCGAGGTTTAGCGCACTCTTGAATTCAAATACGATGCATTTTCCTTCTGTGTTTCATCATGATTTACACTGTGTTGGGAAAACGGGGAAGAAAAATCGAGAACAACGGTAGTTAGCTAACCAAACAAACCAAACCCGCTACCCTGTAGGAGGGAAAGTGGTGGAAGCAGGTGAACTGACCTTTTTTTATTCCTTCGTACGCCTATGATAAGTGATGTTCAATCAAAAACCGCCAACGTACGTCACCGTACGATCCACTATCAGGAGCCACATTCAAATGACATCCGGCACGTCAAGGCACCATGCGCAAGGGGTGCTGAGCTGTACGGTTAGCTATATTCGAAGAAAAACATCGCCCCCACCTATCGCGGACTGATCCCTATGGTAGCACCTTGCACCACTGCCAACGTATATATTGATAAACTCGTCATCTAATTGTAAGGGAAGGTGCGAATCATGCAAGGGTACGAAAGGGCACTAGGCGCTTTTATCGGGGTTAAGGTAGACCCCGGAACGGATTGATCGTAGTACGGAAGGGGTGCGTTGGCTTTCTTTGTCCAGGTCGCGAAAGTTCGCTACTGCCAATTTATGTTCTTATCATCGATCCAAGGGTAACACCTACAAATTCAATCGGTCGTCTTCGAAGGCCAAGGATACGCCACAACGTTGATGATAGCCACATTCCAAGGAAATGGCGCACGCGCAGTTCTACGATCCCCGATTAAACTTCTCAACGGACACATTACACCGGGGAATTGCGTAGCCGACTGCAGCCATTCAAGTGAGCCCCTTCTTGAAAGTAACCATTCTGCGATGACATTACGCAAATCTACACCTTCGCCGTTAGGCGAGCCAACAAATACTGAACAGATTTCCGCTAACGCTAAAACGCCATGCCTTTATCTCTTTCATGCTTTATCATTCGATCTCTCGATCGTTTCTCACTTCCCCTGAGGGAAACTATGCCAGTGACATCCTATCTTCGTCAACAGGAATGCTAAGTTATCTCGGACGGTTTGCGAGGAACTTAGCTTCAAACGTGGAATTTCTCGAACCCCCATCCAAAGGTCCGCGCAAGTTATAGTTCCAAAACACAGCAAAACACCCCTTCAATTGCAAAACTGTACTCATAAATCTTGAGCAGATTTTAATCGGCGCTACACGACAGACCCGTTCGCCTAAAGCACTTTAGTGCAGCACCTGTAATGGCTGGCGCATAGTATATGGCGTACTTCAACTGCAACGAAAGGAAAGGCTTAGTGGACTTGCTTAATGAAACTCATCACGGTAGAGAAGTGTTTCTCGTATCGTTCTCCACGTTGCCCGATTGAGCACGTTTAAAGCAATATATCCCTTTAATCCAGCTTGCGCCACAGAGTTAACACGTGTTTTCTAGAGTACTTCGTAATATCAAGGGTGATGTATCAGAATAACATTTTTTTTTTTTTGCTGATACCCTTCTCCAATTTGACAAGCGTGTTAAGTTAAACTTCACCGACCCTGTACATCAGTGACATCCCGTGATCGTGTCTCCATGCAAACGTTCCAAAATGAAAGCAAAATCTTCTTCTGGTTGGGCAGTGTTACCGTTATCGTAAGCATAGGGCCCGTGAGGCGTTGACGCTATTATTAGAACCAGTGGACTATCAATAGCTTGCCTTTAGGGCGTCTCATTGATGCCATCATGCCGATAACAGGATTGCGTAGTCATTGGTACAACACGCTGGTCTTTGGATGCTTTATGGTCCATATTCCGGTATTCATTCGATGAACTGCTATCTGCCTTCTGCATTTCTTAAAATACCATATAATCGGTAACGCTCCTCATTTACTCCTTGAAAAAAATGTAACATGCCAAAATCGCCTCCCACGCGCACCTGAGTCTATCCTTCGCTGATATCCGGATAGCTTAGGAACAATAGATTTCGGGATTGCGTTTGCGCAACTGCGTTTACGAAGCAACAACAACCCGCAATCAGTATCACTCAATGATTAGATAGAGATGCTCGCTTCTCTATAAAACTGTCAAAGCAAGATCAATTGCGTCTCCGGGCCACCCTGGCGATAATTGATGGCATCATTTGTCTTCCCCCCGTGGCGCCCAGGTGGAGGAACGTCCATTACGCTCACGATTTGATGCATCGGAGTATCTCCGAAATGGGTCGATTGATTACCGGCCTGCGTCAAAGGGTGAGATATTCGATCTGCGACTATACATAAACACGAATACCCTAACTTCCGGTTTGTCAGTTTAATTTCCTTTCAAGTTATTTTGATATATTTGGATATCAACTACCAGATGTTATAAGATTTTAAGAGTATGAATAAGTATTTGAATAGCATTATTTGTTGTTGTTCAAATTGAACATAAATCTCGGTAAAAAATATATATTTTTTCCGTCTCTACTTACGCATTTGCTTTCGTTGGTATAAACTCATCTGCAACATGTTGCCCGAAAATAATTCATAATCCTGGAAAAGCTTCTGCAATTCATCCGAAAAGAATAACGCATACTGAAAATAAAGCAAGAAATCAGCAGAGCATCTACGTAAATAAAATTGCAGAAAAACCAAACAAAACAGTGAATAGAAAACTTAACAAAACTTGCTGTTACTACCACTAACAACTTATTTTATTACACGCCTATCAAATAAAGGTACTATAACACCGAGGCTAAGCCTGTTGCCACTCCGCAGTCATTTTCATTTTTTCTTTCGATAAAATATATCGAGTGTGACAGAATTAACAGAATAATAGGAGGATATATTCTCTTAGTTATTAAATTGTTTACTTACAAAAATGCGAATTTCGTCAGGCTAGGTGCACAAACAAGTGGAGTGAGCCACTGGCTGCACGCTGCCCGAAATCCATCTCTTTAGTCATTCATTCATCCGTCAGTCATTCATTCTCTACTTCGACTAAACTTTACACTCCACACAGGATAAACAAAACTAGGGATACATAAAACCAACGTAAATACACCAACAAACACGCCACGGTGGTGTTTGAGGCCGAACTGCCAACAAAACCACACGTGCCATCGTAAAGAACAAGGATATTCTGCGGACCGTTTCGCTTTGCTCTCGGGCTTCTTCCGGGTTTGTTTGTCCTATCCGCTTGTCTACGCTATGATATCTGTCTCGTCCTCTTTTTGGTCTCAGATTTGGGATTGATTGCCAACAGACGAAAGAACGATGCCGCATCCAAGCCGATGCAGCCCAAGCGCATCTAAGTACATCGTGCTCAAGGATGCTCGTCCTGTATGTCAGTATTAAGGATAGGTTAGGTAATGCTACACAGGTTACGAGCACAGCCTTTGGACATCAGCCGCTCGGTCGTCCTAGTAGCTCACGTACGTTGGAGTATCGTTACACTTGTTCGGTTTACTTCTTCTTCTTCTTCCTGTTCTCCTGTGTTTGTACGCTCAGGTGGGCAACTAATTCCTACTGTCTTGCGTGCGTGAGGAACATTTAATGTAACTTGTTTTCCTACAATGGTTTCCTAAGTTTTACCCGAGGTTCGTTTAAGGACCGAATACTTATCTTCGACCTCACTCACACATCGTTCAGGGACTTAACGCTAATCGCTGACCTCATTCGCACACATCGTGCCGATCGGTTTTCAAAAAACAAAAAAAAAAGGATTCATTGTAACAACGACCCAGCCTATCAGAAGATCAACAAACAGTGCACCTTTCTGAAACCTGAAAACGGTGCAAACGATCGTCTCGGAGAGGTCGTACGAGGAGGTGAGTTAAAACGAAATACGACATTGACTACTATTCGCACGAAACCCCGCATGTTAACACTAGGTAATGCAATAAACAACCCTAAACAGTACGTAGGTAGGAGCAGAAGAAATAGTAGTAACAATAGTAGAAGTTGTAGTAGTAGTAGTAGTAGTAGTAGTAGTAGTGATAATAATACTACGTCAGCTTTGAAAATTGAAAGTGGAACATTGCGAGCGCCAGCCGACGATGGGGCAGTACACACGGACGGACACTGGACTCCTATCGAACGGGCGCATGATGATGAGGATGGGTGGATGTAGTGCTGGTAGTGGTGGTGTACGTGGGCGGGTAGGACAACACGACCAGGTACACCGTGGGTTATGGCTTTGGCAGCAACGGAGCACTGCTCGGGTCCGAATCCGAGCGGTTTCCGCCACCCGCTCCGGATACGGCTTGCGGCGAAGATGCTGGTGCTGGGCAACAGAAACAAACAATGTATCGAAATTGGGGAGAAACAAAAAGGATGCAACGTTAGTGAACAGAATCGGACATGATTAGCAAGATACGACGACAACGGATGCGACAGCTTTCCACCGTCGTCTTTTTCTCTGATCAAAACTACCTTTGTTATTCTCGATGACGATAGCGGCACTGGAAGGATTGAATTCCGCTAATACTGTAAGGTTGCCAGTCACAGAGGAGTTCAGATTGTTAGTAAGTTCCTAGTGATGAGAAGATACAGAAAACAGAAAGAGGAGCGGTTAACAATATCTACACGAACAAATGTGTTCATGTTGCTATATCATTTCAATAATTAGAATATTCTGTTACGATGCTTGGGTTAAAAAAATTAAAAAATTAAACACTCTTCACTACGATCATATGTGGGGGTTTCACAACAATTTTCCATTTGGCGTTCGATGTCAATTGAAACTTAATATATGCTAGGAGAACACATTTTTAAACAATTATTGAATGATATACAACAATAAAAACACAACAAGACACACATACGTTTAAGGCCGTGCTTGGTGATGGTGCCATGCTGGACGACATGCTAGCTTTTGTGCCCGAATTGACGGTCAGGTTCGTCATGTCGGACGTAACCCTGTGGTGATCATTATCGTCCAACGAATTCAGCAGCTGTAGCAAGTTAAATAAACAGCCATGAAAAAAAAAAACAATTGTAAAATTTGTTTGCAAAATCTCTCTTTTGCTCCGGCCGAAGGTACCTTTTCCACCTCCGCATCCATCGTCTCCGTCGACTGATCGACCAGCTTCTGCGAGCGTTCCATCAGGGTCGCACGTTTCGCTGCCAGGTGCAGGTTGCGGGAAATCTGAATGTATAACAGATCGGTCACCGCCTTCACCGTGTAGTCGGGGATAAACGTGTGCCGCATGGAGGCATCGCGGTTGAGCGACTGCAGCGATCCCATCACCTGTTCCGGCGTGTCAACGGCCACATCTGCAATTATTAGCAAAAGAAAGTGTTTAGCAAAATTCTTAAACTGTTCAGAGCCAGGAATCTCATGGTAGGTACCATTTTTCAGTTAATTTATCAATTCTAAATGGACAGATAAAACCATCGATAACCCAATAGGTCCCATCTAAACGAACACCTACACTAGAGGATTGAAAAGTAGCTTTCTTACCATAGTCTATATTCTTTGCCAGCGCCTGAATGCCAAAGTAGGTGAAAGGGCCACTCTCGAACAGGAGATTCTCTTTGCCAACGGTTACCTCCACGCGGCCCTCCAATATCAGGATGAAGCAGTCGACCTGCGTTCCGCACGTTATGATGTTATAGCGAGGATCGTTCTTTTCCGCGTGGTTGAACTTGATCTGATGGACGATGTTTTGCGTTAGCAGACGACGCAGTACTGCCTCCGAGACATATTCGGGTCTGAATGGTTCCACAGCTATGGTGCAAATGTGAACAAGAGAGAGGGAGGAAAAGAAATTGGCTTTCAGTCGATATTAGTTTCACTCAAAAAAGCACATCCTCTACTCACAGGTCGAAAGGTACTGGAAGGTGGCCAGCTTCAGATTGGGCGAAATGCGCAAATACTGCGCATTCGTGTCCCGATCCTGTGCAAACTGGGTGAAGTCCTGACGCTTGATGCGATCTCGACGCACCTTACGCCTGTTGTCGGTGTACACGTCCGTCTCATCGACGATCTCCGCCTGGATCAGCTCCTCGATCACGTCCTCAAACGTGATCAGACCGTGCGTCTCGTAGAACGGGTCACCGTCGCCGTCGCTGTTCACCGACTGGATGAAGGCCATGTGGCCTATCTTGCCGCTCTTGAACTCCCGGAACATCACGTCGAGCGTTTGATCGAAGAACACAAAGTAGAGCTTGTTTTGGTAGAACTCGCACAGGCGGCGCAGCGGGATGTTTTCCTCCGGATCGACTAGCGCCAGCTCCTTGGTGTGCAGGATGGAGACAATATTCTCACGCTCCTCCTCGTACACAGGAACACGCGAGAATCCTGCCAGAGATGGATTGCAAAACAATTAAAGTTTATCATATCTACCTCGTCGAATAAGACTTCATACCCGTTTTCATGATCTCGGTAATGACTTGGAAATTCATTATCGTGTCCAATTCAAGCATGAAGACGTCCTCGAGACGAGTCATCACCTCCGAGACGGTTTTCTTGCGTAGCTCCAGCACGCCAGAGATAACATTCACCTCATCCTTATCCAGATTGTTAACATCGGTGGTTAGCTGAGAGGGAAAAGGACATCAATCAAGACATGAAAACATTCCGTGTCAGGTGCTGCTCGAATACGCCGTACCTTGACCAGCTCCTTCAGGCGCTCTCGATCGTAGAAGTTGCCGATTTCCTTGCCGAGAATACGATCGAGTATCCTCGAGGTGGGATAAGATAACGGGAACGTAATCAGCATCACAGCTTTGGTGATTAGAATCGTTTTGGCACCGACGGCCAGACCGTGTCGGGAGCAGATGGCCTGCAAGAAAACGAGAAAAAAGAAGCATCAACCAAGCCGATTAAACATCGATGGTGGCTGGTCTGAACAGCAACGAAAAAGCACAAACCTGGGGAACAATTTCACCAAAAATGACAATGAGCAGCGTCGAGAAGCAGACGGCGATCAGGCCAGAGGTGAGACCGTCCAGCAGAATGGTAAAGGTCGAATTGACCAGCACGTTGCCGAGCAGAATGCTGCACAGCAGAAAGTTGCCGTGATCGCGAACCGGCTGGATCGCCTTAGCGTAGCGTTTCTCCTTGTCGGAACCCGTGTTGCAAAGGATCTGCGAAAAGAAAAACGTAAGCAAAACCATCAGCTTTGAGTGTGTACTTTTAACCGGAACCCAAAGGCACATACCTTCAAATCGGTTCGATCCAGTGACATCAGGCCGAGATTTAAACCGGAGAACAGGGCAGAAAAGTTCAGACAAATGAAAATAATTAGTATGGATACCCATAGTGGCAGAAACGGCTTATAACTGGACATTCGCATCCATGGTTCCGCTCCCTGGTGGAAAAATGGTTGCTGAAATGTGAACAGAAAACAGAAATTAGAACTTTTCCCAATTACGGATTAACGTTCGTGGCAAAAATCACTGTGTCAATTAACTTTCACGCACAAAAATCTAGTTAAATTGCAAACGATTTTTTTAAATTGTATTTATAATCGTGTCCTAACTCCTGACTTACTGAACATGAAAAAAGACGACCAATTTCAACAAGTTGCGGAGTGTTTCATTGAACGTTGATAGATTGTTCCATTGTGCCCTGGAAATTCGAACACACCAAGTTGTTGACTATACCGGTATGAAGGACAGGAAGAACGCGTGGTTGGACACCTCAAATGAGCTTGTTGGTTCATGATAACCTATGAACCTGGCATGATTTAGGCTTTCAATTCAAGGTTTGAAAAATAATGCTGGGAGTGTAATGAGTCAGACTTTTTTTAAAGAAGCACGGGTGCGTACATTATTCCTTAAAAGGCATAGTCGCGTAATGCTATTTTCAGTTATTCAAATTTGATGATCGTTCATACGGCCTTCGTCGATTTCAATTGAAATTTACTAATGAATGCACTTTTACATTCGCCATATACTGTTAAATACCGCTGAACGGCACATGGTCGCAGCGTTACGCGAGCCGCCGCTTCATTATCTCATAGCGCCCGTAATTGAGTGTAAAACGTATTGGCGTGTGCCCTATCGGCTTCTCGTGACAAACCGGTGAGTCTCTCTTCCTGCCGCATACACACAGACACACAATGTAGTGCATGTAACATATATCGCGTGTGCGGCTGACGCGCGCCCATCTGACCTCCCTACCTGTTGCACCAGCAGCTCCTCTGATGACGACAGCGGGTCGTTGTCCTCGTACTTGGCGCAAAGGTAGAAGAACTTCTTGTTCTTAAGGACCTCCGGCAGCTCGACATCCACCAACCCACTCTCCCCGCTCGGATCCGCTTGCTTCACCTGCACGAGTAGGAACACAAAAACTAAATGTGAAAAGAGCTCGCAAAAGCCACCGATCGTGAGTCACCAATCACGTGATCGGCAGAAACGGGTGCGCTACTTACGCGAAACTTCTCCGTCACCGGCACCTGGCACGGACCACCGAAGCGCTGCGGTTCGTGCGTGAAGATGACCACGGTGTCGAGGGTGATGCCGGTGCCGTACAGGCGCAGCACCACCTGAGAGTCGCTGTGTACCGACGGTATGCCGCCCTCCATTGTCTCCAGGTGCTGGTCCGCTTCCTCCACTCGAAATCCGAGGATACGCAGCTCCTTCTCTTGCGCCACTGCTGCCACCGTTCTTGTCGCTCCCTTTTTCGACTCGTCCACTTCGATGCTGTTGCCGGGGGCAACATGGAAGCTTGTATCGGTCTTTTCGGCCGCTTGGCGCTTTTGGCGATATCTAAAACGTTGTGACCACCGCGATGCATCGGGGGCATTTCTGAAAGGCATGAAGGAAAATCGATTCAAATGAGTTCAACCAAGGGGACTTCATTTTCAAAATATAAAACATTTGCCATCGATCCATCTTGGTAAACGGAAAATAAAATAGTATTTTTTCATGTTATTTAAAGGTGAGTATTTGATACTCGCATTGTCTTTGTGTTGGTGTGAACTTTAGATTTCTTCAGCACCCTGTATCTCGATGGGAGTCGGGTTTATACGCGGTTTTTGCAGAGATTTTTTTGATTATGTTTCAAACGTTTAAAAAAAAGGTAGACTCGCAAAAGAATAGCTCATCAAAGACAGGAAAAAAAAAATTGGTATTGGAAATGCAGTAACAGAAATAACGTTTCCGTTGGATCGAAAAAAGTAAAAACATAAACCGAAGTGGATTCACCACCTTTAAAACCGGCATCCGACGTCATGGGAAAACGTCGCATGATCCCGAATTCAACCAATTACATTGCTTCTCGCCCACCATCAGCTAGGCTGACAAAAATATTACAAAGAAGGAGTTAGCCAGTACCGGATGCACGTTGTTGCTGCGTTTCCCTGCTCATCGAGATCTTGCAACACGATCACGTGTAATGCGCAATTCCTAGTGTTGTTTAGCGATGGAAAATTTTGTACGAGCCCGAAAAGCGCCAATGACAGAGCTCCACGCAAACACCACGAGATGGACGAGTGCAGCAAAACAAAAACCTGATCATCCGCCATTCCTTTGCCCAAAGATCCACGATCTCGACGAAGGAAGCGACCAACACATGTCTTGAGTCGTCTCTTATGCGTTAGTCGGCGGTCTGATGTACAATAAGGCAGGCTAAAAATGAATCATACACAAACACCGCGGTGCATGCGTTTTTGTATAAAAAACTTTCCACTGGTGAATCAATACGGTGTCTAACGTTTCTCGACCATTCAATCAAGCCCAGAACTCCCCCGGTACGAAGGATTGTCTATCCACGTACTTTAAAGGGATAAAAGTCTCGTAAGCACTAAAAATGGGTAGGCATGACCAAAATGGTCGTTACGCCAGGAAAGAGGAACGTTTTGAAAAAGGGGTAAAGGAAAAATATTATAGTTCCTTTTTTGCAACTTGCTAAAATTTGTTAAATTAATGATATTCAAATGTTACCATTTTAAGATCTAAAGTTTTACTTTACAGTAGACAATTTCACTGTGAGAATTTATTTGAGTTTAAATAAAAAGGAGATAACAAACGATCCTCTATCTAGTAAAAACTCCAACCGAGCTAAAATAAAGGTGTAAAAACATCATCAGAGGTATGAAACAAATCTTTTTCGACATTAAAAAAAAAGTCGTAGCAAAAAATTGTCTCAGATGTGATAAGAGGGCGCCCCCTTTTGCCACCCTCAACCATTTGGGATTGTTTGGATGAATGTCTTATCAGCGACAGAAAGAAAAGAAAAACAACATCCAGAAGCCGCCCGGTTCGATGCTATTGATTGGCTTCTCGACCATCGTCGTGGTCAACCGTTGAAGGACGTGTGATAGAAAAAGTACACCGCCAAAGCACACCGGTACAGATAAAACGGACCAATTATCAGCACATTGTTTCCCGCTTGCCTGGCTGCATAATGTGACGGCTCAAATTCGGAAGCGAAGACGAGCCAATTCGGTAGTTGGCGGAAAGGAAAAGCTGCAAATCCGAACGGGGGAATTTAGCACGTTTAACCTTAACCTTTAAGCAGCTAATCGCGGCGGTCTGCGGCCATGCAAGCTGTGATCAAAAATAGACTGCAGGTGGGTGAATCAACCGGTAGGCAAGCCTTATCACGTGATCGAAAAAGCGTTTCTCCCGATCGACTTGGTGGCGGCTCTGGACACTGCCTTCCGTTGGCAGAAGCACCCCGGCGTCACCCAACCGGGCAAAAGATATGCACGCAAGATAAAGCACATAAGCAAACCTGTGCTACCGGCTCAATCGGGGCAGCGCTGATAAGCGCGGTACGATAACAAATAGCTGCCGTGACTGACACGCTTGTTCGGCCTGTCTTGGAGTGGATGGAATGGAGATCTAATCCCGAAGGGCACGAGACGAATCATTGTCGCGATTTCATTATTTTTTAAAGAGCAATAAAAAACTACCCCCAAGACCTAGCAGTTGATTCAGAAGAATCGGCATCATTTGAGGTGTGTTGGCAGCAAACATCTCTTGATCGCGTCTTAATTATCACATGCCTTTTCTGGAATTCCTCGGCCTCACGATATTGAACGCCATTCTTTGCTGGATCAAACATTGCCAGCGCGTTCGCGACCAACTGGCTTGTGAGAGGTGATTTTTAAGTCCGAACTTCAAATCTACTTTTGTTTATTCACTTCTTCCTGTGACAATGTGAATCAATGGCCGGGCGAACCCAGAAGAAAAAAAAGCAAACCGAAGCTGAAACCAGTAAACAATCCTGGTTACAATAAAAGGCCCGGAAGGAAAATACTCATCTTTATAAACCACCCTCCTGTCCTGGTTGCCTAATCACGCAAATATGAGTTTTTAAAAGTGTCCACCATGCTCGATTCTTGTTTGTGTTGTGTTTAATTTTCTTTTTTATTTGTGTTCGTACCCCTTTTTGCCGGAAATCGGTCCTCGCACGCATCGTTCCTGTGGCAAGATTGAGAGGAAAACGGTAAACAAACACCGGATACGATTCTCTTGCCATTTTGTTGTTCGCGGGAAGATCTTTTCTCGTTCTTTCTTGCAAGCGCTGCAGATTGACTTTGGTTTTTAACTGAATGAAGAATAAACAAAAAAAAACACAGGAATCGCGGGAGAGTGAATGATTCTCAAGGGAGGCTTTTTAGAGGGAACCAAGAGACCCCTCCTAAAGCCATGGATGTGCTGCTAAATCCGACCGGTGGAATGGAAACCAAACGGGAAAATCATCACATGACCACCACGGCATTGTGCCGCAGCCGCACGCCAATAGCCGACACTCTCTGGGCCACTGACCGCAGTGAAGTGTTTCACTTTCCCTGCGACTTCCTCACCGTTTGCCGGACAAGGTCACAAACGACTCGCGTCGTCATCGTCGTCGTGTCGTCGCTCCGTTTCCCCGCACAGAATTAACCAACGAAGCCGCCAGGAGCATCGTTCTACACAGTTGCATGTCGCGCCACCTCGGGCGATTTGATATAATCCCCCGTTGTGGTGTCGTCGGTGATGGACCGCCCGGGCTCCAGCTCCCCTACCCTCGGATCCCCAAGAAACCCCTTGCATGACGTCATCGCTGACAAACGTACCACATTCCTTTCTTGCTTCTGTCTACGGCGTAATGAACCTCCGTCTGGACATCGATCCAAGGACATAGTGAAGACACGTGCCTCGATGCCCGAAGGTGTGTGCGTATGTGTGCAGTTGCAGTTGCAGCTGGAGCATTCCCTTATGGGGTGAGAAAGCCATTGGATGCAGGGAGTGCGGATTCAATGCGATCTTCTTTTTTTTTTTTTGGTAACACAATTGAATAATCTATAATCACTACCGAACCTTCTCAAAATCATGTTGGGCCAGGATTTTCATATGTAAATCACTGTCGCTTCGAATGGGATAATTCTTTTCTCTGTGCGGTGTACACATCAGTTTGTTAACTCGCCCAATTCATTTTATGCCTTCGTTGAATGCGATTTCTATCGAAAGAAAGGCTGCAGTATAGTTACAAAAATCGGGGTTATAAAAAAAAGTAGCCTCCGTAAAGACAATGAGTTCAAATCTATATCTCCGACAAATCTGAAATCGTTTCGAAAATAAAACAAAGAGTCTAACCTAGTTCAAATACCAACTACGTACAGCTACAGACGAAACCTTTTTATCTCTACAACATGTTCGCATTGGGACGTTGCAGCAGTAAAATTTAAGCTTAGTAAAACAACTATTCATCCATTGCTTTGAATGAACTACAACCGCCAAAAAATGCACCAGCCAGTCAATCAATTTGAGACCAATAATCTTTGCCACTTTGCAGGACATAAGTAGAACTAAAACTGACGAGGACATAAGTAGAACATCGTCCATGTTGCCTTCAGCAAATGGATGTGTTCCAAGGGGGGCTGCTCTGGGGTTGGTTCCCTTTTTGCCTGTTTGTTGCTTCTTTTCGTTATACCAGCGCCGAAGTTTCCCCCGTCGCAGCACGTTGAGACCTACATAATCGAAGGTCAATCACGCCCTCGGGTGTTTGCTCCCCTTCCTTCCAGTAGCAAGCACCGAGAACGTTCGTCTAGCTTGCACCGCGAAAGCGGATGGAAGATATTTCCTTTAATCGAACTCATGTTGATTCGAACGGTGGGTTCACCTCTCGTAATTTCCTCACAAACTTTCTTGCATTACCGCAGAGGACTACAAAATGGCTGACGATGTTACAACAATGATGAAAAAAAAAAACAATGTGCGCTTACCTTTCCTGCACCATGATCAGAATAGAAGTTTCGCGATCCGTTTTGCACGAGATATTACGAGGCAGGTCCTTGTATGAGTCACTCGCAACTTCCGGTGCGGTTAAAATCGGTCCCTCCTGCGTTAGCACACGCAACATGGTCAGTCCCCACGGTTTCGATTGGTCGCCGGGGCCAAGCTGCTCCACCGTTACCGGACGCGCAATCCCAGGGGCCATTCCGGCGACTCCCGAGGGGCGCAGCTCGATGCACTCAAGCCGGCGAACGCCTGGCGGCCATTGGCTCACGATAAGGTGGTCCCCTGCCGGTCCGATGACATCCAGCCTGGATGCATGCACCAACCAGCCACCGGAGGGGTCCGGGACGGGGTTTTCGTTTTGGCCGAAGCCTTTCGAGGGGGTCACGCTAAAGGCGGCCGCCCCGACGATGGTGGTTGTTAGCCAAAAGTACGATATTATTTTTAACATACTACCTCCCTTCGCGGACCAGCCCATGGCAAGACGCGCGCGCCGGCCTGTGCGTGTGTAGATGTGCGGCGTACGCGCGAATGTAGTCGCGCGCGTGCTTTAGTATTATTATTTGGCTCGATTTCCCTGTTTTTCGCACGCTTCCACACTCGTTCGCCTTTCCCGCGCCGCGCCCTTGCAGCCACTCAAATTCAAATCGATTGTGACGTTCGCTCTCCTTCGCTAGTCCGCGCCTCGCAGGCCCACCATCAGGAACTGCAGGTGCACCAGCACGCCGTGCGGCCGGACATTGTTAGATCACGCGTCGCGGTTAACGACTTCCTTTCGAGCCGAGGTTTTCTTCTCCCCTTGCGCAAGAGAACACCCGCGACACGGCGACCAACGCTCGGCTGGCCCGGGAACACCGTCGGAAGAGGGTCGGTAATCGATCGACCGATGTGATGATTAATGCGGCTAATTCGTTCGGTGGTCGCACACACTCGCAGACGTACGTGTCTGCCCTCGATGACGGTTGCTGACGGAATGGACCAGCCGCGACGTCAACACCATGCAAGAACGCCCGACGGCGATGGAAACGGCAAACCACCACGATGACGGCACGGGCAAACCATCGACAGCAGGCAACGGTTTTTTGCGTCGAGGGATGGAGATGTGCGTATCGTATGGGACGGTGAATTTCTTCTTCACCGACCTTACCCACCAACCGCCACCGCACTATCTAAATGAGAAAAACCCCCCTCTCTTGGACCCGGACGTAAGAACTCCCTTTCGGTTGGGGCAATACAAATACACTTGAGCAGAATGGAGCCAATGCGGGACGACACTATCGTAAACAATCAATTAACCGCAAATGGTCCACTAGTTTTTTTTTTTTTCGCTACGCTGGTCGTCAAGATACGATGGAGAACGTGCAGGTTCTGTCCGTGTTTCAACTTTTCGTATTTTCTGCCCTTTCCGGTCGCGATATTTTACTGCCTGCTTATCCGTCCTGCTGGTCAATCGCAATTCCACAGAAAAGCGACACGGGGCGGAAAATCGGCCGCGTAGCCGAACCGAGGATACTTCTTTTTCCGGGCGAAGCAAAAATCAAGTGATTCACAGAACCGACCACCAAAACAGAACTTCTCCCACAACACAGCTGCTGCTGCTGCTGCTTAACTGCTGGGTCTAGTGTGGCGGTTTCCGTTAAGCACCTACCCAGATCGATCCGTTCCTAGAATAGAGTATTTGTGCACCCAGGCTTCCTGACCGATATGGCCCGGTTCGAAACGCTGTCTCAGGGCGTGAACCGGTTTGCCCGCAAAATGGATGCTTAGAACGGTTCTCGAAATTAGTTTTGAGGCAAATCTTAAGAAAAATTGTTTTGAAACAGATGGTTTCAACAGCGAACGATGAAAACGAAAAAAAAACTGCTCAAGTTATCATGTTATCATCAGCAGTTGCTGCTCATTCCAGGCTTGTCATGTGATGCTTTTCATTCCAGGCTTGTAATTCCAGGCTCCGTCTACACGGGAAAAACGTCTGACGTCTATTAAATTATCAGCACCTCAACACCGTTCTCGGTTATATTAATCCACGTGTAAGAAGGCACTGAATGTAGTGAAATATAACCAAGTTTTGTCTATTTTGGCAGGTGAAACCTTTCGACAAACATCACTGACAGTTCACTTGAACGACTCAAGCCGGTGTATGAGGCAGCGATCTATCTTTTTTGTTTTGTTCCATGAACAAAAACGTAAACAAAGCGCTACGGAAACGCTATCAAAAGGATCCTTTTTTAAATCCATTTGCACGTTTTAGCGCCGAAAACATTTCACAGCCCCACCCGTACTTTCCCTATTTTTTCGACAGAATGTTACGAAAGAGAACCATGGAAAATATAAGAAACATAATTACCTAAAATTGAACCTCGTGTATTCACGTGTGTTCAAGCTCCATAATCATTCCGGTGGCGCATGCCTTCACTCGCGTATCATTCAGAATATCTATGACAGCATTAATTTTGGACGTCGACGACCTTCCACGGTATCATTCTGGAAAGAAAATGCTTTCCCGTGCGCCATTAAAAAAACCGGTTGGCTCAACGCGATCCAAACCTTTCCTTTGAAAAGAGATGATGCAATAGTGCAACAAGTGAAATCATCCGCCGTTTCTCATTCGAAAAGCCCACCGCTGTACATTATCATGGATTTTATGCAAGCCAGTTTTATATATCTCCCATGGAAAGACCAGCCTGTCGAAAGACCGGCGGAGGTCGGTCACAATATGAATGTATGGTGTGGTTTTTCTCGTTGCACAACGAAAGATCAAGCCCAAGTATAAAGTTTGCATATTCAACATTAGAATAACTTAATCGGTTTTATTTACAAAATAATTCCCATGATTCCGTTTTCCAAATCCTTATCAACACACAAACAACCGCACACAGACATGGGGCAGCGGATCCGATCGGCTGTGCGGTTCACGAGAAGTGCATGCTGTTGAAGTGCTCCCGATTTTTGAAGTGCGGTCCCCAGCCGGCACCGGAAGTGGCGTTCGCCTTTGTCTGCGAGGTTGGACTTTGGCTGATGCTCTTCTTCACGTTTCCGCCACCGTTGGTCGAGTATGCCGACTTTTGGCTCTGCTTGGTTACCGTACACGATCGATCCTGCATTGTGGTGCCGTTGGTTACTGGGGGAGTAGCCGCTATCAGGGTACGTACTGGATTTGGGTGAGCACTTGGAACTCAAGGTGGTTGCCGGAATTTCCCGTACGGCTACCCTTGCGGATGTTCAAGTTGTTGATGAGCCTGCAAGAGACGTGAAAGAGAGCGATCGGTTAGGCACGGCCAAGTGAAATACTATCCTGACATGATCGCGGGAAGATGATGAGGGGAAAAAGCAGAAACTTTAAGTTGTTTGTGAGACCTCACGGATGATTCGCTTTTCCTAACGTTCATAGCGACTGATGGCAACCGTGACTGTGGGCACAAAACATGCATCGACGGTACAAACGGTACTCTGGCCCAAGCGCACAGGGAATTCCAATTTGGACGCCACCTTCCTGTGCAGTGCGTCAATCGATATTAATGAAGTATACGCAAGAAATTCAAACCGGAAAGAAAAACATGCGCGCTTCCACGTAGTCACTCGTAGTGCGCGTGGTGCGATTGGAACCGGTTTAATCTTTCGTTTTCGCCCAACCGAACGAATCAGGACAGGGCGGGAAGAGTAGAGAAATAGGATAAAGTTATGCTCGGTGACGCTTATCGAGGATTTAAAGGGGGAAATAAGGTTCAAACATGCTATCGTTGCCACTTTTCGCGAAGGCACCAAGAATGAGAGTACAAGCAACTTATATTCGCCAGTGACAGGCGCCCCGGACATTACCGGAGCCTTGCCAAACGGGGGGTGGAACTTTGTCCCCCGCGGGGGATACTGAGCGGAAAAACACTTCACTTCTTGCTTTCTCTGGACATTTTCTTTTCTTTTTTGGGATGCGTTGGCGGATACGCTATTTACCTTACGGATGGCAGGAACTTGAGCGTTGAGTCTGGTTTGACTATTAACATTGACACCAATTTATTGTTTTCCAATCGTTTGAATTAAATCGCAACATGCAACCAATTTTGAAAGAGGATGCTGAACAACCGACTGCTGCCGGCTTCCTACAGTGAACTGGCGGGTTCGTGCGCTGCACCCTTACTTTTATACGAAACGGTCAAACTCCGCAGCCCGGGAGGTTCGCTGCACGAGGGGTGGATGTGGGCCACGACCGGATCGGACAAGAAGAAGGCATCCTTCTACACCCCCCCGCGCACGCGCTCGCTCCTTCCACGGCGTAGCGCTTTACGAACTGCGAATCGACAACTGGAAACTGGTTCCCGTCGCACCATCCTACCCCGCCAATCAGGTAGGCCGCGGTCTGTACGAATCCCGAACGAGTTTCTATGATGAATTCATCACCATTTTCCTCCTGCATGCGGCAAAGTGTCGAGAACCGGCGCATGATCGAATGAAGCATTTAAAAAAATATATAAATGGCAGCCAGAGCGACCCGCGAGTCTAGGACGATCCGATGGATGGTGTGTTTTGTTGGGATCTCTGTCTAGCGCAGGGACGGCGAGAAGTGGGTATGGTCATGGTACGGACTCTAACCGATAACCTCTTTTGGACAAATATGTTCGAGTATACATATCGTTTTTTTTTTGCATCTCCACCTGAAATTTCGAAACGGACTAGATTGTTCTACCGGAGGTAAACAGCGCGGCTGTTGGCGGGCCGTTTCTTCGACCTTGGAAGAGCTGGAAAGGTGGCGTACAAGAACGTACGGGTTAAAGATAGACGGGGAGCCTGGTGGTAACGTACGTTTGTTCGCTTATTTTTCCTTCGATGGGAAAACCACGCCAAAAATCCCCAACGTTTGCCAAAACATGCTTTCAAACATGTACGATAATGTGTTTGTTTTTCCCTCTTTTTTTTTTACTGCTTTCTTACCTTCTTTAGCGCATCTCGTGAATGCAGCATGTGATCAGGTGATGATGGCTAGAAACGATCTTGGCGACATCGCTTTACGCAATATGCAGTCCGTTGCATTTACAACGCAGTTCCTAAGGATTGCAACGCCCCCTGCTCCACGTCACATGCTGCACTTTGAATGCATAATCAAGCGCCGCGTTCCGGAGGGAAGTACTTTAAAACCTGCTTGGGCTACGCAAAGAATTACGAACTAGTTCTGTGCTAGACCGACCCATAGGAATGTTTAATTGAGATCGGAAGCATGAGAGAAAAAAAAACAGTTGTATAGAAATATTCTCCCTTAAACAAACAGTTGAATGGGGAAAGTACGCTTATATAAGCCATATTCCGAGATGTAATCCTCCTTCTAGAAACGGTAAAGAAAAAAGATTTCAAAGGCGATGAATATATGCACAAGGAACCCATTTGGCGCCTTGTTCAGCAAAAGGTAAGGAAACTGAAGTTCGAAGAGTGTTACACCTGAAACGATAATGGAAAATTTTGGAATTGGCAGTGCTAATAATAATTTGGGTCCCACAACAACAAAACCACACAAAACACAAAAAAACCCCCGCGAGCACATTGGAGAGGAAACTGCCTCCGAGATGGAAGCATAAATGCATGAGTTCGGGACAGAAAGGGACGAAGCAACCAAGTGATAAAATGCAGGCTGAAATAGGAAACGAAAAAAAAGCAAATTAATTCCGAACGAAAAAAAAAACGACAGTTTACCGATTAATCGCATTCGCCGGTCCGATGCCGCCTTTTTCCTCGCGATCCGGTTCGAGCCGGTTCGCCAGCGCGGATCTGGGTCTCATCATCAACCAACGACCCCCAACGTCACCCCTTCGGTCAGCTCCGCCTCAACGCACTACACAAAATCGCCCCCCGACAGCCGGCAGGCCATTCCGGTTAGCGTGGGCCTGCCGCGTCGTCATCGGCACGCGGTTTTCGGGGGCTTCGCCTGTTCGTCCGTGAATCACGCGGTGGGCGCATGATCAGCATGCGAACGATCGTACGGTGTCGCGCGCACCGTCCAATGTCAAGTGGATACACTGGCGATACGGGAACGTGCAGCATTGCGAGAAGAAAGGCAACGCACACAGCAGGGCAGAAATGGTTCGCAAAAGGCGTGAAAGAAAACTCGGCGAAGGCAAGAAAGGCGCGCACTCGGCACATTATCCAAGGTGGGACAAAAAAGGAACAACTTTTCGGTCCGGAAAAGGAACATTTTGAATGATCAATAAAAAAGCCCAAACTTAAAACAGTATCCAGTTTAAACCGGATAAAAATCGTATGGGGGGACAAGATTTCCATGAATACCGAATACCGATTGTCCCATGGAAGCCACACACCCTGGCAGTGGTTCTTATTTATCGATCCATCTTTCATGCATGATTTTAACGAGTTGATTTACAGGATTTCACTCCCCCTTGGGGGAATTTCAAAATGACAAATGTTAAAGTGAATGTACTTGAATGTTTTACTTTCATCAACCACCCTACCCCGAAAATTGATGTCGTCTCTAGCACCCAACATGAGGGCAGAAGATAGTGTGCCTCCTCCCTGGTTGCCCTTGAGAGTCCGCTTCGCCGATCGCTTCCGGTGTCTTTCTTCCTGGTGAGGCCCCGTCGCTGGAAGGAAGCGAACCACTGCGATCGTGTCTCACCACCGTGTGCGTCCGTCACTCTTTGTATTTTTCGGCCGCGTAAAACGCAATACGGTAGACTTCGCTGCCGCAACCATGCTTTTCAGCTAGTCGGGTCGAAAGTCCAACGATCGATCGGTTCTGCAAATGGATCAGTTCACGGTACTCAAAAAAAAAAAACCAGTAAAAAAATCCTTTTTCAAGTCTCAATGTTCTGCCAGCGGTACGCGGTTTATTGAAAATGTTACAATATAAGTGTATTAAAATTAAATTAATTTTAAAGAAACACACACCTTTATCTCGTTTTTTTTTTCTTTCTGTAAGAAGTAATCCTGATTAATAAGCTTGATTTGTTTTGTCTTTCATTGTAATATTTTCTTATCCATATAGCGGCGCGTGTAAGCCACCAGCCAGCCTGCGTATGTTTCACGATTGTTGTTACAAAATGGGTAGCGGATGAAATAAGTAGGAGACGTCGGTCCGGTCTCCTCCTTCGTCGGATTGGTTTGTATTATTAGTACGGAGCAAACGGAAACGTAGAACGCGAGACGAAAAGGGCAATCGTTATCGTGCTCCATGTATTGGTTAGCTAGAACTTTAGAGATCGGCAAGAGTTTTTCTGCCTGTTTCTTGTATAAGTCACCCTTCAACCAAGCCTACAATGCGTCCACCTTCCCAAGCCTTTCCAGTGTCGCTGTAGGGATCACTGGTTCTCTTCTCCTGGATGTGCGAGTCGTCTATTCGTCCCACAGTGGTGTAGCGTCACCGAGGGTGAGCGAACCGGCCGAGGACGCCTGCTGGGCGGCCGGCGGCTGCTGTTGCGGGGGCGGCATCGCCGGCGGTGGCATGGGCGACCGGCTGGACGAGTACTTGGAGGACGACTTCGGCGTCATGCGGTGATCGTTGGACGTGCCCGATTCGCTCGATCGGCCATGATGGTGTTGGTGATACGATCCGCCGGACATGGAACTGATGGTATGAGAAACGAATTCGAAAGGTAATATAGCACCCGATGAACTCCCCAAACGCTCCAACGACTCGCCTCCATCCAGTACGTACCTTCGATCGGATGACGCATGGTGGCCCTTGGAGCCCCCTCCGCCACTCGTACGGTTGCTCCACGAGTCCGTCGCCTTCGACCAGCTGTCGTACTCGTTCCGGGCGTGGTGCTGCTGCGACGATTGCGACGACCGGTAATGGTGGTCGCTACTGTTCGAGTACGGCGAGGGTTGCTGCATTGACATGCTGCTACCGCTGGCCACACTGCTCCCTCCGCCCATGCCACCGCGCGACGACGAGGACGACGTTTTATAGCCGTGGTGGCTAGCCGGTGGGGCCGCATGGCCAGTCGGGAGACCCGTGTACGACGATTTGTTGGAGTACTGCGAGGGCGTCGATGTGCCATAGCGGGGCGTTTGCGAGAAGTGGGGCGTCTGCTGGTACGGCGTCATGTACGGCGTTTGTCCACTCGGTGTATAGGGCTTTTGGGGGGGGAAATGGTTGAAACAATTAGTACTCACATTCAACCGATGGACGATCAAGCATGTAAAGTGAATGAGAACAATTCGTCTTACCGTGGTGACAAAATTACTCGAGCCATACTCGAGCGGCGTGTACGAATAGTGCGGCGTGTGGTGCGCCGCGGCTGACAGCGAGTTCAACATATGTGGAGGCATATTCTTCGCCACGGACTCGATGGCTTCACCTAAAAAAAAGAAAAAAAAAAGACATTGATGAAGAATGCCACTAACCACATCGTCTTCTTTTTGCTCTGACTTACTGTTAATGTCGTTAAACTTGGGCGTACTGCCGTACGGTGTGCGGGAGGACGACATGCCACCGGTGGTCTTCGGGGTGCTCTTGGGCGTTTCGATCGGGATCGGATCGCGGAAGTGCTCCTTGAACCACTTGAGCAGCGAGTTCACCGAGTCGAACGTCTGATGCCGGAACCGGTAGCCATCGGGCGTCACCGTGACGTACTCGTGGCGGAACTTGTTGCGCGGCAGATAGGACAGCAGAAACCGGCCCGGGTACGTCTTCGACACCGACACGATATAGTGGATCTTGTTCGGGTTCTTCTGCTTCTCCGCCTTGATGATCTCCTCGGCCTTCTCGCGCGACCCGCCGTCCGTGTCCCGGTAGTACTTGTAATTGAGCAGGTCGCGCACGTAGATCGCCATCGGCGTGATGTGCCGGGCGATGATTTCGTCCAGATCCTCGAACTCGTCGTTGCCGATCCAGAGCGTCTGGCCGAGGCTGAACACGTTCTCCTTGCCCTCCTCGCGCACGTCGATGTGCTGGTAGATGCCGTCCGTCACCTTCCACGTCGCCGTGAGGTGGTCCGAGCCCTTGCTCGACGGTCGCACCACCACGTCGCCCTGGTCGAAGCTCTCCAGCAGCTTCAGTGCCTCCGCGTACGAGATGTTGTGGAACGACGGGTGCACGATCACGCGCTTCACGTACTGCTGGCGGGCCTGCTGCTTCTTCGAGTCCGCCTCCTTGCGACTGTCGGCCTCCTCGGTCTCCTGGTCGTAGCAGGGGTCCTTGCGCGGGCGCCACTCCTGCTTGCGATCGCACAGGTCCGAGCTCTTCGACGAGCACTCGAGCGAGAAGCGCTCGATGTCGATCTTCGTCACGCGCACGTGCACCGTCTGGCCGATCTGCACGCGTTCCTCCGGGTTCTTCACGTGCTTGTCGGACAGGTTCTTGATGTGAATGAACCCATTCAGCCCGTTGTCGAAGCGCAACCGGACGCCCGTCGCCTGGCCCGGACATTCACCCGCATCGAAGTGGTTCCACACCTCCGACAGCTCGGGAAACTCCGTCTTCATGCAGAACGGACACTGCCAGAAGCCGGTATCGTCGTTACGCACCGGATTCGCCTGATCGAGCTGCTCGCCCTGCGGCTTCCGATAGGTGAAGCCGGCCACCGTCGCCAGCATCATCTTGCCGACGTACAGCGACTCGGGCGTCTCCTTGGTGAGATACTCGAACAGCTCCTCGGACGTGACCGAGCGGAACGGCGTGCGGAGGTCCTTGTAGCGCGAGTTCAGCTCCGCCCGGATGTCGTACAGCGTGATACTCTTGTTGCCGAAACCCTGCCGCTCCAGCTCGATCGCGAACGCGTCCAGATCGAGATCCTTCAGACGCTCCGGCGCCTCGAGGATCTCCTCGAGCGCACCGGCCGGGTTGGCGTCTTCGTCGTCATACTCGAGCGCGTCCACGGCCATCTTGCGGGCCCACTCGTACGTCTCCGGGTGCACACGCGACCCGTCCAGCACCTCCACGTACGCTTCCGTGCTGTCACCGAGCGAGTTCGTGTCGATTTTGAAGAAACCCGAACAGTTGATGAACACCTTCGGCCCCATGTGGCACATCGTGACGAGCTGCGTCCGGTTCTCGAGCCGCTGGTTCGACTGTTTCAGAACCTTCAGCAGCGCCTGAGCCTTGCGCGGCCCGAGACCGCAGATGAACTGCACCAAGTTCGCCACCACCGGGCTCTGCACCGCCAGGTTCACGTCCACGCCGACCTCGTTCGTGCGGTTGATGAACTCCAGGAAAATGTTCTCCAGCAGTTCCTCCTTCGACAGCTGATCCTGCAGCGTGTGGTAGCGTAGGCACAGGATCTCCTCGTCCGCATTGCACAGCTGCGAAAATTCCACCAGCGGGTCCTGGACGCGCCGCGCCAACGAAATCGCCTGCCGCAGCAGCGCCGGGTACTCCTTGAAGTCTCCTGCGCCCTTGATCGAGTTGGCGTACACCTTCGCCAGCTCGTTGTCCACGATCTCGACGGCGATCTGCGGGAACTGCTCCTCCTCCTGCAGGCGCTTCAGACACTCGGCAAAGTCCTGCTGCACCATGAGCGCGTCCTTCGACTCGCCCCCGATCACGATCACGTGCGGTTTCTTGCTACGGATGAAATTGGTGATCGTGCGCAGGTCCTGCTCCTTGCACTGCTTCTCCGCCTCGCGGTACGCGTTCTTCTTTTTCAGCAGGTGCGGTATGCGCAGATAGTCCGTCACTTCGCCGTCCGGCGCTATGATAGCACCGAACGCCGACTGTGTGTAGTCCGGCACGTATGCGACACCCATCACGCGCACCCCGCGCGTCGTCTCCCACTCGTAGTCGTCGAAGTCGGGCACCGGCGGTCGGTAGGGGGCCACCTTGATCCAGTTGTACAGCTTGCGGCAGCAGATGCGCAACACGGCGTCCTTCGCCTCCGTGAGCAGAATGTTGTGCAGCTCGCGCTTCAGATCCGGTATGACCATCCGGTTGACCGCCAGCTCGACACATTCCGCCCGCAGCCGGTTCCACTCCTGCACGTTCTTAGCGAACTCATCCCGATAGTACAGGGCCTTCAGCTCCTCGAGCAGATCGGATGACGCGTTGCCCTCGATGCGGTTCGCGATTTCCATCGTCAGCATTTTGTCCTCCTGGGCGATGTACAGCTTCAAGTACTGCTCGCCCGTCAGATCGCGCACCGGCTTCTCCTTCACGTACTTCAACGCGTAGCACGGGTGCGTCTCGTCGATCTCCTTGATGCCCTTCTTCGTCGGGCGAACGTTCAGCTTGGCCCGCTCGAAGAACAGCTCCCGGACGCACTTGCGCAGCAGCGGTTCCCGGGAAAGCTGACGCGCCACCATGAACACGCCACCTTGCATCACCTCCTCGGCCGAGGTGAACGAGGTGCCCATGTACTCCTTGGCCACCTCCAGCGGGTCCTTCGTCTCCTGCTCCACCTCGTGCCGCTGGTAGCTATCGCGCACGTTCTCCGCGAACTGTTCCGGCGTGAGGCCGAACCGCTTCGTCAAGCCGGTCAACCCTCGCTTCCGACAGATCGCGTACGGCCCTATGTCGATGTTAAGCTTCACCTGATCCTGCTCCTCGTCCTCCTCCGCTTCTTCCGCCGCAGCGTCCACATCCTCCGTCTCTTCGTCCGCGTTCTCCTCGGCGTTCTCGTCGTCCTCGTCTGCTCCTTCTTCGCCCTCGGCAGACACCTTCTTGCGCGGAGCGACCGGTCGAGACTTGCGTCGCTGCTGCTGATCGCGCGCCTTCGCCCTTAGCCGTTCCTTCATCGGTGTTATCTCGTGCGCGTAGTACAGCAGAAAATGCAGATGAACGTCCTTCAGCTCCTCGGGCGACTGCACCGAGCGCAGCCGCGTCAGATCCTCGTCCCGTATCACCCGCATGTCCTCCGGTATCGGCGCGTCCGGCGTCTCCATCAGCTTGTCCAGCTGGTAGTTGCGCATGTTCTCGAACAGCCGCTGCAGGGAGGACTTGCGCCCGAGCAGCTGGCACCACATCGAGTCGAACTTGTAGATCTTCCACAGGTCGTTGATGTTCAGATCCGGCTGCACGTACTCCTTCCGGTAGAACGCGATGAACGGCACCTCCAGGTGCTGGTTGCGCATAAAGTCGAGCGCCTGCTTGATCTTCGGCACGTTCGATGGCGGTTTGCGCGTGACCGTGCCCTGGTCGGACACGTACGGCTTACAGAACGCCTGCTGGTAGATCCACTCCGCCTCGTCCTCCAGCTCGTTCGAACCTTCCGGTACGCCCGTCACCGGCACATCACGCAGCTGCATCCGCTCGGGCATGTCGACCTTGCGCACCTCATTGTCCAGATCCGTAAAGTGGCCACGCTTCAGTTCGCTCGGTTCGTAGATCTCAAAGATGGACTTCTTCAACGTGCGCTTGCGGGCGGCCGGTTTGGTTTTCTTGCCGCTCCGTTCCCCGCTCGGCCGATCCGTCTGGTCCAGCTGCTCCTCCTCGTACTCATCCTCCGCTTCCGAGCCTTCCTCGTACTCATCGTCGTACTTTTCGAACTCGTCGTAATCGAAATCAACACCGAAGATATCCTGACCCTCCTGAAGCGACCTGTTTCCGTGGATAAAACATGATAACCGAGCGTTAAAAGCGGCTCAAAGGAACGTACGGACGGTCACTTACGCGTCGGTAAAGATGTGCTTTCGCTTCTTGCGCTTATCGCTAATCGGTACACCGTCGTCGTCGACAATAAAATCGTCCGCATCCGACTCTTCGTCCTCCTCGTCGTCGTAGTGCTCGCGAACGTTGGCCAACGAATCCCGCTGACCCTCGTGATCCGAGGCCCTCTCCTCGTCCTGAAAAGAAAATATTACAATGCAACCTGTCCTACTCCCACGAGTTGTCACTATTTCGCTTCGTCTCTTCCCCCCACGCACCTCTTCAGAAGCAGCATCAAACAGTCGATTCTCGATGGTCTCCCGAATCATCGTTTCATCGGCCGATTCCCCGTCGCTGCCATCGTCGTTAGCGAACTTTTTCAACCGCTTGAACCGTTTCTGGTAACAAAAAATATACAACAAACATGAAATAGAATTGCGATCGAAATCCAACATAAGATTTACACAGCACCGCCTACGGTGACACTGGCTTTGACCTACTAACCCGCTCTACTTTGACGCCAAGGTTTTCCTCGATCAGCTCGTAATCCTCGTCCTCCAGCCGATCGTCCAGCTCATCGTCGCTTTTCTTGCGCTTCTGGTGACCACCTTCGGACCCATCGTCGGAATCGTCATCGTTGTCGCTTTCCTCGATCGGATTATCGTCGATCAGATCCTTCAGCTCCTCCCGTAATCGATCTTCGTCGTCTGCACGGAACACGAGTTAAACGATGAAGCATAATCGAACATTTCGAAAGTATTAAAATGTGTCTTTTCGTATAAAAAACACGTCGCGCAATTATAAAAAAAAGAGTCTTATGCAATATTCCCCTGTCATTTCATCACCGCTCTCCGTCGTCATCGAAAGGATGCAAATCTGCCGTCGCGTGTGAATAAAAAATTCTGCTGCGTATGTCCGATTTCTTCCTCTCCTGCTACTGGACACCCAACGGCCACCCGTACGACCTGTTCACGTGCATACGAATGACGGATTTTCCACCGGGATAATCCGTTGCAACCCAGAGTCTAGACAGACAGATTCAATAATTCACGGCGCGCTATGCAGCTGTGGGACTACAAACTAGATACTTAGTTGTACTTTCCATCACCGGCATTTACATTCAAGTCAAACCTGTTGCGACGTTTTGCAGGGATATAAATAAGTCAAGCTAGTGCATCGCTTCAAATTGTACAAAACAAAACCAGAAAAATCCAGCTGAAAGCAGTTTCTCTCCGCCTCTTGGGAACCGGTTAAATAGGGCCGGGTCTAACTATCGCTTAACCAGTATATAAAAGCCGGTAGCTTCATCAGGAAGTACTAAACCAACCAAGCATTCCACTTTGGCTCTGCTACAGTTCATATTTTGTCAGCGTTACCTTTACCATAACATGCGTCGGACTGTGAAAATATTTACGATTGGCATATGAAATTCCATTATACATTAAACGCTTCCTCCTAAAGCACAGTGATCCAATAAAACATCTCTGTATTCATTTTTTATGAATCATTTACGATGCTCGTTTTAAGTTCTTAATGTTTAAGCTCAAGAAAATTTCGAAGGAAAAATCGATTGCCTTAGTTAAACTTTTTCACCACACCAATCCCTTAGTAGTCACGTTTTAGATACTCACCGTCTTCTTCATCTTCGCTATCGGAGACGGCCTTGTTTTTTCTGAGCTTCTTGCGCTCGTGTGGTTCCAACTCCTCCTCCTCCTGCAAACAAAGCATTCGTATAGAACTAAGTGCGCATATAGGTCACAGACATCATCAATGGCATCTTCGTCGGTGAAAGCATGCTTCCTTTTACAGCATCCAACATTTTGGCAACGGTACAAAAATGCATCTTTCCGCAATTGGCTGAAGGAAATTGATTTTTCTCCGCACATCCGTTCGGGTGCAGTGTTTAACATAGAAGCCGTCACATTCACCAAGGATGCCTTTTTTAGCATTTCTTATCATCTCATTTCTTACCTCACTCTCCTCCGCTTCAGAGTCAATGAAATCAGCCATTTCTTCGAGGGGTCACCTACGGATGCCACACAGGTGATGCGTGAGGTACGGGTACTACCAGGGAAGAGGTATGCTTCCGCTCCCCCTTCTCACGCTCCTACGCTATACTAGTGCGCTATACTATCGATATAACGACGCAAATCTAATCAAAGCACTATCTTGAGTGGTCGCAATGCGATTTTGCAACAGGGAGCTCGAGAAGGAATGCCTTCTTGTGGGTTTATTACGATCCACAGCCCGCTTTCCAGCACCCGTACACAAAACGAGGCTATGTGGTGCTTCGAATCGATGCTGATGATGATGCATCAAGCGCTGGCGGGCGGAAAACAACAGAAAACCGCACACTTTGCACTGCCACACCACACGCGTACTCCGGCAGCACCGGACACTTTCGTGGGCCAGAGGCAAATTGAAATTGAAGTTATTTCAATATCTGCGGCGTTTTTCGTTTTTCTTGCACGACATTGAACAAAATGGCAAAACTACAGGTCGCCATCCATACTTTCGCTGCCAGTGTGACGGCTGTTGCTAGCGAGGTGCGTACCCAATAGGATGCATAAGTTCGATCTGATCCCTCCGAAGATGCTCCCAAGGAATAGCTGATTCCTGTTGAGAATATATATATATAGTAATGGATATTCCTTAAAGCATCTACTATGTATTATTTATTCCTCGCAGAAAGATAATGCATTCAATAACACGTTCGCGTTCAATGTGCCTAGATGTTCCAGTAATTTACCGCTACTATCCCGGCCATATTGCTCGTTTGCATGACAACTCAGTTCCGGAACGTTTGTCACAAGATAGCATTTTCCCATCACTAAGAGCGTGTTCAGGGTTGATTTTGAGCCTTCCACTGGGTGCAGAGTACGCAGATGTCGATTTCGCCCCGATTGAGCACCTTACGGCGAAATGTAGTCGAACAAAACCGGATAAGAAAATAATGAGGCCAGTCATGTTTATCCCGTTTTGTTTGTTTGAAACTGAACGAGTCAGGGAACCGATGTTCACGAACACAAAGTTGCGAGATTATTATCTGAATACCTTTCAAAATATGAATAGAAATATTAATAAAATCTCAGTCTTATTCTTATTCGAGTTGCTTGTTACGCTTTGCTTTTCTCTTCTTGCTTTTTTCTGGCTGGCGAGTATTTACCGGATTATCGTTCCTGGCTGCCCAAAACTCGCTCCATCCCACACAACTCGGCGAAATTTCACATCACTACTTTCGAGTTGTCACACCTCTTTGACAGCTGGTGGTGCAACTCGCCAGTCGTTTTTTTTTTTCGCCCGTCCCTCTGGTGGTCGGGTAATGCACTGCAAAAATGGTAGATTGTTGAGGAACAGAAAGAGTGCTGTGTTTTTTTTTGTTGATAAACGTCAAAATTACAAAAGTTGCATATTTTCGTCGCGAATTATTCACGACTATTGTGTAGCCCGCTCGCCCACCGCAATTGCCAGTGAAATATGCGAAGGTAAGCGGTGCCACTGGGCCGTACAGGTCGTCCGTATTGCGTCCGTGATTGCGTGCGTATGTTCGCTCCCGTTCGTCCGTGCGTGAATGCGTGCGTGCGTGCGTGTCCCTCGGACAAGAGAGTCGCAGTGTGTGTGTGTGTGAGTGTGTGTGTGCATGTGTACGAGGAGGGGGTGGTGGAAAAAGAACGAAAGCACTGAAAAGAATGGTTAGTGGTAAACGGGGCGAGGTGGAAATTGCATTGGTATGTGGAGTATTATTTTCGTCGATCAACGCGAGAAGGGAGGCGAAGAGCAAGAATTTTGCCATCAGCTCTCCTCCCTTTCCGCCCCACCTAACCGTTTCAAACAAGGTGAAAACGCAATGGAATATTCGATAATCGCTGGCGAAGAAGAGAGTCTCTTCCGTACGGGACGGGGACTGTGGAATGTGGATTTCGTAGCAAGCTCTGTGGGTGTGTAAGTGTGTGTGTGTGTGTGTTCTCCGTGCTGCTGGTTCGACTCCGTGAACGGATTGCATTTCATCTGTGTCGTCCCGTCGTCAGTCCCAGCATCGGTTCTCCGTTCGAGTAAACAAACGATGAAAATGATGGCCCGATTTGGCCGTCCCCGCACCGTCCGCCCGGCTGCCACCTGCACCCCATGCACGGACATTCCATTCTGTGGCCGAATCGTAGACGTGTGTTGTCTCCCGAGCCCCCGGATATTGCGGAGCGATTATCGTGCAGATGAAAGCCGCTGCTGGTCTTTCATTGTCCATTCGCATTCCGATGGCAGCTACAACAAAGATGTACAAGGGCAAATACTGGCGAGTTACATTTTAGTCGGTGCTATCCCTAGAGCTACGCTTTGTATCGGACCGACAATAAAGGCTACAAGCGCGATCAAATTATCATACGATTTGGAACATGAGATAAAATTGAAGAAAAAAAATCACTCGTGAATGGAGAAAGAATCCGTACAGAGGTTGGACTCGTTTGCAGGAAGTGTAGTGCGTGAGACAGCTGCTGGTAGCCATTCCGATGGACGGGACAACATTTGCGAGGCAGCCAAGGAGACAAACCCCTCATTTCCAAAACACCCCCTTGCTGCAAACCAAATGCTGCAATTTACCATTCCCCTTAACAGCATTCATCTCGTGCACAAAATGGCTTTTTCTATCACCAGCAGCCTTTTTTTTCGATTTCCGAACATTGCCATTGCTATAGAGTGCGGCGGAATGCGCTGCGTTGGTCGGCCAAATTGTCCAAGAGCTGATAATGCCTTACTCAATCGAACACACGAAGCGAACGAGGCGGCGCTAGCCTCGAACAAAAAAAAACACACCAACGAATAAACAACCATTGCACGAATTGTGATTTAAAAAGAAAGGGTGTTCCGTGCGTGCGGGTGGATCCTCCCCCTCCCCGGGGGTGAATTGCGGACGGTAGTGCCAAAGAGGGGTGACGACAAGCAAAATAAAAAGGGCCACACATGCACACTCATTGCGCAGAAACTCCCGATGCCTCACGATGGAGCTGTACGCGACATAACGCTAAAAAAAATCGAAGACAACCGAAGAAAAAAAAACTTACTGTGACGTCTTCCCTTTGCCAACCGTGTGTGCGGTTTTTTTCCCCCTATCTTCTCCTTTGCATTCCGTGCATTCCACGAATAATTAGAATAAGCCAACCTGAAACGCATGGGGCGAACGTGTGTACCACACATGCATACATACGTATGCGCGTACAGTTGTGTAGCATTGGGTGATGTTCTACGTGAGTCACGGTTTATGCGGTTAGTTTTGTGACTTTGTTTTTCTTTGCTTTTTTGTTGTTGTCGTTGTCGATTCTCTCCCCCCCCCTCCTCTCCATCCAGCCCTTCAAATGATGTTGTGTTCTCAGCCCCCGGCGTTTAACACGGGAACGATCTGCGTATGAGGTTTTTTTTTTTAATGTACATATTCTCTACGAGAGTCGAGTACGGAGCATGGAGGTGAATGTGTGAACATTTATGATTTAAATACTGTGTTCCTTGCACCTGATGAAAACATCCTTCGCCGAAAGGATGTCGCCTTTCTCATCGGCTGCTTGGATGCTGTACGGATTGTCGAAGTCGAAACATTCGAAACTGAAGGATGATGATCGTCGATGCAATTAAAAAAGCGACAGATTCACATTGAGATTGATTGCTTAAAGCCTTCAAATGGTTTCTGAAAAGCCACCTGTTGCCTGAAATGAATTGCGATGATAATTTTAATTATTATTGCGATTATCTTTTAATTGAATATGCATTTTGATCTTGCGTTCAACCGTCCGTCATTGCGATTCTTCTAAACCCCTCTTCTATCGACTTTTCCCGTTGCAGCAGATCTAGGAAATAGCAGTAAGTTATGCATATTATAAATCAGCATGAATGGAAAAGGCGGCAAAGTTCCGTCGTCAGTGGCGCGCCACTCGACGTACAACGCGATCGCACTGGAGCAGATCAAAAACGAATTGATGCCGTACGAGACGGGCCAGCAGTTGGGTGGTAGTCAGGTGAGCCCCTCTCGAATGCGACGGATCAACGTACCGCCCGGACGGACGCTTACACTGACGTTCGCTTCCGCTTCCTTACTTCCTTTCGCAGATCACAGCACCGCTGAAGCGCAAGCCGAGCATCGAGAAGGATGCACCGCAGTCGCCGCTGCACATGCAGCGCACGAGCCCCGCCCTCGACTCCGGCGCGGGCAGCTCCCGCTCCAACAGTCCCCACTCGCAGCAGCCGTTCTCGGCGGCGCTCGGGCGCAGTTCGCAATACTCACCGTCGCCGTGTCCGACGAACTTCAGCGACGCGCCTCCCATCCCGCCGCCACGCTGCTCCTCGACACCCTCCACTCCTCAGCCACCGAACCCGATGCACCTGCTGAAGCGCATGTCGCCCGCGTCGGTCACCTCGACGCGCAACGGCCAGTTCGGTGGGGCGGCATCGCAGTCGCCTGCGCGTGGCTCCTCGCCGATCTCGGGCAGCGGCAACCACCAGCTCCGGCAGCCGATCATCGTGCAGAACGGGCCGCAGGTGCAGCAGCAGCTGAGCCAGCAGATGGCGGTGTACACGAGCAGCGAGCCCCCGCCACCGTACCCGCAGATCGGACCGTCGTCGCCGCCCAACTATCTGTCGTCGTTCCACAGCCGCCAGAGCCCGACGCAGTCGTCGCAGTCGGACTTCCGCAAGAGTCCCAGCTCGGGCTTCTACTCGAACGCGTCGATCGGCTCGTCCAGCCCGATAACCGTCTCGCAGGGAAGCACCGTCGGGGGTGGCGGAGGAGGTGGTGGTGTGGGTAGTTCCATCCAGCGGCCAATCCCACTGCAGCCAAAACCGTCCGGCGCCCATCCGCCCTCGTCGAAGGCGGCGCAGCATCCAATCATCATGCACTCGGTCAAATCGACGCAGGTGCAGAAGCCGATCCTGCAGACGGCCGTGGCCCCACCCGCCCCGGCCGGTGGCCACCCGCTGCAGTCGATCGATCGACACAACAATCCACCGCCACCGTCGTACGCCGTCTCGGTGCAGCACAAGCTGAACAAGGCGGCCGGCTCTGGGTACGCAGCCCAACCGCCACCTCCGTCGCCCTCCGCCCTCGGGCACGAGGGTCCGTCGAGACAGCAGCACCCGACGAGCGCGTCATCCGCTGCCGGCGTTCCAAAGCAACCGCTCCGGGCGAAACAGTCCCTGCCGGGTCTCCAACAGCATCCAGCGACATCGTCGGCCGGTGGCGCCACTGTCAATGGAGGGCCATCGTCCCCTGCACAACCGCAGGGGCTGAACAGTGGCAATGGCAATGCGAACAGCGGCAACGGCAATGGAAACGGGTCCGCCAACGATCCACCGTCGTACGACTCGACCATGATACTGCTGCAGAAGCACTCGTCCCCGAAAAAGGAGCCTCCGCCCGCCTACCTACTGGACGGTGGTGGTGGCGGAGGTGGCGGCGGAGGTTCGGGCGGTTCGGGTACACCTCCACTGCCACCGCCACCCCACATGGAGCACATGGAGCTGCACAGGAATGGAGCGAATGGTAACAATCACCACCAACACCACCACCACCAGCAACAGCAGCAGCAGCAGCAACAACATCTGCACCACAATGGCCACAACAATATGGATGGCTGCACCAACGCCAATGGAAACACCGGCAGCAGTAATAACAACAACAACAACAACAACAACAACAACAACAACAACCATGCCAACAACTCCCACGGCAGTAGTAGTCACACTGCTAGCGCTAATATTATTAACAACACTATAATTAATAACACAAATAACATTAATGCAAATAATAATCTAATGAGCAGTATGCATAATAATAATCATAATCACGATCATGTTAACGCGATGATGCATGCCAACAATGGCAAGGCGTCAGTCAACGCTGCCGGCAACAGCTACGCCAGCAACAGCCGCACGAGTGAGGATGGATACTCGCAGCATCAGCATCAGCAGCATCAGCATCAGCAGCAGCATCAGCAGCATCAGCAGCATCAGCAGCAGCAGCAGCAGCAGCAGCAGCAGCAGCATCAGCCGCATCAGCCGCATCAGCAGCAGCAGCAGCAGCAGCAGCAGCATCATCACCATCCGCTCCATGCCACCGGCAGTCACCGGGGAATGGAGGGCCTTAGCAATGGCATGCTGCAGCAAGCGACCGAACCGAAGGGCCCACCGAAGGGGCCGCTAAAGACGGCCGCTGCCACGTCGAACACGGCGGCACCGCAGCAGCAAACCATGAGCGGTGCCACACTCAAGAGTCTCGGTGCCATGATGGTCGGTGGCCATCAGCTGCAAACGCCGCATCACCACAGTAACGGTCCCCACCAGCAGCAACAGCAGCAGCAGCAGCATCAGGCTGTGTCACACGACGCAAAGCAGCGGGGCATGGCTACCACCACGACCAGCAATGTGCGAGGAAGCCTGATGAAAACGGTCCGCTTCCCAGTGGCGAACAACAATGGGCCGGCACCGACCTATACAAATGGTGGTTCCCCGCAGCAGGACCATGGTGGAAGTGGCAGCGGAAGTGGCGAACCATCGCCAGCGACTACGCCAACCTCGACGACAGGCGCATCGATGAATGGCGCTGGAAATGCTGCATCAACAAGTAGCGGAGGAAGTGGTGGCGGTAGTGGCGGTGGCGGCGCTGCAGGTGCCGGTAGCGGTAGTGGCGGCGGAGGTGGTGAGGATAACCCGCGGAAGATCAAACACCAGTCGCCGATACCGGAGCGTAAGAATCTGTCGAAGGAGAAGGAGGCGGAGCGGTCCGAATGCAAGGTGAAGCACTACTCGCCCCAGGCGTACAAGTTCTTCATGGAGCAGCACATCGAGAACGTGCTGAAGTCGTACTCGCAGCGCAACTTCCGCATCAAACAGCTGGAGAGCGAGATGTCCAAGCTCGATCTGCCCGAGGAGACCAAGATCGAGATGCGGAAGCTGCTGTGCCAGAAGGAGAGCAACTACATCCGGCTGAAGCGGGCCAAGATGGACAAGTCGATGTTCGCGCGCATCAAGACGATCGGCGTCGGTGCGTTCGGCGAGGTGACGCTGGTGAAGAAGATCGACACCACCAACCACCTGTACGCGATGAAGACGCTGCGCAAGGCGGACGTGCTCAAGCGCAACCAGGTGGCGCACGTCAAGGCCGAGCGGGACATCCTGGCCGAGGCGGACAACGAGTGGGTGGTGAAGCTCTACTACAGCTTCCAGGACAAGGACAATCTCTATTTCGTGATGGATTATATACCGGGTAAGTAAGAGCCGGTCAATCGACTGTGTGCGACGATCGATCGATCGAGCATCATGTTCACATGCGACGTTATTTGATTGCAGGCGGAGATCTCATGTCGCTGCTGATCAAGAAGGGCATCTTCGAGGAAGACCTGGCCAGATTTTACATTGCGGAGCTGACCTGTGCAATCGACAGCGTGCACAAGATGGGATTCATTCACAGGTAGGTTAAGGAATGAGAATTGATCTCGCTGTTCTTTTTCCCTTTATGGTGTGAAAATTTGACCAGATAATGTTCATGGCCTTGAATTTTGTGTTGATCCGTGCGATAATAAGATTATTGCACGATACGATGAAGTATGTTTGTTAGAATCGTTAGAACTGGTTGACACAGTTAAACATATAATCTCTGGTCCGGAAGATTATGACTTCTAGTAAAACCAACCGCGCAAGTTATGGTTAACGATTGCTGCTGCGCAGCATTGACACATAATTGTTGACAATTTACTAAATAATATATGCTTATCTGTCCCTTTCCATTCCACGCAGAGATATCAAGCCAGACAATGTGCTGATCGATCGGAAGGGCCATATCAAGCTGACCGATTTTGGTCTGTGCACCGGGTTCCGCTGGACGCACGACTCGAAGTACTATCAAAAGAATGGTAAGGAATCGTACAAGCTGCAGTGGGTGGACGCGTACAGTTCGCGCCCTAGGTGAGTCGTGATTATCTCACCATTTATTTTCACTTCCAGCAGATCATGCCCGGCAAGACTCGATGGAAGCGTGGAGCAAGTTTGGTTCTGAAATTCCACCGCCATTAGAAAGGTTTGTGGGAGGCTTTGTTTTAAATGCATTTTTGCTAATCTACTTTTTTGCTGTTGCTTTTAGGAGAAAGTTCCGCGAGAAAAATCGCGCCAAAGCACACTCGATCGTCGGTACGCCCAACTACATCGCACCGGAGGTGTTACTGCGAAGCGGTTACACGCAGCTGTGCGATTGGTGGAGCGTCGGAGTCATACTGTACGAGATGCTAGTCGGACAACCTCCCTTTTTGGCCAACACGGCAGAGGAAACGCAGATAAAGGTTTGCCGAGCAAGCATCTCGGGAGTAAATGGCAGTTCAAGTAGTAACACGTTGCCTATCCCCTCGTAGGTCATTAATTGGCGGCAGACACTGAGGATTCCGCAGGAGGCGCAGCTCACACCGGAAGCGAAGGACATCATACTGCGGCTGTGCAAGAACGAGGACGAGCGGATCGGGCGCAACGTGGACGAGATCAAGTTGCACCCGTTCTTTCGCGCGATCGACTTCACCAAGGACCTGCGGAGCCAGCAGGCGCTGTACGAGCCGAAGATCAAGTACCCGACCGATACGTCCAACTTCGACCCGATCGATCCGGGCCGGTTGCAGGACTCGTCATCGTCCTGTGACGAGGGCGGCCACGGCAACCTTGACGAGGTGTGCGACAGTGGGAAACCGTTCCACCACGGGTTCTTCGAGTTCACCTTCCGGCGGTTTTTCGACGACGAATCTGATCACAAAATCACGCTCGACTCGAGCGAGGGACAGGCGGAAGCTATTTATGTATAATAATAACTACTAATATTATTAATCTATCCATTAATACCGGTTCGAGTAAGCGTAAATAATACATACTATTACTTTTTTCTACTAAACAAAATAGCGCCACCGAAGCGCCACTGTGCGTGTGGGGGATGACGTAGGGTGCGTTCTCGAAAATGTCTCGTCACGCTCGGTAGCAGTGTGACTGAAGTAGGAGAGGAGCAGGAGTACACAGGGATCAAGAACGGAACAGGGTCATGAAGGTTGAAGCAGCCGCCACGAACCGACATACAATAGCGCGGCTGCGGTTGGAAAAAAAGAATCAAAAGTGCACTTAGACATGGAAATTCTTCAGGCCTTACGCGGGTGGATTGCGGGGAAGATAAACAGGGAGGAACAGTAAAAAAAAATTAATCGATAGGAATAGAAGCAACACTGCTGGAGGGGGAAAACATGATCAACAGAAAAGGATAACACAGAAGCGCAAAATGTAAAAGGATAAACGTCGAACTTTCGATAGAAGAATTCTCCTTAACATAAATATCGAAATGTGTAGCGAGAAAGCGAGTAACCCTCGATGCAGATATACAGGTGTTTTTTTTGTCGATAATTAATATTACTATTATTATTTTATTACTTTTATATGCAAATTGTTGTACAGTGCAAATATGTGTGATTCTGGATTTACAGAGTATTTAGAACGTAAGCGAGGGAAAGAAAGAAAAAAGAAAGAGAGAAAGAGAAAGCAAGAGAAAGCGAGTGCGAGAAAGAGGTTTAGGGAGGCAGATGGGTGCAAATAAGCAAAATGTATTCTGAATCGTAATACTCTACAATGACGGAAACTTGTAAATCGCCGAAAAACTGAAACAAAACAGCAGATCCAACATCAAACTAGCAAGCAAATAAGCAAAAAACGAAACGACAGGATATACGAAAGTTGAAATAGAAAACGACAGAAAAACATATAGATAGAGAAACCTTAAATGGAATAATTATAGAAGAAAATAGTGGAACAGTGAAAGGAAACGATATACCTAACTGGAGGGAAATAGACAGAACAACAGTGAATAGAAAAGAAAAGTTTAGCATTCACATAGAAGCACACGGAGACACATAGCAACCGGGATAAGCACCAGCATACATACAACGAGCAACGCAAACAATCAAACAAAGTAAAAAAATAAAACTGAAGGCAGGCGTTAGGCTGTTCGGGGCGCGGGACAATCAGAAAGGAAACACTCTTTGGCCTTAAACAACATATTTATAGTACGTGAATTCGATGGAAGTGAAATGGAATCGGTACCTTTTTACCCCCAACACCAATAAAAACTGAATAAAAAAATCATTGTCGAACCAGTCGAAAAAAAACCCCCCCGTGGTGGTACAGTGTTCTTAGAGTTTTCTGCAATTGAGAAATCTAAAGCCTCCAACGCAGATAATTGTAAATTTCTGGGTAAGAGATGTATGCTGCTTCTTTACAATGTATTTATTTCTACGATCGTTTACGATTGGATCATTGATCTATCAGTTGATCGTCTAGCTCTAGCTCGGCAGTTCAGGGGCATTTCGTTCACAATCCAATTGGGTGCTACGATCATTCCAGCACGATCACATCGTCCGGATCGACGGTTGGTTTTGGTTTGGCGCCTGTCGGTCCCGCTCCTTGGCCTCCTCCGCCGGCAACACCTTCCGTTTCCCGTGCCTTGTTCGCCTTCTGACGTTCGGCCAGCTTCTGCTGGAGTGTTTTCACCTGTTGCTGGGTCGACCTGAACAAAGGGAAAGATTGCTGTGGGTTACGGCTCCCCAGTGGAGTGTACCAGTTGTTGCTTACCCAACGCCCATGGATTGCATGGTTATCCCGGTTGAGGTGGCTGCTATATTACTACTGTTGTTGTTGTTGTTGTTGTTGCCGACGCTGCTCTTGCTCGTGGTGGTTGCCGGCCTTCCGTAGCTATCAATGGAAAACCCCCCCGCTGGTACGGGTGTGATTGTGGCGCCGATTCGCGGCATGCCGGGTACGGTTGAACTGCTGAATCGATTAACGTTGGCGGTGGACGTCTGCATGCTACTTCCTGCTACGGCTGCCGTTTGCGACATCGACATGGCGGCCGCCTTGGACTGCTTTGCTGTCTGCTTGCGCCCTCCGGTCGTCTGCAGACTGGGACCTCCGGCCGTGGCATTGATGCTCTTCTGGTTCAGTAGCAGCGAGCGTGCCATATGCGGATACTTCTGGAGCAGCTCGGTGTAGGAAGCGACCAGATCCTTCATGTTGGCCACACCACCCAGACCGGCTTGTGGGCTCTGCTTGTCCACACGGCCACTGCCAGGGGAGGCCCCAGGCAGCTTGCCCATCATCGGCGAAAGCATCGGGCCGACGACGGGCTCGATCGACAGGCCGGGCACTCCGAGCTGCGGTATGGTGGACGCCGTTGACGATGGCGGTGGCGTCGGTCGGGCGTACGGTGTGGGACGTTGCTGCTGTCCGCCCGTTCCAGCTTTTTTGGCTTTTCCCTTCCGCCCGCCGGCCGGTTCCTTCTGCCTCGGTACGGTCGGTGGGCCCTCGGACGGCGTGATGGTCAGTATCGGCGAGGGCGACGCAACGCGCTGCGCTCCGAACGGTGACGAAACGCGATCCTTCTTCGTAACCGTGGTCGAAGTACTCGAGCCCGTGCTCATCGAGGAGAGTGTGATCGTGGCGAGCTGCTGCTGCTGTTGCTCGATTTGAGCCCCGGCGGAACTGATGGTCGAAGTGATGGAAGTTTTCGAGGACATCTTCTTCGCTCCAATGTTCGTGAAGGCGAGCTGCTGCTGGTTGCCAAGTAGATGGTCCTTTCCGATGGGAATACCTGAGCTCTTCGAATGCAAGGCATTGGAGGCAGGGAAGGGGGGCAACGGGGACACGTTACGATCGGCGCTGGGAGATAGTGACGCTGCAGACTGTGGAATGTTAAGAGAAGCTAAGGAAAGACAATAGAAACAACAACAACAAACAATCAAAAAGGAGCCCCAAAAAGGAGGAAATTAGTTGTCAAGCACCCTAGCATAGACATCCTTCTATACGCCTGCATACCTATATATTCGGACATCGCAGCCGTCATCATCGGATTGCTGCCGAGCGAGGCGATGTTCGGAATCTGACTGAAGATCTTCAGATACTGCTGGAACAGGGTCGCCTGTTGACTCGTGCTGGTCGCAGCCGGCCCAGCCGATACTGGCGACGGTGAGACAGACGACGCCGGCACCGTCCCCGTTGGCATCGGTAGAAGAATATCCGTCGGTGTTGTCGAAGGGAAGGGAGACGACCGCGAGACGATCGATTGTTGCATCGAGGCCGTCGGCATTGTGGTCATGGGTGTTGCGGCAGGGTTTTTTCCCATCGCACTGCCACCGACGGCGGAATCGAGCATGATCGGTGTGATGGTGACTCGGGACGAAAGATCCGCCATCATGCTGCCCATGGTACCCTGGGAGAACTGGGAGTACGGATTAGGGTATAGCTGCTGCTGCTGCTGCTGCTGCGATTGTTGCTGCTGTTCGTGCAATGTAGCTGGTGCGGTTGTTTTCGTCATCCCGATGCGCCTATTTTGCTTCGTGAGTCCTGGGATGAAGTTCTAAAAACGAGGTGGTAATAAAGAGGGGGATTATTACAACCTTGACCAAAAAGCGTGAAGTCGACTTTGAAACATCCAGGTACCGCTGAAATTGGTTGCATCGGTACGATCATCGTTGCCGGAAGCTCTCCACTGGTCATCGTCTGCTTCGCCCCGTTAGCACCATTTCCCGCACCGGCGGCACCGCTGGCCCCGGTAGGGCCTCCAGCTCCACCGGCCCCGCCAGTGCCAGTGCCGGCATTCTGCTGCTTTTCCTGCGTCTTGCGGTAGTTGATCTCGTACGTGCACAACTTCACCGCCAAATCGAGCAGTCCGTGCTCCGGCAGCTTGGGGACCTTATCGCTCACGAACGCTTTGTACGCATCGACCAGCACGCCGGCGAACAGTGGCTCCTTGCTCTGCAGATGCTTCGTGATCTTCCGGTACGTCTTGTACACGTCGACCATCAGTGACAGCAGCTCGGCATCGTTCTGCCCGTCGGCCGATTTTTTCAGCACACTCCGGTACACCTGCACGCAGAACAGGATCGCCTGCTGCACCAGCTCCTTGCGCTCGTAATCGTTGAGGTATTTCCTAGCGTTCGACAAATCCAAAAAAAATTAATTCCCATTAAAGCATACTGACACGATGTGGGTAATCTGTGCGATTGTTACTGACTTATCCGGCTCGGGCGTACGCTGCAGCTGCAGTGCGAGGTCCATCAGGATCTCGTGCTCACCGAATTCCTTGAGCGTCTCCATCAGCACGATCACACACTTCGATATGTGCGAGGCGAAATTTCCCGGTCGATCAATATCGGACGCCGGTATTCTCCACAAACCCTACAGCGAGATGAAACATTTAAAAAAAAATAGCAGTCATGTTTAAGTTTTACAAGTCGCTATCTCCTAGATCGCAAGGAACGGGGGCGCTTACGTTGAAAAAGTTGGTCGACTTGCGCTCGGTGAAAAGTCCCGGTATCTGGTTGCCGAGCGTCGTCCGATAGTTGCCCAGTAGCAGCTGGCGCGCATTGTCGAACGACTTGGTCATGCCGGGTGCGTGCATAAAGTGGTGAATCAGCCGGTACATCGACTTGTAGTGCTCGGGAAAGCGTGTGATACACTCCTCTAGGTTCTTGATGCACTGCTTGAAAATGGTGTCCCTCTCGGCGGCAGTAATAGGTTGCTGGTTCTACGAGGGAAGGAATCATTGAAAAATATATGTAGAAGGTTTAAAACACGCAACGCAAGCTAGTTTAACATTAAAGACAAACTTACTACAGTCTCATCATCCGTTGAAGTACTGTCGCTATCAGAATCGGACGATGTGTCGGAATCGCTGTCCGACGAGTCGCTACTCGACGACGAGGTACTTGTAGTGGTGGTGGTGGTCGTTGTCGTTGTTGTGATGGCGCTCTCCTGCGAACCTCGGCGTAGCGTGGGCAGCGTATCGCCAAGCTGTTTGATTTCCTCCACCCGAAGGTGCTCAATCGCGCGACCAGGAGGCGGTTGCGTAGGTGAAAGAGCATTTTCATCGTCGATCGACATTGGTTCACCAATCGCCGGCTCCACCGGATGGATCAAAGAAGCCTGGCCTACGTCTTCCGAAACGTTCGGTGTTTCTGTACGTTCCAGCTGCTTCTGTGTATCCGCCGCTTCGGGGGAAGCAGCTGCACTCGTGCCGTCCCCCATCGGCTGATCCAGGCCAGGTTTGGTAGCCTTAGGCGAGGGAACGGCCACGTCCATCGCGCCGCCACCGGCTACGCCGCCGGAATTACTATTACTCCCATTTCCACCGGCATTCGGTGATATTTTACGCTTCAGCATGTTCTCGTTTATCTTCGCCCGGTTCACGGCGAACGGGCTGGTCGACAGCTCCTTGAGGGTGCGCTGGAACAGGCGGGACGTTTTCTTGTTGATCGGCGAATGTTGCTCGACGTATTTCACGATAGCCGCGTTGATGCGATAAAATATCTCGAGCGCCTCGATCGCCAGCTGCGACGGACTGCTGTGGTTGATTTTAATCGGATAGGTCGCGTTGCACTCGTACAGATACTTGGCCGACTTCAGGTAGTGCGTTAGATAGACGGCCGGGTGTTCCTTCTTTTTCTCCGCTATCTTCCCGAGCATGTAGTGGTGCAGCCAGATTTCGTCCTCGTGATTGTGACCCGACTCCTGCCGCTCGTCACCTCCACCGTCGTGCCCTTCGGTGAAGCACATTTTTCCGAGGCTCACCTTGTTGAAGCACGTGAAGGCAATGTCCAGACAGCGTTCCTTGTGCGTTTCGACGAGCGCAAAGCTGAAAGTGGAGTTGGAGAGACGTCACCGTTTATCGTCGTTATGTTTGGTGGAACATGATGGGAGTGTATTTTTTCTCCTCCATTTACCTCTCCATCGAAAGGGTATCACTCAGCAGCTTCAATGTACGCGAGCAGAAAGAATGAATGTTGTACGCGAACGAGCCGTACTCGATCCACAGCTGCGCATCTTCTTCGTTCAACTGCAAGCACTGGTCAAAGCACTTCATCCCGTTGTCCGTTTCGTCCAAAAACTCCTGCAAACTATTCGATGGCAGACCAAAGCAAACATTAAGATAACCCTCACTACCATTCGGCGCTTCTTATCATTGCAAACATCACTCACGGTATGACTTCGGTTGAGTTCAGCTTCGTTTCCACCTTGCTGGCCTTCGATAGCGATATACCGGCCCACGAATCGAAGCGCGACGGTTCCAGCGTCAGATCCATCACGTAGTACTTGATTGCACGGGTGAAATCGCGACTCTTGAAGTAGAAATCGGCGAGCAGGTAGAATATGGGCTTGATTTCACCCTGCAAAATGTTGGCCGACTCCGGCAGTGTGTTGCCCTTGCCATCGATGAACTCGGAGATCGGCCGGGACAGCCGCGTGATGTTGATTTCGGCCGGGATGAGCGGTATGATGCGTTGCAGCAGTGCTTCCATGTCGGTGGAGATCGATTCCAACCTGTAAGATGGTAGGGAACTCTTAAGCCGTGTGCGGCTGTGCATTTCAGAGAGAGAGAGGGGGGGAAATATTGTAAACCTACTTGTAGGAGTTGAACTCAGGCAGATTGTCCGGACGGTAGAGATCGAACAGTTGAATCGCTCGCTCCCAGGTGAGCGTCACTTGAGCCGCATTGTGGTCCTGTATGTGCCGCAGACGGGGGCGCTTTTGCGGATAGCCGTACAGGCAGTACGTCACCTGTTCTAGATACTCGTTCAGCATCTCCCGGAATGGTTCCAGCATTGGCGAACGAATTTTCGGCACGACGACGTCGAGTATGTGAAACAGAAGCCCACTGTCGCCCTTGGAGCACCAGTTTTTCCTTCATGTTCAATAGAAGCAAAAAAGTGTATCAACCGATGTCAATTACCCGATTCGCTAGCATGTTTCCGTACTTTCCCAGCAGCTCGTGCGCCACGAAGCACATCATGATGGAATTGCAGAGCCGTTCCGGTTCCACTTCGAACGTTCCCATCGGATCCGCAATGCCGGGAGTGCGAGTCACCTTCACTAAGCTGTCCATATCGTCTTGCCTGCAAGAGCATCGATTTTCCATTAGCATCGCCTTCACGGAACTCGCTGTGGTCAGCATTACCGCTCCAAAATGTAGTATAGGACAATCCATGCCCTCCAGCATTCGATGAGGCAAAGTTGGGCCGTATAGTTTTTCTCTCCGCTTGGGTCCAGCTGGTGCGTTAGCAGGCGGTGAAGCGTTTGGATCAGTCTCGCCTGATGTTTGTCCAATAGATCAACTAGAAACAAAGGGCATCAAGTGAGGATAATCCTGTTCTTCCCACACCCTAGGGTTACTGGTAAACGTACACATGGCCACTCCCTCCTGTTTGATGATGGACTCGAGGTAGAGTAGCGTAAAATTTATGTTGCTGGCCCACAACCGCGACAGGCGGCTGTCGTGCTGCACGGCTGCAGTGACGAATTGTTGGACGGAATAGCAGAATGATTTTTCCGACCAGATGAAGCATGCCTGAAATCGTACAGCATTCGTTAGACCAAGTATTACTTCACGATTGAAGCTAATTATGTTCTCCTTCACTTCCATTCCTTACCTCCATCTCAGCCATGCTCCATTGCGATTCAAGAAGCATCTGCATCTGGATTGTTAGGTTCAGGATGGACTCGTTCGGATTTCCCATCGTTGTGTAGTAGCGCAGCGTGTCCATCAGGATCTCAACGACCTGCTCGTGATCACCGTTCTCATAGTGGCGTTTGACACGCTCGATGCGCAGTTTGCGTTCGGTTTCGCCGATCAGTTCCTGAATCGAGGCACTGCTAACACTGGTGTTGGCTCGTTGATTGGGAAAGGTCAGCTCCAAACGGGCCCCATTCGGAGCTTCCACAAGTTCCTGAAGCTGTATCGTGAAGCAAACAGAAACCATAACCAATTTATATCGTGTTCGGAATGATGCGTGTGTATCGAGCTCTTACCAAATACAAATTCTCCAGTGCAGCATCGAACTTCTTCAGGCTACAGTCAAGGATGTACGCAAGCCACAGCAATCGGATGCGATAAAGAGTGATTATTTTTTCATTGGCCAAGCTGTCCACGTAGAAACGACACCTATGGAAGACGTCTTCATCGAACATGTCGAAGATGCTGCAACGAAAGTATTCACCAGTACAGTACTTTTTTGCTACCATTTTCACAAAAAAAGCTGTTGTTTACCTTGCAGTTTGATCATTGGACTGCATGAGCCCAGCGTCCAGTTTCAGCTCCAAATGGAACACCGTTATTTGGAATATCAGTTCCAATTGTTCTTCGGCCAGCTGATTCCACGCATCGTAGTCGGTGAACTCGACGAACGATGCGTGAACCTTCAGGTAAATTGCTCGCAGTTCCGGCTTCATTGGCAGTCCCCATGACTTTGAAATGTGGGCCAAAAAGCCGTACATCAGGGCATACACGTCGATGTCATTTTTCTATTTTACGTGTCGAGATAAACCATATGAAAAATCATTCCCTTCTACCCTGCGTTGACATGCGCCTACCTTCATTTCGGTGACAAAGTGTTGCAAGTTGCATTCGCTGGAAAATTCAAATTGACTGATGGTCGTTGCTGATTCCATGGGAGTTTCTTGTTCTGCATTATTTTCCTCCGATGCATTTTCCTCTTGTGGTTCTTCCAATGCGAATGGCGAACCAGTAAATTGTATCTCACACCTGGAAAAAAAAAGAAAATTTTAATTTCATTTGTATTGAAACATGATAACCACACACAACTGGAAGGTCTCTTACGATAGATGCTGCTTCACTGCTTGCCTGAAGAACGAATCCACGGTTGCATCGACTGGATCATTCACTTCTTGAACGCTTTTCTTACGCGTCGAGCGTCGGTTCTTGTGCCATCCCCATTGTTCGAGAATTTTTAGCTCACTTCCTCGTCGACGAGCTTTATTCTTTTGGTCGTTGGCATCTAATGGATTCAAATACTTTATCAATAAGCCACAACCGTCATCCAAGGACGGGTTGCCGGAGCACTTACCAACACCGGAATCTGCGCTGTCGGCAGCGGAAGTCCCATTTCCGTTAGTTTCATCGTTGTTCTTTGGTGCGGAGACGCTACAATCATTTGCTTCTTCTGAAAGTTATTAATAATTAAGGCACTTTGACGAGCTATTTTTAAGGTAAAATTGTCAACATACCACACATTTCGTCCTCTTCAGTTTCCATCCTTACGTCGTCCTTGGCGGAGGGCACCTCTGCATCGCACTCAGCAACTGGTGGTGACTTCTCTGCGGCTTCTTCCATCCGTTCTGGCACTTCTTTTTGGTGTTCGCAAAAAAGGGTGTCAGTATCGAGCATGAACACGCATTTCTAAAATAAAGAGGCGTCGATTATGTTAAGAAAAATAAAACAAAATATCTTTACCAAAACAAAACTTACCAAATCAAGCTTTTCCATTGCCTCGTTCAGTTTGACCAGCACATTGCCGATGTTTTCAAAGCTGAGGTCATCAATCTTAAGCAACTCCTTCAGGGAATCCGGCATCACGGTCAAGCCGGGTGTTTCAAAGCTCGATTGTTGCGGTTTGAACAGCTCATCGAACGTAGCCATAGCCAGTGTAAGTGGCCTCCGTTTTTCTTCCTCGGCAAAATCCATCACCAGCGGAACGGTGAACACGGTGTCCAGGTAAGGCAGCGTTGATTTGAACTTTTCCCTGATGGCTCGCAGCACATCGACGTACAGTCTGTTCCGGCTGTCCTTTCGGTGGCATTGGGCCGCCCACCCGTAAGCTTCTACCACGTTCGATGCACTGCAGAACACTTTTAGCAAACCCTCCATGCTGGGCCAGTGGTTCGGGTTGCGTTTGAGGCATTTTTCGAAGTAGAGCTTCGCTATCTGAAGGTAGCCCGTCTTTAACGCCATACGGGCCAACCGGGACATGGTGTAAACGTCCGTTTCATCCAAATCCATTGCCTTTAAAGAATCATGTATTAGGATGCGTTGATCGTTGCTTGACTGGCATGGAAAAGCTCACCTTCATTAGGAATTCAATCGCAAGGTTTTCCTTCCCCTGTTCTTCGTAGATAAGTCCAATGTTGCGGAAGCAGTTATACTTAACTGCAAACAGCTTACTATCCGTTTGGGTGGTTGAGACCTATGGAAAGTACAAAGTTTGTAATCGTGCTGATGAAGTTGCTCTGCTGTAGGAAATTGTTTTTGTAGACACTGATGAGGAACATTTCGAATTTAGCACAATTAATCCTACTCACATCGTTGATAACTTGCGTGTCCAAAAGCTCCAACAGCAGTTCTAACGCTTCCTGAAGTTTATTTTCCTTTTTCATCTGAAGTGCTCGCACATACTCGGAGATTGCGATGGTTTCCTTAAAGAACAAAAAGGAACACGTAGAACCCAGTTTTCTAACCCGGGAAAGATTAAAACTAAAATGTATACCTCGGCTTCTTTGGTAACGATGAGCTCTGAGTCGAATCCATTACTATCATCCGACTCCTCTTCGTTAAGAGCTGCAATGCGAATCATTTTAGTATTTAAAAACAAAAAAATCACGCCCAAACTGTATGCGGCTTATCACAAGACGCGTCCAGTTGTCGGTCTTTCGGCGGCAATAGTAATGTTTACCCTTTTTAGTGAAAAAATGACATTTAACATGCTGTCAGTTGCATGCTGCCAGTTTGTTTGGTTTGGTTTTTATTGTAGGTCATATGGATCATTTGTTATTGAGCAGGTTTTTGCATTTTTTTCTTCTTAATTTTAACCTCTTCCTTTATCAGTCTAACAAAAACTATCAGTAGTTTCAGCAGTACAAATGGTGATATTTTTTTGGCTCACAAATTTGGCAACCTGAAGTAATAGTTTCTGAAACTTTAAGGCTAGCACATTATTATTTATTATATTTAGAAGCTGACGATAACAAGAACATAAAAAACACAATTATGGAAGGTTTCAATAAAATCCTCTGTACCCTCTGCAGAAAGCATTCGCATAAGCATATTAAAACACTTTTAGCTGCATTTGTCGATCCACATTTAGCTGCTCATCTGCAGCAAAGCGTTAATGACCGCGTCCCGATCTTGGTTGTTTGCCACCGCAACGGATTTGATGATTTCTTTATCGATCTGCGGGAACATCTCGTGAATGCGAGTCAGATCTTCCTCGGAGAGAACTGGTGGAGGACGTGCCACTTGCGGCTGGTTCGGGGCAACAAAAACGGGCATCGGGGTGCCACTTGCAACATTCGGGACCAGCACAACAGGAGCGTTGGTCTGTATCATCCGTGGCTGCACGACGACATTCTAAAAAAAGGATCGATATCATAATAAAAAAAAAATCATCGCTTAAACTCAAACTTATTACTCACATTGAAGCTCATCACCATATCGATGGTCCCTTCGAGACCATCGCCCTGCTTTCCGCTCAATGGAAACCATTCCTCGAGGGTTTCCCCTCGCAGCACCGACTGCGGGATACGTAGTTCGGCCCAGGCGATCAGCTCGTCCATAGAAAAGTTACACTCGTCGTACACTTCGAGAGAGATCGTATCCACACCGGCCGGTAGCTGGCAGTGTATGACACGGTTCCAACGAGGATTCCGACCTCCATTCGTCGCCGTCTGAGTTTCATAAACAAAGTGTCCCACGCGGAGGCGCACATACGGGTCCATTCTTGTGATGCCATAGTTTTTAACCAGTTTCGCTTGTGCTATGGTGATGCTCAAACGACCAACAAAGTTGGGAGCCTGTTAAATAATGGACAAACGGTGGGTTTAGTGGGTTTTTGTTGCTACTGCAGAGATCGCTGCCTTACCATGTACGGGGTGTACGAGTTTTGGAGGCTTTGAAGCGCCAAAGCAGCCTGCCTGTCCGATACCTCCTGAATGTCTTGTGGAGTCGTAACACGTAGAAACTCATCCGGCAACGGGCCGAGATAAGCCTGTGGAAAAATAATAATAAATTGGTCTTTGTTGATTAATCATTTCACTTTAGAAAGGGAAATTGAACATGTAATACAAAAAAAGGGATCAAATAAACGTTTAAATATGTTCCAGACCGTCATGTATAGCTTAATTTGAATTGATTCATAGCTTCGCACTTGCAAGGCTTCAGCACATACAAACACATACAGACAGTATCACTAGGGGATTGATTATTTTCGTTAGATTACTGCTCGGATTAGGATTCCACTTTAACTATGGAAAAGTGTATAACATTTCCATATGTTGATTGCGGCAAAATGTAAACTTCACAGCGAGTCTACTCGTGATTCATCAAGCAGGTGATATTATCATTCTTATCAATGATAAAGAACGATAGAGATAAAGGAACGGCCACAGGTATCGACAAATGGACTATCATGTCGGTATGTAGGACAATTACTCGTTTCCAGTACTCGTTGGATCGTGGAGTCACTTCTTCCATGGCGAATGCTGAGATTGATTTTGCAAACAGTAAAAACAAAGCTAACAGCTGGATCCTAGTTTTCCGGACGGCTGGAATGGCACAGTTTGATCAAAATACTCGTAGAGAACTGAGCAAATCTTCTTTGACACCTACCGAATTGATTGTAGTGTTGAGAATTCCTTGAAGCACCTACACGGATCCACCCGTTCCTGGCTGAACAGTTCCGCTATCTTGAAAGACTCAGTACGAGCTGCCCCCTTCGTGAGACCGGTTCGCACAATCGGTTATTAGACCAAACCTGGAATGGAATCGGTTCAGCGGCAATGGACGAAAAAGTAATATAAAGTTTAAGTTGCTTCTGAGCCGCCATCGGGATAAGAATAAGATAGAAAAAAAGAGAATAAGATAGAAAGACTGTAGATAGAGACAGGTTTTTCAGGAGTGTTTTATTATTTGTAAGCAATCTTTAACAAATAATCGATAATAGATAGATAACCCTGACTAAAACACAAACTTTTTCACTAAGTTTTTAAAATATTGGGACAACAAGAGTAGAAAAATTTAGGACTATAAGCTTTGATAATTTACCAGATCCTGTAGTTATTTTTTTATTTACTTGTTCCTAAACCACGCCGCCGTTGAAAATAAGCTATAAACTTTACATTAAGATAATTATTTACAATTTAATCGTAGACCTAAAAACAACACATGAATTGAACCAATCGGATTTCTGCTTTTTTACTTCTACTTTATTTTTAAAATCGCAATTACGTGCTGAAACTGGATCAATTGAAGAAACTGGTCTCTTAAACCAATCTTCGGAAATTAGTCTATTTATTCGTCCTTTCATTTCAACAAAAATAATTTTTTTATACTTAACCTTTCGGGATCTCTAGATTTGTAATTTCTTTCATAATGAAGCACCTAAAAAGTAAGACACTTACGCTCGATACATTTGTACCTACTATTTATTGATAATTCTACTTTTTGGTTCCAAAAGCCTAAATACATGCACATTACATGTTATTTCCTCCCTCCCCCGCACCTGCTCACAGATAGGACAGGTAGCTAGAAGCACCTCCCTTCTTCTTCTTTCCGTACTCCCAGCCATGCTCATCGTCGTGGGGTTTAACGTTCTTCACCGGAATTCCGACGTGCACCGTTTTCACGACCGTTTTCGTGTGCAGATGCGTGTGGTGTTTGATCGGTACATGAATGCGGATCCTGTGGAGAAGGCATACAAGTTTAAACAAAATTCTTATTCTCTTAAAATGAAAGATTATAAGAATTAAAAGCAACTTACTTGGCATGATCAGGAACAGGGAGGCCCTCGAAGGCACAAACGAGCAAAGTGATGATGAGAAAAAGGCCAAAAATCTGTCGTAGGGATTCAGTAAAAAAAGAATAATTTATTAGACTGTATACTTCACCAACAGATTGGAATTGCAAAGAAAGATTTAAGCATTTTTTAAAGGAGGAGATTTTAATAGAATGAAGTAAAAAGATTGGGTACACTGTGATAGTGATGTGCTCTTTAAAAAAAAACTTTCTTAATTTTCATAACACACGTGTCTTTTATATGTTCGTAGCAACACTTTTAAGATCGTTTATTAGAAACACTGCGAAACACATTTCACTTATTATAGAATTTTATGAATTGTAACAAAAAGTTCCAGTCCTGAATAACACTTTGAAACATGCACATCCTGGTTACTGATACAACGAACACTAGCCCTGTTAGGTGAAAGCAAGTTATCACTTCTAGCAAAATCCATTCCCATTTTGGCGGGAAAACTCTACGCGTTGGTGCCAATTTCCGACGTGTTGCTGTTGAGGACCTTCCGACTGCCCCAAAGCAGTTAAGTTTCTGACACGATTACTTACAATTTTCGTTGCAATTTTCATGATTTAAGGGTTACGGAGCTTTTCACGCTGCTGCTGTGTCTAAAAACCACACTGGGTCTGCCCAGGAATGCACGAAGCGCTTGTCTTTTGTAAGATGCGCCAAACAATCACCCCCAGCACTGTCAGTAGCACAGATCTGCACGCGTTCAATCACTTATTTCACGGACAGCTTGGCGCTCCTTCTCGATGTTCGCGGCGGATTCGTTCCGGTCGTCTCGATACGCGGTGTCTGTCTCTCGAGCTCGCAGCTGATCGCGGTTGTTATGGCCAGTTTTTAAAAACGGCCGATCTTTAAATATCTACTTTCGCATCGGCGAGCGTCCGGTGGTACGCGCGAGGGAGAAAGAGAACCGCGGGTACTCGGGCAAGCCCACTCCAGGCCCACTCGGCTTGGTCCACCACCCCGTGGACGCTGCCGCGGCTGCTGCTGCTGCTGCTGCTCAATCTTTGGTTCGCTTCGGTGGCTCTGTCCGGGCGGGAAATATTGCCAAATGGGCTGGCTGGCCGGATCGGCGGAATGGTGGCTAGAGAGAAGGGTTAGATGGAGGCGCCCCCGGAAGAAGCTGCTGGTCTGGTGGAGCTTATGGTGGGGCAGACACCAACGTTATCATCCGCGTTAGCTGTCCCTCCAAAGCCCCACCAGCTCCTCCGGCTTTTCCCACCGCTTCGTCAAGCCGCTCTCTTTTCCTCCTATGGAATCTCATATCACATTAACAAGGAAAACACACACACATACATCAACCGACGATCCAGCAAAGTCGAGTGCATGCCGAAAATCATAGTACCAATCGGGGCACAAATGGACTCATAAGCATAATGCCGATTTCGCCCTCCCTTCCGGATAATAAGAGAGCGGGAGAAAGAGCGAAGCAAAAACGGCGAAGGGGCGGCAGAGGGCGTAGGGCTGAGGTGGTGTACATAAAATTTGGCCCGGCGCGGGAATGGGGGAGAAAAGAAAATTAACAATTGAGAAGCTGCAGCAACCGACACATGCCCTCCCCTTTCTCCAGCGAAAAAAAGAAGGAGAAGCAGCATGGAATGCTGTAGCATAAGAGGAAAAGCACACCGCAAGCCCCAGCACCGACAACCGCGGGGGCCCAATTTCAATACACCGGTAAGCATGTTTCGGGAGGGTTTGGGGGATGGCAAAAACGATTGAAATCATCAATTGGACGGGGTTGATTGGGCCGAAAGCGCTTGGCCCGATGTTGGCCCGCGGCTGAAGGGTGGTATTTATGCAGGGTTAAAGTATATCTCTAACAGGCCACGTCCTCATAAGCCTGAACAAGGAAGACGACTAATAGAAATCAACAAAGGCTGCTGAAGTAGAAGCTTTTTTAATTTTCGTATACCACAAGCACCGCTCAAGACTCAAGCACCACTCAGAAGCTGTCAGTAGGGTTAAAGTAAGCGGAAATCACACTTGTTGATCACCGTTGTTTGGCTTCCCTGTTCGTGTTCCTGGGGCAACGGTGAAATGGGCGATGTTAGCAAAAAGATGCCGCATTTTCGAAATGTGTAACGGAACTTATCAGAAGATTTAATCAACGACAACTTACAGACCCCCCGATGATTTTCCCCCTTTCCTTTGCCGCCACCATCAGCTTATAAAAAGGGGGCCAATCATTAAATTCCACCAAGCAACATCCGTTCGCCACTAGGCGAGGGTTGATTTACGCGAACCTGTCCCGCCAAAAGTGGCTTGATGGCACTACATTTCCTATGTCTGCTGCACTTTGGAAAATGGACTGTGGGAGTTCGGAAAATCTGCTCGTCTGTACGTTCAGGTTTTACTTTCATTGCATTCGATGACGAGAGCGGGGAGCATCTAATCTTTCTTTAGGCAACTGGTTTTATATGTTGTACCAGTACCAATCATGTTATCAGCTGCCCGGCGATTCCTGTCCCAATTGCTGCGCCAATCCCCATGTGGAGAGCAAACTTGTTCCCAGTGGCCGAGATACGATGCTTGATGATGGACATTGGAAAAAAAGGTAGCTCTGCTGTATACCATTCCCTTCCTAGGAACCGAACAACTCTTAGTCGGTTACCGAATGGTCTGGAAATTTCGCGACGCGATTGAAGCAGGATTCACTGAAATAGCACTGGTTGCAATATTTTCTAGCAGTACATTGCAAGCAATAAATCAGTTTTAAAGTTTGCCTGAAACGCGTTCACTGCATGACGACATTAGTCACTTCCTCGACATTATTTTCTCACACACAGCAAACACTTCATTTGAATTGATGAATACTTTGGTGTGAAAATCACGTCGTAACTAGTGACACGTAATCAATTACGGCGTCATTTGGTTGATGTCTCCGACCGTGGCCATCCCGTACGCGATCCACGTGGAAAACGACGTTGGTGTGATGCGTTGCTATTTTTATTTAATTGTTTTGATTTAATTTGTTTTCCTTCCTCATGACTATGGACGCATATAAAGTGGGCCAGGGGAGGGCAACCAAGCAACAACTCCTCGGCCAACCTTGCCTGGAACGATGTTGTTCGATTATGAAACGCGCTTTATCTTCACACTTCATTACGCACGTGTGGTCCTGGTGGCGTGCCCTTTCGGGCAGGATGCGGTGAATGTAAATCAAACGATCGATCGATGAGATATTCGAACGCAATAACATTATCGTTTTTCAACGCTCGTCAGCTTTCGCGAGGCGTGAGAATCCAGTGCCCTGGAAGTGGAAATGATGCCTTCGACGATACACCTAAACAAATTACTTCTATCAGTCATTTCACACTAACGCTGTTTGGCCAAACTTCTTCGTCGGCATACGCAAGTTACGTCGTAGTACCTTTGAAGCACATGCTCATTTACCCACAACACGCACCGTTTCATGAGACACAACAACGGTTCGTTGCCTGTCCGGTTGTTGAAGTCTTTTGTTCGGGTCATAACGTGTATGGTTGTATTAAATGCACAAACAACGTTTTATCAGCATAAAAAAGAGCGCATTCAATGTCGAATCTTCTCGCAAATAAGTACTAGGTTACCCGTCACGTGCTGCAGTTTACCTACATCGCGTTTTTGTCTGTGTGTTTTCTTCATTAGCAAGGAGCGCAAACACACACAAAAAACTTGTTGATCCCATTTTCACGAAATCAAAGGAAAGCGATCTCCGTCAGACGTTTACTGCTCTTTCCCTCGCTCCCTCTTTCTTTCTCTAAATGTCTTTCATTATCTGTCAGTTTTTTTCTTCTTAATTTCCCCTTTGGCCGCCCAACCACGATTAGTAGCTGAAAATGGTAAATTATGTGCCGGTGCAGGATTTAACGTTTAATTTCCGTTTCCGCGTGCCCGGTGCACACTGCACGACGGAAGGTGGAAAAGAGGGAAAAGAAACAAACGGATCTTCGAACGACCAAAGAGAGGAACGAAATGGGAGGTAAACATTTCTGCGTGCGTTGAAGATGTTGATTGCGCTTGCATAATGTTCAGACTGTTCGTAAGTTCTTTTTTATCTAATGTACAGTGATTGCTCACACGTTGTGTAGCCGAACGTTTGCTTTGCTGAATGTGAATTTTCAATGTGCATAAAAAGTGCATAAATTTTAATTGGTTATTGAAAAAGTTGTATTCAAATGGACTGTTGATTTTGATGATCTTTGCTTATTTTCTTTGCAACCGAGATTTGTAATGCATGACGAATTGGGGCTCAGCACTGTTCCTTTATCGTTTTCCTCGGCTTTGAAGTTGTTGTTGTTTTTCTGTTTATCTTTTCCGTCTCATTTTCCTTCGACAGTCGCGACTTCACGCAATGATTCAAAGCTCGACCACGCACACCGGGCACATCGTCTCCGCGGTTGGCGCCCGATCATTCGACCCATTCGACTGTGCAGCACTTTCACTGTCACTCACCGGCGGCTGGTGTTTGCCGCGGTGGTGTTTGCTAGAAAAAAATAAATAAAAGTAAAGACTCCCCACTCGAAGTAACGGCTGATTACAGTAAGATGTAGGAAAATAAAAGAAAATTCCTTCCTTCCGAAGGGGATGGTGGGTGGAGCGATTGCGTAAAAAAGAAGATAGAGCCGACACGCAAAGGGGGCAGCACATTAGTGTGGAAAGTAAAAATAGGTACGGTGGAGCACAATGTCGAGTAAATCGGCTTCCAATAAAGATGGTATTTATCATAGGATAGATTTACTTTAGGGTGGTTTTTATTGGCAGGTTTGACTTTATTTGGTTTTAGTTTTCCGTTCATCATTCAATGCACAGCTTGTGAACCACGTGAGCAGGGAAAATGTTCGTTTCGTTCCGTTTATGATTGATGCACGGACGCATACGATTTTTCGACAGGGTAATTGTTTCGCCGCTTGTCTAAATTATACCCTAACTGATGGAAAAATTCAGACAAAGGAAAAATAAATAAACGCTCACAAGACAATGTTATGTAGCTTTCGTAAAAGGTTAAGGTTAGGCGATCTCTTTCTGAAAAGGTAAAGGCTAATGTGTTGCTCTGTGAAAATTTAGTTTTCTCTGCAAATTGAGTTGATTGCGGAAGGTAATGACTGCCTAACGATGAGATGATAAAACCAACGTTGAAGGTGTAAAATCGGCAAAAACCTCGTAATCGTTGGAATGACGTGATGAGATCGTCGGAATGACGTCAAAAGTAGGTCGTCTCTGGTGCGATGTTTTTACTCCGACGAAATTTGTTTCTTTTTCATGTCACACGCGTTCGCCGAAATTCAAATTGTGTAACCGCTGTGTGGTGATACTGGTTTTCTTCCTTATTTTAATGACTTTGTTACGACTTATTTTTTGTTTATTTTTGGTTCCGTTGGTAAAGAAAACCCCAGAAACAAGCGGACAACGTTTAACTGTTCGTCGTGTTTTATTCATCGACAAATTAAGCAGCTTCGAAGGGAAAGAAAAAAGATTGACATGCGCGAAAGTACAGAACCACTGCTGTGGAAGATCCTAAAAGAAGCGTGTGCGTTATCTCGTCATTTCGTACGCACGGTATCGTTAACTGACTATTATCCTTTCGAAAGCTATTGTCCGCGCTAACAGCTTTTTGGTGGGACTTTGGTTGGGTGGGCCTTACATAATTCTACTGCGTATAAATAAGCGACATCTTAAATAATGTGTCCATGTGCGACACTCCGTGCGGCACCGACTTCTTTTGTGCCGGTGCGAAGCCGTCCAACGGTACATCCGATAAATAGCTCCCTGCCAAGCGCCAGGAAGCGACTAATATCGCCCCATTCAAAAGCGCAGGGTCATGGGAGATGCGACTAATATAAAGTGTGTTGTGTTTGTGAACAAATTACTGATTCGGTTCGGCTCACAGCTCACAGAGTCACGCCCTACCGATAGATCTGGTCCGGGTTCTGATGGAGCGCATCCTTAAACTTGATCGAACCGCGGTTCCGGCTGTACTTCGCGTCGAAATTTTTCCGCACCCGCACCTCACTCTTTATCGAGCCGGCACCGACGCTGTCTAGGGGTTTGGCGTGGCCGATATTTCCCGGCCTCCGGTGTGCCTCGGACTTGTGAATCGTTCGTTTCTTGGTCCCTGGTCCCTTGGTGCCTTTCGTCCCTTGCGAGCCACCAGTCGGTCTGTGAGTGGTGGTCGAAGCAACCGTGTCGCCATCGGCCTGCGGGGCCAGGCTACCGTACGGTTTGACAAGCTTCGAGAAGCTCTTCTTAATGCTGCTGCCCGTGGTGGTCGTATAGAGGCTGCCGGAGTCGGTGCCGGCGGAAAGGGTCGTCACCGGTGGGGCGGACTGTGTGCTCACCTCGACCGCACTTTGCGGCGTCCAGGGCCCGGGTGCGAATGGTGGTGCCAGCGTGCGGTTGTAGTGCACCTCGACGTTGCTGTACGAGTGGGCGCCGGCTCCGACGAGGGTTGCCGGGGGTTTGCCATCGCTTCCGTAGAACATGGCGGCGTCGTACGTCGGCCCATACCTCGGAGGTTGCTGGTTGCTGGTGGTCGGGAGTCTTGTGGAAGTAGTGTGCGACGTTGGATGTCTCGTTGTCACAGGGGCAATCGTGGCGTTGAAGCAGTTCCAGCACTTGGTTCTTGACTCCTTGGTACGTTTTTCTTTCGCCAGGAGCGATCCCTTGGTGCGATGTTTCTGTCCGGTGGCGAGCGGAGGTGCTACGGTCGATTTGAAGCTAGCCGAACTTGTCGCGGAGTGTCCCGACGTAGCGGGTTTTGACTTGACTGGGCGGTTTACGCCCTTCTGCTGAGTTGGTCTCTTCGCGGAAGGCGTCTCTGTTAATGCGTGGACCACCTTTGTCTCGGAGAACTCTGGCCCGGTCGGACGAGTCCCCGCTGGCTTCTTTGTCGACGCAATCGGTCGCCAGTCATCGTCCGAAGCGTCCGGGAACAGCGTGTGAATCGTTGCCTCCACCTTGAGCTCCTCGCGTCGCTCCAGGTCCCGGATGACGGCGTTTTCAAAGTGTTTGTAGCCGGATATGCCCAGATCGGACATCAGTGAGTCGTACTTTCCCGGCGGTGCCGCCTTGACCGGGTGGCCCCTCCGCTTCCCCTGGCCGCCCTTGGGACCGAAGCCTTGGGACTTGAAGTGACCGGCCGTCGACGACTGCTTGCTGACAAACGGTTGCCCGTACCGGAGCTCGTTGCCCGTACCGTAATATCCAGGACCCGGTCGGAACGCATTGTTCGCGTGCCCTGGTCCCGACACCAACCCTCCCGCCGCTTGTTGCTGCTGGAAGGCCCCGGTAACTCCGTTCACTGCGTGAGCCAGTTTCGACGCGCCAATGCTCGTCTTCAGGTTGTTGATGAAGTGGTGCAGTTTGTTCTCAAGGTTATTCGCCGTGGGAACGTAGTAGGAGCGCTTCATGGAGCTGCCAGTGTAGGCTGGTGGCTTGGAGAATGGCGCAGGCTTCACGGCGGGCTCGTGGATCGCATTTGGCGTAATGTCGGAGGATGTGCGGGACTGCCATCGTGCTGCCACTGGTGACCTGTCAGGAGATCTGTGATGTTTCTTAGACCTGTTGGAGACGAAAAGATCTTGCGTTTACTTAGATGTTTGCACGGGAGTTCTCACACATGTTGCCACGTACGATCTTAACTCCTAATCGTCACGGGAACGAAAAGCCATTACTTCACTCACCTTACACGACTGCCAGTTACAAAGACTCCTGCCAACAGCACCAGAACTATCAGCAGAGTAAAGTGAATACTGCACTGTAACCGAAAACAAAAACGAACATCAGTCAATAAAGAATCACATTGCATCCCTCGAGGTCCAGTTGGAGGAACCTCCTTTCGCCAAAACCATCACTTACTGTCCTCCGGGACCAGGATCCCATGGCGATGAACGATTTTGGGAAAACACTAGCGAGAATATCGACACCACAAACTAACTGGAATGTGTGTGCACCACGAGTTCCTCCTAAACAAAACGCGCCACTGAGACGGGTCCTTCCTCTGTACGCTAAGCTTTTGCCGGACTAGACACGATTGCTTTGGAAGCATCGACTGGTTAGTGGTTTTATAACTTAACCCAACCGTTCAGGAGCGCCGTCGTCCCAGGACTCCCCACCACGGTCCGAAGGGTTCGTGGCGCCCAGTTAATGGCCAACGGCACGACGACGATTCGTTGCACTAACTTAGGAACGCTTCACACCTCCCCGAGGTCTTCTTCCTTCACGCTGCCCGCGAGGGCGTTAAAAACGGAAGGAAGGAAGCGAAACGGTTGAAAGGAAACAGCTAACGAGGGCCCCCTGTCCGTGGCGTGGCGATTTGGCGTGCACAACATTGGCAAGCGAATGGACTGGGTGGAATGGTTGGCCACCCCGCTCCCCGGGCACCTACCTGCCCCCTTCTACTTCCCTTTCCTATGAAGAAGGCGGAAAGAGTAGGGGAGGCGAGGCAAAAGATGGCCGCTAACTCGATGCTCCACTAAGAATGCGTATACATTCAAAAAGCCTTTTAAGTTGATGGGTGAAATGAATTAATTTTGAGAAACTAGAGACGATATTCCGTGATTTGATATTAAAAAAAAGTTATTTTTAATCAACATGGCTAAGAATTAAACTTATAGCATGTAAAATCAATGAAAAAAGTATAGCTTACTGCATTCTATTCATTCTCTTAATGCTCAGCTCAGAATATTATCCTTCCAGTAAAATGCATCAGCAAGTGAAGTGTTTTACGTATCGAAAGGAAACAGCAGCGCCGAAGGTTCGGTTGTTGGTTCCTTTCGCTTTTTCGCACCAAAGGGATTTTCTCGGAAATGTATTAATGTTTTGCTTCATTATATTTAACACCACATGCAATTTTTCTCTCTTTCGCAACAATATAGCATGTTGTACACTATCTCGTGCACAGGCAACCACCGACCGTTGCAGTGAGAGCGAAAAAGGGACCGAAGGTGAGAAAGAGATGCTTGAAGAGAAAAAAAACCCACCCATGAGAAATATGCAACCAATCGAACATCACACATTTACTTTCATCGACGTGCGACTACGGCCTGACGGCGCGAAGCCGATAGCAGACGGGAGAAGATGTGACGCGCAGACGGGAAGTGCCTCGGAAAATGCAAACGCGGTGTGCACTTCACGCACCGCGGAGTACGGGAAGTCTGAAGAATTTCCACACAACACACACCGGGCAGCAACGATGAAGTAACCGCGTGACAATGAACAACGCGTCAATGGCGAAAACAGCCATCAGCATCTGCCCGAATGGAGGGCCCGAGAGGGGTCTCTTCACTTCTTCTCTTCGTCTTCTGCTTTTTCCCTTTTTTCCGTGCGTTACCAATCACGGTGCGAGTGGAAAACAGACACCGAAACAACATGCAAAGCCGCCACGAACACGGCCGATTTTTCATTGATTTGCGATGTACGTACCCGAAGCCCCGAGGTGAATGTGCTGAGCATATATGCTTTGTTTTTTTGCTTTCCTTCTGGAACAAACCCACCACGATGAATTTCCGGTGCACGGCCGGAAATGTGGCGCTAATTTTCTTTTCCCTAGCGGCTATGTCTTCGTCCCAAGTACATTAACCTATTGGCCGTGGCCGACGACTGGACGCATTTTTTACTGTAAAATGTACTGTATGTACTTTTTTTACTGTATTTGCATCCCAAAAATCGTGATAGAACACTGTGCAGTATGTTTTATTTATTGTTTTATGTTGGTTTAATTAATTACACCCAACTGTAGCTTATCAGGTCAGGTTCACAGTTCGCGATTGTTAAGGATGTACGCGTCTGATACGACTCTGGGACATGGACATTCTACAATAATGACGAATTCCTCTTGGATGATGGAGATCATGAAGTCAATGAATTGTTTGATTTCGGAAAAAAACTCAACAGGACAAGACCGCTCAGCGTTGTTGGCATCAGCTAAATAGTAATGTAAGTAATTGTAGATTATTTTATTATTACTTGTGAAATTTTTCGCTTTTGCGGTAAGTACTGTTCAACTTCAAAATCTACCTTCAGTCAATGCTATTCACTAGTTTATTATCACGAAAGCGTGTGCAGGAACGTGTCTAACTGTCTATCGATACAACAAAAAACTATACAATGTGTTGGGCATAGCCCTGTCCCCAAACATCCGCCCACCTTTAGTTGGTCGGAATTCACGGAATTTCACTACAGACGCTATGCCGGGGAACTTCACCGTCCGTTGCAACTCTACCATTCCTCCTCTCCAAGGCTGCTGATACGGTAGATTAGAGTATTTCTTAGAAGTCATCCGCTGTTGATGAGAAAAAAAAAAACAATGTATTGCACATCACCGTTAATCGATGGGAGATCCTTGGATGTGGATCATGCGACTTACCGTAGGATCTGCATCTTCGCCAGATACTCCATCGGGGCCATGCCGTGGCCGTGTTTGTCCGTACTGTAGCCCAACAGCTTGTAGTCGGTCTGCTGGAACGTGCGATGGTGGATCGGCTTCACGCGCGTCTTCGTCATGTGCACGTTCTTGTAGTTGATGGGGACGTGAAACACCAACCGATCGCCAGCGATCGCTGGCTCTACCACACGCACGATGTAAAAGACGAGCAGGAGCAGCACGACCAATTTCTGGAATTCAACGCCAAAGTCAAGAATAGTATTAAACTTCGAAAAGCGTCTCAACAGTGAGTATTTTGTGACTTGATACCAACCTCAAACTGTCTCATGATTACTTTTGTTTCCTACGATTTTAAGCTGCCGACCTACGATCTTTAAGATGCTCCAGCTCTCGACGACTTGCGGAAAGGCTTTGATGGCAAATTTACCTTCTGCAGATGCATTTATACCTGCCCGGAGATCCTGCTTCTTTGAGATGACGGTCCATGCAGTTGCAGAAATCACTACGAGAGGAAATTTAAGATGCACACCTGGTGATACATTTTCAACCACCTCCTTCACCTTCTGGCCAACCAACTCCGATGGATAAACTGTCGGAAGGAGAAAAAAAAGTCGAATGCCTGGGAGAAGCCCAAGTTTTCTATTGTTTTAAATTACTCCGTAAAAAGTTGCACTTTCTGCTGTTCCCCAATGACCTTCGAGAAGAAAGGCGTACGAGGGTGAAAATCAACCATCCAACGGGCCGGAACTTCAACTCGTCGCTATGTCAATGACATTCATCGGGTCTGCTCTTGCTTCGGAGCAGATTATAAGCTGCACCATGACACTGTGCGTTTGCCTTCATGTGCGGACGGATGCCCTTTACGTCAGGCCACGGTCAGGTGCACTTCGTTCGTTGATGGGAGTGTACCGAACGAACTTGCATAACCACTTCTAACGAAATGGGAAATGACAAACGCGATCGCGACAGAAAGTGTACCGAGTCGTGAATAAAAAGCGATCAACTGAAACCAAACGAGCTTAAGCAAAACGATTAATTGTACACATAATTTCACCTTAAAGCAAACTAAACCTAAAACACATGTCTGATGGTGCAATTATGTTGCATGCTTATGTTACATACAGGTTTTTGAAGACGTATTAAACATTTCGTTATAAGGGACCGTGAAAACCGAGTTTATTGATAAGAGTGATGAGTTTATTAATAAAAGACTGATAGCTTAAGCTTAGTCATTATATCGTTAATTTATGCTCAATGATAATGCTTATTAAATGTTAGGATTTTATGGAAACAAATTAATATCAATTCATCTACTTTACCAAATAAAATCAGTTAAAATAAACATTTCAAATGTTATACGATGCATAACTCAACAATAATCAAAATTAACATAAATTATAAATATTTTCATTTGTTTTGCTTTGGTTGAATTGATTTATTGTCAAACTTTTAATATTGTTCTGCATGATTAGGATAGACTTAGTGGCATTTTATATTTTAATTGTGAACTTCTGTGAATTTGCTCTATGATTTGAATTCATTATGCTTATTCTTTCCAGTTGGTATCAATTAAATGGTGTTCGCTTAAGTGTTTTTTGTTACATTGCAGTGAAAAATAAAATGAACGACAAGAGTTTAATATACTCATTTTACATTTTTTTAAATTTAATAATGTAATTATACATATCAGACTAATCAGTAGGGTTTGAATACTTAAATACCAAATTGGATACACCTTAGGCACTGCACTACAAGCCTGCGTACGTTTTAAAGTCCTTCTTCTTCTTTTTCGACTTCTTCACCGGCAGCGGCTGATCGGCATCGGACGGTTTCACCCCGAACGACTTGTCCCAGTCCCAGCCCATGCTCGACAGGTACTTGGTCTGCGCAAAGTTCGGCAACTGCATTGCTTCCTGCAGCATCAGCTGGTCCGACAGTTTCCGCTGCTGGCGATAGTAGTCGTGCAGGTAGTCGGCCTCGCCGGACGACTCACCGAGTGAGGGCGTCTCGTGGTTCCGGTAACGTTGCATCAGCTCCTGAGCCAACTGGGAGGACAGCTTGTCCTGCACCATGGAGGTAAAGGAAGCCGCAGCCGCCGCGGCGGCCATTGCGGACGGGGATGTGGCGGCCATGGGTGCGTGAGGAGCGGCCGAGGGTAGCCACATGCCTGCCGGATCCATCAGTTGCTGGTGGTGATGTTGCTGGTGCTGCTCAGGGAATGTTGGTGGTAGCTCCTGGACGATCTTCTTTGGGTGGTACACGTGCATGTACTTCGTCTTGACGTGCACGAGCCGGTTGATGATCTCCGGGACGTGCAGCTTGATGTGAACGCTGGAAATAACGCTGATGGGTGAGAATTTGCGCCACAGAACGCGACCTCGCGCACACTCACTGCTCCGTATCCTCGTCGCCGTTGCACCGATCGCGTAGAAGCGTTACGAACACGCCCAAACTCAGGACAACTTGCTGCAGATTCATCCTGAGAGCAACCCCGTTTTTGGCCAACACAACAGGTAGGATGGATCAACTGGCTTGTTCAGCTTTGTACTGCCAGCAGCTCTCTCACAAGACACTGACCATTGTGGTGCGCCAAGATGTGCTTTAAATACAATTACCGGATCCTGGTGACAAACGGAAAAAGATCGTGCGCGAAATGGACCAACAGCTGGCCGGCCAAACCGACCGTTGCGAAGCGTTTTGTTTCTTGCAATCGATAGCAGCGACACACACAATCGGTATTAAATGTCATCTTCCTACAACTTCCGCTTGTGGATATTTATTTTCACTCCTATTTGCCGTGCATGTTGAACGCGATCACAACTTCGGTTCCTCTCTTTCTTTTTTTGCTTTCTTTGCGAGATCTCACAAATAACAACCAAATTAAACTCGTGCATGTTGATTGCATAATTTCCTTCACTACTAGCTGTTTCTCGGATGAATAGAAAAAGTACAGACCCTTGAGGCTTTAAAATAGATTCAAAACTAAAAACGCAAATCCAAAATAGCTCGCAAGGTTATATTTTATAAAAATTTAAACTCAGCTTCCACAATGCTAATTCATCCATGTTGGGAGACTCGTTTTGGATATTATTCCTATTAATTCTACATAGTAAATGTTTTGCATTTATTATTACCACTGTTCAAATCTTACGGCGCCAAATATAGTGCAGCAAATGATCTTGACTGAAAAGGAATCAAGAAAATTCAACGATGCAAAACGATGATTTCTTGCTTATCTACTCAATATTGGTTTATCAGTTTTTTAAAACTAATAACAGATAAATGTTGAATAAATAATTCAAAGATTTATAATATTTGATACAGTTGACATAATTTTTGGTATAAGTAGTAGACATATTTTTGACATAAATAATGGGATAAGTACTATAGTATTGTTCACCGAAGATAAAGATGAGATTAAAATCTTAGGCGCGACACTGAAGCGATCCAGTCGTAAAATAAAAACCGAAACGGACGCGGTACAAACAGCTTACAACATTAGTGCCCCAATAATAGTAGAAACGTAGTTTAAATTCGTTACAGCCCGTAAATACAATGGTATCAATTGGGTTTGGATTTTCTTATGACGACACCTACCATAAAATGATAACATTATGGTCGGGCTAAGGTGCCGTTCGGCCATTACTTATTGTAATTCTAGCTTCTTGGAAGCTGTCTAGGGTTTCAAGAAAGATTCGGAAAAGATCGAAAAGAACTAAACCGAACGTATTTAAATCTCAAGGAAAAGAAGCCGTGGACTTTAACTTTCTATTTACCGTCCGTTCCTATTCTCTAGGGACCCATTTCCACGCAATTAAATTCTACGATTATGGGCCTTTGACCAGAAAACGCATATTTATGGTAACCGTATACGATGACTCAAAGTATTCGCCCGCCAAGGCCAAGGGGCTGCATAAGAAATTAATCCGACACCCGAAAAGTTTGTTGCGCAGTTACTTCATCTTAAACGGAAAGCATAACGCAGATAATCAGCGGTGGCAGAATCGGCTTACGCTAAGAATTATATTGGGGTGGACATTTAGACCGTATGAAAAGGACCAAGGACCGAAGCTGTTCTGTAACAACGGTGATGCACCGAATAACTGTTGTAAAAATAAATAAATACGATTCGGCTCACTTTCGGCACCTAAACTAATCGCTTTGTGGGCGACACCAAAAAAAATACTAGGGCGGGCACATGGGGGCTACTGCCCTGACGCAGTCATTTACGGCAGATCTCAGTCATGGTTCGTCACGAGATCCCCATTTGAAAGGGTAAGGCACGCGAGGTTTCTTCTTTGAAAAGCCTTTAAACCTGCCGCAGACCGGACCGTCAAGAGTTCGTGACTGACTGGCTGGCTCGGAGTATCTGCACCAGAGCGTTGTATGAGTGTTTGGTCTTTCAAGGCTGCACCATACCAGTTTTATGAAAGAGAAAGTGGACCGTCCTTTCAATTGGGAATGCATTTTGAAAATGGGAAGCCGTGAGAAAAACACAAGTTTTCAAGAAATAACACCGAGACAGCGGAATTTCAGCACAAAACGTTTAATAACGTTAGGTTTTCGACTATTGGTTATTAAGAAATTTTGTTTTTCGATCCGTATAATTTTAACATAAAATGTTCATTTAAAAGAAAACACGTAGGTCTGATGAATGCAGACTATGGTCAAGGTCAAGGTTAAGGTTAACTCACCACCATATTTGGTTGCAATTTTCCTGCAAAGAGTTCGTACTCAGATTTTCTTCTGCATGTTGTTTTTTTAATTTGAAAATTATGCGATAACAACTTTCCGAAAATGACCGACAAATGTAAGTTAAAGGAATGTCCGTGGTCCGTAAGCCTGCGTCGTATAATTTTTCAATGAATCTTTATGGGTCATTGCACTCGCGGGCGCGTCGGCTGCGGCCAATAATGATTGAGGGCACGTTCGATCGAAAGTAATAACAAGCTTGACCGGTTCCGCTGTCAGCGAAAGGGCCAATCGATCCGTTTAAAGAAGGAACGAAAAATACACGGATTCTAATCCCTGCGATCCTGCGAGGCCGTCCTTTCCCGTCAGCCCGGTATGGACTTCGGGAGGGAAAAGACAAAAAATAACAACCTATCAAGTTTGACCTCGCCGAAGGGCGGGAAGCCTTTCAGGTCGCTTGGTGCCCCGGTCCCTAAGCGACCCTAAATAGAACACAGGCCCACATTTAAGAGCGCGGACAGATAATATCTTAATCTCACCCTTCGCGCTCGCTGCGTTCCACTTTCCTCGGCCAGACCGGCTAATTTTCTAGGCAGGATTGTCCGATCGGGCTGCCCCGCGCTCCTTGCTCCTTGACGTTCCGTGCCCTTTGATGCTGGAATCCCGTCCGACAGCATTTTTGGTTTTCCCTGTACGGATTCGGTTTTCGAGGAGGCGTACCCTTTTCACGACACGTGCAGTCACTGCAGTGTCCCTGCCGGGAGATAAAAGTGTGTATGTTTGTGTGTGTGTGAATCAAGAATGATAACGTTTTTTCTCTACTGGACGACCCCGGTGGACTCACGATACCTAGTTTAGGTCTCGTTGTTTTGGCCTGCTTTCGATCTGAACGATACACTTCGTTCTAAGTCTGACTGATGATCGGTCCTTTTTTCTATCTTCCTTTACTCTCACTCACTCTCTCTCTCTTTCTATATATATATTTCTCATGCTCTTCCTCAGTGCCAGAAAATGTGTATTTTGACTGTTGGACATTAGAAAGTTAAGCTACAACTTTTAGAAGATAAATACACGAAGTCTACTTAGCTAACCATAAAGTGCTTGAATTGAAGATCAATATAGGCACGAGGGAGTTTTTGTTATTACATAAAGTATATTTTCAATCTACAAACCGCCGAAGAATCAATATGCACGGAAAGCTGTGGATAGGTTCTCCATAACATTATAGTTTAGAAGAAGACACTGTTATAATCTCATGTCTCTACAATTTATGATAATTGTAACAATAAATGAAAGTTGCTGATGAACCCTCCAAACTTGTGGTTTATCAACGATCTAATGCTCAGTTATGTCTTGGAAAGAGCATCTCAATGTAGAAGAATTTGTATCAAATAGGTATTATTACTGCACGGATGCGGGTCCTAAAGGCATCTTGCATTCCCTGAAAGGACAGATTATACTTTCATAAATGCCGGTTTATGTGATGACGGAAAGTGAATCTCCAACAGTAACATCTTTTTCTGAGACTGAGAAGCTCGGGCGCGCTAGGTTCGTGAACCTGAACTTAATAGACCGCCCCGTGAATCTTCCCGAGCGAATCCATGATTGACCACCCGAAATTCCCTTTGCTGCTGTGCTTTTTCCTTTGCCCGTCGTTCTCATCCATACGCCCTTTGGAGAACATAATTATCTCCATAATAGTAACGACGTAACCGACGATGACTTACTTAGTTAGAGCTTCACCGCGAATCAATCTCCACTTTCTCTCGCATACAATCAATTTCCCATCGCTTCCCGGGCCGATCGATCGATCTGGTTGATTGTTTTTTGACCACACAACAGCAAGGCCAAACAAATAAAAACAATCCCACCGAGAGCATGGAAAAGCGCACGCACACCGGTTGTCCTTCTCTCGGTGTATAATTAATGGATCAAATCAAATCACTTTTCCACATCGCCGGGACGATTCGATTTCGGAAAAGGGAACCCTCGTCAGAATTGGGCTAATGGAGCGTTTGGTGGGGCTGAATTCCCGCGAGGGCAGCAATCATTCTGCATCTCCTCTTAAAAGCCGTATCGTATCATCATCCGCCCTGTGTGGATTTTTCTAATGCCCGTGCTTTAAACTCTTTCACTCTCACAGAGAAGCAGCCGCAAAATCTTTTCACGGAAAAGGCATTAGGTTAAATGGGGGGAACGGGGAGCGATCGAGCAATCTTCACAAGTGACAGCCGCATGCAGAAGACAGCGCAAGACAACTCCATTTTAGTTATAGCATAAGCATTGCCGCGTGCGTGTTCTGATCCATCACGCAATGCCGGGCGGTAATGGGCTTTCATCGGGCCAGGTTCGAGGGGCTACATCCGATGCCAGTTCACCTTTCACCAAGGGGTTCCTAGGGGTTAAGAAAGGCTTTAGCGACGGGGGAGTCTGAAAACCATCAACTCATCGGCGACCGATTGGGGCGACCGATCGCGGCCATCGCCGCGGGGGAGCGAGCTTCAAAAAGCGCGTTCCCGCGATTCCGAAGCCCGATTGCTCTGCGCCGCACCGTGCCCATGCATTGCAGCATCCGATTCCGCTGCTGAAAGTGAATGACGACACACGCATCCGAAAGGGTAGCCTGAACCTTAGAACGAACTTGCTCCACCCTTCGAAAGTAAAAGCTAATGAAGAGAGAGAGGTAGGGAGTGAGAAAAGGATGGTCTCCCGTGTGAGTACGGAAATCAAACCTCAAGAGCGACCGACACATTGGCAGCAGGAAGGACCACCATCGATCGGACTGATTGACAAATTAGCCTATCAATAGGCGTAACGAAGCTGTGTACCGTGGCATTATGGTGCATAAACATAAACCGGGCAGCCTAATAGAAAGCAGAACAACTACTACTGAGGCCTTCAACCTCCGACGAATCGATCGCATAGGGAATAAAAAGCAACCGCGCTTGCGGGATAACATGTTTAAATAAGCCACTTTTGAGCTGCACCGCAGCTTCAAACCCGGCTCCTACAAGATCCTTTCCTCCGGGGATTTTATTTCGTAAAGTAAGAGACTTCCATTGTCTATGTTTTTCTTCTTCTAACGAACAGCGGTTTGAGAACCAAATGAAAGCGGAGAAGCTACCACATGCCGGACCGGACCAAGGAAGCCGGGACTACAGTGGTCTAAAACCGGTGGAACGCGGATAGACGGGAAGGATAGAAAACAAAGCAGAACTATCCCGTGTCGTCCATTTCCTCCGTTTAGGACGGCATGGGGGGAAAGGAGCTAAGGCCACACGGGCTGAGCTCAAGGCGGACGAGAGCCCAAGAACTAGGTGCGGGCATAATCAAAGCTTTAAAACGTGACCCTTGGCGGGTAGGGATGCGCGTTATAAATATTCGGAGTGAAGACCGTTCTTGGTCATTACGCGCTCGATAGGGCTGGAGAACGGAAGCAAACGAAGTTGCTCGCAGTTGATCGTGGAATTGGTGCATTGTCTCCCGGAATAGGTTCGAATTGTGCCCTTTTGGAGTGGATTGAAGTGTTGAGTGGTGTCGTCTCGCACGAGTGAAGTGCTAGTGCGTGTGCCAAACCCGAATTGGCAGCCCAAATTGGCTTGGTGCTTGGCCCTACAGCGTTCGATTCTGTTGTTTTAACGGGAGTTTTAATTATTCAACATAAAGCCTGGTTTAGGCCGGAGAAGATAAAGTGGTTTAATCCAGAAGACTGCGTAGAACCTAGTGAACGAAAATGCAGCCTCTACAATTATTGGTAAGATGTTCACGGGCAGAACAGCAGCATTCTGGACAAAATGGATCATCGTGATTTAGGCGGAATTCAGGAAAATTAAGTTCTATAAAAGTGGCCCTAAGTTCAGGACAACACATAATACCCAACTCGTTCTGTTCCTTTTTCAATGCACGAAAAAACAGATTTAAACGAAATAACTGCCCGGCTTCATTAGCTAAAGTGTATATTTTGCCGTCGCTCTGCTAAATATTCTTTTGAAAAATTTCGGGTGTTACTTTTTAAAGCATTCCGAATACTGTGTGACTTTGTTAGTAGATTTGGTTGTCTTAGTAGATTTAGTATAATTGACCTCATTGATCTATTAATTTTAATTCGCCTAAAGTAAAACAGAAAATCCTGATTTGCACAAAAAGACAGATGGAAAATAACGCTTCCAAGGTTTTGTTTCACATTAAAAACTAGTGGTCCTTTTTTCCCAACTGCATAATGATTTCAGAGGAAAATGTCTTTACTTATGATTATTTTTCATGTTCCTGGTTTTCCAGTGTGACGATTTAGATTCGAAATATCGATAACCAACAGATATGAATTAGAAAAAAAAAGATTGCTCCATATTGGTCGATACACGATCGTTGATCCTGAGGTACACTACGCCTTCAAATCTCCGAAATTGGCGATCAGCATATGAACTCCCCCCTGCGCTTGACCTTTTGTTAACCCAAATGTATTTCTAACCTACAGTTTGTGGTCTTACTCTCCTCGGCTTCGGTGCGCGCTTTCTGGTGGTCCAGCAGTCAGATCAGGTGCGTCAGTGCATCTCGGCCTCGTCAGCAGCTGCAGGCTAAACGTTTCTTCTTCCATTTCACAGTGAACCACCCGCCACCAAGCAGGTCCAGTATGTGCGTGCGTTCACCTACCAGCCGGTAGCGTTCCCGGCGCACTCCTTGCTAGCGCCACCTTCACCGTACAAGTTCGTGCAGGCCAACCCGGCCAACCTCGTCCAGAACAGCCTGCCAATGGGTAAACAGGTCGCCCCGATGCAGTCCACCGGCCACCAGCAGGTGCAGCAGCCACAGACCAGCAGCCCCTTCAGCAGCTTCTTCAGCAGCACATTCGGTGGTAGCGGCAGTGGACAGTCTAGCACCTCTGTTCAGCCACATCCGAACTCGGTGGCACAGTATCCCCAACAGTCACAACAACAGCAGCAGCAACAACAACAACAACAACAGCAGCAGCAGCAACAGCAGCAACATCAGCAACAACATCTTCAGCAGCAACAACAGCATCAGCAGCAGCAGTCAGTACAACCACAGTTGACGCCACAGGCAACAGTAGCTCCGGCACCTCCAGCGGTGCAGAGCGACATGCCCAGTCCACACCACGGTGCAACGGCAGGCGTTCCAGCTTCCTCCGTTCTACCAGCACCGGGAATGACTTTCTTCGGGCAGTCACAGCAGCAGCAGCAGGTGCAGGGTGGCAAGTATCCCTACTTCACCATGGACCAGGTACAGTACCTCTCCAGCCTGCCGGCCAGTGCGCCCCACACTCCCCAGGTCCAGTTCGTGCCCTGCATGTGCCCGATCGCGGTAAACGTGCAGAGTCACGTCGCGGAGCTTGCCGACAAGCGGTTAGACGAGACGACCACCGCCGACTCGGAAGTGGTTGTGCCTAGTGCGGAAAGTGAAAAGTGAGGCCGCGGCAACGGTACCGGCGGGATCGTAACTGCTCCACGAGCTTCACGATCCAACAACCAACACGCCACTTTGATGTAACTATAACTGCACCTAATGGCGCCTGCAAGACGTTGTGAGACTTTTGAGACAGTCCCAGGCTCGCTGGATTAACGAATTGCTTTTTTTTTGCCGCAAAATCTCAAATGTCTTTTTTCGAAAGGTCTAGGATTGTCTGTGGTGCCAACCCGTAGTAACATTTGAAGTCGTCCAAAACCACACAGCAGTCGAGGAGTGCGTCAACGGAGGAAGTTTTTTGTGTTGCTATTTATTTTGCGAACGAGATTGTTTCATGTTGAAACTAAATGCGTTCGTTGATTTAACGTCCCATTCGACACGAAAAACACGCATGTACCGTACGTTTCTTTTTTGTAATTCTCCAGTGGCGAAACATTTCTTTAAGCATGTTAAAAAATTAAATTTTATCAATCGAGCAATAAGATAAACAGTGGGTAAGCTGTAATTTATACGATCGTTCCAAGCGGCACGCAAGTAGATCGATAAACTAGAAAACTGATGAATAAATGCTGTCAAAATAAATAAATAGTTCCATTTAATGAATATTTATTTTTATTTTTTTTTATAACGCGTTGGGGTTGAAACGAAATTTACACTCATTCAAAAAGAATCTTTATTAGCTTCCAGATAATATGAAACGACGTCTTATGTACAATAATGCCAGGAAGGAAATCCAATTTCCCGATCGCTGGCCAGAAAGTGAAATTTTTATCGCTCTCAATAGATCTCGAAGGTTGAACGAGGATGAGCCCTGCGCCGTTAGTCTTTGAGCTCTGTTCTGGCCCACTTCTAACGAGGTGATTCAGCTAAAGCACGGCCATTCAAGGTTGCCACCTGCATTTGGAGCACGACGGAGGGAGAAATGGTGGCGTCTGGAAAATTAATCATCCTCGTCGGGCCCAGGCCCAGTAATGGTAATCGATTTGGGGAAGCGCCCGCGAGTGCCCGTCGTACACGTTTCCTCAAGAAGCATTTTCATTGAGGCACAACCATCATCATCATCAATCATCGGTCGTTGACGAACGCCAGCCAACTGGGCGTAACCTGACGAGGGCCCGGGGGCATCGCAACCGGGAGATAATTAATGACGAACTGATCGACGTGAGCCCTTGTGCTTCGGGATGGGACAGAAACCGGCGAAGATAATAGATATAATTCACCGATTAGCTCACCCGATCGCGATGATACAAGATCCTGTGGTGAGGCATGAGCAGCGATAATGAGGCCATGCGCTGACCAGTGAAAAATGATACAAAAAAAAGCCGCCAGATTGCATAACAAAGTAAAACGTATTCTTTATTGTGTAGAATTTATTATGAAAAGAAAAGGCACCACCAAAGCCCGCGGAAATGTCTTGCCATCGCCGACCAACCACCCCTTTGGCCGTCTGGTTCTAGTCGAAGTTGAAGCGCCGCTTGCCATCGAAGCGAAATCCGTAGGCTGCCGCATTCCGCACTTCTATCAGGGCCGGATTGCGATGCGAGTAGAAACTGCCGTGTGCGTGGGCCGGTCGGGAGTTGCCATTCTTGACACCGTACATTTCCCGCGGGTAGAACGCTTCGAACGTACCCTTCGGCGGTATGATGTTTGCAATCTCCGGATCGGTCGGATCGTACGCCCGTGCGGCGACCAGCGTCAACAGCAGCAGCAGTGGCAGCAGCCACATCCCGGCGTACGGCTTCGTCCAGACTGAAGGCTTCATGTTGTAACTCTTGGTTGCCGGAAATGTACCTTTCGATAGAATGAACAATCGGATATTTATGAACGAGAATTCGATTTGGGACAACACCAAGATGGTAAGAGCACCTTTGCGCCCTGTAGATGAGAGAACCCCCTCCATGGGAACTCTTCCAAAACAGTCTTGGGGATAGATAATCGATAAACCGGTTCTGGCACCTCCTCAAGCTTTTAACACTGCCGATGTCCTCGCCAACCACTCTGACGATGGTAGACGGTGAATGGAACCCTCAGTTTCGTGACACACAGCCTAAATCTTTCCGATTTTACTCATACAAGTCCAGAGGCAGAACTGTCTACACCTCACCAACTCTAACGCTTATCTTGACGTCATCGAACTCACCAGTTTTCGGCTCCCGACACCCTGTGGCGTTGCTCCTCGCTAGAACGCTGGATCCTCTCAGTGCCCACCAGCAATCGTAATGGGCTAGGTTAGGGTTCCCAGTGCGACTTTCACGTGATCCCGCGCGACTCCTCCAGATCAGCGTTTCACTACTGACCGTGCTTTGCGGTCCGGTTTTGGTTCGGGAGCTCTCTTCTCCAAAGCCGGTTACAATACTGCGTGCGTTGCCGTGTGGCCCTGGTGTGTCGGTCTGTCGGTGTGCCCGAAGTGGATTGACTACTTTCACTGCAGTCATGCTGGGCGCCCGCTGAGCTGATGCTGTCCATAGGGGCATTTGGGCATCCCGTAAGGGTCTCCGTAAGCGACACGAAGCGGGAGTTGGACCGAAACATGCATGTCTGCGTGTGGAGGTCGTCGTGAGCAGCATTTGATCTTTGACAAAACAGTCTCAAATGATTGAGTGAGTCACAGAGCCCGTCACAGAGCCACTCCGGAATGCCGTGTTAGAACACGAGCTACAGTTAAAAAAAGAAGGTAATTATTCAAACTGAAACATCGTTTTGTAAATAATCTAAAGGTGGATCGCTTGCAAAAAATAAAATCCAAACCCGCCGACTCGGGTGTTGTCTTCGCACGAAGAAATGCTGTAAAACATCTATAAAGTCCTTAACAAAATATGACGGTGTTGAAAACGACTAATACAGAATGAAAGTATTAATATTAAAAGTCATTGGTAAGAAGGTTTTTTCTGACTTCTTCAATAGACTTCAAGACAATAAAAGTTTCATACCGAACAATCATTCATGCGTAGTTTTCGCATACGCACCACCATCCTTGCACGTTCTGTAAGCCTTCGGCGCTTCCATTGTGAACTTTCCCCGCTAACAAGATGTGCTGGTGGTCGTTACATTGCGTTAATAGCGATAAACAATAACCATTACCAGCAATGGAGCGCTTACTTCCGAGTGCTAATGGTACAGATGCTAAGACCCTTGAGAAACGGAAAAGAAATATGAAAGGAAAACACATCTTCACCTCGATATAAATATGCAAAAGGGAAGCGTAGGAGCCACAATCTGCATGTTGGTTGATTACAACCAGTTACATTAGTAACAAGCAGCCGGACCAGGCAGGAAGGAATCATCGTCGAAATTTATTACACCGGAACTTATTTTCTTATTTTCTGTAGACGAATTAAAATATAAAATGAAACATTATTATCATCAGTAATTAGCCTTGTTGTGCATTATTGCAACTATCGCTATACTTATAACTCAAATGAGGGCCTGGCTGTGCTACATATAGCTGAACACATGTAGCAATGAGCAAAGTGCTGTAAAATCCTTGTTTCTCTTAAACCACATCAGCAAACTCTGGCATACAAATGCGCAATGGTTGATCAACAAAACCCCAATAAACCTAGCGCACTAGCGCATGATCGCCCGAAATTGCGAAATGTTGCATTCGTGAGCACAACTTAATTATTCGTACCCTACAAGCGTCGGATGGCTCCAAGTTGAAGGCAAACATTAATGCATAATCGTTATATCGGTCCTTTTTCTGCCCTTTTCGTGTTGAGTAACGTGCTGAAGGGTCCGCTGTGGCGGTCCGATGGCCGAAAGAAGGCTCGCCCCGATCGCCCAATCGGCGAGCTTGCATACCGAATGCCACATTACGCTTCCACGTTGGTTTCACCCACTTCGGACGGAGGCCCGAAAGCACTTTTTTTGTGAATTCATTAAACTCAAACCGTTATTTATGTTTGATAACTCCACTATCGCACTAAGCAATTAAAGGCAATCGGAATAGGCTAGGCCTCCTGGCAGGCAAGAATTTGCATTTCATAATCAATAATTAGGAACATCAAAAGCCCAAACGCATGTGAAAGCACATCTGTTCGATGCAAAATCATTAGCTTACACGAACATAATCGTTTGGAAAAAAATCATTTTCAAAAGAGTTCTAACCGCTAAATAAAGGCGTACATATTTTGCTGGCACAAAGAGATTCCGAATGAACATCAGTGAAGCATAAATTATGCTCGGAGTGCATCGTTAGACTGAAGTTAATCGCACACGCATCATAAATATGCTCACACCAGTTGTGCCAAAAGTTTCTCGAGTAAAGAATTACATTTACTGCTTGAACTAACCGTTTCGTGTTATGTGACCTTTATAAATTGTGACGAATGTTGGTCTGGTTACGGGCAATAAAATGGCAGGTTGGAATTGGGTTAAACTGCTAAAGCATAGTATTTGATTAAGGGTCGGCTTCGCACTTCGAGCTTATCGTCGCGTTTCTCAGCGTACCGAATGTTCCCGATGCACCTCTCCGCTGGCCACTTGTTGCCGTACCGCGTGGAAAAGCGTGTGATGCCCACAAGAGAGAAAGGGGTCTCAAGGGACTGCGTGAAACTAAAGAAACAGCGAACGAAGAGCGCACTCGCTAAACAAACAAAATAGTTCAAACATTTCCTCAATTTCCCACCACGATGTGTTTGTGTGTGTAGGTGTGTGGGTGTTTTTGTACCGCCCTTGGCGAGTGTGTGGTGAGAACGTACGTGTGAATGCAGGACGCACGGACTCCCCGCGTTGCATGCAAACGCGCCCAAGGAAAGAAAGAAAGTGAAGTCATTTATAATGAGGTGAATGATGCACTTGCACCGGCGGTGCATCAATTCTATCTGTTTTCCTTTTTCGGCGCCAAGCCAAAGCCACCGGTGGCGGTGCAAACCCGGTTGCACGGTGGGGGTGTTTCGGTGCATCACCGTTTAGGGCCGCCTATAAAAGGCATACCATATCAGCAACGTTGTTCATTTAGTCATTATCACTAAGCAAGTAACCAGCAATCCACTAGATTTCAACCCAAAACCCACAGACACACAAAATGCAGCTAAGATTGGTGGTGAGTTGATCCGTGCAGGAAAAGTAGCTTTAGCACTAGTGATTTAAAACCATTTTAATCTTCCTTTGGGTGTTAAATTAAATTAAGGTTCTGTCGTACGTTTAATGAAGTGATTGGTGCAATACAAAACGGCAATTATGTTAAGTGACATGTGCAAAATGAAATGATTAAAACCCTATGAACATTCCAATGAACTGTAACCGATAGAACCGTATTTAAAGGTGTCCCAATACGATACGGAGTCTTTCAAACAGCAGTTTTGTGTTATTTAGGGAGTGTCTTCAAAGCATTATGTTTTACGCGACATACATTTTACCCCTAAAGCAAAAAATTTCCATGAGTAGCTTCACATATCGAATGCGCAACGCCTGTTAAAAATGCATCCCAAAATTGTGGGTGATAGGCTTGAAGTGAACAACCAGCAATCCTGGAGTACTAGGAAAATTTGTTAACGTTAAAAAAAACCGTTGTCCTTTCAACAGTATTTAAATTCTCCGACGAAAAATGTCCCTTGAAAATGATCTGATTTTTTTATTCGTTCAAATCGTAAAAGAACGCATTGATACGATTGTGTAATGCACCATTTATGTGTAATAAGAAGAAGGTGTTAACTATACGCACAGTAACACCCCCCTCCATCCTCCCCCTGCCATCCTGCTAATTGCAGCATGGTAGGAACATTATTAATGGTTCACGCAGTTGGCAGCATTGTCCACCATTAGCGCCGCTCCCAAATGCTGCCAACCCCGACAGGTTAATGAGTCGAGGCTGAGGTGGAATAATGGCGTTGATTTATTTTACAATTTGTTACTCACCCCTGCCACGGTGGAAAACCTTTCAGCTAACGAGCGCCAGTTTAAACGGGCGCTAACAACCGTAGCTGTAATCGAGTAAAAATAATTTATTGTTCCTTGTTTTCACTTTTCTTTCCAATGCCCCTCATTTGCTTTGTTTTTCCCCCTTTTCGTTTCAACTATCGTTCAACACCTTGTCGTTTTGCGTGGTACTGCAATTGTTTTCGGATCTTCTTCGGCTGCGGCTTCCGGGAACGACCACTTGGCAGATACTGGCGGCGTTTATGCTCCTGTTCCTGCTCGTCGAATCCGCATCCGCCGGGTAAGGAAAGCTACCAATTTCCGCCAGGTGCCAACCGGGGGAGGGAGTCGTCTGTGGGGAAAGTTCGCGAACAAAAGCCCCGAAGCTTCTGGAGCGATCGAATTCCGCGCGCTTCGATGTTTCGCCTATAATTTTGTTTGTATTTTTTTTTCTTTTCTTTTCCTCCAATATTTTCCACTTCCAAACGCAGCAAGCGGCGGAAAATAATCATCCACGTACCGGTCAAAGTGAACAAGCAGAAGCACGTGCACACGGAAGTGAAAACTGTGCACCACCACCACAAGCCGACGGTGATCAAGGAGGAAAAGATCGTGAAGCAAGAGGTGCACAAGCCGGTCGTGATCAAGGAGGAGGTGGAGCACGAGCATTTCCATCACCACTACAAGCACGACCACCCGACGTTCGAGTTCGACGGGCACGACTCGAACGGGTTCGGCTCGGGCCTTAACAGCTAGGGCGGTACGGGCTCTCCACCGCCACTGCGTACCAATTGCCACCGGAAATCATTATGATAGGGGAAAAGACTAATAATTCACGAAAAGGATGAAAAAAAAACGAACAAACAAATGGACGAAAGGATATAAAAAAATATAAAAAACAATTAAACAGCATAAGTGGGTGGAAAACCTCACATAAACATTAATAAAAGAGATTAAAAATTAAAAAAAAAAACTGCGCCGTGCTTCCATCCCTATCTATGATTATCCATTATTTCCTCAATCTTGGCGTTATCTGTTAATCAGCCGGCCTAGGATACGCCAATCACTTACTGTTAATTTCACACCGCCCCATTTGCCTCTGCTGGGTCGAGCGTCGGCTATGCGGAAAAGGCAATTCCATATTGGGCTCCCTTTGGGCGGGAAAATTAAGTACGGTACACCGGCCCACGAACACGGTCGATCGATCGTGCACAAGAGATGTGCGGAACTTGTTCGTGCGAATCTGACACATGTTCATTGTGTGGAAGGAAAGTACCGCGGGAAGGGAATGCGCGTAATGTCTATGTTGTGTCTTCGGGCATAACGGTTTCGTTTTTCCGCCAGTTTTCGCCGCGCAGAAATTTGCGCGAGCGTAATAATCACAAACATGACAGGGTCATTGACGGGCGTTGGATAGGAAAACGTGAAACATTATTCCCAATTATGCCGTTGGTATCGATCGATGAATAGGTGCCTGCACGGCGTCTATAAATGTAGGTCGAGCTTCCATCCTTGTCTTCACTGCGCTTTTGAAGGTGAAGGCGTGTTCTTTTGCAGAAGCCTGATCAATGATCATGGAACATCACAATCAAATGAGACTTGGACGTCCTGTTTTTCACGTTTTGGTACGTTTTCGGTATGCTGTTTTGTGAGAAGTATTTTCCAACATTTCCAATAACTTAAAAAATATCCTACAACAAGGGTTTGAGAGCATTTTTGAATTCACATAAATATACTGCATTTATTGCATTTCAATCAGACTTACGCTCTTTACTGCTCGTTTGTACATTCGTGAACTAGAATTATGAAACCACAGTCCAACAAACTGTTCTAGTATAGTTCGGCGCGATCTTCCGTTAGAAACCGTTAAAAATAAATTGCATTTAATTGCGTGGCACAAATTCAGGCTCTTAGCACGTTCTGTTTTCTAGCGTCCTACGGTTTTCGATAAAAATGGACTGATCTTTACATTTTAATATTACATTATTTTTATAGAGTTCTAGTAATAGTTTATTCTTTAAAAATCCAGGTTTGATTTTCAACAATTACTTTTACGATGATCATTGTTCACTGTTATTTGCTTGTGTAAACACAATTCCGTTCTGAAAGATGATTAAAAAAAAAAAGAAAAGATGATCTGATCCATCTTTTATTTTATTGAGTTAACGGTATTGTGATATTTGATTTTTGTTTTTTGAATTTTCAAATTAAAAGCAGAGGCTATAATTTAAACAAATTTATAGCACAAATAGCTATAAACTTCGGTAAAAAACGCTCTAGTACTTCTTGCATTGACAGGAACGTTTGACAGAAGAGTGATGATATGAAGAAACAAACGACTGACGAAACCGGAGCAAGTGCTGACGACGGGACTGTGGCGAATATTTATCTTCACCATGTCGGTAGGTTATTTAAATTCTTTCAATGAAAAGTCTCAAACTAAGGTAACACTCCCCTGTCTTCAGCAACAACAGGCACCTAAAAAGAAGGCTACCAAAGGTAGCAAACAAATCGTGGAGGAAAATGTAGCTACCGTGAAGTTTTATCGGAACATGTCCCTCATCGCCACAGCCGTGCAGTTCCTTGGGTTTGCCGTGTATGCCGAACTTTCCACGCTCGCGGTGGTACGAGCCAAAATGCCCGTTTGCGATATCTTTCTCGAATTATTCTAATGCTACTCCACATATTTGCAGATCATGACAATACTCTGCCTGGTGGCTCACGCTGGCAGTTTTTACTTCATGGCCTTGATCAGCAAACCCAAGCTGACTGAAAAGGGTGATATTATAGAAACTGGAACGGATTTAAATATTGAAGGCGGCATAACAGAGTAAGGCAAATTCTAAAGGCGACGAAAATTTGTTTCAATCTCGCAAACCAATCACCTACACGCATTTCTAATCCACCGCACAGGCACGTGAAAGATATCGTTATTCTCACTTCGGGTACTCAACTCGTTACGATTGTTTCGGAGTATTTCTGGCTACTTATGCTTTTCCTCCCCATTCGGGCTGGCTGGCTACTGTGGCAAACTGTTGGAAAGCAATTCTTCCAAAAAGACGCCCCCGAGGAAGGACCGGTGAACGAAAAGAAACAGAAGAAATTGCAACGGAAAATGAACCGCGTCAGGCAATGACCTTCGACGGAGTGTAGTAAATAGCAAATAAAACAATACAGGAAAATGAACCGGCTTTCCCGGGAAAGTACGCTTATATCTACATCCATTTAAATGTGACTTGCTGTGTAATCAACTGCTTGTTCTTTCGTAACAAGGCGCATTTTTTAAATTTTATTTTAAGTAAACTTTGTTGTTTTGTTTTTATTAGACTGAATATAAATAATTTTCATGTTTTGCTCGAAGTGGCTGCGTGAATGGTGAGAACCAAGCAAGCGAAAAGTGTCCGAAAACAGCCTGGAAACTTTTCCAGCGCGATTTCTTGACCCATCGTGCCTCTTCTTTCTTCAGCTGTTCTATGCCCTGCAATTGTAGAATAAGAAAAAAAAAATAGATCAGTAACAAAGAAGTGAGAATGAAAAACAACTTTCAACAACAAACGCATACCGTTTCATCGGTCCATATCGCATTCAACTGCGTGCCCAGCATGATCATCGTGAAGACTGCAAATAATAGTGCCTCCAAAATGAGAAACAACAGAAGAATCACCGTGGCCGGCGGAGAATAGTTCGAACATTCTCTCCACTCATTTTTTATGCAGATACAAAACTGATTGACAGCCAGGAATATCGAATGGATGGAAATGAATGCGATGTAAAACTGTTGTAAAATAAGAAAAGATGTCACCATAAATAATCTGAATCCGCGTGTGCGTCGTTTTTTTTTTAAATCATACCGTGAAGAGTACAAAAAATTTCTGATTGTTTTCGCCAACACAGTTATTTATCCACGGACAGTGGTGGTCCATTTTTCGTATGCACCGCTGGCATACCGAACAGTGGTGAGCACGTTCCGGTTTAATACTACAGCATTTTGGACATTTAAAGAACACTTGCCCTTCTTGATAACCTAGCTGCTGGATCATCTCCTTGGTGGCGTTGCCTTTCGGTACTGCGCCCTGCAAATGAACATGTTGAGACTGAGTGTTACTTGACGAGTGGGCAGCTACATTTTCTACAATATGTAATCAAAAACGTAGGAAAAAAGTATTATGTTACGCCTTTATGATAAAAAAGGGGATTTTTTTTTGTGAACTACATCCGCATAATTCGATTTGAGAATCTTCTGCAATACGCTAAGGCTGCTTTCGTTGTATACACTGTTATGGTTAATTTCAAGAATCATTCCGGAAATCAGTGGCAAAAGATTATCTTATCAGTATTATCTTAATCGTAATAGGCTTAGTGCCCATTTGCACACCTTTGATAACCCGGTTTTATACATTGCAAAGCACATAAAGATGCTATGAGCAAAATACGAAACGAGGAATACTTGTCCTATAAGTTATCTATACAAATGCATATTTACCGGATCAGACAGCATTGTTCGAAGGTGTGATGCAAACGCGAGGAACGATCCGGTGTTGAAAATAATAAAATTAATATACCGATATGCTTTGTAAGGATTCGGCAGAAGGATCACCATTGTGACGACGAACTCGGCGTACAATCTGCAATAGGATAGTGGGAATCCAAATGGAATGAAAATGCATTATTACACGACGGACGCTCACTTTGCTTTGAAAAGTAAGAAACCATGAAATCATTTACATTAAACTCCATGTTAGAAGGGCACAAATGATACCGCAAATGTCCTGCAAAAAGAAAACAGAAGACACAGCGTGTATTCAATTAGTTGTCGCGAATGTCGCAGAAGCAGAACGTTGCACAAATCGCAAAGAAGATTTATAACGGAACAGTAACAACAATTAAACGGTACCTGTACGCACCAAACGCGACCGCCGCAGCAGCGGTTTTGCGTTTCTTTTTCATTTCGCATCAGCATGTATTCATATTCCATAACACCGGTGCTGGAAGAATGCTTTGCCTCACAACGCAGCAATTGGTTCACGACCAACAGGACACGATGTTCACTGCACTAATCAATCGATAACGCGTGGAAAAAGGGTGGGAAACGGGATTTTCTATACACATTACATTGGCTTCGCATTTGGTGTACTGTACGCGAAGGGCAAAACCGAACGCAACACCACAGGTCTACGGTCGGAAAGCGATGCAAGGGGAATGCGGAATGTAAAATTCTTTGACGGATTGTGAGAAAAAAAAACGAATCTCAGCTGCCAATTCCTTTTGACAGCTGTAAGTATGCTGTTTGGTAAACAATGAACCAACGATGAACAAAGTGTACCAAAAAACAGTCCGTTTTTCGAAGGAATGAGGTATCCCATTTCTAAAAGACTCGGTCGATGTGACTTGGAAATCGTTGCCAATATTAAAGAGTTAATAATGCTCCGAAAACGTGTAAGTTTGCTTCGTTTAAATTGATGCAGGAGGATACAAATCAACTTGCATAATGAAAGAACAAGAAGTACCACTAAAACGCACACATTTCTGAGGCTATTTAACTGGAACCCCTCAGGGAAAGGCACAACTGAAATACTAAAACAATGAAACAGTAATCGTGCTTCTATTATTCTTCATTCTTGGGGTTTTTTAGAATTTTCATTTATCGGTTTTATCGATCGCCACTGAACCGATTCCGTCGTGTGGGAACCATGGCACTACCATAATCGCGCAGTGTAGTGGTGCGTAATAACTGACAGCACTGCTATGTCGACTTGAAAATACGCAGAGATAAACAAGTTCGAATGTCGATTTTCGAACTGAAAGCAGGAATGGTACCATTCACGTGAACGGAAAACAAAAAGATAACGAACGGAGGTCCTTAACAACATATCAATGGAATTTTAAATTTGCTCCTACAGAAAACCTCCGACTATTACCAAGAGATTAGAATTGGTTATGTGCCGCATAATCGTTTCATGAATATCATGGGCAAAAAAATGATCATCAAAATTACCTGAATGCTCCGCTCCACTAATAAGAACCGGGCGGACCTACTGGGTGCTGGTCAGTCGCATCCACCCTAAATCATATGTCAGTGCACTTCACGGTTTTAGTATCGCTCCAGCGCGAGAGAAGATCCACGAGGAAATTCACATACCGTGCGTTTGTGCAAATACTGTGATTCTTCAAAGCTGTATTGAACCAGTCAAAGCTGTGCTGCCTTCACGATGGCCGATTTGGATGATTTTTTCGCAAAGAAAGACAAAAAGAAGGGTAAGCCGAAAAAGTTTGTCACCGCCGAGGAGATTGCCAAGCAGTTAGATGACACGTCGAAGAAGGCCGTGGAGAGTAAAATGAAGAAACCGAGCGAACCGGCAGAGAACAACTCGGAGCCCAAGCAGGTCTGTATGGGAAAATATGTGCACAGAGTGGCAGGGGTTCTGGCAGCGTCGAGAATCGCCATGCCGATTACCCCGCGACGGTTGCCTTCAAGTGTCGATGTCGGTCTTATTTTGCTTTGTCGTTTACCTTTCACCGCATCGGGCCAACCACGGCCCGCAAGCAGCCAGATGACGAATGGATGGAGGTGAAAGAGAATAAAAAGGACTACACTGGACTCAAACTGGCACAGCTGACGATAGACAATGAATCGAATAACGATTCGGAGCAGCTTGGTGACCCAAACGATCCGAACAACGACGGGGAAGGTGGAGAGGGTGGTGATCGCGATCCTACTAAGCCGTGGAACAAACTGGATGCGACCGCAGCGGCACGAGCCAAAGTTCCTTCGCTTGTCGAACCGGTTGCCACGAGCAATGTTTACATTAGTCCTGCTATGAAAAGCCTTGTAAGTATATGCCGTTCCAACATCTCGAAGGGGTCAGAAATACGCAAACGAGTGATGATCCTTCTTGCATCGTTTCATTTTACATGCACAACTGATCACTAATTAAATTTTTCTTTTCGCACATCACAAAACCAATACCACCACCCCTTTGCGCAATGCTATCACAGAGAGCTAAACAGAAGAAGGGTGCGCCGGATTTGAAGAGCGAGGAGTACTTCCCCACGCTTGGCATGGAAAAACCGGAACTCCCGAAGCCATTGAAGAAGGATCCTACGTTCGAAGACGTCAAACACGGCGGGCGCGTCAAAATGGTCGAGGCGTCCTCATCCGGCCAGGTCAGTGTCGGCAACAGGTTCACATCGCTGAGCAACGATGCGAGCTAGGGTCGAAGGCTGGTTACGCCCTCCCCCCGAATCGTTTTCGGATTGCCCAACACTCCCTCCCGCCCCACGGCGGCCATCACTTCCCGCCCAACCCGTATTTTTCAGATGCCCATTGTGCATCCCAAAATTTGTTTGTTTTATGGTCGTGTTGTGTTTGACCCCTTTTCTGTTCGTACTCCTCGATGCTTCGCGGCCACTCTGTACCACATGGAATGCCATTATCCTTCTTTGTATCTGTAGGAATTCTTCCAAATGAACAAAAACAAAGACCCCATTTCTAGAATGTCCGTACTGCTCTCCTTGCGGTTATAATTGTTGCCTTTCTTGGTTTTCTGTTGCCGTTGCCCAGAATGTATAGAACATAACTAAAGAATATAACAACTGAACCTCTACCGCAGCATTGCTTTAATACACAGATACACACAAAAACAAGTGTTAATACAGTTTTCCCCAAATTCATTTGAAACCGGAGCGATCCAAGCTTTCTTGTGGATAGGTCGATTCGAATTTGCGGTTCAGTATGCTCCGATCGGCGAATTCTGGCAACTGATTTATTTCTGGAAAAGAAAACACCACAACAGGGATGCTACCGGCCACAACGTTCTTCACTCAGACCTCTTCGGAAACAAGACCGATCGCGTTAGGGATTATGTTTTTTTTTTTCATTTATTGTCATGTTACTTGAAACGAATAAAAACAAAAGGAAAACTGCTAACGACACACAAACTACTTATGCAGTCAAAACGAAAAAAATTATACCGCTCCCAGCTGAGTATTTTTGGATGAATGAGAAATTGGACGGGGGTAGGAAGATTAGAAGAGGGGGAGAAAACAGCGATAGAGCAACGCACGGCCCTTTATCACCATCCGAGCATTTCGTACACTGGTGCCCGGAGTCCGGTGACCGTTAGGATCAACCACAGCATGAAATACAGCGTGAAGGCCTTCGCGACCTTATCGAGCACCCACAGCATCTTGAGCTGGATGCGCGCCTTGGGCAGCGTGGACAGTGGTTCCCGCATGCAGTACTGCCGCCCGCCAAGCATGATGCGCCGCAGGTAGTCCTTGGTGTCGATCACGTCGACGTCCATCGTGAAGATGCGTTTATCATCGGGCGAGAGGTTGTTCTCGATCGCCTGGTAATGGTGCGATTTGAAGTTCCACTGCCGGGTGGTGAAGAACTGCAGCAAACTCAAACCCTCCGTCACCATGTTCTGTATGCGGCACATGCTGGAAGAGTGAATGTGTAAGTGTACGATCGTGTCTCCCGGTAGCCCGCGAACGTTACTTACAATCGCTTCTGGCCAAAGCAAAACATTAGGAAATCGATCAGGTACGCCGGCAGCCAGTGGAATAAGATAACGCAAATGGTGTGGTACGTTTTGTTCATCGTGATATTCCCGTCCGGATACCAAACGCCCGCCTCGAACGGGTACTCGTAGGCGGTCGCCTTGCCCATGTCCAGCACTTCCCTCCAGGTCGTCCGCTTCGTCTCCCGGCAAGTGATGTTGTACACTGGGATGTCTTTGGGCCTACGAGATAGAGATAGAGAGAGAAAAAATGGGAGTATTTGAATGTGACACAATTACGCACTGTCCACGGTAAAGGTCTCAGTGGCCTGCGTACGTACATCTCCGCCATCTGGCCCAGCGTGTAAGCGATCGTGATGAGTCCATTGATGGCCAGATCGACGGGTATGACTTCGGCGTTGTACTCGCCGTTGCACAGCATCGATCGGATGATGCCCTTGCCACCGGCCACCATGATACCGACGGGACCGTTCAGGCTGTCGACCCATCCCTCGACCGGCTCTGCATTGGCAGGACAAACTGTGCCCGGGGAAAACATGCGTTAGATGATCGCTGCTCACTCAGGATCACCGGCCGACAAAACTTACCGATACTGGGCCGCACGATACAGACGCGCAGATTAGGATAAACGTCGCGCACCAGCATCTCGGCCAGGCGCTTCGAGTAGGTGTAGGTGTTCGGATGAGGCGTGAGCAGGTTTGGCGTGATCTTGTCAAGCGCCTTCTCGTCCATCCACTCCACGGTACGCATCAGATCGTACGGATTGTGATGGAAGTCGTGCACCTTCTCGGTGAGTACTTCCTGCATGGGAAAGGGAAAGAAGGCAGTAACCACAGGGGTCGGTTAGCGAAAGATATCACACCCCCCCCCCCCCCCCCCCCCGCCCGAAGCCTGTGGGTGGCACACACCCTTACCTTATCGCAGTAGCAAAACGCGGTGGACAAATGCAGCAGCGCCGTCAGGTGCTTCATCTGCTGGCACAGGTCCAAGATTCGCTTCGTGCCGACCGTGTTCATCTCGATCGCGTCCTTCAGTTTCGCCTCCAGCTTCAGCGTGGCGGCACAGTGGAACACGATGTCGGTCGTTTCGATCAGCAACTTCTCGTGCTCCGGGCTGATGCCCAGCCGGTCGCTCGTCACATCGCCCGGAATCGGCACAAGCTTCTTGTACACATCCGGCTTTTCCTCCTTGATGCGCTTGAAGACCTAAAACAATACACCCAAGCGTCAGTCAGTACCCCTTTTTCCCTGTGCGATCGATCTGATTTGTGTGTTCAGAGTTTTCTGCATTTTCCTTTTAAAACAACCGACAATGGATCGATTCACAACATTCAGCGAAGATTGCATCGCAATTAATCATCGCGCGTCCAATTACACGGTTCCAATTATTCTTCACAATGGATGCGCAAAGTACTTTATGAAGATGGATGTATTTTCTCTCTGTATCTCTCTCTCTCTTAAGTTGATCTCCGATACACTTTTGCCCTTGAGCCGACCCCCGGTTTACGCGATCGGTACCGTCTGTCGAAATTGACGTCAAGAGTGGCAAGCATGTGAAGTACGCCATCATAATCAACCGCAGTCTCTTACGCAGTGAGATTTACTGGATAATGCTTGTTTCCCGCTGCTCCTTGCTAACTTCACTTACCGCCAGCTTCAACCAATCATCGATACGGGTTTGGGGCGACTTGCCACGCTTCGGCCGCAGCAGCACGTAGATGCGCTCCAGGTCGGAGCAGGCGTAAAGCAGCTTCTCCAGAAGCACCTGCGGAATTGTTACAGGGGTAAGAAAATAATTACAATCATCTCATCCCGGATCAGTGAAAGCAAGAAGAAGAAGGAGAAGCCCAATTCGCTTTTCGTCCATTACCTTGCCCATAAATCCCGAACCGCCGGTAACGAAGATCGTTTTCCCTTTGTACCATTTTTGCACAGGAGTTCGCTCCACTACAGCTGAAATAAACAATTTTGTTTAAAACCAGTATTTTTACCTCCTCGCCCTTGAGTGATAATGATGGCTTCCCGGGGTGTTAAGCTACCCTTAGACCTTGCGTTATTATACCCTTTAATAATAACGTTATTATAATTCTCCTTTACCGGAGTCCTGGGTCCTAATTCTCCCAGAGTATAATTATCGAACCAAAATTTGAGAACAAATTTTACGCAATTTAACACCTTCTCGCTTGTGACATTAAAATTTTTTTTTTGAATTCAAATGCATGTGAAAAAAATTTCCTCTAAAGCATGAAGTTAAGATGTCTAACAATTGTTCGCGACCTGCGTCGTTGTTTGGAAAAGAGCGCCAGCCACTTTCACTTTCCAAAAAAAAAAAAAAAACTCGCCAACCATTCTTTTAACGAATTGAATTATTCACTAATCTTTCATGAAGATGCAACTCGATGAAATTGAATAATATGATTAACTTATAAATAAGCAAACGGACGGTTCTCATTTAACGAGTGCGCGCACGTTTCAACCTTTCGCGTGGTCACGCACCGTGCAGGGGTGAAACTCGGGGCCTAAGTTTGTGGTACCGAACCAGGGAACCGTGCACACATTGATAATTCATCGTCAGCTTCCTTACGTCTTGAGGTGTTTTATTTTTTCATCCTGGACGGTGCAGCCGAAACAATCTTATCGGCCGGTAGAAGAAAAAAAAGTGTAGTATAACCTCCTACCTCCACGAAGAGTGGGACGTTTTGGAAGTTTCTCGTAAATCTAATGAGACTCGCCGTTCGGAGCGAAGCCGAGGAACCGACCTTCAGAAACAAAGCGTAGTTTGGGGCGATGCGAACTGAAGTATGCGCGGAACCCCACAAGGGTATGGAAATGCTCTAGACACGTGCAAGGTCAGTCCGATTTTCGCAGCACCAGGCCGTGGAGTGGGAAGTTTTCCGTAAGTGCAACCACGCGCGCACCATTCCTCATGTGCAACACCTTCATCGTGAGCAGCAAAGCCAGCAGAACAACACACTGCCCGCACGTACCACCGTTATTGAAGGTGTGGCGTACCGATCGGAGGTTCAGGTTTTTCCAGACTTTTCCACCCATTCACGCATGCAAAACGAGCGCCCGCGTCCGGTGGCGTTCTAGCTTCGCGCGGTGGCCTCTCACTTTTCCGCTAGCCCACTCCTTTTTGCGCTTCTGCGCTTTATCCGTAAACACGTTTAGGGTTTTGCAAGCGACGGCGTAACTCGATGATCCCTGCTAACCTCAACCGGCAGCCGTTGACGTTGAAAAGTTGTTTATCCGCTGATTTATGACTGCACAACTTTACATCTACACACACGGCACCGTTTTCTCCATCGAGATTAGACTTTAGAGCATCGATAAAAATTCCACCCAGGATGGAGTTTTCGGACCCCCGTTAATGAATTAGGTAAGTAAACTTTTGGGTACGAAAGAAATAATTTAAGTTTTTCAGGACCGTTCAGGAGACGACTTGAACTTGAATTACCTGCCATTTCTTATTCCAATGTTGCACCACTGCGTTACTAACTTTGCGCTTGATCGCTTAAGTTGGGCAACAAAATTGCATTGAAGCAAAACAAAATAAAAAAACCACGCAACTCCACTCGGCCACGGGTTTGAGCGTGGATTAGTCCGGTCTGGTTTTTTTTTTTTTGGTTTTTACAAGTCACCACCAACACCACCACAAACAGGGCTGTTACTAATGTGACGCCGCGTCTAAAACGACCACAGAATTCCCACAACGGCGAAGCACACGCGAGAAGCTGCTAATAGGGGTGAACCCTCGGTTGAATCGGCTGAACTCCGCACAACACGCGCGCCAGGTAACGACTATCGAGGCTCTGGTGCGGGCTCCAAGAGTAGACTGCCCGACTTGCTCCAAAACCCGCAGCGAAGCCCCAACGCCATGGTGCGGTTTGGCTGTTTGGATGGAGGGGGCTGCCGGGTGAACTGTGGGTCAACGTCGACTTTATGAATGCGCGTCTATCCAATCCGCAGAGCATCCGACGGATGAGGAGTCTGTGCTGGGATGGGGATGAGGGGTTGTTCTTCCCCCTGTAAGCTCGGCTTCCATCATTCCTCCGCGCTCCGAGCTTGCCGAGTGAAAGTCCACGCGTTCAACATGTGGTGACCGCGGTATTACATTAGGCGATCTCTGTGACGTTGCTCAGCCCCAGAAGATCCGAAGCAAACCGTGGAGAGCTCGTGCACCCGCACTCTCGGACTATAGCAGACAGCGCACAAAGATGGCAACCTAACTCTGGTGGCGCGAAAGGGACAGATGCGATCGCCATATACAGTATGGCGTAGCTTAGTGTTTCCAGCTAGGATCCTGCTCTGCTGGAGGGAGTAGGTTAAGCGGGAGGATGCTATTGTTGAATCAACCGTCATACACTCACCGACCGTCCACTACATTGTCCGCTACTCCGGGGCCTTATGTCGAATGGCCCTTCCGTGTTGTCCATTGCCTTAGCTTTCCGGTTGCAAAATATTGTGTGCACAGGTAGACAAGAAACACACAGCTTGTTGTTTCCTCGCGTGACGTCCACCACTCTGCTGGACCAATAAGTGCATTTATCATCGCCCGCTAAATGTTTCAGGGAAATCCACAAAAGCGTGCCATTCTTTTTCTTCTGTTTGTTTTCTTGTTGTATGTGTGTCGTTTGGCGCGATCAAATTTTCCGCCTCGGCCTCTCGGCCGAGTTCCAAGTGCGTGTTGGATTTGGCGGCCGAAAAATGAACACTATTTTACGTAATATAACAAAACGTGGAAAGGAAAAAAAATGGTTCACCATTTTCTCACCACCACCACGATGGACGCGAGGGGCACGCACCTCAGAAGTGTGCTGCGCTTAATGACGTACCGGCGGTTGGGTTGGCGTTCGGCAATAGATGCCGTCGGAACCGTCGTCCGTCGTTTCTTTCCCGCTGTGGCCCTGAGCAATCGGAGAAACCTCTTCTTCTGTGCCGCTTGCTTGCGGAGGCATCGATCGGATCGGAGAGCGTTTGGAGTGCCGGGCAAACGTACTCAGGACGGCCCAGATTTTGTGTCGCGTTTTGACCCGCTTCGAAATGGTTTCGGTACCACGCGGAGGTTGTGCAACGGTTGTGGCGACTCCACTATCGCCAGAAATATCCACTTTGGCTGAAATATTCAAATTATGCATCCCCGGTCCCCGGTCGGCTCGATGCAGCATATGTGGACACCGGTTGGACCGGCCATGGGAAGCCGTCGACTTAGAGTGCATCCAGTCCACGCCAAGCTAAGTTGTAAATCCTGTTTTGGCCTTAAGAAGATGGCCTCTTTTTTTCCAAAATCCATTAAATATCTCTAATATTCTTACTTTATAATGCCAAAGGGGACTGAAACCGAACTGAAACCCAACACTCGTCCCCGCAGGAATGAAATACACTAAACGCAAATCTCCTGATCGGTGCACATCAAGATCGCCAAATGATCACCCATCTTAACGAACGGTGGAGAAAGGCAGCAACATTATCGAATTTAAAGTACGGAAACCTGCTTCCAGCAAGATCGCGCACCATTCTTCGGGGCAGACAAATCTCTAACCAATGCAAGAGAAACCTGTTTGACGCCCTCTTCCGACCAGCTTTAATCCGGTTTTTATTTCTTCGAGCGATTTTGCATAAAATGCACCCCCGGTGGCGTAATATTAGGTTTGAGGCTCAATTGGGTGTTTATTGCATAATGTTCATGATCAAGTTGATCAATACCCAACGGGTCTTTGCAATTTGGTATCTTTAGATATAATTTAGCCTGTGGCCAGCAACGGCATCGAGTGAATTCGTTAACACCTCCAGTTGCAATTTAGAAATTGCAGTAAGGAAAGAAACACCCGGTACAAAATAATCTGCCGATCAACAGATAGTGTCAGTGCAGTTCAGGAAAAAAAACTTGCTTTGAAAAGGTTTTCCTTGTTTCGCATAAAATGCATAAGATTATCTTTACATGTGGGTTTCCACATGAACCATTTTCCTTCCCATGAACCAACGCACGCATATTCAAATGTGCAACGTTTCAGAGCATAATGAAGTAGGACCAAACTCACCCTTTGATTCGGTCTTTCGATTTATTCGCTCACGTAATAATCGGGCGCTCGTTTGAAGAAATGCATCAAGCGGTGGAAAGGGACTAACCGATATCTATGGTAATTGTATTAAAAGATTGACCCCAAATCCCTGTCTATAAGAATATTTTTAAATTTACAGACATGCAAAGAAACGACTTACAGGTTGAGAAACATTTGGCAATAATTCACTCTGTATCAACATTTTATAAAAGAGGGGAACCCTCTAGGTGATTAGTTTTTCTAACACTTCTTCACTTTATGCTTTATGAAACAATGATAATTAATAAAGATATTCCCAACAATTTGATTATCTTTGAGGAACATTTTTTGTGGATTACGATGTTATTAAATTATTATCTTATTTATTGTTTCTCGTTAACGTCATGATAACATGTTCCAAAGAAACGGTTTTCCGATATGACAAATGACGCGGTCATCCCTCGATAAACTCCTGGGTACAATGAGCTGTGTGGAATTTCACTGCCAAGGACGCTGGACATCGTTTTAGGACGTTCGTTGTCGTTTGTTTTATGTGCCATCGTCGACCGCCTTGCATTTGCCTTCCATTGTGGATGACTCGACCTTTTCTACCGTTTGGTGGGCCGTAAGATTTCGGAACCACGGGACTAGGTCTAGGACCATGGGTCCATGCCCGGGGGGTTGTTAAATCCCGATATCTTTAGCTCGAGCGTGTCATAAAAAAGTTAGCAGAAGCAAACTGCAAAGATGAACAAACAAAAAGTGAAAACTCAGCTTTTCCATTTTGTTTCCCTGTGGTACAACAGCACATGTTCAATGTATGTCTCTTCCGCGTCGTCAACGTGATACTACAAACGGCCAAGCGTGACTAAAGCACTACCATTAAACCTGCGCTCCCTCGTCGGGTTATGCAATGGTCCGCGCTTAAAGACACGGCGGGGCTGAGGGCTTTCATTTAAATGACATCGATAAAGCAACTCGATAAATCCACCTTTGCCTCACATCCTCCACCAGCCGGCGCATGGCACGAGTTGGCGTTTTGGAGGGACAAGAGACCCAATCGGTGCCAGGAGTAGCATAATGCTGCCGCGGCAAGCATAAGTCAGCCAAAGAGAGCGTTCAGGTTGTTGCTTCTCGTGGCATTCCCATCGGACGCGAGATGCTGCATCGAAAAGGTACGGAACTTTCCTAATTTATGATTTTTTTTTCACTCAAACGAAATGAATAACCTCATTTAAAATAAACGGAAGGATGGATTTGGGGATGGCAAAATTATGTGACATCATTTGCGGAGAGCATCATAAATTGAGCATCATTTGCAACACTTCGCTGAACAATACCGAACAGTTATGTAAAAAATGAAACAGCAACAATAAAAAGTTGAAGAGCGCTAATTAAATGGTGGCCAATTATCGATTACGCAGAGCATAGTTTGAATACATTTCGCACGCTTTTCGGTGCAGGGTATTGCCAACTAAATTCCTAACAACAAGCATTGTGAGAATGAAAAACTCCGTTCTGCAAAGTGCATCTTTACTTGTTCCTTCACTTTGTTTGTTTTTAAAGATCACATCAACTCGTAAATTTATTCTATTCAACCACAGCCAGCACTGCGCATTCTCCCAAGAGATCGAGGGCGCACCTCTTGCGGTGGATCAAGTGGATCATTGCATAAAAAAGGAAAAACGGCTTTTCCAGCGTGCCGACGACGCTCGCGCCGTTTGTCCGCGACAATCAGTGACAAGTACAAGGTCGACCGGTCGGGGGATAAAAGTGAAACAAACGGGAAAAATAGTTCATTTGACCAGCTGTCGCACGTGCGTTCGCCTTCGGATCATATAATGCTACTCCTACTAGAGCAAAAGCTTCGTACGTCCGTGTCCGACCCTTTAGGGTCAATACGCTGGAGGTGTTCCGTTTTTCTCGCGACCGGTTCACTGCACCGCTAACAAGCAAGGCAGGTTGGGGTAAAGGAATCTGACACCAGACCGGAGCTTTTACCTCCCGGGTAGGTTCTCGTTGGCAAGGCGCTTAAAAAAAAAGAAACGTAGCAATTCACGAACAGCGCCAACCCGCCGGTTACGGAATTTCGCTGTCAAGACGATGCCATGACAACTGATCAAGTGCGATACGCACGAAATGGTAATGCAAAGCGTACAACCTTCGGGTCGAAGCGAACGTGGGATGTGGCGAGGAAAAAAGTGAATTTGATTACCCGATCATCACGAAGCAGCCCCGATATTGTGGTGATTCGCGCTTGTTCCTTTTTCGGAGGAGAAACGTGTTTGACGGGCATTTTTCTGTGAAAATCCATCCTCAGCCGATTGAGGCGGAATGTGTGTGTTATCAGCGCAGACTCCACCAGAAACAAACCTTTCGTGTGGCACGAGCGCTGACTGTAATGGCAAAAAGGGATGTAATGGCGTGCATCGTTCGTCGGTTGCATAACGGAGGCTCGCAAAACCGAGCCGGCCGAGTGAACAAACAACTAAACACCCCACCATCGCCGACCGGTGCAATTGCATTTGGCTTTTTTTTCTTCTTAATTGCAAGCTTTATTTTTAGAGATCAAGGTGATCGAGGGTCGATCGACGCACAAATATGCTGCCGAAGATGATACGAAGATGGTTACGTCACTCCATTGCGTACGTGTTTGTTCTTTGAGCTTTCACCACGGAAGGGAGACACTATGAAACGATGGATGCAATATTTGCATTTCCTTGTATGGACAGCAACATGTTCGCTATGTCTGCGATAGCTGGCTTTGCTGCGATATTTTAAATTCTAGCTTCCATTTCCAGTTGGAAATTTTGATTTTTTTTTCTTATCGTTTTATTTCCTCGACGTTCCATGAAAGAAACTCGATCGTTTGCAACGTAATCGAGCGTACAGCAATCGGGCAGGGTTTCGGCCATAAACCAGTAATACATGCCTATTAGAAACCACCACATTTCAAGCACCATTGCGTAAGGAGAAAAGTGACATCTGATGCTTGAGTTTTCCCCCGTGTGCTTAGCTTTGCCAAGGGGTTTCCTTTCTCCAACGATGGCTTTCGACGAGGCTTTCACCTTTTAGCAATACAGAAACGCAACGCATGCATGAACGACCTATGGCTGATTCCAATTTTTTTCTATGAGATTTTTGATCAGTTTCAGCTGCTTTTCTTGGTCGATTTATTGCGAGCAACAATACACAATTTTATTACAACTTGGTTGGGTTTTTTTTTTAAATTCTGTGCATCTAGGAAACAACTTCTGTTAAAATATGTGTTTCTTTTCTTCAGTTCCTTCCTGAGCACCTGCATCGCTTGGAAAAAATAGACTTAAGGTTCTTCTGTTTACTATCACAGATGAAATGGCGAATGGATGTTTGCTAGAAGGCATTTGGAACAAGTTGAACAAGTTTTGCCATTAATTTGTAGGATAAGGATCGTTTACAAATACATTTTTAATGTACATTTCCATTCATCCACCATTTTCGTAAAGCTGATGCAATGGATTTAAGCATGACGTGTTGTCTGAAGATAATCGTTGGGCTAATAAAGAACTTCTTCGATTTTGAATCATCACCAGATTGCTTCCCACCCATCGTTTGTCCTCATTACACAATTTGAGCATCAACACACGCGCTTCATGTTTCACCTTAGTATTGCGTTTCGGCAACAGGTATTCGCGTGAAGCGTTGCTCAACTACGCAAAACATCAGGAAGTTCACCGGCGGGGTGCAAATAAGTAGCATTTTTTTCCCCGCGAACCGTTTCGGTGGATGGTAAGTGCACGCCGGTTCGCGCACGGCCAAAATAGAACCCTGGCGTGGTAAGCAGCCTCACACGTAGGTGGTCATATAAAAAAAAGAGAAAAAAAACCTCCCCAGCAAAATCAATCGGATCGAAGGGAGCCTGAGCTGTCCGTTTTACCGTCTCTTTTTCACCGGCAAACATTCACACACACACAGAAAAAAAAACAGAGAAGGGGGCCGAAAAGTTTGAGCCTAGAACGGCTGCCAATATTCGTACCGTTCGGATCGGACGTCGGAGGAAGATCGTCCGCCGGGGGTAGGGAAGAAGGTCGGTGGGTAGTCCTTCGGTCGGGAGATAAAATTAGAATGTGTTCGCGTCGCGCCATTGACAATGAAATGCTCCTTCGGGTTATTTAAATTGCCCACGGCCAGGGCCAACCAGCGCTAGTGAGAAAACAGCCGCCGGTCCTTGAAGTCCTGAAGCACAGTGTGCATCGCAGCAATCCGCCACCGAAGGTTACCACGTCCCTGTGTGCCCGTGCCGAAACGATTTGTGGTTGTGCTCTCATCGAAAGCTGGTACATTGGCAGGTATTTTCCATCGTCAGGAGCGGAGAGGTGCTGTCGAACGGTGAGATTGATTTTGCGGTGAGAAGCGTGTGAGTGTGAAAGAGCCAGAAACAAAGGGCCCGACCAAAGCGGGACAAGCGCAGGCATGGTACGCAAGGACAAGCCGGACGAGCCCATTCCGCAGGTGATCGTCACCGGACAGGAGCCGGCCGGCGCTGGCGATGAGTCGGTTTCGCGCGAGGGAACCTACTCGAGGGAGCCGTCCCGCGAGCGCAGCTCCCGCTCGGTGTCCATCTCGCGGCTGCGGGTCGACGACCCGCTGCGCCGGGAGATGATGCTGGTGCGCGAGAAGTCACCGTTCGAGATCGGCGAGAACCGTAACGTGCAGGTGGCGTCGTGCAAGGCCATCATCGACAAGGCGCTGGTGATGGACGTGTCGGGCGGCGTGAAGAATGTGGACGAGTACATCTCGCTCTTCTTCTCATCGGGCTGCGTCATCGACGAGGCGTCCTGCAAGGACATCTCGACCGCGGTGGAGGTGACGATCATCGAGGAGGAGGAGGAGCGGCCCGAGCTGGTGGTGCTGCCGATGGCCGAGGAGCTACCGGCGATCGGGGAGGGTGACGAGGACAAAAAAAAACTTCGACCGATGATCGGGAAGATAGCCGCCAAAACGAGCCCCAAGGGGAGCCGACCGAAGAGGCCGCCGTGGTGGACGAAGCCGCGGGTGCCGAGCACGACCTAGCGGCGGAGGAGCCGCTCGGCGAGGAGCAGCCAATGGACGCGCCAGCCGAAGCCGAGGAAACCGCCGACGGTGAACCCGAGCAAGCCGAACCCGAACCGGAGCCCGAAGCGACGAACGCGGCGGATCAGGAGGCGGAGGATTCTGATTTAAAAGACGACGAGTCCGAGGGATCCTTTAGCGAGTCGGAAGAATCGTCCTCAGTACTATCCTACAGTAGCATGTCGGTGGACGAAGTGGATCCCTCCGCGTGGCGCGTGTTCCACGAGGACGAAGACGAGATCGCCATCCTGAAGTTCGAGCAGGAGGAGAAAACACCGGAGCCGACCGAGAAGGAGAAGGATGCCGAGTTCCAGCGGATGCGCATGGTCTCGCGGCCGGCAAAGTTCCTCACCAAGCTGACCGACCGGAGCGCCCCCACCGGCTCGACGCTCAAGCTACAGTGCACGATCGACGGGCTGGAGATCACGGTGCGGTGGCTGAAGAACGATGCACCAATCGAGCGGACGGCCAACCTGCAGACTACCGCCGTCGACGGGCTGCACACACTCACGATCAAGGACCTCAAACACTCAGACGCCGGCGAGTACAAGATAATGGCGAAGAACCGGGCCGGCGAGATACCGTCGGTAGCCCGCGTCACGGTGTACGACGCCATGAAAGCTGACTGTCAGCTTCCATTTTTCGTTAAAGTTAGAGGCAAGTACTCCCCGGGAACTGCTGCGTTTGCCTGTTTTTTTTCCGAGTTCCCGTTAATAAATTGACTGATTTCCTGTTGTGTCTCTTGCAGATTACTACCACCATGCACTGAACGATCTGGTCATCGAGTGCCAGATCATGTTCCAGAAGTACTGGTCCATCCCGACGGTGACCTGGCTCAAGGACGACGTGCCGCTGGTGCTGGACCAGCGCATCGGAGCCACTTACGAGGGCGACGAGATCTTCCAGCTGAACATCTACGATCCGACGCCGGAGGACAGCGGCTGCTACACGTGCGTCGCCGAGAACGAGGCCGGTCGCGCCTCGATCACACACGTGGTTGACTTCGCCGAGAAGGTGCCGTACATGCGGCTTCCGGGCGTCACCAACGCCGACCGGCACCTGCTGACCGAGGAGGTAGCGGAGGAGCGAAAGCGCGACGAGCAGCGCTTCAAGAAGGAAGCCCAGGAGCGGCTGGCCGGCGGTGGCCGATCGGCCCGGGCCGAGGAACCCCCGCAGCCGTACGTCGAGGACTCGTACGTGATTCGCGACTCGAAGAACAAGCTGACCTGGGCCGGCCAGCTGCACAACATTACCACGCAAAAGGGAACCGTGGTGAAGATGACCTGCTCGGCGAACGGACCGATGCCGATGTTCAAGTGGCAGCGCAACGGGCGCGCCATCGACTTCGGCGACCACATCAAGCTGATGAACAGTGGTGCGATCGGGCAGATCGTAATCAACGGCGTGACGCGCAAGGACGCGGGCGAGTACACCTGCACGGCAAAGAACGGCCACAACGAGTTGAAGACGACGTGCGTGCTGAAGGTGATCACGCTCCCATCGGCCGAAACGACGCCCGCCACCTTTACGAGGGCGGTGAAAGGTAAGACGTCCGAGAGACAGGAAAGAACGCCTTTCTCACCTATCCGAACCGTGCCTAACGCATCGCTTCTTTTCGTTTTCGTTTGACTTTCCCTGTGGGGGCGCAGAGTTCTACGACATCCGCGCGGACGATCTGGTGCTCGAGGTGAACGTGCACGGCGTCCCGAAGCCGACCATCCGTTGGCTGAAGGATGGCGAGGAGGTGACGCTCGGCGAAAAGCTGCTCGTGAACCGCGAACCGAACGGCGTGTACCAGCTGTGCATCCACAAGCCGGTACCGGCCGACTGCGGCGTGTACGAGTGCCAGGCGACGAACGAGGCCGGCACGGCGAAGGTGACGCACGAGGTGAGCTTTACCTCGAAGGACAAGTTGATCCACGTGCAGCACATCGAGCACGCGGACTACTTTAAAAGACGGCTCGAGGAGAAGGAAGCGGCCAGTCTGCACCTGACGGCGGAACCGGCGCAAGCACCATCGGCAGACGCACCACCAGCACCTGCACCGGCCACTAGTGAAGCGACGTCAGTGGAGGCAGCACCGGCCAGCGAAGCGGTGCCCAGCGAGTCTCAACCGGCGGAAGCGGAAGCCGGTGCAGCCGGAGAAACCGAACAGCAGGAGGAGACCGCAGCACCGGAAGCGGCACCGACGGAACAGGCGGCCGCCCCGAAACCGAAGCCCGCGTTCAAAGCGATGCCCCGCAAGCGCTTCGAGGATGGCCCGGTGGAGCCGTTCATCATCCGCGACTCCAAGAACCGGCTCATGTGGGAGACGAAGCTGAAGAACCAGACGGCCCCAGCCGGCCACACCATGAAGCTGACGTGCAGCGTCACCGGACCGCAGCCGACGTACAAATGGTTCAAGAACGGCAAACCGCTCGTCTGGAGCAAGACTGTCATCAACGCGACCAAGGCCGAGTTCGGCTGCGTACGCATCACGCCCACGACCGAGGCCGATTCGGGCGAGTACAGCGCCGTGGTAAAGAACAGCTTCGGCGAGATCGAGTGCGCCTGCACGGTGAACATCTTCGCCCAGGAGAAGGACGTCAGGACGGTGCCGACGTTCACCCGAGTCATCGGTAGGTCAAAGGCAAACATTGCATCAGCAAAGCCTGCAACAAACAACTCCTTGGGGAATATGGCATCTAACTACAATTGGTGTTACTTCCAGATTACTACGATTCCTTGGTGGACGATCTGATCCTGGAGGTGCATGTGCGCGGTGTGCCCGATCCCAAGCTGCGCTGGGAGCGAGATGGCGTAGAGTTTACGAATGAGACCGATCGTGTCATTATCTCTCGCGAAGGAGACGGCGTTTATCGCCTAAGGTAGGACCCCGATCCTCATCATCACAAGCATGTTTAATTTTTCAGTCTTACTGTTAACTGAGCTTCGTAATGTTATGGAGCTGTACTGCTAGGTCATTTCATTCTTTTACATGTGGCATGTATGTTTTTGTCAGAAGATGTGAAATGAAAGTTGAACTCGCATCGTTCAGGTTGACTGCCAAAGAGTCTAAACCTCTGCGCTATGAAGCTCGACGATGTGACTCTTTCAACTGTAAGCATTTTCATCTAGTACAAGGCGGAATTCAAGCATGTCTCAGTGATGAATTAAATATCCATTCGAGAACTATTGCACTAAATTGTTATTAACTCCACGATCACTGCCATACTGAAGGTAAAAACTCTCCCCTTATATTATACTGTCGACAACTACAACATTCTCATGAACTTTTCTTTTTGTTGTCTTTCCATCCGCCATAATTTTACAGTATTCACAATCCGGAAAAACTCGACGGAGGACGCTGGGTAGTGTCGGCTAAGAACAGTGTCGGTGAGGAAAAGCTGAAACACTTGGTCACGTTCAAGGGCCGCGAGTTTTACCAGAGCCAGCTGACGCACGGTATCTACCACGCCGACAAGCCCATCACTCGCTCGGAAGAGGAGGGCATCGTATATGGCACCCGGTCACGTTCGGTCTCGCGTGCCCCATCCGTTGCCCACCAGCTCCCGGGTGGACAAGTGCCGGACATCTCGGCCGTGGTCGAGGCGCTTCAGGCGGTGGAGGCCACTACCGAGGAGGAGAGTCAAACTGCCGCCGATGCCGCCGATGCGGCCACCGAGCAGGCTGGGCCCGAGGGAGAAGCTCCACCGGCCGAGGAGCCGGCGGCGAAGAAGAAGAAGGAACCGAAGCAGTGGCGCAAGAACCTGCAGGGTCTACTGAAGGGCCGCATTCCGGGCCCGATCGCCGAGGAGCCGACCAAGCACAAGGTGCTGGAGGTGAAACAGAAGCTGTACTTCGAGGCGCACCTCAAGAATCAGACCGTCGCCGAGGGTTCGCACCTCAAGCTGGTGTGCTCAGTCGTCGGGCCGCAACCGACGATCAAGTGGTTCAAGAACAACATTCCGCTCGTGTGGAGCAAGAATGTGAAGAACGATACCAAGCTCGGCGTGGGCGCGGTCCACATCGTGTCCGCCGAGCTGGGCGACTCTGGCACGTACAAGTGTACCGCCAGCAACACGTCCGGTGAGGTGGAAACGAGCTGCAAGGTGATCGTCTTTCCGGCCCCGGAGAAGCAGCACGTCGCACCGAGCTTCGTGCGCAACGTTAAAGGTAAGTCCACTCTCGGGAAGAGTTTCCAATTCATGCTCATCTATTTGTTTTTTTTTCTCTCCTCCTCTTCCGTTTTTTCCCCTTTCACAGAGCACTACGACATCCAGACGAACGATCTCATCCTGGAGGTGAACGTGCGCGGTAACCCGATGCCCTCGGTCAAGTGGCTCCGGGACGGTATCGATCTGCAGGATCCGACCGGCGAGAAGTTCTTCCCGATGCGCGAACCGGACGGCGTATTCAAGCTGACCATCCACGATCCGCAGGCCAAGGACGAGGGCCAGTATGCGTGCGAGGCGACCAACGTGGTCGGCAAGGACGTCATCCGGCACGCGGTGCGACGCATCATGGAACGCAAGGTGGCGGAGAGCCACGTGTTCGGCATCGCCTACCACGATCCGGGCGTGATGAAGCACGGCGTGTACGAGGAACCGCCGAAAGCGGAACCGGTCGTTCGACCGCACCGCGAGTTCATCTTCCTCGAGGACGGCACGTACTACATCCGCGGCCAGACACCGATCGAGTTCTGGGAGTGGGAGACGGACACCAGCGCACCAAGCGAGTACGAGGAGTACGTGTCCGATCCTGAGAAGGAGGAACCGGTGGAGGTAGTTCCGGAGCCCGAGCCCGAGCCGGCACCGGTGGAGCCACCGCCAGTCGGTCCGTCCCCTTCGCCAGACTTTACGATCAGGACTCCTCCGCCCAAACAGCCGACACCGGTCGAGGCAGATGATGAGGACGATGAGGACGAGGACGAGGAAGAGGAGGAAGCACCAACGCCACCACCGAAGCGTGGACCGAAGATCAAGAAGATGCGCAAGAAGCGCGTCAAGCAGCCCGTCCAGGAGGAAGCCCCGGAAGTGGTGCCGACGGAAGTAACGGAAGCCCCAGCTGTAGTCGCTGCTGCTGCTGCTGTACCGGAACCTCCGGCACCGGTCGTAGCCGCCCCGGTGGAAACGGAAGCCCCTGCTGAGGAAGCCCAAACGGAAGAAACGGCAGCAGGTGAGCTGACGGCGGAGGCGGAGAAGGAGAAGCAACGCAAGGAGCGCCACCTTCGCCTCTTCCCGGAGCTCAAGCCGGACGAAACGAAGCGAGTGGACGCGCGGGCCGTCCTCCGCTTCGGCAGCACGCTCCACGACATCAGCATCGTCGAGGGCAAACCGGTGCGCCTGTTCTGCACCGTGCTCGGCTCGAAGGCCGACTTCAAGTGGTTCAAGAACGGCGAGCCGATGGAGTTCACCAAGCAGATCAAGAACCTGTCCGACGCGAAGGAGGGCACCGGCGTGATACAGTTCAACAAGGCGTCCCAGGCCGACTCGGGCGAGTACGAGGTGGTGGTGAAGGACAAGGCGGGCGCCTGCATCCGCGCCAGCTGCCGGTTGACGATCCTGCCGCCACCGGTGCGCATTCCAGTAGCCGAGGGCGAACCACCACGGTACGTGCGCTGCATGACCACGCACTACGACTTCCGCGTGGACGACCTGGTGCTGGAGACGCAGATTAAAGGCACCGGGCAGATCCGAGTCGAGTGGTACCTGGACGGCATCATCATCCCGAACAACGAGAAGTTCATCCAGATCCGCGAGCCGCACGGTATCCACAAGCTGTGCATCCACAACCCGCAGATCCGCGACAACGGGCGCTACATGGTGCGAGCGATGAACGACTTCGGCACCGAGGATCTGAGGTACACGCTCCGGTTCGAGGGCAAGGCGGCCGCGATGCCACTCTACCACATGCACCACGCGGACAAACGCATCAAGCCTTCGTATGATGAAGAGAAACCCCCGGAGCCACGCCAGCACCGGGAGGTGGTGTTCCTCGAGGACGGCTCGTACTACATGAAGGGCCAGACGCCCGAGCGCTTCTGGGAGTGGGAGACGGACACGGATGCCGAAAGCGAGTACGAGGAGTACGTCCCCGGGCTCACCAGTGACGAGGAAGAGGAGGAGAAAGTGGAAGAGAAGCCAGCCGATGAAGTGGAGGAGGAGGCGCCAGCGGAGAAACCGGCAACGCCGGCCATGGAACCACCGGCGGAGGCTGCTGCCGAGGGAGAGGAGGAGGAGGAAGAGGAAGAAGAGGAGGAAGAACCACCGAAGCCACCCAAGCGAGGTCCCAAGATCAAGAAGCTACGCCGCAAGCTGCCGAAGAAGGAATCCCCGGAGAAGGTCGTGGAGCCACCGAAGGCGGTAGCGCCACCGACCCCAGCACCAGCGGCTCCGGTAGTGGCGGGTGAGGGCGAGGCCAAGCCAAAGATGAAGCTCAGCCAGCTCATCTCGAGCGGACAGAGTTTGGCACCGCCGGAAGTGCCCCGGATACGACACTGGCAGAAGCCGGTCGAGGTGGAGTTCATCTCGCACATGCGCAGCGGCACGATCAAGAAGGGCAAGAGCGTGACGCTCACCTGCACCTGCTCGGACGCCAAGAAGATCGAGGTGACCTGGCTGAAGGACGACGTGCCGCTGGTGATGGGCAAGCGCTGCCGCTCCGACGTCACCCGCTTCGGGCACTGCACGCTCGACCTGGTCGACCTGACCCTGGAGGACTCAGGCGTGTACAAGTGCGTGGCGAAGACGGCGAACGGCACGGCAACCGACTCCTGCACCATCACCGTGTTCGAGCTGGAGAAGAAGGCCGAGGTCGAGCTGGTACCGCCGACCTTCCTCACGCCACTGCGAGGTAAGTCCAATGCCGTGTGCGCTACACGAGCGAACCTGAACCTGACCATTCATCTCCTGCTCCTTGCTTCAACTTCCAGAACTCTACCATCCGACGACGAACGATCTCCACCTGGAGATTCGGGTGCGCGGCAACCCGGTCCCGACGTTCCGGTGGATGTACGACGGCATCCCGATCCTGCAGAGCAACGACAAGTACGAGATCTACAACCAGCACTACTACGAGCAGGGCACCAAGGTTACCACCGTGCAGCTGATCATCAACGATCCGCAGCTGCGCGACAGCGGCAAGTACACGCTCATCGCCACCAACGACGTCAAGAAGGTGGAGATGTCGCGCCAGATTTCGATTCCGCTGCGCTTCGACGGACGGCTGCAATCGCACAAGAACAGACGCTTGGACGACGTGGTGGTGCAGAACGTGACCCCGCGCGTCCTCCCGAAGCCTCCCACGCCGGAACCGGAACCGGTGGTCGAGGAGCCACCGCCACCGGAGGAAGCCACCGAGGAGGGCGAAGAGCAGGAAGAAGCTGAGGAGGAAAATGCCGAAGAGAATGAGGACGAGGAGGAGGAGTAGAGGGGAAACGCAGGTGTAGGGACTAGTTAATCGATAGAGCTGTAAGGTTTTTCATTATTTCTGTGTAGTACGGGCAGTACCCGTTCCCGAGTGTATCATTTAATGTTCTAGGAAAATAAATATTTCTTTTTGTGATTGTAAATGGACCTATTTTCTTCCCTCGATCTGGCCGGATTTGAAAAGACTGTAAGGCACCTCACGTCATATAAATTTGAGTTTATGTTTTAGAGCTATGATAAATTTTTAGCCTGATGTATCGCTCCCACGTGATCCCGGTCATGACATATATTTGTTGTTCACCTGCCATTCATCTCCCGGTGACCATGGGTTTACAAAAAAAAAAAAGGTTGGAAATATGATAGTTTTTTTTTATTTAGGCAAGACACATGACTGTTATGGCCATCGCAAAACTCACCGGATGCAGCAAATTGCTTGAGGGCAATTGTGTATGGAGTTGGGTAAGTTTGTTGCTCGATGCAAACTTCAGTGATCGAAATAACCATAAGCGCAAATCATCTTTTCGAAATAGCAAACTCTCGATTTAATGCTCAAAAATTTGATGGCAAAATAAAATTTATCTTATAACTGTAAATTACTGCTTAAAACAATCACTTCCAACAGCTTAAAAAAAATGCTACAAGAAAAACTAATGGAAGCAGGAATCATGAAAATAATTAATTTAAATAAAATTTATAACAAGTGAAAGGCAGTTTGGATTGTTTCGGGAACATTAATAGCTGTGTCAGTAGAAACACCACCAAAAATACTCTGACATCGTAAATTAAATGCAAAACGGATTCTAAGATTCTATTTTGAACACGAGAAAACATACTTTTTAATTCAATTGATGTTTTGTTGCTGAAAATACATCAGAAAAAATTCAAATGCCGTTGCACTTATTGGAATTTTTCCCACTGTTTCAGCCTTTCTATTTGTGTAATGTATAACTTTTTATTTAACTGAGTATGGTTTGCAATTTTACCCTTGAGAGAACCTTTTGAAGCTGTGCTGTTTTTTTAACCTTCACCCCGCTCGCCGCTACACATAGCTTCCTTCTTACAGGACGCTCCTAAAAATTGTTACGAATCGAACTGAAGAAGAACAGTAAACTTATCGATTTGCATGTGTACGCGGACGCAGATTCTTCACCGCGCAATAATTGTTCGAGTGCATCTTGGGCAAGGTTACAACCATGTAGAACCGTTTATTTTCGGATGGTACAGTACAAGGGAGGATTATTGTCCACTCTCTCGCGTGTTGTGTATTCAAATCTAGTCAAATAATTGTATACCGTAAAAAACTACTGAGTAAACTTTACTGCCTTCACCGTTATGTCGTCTTGCTCCGGTTGTAGCGTTCAAGTGGAGCGGGAGGAAAAATCCCAATATTTATATTTTACCTAGTCGGTAAACATTATCCCACATAGAACGGCCGGAGCATCCGAAAATGTCGATAATGACGACAAACAGTTCTCGCGCCAAGAAGTGCGTACTTAGAAAAATCAGCCTCGTCCCCGTTACACCCCTAGCCATACCGAGGGCTGGCCAACATAAAAAGGATACAGCAGGTCATCAACACCGCTGTCCGCGCCGGCCGGCCCCATTCATTCTCATAGAACGTCTTTTGAAAAGAGCGGGCCAAAACTCTTTTGAAAAGTGCGGGCAAAAACTATCGACTCACTCCAATGATCGTGTACTTCACGTGTTGAACGTTTTACCAACAGAGTACAACAAGATCGTTTAACGATTCTGCACAAAAAAAAAAACAACAAATGGACTCAAACGGTTGGAGAACGGACGTGACCGAGGAACCATGGAGGGCTCCTTCGAAAAATCGGTCGGACGTTCATCACTTCAATGATCATCCATTGGTATTCATATGGGTAAATACGAAGATAAACACAAATAATATTCATCTGGAAGGGGATGGTTTAATTTTTTGCGTCCTTCCTCTTCGGCGGACGGGCTACTTTTCAAGGTACATCTTCGTGTGTTCATGTTTACTACATGCGCTAATTGAAGGAGGTCTGCAAAGAGTCTTGGCGCAAAATGTTTCTTCCTCTTTTTTTTTCTTTTTTTTGGTGATCACCATCCATCCATCCGCACCATCAGTACTCGATAAGGTGTCAATACAAACGTGCAACCGTCTCGGCAAACATTGCGTCCGTCCTCGTCTGCCGTGTTCGGTGGCGTTCTGCTCGCGTCGAGAACATGCCGTTTGCTGATAGCTGACCATCCCCACCCTTCGGTCGATGCGGATACCGGGAAGTCGGACTCGCAGGATAGGCGGATTTTATATAAGTACGTGAAGTCACCAGCTTCCAGGTGATAATTGTGACCCGCATCGACCGGACGTAACTGGGCAGTGGGATCCGAACATTCCTTCAGACGCCTATTCCGCTCGCGTAGGAAGCTACAGCAAGCGTCGACTAGATCCTGCCACTATCCGGAACAATCGGGCGTGTACGATTTCTATCGATACGACGTGATCTGGGTGGTTAGTGTGCGATCGTCGAGGAACGGTATCCGTTGTCCGTGCCTTCCGTCGGCCTGGGAGGCTCCAGGAAGTGAAGGGGCACGAGTGCACGGTTTGCAACAAAACGCCAAAATGACATTCTTCCAAGCAGTAAGTAGGCAGTCATTCAGCGCAGGCACGCGCCGTTTTCTAGTGATCGTGAACAGTGTTTGAATTGTTCGATTTCGTTTAAAATGAAGAAAAAACCTAGTGCCTACTAAGCGGAACTAACGAGAGGTTTACAGTCGAATGCAGCTGTCGCGCAAAAGAAACTTAAGTGAGACGCGTGTTTGCTGTGTTTTACAATGCTTCACGTGTAGTGCAGCACTCCCCAATTAAACCAAAAAAAAAAGAGGAATTTTCCCCAAAACAATACAAACTTGATGCAATTTCGAAAAGTGATTTCCAAATTCTTCTATTGTTTTTTTTTGTTGGACGGTGAATATTCTTTATGAGAGCTGAAATATGAATGATGCATGATGCATTCTCAACAAGAGACTTGAACATGAATAAAAGTTTAAATGGGAGAAGTGTTTAAATAGGAGAATATGGAGTGGAGCGTGAATTCATGGCCATAAGAAACCTGTCCTAATTGAAGAAAAGTTGGTTATATCCTTATATATCCTTATAAAGTGGGAACAGCTTTCAAATTCTCGTCAAAGAAGCAGAGAGAAAGAAGAACGTTGAAGCGAAAAGGCCTTTAAACTAGGTCGCTGTATTACAAAATATCCTATTCCATTCCCGATTTCCACCTTTTCCAATCGATGATACTTATTAACTTATCAGCATAACTGATATTACGGAGAGGCCACACATTGGATAGTTTCGCATTTAAAATATGCAGTTTTTTTGGGGGAGAGACGGAATCCATGTCCAACCAGATCGATGGATAAAAGTGTAGCTAGCTATGAATACACGAGATGCTATTTAAGGGTCAACAGCGTACAGCAATGGAAAAAAAATCTATGTAACATAAAAAAGTGTAATTTATTTCACTTTCTTTCGCAATCTTTTTTGCAACAGTTGCCTATTTCTTTTTTTTTTTTTGTATGTTACTTGCCATTCAACATACTGTGCAACGATCAAACAATTGCGCCATAGGCGAACGACAAAAAAAAACTACGCAAATTCCTTGCTTTGCTGCCCGTGCCCGTCATGAAGAAGCACTTTTCCTGTTTAACAGGACATCAATTATCGGCATCACACCCTTCGAGTTGCCGCTTCGTGAAGTACTTTCAATCCCGGATTTATTTTTATTTTGTTTATTTTTTTTCCTTCCTCCTTCTATGAGGTTTCCACATAAGCATGTAACAGCTTCAACGTATTTTGGAGATGGGTGATTTTTTGCTCTGTCACTTGAGACGCGCGTCGTTCGCAAGTGGTGCGTACCGCATCTAACATTAACAAATATTGAACACTCATCCTGGAACGTACAGAATCGCTACTATACCTCTCGTACCTTACCGACTTTTTGCCACATTGTTGTGCCTTACCCCTTTGAGCCATCGCATATGTACCAACGGGCAAGCTTAACCTCAATTACCAATTGAAGAGGCAAGCTTTACCTCTCGACAGGAGTATATCTCCGACTATCATGGTCGCCAAGAATGACGCCAATCGGTACGGATCCGGCTTAATATTTTACCTTGAACCGCGTGATACTAAAAGTGCGTATACCAAACCAAGGTGGACGTTGCAATGGGAACGACATTATCGCAAGCATTTAAGGTTTAGCTGACCTGTAAATAAAGGATGATTTCTATCAATTTATATTGCAAGCTACAGTTTTATTTATTATATTCTGCAAGATAATTGAAAGAAGTGCTAGTATATACACTTTAGCTCGATCAGTTGTGACGCACTTAAATGGAGTTTTTTTTTAACCTTCGTACTATTTCACTTTATGTTTAGTGCACTCTTTTCCTCTCCTAAGTTGTAAAGTTAAAAACTTTTAAGTAATGTAAGCTCTAGTTACCTCTTTTGTCCGTCTTTAATATGTCTTATTTACAAATATCTTTACTCTTACGGCGTCATATAATTGACAAAGGTTACCGAGACGGAGGTTCATCGACCATTTGATCGCACTTTGGTTATGAACGGCACTGGAGTCTGTTGTACTTCGCAATTATGGACCAAGGCCGTATTGAGATGTTCAATTGCTCGGTTCAAAATTCGAGATTCGGTACAATCCTCTCCTTTCTCCAGTGTTCGTGGGCTCTTACCAACGCACGTCGCTGTCAGCCACCTGTCCAGGGCGCTAGGCGTCCCGCTGCTGAGGTACCGGATGAAGGTCACAGCGTCAATCTTCACACGGAGAAAAAGACTGTAATGATCGATGATCATCAAATGTACTATATGTACCAACTCCCATCGCCGGGGTGTTGGGCAACCCCTTGATGAAGCCAAATTTTGTAATCGAAATTGGGCGCTCGTTGAGCGATACATTGCAGCATGGGGCAGATACATTTATGAATTGAGCTACAATTACGTACGATGGAGCTCGGTGGTGTGGCAGATACAAACAAACTCAATGAGTTTGTAACCTAACAAGGAAGGCATAAGCACTTTTTTTCGTGCCTGAAACATGCGAAATAAAATGTTTACATAAGAAGGTTTCGTATTAAAAAAATATCTTCATCGTTTATGATACGCCTTATAATTGGGCGTTCATGGAAAGATCCTTTGATTAAAAACGATTCTAATTGATGCAATATTCGGGCAAAAGAAGATCCAAACCGATTACCAACAAATACAATGGCATAAAGCCATCAAAGTCTCTGTACTCGTAGAAACTTAAACATTTGTAAAACAAATCAGATGTTCAGTCGCCTTGGTCATTACGACCACAATATTCTTCTGCCCATTAACTCTGCCGAAAAGATTCTACCTATTGTATGCTGTGACAAGCCCAGACGTGTTAATTACTTGTTTCTATAAGGCGCATAAGTCCTCTAGTAATATTATCAACCGTTTCGTTCCGTCAATCCACTCCTAGCTAGAAAAATCTTCCGCCGTTGAGCTGTACACCTACATCATTCTGCTGCTGGTTAGCGTTCTGCTGTACATCTTCTCGGACCACCTTAAAATATGCATCCTTGCCCTGCGCCTGCCGGGCCCGAAAGCCTACCCCATCATCGGCAACTGTTTGGAAATCACCAAAACCGATCGTATGTGTTTGTGCTTCAAATTTGCTGCAGGTGTCGATACAATTTTTTTATTAATATTTTTCCTTTTTTTTTTACTGTCCTCTCGGCAGTCATCTCTCGTGAGATGTCCGAGGCGTACAAGAAGTATGGGCCGCTGGCGCGCGTCTGGTTGTGCGCTTTACCGATGTTTGTCGTATTGGACCCGAACGACCTGAAGGTGATTTTGTCGTCGAAGAAGCACACCGACAAGTCGGTGTTCTACAAACTGTTGCACAACTTTCTCGGGCGAGGACTCATTACCAGCAGTGGTAAGAGGCACGGCAGCATGCGCAATCGCCGATACGGACGTGATGTCTATTTCGTACGATTTTCCCCTTTTCCCAGGTCACAAATGGAGTTCGCACCGAAAGCTCATCCAGCCGTCGTTTAACATCGCGATACTGGAGAAGTTTATCGAAACATTCGCGGACAGTGCGTCGTCGTTAATTGACAAGCTGCCCAAGGAGGAAACGGTGCTTAACGTCACGGAGTATGTGAACAACTGCGTACTGGACATTCTCAATGGTAAACTATTTACTTTCCATTTCGATCCATACTGTTAACCGCGTGACAATTGAGTGGGTTTCCCCCTTTGATCTACAGAGGCAGTTCTGGGAGTTCCAGTAAAAAGGGTCGACCAAAGCGAGATGGAGACGTCTCCTTTCAGACAGTAAGTTTGATTCAACGCTTTTAAAATTAACCATTCTTAGAAATTAAAAATGACAAAGATTCAGTTGTGTTTCAGGGTCTGTTGGATCAGTTGCATTCTGTTTCAAACGTCCTGTATCCTAAACATGTTCACATGTTCTAGCATCGGTGTCTTTAAACGTTTTTTTTTTCACTGCAGAGGAAAAGTGGTAGCACCATATCGTATCACTCACCCGTGGCTGCTGTTTAACTTCATCTACAAACTCACCGATGCGGCAACGGTAGAACTGAACCAGAAGAAACAGTTGGACGAATTCTCCAGAAAGGTTGGACGTCCCATTGGCAAGTGGAAAGCTATTGGAGATTAAAAGATTATTTGATTACTCTCAGATGATTCTTCGACGCCGGGAAGCACTGAAATCGCTGACAAGCTCCAATAGGCGCTGCCTGTTGGACTTTATGATTGAGATATCGAACGAAAATCCCGAATTCACCGAAGACGACATTGTCGACGAAGCGTGCACGTTTATGCTGGCGGTGAGAGTGATTCCACAACTTACCCACGGTTCACAATTCTAGACACGGTGATAATCAAGACTGTCCCATGTGTTTAGGGACAAGATTCGGTCGGTGCCGCCGTTGCCTTCACGCTGTTCCTGCTCGCCCGCCATCAGGACCACCAGGCCAAGTGCTACGAGGAGATTCAGCGACACATCGGCCCGGACTCCAGCAAGCCGCTCACGGCCGAGAACATTCGCGAGTTGCGCTACCTGGAAGCGTGCATCAAGGAAAGTCTCCGTCTGTACCCGAGCGTCCCGCTGATGGCGCGCAAGATCGGCGAGGATGTGCGGGTCGGCAAGTACCAGCTGCCGGCCGGGAGCGAAATCTTGATCCTGCCATACGCCACCCACCGGCTCGAGCACGTCTATCCCGACCCGGAGCGGTTCGATCCGGAGCGGTTTGGAGACGACGCGCCGCACCAGAACCCATACGCGTACCTTCCGTTCAGTGCCGGACCGCGCAACTGCATCGGTTACAAGTTTGCGTACATCGAGATGAAGACGATCGTGTCGCGCGTGCTGCAAAACTTCCAACTTTCACCGGCTCCGGGCAAGGAGCAGGTCCAGCCCATCTTCCGCATGACGCTTCGGGCGAGGGGCGGTCTGTGGGTGAAACTGACACCCAGAAAGATGGCGTCGTAGAGCGGTAGACAGGCAGACCAGCGGGAAGGTGCAGTGGGTATCTCTCAAAAGAACATCAGAGATAGTCCAATAAAGTGTGGGTAGGGAAAACAATAAAATTATTCTTACTACTTAAAAAAAAAGGGATCGTAAAATTTCTTCCATGATCGACGATTGAGAAAACCCGGACAAATATACATATTGTAGCCAAAACGCGCAGAACAAGCTACTGGCTGCATCAATTGTACACTTTATTGTCCAACACACTACAAATTGTTGATGTTAAAAAATAAATAAGGCAAAAAGCCCGGCAAAACGAAAAAGAAATCGGCTCCATAGTTGGCAAGAATAAAAGTTTCTATCAAAAATAGTGCATCAATCTGCGAGTTTGTGCAAGAGTTTGTTATAAACAGTTGTTCAAAAAGGGCTGCAATCTGCTGCAAGTCTGTTTTCAGTCTGATTGAGAGAATTGTAGTATGCCCCGCTTGGCTTTTCCGCGTTCAAAAGTATACGATCAACTTGTCATCCACTGACATGTCTTCAGTGCAGTTGTTCTGTAACGGTAGCAGGGACACAAGCAACATTCAGTGATGAAAGTAGCCTTATTTGTTTTACGTTGCGCTAATGGAGGTGCGAACTTACCTTTTCTTCGTACTTTTCCTGCCAGTGCAAAAGTAGATGGTTGAGATTCTGTCCAGCGAGTTCCTCTTGCTCCAGCGCACGTGTGTTATGGGAATGTGTTCGTCTCGCATTTTCTGCTGGGAAAATGATACGTTTAGTATCGTGTTTTGTTGATTAATCCAAGTGTAGTCTTAAAGAGTATAGTTTTACCTCGATCGTTTTCCATAAAATCCTGATTGTCACTACCGAGTGTAGAAGATGCGGCACAATCCGTAAGCCGACCACTACCGTTTATAGCCGGTCGCTCCAGCATCCGTTGTTCAGCACGCTGCAATAGAAACCGATTGGAGCTGGTAGCATTCTTCATTGGGGGAACACTTCCGCTACCCGCATGTCCCACAATTTGCTCGGCCGACGACACCTTCCGTTTGCGGCGACGATAGACACAGCGGATGAAGCCTCCGATCAGCAACGCCCCGAGCAGACACGCGACGACGATGTTCACCAACAGCAAGTTCGTCGTAAGGGAAGCGGTTTCTGGGCGTAATTTTACGACCACCGGAACGGTGGCAGATTTCTGTGGCGTGCCAGAGTCAGTCACGGTCGCTAGCAACCGCATCGCGAGCGGGAGGTCGGTCCGGTTCGCAACCAACCACAGGTTACCGTACGGATCCACCCGGAACAGGTTGCTGTAGTTGCCCTTCAGCACGAACGAGAGCTCATCGGTGCGATCACCGTCGGCCGCTTCAATCCGACCCACCAGGTGCGGCAGCTGCTGAGCGTGCTGGGGACTCTCGATGACAAACGAATAGAACGGTTTCCGAAAGCGTGGTTCCCACATGTTCGCCGGCAGCACATCAATTACGACGTTCGTGGTGTGATTGCGCGCCCCGGTGGTGTCGATCGCATCGATCGTGAAACCGTACTGAGGTGTCCGCCGGTAGGTGAGTGGCTTCGCTAGAACGATCTCTCCGGCCGGTCCCACTCGAAAGTGCTCCTGTGCCACCGACGGTCCAACGATGGTGTACCGCAGTCGGCCATCGCTTCCTCCCGGTAGCTGCGAAATCTGCGCACCGGGGTTTGCGTCCTCCCGCACCGTGGCATAGAACGTTCCGCGCCCAAAAGCAGCCCTTTCGGCCAGAGGAGACTGCTGTTGCTGCTGTTGTTGCTGTTGTACACTGACGACACTTAGCGACGTTTCGGCCGATTTCGACGGTGAGAGAATGACCGTGGTCAACGCGTACCGATCGGGATTATCCACCTGCGTCGCTTTCACCACGATCGTGCGCGAGTGGCGTGCCTGCACCGGTGCCAACGTGCGCGTCATTCGAATGGTTCCGCTGATGGGATGTATCTCGAAGCCAGCATCATTCTCCGAACCGTTCGAGGACACGATCGAGTACCGTATGTCAGCCTGAATCCCTCGATCCTGATCCTCGGCTCGAATCGTCTCGGGCGTGATGGCGATGTCGCCCTTCTCATCCGAAAGCTGCCCATAGTACACGTCCCGCGCGAACTTCGGATTCTGGTCGTCCGAATCTAGCACCCGGATCGTGACGTACGTATCGGAGTACTTCGGTGGCTTGCCCTGGTCCTGGGCGCGGATCTTCACGGTGAAGTTCTGCACCGTCTCGTAGTCGATGTACTTCTTCAGCACGAGCGTTCCCTCGAGCGGTGTAACGAAGGCCACGTAGTCGGAATACGGCCCGGGCAGGGTTTGATACTCCACCGTCGAGTATGGGCCCGGTTGGTCTAGGTCGTGTGCACGAATTCCCTGCAGTATTCTGTACATAACGGAAAAGGACAATAGTCAAGGTATTGTCTTGGTTATAGTTTGTTCTGACACCTACCTCGTCCCTATAACGGTCACCTCCGAAAGGTTCAACTTGTACGGAGCACCGATCCATATCGGAGCATTGTCGTTGACATCCGTGACACGAATGTTGACCGGTATGATAATCCCCTTATGACGGGAAAAAAAATGGAAAAAAACTCAGAAGAATTATGTCTACAATTACCAAACCCCTCGCCCCCAGTGCTTACCGCATCGTCCGAGAACTTTCTCTCGCAGATAACATTCACAAACACTGCCGATGGGCCGATCAGACCTTCCTTGTCGAGGGGTTTGGCCACGATCAGATCCTTCGTCCCGGGTGCAATGTAAACCGGTGAGTCCTTTTCTCGTAGCGTTAATACTATGTCCTTCCCCGGGTCTCCCAGCACCCGCAAGCTGCCCACGACCGACCCGACGGCAATGTCCTCGTTGGCGAAGAAATTCACCGCCGATCCGCCACCATCCAGGTAACAGCGATTGTCCAGCAACTGACCGCGGACTTGGTGGACGAACGGAAGTCGGAACGGAACGGCGGACAAACGGAAGAAATAGTTTAACCGTACGTGCGAAAATTCTCGAAAAGGTAATGATGGCAAACAGGTTTGCTAACGCTTACGACGTTCTATGTAGGTAGCGTTCGAGTAATAATCTAACCGATCAAAACTTATTCTGCTTAGTATCAACAGATTACATCACTGTCTTTAAGGTATCACAAAATGTGTTTAAGGCAGGAACAAAATGCTTCCCGCCTGATTCCTTATTACGTTTGTTGATACAGTGTCTTTTCTCTCCTACGTGTGAAATCGCACCTTCGCTCTAACACGGAAATAATGGCGCCTTATTATACCTTACTTTGTTACTCTTTCCGGCCCTTACGCGTCCTTTGAAAGAAGGCACGGCACCACGCCTATCCAGATAGGCCACAAATTACTTACCATGCATAAAAAGTAAACAATAATGCAATACTGATAGTGTGAACTTTAGCACCATGATTTATCGCTTGAAGATTGCCGCCTGTAATCAATCAAATGTCTCGTTTTATTCTCGCCGCGCATTTATTAATCTTTGGGGTGCGAGTGTGCAACGGAAATAAATCTTCATGTGTTGGTGTGTATATCAGTGCATGGTGTTGGAGCAATAGACAAAATGTACGATATTCTATTAGGGAATCGGATTAGCAGGAATATCCATCGTTATGGGGAAATTTTGACCAATTTGGACATCCTTGCACCGTTTCCGAACGTTAAATTTATTTCTCCAAATCGATTAATTAACGGTAACAAAAGGGAAAATAAATTAAAATGTACCACCATTAACCAGTTCAAATTTTACTGATAAATATACGAAAAACTCCCACATTTCCATTTTTCGTTCCACAAAAGCGTTCCTCACTTTTCGTGCGTAGAAGTCACTGCATGTAACATAACGCAAACAGATTTATACAAGCAAATGAATTAAACGAATGTCGTTGACTGGTTATGAGGAAAACTAAACAATGTATACAATTATAAATTAATTTAAATTCGCAATTATTAATTCCGCTTTATACAAAATCAAAGAAAATCATACGAATTACCCGTACACAGTCTTTTGGCATTTTAGCCAATTGCTTGGTACTAGCAGCTGCTCCCATTTTCTTATTTATCATGGGCAGTTACACTGTTCACTCCACTAACGTCTGCTCTTGGGCATTTAAGTCCTTCACCACCAAGTTCATTCCAACCGGAAGCCTTGCCCCGCTTATGATTTTCTCATAGCCTTGGATTGGAGCATTCGCGCATTCAGAATCACTTTGGGTTACTTTGGGAAAACTGTGTTCATGTTTTGGTTCCATTGCTGAGCCAAAAATTACCTAGAGTAACGGGTACGCCACTTCTTGGTGTCTTCAGATGTAATCTATGTTTCTTTCCGCTTCGTTTATTTACAGTGCCATACGTCTTGTGCAAACAAGTGACGCCATGGAGCTTGTCCACTTACCTCGGGATGGAAATATACGAATTTCGTCCGGAATTCTAGTCGGTCTCCTCTATAGCGCGCTGTGGGGTGACTTGAGGTTGCCAATAATCGAAATCCAACACATAGCTGAGCTAATTGTAATGTTTTGTTACAATAAATCTTAAAACGTGCACACTAAGGAAGTTGCAGACTTGTTTTTAGAAAGTTCCCCTTGTTCCGCGAACAACCCTTTGCAGAAATGACAACAGAGTGGTGTTGAGAGGTCTGAAATGCACCTACAGTAACCGATCCGTTCCTGGTAGAGAGATGATGCACTCAATTCCGGGAAAGAAGCACGACAGGTGCAATGGAACGAAATCAAAGTGCCCAACATGAAACACATGATTGCAATGCTACGACGGCCTCTTCAATGGTAGTATTTTAAACATTAGATCACCACAAATTTTAGTTTTGTTCGAGGCAATTTCAAACGACAATTCCCTTCGAGTTCCGTTCCAAAAATAATATAAATTACCACCCCTATGCATTCCACCCTGAAGCGTTTTTTGCCAAGATGTATAGATAATGGAGATCGTTTATTTTGTATAGCCCAAAATAGAATTTTCTTATGATTCTTTTTTCAGGGATACTTCATAAACCCATATTTTAATCCATTCGACAGTTCATAGATAAACTAAATGATCGCCCATTTTTCCTTACATTAATTGAAAAGAAAAGTGATAAAGAAGATCACACACGCTTCAATAAATTTAAAACGCTTTTCAAACCAAAGAATTCACAGCATCAAGTAATCCCCCCGAATTGGAGATCGATAGTTTGGCAATTGTGGGTCAAGTGATTTGCGTTGAGATCACCCACTTTGTAGAAAAGTACATCTTTGCTGTGCATTCCCTCTCTCTGCAGCAGCGGCTTCAACAAAAACAAACATGATCCTCGATGATCCCCACCCTCCCACGACCGAACGAACGTAATACTAGTCAGTGCTGCCAGATGCAACGATCCACAGAGCACGCTCTTTTTTCTTTCGGTATGTTGACGGAAGCAAAATCAGTATCGTTGAAGGCATCCGAGACGAACGAGGCGCAGTCGAGTGTTGTTGATCTTCGTTTCCGACCCGTCATTGGATCTTCTGTGTTTCGAAAATTCAAATTAATCTACTGTGCTTTCCACCACTAAAGCGATCCGTGCGAGTTCGGTCCAAAGGTAGCGTGAATTAAATGAATACCAACGAAAGCGTTAGCGTTTTGCAAGTTGAACGAAATCCTCCTTCCCCAAAGTGAAAATTTCGGTGCTCGAGCGAAGAAAATATGTGTCACTTCTCCCAGCACACTCCCAGCTGGCGTCGTTTTCCGCGATTTTCCTCGTAACACTGCACACCGGCTGCTACTTTCCCATCGCTCGCTCTTTCGTAAGGCTATCTCCTAATCGATCTCTTCTTTGGGCTCTTAATGCGGTTTCCCGCGACCCCCCCCCCCTCCCCTCTGTTCCCTCCTCCATCATCCGACCCGGTTATTTGGACGACCAGCAACAAGTCAACGACGGTCGCGGGTTCGTCGCTTGATGGTCATAGAAATTGTTCGTTCCGTTAGCTAACTTTCACCATTACATAAAGCGTCATTCATCGACGCAGCGCTTGTGTCTTCGTCGGCCCCGCAGTGGTCGCCCGCGGTTCGTCTCTTTGGGTGCATTGCAGTCGCCGAGGAACGACAGGTTAGGTAGATGTGTGCAACGGCAACTCTTACCGAACGAACGCACGGGAAACGGTCGGTCGACTAACACCACGAAAAGGCGAACCACCGCAGCACGCACGCTATTGCAAGCAAGAGCTGCGTCAGCAGAGACCGATGCTGTATGTGATCGCGCCTGTGCTACGATCGACTGCGTGTGGCGATCTGCTCGGTCATCTGTTCATTCCGAATCAGCGCTCGCTGGAAGCGGAACGTCTCGAGGCAGTTGCGGCAGTGCGTCAGGGAAAACTAAACGCAAATCTTTTCCATCTCAAACTCAACAGTTTGCGCGAGTGACAAAAAAACGGTGTGCGAAGTACGGATTTCGCTCGCATCAGTTATTGTTTCAAAAGGAAGAACCACATCCCGAGACCGACACGATGGGCAGCGAGGTGCAGAATTTTTACAGGAATAAATACATCTTTCTGACCGGTGGAACGGGATTTCTCGGTGTAGCCATCATCGACAAAATCCTACGCTCCGCACCGGAGGTAAGTACCCGAGAGTGTTACCTAATAGTTTATGCACTTGCCTGGATCGTACCTTCGATTTAGATTTAAATTTATTCATTCTCCCACCTGGGAGTTAGGCCGAAGGAATCTGTAAATCAAAGCGCCCACAGTATGATGCATGTGTGCAAGCAAACTAACGCTCGTTAAACCAAATCAAATATAGCAAAAAATGACTCGTTAAAAATAACATGCAGCTCGTTGCTTTTTTTTGCCCTCAAAATCTATGTAAGATTAAGGGGCATTGACGTAAGATTTTGATTAACAAACGATCGAACTCCCGAGGCTACCCCTCGCAACAAATGCTTCATTATTGTGATTACATCTATTGGTTATTTGCATCTGGTTTGCTACTACACGCGTGGCTCTGGCTCTTCTCGAGCACTTTCCCTCTCCGTACACTCACTGTGTGTCGTAATGTGATGCCCAAGTGGGCCAACCTTGCTGCATCAATATCTAAATCCACCCTTCCTTTTTTGTGGTAGGGATCCCGAGAGCGAATGGTCAAGAGTCCGTAAATCTTACATCCCCAATGCATGGTTCGCATGGTGAGATTAATTTCCTGTAGCTACCTTCATTTCCGCTAGCGATCTACGTCATTTGCGCGATCGACGTAGGCTTGGATATGTTCACCAATTCGATCCCGGAGATCGCTCTGCATGGATCCGTGACAGTGCTCTTTTCCTTACGTCAATCCGAGCCTGTTTGAAAATTGTTGTTCTAGTTCATTACCACTGAGCCTCCATTCACTATCCCCACCTCTTCCAAGAGGTCTACCAAGATTATTTTTTTTCGTCTTGTCCATTCGTCCCCTACGGCTCCTTCTTGCATTAGCGGCCTTAAGCTCCGTAGCAGTTCATTACGCTCCTGACATTGAATTACTGCCGGCTCATCGTCATGGTGCAGCAAAGCTGTTGTAGCGGTCTTCGCAGCTTGAATCAAAACAAAAGAAGAAGCAAAATGTGTTCCCCGTTACACTCCCGCCAAACATACCCCCTACGACTGCTTATATTTTTTTTAGACACGGTGTGTACGATCCGGAGTACATAGCGCACGATTATATGCACAACCTTCAGCATGTTTCTTACGTTATACCTGGAGCAACTTGTTGGCTCTAGGTTGTTCAACTAGCACTTACCAGCGTACCATCTGGGATGCGTTATTTACTTTTTAGCTTTTTTGTTTGCTTCTTATAGTCTAACTTCTGGCACATCTTTTGCACAGACATATTTGCCGATGCGGAAATACTGTTCCTGTGGCATGCATCGCGTGGCAATTTGATTTAACGTAATTGAGAACGTTTATACGATCGTCAAGTTTGATGTTTCAACGGTTATCACACGGTTGGCGGAAAAACTATACATTTCCATTTTTTTGTTTTCATTGAAAATAGCTTTTGTAAATTTGTCGACAGCAAATATCAAATTAAAAAAAAAGTATGCCCCTTAGAATCGTTTGTTGGACATCGAGAACTGTATATGAATATGTATTTTTTTTAATTGTCTAAGGTGTCTTGCTCTTTAGTCCTTTGACAGTTGATAAGATTAAAATTGAATTTAATTATTTAAATTGAGCCTCAGTTTGTTATTCATTTTGGAAATTACTGTCATTACTTACTCCAGATTGCCGGCATATACCTGTTAATGCGTCCCAAGAAGGGCAAAGCCATTCAGGAGCGGCTGCAGGACCTGACGAAAAACTCGGTAAGAACTACTCCAACGGCATATACTCAAGGTTGATTTCTTGCATTCCGTAACGAGGCCGATTCGACCTTTTTTTCCAGGTATTCGAGCAACTGCTGGAAACGCAATCCGCCGACATCTTCAAGAAGCTCATCCCGGTGTCCGGCGATGTGGGCGAGAACTTTCTCGGGCTCTCCCAGGAGGATCAGGCGATGCTCGTAGAGAACACCAACGTGGTCATCCATTCGGCTGCCACACTCGACTTCCAGGCAACGCTTCGACCGACGGTCAACATCAACCTGCTTGGCACGAAGCGTGTGCTGGAGCTGTGCACCCGTATGAAGAATCTCAAGGTAAGCGCATTCAGCAGCTCAGAAGTCGCATGCCTCGTGGCACAGTATCGTATTGAAACACTTGTACGTTTTCCCGTAGAGCATGGTGCACGTGTCTAGCGCCTACGTGAACTCGTACTTGACGGAGGCGGAAGAAAAGCTGTACCCATGCACGGAAAGCGCACAGAAAGTGGTCGACCTGGTGGAAACGCTCAGCGATTCGGCTCTGGACGAACTTCTGCCAAAGTGAGTAAAGCCTTGAGATGGATCAGTGGTACCGGCAGCATCCGACTGAACGCACGCTTTCTCCAATTCACAGGCTGCTGAAGGACCATCCGAATGCGTACACCTTCACCAAGCAGCTGGCGGAGCACGAGGTCAGCAATCATGCAGCACAATTTCCCTGTGCCATTATCAGACCCAGCATGAGTACGTTTAATCCAAGGTTTAATTTTCACTTCTTCACTCGGTGGAGCCGTTCTAAATAAACTGAATTGTTATCTCTTTTCATAATTTCCTCCAGTTACCGGTGCCTGGAAGGAGCCGACCCCTGGCTGGACTATTTCCAAGAACGGCCCACAAGGCTTCCTGATGGGTGCCTCGAAAGGCGTTATTCGCCGATTGCCGGTTGGTGTGGACCTCGTGTATGACTACATTCCGGTTGATGCCGTCGTCAATCAAACGCTCGTACTTGCCTGGCACATGGCCACAAACAGGTACGGCAGAACAGGGACGCGTGAACCAACGGTGTATTAACGTAGCAAGCGTCCAATCTCTCCCACAGGACCCAAGAGGTCAAAGTGTTCCACTGTACCTCCAGCACGTCGAATCCGTTCAAATGGCGCTCGGTGACCGATCAGATAGACGGTTGCCTCCACAAGTACCCGCTGAAATCGGCAATTTGGTAAGTGGCGTTTTGATGGTAGTTTCCGTTGTTTCTGGTTGATTGATAGAAACTTACATTTCCCGTGTTCTAGGTACCCGCGATTGAAGTTTATGAATAGCCTGTTGTTGTACAAGGTGGCTTCCATCTTCGTGCACATTCTGCCTGCCCTGGTGTTGGATACGGTACTACGGCTCACCGGTGGACGGCCCATGTATGCATCCTTTAGAAGTGATTCTTGACAACCGTTTGCAGGAAACTTGTCTGCTTTGAATCCTCTTCTCTAGGTTGATGCGCCTTCACACGAACGTTTGGGACTCGCTGAACCGGCTCGAGAAGTTCATCTTTACCGAGTGGAAGTACCACAATCCGGCCACGCAACAGCTTACCCAATGGCTGCAGGGAGAAGACAAGAACCTCTTCAACTTCAACATCGAGCAGCTGCAGTGGCCCGAGTACTTCGACCACCTCACGCAGGGTGTACGCCGGTATCTCAACAACGAGCAACCCAAATCGCTCGGGGCGGCACGGAAAAAGGACAAAATGTAAGTACAGAGACTGCGCCCAAGTACAGCTGTCCCTATTCTCACTTTTTGTGTTCTTTCTTTTTATTCGTTCTCTACTGCGTAGATTGTTCGTAGTTGACGCGGTGTTCCAGGTGCTGGTATTTTCGCTGCTCGGCTGGCTCGTTGCAACGCTTCTCGGATCATCGGCCAGCTCATTCTGGCTGTACGGTGCCCTTAGTTATGTTCTCTTCAATCTTCTCTAGAAAGCGAAACCCATCAAATACCGTGCATATGCATTTTGTCGATGAAACAGTTGTGCATTTTTTTTTTCCTTCAATTTAACCACCAAACATTGGGGCTCGATTGAGATAAATTATAGAACCACAAGGCCCATTGCATACTCATCAACTCGTGTTGTATTTTTCGATTTTCTGTAACTTAAACATTTCCATTTTATGTTACTCCTCCCATTCATCCACCTGTATTGATTTGTAAGTGATGGTAAAGTTTTAGAATCATATATTGTGGGAGCTATCGATACGTAAAGTGGGTGTTAGCTGGCTTGGGAGCCTTTTTCTTCTTCTTCTTCTCATGGTTTGTTTTGAGGTTACGGACGTCGGATTGATACTGACAGAAAATAAATTTAATGAAAAAAATAAAACCTTACAAAATCACATAATTTACAGCTTCTTTTTTTTTCTTTTTTGCTGGAGAGAAAACATCTATAGGCACACGGAATAGTATATTAACGCAAACGAGTACAAAGGGTTGGAGTTCCAAACAACAATTTACAGGAACACTTTGCTTCAGGCATGAATAAAAAAACGAAGATCGTTGAATTATAGAACAACCATTGGTGGCCGGCGAAGCGTCCTTCTGTCTTGCTCCGCGATGTTACGAATTTCTGCACTTTCTTAAATGTCCCTGTGATGTCACAATGTATGATTTAAACGACAAGCGAACACCATCCTTAATGTCAAACATAACTAGTATCGCATTGCGGGTTTTACTTAATTTTGGTTTCAATCCGGTTATTTCAATCACAATTAACTTCTCTGTGTTCCTGTGCCTTTGATTCTTGCGCTTACAGAGGGGGACATCATCCTGCCGGTGTGGTTGGACGCGAGATTTCGGGGGAGACATTTCGCTTCATTCACTTGGTGGTGTCTATGGTGTTTAAAGCGCCATGTAGTATTTCATACGATATCTCGTTCTATGTTCTAGCATCCCGACATCCGGCAATTGGTCAAGTGGACGCTTTTTCAACGCTATTCCGAAGCATCATTCAATATTATTTAAAAAAAAACTCTCACAACAGTGATGTGCGCAAATGAATACAAAAAAATTATACAAAAAATACAAACCATAGTTACAAAACCCACACAGCTAATATATTGCAGCACATTTTGCTGCCGCTGTTTAAATGGGTCTCGAACGATTCACGGCAGCTCGCCGGTTGCTTTATGCCACGTAGCTGTACTCGTCGCCGGAGTTGGGCGTCCGTTCAATGTACTGCTTATCGATCAGAGATTCGATGCATTTCTTTATCATTGAAACGTTCGGCGCGAAGCTGACTTTCGATTGCGACAGAATCTGTTGGAAAGTATGAATCGATAAGTTAACAGACTACCGTTACAGCCAGGTACGTTAAAGCTATAAATACCTCTTGTATAAGTGCATTGTGACGAAGCACCTTTCTCGATTTCATAATACGCACTATTGCAGCCTGCAAATACATCTTACGGTCCTCATCAACAGCATTCATAGTGTGCTCAACCTGCGTCGGAAATTAGAATAAAATTAAAACAAAATAACATGAGCTCACGGACACCCGGTACAGGGCGATAGTGAAATAAAAAAGGACCATACCTCTTGGGGAGTTTCCTTTTGCAAGTTGGTGGTAATCTTAAACTTAGTCCTCTTATTATTGTAGTTCACATTTATGCTCACTTCCGTTTCATCAGTCATTTTCTGGGAAAAGAAAGACACGGTAAAACAGTAATAGTAAACGGTCAGTCCCGCCGCTTCATTGCTCATCTTCATTCGTTTGTTACCTCTTCGCTGAGGAGCAGTATCTTCGCCTCCACCAAGCTCTGCAGGTGCCGCTGGAAAATCTCCTGCTGCAGCTGCAGCGACGTTTGCAAGTCCTTGCACGTGTACTTGTCTGTGTTTTCAAACATCAGCAGAATCGCCATCTGGTACGTTTGCATCGTGACGATGTAGTTTCGCTTTTCAAAGGAAAGCTTCATCTCGCCATGGCACAGATGGTGCAGCCAGGTCAGCTTGCGGCCGCTGAAGTTGATATGGTAGAACTTTTCAAACAGCCGAATCGACTTCTCGAACTCCTGCGGTATGGCGAAGGAGGCCACCACCTGGGTCGGCCCCAGTGGCCAAGCGCCTGCCTGCAGGACTTTGACGGAGAAATTTATACCTACAAAGCGAACCAATAAACGTTTCATCAGGGACGTTTTTTTTTTTTTTTTTGTAAAAACGCGATTCCTACCAGTCTCGAGTTGGTTATCATTAAGATATTTGCCGAACTTTGTGTTAAGATCCGTGGACACCGAGATGTCGGTGAACATACGGTGTAGCTTGTTGGTAAATTCGTACCCACACGCTTGTTTCAGCTTGTTAATCATAAGCTCCTCGGCGTCCATGCTTTGCGATTGTTCGTGAATCAAACTATGAAAAAAGGCGAGAAAATAATTAAATGGAAATGTGCGCTTGACTACACGTAAGAAAGAGGCTTACCGTTTCGCCAGCATACGGCTGTAGAACTTCTGATACACATCCTTGTCCTCGATGTACTTGAAGATGATGATGCTGCGGGTCAGCTTCTGGTCAATCTCTCCCTCAGTCGTTTTCGATTTCTTCAACAGACTATCACAGTATTTTGCAACCAGCTCGGCACTGCGGGACACCTGATTGTTGCTGTGTTTCTCGTTGATGATGCGTGCGCACGCCTTATCCAGCGCGCCCAGAAACAGCGGGTCGGATTTGAACGTACCGTGGATCAACTCCTCGTACTTTCGATGCACATCGAGCATGTTTTCGACGAATTGTATATGCACCTAAAATTAGGAGAATAGCCGAGCTGAGCACAACGAAGCGGCAACATCTCCTGCTTCTCACAGCTTACCGAATCTCCCTTCATGCAAGCGATCGTTTTCTTGCCCTGCTCCTTGATGTGCTCCAGGAACACCTCAATCAGACGCTTCAACCCGTCGGTGACCGGTTTGAGCAAGATGTACAAATTCCGCAGGTCAGTGCTCCTCTCGTCCGCCACCATCTCCTTGCACTCCGAGTAGAGGAAGTTCAAGTGCTTGGTTACCATTTCTTCTTCGCACACTTTACGCAACTTCGGGAGCGAACTGTTTTGGTAGAAGAACGTGAGAAAAACGTGATAATACTACAACACCAAGACGATCCGTTTTTGACTACGCACCTAGCATGTAGGTAGATGTTGGCTAGCTTCTCCTCCTCGACGAACTTTTTAATGATACGCTCCATGTACTGACTAACGCTGCACACCTGGAAAAAATGTCAACCAAAACGGATATTAGACGAAGAATAGTACGAGCTATCGAAAACCGTACTACCTGGAGTAACTCGCTAGCAACGATGCGGAAGTTTTGACCACTTTCTTCCAGCATACGCTCCTCAAACAGCTCCTGGTACAGCTTCAGTGAGCCCTTGCGACGATACTCCTGCACGGCAACAAAGCTCTGTATGACGCCGCGAATGATATCAGTGTTTTTGTTACACTGCCCACTGATGTTGTTCACTCGCTCGGCGTTGATACCACTGAGAATCTGGTCGACCAACTCGCTACCCAGCCGTTGTATCATGTACTGGTTCCAGATTTCGAGCGCCAGCTCACCGATCTCCATCTTTTCCTGGTTGTCGCCATTGTTAATACAACCGTACACAACTTCCGCCTCGTTAAGTTTCTGCTTCTTTATATGCTGCTGGTTAAGGTACCTGGAACGGGAACGCACATGGTGATTGCGATATGGTTTTATGCGCCTCCTTCTGAACCAGTTTACTTACAGATAGAGAAAGTTCAAGAATTGTGATCCCTCACTGTACTCCCTCCATGCCTCGTAGTATCGAGCTAGAAGGAGATCTGACGCCGGCTGAGCTAACGTGGAAGATGTACCCCCTGGGGCGCCGTCTCTGGACGCATCATCGGGATCCGATATAAGCACACGCTCTACCAGCAACTTCTGCACGTGGTTTTCCAGAAACGTTTTCGTCTCCAAGTACAGCCGGTCCGCCAGCGGGTCGGGGTGCGCGACGCAGATTGCGTACACATCACTGTGGATTGAAACGGTGTAGGAAAAATTACGCTTCGCGCAAAGGAAAATCGACGGCACTGAGACCACAAAGAGCGCGCATTTCGATCAATCTACGCCGGACAGTCGCACGTTAAAAACGACCGTGGCCTAGTTTCTATCACATTCTCTTTGTCGTAGGAACTGCTTACACGAATCGATCGCTCCAGACATCGCGCTTGACGCGCTGCAGCGTGATCACCTGCTGCAGCGACTCCCGGAGCACATTCCAGACTTCGTCGAACACTATCCTCCTCGGTTTGAGCGACATTCCCTTTGCTCTGTTCTGCAACGCTGTAAAACAGTGACATTCTATTTAAGGCGCATTTTATACGGCACGAATGTTCCTTTTTTCAGGGCCATCCCATGAGTAAGCGAAATTTTGCCTCAAACATTAACACGACCGCACCAGCAATGACACAAAAAACGCAGTAGGGCTAGAATGGCATTTTCCTCCAGGCAGCCCTGGGCAAAAGCTTCGTTCTCCGAGCCCCTGTGCGAGTGGGTTAGTTTTCGCTAAACCAGTTTCGAATACACAAGGAAAATAGGGATCTTACTTCTTGGCTTGATTTATCGAGATTCGTCCACGGTCTTCTGTGCTTCTCATAACACCAAAATAAAATAAGTACCCAGTCCAGTCGAATGACAACTCGGTTTGACAGCTCTTTACTGATCGTTCAGATCTGTTCGTGTCGCAACATGATTTGAACGTCATTCAGTGGCAGTTACAGAGTTTCCCCTCGAATCTGCTGTGCATTTCTAAAAACGTATGGAACAATGTACCACAGAATTCATTTAAAAAAACATAAATTCTGATGTATACGTCAAAAGAATGTTAATGTTTTTCTACTGCACTAATACGTATTTTCGGTGTAAATGTATGTACATTCGCATTTCGGTATGAATGTTTCGTGTTAAAATAAATTAAAATAAAAAGTAAACACATGCCCAGTTAAAAAAATTAATGATCCATACTTTGTAAACTTAACATACAAGGTAGAAATTAGAAAATAAAACAAGATAGGTCCATAATTGAAAGCCACTAAACGCGGCTCGCTTACTTTAAGCATGCAACAAGTAATGTGTCCACAAGCACTAGGTATATAGACCCAGAATACTTCATCGGGGATTGTTAGAAGTGGATAGAATTCCTGCGTTGAAAACTTGGGAGAAAAAAACATGGTCACACATACACGAAACCGGAAACCAATTAGATTGTACCAATCACATGGTCGACTGCAAGAGCAATCATACACAAACGCCCCTCTGGAATCTGAATTACCAAACCGTAATTCGATTCACACCTGCAAAAAAAAACCCCCCCATTGCCACAATAAATAAGTTAACCGCAAAGTAAGTGTAAAACTGGCTCATCTCAACATCAGCTCCGCTGAACGCCACATTCTTGGAGCAGTCATTTTCCGTTTGTTTATCAATTTTTAATTGAATTCCAACCCAGAGTGGAGCGGAAGTGGAACTGATGCAGGGGCCGGTGCCAAGACAGACCATTAACCAGTGGTAGCAACACGACTCAACATGGCTCTCGCATTTGATTCCTTACCGCCCTACGGAAACCTGTCTATTCGGCCAGCCATGTAGTCTCTCTCTTTCTCTCGATGCGATGTCCTGCCGCCGTTGGTGCGCATGTCCCGCAGGACTTTCCTGCCAGAGATTTTCCTGGGGCACTACGGCACAAACAGCAGCCAAAAAGCTGCAACGCTCTAGTTCGTACCTCTCGGTGAGCTTCCGCTCATGTAGGGATAAAAACACCAATGCAGAGAATATCCGTTTGTCGTCGTTGTTGTCCTCGCCATCTCTTCGGGGAGACTATATGGGTTTGAACATTGTTTGCAAGGGGAGAGCACCTAAAAAGCTGTCCAACATTCGCTCCACAGGTGTAGGAGCATTGTGAATCATTGCAACATTGCGCCCTGTGCCAGTGTGTTGCCACGGAATCTGGTAGAACCATCCCTTTCCGAGCTAATCTCGTGCTATGAATGGACCAAGTGTTGCTTCGCCAGAAACTGATACCCCAGGGACAGGACTCTCTCCAGCTGGAACGGCCAAGAAGGAGGCAAACTAGACAGTGTATTCTGGAATATTGTGTTGTGTGGTTTCGGGCTGTGCTAAAAAGGCTGTTGCAGAGAGAAGAAAATTAGACCCCAAGAGCTCGGTGGCATTTTGTTGTACGGTAAACGTGCTGGTGGAAATGAAAGTTTTGCTCTGCGTTGGTATTTTCCCACTGCTCACCTAAAAAAAGTTGTATAACTCTTCCAATAAGCTAAATTTTGGCCAGAATCTTGTGTCCTCCTACTGGCAGTACAATATCTACATCCTCGTGAAAAAGTTATAGCAGTGCTGCTCCCGTTCTATCGTTTCTACGGCCCGTATCAGTGTGCTCTCGTCCCATTTTTCCCTTCCCTATCTCGGCCTCAAGCAACGCAAAGTACAGTGAAAATGTGCAACAAATGGACGGGCAGATGGTAAATAGCAAATGTGCCCCATTTAGATCCATCAGCTGCCGCGCATGAAACAGCCTCATGACAACGTTGACATCCGGGAAGTCAGCTCCAGTTTCACCATCGCCATTGTCCCAGCGAGCAGGCTGAAGCCTACGGCGAAGCGTCGTCTTGCGGAACGCTTCTAGTTGCTGGCCTAGAAGAGAAAGTTGAGGTAAATCCAGCAGCACTTTTTGTACCGCGTACCATAGAAAAAGTGACAATGTGTCCAATGTTTCCCACCATCTCATGAAGCTTTTATCAATTATCCTGAAATTCACTCTACACACAACCCAGCAAACAAACAAAAAAACATATATACTTAACATTCGTATTCCCGAAGCGCGCCCACTATATCACCCACCTCCGCCCCAAAGGACGTTTACACTCATTGCCTAATCATCACCCGAAATTTTGTCGCCTCCATCGCCTTTGGTAGTACATAATATACATTCAGCGTGTTGCCCTATAACATCCAACACAGGACCAAGCTTGTCACTCCCCCCCCCCCCTCTTCACCCTCCCCCCACCCTCCTCGGATGATTCCAAACAGAGATTCTGTCCGTTTCGGCAGACCTACCAGACCTGTTGAAATTGACCTCACCCATAGGTTTCGCGTTGCTGGCAGGGATGTTTTCCTTCGTTTGCATTTAAAAAAAAACTTTCCCTATGACTTAGTTGTCTTTTGTTGGCGTAAGCAAAAGCGAACATTGCTGTTTCTGTGTGAGTTCATGCATGTGTGTTGGTAGCCCGAGCGGAAAAGTCACAGTCAACAGTTCTTGTCGACGTCGTCATCATCGTCGTTGGCCACACAAGGCCACTGTAATCGTCCGAGGCGGAAGGAAGTGATCCGGGATGGGCAGGAGCTGTTGATTTATTTGGCTCACTGTGCTATAAATAGTATCGGTAGCTAATACGTTCGTAATGTAGTAATAACGATAATAATCAATCATACTTTATTTTTGCCCACCGTGTGTAGGGACAGGCTCGTGAGAAGAGCGGTATGCCTTGTTTTATTTATTTTTTCTGAGGCCTCTGTTTGCCAGCCGAGCAACAGGCTGCAGTGACTAGGCGGCGTCAAACATATCAAGATATTTCTTGGAATTCGCTTTTCAAGATCGCTTCATTGTCGGCCAATTTTTCCTTTACTCTCGCCTGCCAAAGCCCCTGGCGCCTCGGTACCAAGTTTGGGCCTCACATCCACGTTATCGATTAATGATGGTATCTGCCGGAGAATTCATCGGACCGTTACAGCGAGCAGATGCTCGGATGGATCAACGGATGTAACCAATCCAAATAAACGAGTCCTGACCGGGTGGTGGCGGTTTGTCGTTAGGTTCTGTGTTGCCGGGATTTAGGGAGAAAATATTGAAGAAACGGCGCAGCGGTGCGATGAGACGGCGATGCTAGACGTGCTCTGACGATGATGGTTTCCGAATCGTGATCTTGAAGACTACAGGTAAACGGACGTGCGCCGAAAAAGAGGATGTTAGTGGAGATGGTGCGAATAGCTTAAAAATCTTATTTTTACTTTACAAAATACTAAATCGATTTTTGTATAGCGACAACACGTTTCTCAATCACCCGTTATCGTAACTGGGCAGCTTTGTTCGTGACGTTAAGAACATGGATAAATAAATGGCTGGGATTTTATTTTTCCGTAAATTCAGGATAAGCCTCTCTCATAATTCACAAAAATTAAGCAAGAAACGTTCTTTGTCGAATCATTTTGGACGGTGGTAAAAAGCAACGCAACGCTTATTTAGAATGGGACGTAACTTTCTCCCCCATGGAAAAAAAACAGCTTACGGTGTCGAGTGGTTTAAAATCGGATACTCTAGCCCAACGGACCAATTAGGGTTGCAAACTAGTTCAAATTATTCAAAAACTTTAACCACACGTTCACATTCAGATACCAGCCCCGGCTCTTTCCTACCCTCGTCACCCCAAGGGGAAACATAACGTGATACCGAAAAGCCCTAACGCAAACTTAGAACCTTTCGAGCGAATCCTTTTGCCTGGCATGCATCCATTCGAGATAATACTACTTGCGAGCTTCTCCATCTCGCCCAACCTCCCGACGTCCGCCTCTTCTGCCATCATATCCCGGAGAGGTCAAGGATGGGTTCCCCTTGCGCGCCCGACTGTGTATCCTAGCGTAGGCGAGCTGGCTAAATTCTTGCCATCCATCCATCCGTACGAGCTACCGCCACTGAAACATTAGTACCAACTAACGTCGATGGTAGTTTTATGCTATTTTTTCCTATCCTCTTTCCTTCCGGCCTGTTCCACGGCTCCGATGAGGTTGCCACATATCTGTACCACTCTATCATCTTTGCCATCGCTTCTTTTTTTTCTGCTCTCCCTTGCACTTTCTCTGTTATGCCTCTCTATCTCCTTCGCTTTATCTCTCGGTAATGGAGAACCGTGAAGAGTAGAAAACACATTTCATAACATAATGCGGATCCCATCCTGGTTTAATAAATGCATTCCAAAGGAAAAACGGGTGGCGCAGAGCCGGTCGCGGTCGCGGACCAGAGCTGCAACGTACTGTTGCGGTGGAGCCCATATCGTAGACTCCCCGGTCCCCCCATCTCTCGGCCATGTTTCCCTTCCAGTTCCCCCCATCGTAACGGTAGACCTTATTTATTAGAAAAGATAGCACATGCCCCCGGGTACCCGCTTGTTGCTGCAGGTTAGACGTTTATATGTACTGACTAGGGACGCTTCATTGCTAAGTAACTGTGCAACGGAGGCCAACCCGGGGGTGGGTTTATGGACAAACTTGTTACTGGGGCTATGTCGGGTTGTTTACTTGGTGTTTTCTTGTGAAGGTATTCTTTTTCCTATCCTCTGTGGTTGTTTACCTCACCTCTATCATGTTCGAGTATCTCAAGCTTTCTCGTATTCAGTAAAAATATCGCAAATCTTTGAAACTGTCCCTGTATCTTTTTTATAATTTTTTTAAAATAAATTTAAAGGAATATCGCATTGTTTTTCATTTAAACCCAAGTCTTACACTATTTTAGCTGACCTAGAAACCGGTCTTTGATATAATATGAGTAGGATATGAAGAGCATGAAAAATGTTAGCTCTTTCAGGTTTGCAATCAGCATTACAGAAGTTTCGTAATCATCTTGTTGCAAAATCACTGTAAGTGAGAATGCCGGCAACGCAAGAGCAGCAAAAAAAAAAAGCGTTGGAATGAGAGGGGCTCTCCATTTTTGCAAACATATTTTTGTGTGTGTAAACCTGGAGGCATAAGTGAGCATGTGGCAGATACACGAAGGTGGCGAATTTAGATACCGTCATTCCCCCCTTCTCACATTATGGCTACGATATAGTACTACAAATAACCATCCGGTTACAATTTCCAAAAAGGAGTGTTTGGAGCTATTTTTGCATTCACTTTTAAAAAGGGTGAGGATCGTGTATCATGATCAGGTAAAATGGAGTAAAACAAAAAGTAAGAATCACATGTGTATTCCAATGTCCTGACTTTCAAAAAGAGCTTAAATTTTGTAGTTTCGTATGAACATACGGATGTGCGGCATCAATACCCATTTTGCACACTTCAAATTATGCAATACCATTTCCAATATGCATCAAGTTTCCGATATCCCATTACATACAAATTGCTTGGAAATCGCATTTCATTTCATTTTTCACGTCCAAGGTTTCCCCCGGCACTGGTGTGCAAGGAAATCGGACCACACCAGTCACCAATCTTAAATGTCAACTGTTGCTGTCGTACACTGAGACAACAAGAAAAAAAATAAAATACTCACATCCATTTCTCCTAACCTCCTATTTGCAGAACCTGCGTCATCGCCATCATCATCACTGCTCGAGGGGACACACCGGAATCCAACGTTTCAAAATGCTTCCAGCAAACGTAATGTCGTTCATGAAAAAGGTAAGTGGTGTGCAGTGGGGCAGAGATTTCGACCCGACATCGTCAACGTTTGCGTGGCAATGCGCAAAAAAAAGGAACATCCTTGATGGAAAAGCAGACGAGCAAATATAGGATATGCTTGACTCCTAATACCCATCCGAGCATTCGGGCGGGAAAAGATGCACAGTTGTTTCCGGAAGCAAAGCTCTAGGCTCATTTATGCATCGGGTTCCGCTTCCGTCCACCGTACGGCGGTATCCCAGAGGATAGCGATAGTCCACTCCCTCTAGATGCGGGACGTTTCCTTAATTCAAAGGCTTTACGGTTGCACGAAAAATCCGTTGCTAACGATGCCGGCTACAACGAGCGCAACATTGCATAATTTAATTTGCATCCAAAAATTATTAGCCCCATTGCGATGCCCCTCTCCCCGCACGGTGTGCGTCGGATTAGAAGGAACCAGGTATGGGCAGCATTATTGCTACCGGTGGCACTAGTCCACCAGCAAAATTGGACGAACGAAAGACTTGTGCAATATTTATTCAAATGTTATTCCGTGGAAACTTGCACGGACACAGTTACCGTCTGCAATACGCACGTGACGCACGGGAATGATGCAGAAGTTAGTCCTGCAGATTTGTTAAATTTAATCAAACCTCTGCCAATCTCGAATGGTCGTTTTATTTCATTCGGTAGGTATGATTTTGTGTTATGTACAGTGAATTTGAATATCTACTTGATTGTAACGGTGACATTTTGAGCAAGACCTCATCAAACCCTTGGCAATACGATAAAGTTTAGTCGAAGAAAATCGTTAGTGGTTATATCTAAATTTTACAGAATTAAGATTGTTATGGGGTCTTTTGAAGTTCAGCCAATGAACCCCTCAAATCTGTAGTATTTCTAATTTAGCAGTGCTATAAAATTGTCTCTTTGCCGTTTTCGGCGAAAGTATATTGGCGAAAATCCTTAACGATTTTCAATTGATCTTTCTTACGGAATGTATGTGAACTATAGTGTACAGACTATGCAAGTCCTATTGCTTAGTCTAAGAAATACTAAAAGAAATCGTAGAAACACGGAACCTAACAATACAGGCAGAGGGGAGCCTTCCAGTTAGCTGGAAACAAGCGTCTAAACATCAATGCCACCCATAGCACACTTTCTTCGTACTTTTCAGTCCAATAAAATCGTGTGTTAAGTGAAAAGTGGTGGGGCAATCATAAAGATAGAGTAGGGGCGCAAAGACGAAGCAGAAAACAAAGCTGCCGTGTTAATAAAAAAAATAGTTACGTTTCAACCTGCAAGATTATTGCAAGAAACGCAATATATTTCACTTGGTAGCGAATCCCCGCCCAGCGTGGGTAGCATTGTTTACGTCGCACTAAGGTACACCGAATGCTCGTACATGGACTGCTTCCGGGATGCTCTTCACGTGACTGGGCGCAGTATCGAACGAAGAAAATTGAGCACAATGGGAAAAAGAAAGTGGAAAAAGCGTCGGTAGCGAAGGTGTCATTCGACGTTGCCATCATTCGTAGCCATGGCGGTGCTAAAACTTCGAGTCAATAGTCGATATTAATTTCACCCGACTGCCGCTCCAACAACCTGGCGAGTCCACTTCACTACTAGCATTGCTGCTGCCTAGCCTTGTGGCGTTGTTGGACCCGGCAATGAATGGGCTTTGATGTGCATCTAAAACTGCCTCAGAGGGTTGTAGTATTTCGTAGAAAATGTGAAGAGGTTCAGTGAATTTAATCATCTCTGTTTTGTTAGAGCGCATTGCTGGTGGAGCTGGTGGGCTGCCAGTGGCCCATTCATTGTCGTAGATTAAGCATCTTAAATGTGAACAGGCACGGATCCTTCCGGGCGTAGCATTTCCTAGAACCGGGTCGAGGTAGAAGCGAACCAACAAAAGGCGCAAATATGAGGACAAAAGGTTTTCCCTTGTAACGTAACGTTTCTTTTCCCCGCGGTACATCCGGCCCCATCCGTAGATCGTCGCCACCGATGAGGCGTCGCATCAACAGCCGTCGATGGAGAACACGGGAGCCTTCGGCAAGCTGAAGCAAACCCTCTCAACATCGTTGCTAACCGCACAGGATAGAGGTAAGTTTCGCGCAGGAGGTCATCTCAAGCACGGTCAATTCAGATGTAGATTAAATTGGACGCAATGGTTAATTGGACCGTAATCATTCTTTTGCGCAGTGAACAAAATGTCCCCTCGTCCATCACTGGTACCGGATGCAACGGAGGCGCCCCACTCGGGAGACGATCCGTATAAAGACGCCGGTAGTAGTGACCGGAGCTCTTGTGACGCCAACAACAAGTTCAACACACGCTCCGGCTCGTGCCGGATATGCTTGAAGTCATTCAAGCCGAACGATTTCAAGAAGACGTGCGTCGAGTGTGACCAAAAGGTCTGCGAAGACTGCGCCAGCTACAGCAAGCTCCAGGAAGCGGAGGACTCGGTAAGTTACTGTCGCACTTACCGTTAATGCTGTATGGAAGGAGGAGGGAGCAGGCCACTTTAAATGCCACATGCTGACATCATGCTACAGGAAGTTTGAATGCACCAGTGTTGAAAATAAACTGTATGGCTCGGTATGTCGAATGCGCGAATGAAGCACAAAGCCTCAGTGCTTCAATAATATAATTTATATTAATATTTCAAAATTATTATTTGTACCGGGTCACAAGAACTATGTTATTTCCATAAACCTATCGTAATTCACTCGACTGGCTCGCTGCGAGAGTGCCACGGTTTGCAATGCATGTTGCAGAGCTGTGGGCGTTTTTAGAGAAAACAAATTTGCTGGGCATTCGAACAGCGATATATCCGTTATATATTCAAGGTTTATATTCCGCCACATACTGCTTACCATTGAATGGCCCTACATCTTACAAGCATTGGCTAACAAATGCGGAGCTTTATGTTACGTTTCCATTCATCAGAGCCTCTGGCGATGTAGCGTCTGTCGGCGGAAGATGGCGTCTCGCATCTGCATACCGCAGGAGTCAACTGACTCGGCCCTGGAGGTGCCAGTCATGGAGACACTGCAGCGCCGCCATTCTGATATCAAGCTAGGCTTCGGACAGCACCTGGACGATGGGAAGGGTTCCGCCCTGGCGCCACCGCGCAGCCCCGAGCTGCGCCGTCACTCAGACGTGTCACCAGCGTCCCTAAAGGAACTAGAGAAGCTGAAGGGCGTACAGAACCCCAAGAACGATATGGACTGGCGGAAGGGGCACAGTGCTGCCCCAAGCAGATCGTCCAGCCCGCCCGGCCGGAAAGACATGGAGCTCGGCACACCGCGCGTCATGTCCCGCCGGCCCTCAACCAAGATGTCCCGCCAGCGGAGCTACGACGATGAGTTCAAGACGATGAGCTCGGATACGAATCTGGCCGAGGCAGGGCTCAATCTGCCGCCCCCGATGCCACGGCGCAAGTCGGCCTATGACGTGTACGCCCCAGGCGTCCTGGTTAACGCCATGCAGTCGATCAAGCTTGCCCCGGACGATTCGGAGAAGATCAGCACGTCGCGTCGCTCCTCGATGAAGATCATGGGCGACGGAAACGACTTTGGTGCAGATAACCATACGGTAGCCGACATGAAGGCCGCTGGGTTGATCGTCGATGACGATCGGCGACATAAGCGGCGAGGATCGCAACTGTAAGACTCCTATCGCATTCAAGTAGTTTAAGTAGTAGTAGTAGTAGTAGTATTCAAAGATTTTGTTCTATGATTAAGACATTTGTACCTTCGCTCACATGCACTCACGCTAACGATCATAGGTAGCATCATTTGACTTTCTCACTATTCTGGTGTGTTTGTTCCTTTCAATCGACAGCCCGGACATATCGGCATTGAAAGACAAAAATGCCCAGAACTCACCAAACATATCAGTCTACCAGTGTCCGGCGTTGGAAGACTTGGAGGCGCCCAAGCGCCAAACATCGCTGGACGGCGAAGGCATAAAGATCGTCATACACGACGCCGACGCCGGACCGCTCTGCGCAGCCAAGCGAAGTGTCACACTGCGAAGGGATCCCTCCGATAAGGCGCACAGAAGTATGTATTCCCCCGGTAACATCACACCCAAAACCCGCCTTCTGACCTCTATTATCCGCTCTAGCAAGAGGATTCGGAATGCGCGTGGTCGGCGGCAAAACGGGCACGGACGGTAGACTGTTCGCCTACATTGTCTGGACGGTTCCCGGTGGTCCGGCAGAGAAGGGTGGCCTGCAGCAAGGCGATAAGGTAAGTGGTCCGTCCTTTTCGACACGCAACACACTCTGCCAACCTTGTGATTTGTTTGCCTTTCTCGGGGACGACGGCTGGCGACTGGCAGATTTTAGAATGGTGCGGTGCCTCACTGACAGATCGCAGCTTCGAAGAGGTCTGCGCCATAATGGACCGTACGGGGGACACGGCCGAGCTGCTGGTCGAGCACGCCACCGACTTCAAGATGTGCGAGCTGCTGGACGAGGGCGGCATGGGCATGAACGTCGGCTCGACCTACAGCAGCAACAATTCCACAAGAGCTTTGCCGGACACGAACGTCCACACGCTAACGTCAGGTGAGCTAACGCCTTCATTTGCTAGCTGCAGTTGAGCAACAACTTGTAGACCGCTTCTTGTTGCCCGAAATTGTTGGTGGAAGGACCTGCCACTAACCCGTATTATCTTGATATCTTGCTTGTCTTCTCCCATTTCATTCCGACAACGCAGAGAGTGAATCAACGATGGATAAATCTCCTTCTTCGCCAACCAGACGCAAATTGCCTAAAACACCGGTATAAATCCATGCATACGCTATTTTTCTACCAATTGGTGTGCGTGTATATGTAGCCATGATAAATTTGGAACAAACAACAAATCTAACAATCCAACCGCAGAACGAACAATCCTCGGTGTAAAGAGAACATGAAGAGAATGTTGCTAGGCCGAGTTTACCCAAGTATATCAAGGATACAAACTAATCAAACTTGACCACATTCCTGAAGACTTGACAGTGCAGAATACGCAGCAGATGCATGATATATGAATTCAAACGTAGAACAAACAACAAATAGCAAAATAGTAACTGATTTACGAATTCGAAAACTATAATCGCCAATCTTCAATAGCATGATCGTACATTGCGCTGGGTGTTTAATTTCTTCGTACGTAGGAACCAATAACTGCGTTGCCAAATGGGGCAAGGAATGTTTAGTTCTCGTAGTTTTAGGTGAAATTCAGTAGTGTGCTTTCAAGTATATCGGGTGAGCTGTCGTCTTTTACGTACTGTTTAGAGCGTATACACGTGATTATAGAGAGTTTCATATTTTATATTTTGATTAGTGTAAGTCAAATTTAAAGAAAAAAAAACAGCAACCAGAATACAATAATCTTTATATATACAAATGTACGTATATATAATATATACATAATAAACGAAAACAAAACACACATCCACAAATACACATACACTAAACGAAAAAAAGAAACAAAGGTATATGTTGATCTGCTTAGCATTTATCACAACACAAAGAAAGAAGTCAACATGAAACATCCCAACAACATTTTCCCAAGTTTTCGAACCACGCGACTATTCTAGCTCGTGTAAAACGATCGTGTAATCCGTACTTAATAAAAGATTGTATAAATTGAGTTGATAACCTACACTGTGTTAAAAAATATGGGACATATTATGATGTTTGATCGGGTTCATTCTCTCACCATTTGAACTCGGTACTTGAATAAAATACTTATTCAAGGAGCTTAAGTATTTTTTTATTTTTACATATGATCCTAGCTAACGATAATGAAGGCCGCAAGGTGTGACCTTGGAAATACCGATTCCGGAAATTCCTCATGGCGAAGCATACAATGGAACCCTAGTTCTAGTGCTACACATTCGGCAAAAAGTCCCCAGGACAGGTTAAAGACTCAATTTTCATAACAATAAAACATAACACACGACACACAAACACTGCAAAAAAAACACACTGATACATTTGTGGAAACATACATTTAGAAGTATTGAATGCAGTACGTTGATCGAACTATGCGTTGATCGAAGAAAAAGAAACAGTGCGCGAGCAAGTCTCCAGAAAGTGGTTTGATTCGCAAGGCCAGAGAGGTTCAGGAAATTAATCAATGAAAAATAAGTGAAAGTGAACAGAAATAAGTAACATCCAGACATAATATTTGAAGATAATGGAAAAATAATTGTCAGTAGCAAAATTACAATACGCAAAAAAGAGATAACAAATCAATAGCCAGCAGCTGGATCGCAATCGTCGACAAACGTTTGAATATTACACGAACAGTTAAACATTATCAGCTACTCTCGTCACTTTTGTTGTAAGTTGTGCATTCTAGTTGAAGTGTTAACCTAAGCCGATCATTGTTATCCTAAGCCGTTTGCAAATGTTTCCCAAATACCGTAAATATGTTAAACAGACGAACCCAACGGTAGTTTCTTGCCGCCCATTCCATTCGATTCCCTTTAAATTTCCTTATGGGCGCATCGGAACACAATACGAAAGGCGGCGGCTGCTGGCAATGATTTATGTTGGTCGTTCCACCTCCTACTCACGACATCTGTGTTCCGCGTTACGTTGTCGTTCTTGTTCTGTTTGTAACATTACATATAAAAAGATAACCAAAAAACAAAACAACAAAAATAAGCAAACAAGCAAACTTACAATTAAATTGTATCCAGTAGGCAAATTAATTGCAGTAGAAAATGTTGTTGTAGTTGTGTTTCTTTTAACTATCGTTGTTGTTTTAGTTGTTACATTCTGTCTCTGCTCTTAAACTTGCAAAAAAAAAAAAACAAAAATCAAGTCATCTCATTTCCATTAAGTCTATGTCAGCGCTCGCCTCATCATCTTGCGAACCTCGGGCCCAGACCAGTAGTGGCTGGGTCTAGCGACGCCCGCCAGGTTGCACCTCATATAAAAGGAGGTGCCGTAGGGGCAATGCAGTAACTAGCCGTCAGCCAACTCAGACCCTTTCATCGCCATTCCTTGTCACTTACCTTTTAAGACCACTTGCGATCTTGTTCATTGCTACTGTCTGAACTCCACCTCCTCCTCCTCAGGCTTTCTCGGCGGAAGTTACTTGCACGGCTCTCGCGTAGCTACATCCATCTTGATCTGTGAGACAACAGGTTCTTCTTCACCATCACTGTATGCCTCCTCCTGCAGCTGCAACATCATTCTACCTCAATCGTTCGCATCTCATCATCATCCATCAGCGCGTGTGTATGTGTCCAATCAAAATGTACGCCTGTCTGCCGCAGGACTTCGGCAGCTTCCAGATTCCCCGATCCACCCGGCGACATGTGATTCGTTCCAGCACTCGATAAATCGATATCACCACCCTACGGATGCCCGGCGATGGGTATTTCCGAGAAGCGTGAATCACGCTGGGGTAGTGAAAATGGGGAGGGGGGGAACGGCGATGGCCTGACAGAAGCCAGGGATGTAGTGGACTCCGAAACCCGAAAAATCCCGCCCTGCACTCCAAATCCCGATCACAGTCCCCCAACGTACATTACATCACAAAAGTTTCCGTTTTTCGTCCTGCTTAAACCACTTGCACTACCACCACCACCACCGCCACCACCACCACCACCACCACCGCCACCACCATTTTATCCTACCCACTTTTGGTTCACAAGAAAATTGATAACGTCGCAATGCCCGGCGGAAACTGCTAAACTGGACACTTGCTTTTTCTTTGCTTTCTTGTTCTCCGTGTTGTTTCATCTTACGAATAAACACACTGTTCTTGTTTCCTGACTGTGTCGGTGTATTTTTTTTTTGTACTAAAAAAATAAAAATTAAATCCAACCTGCAAGCAAAGCGCGCCATCAGACTTAAACTGTAGCTGTGTTCACTGGAATGCCTCTCATCCATGATTGCTTTCTATTGTTTGTTCTCGTTTTTTTTCCGTTGTCCTTTGGGAACGTTAAACAGTTTGTTGCAATTTTGCAGAAAAAATCACACATACGCGCACACACACACAATTTGTGAAGGTTGGTTATCTATAATTAGGAGTGTTATTAGTGTTGTGTTGATGTTTGTTCCGTTACGATTCAAAGTACGCTAGAAATGCCGGATACCGCCGGGCGGAAGTAGCGGCCCCGCACGCGCACACACACACCCAACCACACCCACACACCCACAGACCCACAGACCGTTTGCGCTCCGAAGCACGAAAGTACGCACGCACGCACGTACGCGCACACGAATGGAAAGATTAATGTTATCCTTCTCTGTTTTTCTTTCCTTCAGGAACAGATAGCAAAGGGCAAGTTAGTGTCCGGTAGGGTTCAGGTGCATGTTTACTATCACGGCGAGCGAAACGAACTTGTCGTTTCGGTGATGGCTGCCGATGACCTGCCGGAGCGCGATGATTCGCTGGGCTATGGCATGTATCCGGAAGCCTATGCGTCGATCAAGTTGCTACCCAAAACGTAATATAAAACGTTCCCCTTTAGCAAAACACTTCCCAAACGCGTCTCCATTGGCACACTCTAAAAAAAAAAAAACACACACACACACACACATACACATACATATCCATTATCCCCCACCCGTTAGTACCGTTCCATAACGTTAAGAAAGCAAAATATCCTTTTCTGCACAGTGGCAACCACCTGTTTCCCACGGTGCACCGGAAATCATTTGTTTGATCATCACACATACACCTGACACCTATCGTTCATCGACACAGGATCATGCTTCCCACACATTACGATCTTTACGTTTCGCCCCATCATTTCCCTCACCCAGCCCATCGCCCTACGAGGAGTCACGATCATGCACTGAAATCGGTTTTTTTCTACCCCCCCAACACTCCTTTCTAGGAACGAATCGCATGTCGCCCAGACCGAGGTGTCCACTCCCTCTCTGAATCCCATTTGGAACGCGACCATTACCTTCCAGGACGTGTTCAGTGACAATCTGTTAGACCGTAAGATAGAGATAGTGCTGTACGATCTGTTGCCCCACTCGGAGCCGATCTTCCTCGGCGAGTGCTCCGTCAAGCTGCAGAAAGCCTGCCTGGACGACGTGGCGGTCTGGTACCGACTCGAGGATCCGAACCGGCTGCGCGGCTCGGGTACCCCGACCGTCGGTCGGACCCTCCGGCGCCGCTCGACCGTCGGCGGCTCGCAGAGCTCGATCGACGAGAGTTCCGCCTCGTTCGGTCGTTACGGTGGCAGCAACGACGGCACGCGCTTCCAGCGCTCGATCTCGGACGACGTGGACAGTCTCGACGAGGGTCGGTACCTGCTGCACCCGAACTGGTCCGTGTCTGGTAGCCGGCGCGGCTCGACACAATCCGAAATCCAGATGCAGACGCTGGAGGTGCAACAGCTCGGCAAGGACTACTCGAAGTCGCTGCCCGGCTCGCGGCGCTCCTCCTTCCAGGACTCGAAGGAACAGCTTGCTGCCGGCCCGGCCCACTACTCGCGCCGCAGCTCGACGGGCCGAGCGGCAGCAGTGGCGACGGGGGCGCACGAGCCACCGCCCGTGCGGAAGCTTTCCTTCGGCGGCACGATCGGTGGGCTCGGCAGTGGCGCTTCCGGGGGCACGAGCCGCGCCGAGTTCATACGCACCATGAGCCTTTCACGCGAGCTAGACGTGAAGAATCGCAAGAAAAAGCGACTCTTCTCCTAAAGCAAAGTAAACGCTAGCATCAACAACAGCAACATCAACCAACAAAAAAAACTCCAATCAAGCAACGAAACGGAAAAATTAACGCAGAAGTAAAGAAACAAGCACAATCATGGAACACGGCGAAACTGGAGCGTCGGGTGCTGTTTAGTAAGTGCTCCGAACACACAAACGGTTTTGAATATAGGAAAATGATGGTTCTCACCAGTAGCTGTTACTTAAGAAGCAAAAACGGATTCCACTGGCAAACAAATGCACGCACCCACGACGTGACGAACCTGGAACAAAGAATGTAGTGCTTACCCAACGACACACGCCAGGGCCGACTTTCTTCAGACCCTCTTGTCCTGGTACAGGGGCAAACTATACACAATCATCGTCTTTTATTGTTTATAGGCGTGTTTTTGGGGCGTGCGATTCCGTCGCGCGAACCGTTTTGCAAATGTATATCATGTTTTGTGTAGAAAATATTTCAAGTTTACAAAATATCGATCTATACATATGTTACCTATATAGGGCAAAACAAATAATGAAATAAAATTCTGATATATTAACATTTTCAGATGCACGTGTTTCATTTAGTTGAGGTATTTATTTTGGAATGATTTGAAAAGATACGTATAACACACTTCCAAGCAGGAATCGAAATGTTTGAAACATTGAACAAACTTTCTTTTTTTTCTTTATAAATTTGCATAATTTTTTTTTAGTATAAATTTACATAAAATCTCGAAATTGATTGACTTTTCTTATATCTTGCATGTTTGCTTTTATTTTATTTTATTTTTTTCGCTGGAATGATTGCACATTTATTTTGAACACAGTACAACGTAATCCGTAAGCCAATAAAACGACTGGCGTAGATCGCCTTCGCACAGATAGGGGGCCTTCGTCCATGTCCGTATTTTGAACCCGACCGCATGCAGTACATCGAAGAACATTTCCAGCTCTTCCTCCACGGTGAGCCGTTTTTCCGGTGGCCATGGTTCCAGCAGGGTCCGTAGTGGTAAGTGGCTGGAATCTAAGAAGATGGGACAACAATACAACGGTCAAATAAATAATCTTGATTCCATTTTGGGAGAACAAACTCTTGACGCACCAATGTGGTACTTACTTTTCTCTACATAATGGCTATACGGTAGAACGAGAGCGATCAGTGCAAAACCCGCCTGATCCAACGATTCGTAGATTTCGCTTAGCATAACGTGAGGGTCAAAACATCTATCTAACACGTTGAAACACACAACCAGATCGGCTCCATGAATTTGGTTCAGATTCTCCAGTACGCTAGAGCGGAAAAAGTTCATCAAAATATGGATACGTTCGTTCACATATATCTACGAACGATTGTGAAGTGCAAGCTTACATGAAATTCTTCTCATTGAGACGATTTCTCATTGTCCAGCTTGATTCGGTGGCGTACGTGGTCACCTGCCAGTTGGATTTCTGTTGCAGCGTATGCACCAACCGTAGGGTCACTTCACCATCGCCGGCGCCAATGTCGCAAATGTTGAGCTGCGTGGGGAAGAAACGTTGATGGCAAAAAAAATACAAATCAAATCAAACAGCCTTAATTTGCTTTCGGATTCACAGTACCATCGTTTGCCCGTCGCGATTCTGGAAGAAACCACCGGCGGTAAGAAACTCATCGAACTGGCCCTCGGAGAGTATGAACATTGAGCCGCGCTTGAGGAAGCCGTTGATATCGGTCTGCGTCATGAACATGTTGAGGAACAGTTTAGCTACTTCGTGGCACAGCTGGAGCCAGAATCGGCCGGACGTTTTCTTCGAGCGGTCCAGCCACTCGAGCGTGAACGCATCGGGCCCGTTCAGATGATGATATAGACATCCGTATTTGCGGGGTAGTTTGGTCATTGTGTACCACTGCAAAGAAGGAACAATAATATAGCATAGAATCGTACAGAATAATGTCCACATATTGAAGGGCTAGCTGGCGAAGGGGAAGGGATACGTGAAAGATGCCATCGTCTAGATTACACTCTATATCTGATCACGTTCAATGCCGAGATAAAGCATTTCCTTTGGGGCTTCTTATCGATCACGTTGTCATCTTACTACAATGCCCAATAGGTCATTTCGTTAGCATAAATGTAATAACGCCTTTCCAAACTTACCATCGTCATATCGATCTGCTGAATAACATCGTCGTTGTGGATACGATCAAAGAATACTTTGGCAATAGCTCCTCGGGGACGGTAGTTTGACATGATTCTGTTGGGGAGGATAAAACAAACAGGCTTTTAGTTGAAAAAAATATAAGGACACGACACACCGCCCTATTGGTGCTCCAAACGATACCGCATCAGCAGACCCTAGCGCACTGCACATGCCATCATACGTACACCGAGAATACGAACAGAGCGAGTAGTGTAATGGCGAGCATGGTAAGTTTTACGGGTCGATTAGTTCTAACCGCCTTGTTCTAGAGAAGGATTCGCTCTTTCCGCATCACTCTTTCGCAGCGTTTCATCTGGCGTGCTAATGATAAACTGCTGCTGTGTGCGACCCTCGTATTTGTTTTCACGTAGAAACTCGTTATCTTAATACCTACCAACTAGTGCAAATGAGATTGCTGCTTGATTATCTGTTCCGTAGGTATGTTGGCCCCACGGGCACTGTGCGTTGGGTAATGATAACGCGATAAAAACACTAACGGTGGCAAGATTGGTGCACTTCGGCAGTAAGTCGCGTGTCCAATTGCGTTGGTACACACAGGCGAATTGTTGCCGTGTTGGGCACCGTCAACGAACACGGCAGCAACGGCCGGAAGTGGAGGAATGGTGACCCCAAAAAAGCACCGAGACCTTTTTCAGCCACACCACCGTGTGCCGGAGCTTAGTTGGTGCATCTTTCGCACGTACCAGGAGGAGCAGCCAACAACTGTCAGCGCGATGCGCCCGCGATGCAGTTTTGTCTATGTATGTGTGTGCGTGTTCGGGTATGCGGCCAATAGACGTTTGATGGGTGTGACGCGGTTAAGGGGTTTTTTTTACCCAGTGTTTCACCCGCTGGCATGCAAGTGCGGTTATGCTACACCATGCAATTCATTAGGTTAATGTCTTGCTTTCGTTTCAGTCACAGTTCCCTAAGCCTGGGCCAAGGGCAGTAGCGCAACATTGCTTATCCTTTCCAGGAAAACTCGCAAGATTCTTCTGCGAAGAACTGAACCCTTCAGTATGCACGTGGTTTGACATGAGCATAAAATGAATCGGCACTAGAGCAACAGGATTTTTTTTTTTTTATCAAATTGCGATCGTGCGTTGGATTTCGTTATCCGCTTAAATTATCCTTTCTTTGGGGCTTGGCAGGATTGTTACCTACCAACAATTGTTCCATCGAGCAAGTAGTAAGTCTGAAGCATTTCCGGGCGCATGACAAATAAATTTGAGTACAGGCTTGCACATTTTAAACAATTTCCGTTAATAATAAAAACATGAAACATTTTAATCCATTGTTATCATTTAAGCATACATTATCTACACAACTAATTTGTTGGGTATTTATTTTATTTTATCCTTTGCAACAAATTATATTTTCCCATTACTGCATACCGACTGGAGGTGAACGGTACATAAAATGCTCGCGCCAAGGTATTGGATTTCGAGGCTAGGACAAAATCGACACTTTTCACTACGGTCCAGTGTTCTGCATCGGCAGAATAGTTTGGCTCGGGACTGTGCGGATCGTACGCTTCACCAGTGTCCAAATCGACTAGAAAATCACAGTGCTTCAGTGGAAACAGCATATGAGGATTGCCAAGATTCTTATCATTAAAGTAAGCGTGCACCAACTGAGAGCCATTTTCTGTTTCGTCGTAGTAGGCAGGCAACATCCCGTTGAAGCTGGACGGAATAAACCGAACACGGTAGTTGGAAGGTACAAAAAAGCTTCCCGGAAAGCGATACCATTCCTTGCCGTAGCATAAGTTTACGTTTTGATTCGTTTGTTCGAGCTGATTTAGGATCGTCATAGGTGCACGATAATTTATGCATACGGCAATAATTCGAGACAAACCTAGTAACAGCCCTGTAGCGACGATACCTGCTGTAAGTATTCGTTTTATACCTGCTAACTTTTTCCCTTTAATGTAGCGATCAAAGGAATTGGTAACAAGCTCGAAAAGAAGGGCGCTTCCAAACGAAAATAGGGGATACACGGGGAATATAAACCTATAAAAAGAAAAAAAAAGTTTGTTAACTTTCAGCATCGTGACTTATATGGAAAATTAATAACATTTACCTTTCCTCCTTATGTGGTTGAACAACAAACACAGCCAGCCATAGAAACAACGGCGAGAGCTTCCATAATGCAGTTGCAGGAGAAAGCCTGTTTTTTCCTTTTTTTACTGCCAATGCAGTGGCTAGTATGACCCCCAAAGGATACAGTGAACACATCACTAGCGCAACGTTATGGTTCAAAAAAAGGTTTTTTAAATAAAAACTCGCAGGTTCAACCCCGTACAGATCAGGTCCGTGTGAGGTGAACACATTGTATCGGACAATGTTTAACGCTGCCACGGTAAGCCGTCCGAAGTATGCACTATCGATCAGTACAATTGGTACCCCGAATAGTACACCGAAAAGGATCGCGTTTTTGACGAATTCCATAATCCCTTTCCGCTTGACAAGCTGTTCCACCACAAAAGGAATACTAACGATCACGGCAAATGGCCATCCTGAAACCAATCGAAAGAGGTGTTATAATTTGCATCTAAGATCGTCACTACTTCAGATCATGATTCATGCACTTACCAATCAATCCAGAAAATGCGGTAATGGCAATGACTGTTTTCATTTGGTCATTCATCCAAGCCGTCATGGTTGCTATGGTGATGTACATGGCGAAGCTGCTAGGCAACAAGGCAGCACTAGAGATAAACATCCCTGGACATATCAGCTGGAAAATCAAAAACATGTTCCCAACGCTGGAACCACATTTTTGCCTTATAGTCCTTGAAACGAAAAATACATAGAATTGTAAAAGAGACGGAAACGGAATACCTATCAATACAAACAATCGGGTGAACACGATGCTTACTTGTACAATCGATATTCCAGGATGGCACAGACTACTGCAAGCAGGCAACGTAGGAAGTAGAAAATGACAACGCCATTTTCAACAAATAGGCCCAATATTTTGGCGGGTAGTGCGTGCAGCCACAGGTAGCTGTACGACCGAAGGCCGAATTCAGGACTGTACTCCCACGTTTGAAACCCTTTTCCGTTCAATAAATAATGCAACGGTTCCCAGTAGTTGTACGTTTCGTCACAGTCGGAAATGATTGACCACAATGCTGCTTGCAACCGAATCAAGAGCAGCGTGAAAATAGCAACTGTGTTCCCTCGCAGCATCATACTTTCCCCCTGGCAATCCTTTACTATCACGGTAAAGACGAATGCTACCGGAGCGAAATGAACCGGCCACGACTTCTACTGCCGTCGAATATTGCACTGATGATGCACTTTGTTTGTTATCATCATCCGTTTGACAGTCTCCTGATGATAGAATCCATGTTGGTGAAAAATTCAAAAAAATCAGTTTTCATTTTATTAGCTGTTCATGATTACAGCAAACTTTCATGAAGACAAGCTGTAGAACACTTGAATTGCTCAGAGATATCCTATAGTAGCACCCATATATCGTTATCCTATCGTTCATTGGGTGTACTCGCTCGTCACAACCTTCTTTTTTTAACTATGATTTATGGATTTCAATGTTCGCTAGAGTATTTTGCATTTTATTATGAAAAGGACGGTTTGATCAATTATCACACAATTTGGGCGTCATTCTGGCTACATGCTTCTCGTCATTTAAAAATAATTCCTGCATATGCACGTTGTTTCATCTTTCTGTCATCCGTGCCACCGTTCAAGATAGCAAATTGGTTTTGCCACTAGAGTGCGCTGGTGTGCGACCAGAAGAGGCGCTTGAAACTTTTTCGTTCCAAACGCTCAGGTTGGTAGTGGACCGTTGATGTACAAAATTTAATCACGCATATTCACTCATTTGGCGTCGGTTTTCTTAGCGGTATAGTTCGGCAAGCGTCCTCGCTCTTCTTGTTTGCTAAGTTTCTCGGTGACTAGTTCTAACTATTTTAACAAAAATGACGGATGTTTCGGCAAAGACGTAAGTTGCTTTCTATTGTTGGTGTGTAGTGTGTTAAATTTAGGTAGTTAATTTAGTATGTGCGCGCGCTTTTTGGCTTGTGTAGGACGAGTGTGCAGTAGAAGTTTTTTTTTTCTAATTCAAAGTGATAGTTTTCATCTACCCGGAACACTGGGTGGTGACTGCAACTACTGAAATTGTATCTAATGTACTTCTTCCTTCGGCAGGGAAACCACCCCAGTCCCCAACGAGAAAGAGGTCGAGTCCGATGAGGCGACCCCAAAAGTAGCGTCCACGGACGCAAGTGAGGAAACCGCAACCACCGACAAAACTGCCGCCGAAACTGACAAGGTTGACGGTGCTGCAGCTGACGCCGCCACCACAAAGGAGGAACCGGAGAAGAACGGCGAAGAAGAACCGGCCAAAAAAGAAAAAGACAACGGTGTCGCCACCGAGGAGGACGCCGCCACTGAAACCGAGCCGAAAGAGTCCAAAACCGTAGTGGACGAAGAGGAAGAGGAGGAGGGTAAGGAGAAGAAGGAGGCGGAGGGCGCCGACAAAGTGGTTGAGGCCACCAAGAGGAAAGCCACCGAAGCGAAGGCGGCCGAGGGTGCTGCCGCAGAGGTTGACGGTGCTGAACACAAGACGCCAGAGAAGAAGGCGAAACTGGACGAGAGCAGCGACGCCAAAGCTGCCAAGGAAGTTTCAACTTAGAACCTATAAACTAACTTTATATTAATCATCGTAAAATGTTTCGATACAAACCTTCATACATTCAATAAACTATTCTTTTCTGGAAGTAACAAAACACAAATACGCAATGAGCAGCATTGTTTCAATTTATCAATGTTTCCGTGGGGTTGCGGCTTTGCGCCAAATTGGCAGAGAAATTTGTAGTTGATCATCCAGAGTTGCCTGGGTACTGGAAATGGGGTTTTGTTTGGCCAACTGTACGTAGGAAACATGGAAGGTTTTATTACATCAGTAAAACTACAGTATCATACAATGAAATGCGTCGGTAAAATATGCACTTGAAGCAAAATCCATGTAGCTTGTGTGGCGCTAATGGTAGCGGCAGCGAAGCGAAAAAAAGCGTCGCCTGCTCCTCCTCTACATGCGTCTTTAAAATGAACGAATAGCGAAGAGGGTGTAGGAAAAATAAAGCCGAAAGCGAAAGGCAAAGCAAAGAGATCACGAAGAAACGGGCAGCAGACACACGGATGGAACAAAGGAAATACAGCGGCCGGTCCCGGGTCACCGGCAGATGTTACGAACGCTTGGCGGCGGGACACCGGTATTGGTGTACATTTCGGACGATGGTTGAGGCAACGCGCGCCATTTGGGAAGAAATTAAAAGCTGCCAAATGTGCACTGAACGGCTCCGGGAAGGGTCGCAGCGGTAGTTAAGGGTGATTTTTTTCCCCCTTATGACGCTGGTGAAAAGAAAGCGAAGCAGGCGTACGGGTACGGGCGAGAGGGAGAAAGTACATTTTCAACTTGGGCATCGTATTGAAATCCAATTCAGCATCCATCCGCAGCCGAGTGGACGGATAATGGAATTCTGAACGCTAACACGAACCATAAACGAGAGGCACAGTCATTTAATATCGCTCGACAATCTGGATTCGGGGAACGTTTTCGGTCAAGCGCGCTATTCCCATGTCCATTCCGCTGGCATACACGTATTAGCGCACGTTCGTCATAAACAAACAACGTTAGAACGCGTAACAACGTGGAGAATAAAGAACAGAAAAACAACAACCCCGCAATTGCTCATCAGGCAAAAATGGAAAAATGTCGTCGAGGGCGCGAAAATTGCATGGAGCAATATATAGCGCTCCGCCACCGCTACCAAGCGGGTGGGTGGGTGTGAGTGAGATGAACAGAGCGAAGCAGCGTTGGATGAAGTAGGCAAAGTCCATAGCGACGCGCCTTCTGTCGCTAGGCATTCGATTTGGTTTAATTTCACATTTCTGCGCACCCAAAATGTCCGAATATTTGGCGGCGAAAATACGTGCTCCCTCTGGTGATCTCCCGAGGCGAACATTTTCGATAGTAAAGTAGGCCTTTCCAAGAGCCATTTTATTATGAAAGATCCATCTCCCGCTTCTCAAGTGGAAATCGGCAAACGCTTGTCTAGCGCACCGTGTACATTAGCATCCGCACGATGCCACTACCCGGATCCGGGAATATCCCCGCCAATACCCGTTAGCGGTCTCCTTCCTCGAGGAGGTCCAGCCGAATTCAAGGATTGTTGGTGGCCTTGAATATTCGATACTTTCTTCCCGCCGTACCGGGCAGGGATCCGGTCCGGATCGCATCCCGGCATGCTTCGCCGCGAGTGAAAGAGACCGACGATGGGGGCGAGTGAACCATCCGTATACGCACGTCTCAGGGCGAGCGCGCGAACGGGACGGCCAAGGCAAGCCGTGGGAACGGGGACCGTGTGCGCACGAATGAGAGAGGTTGCGCCAAGCGGCGTGTGTGTAAAATACTATACATCCCTGCTACCTGCGGAAGGAGAACCGATCGAACGGTGGTAATGAGAATGGTGACGGAGAACAGGTAACGAAAAGAACAAGAAAAACGAGGGTAACACACACGCGTGCAAACGCGGCCTCGTGAAACGTTTCCATACGTTTGCTGGAACGCACAAGTTCCGGTAAACGCACCGAAGACCGGTGTGGTGGTGTTGGCTTTTCGAGGAATCGTAATGATTGAAAAGAAACTTTTTTTCTCCCCCCATGCTTTTTATTATTACTCTTCCCCTTCGTTCTATTCATCCTCCCGAACGTATCTGCCACCCCACCACCCGGTGTTCTTCGATTATAAACTTGTACGTATTACACGTACTATACAAGTTCGGATGAGTATTTGTATTTGTACTAAAAGAGCATCAGTAGAGCAACGCACAACCCAAAGTAAAACCGGAACGCTTTCTCTGATTCTTACAAAAAAAAAAAAGCCTGTGGAACGATGATCAACTCGCGTATCTTTTGTGCAGCTGTCCCACGAATAGCAGCTGCAATACATTTTTTTTACACAGCACACAGGGGTAGCTTCACTTTCGCTAGTTCACTACCACCATTATGATACTTAAAATGGCAGAGTAGGCAATGTTTTTTTCATGCTCTAATTTACGGTGCACGTTCTATTATTTCGCACAAGGCAATGCGTAGAAATTGGGACAAATACAAGAATGTCCAAATAGGCCATCATGTCCAATCTTTCCAAAGGTTTAAAAAATATCTACCATAGAACGACAATCAGACACACCTCTGAATGATATCAATGGTACACTTAGCGAGTATTGCCTATACTATTTATCAACGTTTTTTTCCGTGACCATCGCATATCTCATATCTGTTGGAAACGGAATGTTCCCCTTCGTCGAATGATATCGGTAGGTGCCTGTTTTACTGCGAAGCAAGCACAAATGATAGCTGTTATATGATTATATTTGATGGTCTACTGAAGGATCACAAGTTGACGAGTATGGAACACTTGCTGAGAACGCAGAACAAATACTATTAATGAGAATTTCTCGATAAAAAATGTTGTTGCAATGCAAAACAATTTTATATTTTACCATCCATATTATCGAAATCTTAGTTGGATAATTCATATTTACAGTAAGCTCATTTCATTATCATAATATCGCCAGATAAGCTATGCCTTGGGTAATTTAAACTGCATGGATCCGGATAATCTAATGCTAGAAAACGACTACGAATAGAGGGTACGTTAGACAGAAGAGCCTGATGCATGTAAGAGGGGCTCGTCTCCGGTTCCTGTAACATTGTAATCCCAAGACTGCCTGAAGACTTTGCTGAACCCGGTACAGCGAGACAAACGGCGAAGAAATAGTTGGCTGAGAGAAGAAAGGTGGTAAGCCCGCATGCTATGGAAGGACGTTTGGTCGTATTTTGCAAACATTTTTTTGGCCATAGGAAATTGGTTTTGAAATGGATGTCTCGTAACCATTTGCAAACCACAAATTGGTAAAAAAAAAATGGATGATATGAGTGCTGCAATTGTCTGTCCCGATGGCGGATTAGAAGCCACTTACATTTAATCTATCGTTTTTATCGTTCGCCGCTATACCGAGAAGAACCGTATCGAGTCTCAAAATGACATGTCCCAGCTTTTGACCCAAACAAAATTTTGCGAACCAGTCAATCCCTTTATTTAACGCTTACACCGGTTTAAGTGATGTAATACAAAAGTGGGATTTATCGTTTTGGCACTAGGGACACATCGTTTTTGAGTGCGCTTGTCAAATGCTCAGATGCTGTAACCTTCATGGCACACAAACGCCCAGAGTTGTACAAAGAAAATTTTGCTGCATGGGCTGATTGTAATTACACCGTCACCAACAAGCGCAAGCAATATACACGGCATTTTGTTGAGCGTTTCAGATTTTATTCTTATTTACAGAATATTGCAATGCGCTTCGACTAGACGGAAATCTAGAGAGGAATTGAGTGGACATTCACTAACGGTTGTACTTTACTTTCTTTCAAACATATCCATCCATTTGTGTTGAAATCGCACAAGATTCGATTGTGTGACAGAGAGTTTTCCAAACCGCGTCGGAACGGGACAGCGAGAGGGCCAATTTGTATTACACCTTCGACCCAAAAGAATGCTTCTGTTTTTCTTCGGTGATCGGTGGTCTGGTTCAAAATAGTGAAAATACGCTTGCAAATTTGCCGCAAACGGCGACGATGGGTTTCGTGCGTTGCACCAGCGGCCGTGCAGTGTCCGTTAATGGTGGAATATGGTGTCGGTAACTTCGGTGCACAGCGTGGACGTTCCTGCCAGAGTTCGTGGCGTGAGCAGGAACACACGACCAGGGAACGCTTGCCATTTTTGATGCTATACACAAAAGCGAGCGAGTGTGTTCGAGATCCGGCGAAGCGCAGCGACAAAGCAGTTCGCGATCCGTCTGAGCAGCGGGCCCCAGTCAAGTGCGAGGGTGCATCTTCCCTTCGGGTCGATTCCCCAAAACAAAACAGAGAAACAAAAAAGTAACACCATGGACATTTTGCTCTCGACAAGGATGATGCGAGATTTTCCCTTCCCATACGTGCATAGAAAGTGTGAGCCCATAATTTTCTCCAGCGCCATCGTAGACTGACTCCAGCCTAGAAGACGTCTATGATGCAAGTTTTTTGTAGATTGTAGTTTTTTTTTTATTGTGAGAAAAACAGCAACATTGTAAACAGTCGAAATGGCCGGAGCACCTGTTTCATGTGGAAATGATCCGAATTTCGGCATCATTCTATCGTTCATGGAACAATTCGGTCCAGTTCTGGACATCGGCGAGTTGAACATAGCGGAGCTGCAGTCGATGCTGGAGAATAGTGAAACTGGTGGGTTTGTTTTTTTGATCTCCTTCGTATTTTCCCATCTCCAGCATGTTGATTCACCACGTTGTTATTATTTTTAATTAAAAAAAAAACCCACATTTTAGTTCCCCAAGCATTGGCCGACCTGCACATCAAGCTGATGCGTAAGATAAATAAAAAAGTCCCCGCTGCCCGGTGGGAGCTGGCGTTGGCCAAGTTTGCCCATTCGTACTCGCACCAGGATGCATGGGAGATCGAGCGGTTCGGTTACAAGACGGCCAATTTGGCCGTTAAACTACGGGTGTTAAAGGTAAATTGTGGCGAGCAGTGTTGTGCAAGAAATACTTTCTTTCTTTATTTTGCGAATTTCTTCGATCGGTCTGAGACAACGCGCTATTCTCCTTGCGGTTCTTGCAGGCGCTTCTCGAGGGTCAGTTTGATTTGAATACGAAATTCAAAACGCAAATCAACACTACCGGTGCCGGCGAGCTACGACTGGATCCACTGGGACGGGACCGGCAGGGTAATTGCTACTGGTACTTCATGGACGAGAGCGCCAATGTACAGATTTACCAATCGGATCCCGAAATGGAAGCGTGGACTTTGGTGGCAAGGTAGGTGAAACGAAACGGGTTACGGTGTCGACTTGATAACAGCTGATAATTCGATAACATATACTATTCTCGTTTCAGAAACCGAGACGAGTTTGTCAACATGATCGAAATGTTGAAAGACAATCGTCCAATCGAGCCACTACCGGCAGGGAATGCGGTGGACGAAGAGGACGAAAGCGCTGGTAGCGCTAGCGATGCCGAAGCGATGAAGCTTGGCACGATTCTGGCACCGTCGGAGACACCACCGAGTTTGATCATTTCGCGTCGCACGTACAAAACGTGCGACAAGATGAACGCGCCTGCTGCAGCAGAGGACGAAGCGAATGCTGGAGAAGATTCGGAACGATCGAATTCGGCAGCAGTTGAAGATGATGATGTGGAGATGAACTCGAATGCGCCGCCAGTGGCGAGCGAACCAGGAGACGAAAAGAAAAATGATATTTCTGTCGAGAAAGGGAACGAGGCAGAACCGGTGACGAAGGCTATCAAACCTGAAGATACTACTACGGATGCTGCACCTGCGGAGTGCGAAGTGAAGACAGATGATGGTGTAAATGAAGCAATGCAATGTGAACTTGATTCCAAGGACGAAGAAATGTCAACAAAAGGCGAGCCAACTGAAGGCGAACAGGCCGAAGAATCGGCTGCAATCGATAAGTGCATTAAAAAGGAGGAACCGGTGACGGAGGTGGAAGCAACAAAGTCTGAAGCGTCTGCTAAAGAAAAAGAGGAGAGCCACGGAGAGGCAGAGTCGGAAAGAGTAGAGAATAGTGGTGGCGAAAAAGAGACTGAGGAGCAGAGGGATGCAAAAGAAGCAGAAGCCAATGGCACTGCACAGCCCGACCCAGAAAAGCCGGTAGAAGTCCCTCAAGCATCGCACGAAGAATCTCTCCCTGTTGAAACGCGTGAAAAAAAGGAAGAGGAAATTGTTGATAAGCCGGATACGGAACCAGCAGCGGAACCGGCTGTAGGCGAGGCGATCGAGGATCCGCCGGTTGTGGTTCGTGGTGCAGGCAGTGGGGCAGAATGCGACAGCGGGATTGTACCCATGTTCAGCGAGGTCATAGAGGAACCCATTATGTTCTTCTATGGTGCGGGGGCCGGCGTGGAGAATGGTATGGGCAATACGAAAAAGGTTGAACCCGCGCTAACGGCGCCGGAGAGTACCACGGTGAACGAAGCCAAGCCGGTCGGCACGAAAGAACGCGTACCCTCGACCGATAACGCCCCAGTAACGTCTAAGGCAGGGAATGGCGAGCGAAAACCGTCCCCAAAAGGCAAACCGGTCAAGGATGGATCCAGCAGGTCCGCTTCCAAAGGCCCCTTGGTGCATTCGGATGGAGAAGAGCATGCAAATAGCGAATGTAACGAAAAGAAGCCTCTGGAGGAAACTGAATGTACTGACAATGGTGGCGCCGATCACGCTGACCCTCCTTCTAAGGGGGGAGAGTTATCTGCCAAAGATAATGATACGATGGAATTGGGGGATCGAGCCGTGGACGATGGGTGCGACGGAGGAAATGAAGACCACGAAGCAGCGGAAGTGGAGCCATCGCAGAAGAAACGAACCCGCAAAGCACCCCCAGAAAAGCCCCAAAAAGTGACGTTGGCTCCGCGTGGAAAGAGGAGCGAAAAGACCCCCGTTGAAACGGCGATGCCCGCCGTGGCGGAATTGGTACAGGAAAAACCAATGGAAAAGAAGCGGGGTTCGAGAAAAAGCAGTACTCCTAAAAAAGCACTCGATTCCATCACGGCCACAGCAATCCTCACGCAGGGTTCGCAGGAGGTGAAGAGCGAGGAGCAGTTGAAAATGGAATCGGAAGAAAAACCGCAACCCGGTGCAAGGGTAGACCCGGCGGAAGATATTAAACCAAGCAGTGCGGAGCAGGAGCCAAACGGCGATCACTTGCAGCAGCCGCAGTCTTCCTGCGCAGAGGACAACAGTAACGGAGTGAAGAAGGAAGAGCGAAAGGAAGTGATAGTCAAGGAAGAAGGCATCGCGGATTGTAAAAAGGAAAGTAAATCAGATTTAAACAAGTTAACCGAACTAGCGGATCCCGGGGAGGTAAAAGGGGGAACCGCGATGGTGGCTGCAGCAAGTAAAGATATTACGGAGGAAACGACTGACGCGATCGCAGCAGAAAAAACGCCCATAAAGGAGGAGAAAAAAGAAGAACTTGAAAAATCGCTCGATGGTGGTGCCTCCGACAAAGGCGGTGTACCACAGTCGGAGGGAGAAAGTCCGGCAAAACGCAAACGTCGCCAGCGGAACGGATTGGGTGAGTAAAGCGGGGCCGACGTTGTCGTTGCTCACAATCATTCTTCATTTATGTGTCTGTGTTTTTTTAGTGGACGGTTTAGACATCTCGATGGTACTGGATGCCGGTTCCGACGGGGGCAACAATCCACCGGTGCGTCAGTCGCGCCGAATCGCCATGCAGAAGATCAAGGAGGAAACGAACCGGCGTCAGATCGAGGACGAGATGCTGAAAAAGATGAAGGCGGACGCGGTGAAGAAGAAGAAAGATCTCGGCATGCACATCTCCGACGACGAGTACCGTCGGACGGAGTCGACGCCGGATCAGTCGGACAGCAGTTCGTCGGGCGGCGGGATGGGTGGCGACGGTCGAAGGCGCAAGAAGAAAAAGAAGAAGAAAAAGGGAAGCTACCAGCAGCAGCTGCTGCAGCAGCAACAGCTGGCGGCGCAGCTGCTCAAGAAGCAGACCACGTGGAACAGCGCCACGTCCCCGGAGAGCAGCTCGGAGACGGAGGCGGAGGATTACTTTGCCGAACCGTACCACTCGGAGGAGGACGTCCGCCGGAGCAATGTGCTGAAGTCGGATCACGAGTTTTCGCCCGAGTCCGATCTGGAGTCGGAAGCGCCCGCCCAGCCGCTCAAGAGGGCCCGTACGGCGCGCAAGGCAAGACGCACGCGGGACGTGGAGGCGGAGGAGGAGGAGGAGGACGAAGAGGAGAGTGACGGCGGGGAGGACCATGCGTGCCAGGAGTGCAAGAAAACGGACCAGCCGGAGTGGATCCTGCTGTGCGATTCGTGCGACAAGGGCTATCACTGTGCGTGCCTGAAGCCGGTGCTCTTCACCATCCCCGAGGGTGACTGGTTTTGTCCGGTCTGCCAGCACCGGCAGCTGATCGAGCGGTTGCAGTCGAAGCTGGAGCTGTACGACGCTTTGCAGGCGAAGCTGGTGGCGGAGGCGAAGCGTCGCGAGGAGGAGGAACAGTGCGCCCGGGAGGCGGAACTGGCGGAGCAGGCGCTGGAGCGAGAGCGGGAGGAGCAGCTGCGCGCGCAGAAGCGGGCCCGGCAGCAGCAGCGCTTGCTCGAGCGAGCCGACAGCGGGAGGGGAAGGGGCGGAGCCGGTGGCAACGGTAGACGTTCGTCGCGGTCCCGCTCTGCGTCGTTGGATTCGTCGCGGGAGGAACACCAGCGGCAGCGGCGCCGGAGGAAACAGCGGCAGCGGAACCGAAAGGCATCGAAAAGGCGCCGCTCGTCGCGATCGCGCTCCGGGGACGGCAGCGGCTCTGGTGCTACGGGTGGATCGGACGATGGTAGTGGCGGTAGCGGTAGTGGCGGTAGTGGCAGCGGCGGAAGCGGAAGCTGCACCGACTCCGACGACATCCCTATTTACAAACATCTGCGGCGTCGCGCCTCGACCAAGGTGAGCTACAAGTTCAACGAGTACGACAACCTGATCGACTCGGCCATCCGACGGGAAATGCGCGGCTGCGAGATGATGGAGGTGGAGCCGGACGAGGAGGAAGATGTGGACGATGAAGAAGGTCACGGGTTTTCCAAGGGCAAAGACATTAGCACGATCATCGAGGCGACCACGCGGGAAGAACAGGCAAGGAAGAAGGCGGCGGCGGCATCGTCAGCGGAGCTGGACGCGAACGAAGAAGGCGGAGGACTGGACAAAGACGCGATCGCTGAGCATGATGTCGATCGTCGTTTGAACGGGTCGTCGCAAGTTCGCGGCGAAAATGTCGGGGACGATGCTGTAGCGAGTCCCACCGGGGAAGAGGGGAAGAAGAGCGGAGGCGTGCGGCAAGATCGGGCGAAGGCGACGATCGCCAGCAAGAAGGCACGCAAAAAGAAGAAAAAGTTGTGCAAGATTGAGCTCAGCTCGGAGGAAGAGGAGGACGACTCGGACGAGGACTTCCGGGGCGATGTGAGTGGCTCGGACGACGAGGAGGAAGAGGACGACGACGAGGAGGACGAGGACGAGAACAGCATGTCGGGCGATAGCGAAAGCTCGCTGGAGGTGGGCCGCCGTGGGCGGAACGCCGAGCGATCGCGGAAGCCGAGCAGCCGGGCGGCGGTTAGCAAGCGGCGGCGAATCGTGGAGAATTCGGACGACTCCGAGGACGAGGCGGAGGAGCGGAGGAGAGAGATAGCGAAGAAAAATCGCAAGAACCGCCGGGTGCTGGACGATAGCGATGAAGATTTGGACCTGGACGACGATGATGACGAGGAGGACAGCGAGGATTACGACAGTGATGACCTGTGCAGTGACACGGAGACGGAGAGCAGCCGCAGCAGTGACAATAGCAGCAACAGCAGCAGTAGCAGCAGCAGCAGCGCCAGCACGGAGGGCGATTGGCGTCGAAAGAAGAAAAAGAAGACGAAGGGCACGGGTGGCGGTGGTAAGACAAAATCGAAATCCGCTCCATCCGGTGGTGGTGGTGGTGGAGGTCTGGGTAGCGGTAAGCACATCGAGCGGCCACCCAAGAAGCCGTCCACGGCGACGGGGCGTCCGAAGGCAATGGACTCGAGCGGTGAGGACAGCGGGGACAGCGACAGCGCCGGAAAGGGTGGCAAGACGATGCCCCGCAAGCCGAGCAAGAAGTCGGCCTCGCGCTCATCGCGCAGCCCCGAGTCGGGCAAGGGTGGGGAGAAGAAGTCGGACCGGAAGACGCGCGGTAAAAAGATCCACTACATCGTGGACGACGATTTCGAGAGCTCGGACGATGGTATTCGGCCGGGCGTGCAGCGACCGGATACGCCACCGGAGGAGCGCGAACAGTTCATCCGACGGCAGGAGGAAATCAAGCGCATGCTGGCGGAGAACAATGCGGCCAAGGCGAAGGAACTGGCAACGTCGAAGATCGACCAGCTGGTAGGAGGAGGGCGCGCCGGTGCTGGTTCGGCCAAGGAGTCGGCCAAGGATTCCCTCTCGGACGTGCCAATGCAGGTGATCGAGAGTGCGCGGATTCTGGACATCGATTTCCTCAAGAGCACCAGCGGGAACACCGCGCGGATCTCCACGGTCGACTCGGTGGTCGACTTCGACGACGAGCTGCCGGAGGACTTCGATCCGGACGACGAAATGGACGACGAGGCGCTGGCGAAGATAATGGAGGAGGAAGACTTTGCCCATCATCAGCTAAAGGCCCCGGTGGGAGTGAGCGCGTCGATCGCTGCGGCCGCCGATCTGCTTCCGCCCGTCCCGGGACCTCCGCCGATGAAAGCAAATCGTCGCAAATCCATTCCGGATCCGGGCGAGCTGCTTCTACCGCAGCAGCGAGCAGGCCGACCGACGACGGATCCGCCCGCGGCGAGTCAGACGCGCAAGGACCTGCAGCATCATCATGCTTCCCCGCTGCCGGTCAATCTGGTCTCTTCCGCTTCCTCCTTACCACCACCCCACGTGCAAAGCCCAATGAAGGCCTTACTCAAACCGACCGGTATCCCGACGTCGACCATCATGCCCCCGATGGTGTCGACCGGCGGCGGCGGCGGCGGCGGTACGATTCTTGCGAATGCGCTGCAAACCACCGCCGCACCACATGGACATCATGCGCCGATGGTACCGCCGCCACCGCTCGTCAAGGAACTACCACATCCGGGTGCGTCAAGAGCGGACGTGCTGATGAGGAGCCTCGCGGGGCCACCGCCGCCGGGGGGTAGTTTGCATCACAAACCGTCCGACCTGTCGCATCTGATGGCCGGACTGGCTGGTAGTGGTATCGCGTTACCATTGGCGAAGGGCGGTGGCGCTCCGTTGTCGTTACCACCGCCACCACACACACACCATTCCAGTCACCGCATGCCGCCGGTGGGCTTAGGCATGCCACCGAACATGCTGGGGCATGGTCCGCCTCCGCACGCGCCCCATCTCGGTCTGCACACGAAACTACCTCCGGGCGTACCACCGGGCGCCGGCCACGGCAGCAACGTGCCACATTCAGCCGCGGCCGTGGCGGCTGCTGTGGCGGCAGCTTCGGCCGCTGCTGCTGCGGCAATCGGTGCAGGCGGTGCCTCTGGTCCCGCTTCAGCAGGCCCGGTTCCCAGCTCGGGCATACCGCACACAACACCGACCACTGGCAACCCTTCGACTCCAACGCTGGCAGTTGGAACATCACCGCACCCGGTAGTGGCAGCTAGTGCCGCCGAGCGACGACCCGGCCGGCGAAAGAAGATAACCCCACTTCGGGAGGATCTGAAGCGAAGGGGAAATGCGGCAGCCGGTCCGCCGCCTAGCGGTGAGCAGCAACCGTCGGCCGTCCCTTCCGCTGCCCATCAGGAACAACACCAACGTCTACCGCCACAACACGCATCACAACATCACGGTCATATGGTGCGGCTGCCGGCTGGGCCACCACCACCACCCACATCGACGGCTGCTCCCCCGGTTGGACTTCGACCACCGATACCCCCGGCCACCAGTATCCACAGTACAGGTGAGTATCGACGATGACGCACTGCTGCCGTGATGTCGAACGCGCTAACTCATGTTGTCCCTCCCTCGCTTTAGCTCATCAAAATGCAACGGCAATGGCCGCGGCTGCAGCGGCCGCCGCAGCGGCCCAGGAGCTAGCAATCAAAGTACATTCCCGGTCGGGAGATGGCGGGGGCGCCGGCGTCGGTGGTCCCGGGATGCTTGTGAACGAGCCACCACTGTCGGTTCCTTCGTCGGTAGCACATTTATCGTATTTGTAAGTATTGGCTGGCAAAACATTTGAAATCGGGACGGGCCCGAAGTAGGTGTCCGGCATTTAAACCCACTAAGCTTTAATAATGATTGCTTTCGCGGCGTTTGAGCCCCCTTGCACGTACTTTCCCCGTGCCAGTGGGCTTCCAAAGCTCATAAAAGTTCCTCTTTTACGTTTTTCAACACTCTCTGGTATGATTGGCACTGAAACATTATGAATTACAATGACATAAACCTTTAATTAACTTAAAAAATATAGACCATTCTAGTACTTTGTAGGGTCGCCCTGGATATCTTTTACCGATTGTCATCAACAGGTGTCGTTAATTTTTTTTAAATTGGTAGCACCTAATCTCTGATTAAATATTCTACACCTACCCTCATGTTATGGCAAGCATATTTCGGGATTCGGCCTTTAGGAATCGCTGTCCTGACGATTCGGTAGAGGCGATCATAATAGAGACCGAAAAAAAGACTTTCTGAGCTTGTTTTGTCTGCTTTAAGTCAAATTTGGTGGTCATGACTTAACTTTATCAGTATGTTAGGGTATCGTTCAAGAGGAGAAAAAGTTTGCCTACGGCATAGTCTTTGAGTTCTACAAACAGAATTGACCGAGATGACTTTGTATCTACACGCTTGTTACACAGTTGTATAATGTACGTTTTAATTTCCTACTTTTCCAGCAGATCTGAGAACCCACTGTTCGCACACCGTCTCGGCCCTTTGCCTAGCAGTATTCTTTCATCCGGCAGCAGCAGTTTGCAGCGAATAGCAGCGATCAGTGGGGCGGCGGGCCCGCAGGCCGTGTACGGGGATCCGACCGCGTACAACGGTGGTTGGAAGCCGCCACCATCGGGTAGCAGCAGTAAAATGAAGTCGACCGGGAGCACGCAACCGCCGCCACCACCAACGCACCCCGGTGGCATGATGGTGGGACCACCGTCAATTGGCTCGCTGGAGCATTACCATGGTGTGTACAAGAGTCTGGAGTGCCGCCCGCGGAAGCGATTTTAATGTGATTCTTTGTGATTCTTTCCTCAGAGTACAATCCGGCGAATCATTACAATCCGTACTACAACGTGCTCGATCGGGCACACCTGAGGCCTCCGCCGACAATTGGGGAGCTTCATCGGACCAGTGCCCTCTCGCCTACCACCTTCACCACGCTGCAACCGCTCGAGTTTCAGCACGTGATGAAACCTACCGGTGACAACCATCATCACCATCACAGCGCCACCTCGTCGCCGGCGTCAACGGCGGGTGAGGATGTTGGTGGGGGCGGTAGTGTCGGAGGTGGTGGAAGAGGATCCGCCAGCAGTGTGGAACGCTTGGCGGTGCCATCGCACGGTGGTGGACCTCCGCCATCGTCCTCAGCGCCAGCGTCGTCGGAAACTCATCCCTCGGTGGTGGAAGCGGCCTCTCCACCTCCCTCAGCGTCTGTGGCGGTGTCTGTTGCCCCGTCGACGTTGGTGCCACCGTCCGCGGTGTCGGCAGTGGCCAGTACGACAGCCAGCACCACTTCGAGCTCGAGTACCAGTGTTTTCGGCGAGCTAGTGAGCTACTTCAGTTCTCAGCAGGATGATTTAGATTCGTAATGTATTTAAACAAAATGGACACTCTGTCACTAGAAAGATAAACAGGGGTGTAGCGAGATAGAGAGGAATTAAGTTCAGTGTAATCTAACCACAAAATCAAACAAAACCTCTCTTACAATTATTGCTTGAACAAATAGATACCCGCTGCCTCGCCGCGAACACGGTCGTCTCAAGTATCGGTCGGTCATCCCCTTGTCACACCCTAAGAATCCAACCAAGGTGGGGGACGGCGCAGATGGCGGTTAGTAGATGAAAATATATTTGTTTGTACTAATGAATAAAGTTATGATATACTCACCAACGCCGCAACAATGGCCACATGTAGTGTGGCCATCAGGGTGTCGCGATTGCTATAGAGTTAGAGTAAACCATAGTCGTTGTGTGTTTTCTTTCGTGTTTCACTCATAATTTATGCGATTAAAATGCGTTGTTCATATTAATTTCTTCCGAGCAATCAATCCGATATTAACGCAATAACTTTTTTGTTCAACCAATTTCATACACATTATATTTCATTCAAGAAGTGGTCAATGTTTTTTGAATAAGCCTCTACAACAGAATTTTAGTAAATTTGTACAAATATTAGGAAATGAAATAGAAATCTGCAGTTCAACCCCTGGTTAAACCTGCTTTTTCTCTGAGAACAATACTCTGTTCCCAACTGTAGGAATTCTTTGTGAATGCTTTACTGCCAAAAACTGTCAAATTAAATCTGCGCCGCTCTGTTTTATTCACCCGGTTCAGTTCCTTACAGGTATGAAATCTTCAAAAACCAATATTTACCTCCGTAGGTGAGCAAGAGAGAGTAGAGGAAACTTTACTCTTTTTTCACGTACAATATGGAAAATCCAAGTAATCTCCCGTATCAATTTTAAAATAATTGCTATTTAAATTTAGTTTTGCTCCCGCACAGACTGAACAAAGTGAATGTTTTGAGTTCGTTCTCTTGAACCTGTAGTTGAAAATATCGCAGAACTAGGCCCACCGGGCCCAAACGTTATGTCCCGATTTGCCCGCATCCAAAACGATATGTCAAAATTTGAACCAATTTACACACACGATTTCTCTTTACAACACCCGCAAAATAGGGGATCCTTCCAAAATGTTCATAATATCCCGCATCGCTTACCAGGTTCGCAAATCGGGCATCGGACAAAATTCGCGACATATCGTTTGGCGAGCCGAATCGGTTCTATCGGGACAGCGGTGGATCGATAAAAACGATAAATGTAGCCATTTTTGCCGATTTGCAAGGAACGTCGGTGCTTCACGGACCTCTCTCTGCGTACGTTTGGTACGTTCCTCAACAGTATCGTAGCAGCAGCATCACGGGTACAGCTAGCGCCTGAAAATCAGCAACGTTGGAAAAAAGGGGAAAACGGTGCAGTCTCTTCCGTGGCGCAGATTATTTTATCTGCGCTTCCACTGCGATAGTTAAAATAATCTTCCGTGCACACGGATTGGACACGAGTGTGACAGAAAATCGTCTGTGGGGCAACGAAGAAAAAAACACATCAAGTGAAAAGTCGTACCGCATAAGTGCTGTGTGCATGTGTGTGTGTGTGTGTATGTGTGTACTATGTATGTGCGTTTGTGCCTTAGGGGATGTACTATTGCTGTTGATTTAGTGGATCCGTTTTTCGTCGCACAGTGCGCTAAGGCATGGTTCAGGTGCATTGATTTGTTGACGACGGAAAACTATTCTGCTAGATCCGGTGGTATTATTATTATCATTTCACCTTCTGGGGAACGATGAGGTGCTTTTCACGCACTGAGCATACACGAAAAAGACGTTTGTGTGCAAAGGTATGTGCGGAAGATGTTAATTTGTTGACTCGTTTATTTTTCGTCTAGTGTGCCAGCAGCGGATGAAAATTGTGACCCCGTCGTGATTGTGGAAGTGGTCGACGGTATGTGCAGTAGGAGCAGCAGTGGGCAACGAGCGAGCAGAGAGTGAGAGTGTGGACAAAAAACGAGCACAGGTGGAAGAGAAGCAGGCAACTCGATCGAACGACCGCTTGACCGCCCGTACGTGGTACACAGGCCAGTGTGGCAGAAAGAGATGCAGTGAGCGAAACAGAGAGGGTTGCTTGGTTGAGCTAGCGTGCGCGCAAGTGTGAGAGAAAGAGCTGCACAGCAGCCAGGAGAATCGTCGTTCGCACCCGTGAGAGAATCCGTGCGGGGAGAAAATCGAGAGCACAATAGCAGCCAGCTTTTTTGTACTGCGCGAAGTGTTTTTTCCTGTACTAATCGGTATTTCGGAAAATTGCCATCCGTCGTCGTTGCCATCGTCGCGTTTTGGAGTGACCCCGGACACCCGTATTATAGATGGACGTAACGTTACGGCTGGCTGCAGCACCGTGGTGAAGCTCGCGTTTTCCGCCGTGCGAAAATATTACGTCTACGTAGCGTACCGTTGCGGATGTGTGCTTTTTTGCCTTCCACAGTTCCCTCTGCTGGTTGGGCTGCTGCAAACGTTCGTGGAAGAAAAGTGTGATTACATCGCTGCGGCCGTACGCACAACCTGGCCCCCGTCGTGTGTGTAAGCGGAACGAGGTTGTATCTTGCTTGCACCGGGAAAGCCTCAGGTGTAGCGGGTGCGGGGCAGTCGGCGGACACTGACTGGCGGCAGGGTTTTAAATCGCACGGAGGAAAAACTTGAAGGACTCAACCTTCCCGTCCCTCGGCAAGCCACCGGTGAAGGTGGTTGTGAGCAATTCCCGTTTTTGTGTGTGCGTTTTTTTGTTCTTTCCTCTCTAACCCATTCCCGTGTCCGCGGGAAAGGGCGGAGAAACGTCAAAGCGGATGCAAAACAAGCAGCAGGAGTGAACGGAAGGGGGTTGAGGATCGATCGATTTGAAAAGCCCTTCCCCGGGACGTCGTGGGGTGCTGCGGGAAAAAAAGGATAAGAAATTTGACGAGTGAAAATCGTTTTCGTTGAGTTTCCGTGTCACCGAAGAACAATAGCATCAATTTTTGTAGTCTGCCTTGACCAGTGACCACCGCAATATCTTGCAACCGTGCAGCCGCATCCTGTAAACCAACGTTCGCCAGCAAGGGCGATTGAGAAAGAGAGCGAGAGCGAGAGCGAAAAGAGAAAGCAATCGAGAGGGCGAGAGAGAAGGTTGCTTCCGAAAAGTCCCTTTCATTATCATCTGGCATAAAAAAAAAAATTGATCTAGTACGCACGAAACCAGCTGACAGTTCGTCTAGTACTGCGTAGTAATAAAAGGAATAATAATACCATACTAAAGATCGATTACGCTGCGTTTCTCAAAGAGGTCCCGGCAGAGAAAGCCAAGAGAGCCCCCGCTAAGGAAGGACATCTTAAAGATAAACTTACCTACATTTATACCATCTATACGTATATACATTTGGAGGCAAATATTTAGCAAGTGACGATCGAACCATAATTGATAGCAAACATGGGCAATAACGCTACATCTGCGAACAAGAAAGTCGATGCTGCCGAGAGCGTGCGGGAGTTTCTGGACCAAGCGAAGGAGGACTTCGAGGAGAAGTGGAAGCGCAATCCGACCAACACGGCCGCGCTCGATGACTTCGAGCGGATCAAGACGCTCGGCACCGGTTCGTTCGGGCGCGTGATGATAGTACAACACAAATCGACCAAGGACTACTACGCGATGAAGATCCTGGACAAACAGAAGGTGGTCAAGCTGAAGCAGGTCGAGCACACGCTGAACGAGAAGCGCATCCTGCAGGCCATCTCGTTCCCGTTCCTGGTCAGTCTGAAGTTCCACTTCAAGGACAACTCCAACCTGTACATGGTGCTGGAGTACGTCCCCGGCGGTGAGATGTTCTCGCACCTGCGGAAGGTCGGCCGCTTCTCGGAGCCGCACTCGCGCTTCTACGCCGCCCAGATCGTGCTGGCGTTCGAGTATCTCCACTATCTCGACCTGATCTATCGCGATCTCAAGCCGGAAAACCTGCTGATCGACTCCCAGGGCTACCTGAAGGTGACCGATTTCGGGTTCGCCAAGCGCGTCAAGGGTCGCACCTGGACGCTGTGCGGTACGCCCGAATACCTGGCGCCCGAGATCATCCTCAGCAAGGGCTACAACAAGGCGGTCGACTGGTGGGCACTCGGCGTGCTGGTGTACGAGATGGCCGCCGGCTACCCGCCGTTCTTCGCCGACCAGCCGATACAGATCTACGAGAAGATCGTCAGCGGCAAGGTGCGCTTCCCGTCACACTTCGGCTCGGAGCTGAAGGAGCTGCTGCGCAACCTGCTGCAGGTCGATCTGACCAAGCGCTACGGCAACCTGAAGGCGGGCGTGAACGACATCAAGGGTCACCGATGGTTCGCGTCCACCGACTGGATCGCCGTGTTCCAGAAGCGCATCGAGGCACCGTTCATACCGCGCTGCAAGGGCCCGGGCGACACGAGCAACTTCGACGACTACGAGGAGGAAACGTTGCGCATCTCCAGTACCGAGAAGTGCGCCAAGGAGTTTGCCGAATTCTAAACGCCGGCAGAACGGGGAACTGTGACTAAAGATCTACGTCCACTACTTGCACTACGACTACTCCTACTCGGTGAATGCGGTGGGATATGAGGTGGGGAGAATGGGGCACGGTTCATGGAGCGATCACATTGGAACATTGGAAGGACATTGGAAGGCGTTACGGCCTGGTTTGGTTGATTTTACTGAGACAGCACGGAAGAGGTACGCGTCGCTCGACCGAGTTCTACGTGGTCCCCGAATCTACCCTCACTGTTTATCCTGTCCTCACCAATAGGCATCAATTCGACCTTCTCCATCTTTCCTTCGGTCTGTACTGCGAGATCAAGTAATCCCAGCGTAGACCACAAGGAGAACAAACTCACCGACTACTCCAGCAGATCTCCATACGCATCCTGAAGCGGCGGTCCATTCATTGTAGCCAAGCCTCAAGAGCTGCCGCCAATCGAAATGGTCGCAATTACCACACTAGCGAGCATAACCTGCCCTACCAACACCCCCTTTCCCCAGCCGTCCTTCCCCTCTACAATACGTAGTACGTACCAGGCGTCGCGAGCGTCGACGATAACACCATCTATTCGGAGAAGTGTTCAAGCATTTTTGGGGGTCGCCAACTAGTACCCACATCGTACCATCGAGCTATATGGTGTTTCTACAACGTCGGCGAATGATAGGACAATTCCGGTGATGAGGATCGGACACGGCGTAGATAAAATGCAGCATCGGTCGTCATGCATGCACGACACCCATAAACCACAGTCTGCCAGCCATATTTAGACACTCATTTAAACGCAAGCGTCATACAGAGATAAACAAATCATGCCGATCCACGGACCAGATGGAAATTACGCTCGCAAAATAATGCCGTGGGATCGACGCTGGAAGACCGGTGGCGATCGTGTTGGTGAAGATAAGGTTAATGAAAATGATGATTTGATAAATCTCGTACCACGGCGAAACAGGCTGGACAACCCCGATGCGAAGAAGGAAGACGAAAGATCCACAGATCCTTCCATTACGACCAAAATCACTACCACTGCTACTACTACTACTACTAAACTTCAGCCCATAAACACATGCACACACACATGCAAACACCCCCCCCCCCCCCCCTGACCCCCTCCTACATGCGGCGATTCTAAAGCAAACACAAAACCAACAATGCAGCAATACGAGAAAGCCCAGCAAAGGCAGGTGTTGTGCACGATTGTTCACACACGTGTCATATATGTCCTACGATTAGTAAATTTAAGGCTCAACTTGCCTGAGTGTGTATGGGCCAGAGCCACCGTAACACGAGACAGGGGGTGAGAGAGGGAGATAGAGAGAGAAAAACCAGGAGAACATAGATGATAAAACAACCGGCAAATCTACGCAAATTTCCCGGGTAGGTAGTAGGGGCAGCCGGATAGAGGAGAGGAAGAAGCACATTTTGCATAATGAATGGTTCATCAGACAAGAAACGTTACGGGAAGCAAGGTGTTCGGTGTCGTTTGCTATGTTTTGCTGATCCGTTTCTTCTTCATTCGCGGGGGAGTGTGGTAGTTGGTTTGGAAAATGTGTATGTTTGAGAGGAAAATGTTTTCATTCACCCCCGAAGAAAATAAAAAGCACGGCGGCATTGTGCACTGACTGGCTTCTGCGCTAGAATTTCATCTGCAGTCTGTCGACGCGAGCCTCACAAAAGCTTCGCCCCCGTGGGTGGACATTCCAAATGGATAAAAAATACACACACACACACACAGGTGGAAAGGAAGTTTTGTGAGAAAAACCAACCAACACACCAGCCTGTGAGAAGAACGACCGGCTGGGCAATTAGCAGGGGCAGAGGAGGTATTTGTTTGGTTTTGTTTTTTGGTTGTTGTTTTTATCAGTTCGTTTTTAATTATCGACCACAATCACCCACCCAAGCAAGCTACTACCACACTCCCATGCATACCTCTCTCGTACGCGCCTGAGGCTTTTCGCGGGCAGTTTGGAGGGTTTAGATATAATCTAGTATTTGATGAAGTTAAAGCTGGCGCGTTGCGGCGGCGAAAGGGCAGCTCAGCACAGTTATTGTAGTAGTGTATGCTGAGAAGCGAAGCGGGCCGGCAGCAGCAGCAGCAGGAGGGTGGGCGATTTGGAGAGAGACTAAACTAGGATTTCTAAAGGCAGCAAACATTTTACGGGGTGACCAATGATCGATACAAACCAAATGGATATAATAGGCAGGATATATAGGAGGAAGATTACAGCCCTACCACACTTACCTTTCCTAGAACAACAGACAACCCAACAACAAAACACACAATCTCAACACTCAACGCATTCATGGTACACGCATCCAGACACACCGACATCCGACATACGTATTATTATATTAGTAGCCCCAAGTACACCAAATAATTTAGAAGAATGGAGCAGATAGTAATTTAAAGGGGTGTAATATCTCATCGCAAACACACGCTTTCAAACGTACACCACCACCAATATGTACACATACACGAGTGCACCGTGGGATAACGACGACAGGGAAGCAAAGAAAGCACAGCAAGCAACCACTTGAAAAATAAGATGAATCAGATCGAGCCCCTACAGCCGTGGCGTGGCGTTGAAGCTGGTTTGAGAGATGAGACCAGCGGGGGAAATTACGTTTACATATCCAGGACGCTCTTCGCACGGCTCCAAGCTTGCGAGCCTGGAGACGAAATGGAGGTGCAGAACAACCCCCCCCCCCCCCACCCCCTACGGGCGATTCCAGGAAGGTGAAGACGGAAGGATGGGAAGCGGATAGTGAATGAAACCAAGGACACATTTTTTGAAATCAGGTAAGTGTGCAAAGAGGAAAAGGACATGATCGTATGGTACATGGAGGGAGGAATGGTGTGTGATCCGCGGTCACGGTACTTAATTTAATTCGTCCACTCTTTCTTACGCCCACGTTGTCTTGCGGGATGTCGAATTTCTGGCTCGCCAATCAACCGTGTCTGCTCCGTCTGCGTCTGCACTGCCTGACGCTGCTGCGTCTGCTCTCGTCGACCCTGGGCCCCTCCCCAGAACCCCACTGGGGTGGCTGAAGCTGTATTATAAGTAGCTGAAGCAGGCAGCGTCGTGTGCAGAGGCAGCAAAGTGCAGCACGCCAAGAAATGATCCGTCGATCCGTGTGTTGCTGCCCTCGGCCGATCGGCTGCCAAAAAAGGATACCCGCACGCGGTCATGTTGGATCTTGTATGGCCGGTTCTGTCGGGTGGGGTGGTTTGTACTTGCAACCGACTGTGCCGACTGTCTTCCATCCATAGGCATGGGCATGTATTGGTTCATTCGTATTGCTGCGATGATGATGACCGGGCGAAGCGAAACCCTTGGAGAAGATTTTAAATTGGGCCCCGGGTGGGACGCTCGGTGAATGGTTGCGTCTGATCAAAATGTGACAAGAATGGTGCGACTTATATGGCCCGGTATGATGTGATTTCTTGTATGAATCTGCGCAACTTTCAACCGTGCACGTCTTGCATGATTCGTGTTTCGATGTTGTTTACCTCTATTTTCTGAATTGTACACAACCGAGGCTGAGTTCGGTATATGTAAGCGGAGTTCAATAATTGTGTCGTTTACCTCGTGGACAGTAGGAGCTTTATAATTTACTTCTGTAGACCAAAGTAGTGACTTTTCTGGACACTTGACATTTAATCATGACATTTTATGAAGGTATGTGAACTTCAACGAGATGAGGTGTACATTCTGAACGAAAATAATCGCTTGTCTCAATTCGTCCTCAAATTGAATCGAATCGAATCCAGATCGGACCACCCCCGGTACGAAGAATCACGCTAAGAAGAAGAAGTAGGACCATTAGTAACCACAATAAAATCAAAATATCTGCTAAATTCCTTTGCATTAATTAATGGCGGCCGTTCGGAACGAAACTCCGAAATGGCTAGATGCAAGTGTTATGGAGATTCATTATTATTACTTAGTTGGACGACCATTTTGGCACAAAACATCTATAGACAAATCCCTCCTTCTCACACCATTGTAGGGGCAAAAGATGGGAAGTATCATCATCAGTGTTTGTGCGAAGCCATTAATCCTGTTTCTCCAACAGCAACCGACTGTTGGAGTTTGAAATGTTGTTATGTTTGCCTCTCGCCTGTATTTAAAACGATACTTGATGGTCTCCATCGTCTGCGGATTATCCCCCCACCCCTCCCTACCCCTTTCGTGACGGTTTGGCTAAAGAAACATAAACTCCGCACTTTGCCGTCCATGCATCCATAACTGCTGCTATAGATAGACTGTAATGCTACCGGTTAGAAAAGAGAAATGTAGGTACCCCTGCATGGCGATCCATTCGGCAATGTCACACCGCAGAGGCAGCTTGCTTCTCTAAGGGCCCTAGCAACTCACAGGTCGTGCTAGCATGCACCTAAATCGGGCGCAAGGACATCTATCGGCCGCCATAATTTAGTTTTATATTTGTAAAATGCCTATAAAAGCGACGCGATTTTTTTTTCCACTCACACCCCAAGGATCGCACGTGGAAGGGGGGTGGCGGTGGTGGTGGTAGGGTGTTGATTTGGAACGAACGGGCCGACAAAAATTATTCCTCTAGAACGCCGCCCGTTCGCTTTGGTTGCGGCTTTAAATGTCAAAAACTAACAGCTGACCGCGGTGTTTCGGTACGTTTGGTGTGTTCGGCGTGTCGGAGAGCCGTCCAGCTCGGGGTCCCGTTCGAAGGATGTATTATTAGAGATTGATGTTGCTCCCGGAGTGTGTTTGCGCACTCCGCCAAATGCGAGGGAAAGAACCATCAGAAGGATAAAGGTACGCATACTCTTTCTTTTGCCCACCCCGTGCCGATTGGCATCGTCGGAACGCTGTGTGTGCCGCCTTCCTTCTTACGTAAGCAAAGTCTTCCCAGGCGGCGAGCATAGGGATGCGAGAAACTCGGCCTATGGTTTAGTACTCGTCGCTACACCGAAGATGATCATCTTGCCGCTACCTTCTCCGCTTCCCACCGGTCGATTCGCAGCGCCAAGTAGGTAACACAGAGCCGCAGAGCCAGAAGAAGAGACCAGCAAGAATGACGTGAGTGCGGCGATACATCCATGCGCTCCCGTGCTCACCTTGTGTGCTTACACTCCTAGGGGATGCTCCTAAGAAGGGCTCCGCGGGGGCAAGCAAGTGTCGCATAGCGATGCTCCGTACTTTCCGAGTTTATACACCATTGAGAGAGATAGAGAGATAGCAAACGGGAAAGAGAAACAGTGTTCGCGGTGAGCGAAAGATTACCAGCATGGCCGTGGCCGAGGAGCGGGACATTGGGCGAGAGGCGGTGCGGGGTGGCAGTACCAGAAGCAATTCAGTTGTTAAGATAACCGTAGTCGTTGACTAATTCTCGAGTGGGCTCAGAAAACGAGCTGCAACACATCACTCCATGCCGTTGCGCCGTGCCGATTTGTTTTTCTCCTTCTTCTTCTCGACAATCGTTAAAGCTAAGGGCACGATGTTTGATGTGTGCTAGAAAATACTTCTCTATTTGGCGCTACGCCGCCGCCGCCGTCGTCGTCGCCCCCTTATGTACATTTTTCCTTTCACTACCGCAACCTGATAACGACCTGTAGGTCTGATGCCTCCTTCTCCATTTTGACTTTCTACACCTTGGAGAATGATAAAAGGTTGCTGCACGCCGCCCATTACCAATTCATAGAAACAGATGGGTTTACTTTCTTCTTTTTTAATTTGTAGAAACAAATATTTTTTCGGGGATTTAATTGATGCTCCATACGCTATTTGGTTGTCTGCGCGTTAACTGATATTAAAATAGATTGCAATCTGGGATCTAAGGATTAACTAAAGTAAGTTCTTCGATTGTGATAAGCTATGATTGGCTGAAACAGGTTTCCGAAACAGAATTACTGTACGGTGAAACAACTGGGGCATTTTTGCTCACCTATCCCTGCCTGTAGGTTGCTGTGCATTAAACTCCGCCATCGAGCAAGCACTCGGCAGCCTCCACACAGCTTTTACCAATTGCCGGCTACTGCCCGAGCGTAGCGCGGTGTCGTAACCATGACGGCAACATGGTTGCTGCTCCTAGTAAGGCCCCCTTTCGTCGTCGCTAGAAGCCGCAGAAGCAGCAGCATCATCATCATCATCATCGTCGTCATCTAGCCAACAGATATCAGGTGTCTGATAATGGGAAGGACAGAGCAAAATGACAGCAGTGGCGCACGGGGGCCATACGCTCGGAACGTCGTAGGCACGGCTACGAGAGTGTAAACCAGCGAAGCAGTAGCAGCAGGCTGTAGGTGTAGACATGTTGCGGCAGTTGATGAGAGTCGGCTGCGGTAGCAACACAGTAAGGGAGTTAGGAGGGGGTGTAAGCTCGGCTCCGATAACACGCTCACTTGGATGGGTGAGAATTGTGCGCTCAGGTGCGGTCACGTGAGAAAAGATCTAAAGAAAGAGATGATTTGTGTCGGGGTAGGATGCGGCTGCTGCTGCTGCTGCTGCCTGGCCCTACAGCGTAGCGGTCGCCGGCATCAGAGCCTGCCCCGTTTTTAAGGTGGACGAGACGGAGATTTTTTTCTGTTCATATATCGAAATAAAAATCAATCCTTGTGCGACCCAACCAGCTGGTGTGCAGATAGTGGCACTCCGTTACATGGTGCGTGTATGCGCTTGTGTGTGTTCGGCCTGTACGTATGCTGCTCCTTTCGAAACATGCACATGCACACACAGCGGTCCGTGTCGCGCCAGTGCGGGTTTTGCGATGACAGGTCGTCTCGTAACGGAGGGGGCACAAACCGGGACAGCTACGCTAATCTGGTGCTGCTTCGTACCCCCCCACTGTGCTGGGAAGCGAGGCGAACGCGCGAATCGTGCACTATTTCCCTCGCCTTGGCCTGTTGGGGAGGCGCATGCAGTTATATGTGCATGTGCAGGTGCGCCGTGTGGTGGCACCGGTGCCGCGTACGTGCCTTTCGTAACGCCGACGGTGGTGGAGGCATTTTTCTTTTGCGAAGGGCGCACTAAAATCGTACTGCAAAACACGAGAGGATGGAGATTCGCGTGGATGTAACGGCCGTAAAATATATGTGTTTTGTTTTATGTTATGTGCTGACTATTTGCCTTATCCTTCCAGAGATGATGACTTCTCGTCGATGGGTTCTTTCTACGGATACTGCCACGGTTGACTTTGTGGGAAATATATATTTATACATATTACCGACTTCTAGAACGTACGGTCTTAAAAGTGTCCGGCCTTGACATGAAGATGACGTGACTGGTAAATGAAAAATT